>JAKOOJ010000017.1:8885859-11285859 GCA_022577455.1 Arizona elegans
GTGATGATCTACATTATGACGGTCACAACTGATGACCATAATGGGAAGGCTCCATTGGGAGACTGTATGGAGCACCCAAAGTGGGTAAGAGACTGGAAGAGTCGCTCTGTGAAGGAGACCGTTTCTAAACTGATAAATAAAAATAAAGACAAGCTCAAAAGAAAGTGTGCCCCAAACTCTATCGGTTTATGGGGCCCATTTTGCATTTGAGAGAGCAGTTTTGCACTCAGCAAGCAATGCTTTGAGACATTTTGTATTTCACACATTTTGAAAAATGTTTTTCCATTGCTACAAGGTAAAAATCAAAAACCAAACCTAATGGTTTTTTTTTTTTAAAAAAGATGGTGATTATAATCCACAAAGAGGAGATGTTATCATCTTCATACCACATAGGAGGAGATGTTCACAAGAAACCGGATCTCAAAAGGATGCCCTTTTCGGAAAACCATATCATATTTTCTTTCTTCTTCCTGCCAGCCACCTTTTTCGTGTGAATTGCATACAATACAGTCCTCATCAAAACGGACGTTGAAATGGAAAGCGACATCTGATCTGGGCACTTGGCAATTGCCACACTGAAAGTCAACCTGGAATCTGCAGAGAGAGGAAAAAAGAGAAATTTACAGATTAACAGGGTTGGAAGGGGCCTTTTAGGTCATCTAGTCCAACCCCTCCCACCCATCTGGATGAGGACCATGTGGTATTATGGTAAACAGAAGAAAGATGGCCCTGGAAAACCACTTACAAATCTTGTCTTTTCTCTGCCCTACATACTTTTGGATCCACCATGGAAGGCAGCTCCACTCTTCACTGGCCTGCAAACTGTCCCCAGCCGAAGCCCGCCATAAATCTCTTTCGGCCAGCAGTTCAGAATCATTAATTACCGTATGTTTCGGAGTATAAGACGCACCTTTTTACCCCCCAAAAGGGGGTGAAAATTTAGGTGCTTCTTATACACCGAATGTAGCCCTGCCCACCCCTGGCCCCCACCCTTTGGCCTCTGCCTGCCAGCAGTTACCTCCTTGCAAGCAAACAGCAAGAAAAAACAGCCCCATTCAGCTTCAGCATAGGCTAATTAGCACAAGTTGATTAGATCGGCCTCCCGACTCTCAACTGATTTGCTCTCAGCTGTTTTGCACAGGCTCTGCTGCAAGCTCTTTGCTTGCTGCAAAGAGTGCTGGAGCAGATTTTTTTTTTCCCTAGCTAAAACGAAACTGAAAGTAAAGCAGGCTCTGCTGCAATGTGACAAAATGAGGCAGGGAGAAAGATTTCTTTTTCTTTTTGCTCACCAAAAAAGGTAGGTGCAAACACTGGGAAATTTAGGGCAAAAGAGGAGAGTTCAAGATTTTAAAACACAAAAGTAAAAAAGGTCTATTTAACTAGGGAATTGTAATAATTGAGATGCTATTAATTGTATATTGTGTTGAAAGCAGAAATGGTTAAGTTGTGGTTTGGAGGAATATATGGGGAAAATTATTTGGTTTATTATTATTGGTAAATATAATTAATTGATTTGTAAGAAATTGGATTGCATGAAAATAATTGGAGTATTCATGTTCATATTGATTAATATACAAAAAAGATAGTTATAACTAATTGATTTATATAAAAATGTTGAATTTGTATTAAACAATTGTAATATTAAATAATTAACTAATGTGAGGATGGATATAAAAATAAATGACATAGAATAGATATAGAATAGAAGGGAAAAATTGAATTTGATTAAGATTAGAGATGAGAATGAAGGGTAATATTGGGTTTTTTTAAAAAAATAGATGAGGAATAAATATGGCAAAAAGGAAATATAGAAATTGTAAATTTAATTGAAATGACTAAACACTGTTTAAATTTGTGAACCAGCCAAATACTCTGTTCAAAGAAAATACATTGTATGTTTGTATGTGTGCTTGTCTAAAAAATTTAAAAAAAACTTTTAAAAAAACAACCAAAAAAGGTAGGTGCGTCTTATACTCCGAAAAATATGGTAAACCACTTCCTGATGTGCCAGGAATGAGATCATCCTCCTGTGAGCCAGCCTCCGAGGAAGAGTGAGAGGAGTGGTCCAAGGGACACATCACAGGGTCACGGTTCCCCAACCCTGTTTTACAATATAAATGTGCTGGAATGGGTTTGTTTAAGAAGTGTTTGTAGGTTCAACCTGACCACCAATTTCTTTGTACTTATTTGCAAAACATCAATGAAGATCAACAGAGGATGCTGTTAATATGACAGCACTACATCCTACAACATCTTGAATCTCCAAAGACCTATGCAAGGGTCCTCTTTGTAGACTTCAGCTCAGCATTCAATACCATCATTTCGGATATTCTTCTAAGTAAACTAAGGTGACCAGATTTTAACATTGGTAAAGAGGGACATTGTGGGCGTGGCTAGCTGGTCATGTGACTGGGTGGGCGTGGCTAGCTGGTCATGTGACCGGGTGGCCATGGCTATGTGTATAGGGTAAGGTGAACAGATTTTAACATTGGTAAGAGGGACACCATTGTGGGCGTGGCTTATTGTGTGGGCGTGGCTTGGAGGCCATGTGACTGGGTGGGCGTGGCTAGCTGGTCATGTGACCGGGTGGCCATGGCTGTGTGTATAGGGACTACTCAGAGGGCTGAAAAGTCATTTCTGACAGGTCCTCACACTTTTGACTGGTCCTCACACTTATGACCATCCTCACATTTATGCCCGTGCAGCATTCTTAACAACCATGTCACTCATTTCACAACTGCTTCTCTTCACCATGATGACAAGATAGGGCAAAAATGTAAAATGTGAGGACAGTCGTAAGTTCGAGGACTGGTCAAAAGTGCGAGGACCAGTCAAAAATAACTTTTTCAGCCCTCTGAGTAGTCCATATGCACAAAAGGACTAACCAGAGGGCTGAAAAAAGTCATTTCTGACAGGTCCTCACACTTTTGACTGGTCCTCACACTTATGACCATCCTCACATTTATGCCCGTGCAGCATTCTTAACAACCATGTCACTCATTTCACAACTGCTTCTCTTCACCATGGTGACAAGATAGGGCAAAAACGTAAAATGTGAGGACAGTCGTAAGTTCGAGGACTGGTCAAAAATGCGAGGACCAGTCAAAAATAACTTTTTCAGCCCTCTGAGTAGTCCATATGCATAAAAGGATACACCAAGAGAGGGATGAAGGAAGGGAAGGGAAATTAGAGTAGGAGTGACGGTTAAGAGAGGGAGGAAGAGAGGAGGAGAAGGAGAAAGGAAGAGGAAGTAGGGAGGAGAAGAAGAGGGGGGGAAGAGAAAGTAAGAAGGAAAGAAAAGAGAGGTGGTAGGTTTGAGGAGAAAGATTGCTGTACAATAAAAAAGATGAAAGGGAAGAAAGCCAACCCCAAGCAAATATAAAGATATTAAGATTAAGAATGAATTGTTAAACTTTAAAGAATAAAAGAGAACAAATATGAATAAATAGCAATAATTAGAAATACACATACATACAATGTATTTTCTTTGAACAGAATATTTGGCTGGTTCACAAATTTAAACAGTGTTTAGTCATTTCAATTAAATTTACAATTTCTATATTTCCTTTTTGCCATATTTATTCCTCATCTATTTTTTAAAAAAATAATTTTACCCTTCATCATCTCTAATCTTAATCAAATTCAATTTTTCCCTTCTATTCTATTTTATACCCCTTCCCATTGTCATCTATTTTTATATCCATCCTCACATTGGTTAATTATGTAATTATGTAATACAGTTGTTTAATACAAATTCAACATTTTAATATAAATCAATTAGTTATATAACTATCTTTTTGTATATTAATCAATATGAACATGAATATTCCAATTATTTCCATGCAATCCAATTTCTTACAAATCAATTAATTATACTTACCAATAATAATAAACCAAATAATTTCCCCCATATATTCCTCCAAACCACAACTTAACCATTTCTGCTTTCAACACAGTATACAATTAATAATATCTCAATTATTACAATTCCCTAGTTAAAAAGAGCTTTTTTTTCTTTTGTGTTTTAAAATCTTGAACTCTCCTCTTTTGCCCTAAATAATTTTCCATTGTTTGCACTTACCTTTTTTGGTGAGGAAAAGGAAAATAAATCTGCTGCCTAATTTTCCAACGTTGCAAGCAAACTGCAAAGCCAACAGCCTGTTTTACTTTCAGTTTCGTTTTGAGCTTGGTTTGCACAAAGAGGAAAAAAAAACTGAGCAATTTAGCAAGAGCAGAGCCCTGTGCAAATCAGCTGAGAGGGGGAAGCCGAGCTAATTAACGTAGGGCGGCCCTTTGAAGCCCCGCGGCAAGAGTTTAAACAGGTTTTTTCCCTCTAGCCATCAGCGGGGATTCAGGAGGCAGCCGGGAACCAGGAGGCAGAATGAAAAATCGGGACTTTTTTAAAACGCCGCGGGACGCGGGACAAATTGCTCAAAAGCGGGACTGTCCCGCCAAAAGCGGGACGTCTGGTCACCTTAAAGTAAACTAAACCAGCTAACGGCACCTGACCACACTTGTAAATGGATCATAAGCTTCCTAACAGACAGGAAGCAGCAGGTGAAGCCAAGCAGAATCACATCACATGCCTGCACAATTAGCACAGGGCCCTACCAGGACTGTGTGCTCTCTCCACTACTCTTCTCTCTATACACCAATGACTCAGTGGTGGGTTCCTCCCGGTTTGGTCCGGTTCGGCAGAGCCGGTAGCGGTGACGATATGACGTCACCGAACCAGTTCTCCCCCCCCCGCCCTCCCAACCCCCCGCCCTACCACGTTATTCTTACCTTTTATTTGGTCCCACCCCCAATTTATTGCTGCCTCCTGAGTCCCAGCTGATGACTAGAGGGAAAAAAACTGTTTAAACTCTTGCCGCGGGGCTTCAAAAGGCCATCCTACAGCTGATCAGTGTTAAAAGCAAACAAATGAGTCGGGTCGTAAGTGCGAGGACTGGTTGTAAGTGCGAGGACCTTCCAGAAATGACTCTGACCAGCTAGCCACGCCCACCTAGTCACATGACCTCCAAGCCACACCCACAAAATAAGCCACGCCCACAGAACCGGTAGTAAAAAAATTTAGAACCCACCCCTGCAATGACTGCATCTCAAACAATCCCTCTGTTAAAATACCGAAGTTTGCAGATGATACAACAGCAATTGGTCTCATTCGAGACAACAATGAATCTGCATACAGACGGGAGGTTGAACAACTAGCCAGAACAATCTTGAACTAAATACAATCAAAACTGTAAAAATGGTGGTGGATTTTAGAAGAAACCCACCTATTCTACCACCTCTTACAATACTAGACAACACAGCATCAACAGTAGAGCCCTTCACGTTTCTAGGTTCTATCACATCTCAAGACTTAAAATGGACACCTAACATCAAAAACGTCATCACAAAACCTCAATAAAGAATGTTCTTTCTGCGCCAACTCACAAAGCTCAAACTACCCAAGGAGCTGCTGATCCAGTTCTACAGAGGAATTATTGAGTCTGTCATCTGCACCTCCATAACTGTCTGGTTTGGTTCTGCAATCCAACAAGACAGACACAGGCTTCAGAGGATAATTAGCACTGCAGAAAAAACAATGGCTACCAACCTGCCTTCCATTGAGGACCTGTATACCTCACGAGACAAAAAGAGGGCTGTGAAAATATTTACAGATCCCTCACATCCTGGACATAAATTGTTTCAACGCCTACCCTCAAAACAACGCTATAGAGCACTGCACACTAGAACAACTAGACACAGGAACAGTTTTTCCCCGAATGCCATCACTCTGCTTAACAACTAAGTCCCACAACACTGTCAAATAATTTACTAAGACTGTACTACTATTATTATTCTCTTCCTTACTAGTATCCATCTCTTCCCATTTATTACTATAACCATGTTGCTTGTATCTTTCAATTTGTATTGTTTTTATTTGTTTCCTAGTATTATTTGATATTGTTTCCTAGTACAATTTGATTATTAGTAACCTTGACTATCACTAAGTGTTGTATCTTTTTATTCTTGATGAATGTATTTTATTCTCCTTATGTACACTGAGAGCGTATGCACCAAAGACAAATTCCTTGTGTGTCCAATCACACTTGGCCAATAAAGAATTCTATTCTATTTTATTCTATTTTGTTTCAGAACTCATTCCCATCCCATCAATGGGATAATTATTGTAAATGATTGTTATACAATATGGACTGAAAGGTCCACCTTATTCAGAGATGGAACTTTCTTCTGGTTGTGCCTTCACTAGTTCCATGACAGTCTAGATATTTTGAAAAAATCTGGATTTTTTGGTGGAACTTCCCATACACCCCTTTTCTCCTCCACTTAAATGACTCACCTTCTGCAGGACTTCAAAACACTTCCGGTGACTAATACGGTCATCCCATCTTTCAGGCCACCATAAATTGGACCACTAAAAGGAACAGTCTGACCAGAAGTTAAAAGAAAAAAAAAAGCCATTAAATGGAGAATCTGCTGCAGCTCAAAGACACTAGTTCAACTGGTTCATGAATAAATGCCTGGAAACTATAATAACATGTCTGCCTCCATCCTACCCCGAAAGTGCTTTAAAACACTTTTTCTCAATCTGAGAACTTTCAAGATGTATGGACTTCAATTCCCAGCATTCCCCAGGTCCACCACCAGTAATAGTTTGCCCAACCAAAAGCACCTGACAACTGTTAAACCGGTATTTGTCAACCTTGGGTAGTCTAAGATGTCCGGACTTCATCTCCCAGAATTCCCCAGATAGAGAGCTGCTTGAAGGATTCTGGGAGTTGAAGTCCATACCTCGTAAAGTGCCCAACATTGAGACACACAACAATATACACATAGAGTAATGACTGAACCTCAGTCTTTACCCTGGCATATTTTAGCTTCACCTTGCATCTTAATTTATTTATTTTATTTATGTTTTTAGTATATATCTTTGGGAATACGTGTTTATCTTTTATGATTTTAAGCAGTGATGTGGGATTCAAATAATTAACCAGTTCTCTGCCCTAATGACCGGCTGGGTGGGCCTGGCCATGATGGGCGTGGCCAGGGGGTGTGACAGGCAGCACTCGGCCTCCCTGCAGCCTCCTGGGAGCAAAAGCGGGCCACGGGGGACGGGGGTGTGTGCCGCACCCCATTTTGGGCCTAGTAGGCCTTCCTGTAGCCTCTTGGGAGCAAAACCAGGCTGCGGGATGGGCATCGCAACCCAACCACCCCACGGCTTGTTTTGGGCCTAGTAGGCCTCCCTGCACTTACCTGGGAGCCAAAATGAGGCGCATGGGGACTCCTGGAAGGGGAGGGGCAGGGCCAGCTGGCAATTTAACAACTGGTTCGCTCGAAACGGCTGAAGCAGCTGAATCCCACCACTGATTTTAAGCCACCCAGAGTTACCCTGTGGTAAGATGGGCGGCCAATAAAATTTATAAATAAATACATAAATCTCAGGCAAACTGCATAAACAAAGAAACAGATAAAGCAAACAAAACAAAACAAGCAAACTTCACAAATAAACCAACAAAACAAGCAAACAGAATCCCAGCATTCTTTCTTAGGCCTAGATACTTGTCAACATCTTCATCAACGATTTAGATGAGGGCCTAAAAAGGAAACTCATCAAATATGAGGAAATAGCCTCAAGATCCAGAAACATCTTGACAATACTTGAACACTGGGCATAACACTAACACTAGAATATTATTTATTTATTTATTTATTTATTTTGTCGCATTTCTATGCCGCCCCACTCCCAAGGGACTCTTGGGAGTAGAGTAGAGTAGAGTGGAGTGGAGTGGAGTAGAGTTAAGAATAGAGTGAAGTGTGGAGTGGAGTGGAGTGGAGTGGAGTGGAGTGGAGTGGAGTGGAAGGGAGAAGGGAAGGGAAGGGAAGGGAAGGGAAGGGAAGGGAAGGGAAGGGAAGGGAAGGGAAGGGAAGGGAAGGTACCTGGCTCAACAGTAATAACTGTGAGTGAGATCTAGGAGTCCTAGTGGACAACCACTTAAGTATGAGTTTGCAGTGTGTTACAGCTTCCAAAAATATCAAGACACTCCTAGACTGTAACAGAGGGGTTGTATCAAGATCATATGAAGTGTTAGTACTGCTTTATACTGCTTTGGTGAGACCACACTTGGAATATTGCACCCAGTTTGGATGTAATGTAATGATATAATACTTATAATGATATTAAAAAAAGATGTTGGGACTCTAGAAAGAGTGCAGAGAAGAGCAACAAAGATGATTAGGGGACTGGAGGCTAAAACACATGAAGAACAGTTCCAGGAATTGAATATGTCTAGTTTTAGGACTAGCGGGGATGACATGATACCACTGTTCTAATATCTTAGAGCAGTGTTTCCCAAACGTTTGACATATGTGTACCCCTTCTATAATTTTTGTAACGCTGAGTACCCCTCTGTGGGCGCAGCTAAGCACGGTGCAGTGGATATTCCCACGTGATCCCCACCAAACTCTGGTGCAACGCGTACCCCCACCAAACTCTTTCCGTACCCCTGGGGGTACACGTACCACACTTTGGGAAACACTGTCTTAAAGGCTGCCACAAAGAAGAGGTGGGGGGGGGTCAAACTATTCTCCAAAGCACCAGAGGGCAGGACAAGAAGTAACTTGTCAAAGAGGTTGGAAAACTTACCAAAGAGAGAAGCGACCTAGAACTAAGGAGAAATTTTCTGACAGTGAGAACAATTGATCAGTGGAACGGTTTGCCTTCGGAAGTTGCAGGCACTCCAACACCAGAGGTTTTTAAGAAGAGATTGGACAGTCATTTGTCCAGAATGGTATAAGGCAGAGGTCCTCAAACGTGGCAGCTTTAAGACTTGTGGACTTCAACTCCCAGAATTCTCCGGCCAGCATAGCTTTCTGGGAGTTGAAGTCCACAAGTCTTAAAGCTGCCAAGTTTGAAGACCTCTGGTATAAGGTCTCCTGTCCGAGCGGGGGTGGGGTGGGGGCTGGGCTAGAAGGCCTCCAAAACCCCTTCCAATTCTCTTATTTCTGTATTCTGCTTATGGGTAAAATCATCTGGCCATACTTCGGCGACGTCAGGTATGACCAAATTAAAATAAATAATCAACTTGCAATCCCCACCCCTCTCGCTACCCTCTAATGAAGCAAAGCAAGGACCTGGTGGAAGCAGCTTGCAAATTGCACTCCCCGGGGATGGGGAGAAATGGAGCAGTGACAGGGGTCAGTAGAACGAGGAAGCAAGGGTCCTCCCGCCTTGCCTCCTTTACCTACCGTTAGCCACATGCTGTTTCTGCAAAGCCCCCCACCGGAAAATAATCTTTGACTTATTTTCGCTTTCTTATTTTTACGATGGAGGTGCTAGGCAGCATCCCCTTTCCTGTGTCTCTACTTCCCTGTGCTTGGGACACAGCTGATTTCCGCTCCAGCACTTGATAATGGAGCAGCTCCACCCTCCCCCCCCTCCTTCTCCAGCTTCAGTCCTCCAGGCCTGCAGCTGGCTGCTTTACAAAAAAGCTGGGAATCCGCCCCTCTCTTTCCAGGAATGCCCACAGACAAACAGAGGCATAGAATCAAAATCACGGGAAATATCGTACCATTTATAAAACCTTAGTAAAACCACACCTGGAACACTGCATCCAGTTTTGGTCACCACATTACAAAAAAGATGTTGAGACTTTGGAAAATGTGCAAAGAAGAGCAACTAAGATGCTTAAAGCAGGGGTGGGTTCTAAATTTTTTTACTACTGGTTCTGTGGGCGTGGCTTGGATGGCATGTGACTAGGTGGGCGTGTCTAGCTGGGCACTCATTTCTGGAAGGTCCTTGCACTTACGACCAGTCCTCGCACTTACGACCCGACTCATTTCTTTGCTTTTAACACTGATCAGCTTTGAAGCCCCGGGGCAAGAGTTTAAACAGTTTTTTTCCCTCTAGTCATCAACTGGGACTCAGGAGGCAGCAATAGATTGGGGGTGGGACCAAATAAAAGGTAAGAATAATGTGGTGGGGGGTGGGAGTACTGGTTCGGTGACGTCATATCGTCACCGCTACCGGCTCGGCCAAACCGGACCGAACCGGGAGGAACCCACCACTGGCTTGAAGGCCTGGAGACTAAAACATATGAAGAACTTGCAGGATTTAGGTTTGGCCAGTCTAAAGAAAAAGACTGGCGGGGACATGATAGCAGTATTCCAGTATTTGAGAGGCTGCCACAAAGAGAAAGGGATCAACTTATTTTCTAAAGGCAAGACAAGAAGCAATGGATGGAAACTAATCAAAGAGGGAAGCAACCTGGAACTAAGGAGAAACTTCCCAACAGTGAGGATAATTAACCAGTGGAACAGCTTGCCTTCAGAAGTTGTGGGTGCTTCATCACTGGGGTTTTTAAAGAAGATACAGGACATCCCCTTGTCTGAAATGGTAGGGTTTTCTGTTTGAGCAAGGGGCTGGACTAGAAGACCTCCAAGGTCCCTTCCAGCTCCATTCTGATTGATTGATTGATTAAGTTGCCAAATTGACAAAACACCATCTTAAGAGATTTGGAAGAGCAGGATGGTTGTGCCAAATGAGGCTTTTTACTGTAGTTTTTGTGTTTACTACAAATCAAACATGTTCCTTTCCTTTAAAAAAAAATCCCCTTACTGGGAAGGGAAATGAAACAGAGGATGTGCTAGAAAGAAACTGAAACAGAAACCACAGACGTCTTGTGATACATGGGTGTCCCAAAGTCACTCAGAAGGTTGTGCAAAAAAAAAACATGTTGTGGCAGTTTGATCTTGACTGCAACTGTTATTGAGTGGTTTGATTTCTGGTGGCCGCCCATTTTAAAACACAACTCTGGGTGGCTCACAACAAAAATAAAACCCAGAACTAGAACCACCATAAAAATGTTCAATCATAAAGTCATGCTTTAGTACCCAACCTTTTGATCATACTTCAAGTGCTTCAATAAAGCAATTTTCGGAACACTATGGATACGAGTTGCGTGTACACAGCTCTATGCAGGTGTTTGGTATAAAAATGTGTATGTTGTATGGCTGGGGAGGAAAAAGATGGCAGAAGTTGCCAGGAAGGGGACTGTGGACTTCAATTCCCAGAATTCCCCAGCCAGCCATTCCCTGACTTGAGAAATTCTGGGAGTTGAAGTCCATACATCTCAATGTTGCTGAGCTTGAGAAACACTGAGGTTAGAGGCCTTAACCAAGATGCCATCTTGAGGGGAGAAAAATGACACCTTCTCGGGAGTTCAGAAAAAGCTGAGAAACACTGCTCTAACCGGTAGCAGCAGCATTCTTTGATCTGTACGTGTTCACCAGTGGTGGGTTTCAAATTTTTTTACTACCGGTTCTGTGGGTATGGTTTGGTGGGCATGGCATGGCTTGGTGGGCGTGGCAGGGGAAGGATACTATAAAATCTCCATTCCCACCCCAATCCAGGGGAAGGTTCCTGCAAAATCCCCATTTCCTCCCGATCAGCTGGGACTCAGAAGGCAGAGAATAGATGGGGGCGAGGGCAGTCAGAATTTTTACTTCTGGTTCTCCAAACTACTCAAAATCCCAACTGCTGGTTCTCCAGAACTGGTCAGAACCTGCTGAAACCCACCTCTGGTGTGCACCTTGAAGGAAACAGACCAACATCTCCATCCTTAAGCAAACAAGATAGCCACTGTATAGGAAGTCTGACAGGTCACTTTAATGACTGTAGGACAGACATTCAAAAGAACATTTACAATGCAAATTCAAAGTTCTCAGTGATACAGAGGGGGGGAGGGAGGGAAAGAGAGAGAGAGAGATAAACAGAGAGAGAGACAGAGAGTGAGTGTCATAAGTTTACATTTTGCATGCTCAGCAACCAGCCCACAATTACAGTTGATGCCAGAATTTTATGTTGTTTGGCTTATTTTTTATTGTTATTAGTTGCAAAGTCATGTCCGACCCATCGCGACCCCATGGACAATGTTCCTCCAGGCCTTCCTGTCCTCTACCATCCTCTGGAGTCCATTTAAGCTCACACCTACTGCTTCAGTGACTCCATCCAGCCACTTCATTCTCTGTCGTCTCCTTCTTCTCCTTCTTCTTTTATTATTATTATTATTATAACATAAACTGACATACAAAACATACAACATTTATATATAAACTTTCTTCACAGGTATTTCGTGATGGTCTTCTTTTGTTATTCACATTTCTCCTTATTTCTCTTTATATTATTCCAGGGTGGATTTGATTTAAATCGAGTTGATTTAAATCACGATTTAAATCATGGTTTAAATCACTAGTAAAAAGGCTTGATTTAAATCAACTCTATTTAAATCATAATTTTAAAGAGCAACTGTCATCTCTGCTACTCCTTTGACCCACTGTTGACTCACCGATAGTCCCAGTGTTGCAGAATATACAGCCTCATGCTACATAACTAAGCTCCATTTCATGCTGAATAAACTAAATTATTTATGTATCTTAAATAGAAAACTATCTTAAGATAGATTTTTACCCCAAAAGTTTTTTATTAAAATAAATTAGATAAAAATCAAAAAAATCCAATTTAAATCAAAAAAATCTGATTTAAATCAAAAAAATCTGATTTTAAAAAAAAATCATTGATTTTTATCCACCCTGTATTATTCCATTAACTACTTGTCCCTTTCATTTTTAATTACAGTATATTTCTCATCATTCATATCAATTTTCTAACTTTTATATTTTAATAAATTTGTACAATACTAGACAATACTACATAGTACTAACCATAGAGACCTTCAAATTTCTAGGTTCTACCATGTCGCGAGATCTAAAATGGACAGCTAACATCCAAAAACATCATCACAGTAGCACAACAAAGAAAATTCTTTCTTTCTTTACTTTCTGGTCTTTCTATCTTTCCCCTCTATTTTTCTTCTTCATTTTTCCTATCCTCCAGCCATTTATACCACTTATGCCAAATTTTATAATATTGTGTCTTCCTTTTCTTTAAGTTCTTTTGTTAATTTATCCATTTCAGCACATTCCAATTTTTTTTTATCAATTCTATTTCTGTTGGTATATTCTCTTTTTTCCAATTCTGGGCATAAACTATACATCCGTCCCCTTCTTCTTTTGTCCTCAATCTTTCCCAGCATTAGGCTCTTCTCTGGTGAGTCCTTCCTTCTCATTAGATGGCCAAAGTATTTGAGTTTCATCTTCAAGACATGGCCTTCTAAAGAGCAGTCAGCATTGATCTCCTCTAGGACTGACTGGTTTGATTGCCTTGCAGTCCAAGGGACTCGCGGGAGTCTTCTCCAGCACCATAGTTCGAAAGCCTCGATTCTTTGGCGCTCAGCCTTCCTTATGGTCCAACTTTCACAGCCATACATTGCAACTGGGAAAACTATAGCCTTGACTATACGCACTTTTGTTGGCAGGGTGATGTCTCTGCTGTCTAGATTTGCCATAACTTTTCTCCCTAGAAGCAAGCGTCTTTTAATTTCTTGGCTGCAGTTCCCATCTGCGGTGATCTTGGAGCCCATTGGCTTATTTAGCATACACATTTAATAAATTATTATTACTTTTATTTATGCAGTCATTAAAATTCATGTGTCGCCCTTCAGAAACAGACTTTTCATAATGTGCTGGGTAGATCCAACAAAGATAAAGCAGCTCCATTTGTTCAAAACAGGAAGAACAATTTTAGAATTTTAGAACTGCTTTTCCTGAACCCAGGAAATGTGTTTCGCTGCACACTTTACTTTTTGTTACCATATTGGTAGTTCGGTATGATTTGGGTGATTGTTTTTACTATGTTTCTTGAGTTTTAAAGTATTATTTTGGGTTTCTTGCTTGGAAAAGATAAAAATGAAGCTTTGATTTTTTTTTGGATTTGATGATTAGATTTGTTATGCTTTTAGAAATACTGTATATTTTCACTTTTACTATTGAACACACACATATAGTATACCTAGGTGTAAACTCGGAGTAAGAACTATTTTCTTATATAATTCTAACTCTGTTTTGATGTCTAATCTGTTCTTTTATTTGATGTCTCTGTAGTTTTATTTTGATTAGGAGTAAGAGATTTTTTTTACTACATATTTATATCTGTACTGAAGAAAGTCCCAAGTAAATCTCTCTAGTTTGTCACTTTTTAACTTTTCCCCGTTTTTTATCCCTTTTCCCTCCATTGTTCCTTTTTTTGTTATTTTGTATTTCACCTCTCTTTGAAACTTAACAAAACCGATTTAAATAAAATTAAATATTAGGTAAAAAATAAACTAAAATAAATAAAAATAATCCAACAGGAGGGGGTTGGATCAGAAGACCTCCAGTGTCCCTTTCAACTCTGGTATTCTTTTTAAATAACGGGTAGAACCTTGTCCTAAAAAGCCACGTAACCTGGCCTTGGCGCAATCACGGTTATGCCTATCTTGGAATCAAGCGCACCAGGGGAACAGCCCGCCACAAGATACTGAATTATAGGATGCCTGGCGTCGTAAAGTGAGGTAGGTGGGGAATCCCTTTCCATCCCTTCGCTTCTTAAACCAACCCAACTTACCGGTTTGTAATAAGGCGGCTGAAAGGTCATTTTTGGCAGCTGGCAGCTGACGATCGGACTTTTTCTTCCCACCTCAAAAGAAACGAGATCCTCGCAGATGCGGCGCCGCGCTCGAATGGACCGAAGCGGAGGCGCGAAGGGGTTGGTGTGGGTAAAGGAAAGAGGCGGAGCCTGCCGGAAACCGGGGTGGGAGGGTGGAGATAAGTGGGGGTGGGGGGTCAGTGCTGTTCCCTAAAAGCCCGAAAGTGCTTAGAATGTGACCGAGGGCTGCTGCTTGTCACGCGATCTGCTTGCCTCCATTCCCACGACCCTCCCCCCCTCCGATTTTCCGCATCGCTCTCTGGTGTTTCCCAAGCGCTAGTCGCGGAGATGGGTTGGAGGCAGCTGATGGGTCAATTTAAGGAGGAATTGCAACATGCCAATGGGGTAATAGTGATGCCCATGATCGGGGTTATGAGAGCACATCTGAAATACTGCGGGGGTGGGGGGCGTTCACACCACAGGGACGAACCTGCAGCTTTCCAAATTCAGCCTATTTGGGGAGGGGAGAAGGAATCTCGCAAGTCAAGAACCTTTCGGTTACGATCAAAAAGAGACAGACTACAATCTCAACACAAGGTGGTGTTTTGTTTTTGTTTTTTGTTTTTTTTTACAGTAACAGAGTTGGAAGGGACCTTGGAGGTCATCGAGTCCAACCCCCTGCTCACCAAGAGACCTGTACTCGGGGATTCGAACTGCCGATCTTTCGGATCGACAAGCTCAGTGTCTTAGCCACTGAGCCTCCAAGTCAGGTTCTTCATCGTCCTTAGCTTGGGAAGATTGGTATGAAGTCACCGTAACCCCACCCCTCCCCTTCAGTTTGCATTAGAAAATCAATGACTTTTTCTCTTTTTAAATTGTAAATTTTAAACTTGTCTTAACCATTGGGGGTGTTTTTAATTTGTCCCAGGCCAAATTATTTAATGTGGTTTTATACTGTCTTTTAAAATTTTGTAATCTATGTGTTTTAATTTTTGGCTGTTCACCGCCCTGAGTCCTTCGGGAGTAGGGCGGTTTATAAATCAAATCAAATCAAATCAAATCAAATCAAATCAAATCATAAAATAAAATAAAATAAAATATAATAGAAATATGCCTGCTCAAAAAATAAAGGGAACACAAGCAGAAGACATCTGAGATCTGAATGCATGAAATAGCCTTATTAAATACTTTGTTCGTTACATACCGTAGTTTTGTGTTCCCTTTAGTTGTTTGAGCAGTGTATAAACTACTGTATGTAACAAACAAAGTATTTAATAAGGCTATTTCATTCATTCAGATCTCGGATGTCTTCTGCTTGTGTTCCCTTTATTTTTTGAGCAGTATATTTCACTAAGCGCTTCAGCTCCAAGAGACTGGGTAAATTCTTTCAATCTATTACACAAGAGAGAGCAACCCCTTCCTTTAAACTAAACTAAAGGTTTACTTTAGTAAAGTAAATTAAGGTTAATGTTTGGCCGAAATGGGACATTAGTACTGAGTAATCAAAATGAAACAAGCATGTGACCCAAAGTTAAAAGTTTATTCTTCCAAATGCAATCCTCCTTTAAATGATTATTAATTGTCTGTCTCTACCATTTCAGATCCACCAGCAGCCACTTAATAGTCTAAAATTAATGTAAAATAGAAAAAAAGGTCTTTCTGGGGTTTTTTTGCTGGAATAAAAGGGAACTGTGTGCCCAGCGTACTATATTGTTCAGAACAGATTTGGGCTAAATTCTTAACAATACTTTTGAAAGCAAAGCAGTGATATTTCAGCATCTTTTTTTAAAAAAATTAGCTGTATCCCCAGAATTGCAATAGTGAGACTACCTCTTTAAAATGACTATGGTTGGCTGGGGGCTACTGTAGCTATTTGCCTACCTATCAGCAAGGCACATCAATGCTCCTACCTACTACCATTGGAACCAGAATGTACTCAGAAAGGGAAGCCCGGAGTTCAATAACTGGGGAAGAAGGGGCACCAGGACTTGTAATAGGTAGTCCTCCAACTTACAACCATTCATTTAGCAACTGTTCGAAGTTACAACGGCACTGAAAAAAGTGATTAATGACTGGTCGTCGCACTGTAGGAAGTTAGGACTCACCCCTCTCCTAGAAAAATGAAATATTTTAGGAAATATTCAAAAGACAGAATATTATATTTCCCTGGATGAGAAATGGAGAAACATGTTTCAAAGCAGCTTCCTGCCTCCCCCACCCCACCTTTGTCAACGGGCCATTAAGGCCTCAGCCAAGCTCACTCATTCCCCCCACCTTTGTCAATGGACCATCATCTGCAACACAATGGGACCCATCTAGCAACAGAAACTCACCACATGGCACCTGGGAAGATTACATCAGCCAGCAAGGCTAGCTAAGACCCCCACCCCCTGGGAGTCTGACAACCATTCAGGATACTCTTCCTGTGCCCCAGGAAGTTCAAAGCTCAAAAGGACATAAAACCAAGGCACGCTCAGCATCTTGCCCCTTTTCTGCTCAGGAACTCAAACCATGTGATCCGGTCCACCATTAAACCATCTTTCCAAGCAGTCTCCGTGTTTCCAGTGTCTTTTTCCCCACTTGGAACTGAACCCAGAAGTATATTTCTTCCAACAGCACTTACGACTGCCACAGCATCCTCACGTGATCAAAATTTGGGTGCTTGGCATCCGGCATGTATTTACTACAGTTGCACATTATGTGATTGCCAGTTATGACTTTCCCAGGCAGCATCTGACCAACAGAGTCAATGGGGGAAGCCAGAGTCGCTTAATGATCGTCTGTTTCACTTAACAACGGTGGGGATTTGCTTAACAGAATCGGGCATGACTCACTTAACAATTGCCGCAATTGTCCCAAAGGTGCTCTTCAGAACTGAAGGAGCTTCTTGGATGAGAAGCAAAATCTCTTCATGGAAACAACTGAGAAAGTCCAATTGCCTTTTGGAAAAGCACTTTTAGGGGTAACCATGGACGATTGAGATTTTCCATAGACAATTGCCTTGATTAGCGATGGGAATTGTGGTCTCAGTTGAGCTTGTACATTGAGAGCTACCTGTACACATAATTTCAGGTTGGAGGCAGGCTGCTATTGCGATAACTTTACAAACTATCCATGCTGGACTTGGCTACCCTTTGCCTTATATTTGTCACAAGTCTCTAGGCCAATGTTTCTCAAACTTAGCTATGTAAAACTTGTCGACTTTTTAAAATTCTCTCTTCCTCCTTCATTAGTTCCCTATTCCTGGAAGGCTCTGTCTTCATAGGTCAGGAATGCATTAATTTCTATCAGTTTTGTGTCCATATATCAGATAGATGCCCAATCCTTTGCGGAGGCTCTGAAGTTTTAAAGAGACAAATGGACGTCTTATGTGTAAGACCTATAAATGTTAAAAAAAGGACTAACGTTTTTGGCCTTGGCCACTTTGAAAGGGCCCCAGGAACTACAAAGAGGATCACTTGAGCATAAGGTACATTTTAGTCGTCTTTGTTCTGACCTAGGCTTCCCCAAAAAGCACGAAGCAGAATCCTGGTCCCGACAAAACCTCTTTTATTAAACAAACAGTGAATTTCTCTTATTCAGCAAAGTCTTTTAAGGGAGAATTTATAGTCACAGACCTTATCTGGCTTGGCTGATAAGCTGCCAGGCTGATATCTTCAAAACTTGGCAAGGAGTTTCGGACAGTCATAAACCAATTAGGCGAACTAATTGTCTCCTGCAAACTCCACTCCCCTTTTGCTCCTCTTTTATTCCCTCTGGGAGGGGCCGTTCATCATCCACCTGTGGCCTTACTCCCAAGTCGACCCTTGTTCTTTAGCTGTTCCTTCGTCTGGCAACTCTGAGCCTGTGCACACTGGGAACATTGCCTCACTGATGTCTGACTCCAAAGGCAGCTGATAACTGTCATATGGACCTGGCCTCCTTTCTGCCTCTGACGCAGAGCCCTCATCAGAGCCCTCCCCAGACTCCAGGACTGGCCCATGTTCCTCCCCAACCTCCTCACTGTCCGAATCTGCTGCCAGCTCCGCCGGCCGCTGGCGGACCACAATAGTCCTGTTTCACGCTACAACTGTTCAGTTCATTCAGAAATGTTTGCCAAAGGATTATTTTTAAGGGTTTGGAAATTTAAGCATAACAATGTCTCTCTTGGGCCATCTCTGTCTTCAGGTTTGTAGATATAGTAATAGCAATAGCATTTGGATTTACTACTGCTTCATAGTGTTTTACAGCATTCTCTTAAGCAGTTTGCAGAGTCTGCAACTATCTGGGTCATCATTTTACCGACCTCGGATGGATGGAAGGCTGAGTCAACCTTGAGCCAAAGAGGATTGAACTCCTAGCAATCGGCAGAGTCAAACTGCAATACTGCATTCTAACCACTGTGCCACTACAGCTCATATTTAGAAATATCCATACAATGCAATAGTGGGATTCAGCCGGTTCAGGAAAATCGGTAGTTAAATTGCTGGCTGGCCCCGCCCCTTCTAGGAGTCCCCACGCACCCCATTTTGGCTCCCAGGTAAGTGCACGGAGGCCTCCTAGACCCTGACCCAGCGGCCTGTTTTCGCTCCCAGGAAGCTGCAGGGAGGCATTCCCCCCACCCCCCAGTGTCGTTTTTGCTCCCAGCGGGGTGCAGGAGGCCGAGTACCACCTGTCACACCCCTGGCCACGCCCACCATGGCTACGCCCACCTAGCCCGTCATTAGGGCAGAGAACCGGTTGTTAAATTATTTGAATCCCACCACTGAAATGGTGTCTGATAATGATATGTATATCAAAATAACTTCCATGGGATTGTATCATTTGTATCATGAGGTTGGCTGTGAAAACAGAAGTTGTGTTATTTCACCTGTGATATCACAAAACACATGTCATTTGCCCTCTATGCCATCACCTTGGCTCCCTCCTCCCAAAGCTCTACAAAGTTAGTATTTTTGCAGAAGATAAGAAAAAGGTAGCAGCTCCTTTTTCAGGAATGGCTGAAAAACATCTGATGTTTTCTACAGAACCCCCAACTCCCAACTATAGTTATCCTAACCCAAGTTATATTTTAGTTACACCCCAAAGCCACAGCAACGGTCAGCATTATTTTTGTAAAAAAAAAATGCCATCACATCAGGTGTTTCATCCAGAGCAAAATTTTATTCACTTAAAGAAACTCTAAAATATTCAGAATTTCATTAGCACAGAATGTTCTTTTTCAGACTTTTTTTTTCCTTCTCAACCGCTGATAAAAACAATACAGAACTCTTTGTTAATACTAACCATTTTTAAATTAAATTAATAGCCATTTCAGAAGACAAACTTAGTTGATAGAAAGTATTTATATATTTATATATATATTTATATATAGACGTGTGTATTTACTGTACAAAGTTTACATTTAGGAGGGGAAAAAGTAAATTTTCTCCAATATTACAGACTTAAAAGTTTACGTACAGGGTTTAAATTGTGACTAGGGAGACTCTTGATGTACAGATGTGCTTCCCTTTAAAAAGAACCAGAAAGACATAACCTCACAGTGCTAATTCATTTTCTTACAATCAGCATTAAAAGAGTAATTAACAAATGATAGCAGTTTTTTTTCCTTGATTTGTTTTGTGCATGTGTGTTCCTGTGAAATATTCCTTTTACCTTAGATGAGGGGGAAACGTGAGTCATTCTCTTACTTGCTGGCAGATGCATCTGGATATGTAACAGTGTAAACAGAAGTGCTTTATAAGAGTAGAATCTGTATTGAAAGTAGAGATTTTAGGGGAGGAATCACACTTAATTCTGGCTGTCACATGAACCAGGACACAGGAATTCAGTGGAGCAAATAACCTTAATTTTATTGTTTATTATAATAATTGCAACTAATATGAATTCTCTTCTGTATTTTGTAATTTTCCTTCCTGGCATATTTAAAAATAATAATCATAATTTGCAGGCAACTTTTTAAGGAACTGGCAGGCAGAGACAGTCAGAGAGAGATGTCTTGTAACCTCAGGTCAGTATTTCTTTACCTTGGCAGCTTTTAAGATTTGTGGACTTCAATTCCCATAATTCCCATGGCTGGCTCGAGATTTCTGGGAGCTGAAGTCCACACGTCTTAAAGTTGCCAAGGTGTGATGTTTTAATGTCAAAAGTGGACTGAGCCCATAATGTCACCAGTGAACCACCCATTTCCCATTATCCAGACCACCACTCCAATTTTTATTCTCCATGTTTCAATGATCAGAGAGATCGGAAAAGAATGTTTATACCACTTATATTACTTCTGTTCTCTGTTTCTGAATGTTAAATCGAAAGAATATTTCAGAAACAAGGAGAAAGAAAAGAACATTGCACCAATGACCTAAGAGTTGGGTCCAGATTAATTTAAAGGCAATATACTTAGTTTAATATTTATTGTGTTCATAAAAAGGGCAGTTCTGAATAAACAGGGCTTCCACATTCCTTCACGAGGGGGGCAGGGGAAACATGGGTTTAGATCATGGTTACGAATAGGATTGAAGCATGTTACTGCAAACCTGGATGAACAGACTGTTATCCCTCTTGTCAAGAGGCCCAGGATGATGGGATCTAGAGTCTAACAATACAGAATCTAGATTCTATAGGTTTCTCTAATCAGGTTAAGTAGTCATTACTTGAGACAGGATGGTAGCTGTGTAGAAGTGTGCAAGAACTGCACACATGCACACACAATTACCTTACTCCCCTTCCCATTCCTGCCCTCTCGTGTATGAGAAACTCTGCTTTCAATCTGCATCCGATAAGTGGTGGTTTACAAAATCTGAAAAGAAACTTAGAATGCAGATCACAAAGATAGGGATTGGGTGGTTTAACAAGATTCCGGAAATCGATAGTAAGCCACTTTTAATTTGTTGTAAAAAAATAATAATAAATGACTGGAATGCCCCTGGTCACCAACACCAACGCAATCTGAGGGAATTCTTCTTTACAAAGATAAAAGGTAAGATGGTGATTTTCAAAGGTACAGAGCCACAGCCTATCACAGGTCTCCAGGTAAGATGGCTTTAGGGCAGGGGTGGGCAACTGTGGCCCTTTTACAACCTGTGGACTTCAACTCCCAGAATTCCTGAGACAGCCAAGCTCTCTCAGGAATTCTGGGAGTTGAAGTCCACAGGTTGTAAAAGGGCCACAGTTGCCCACCCCTGCTTTTAGGGCATCTTATTCTATTTGATGCTCATTTTCCATTAGGCAGCTTCAGAGATGCACATACATGCTCAGAGGTCCTCTCTACCCAGTAGGATTATAAAGCTTTCAAACTGCAGCTTGGCTGGGAAGAAAGGGGCCCTGCAATTTTCCAGGCCTTCCTCCAAACTTGAAAGGCTCCTTGGAGGAGTGAAACTGGACCCTGCAAACAGTTTAGGTCAGAGGTGGGGAACTATGGCCCCTTTTATGGCTCGTGGACTTCAACTCCCAGAATTCCTGAGCCGGCTGGCTCAGGAATTCTGGGAGTTGAAGTCCACGAGCCATAAAGGGGGCCATAGTTCCCCACCCGGGCTTAGATGCTACCATGCTGTCCCTCAAGACTGTCAAAAAGTCCTTTTTCAACGCAACATTCCCAGATTTGTAACCATTAAATAGTGCCCGAATAATCTTGAAATAAGAAAAGTGCTAGTGAAAATGCTTGGTTGTGTTGATGGTGGTGGTGGTGGTTTTTTTTTTTTTAAAAAAAGACGCCTTTTTATCATGTTTATTATTAACCGTTAATCCACACAGAAAAAAAAAAGTCATCCAAATGTAAACATTTCAAAAAGGAAGCCTCTGACTTAAGCAAACACATCAAACATCCATATTGGGCGGGGCGGACTCGCCATCTTTTCCTTCCGTAACTTTTGGGATCTTTCCGTTTTAAGATCGCAGGCAGGTTTTTTTTCCCAGGCGTGTGAATGGCACAGAGGTGGGGGGAAAAAAAATCAAAACCAGGAGCCAAGGATCATTAAAACACAGCAAGCTATATCTTTTGATTACTGGATTCCAGATCTCCCAGAGCAAATCGTTCAAAACGGATAACCATTTTGCTACTGTTAAGGCTGAAGGGGGAAAAGGAGGAGGAGAATGGGGAGTGGGGAGGAAAGGAAATTAAAACAGTTACATGTTAATTTCTACTATAAAATGAAATGCCAAATGAACAAATTGATTCTAATTTCCAACACAGGAAGCAAGACATTGAGGCACTCCTATATAAAATGTGCGTGCACTTCAAATATTTTGGAACAACTAGGGATTTTCTCCCATTACGTTTTCTCATTAAAAAATATTTTTTTCAGCCTAAGAGAACCTCATTCATATCCCTGTCCTACAAGAAGGGCCACTCTAAAGTATTTGTGAGTCTTGGGGCACTTTTTGGTCTTGACAAAAGGACTCAACCTTAATTGAGCCTCCCAATTAACTATCACACATTGTGACAAGTCATAAAACAGGTGCACCCACTGCTGCAATTTTATTACCTTTTTTGGGGGAGAAGGTCGTTAAGCAGCCACCGTGGTCCTAAAGTGAACTCTTTCCCAGAAGACTGTTCTAAGTTATGACAAGACAGGTTCACAGATCTGATGGCTGTCCCCGCACCTGCCAGTCAGGTGATTGCATTTTGGGTACTCAGTAACTGGCCTGCATCAACGGCCATTTGCAGCATTCGGCAGTCACATATGCCATAAAGGAGAAAATTTGGGGCTCAGGGTTGAAATGAGGGGTCCTTGGTGCTCTCTGAGTTGTTTGTTTTCTTGCCGACGTTTCATTACCAGGGGTGAAATCCAGCAGGTTCTAACAGGTTCTGCAGAACTGGTAGTGGAAATTTTGAGTAGTTCGGAGAACCGGCAAATACCACCTCTGGCTGGTCCCAGGAGTGGGGAGGGAATGGGGATTTTGCAGTATCCTTCCCCCAGGAATGGGGAGGGAATGGAGATTTTGCAATATCCTTCCCCTGCCACGCCCACCAAGCCACACCCACAGAACCGGTAGGGAGAAGTTTTGGATTTCACCCCTGTTCATTACCCTAATTAGGTAACATCAACTAGCACTGATGATGTTATCTAGTTAGGGTAATGAAATTTCGGCAAGAAAACAAGCAAGTTTAGAGAGCACCAAGGACCCCTCAGTCACATCACTTACAACTTTTTTTGCTGGTTTTGGTTTTTTTGATTTCCAGCAAAAAGCACCCATTGCTGACAGTGGGTTCACCTAATGACTGCAGTATTTGCTTAATGACTGCAGAGTTCAGTTTATAACTGCCACATTCACTTAATGACCCTGGGGGGGGGGAATGTTATACAATTAGGTTGGTTATGTGGGTTCCACAACTTCATGCCATCATGACATGTGATGGAAATTCCAGGCTGTTTTACAATTGTAAGTCGAGGACTAGCTGTACTATGAAAGGAAATCGTGTGTTGGATATTATTTTTATGGGCCGCGTTTAAATATAAACACAGAAAGATTTTGGATTTAGCTGGGTAATTCTCTTCTGATGCTTTGCTCACTATTGTCTATGAAAAAATGTAGCCTGGGTATTTGGAAGGCTAAGTGGAATTATTATTATTATTATTTATTATTAGTCCAATTTATATGCCGTCCTTCTCTGTAGACTCAGGGTGGCTTACAATGCTTTATAGCAATAGCCTGCATACTTTTATGTATATACCTGCTTATTAGGGCTTTCAGCCTCCCCTAAGCGGTATTGTTCTATACAAAGCTGGCTTATTGCCCCCACAATCCAGGTCCTCAATTTACTTATCTCGAAAGAATGGAAGGCTGAATCAACCTTGAGCCTGGTGAGATTTGAACTTGCAGTAATTGCAGGCAGCTGGCAGCTAAGTGCTAGCACTTAACAGCACTTAGTCCGCTGCACCACCGAGGCTCTTGCAATGAATGAAACCCAGGGCCTTTCTAGCTATCGGACTGTAGGCCTTTCCTTTTAAGATCCTTTACAGAAGAAAAGCTGGAATTGGAAGCCCCAGAGTTTCCCATGCTCTAAAGCAGCGGTCACCAACTGGTGGTCCATGGACCACTGGTAGTCCATGAGAAAATTTTGGTGGTCAGCAGAAAAATTATTTGCATTTTTTATATTGCACTAAATACTATTTATCTTTTTTAAAAATTCATATTAGTGGTCTGCGGGATTTACAGTTATGAATTTAGTGGTCCCTGAAGTCCGAAAGGTTGGTGACCCCTGCTCTAAGGCATCATATCATCAATTCAATTCCTTCTGCAGTTGATTAGCCCAAACAGGAATAATTAATCTCTCGCTTGCTTTCTGCTATGAGATTTCCATAAAGGAAAAATGCCATGGCTTGAAACATTTGGAACCGTTGAAACATGATTTGTTGCTTATTTTAAAAACAGACATAAATGCATTTGGATAAGTCGGGAGTTCAGAATGAACTGCGGAGTCCTTGATGTTCTCTGAATGTGCTTGTTAATTGCCGATTTTCGTAACCCAACTAGGTAACATCATCAGTATTAGTGAGTGTGGGATTTGCTCCCTGTTCAGCCCTCAACAGACACATAGATATAAAGCACATTTACACACCATTCAAGAGACAATAAAACCATTAAGAAAGACACAAAAAGACCAGTACACATCCTCTCCAGCAATCAACACCCAGATAAGCAAGAATTAACACAACACAAGCAATCAAGCAAAAAACAATAGTCTAATCCAGGAGTCTCCAACCTGGCAACTTTAAGACTTGTGGACTTCAACTCCCAGAATTCCTCAGCCAGTTTTGGGAGTTGAAGTGCACAGGTCTTAAAGTTGCCAAGGTTGGAGACCCCTGGTCTAATCAAGGAACTACCAAGGAGAAAACCACATCCCAACCTGCACTGGTAGGACAAGTAATTGTACATAAAAAGGCACCAAACCCCACACTCACTAGCACTGATGATGTTACTTAGTCAGGTCACGAAATGTCTGCAAGCAATCAATCAAGTCCAGAGAGCACCAAGGACAATGCATAACATAAATAGGACTACACTGTAAAATCAGTAAAATGACTTCATGTTCAAATACCCCATGAAACTATTGTTCCCATTTCAACCGGACAGCCATTTCAAAATGTTCTGGCTTTCAATACAAATAAATAAACAAATAAATACAAAGCACAATCCTCTTTCTCCTTCTTTCTCTTTCATGCATGCGCTAACGCTTCTTCCATTTATGGAAAGGCAGAATATACGTACAGTAAAGTGATAAACAGGAAAAGTATACAATATATTCTAAAAAGACAACGGAAGTGATGCCATCGCCTTTGAAACATGCAAAGATATACCACTTTTGACACCATGAAAAATTAGCCAACTCAGCACTTATTACAATTACTCATCAGTTCAGGGTTTTTTTTGTTTTTTGTTTTAAAAGACTCAGTCTTAATTCATCCCCTGGCTAGGTGGGATAAAAATTTATACATTTCTAATTAGCCCCACTGGAGCTGTTATGGAAGAATGAACCCCCGTTTTCTTTTTTTTTTAATGTCTCTCTTGCTGGAAGTCAAATGCACACTACAGTTCAACGTGTCTTTATTTTAAAACTTGCCTACAAAAGACAAGCACACAATGTTTTTTTTTTTTTTCCATTTTGTGTTTTGCTTACACCTTGCAGACCAGGCTGGTGATAGGAGTACACAGAGAAAGAGAGAGTGATAGAGAAAGCACGGGAAGGGCGGGGGGAACGAGGAACCTGGCAGGTGAGTTGCTCCAAGGAGCAAGGGGCGGATGGGTGGAGAAGTGGAAAAAAAATCCTCTTAAGTTCAGTGTTAATAGAGAGGCAAAGAGTTCTTAACAGACAGGTCACTTCACATGAGCAGCCCACACACCAAGAAAAGAGGCGGGACGGAAGAAGGAACCGTTAGCAGCATCGGGGAGCCAGGGGGGCGGGCACTCAAGGGTTAAAAATGGAAACGGTGCGCGCAAGGTCCGAGCTGCTGGGTGGATTAGTCACAAGTGCTCATGCAAGAGGAAATTCAGCTATTGCGCCAGGAGCTACAACCTGTAAGAGAGAAAGTAGAAGGAAGACACACAAAAAGGGAAGAGAGTTAGTTCACAGTCAAAAAAAGGTTCGAAGGTCAGAAGCACAGGGGAAAAAAAAAAAAAGAGATTTGTGTGTTTGGCCCCTCAGAGCTCATTTTCCTAACTGAACTCTTGGCAACTTTAAGCCTGGAGGACTTCAACTCTTGCTGGCTGGGGAATTCTGAGAGTTAAAGTCCTCCAGGCTTAAAGTTGCCAAGGTTGGAGACCCCTGGTCTATGGAGCTTCTCAATCATCCAAGTCATGGTTGTCCCAAAGGTGTTTTTTTTTATGAGGCAACTGGACTTTCTGGTTTTTCTTTGAAGACGTTCCACTTCTCCTCCAAGAAGCTGAAGTGGCTCTGATTGATTTTCCCACCATCCAGTCAGAGCTGAAGAAGCTTCTTGGAGGAGAAGCGAGACATCTTCAAAGAAAAACCAGAAAGTCCAGTTGCCTCATGAAAAAAGCACCTTTGGGGACAATTGAGCTAATCATATTCTTACCACTGGTTCGTCGCGCATGAGTGCACCTTCCACACACATGCCTGGCCTTTTGCGCATATGCTTTGCACGTGTGCCTTCCACGCATGCGCCCAGCCTCAAAAATGTGGCTAAATAGAACATCTTTACTCCAGGGCAGGTAGACAGGCCCACCCGCTATCTCCGCTACCGATTCGCCGAATATTCACCAGTGGCTGAATACCACCAGTGGAACTGATCCCACAGAAATGGGGGCCTTGGATGGTCTGAGGGTTATTGTTTTGTTTTTGTTTTTTTTTTTGCTCTGGGAAAGAACTCCAAGTACAAAGTCTTTTGTACTTGACTGCGCTGAAAAAAGTTGAAAGTTAATGCCTTTTTCCCCTCTGCCTCTTTGCCCTACACTTCTCTTTCTCCTTTTTTCTCCTTTCTACACCCACTTTCCTCTTATCTTTATGGTTATTTTCCGTTTATCTTGTGAAATTAATAACATTTATGAAATTAAATTCTTGGGGGGAAAAGAACTCCTAGGTTTCTTCCGAAGTGATTAACATAACTAGATCTTAGGATTCTATGAAAGATCCTGAAAATGAAAAGAGGACAGGTAGTCCTTCGCCTTACGACTATAATTGAGTCCAGAATTACCATCATAAAACATGTCAGTCATTAAGTGGGTCACCACGTGACTGTGCCTGATTTTGTGACACTTATTTTTTTGCTGTGATTGTTAAATGGATCGCCATTTGAAATGATGGGAAGTTCAGAAGCAAGAATAATGTTTCAATGGTGTAGGGAAGATATTTTTTGGGGGGGTGAGATGTATGTTTCTCACATTTCATCAGATGCCACAATATTGGTTAGCAGCATGAGAAAAGGGGATTACAGGTAGTTCTCGACTTACAATCACAAGTTCTGGGACCAGAATTTCTATTGTTAAGCAAAGCGGTTGTTAAACGAGTTGCACCCGATTTTACAACTGCTTTTGCCTTGAAAAAATTCTGCTGTTGTTAAGTGAATCAGGCAGGCATTAAGTGAATCCAGCTTCCCCAATGGACTCTGCTTGTCAGAAGCTGGCTGGGAAGGTTGCAAATGGCGATCACAGGACCATAGGGATGCTGCAACGGTTGTAAGTGCGAGGACTGATTGTCACTTTTTTTCAGTGTCGTTGCAACTTACTAAACAAATGGTAGCAGATCGAGGACTACCTGTAAGACAGATATGGCTGCCTGCATTTTGGCTAGGAGGGCTTCTGTCTAGGCTTCAGGGATGTCTCAAAAGTCAAGATGGCAGCCGAAGCTCTGGTTGTTCTTTTATGTGCATTGTACATAAGACTGTTAGGCAGTAATTCCCAATCTTTGCAACTTTACAATACATGGACTTCAACTCCCAGAATTCCCTAGTCAGACAGCCTTCCTCCCTTCTTCAATGTCCTTCCTTCCTTCCTTCTTTCCTTCCCTTTTTCTTTCTCTTTCCTTCCTTCCTTCTCTCTTTTTCTCTCTCCTTTCCTTCCTTCCTTCCTTCTCTCTCTTTTTCTCTTTCCATCCTTCCTTCTCTCTTTTTTTCTCTCTCCTTTCCTGCCTTCCTTCCTTCTCTCTCTTTTTCTCTCTCCACCCTTCCTTCTATCTCTCTCTTTTTTCTCTCTCTCTCTCTCTCCCTTCCTTCCTTCTTTCCTTCTCCCATGTCCTTCCTCCTCTCTCCCTCTCTCCCTTTCTTCCTGCCTGCCTGTCAACCATTCAACCAGCTAGCTTCAGGTATTAAAAAATTATTTTTTAAACAGCACAACACTCCTTGGAAAAAATCTGTCTTGGCACAGTCATATTCACTCTGAGAACAAATGAAAGTGAAAGAAAAAGTGTAGTGGGAGGAGAACAGAGGAGGCAAATTTAATGTTGGATGATATTATGATTTGTTTAAAGAAGTTCCATTTTATTAAATAGCCACTTTATTTAGGAAACACAAGCCTTCCCTGTCAATACATTATAATAAATATGGAGGTGTCCATCAAACCTGCTGCCCTGGGACCATGTCTTGTTTGTTCATCAATCAAAAGCCTAATAAAATGCAATTTTTGGAAATAGGCGAGACAAGGAGAGACAATACATACTCAGCTGATTTCCAGAAGTGTCCCGGGTGAGAAAGCCTCCGGTTAAGCTTTGGCAATTTTTCAAGCATTTCCATCAAGAGGGTGAAGCTGGGCCGCTCAGCCACATCAAAAGCCCAACACGCCGAGAGGATTTCCTACAAGATGACAATAATATTTTTTTTTAAAAAAAAAATTAACCCACAGCATCCTTGGAAAAGAAAGCCATTCGATTACGAAGAGCCCAAATTGTACAAGGTTTAAAACGTAGCCTGGGTTAACTGCAAGCTGCCCAAATAAATTGCACTACAACATCTATAATCCTGTGTGGTGATGGTCAGTTTGAAGATGGCGACTTCTAAGAGCTGCTTTTAACCAGCCTGACTTGGAAGGAACTGTAAAGTCATAGGTTAGACCTCGAGATTTATAGATTGAATTTAGTTGCAGATCTCCGGCTCTGTTGTGTCTACAAATACAGGCATTAATGAAGAAGAGACTAGAAGAGCCACTTGTCTAGAATGGTATAGGGCAGGGGTGTCAAACTCAATTTCATTGAGGGTCGCATCCGTGTTCTGTTTGACCTCGGGGGCCGGGTGGATGTGGCTGGGGTGGGCATGGCCAGTTTGACATCGCTCGTGTTGTGGCACCCCTCCCAGGTTTCGTTTTTGGCTGAAAAGGCCTCCTGCCGTGCTTTGCCAGTGAAAACGGAGCTCGGGAGGGCTATGCGCGGCCCTCCTGACCTCCATTTTTGCTGGCAGAGCGCTGCAGGAGGCCGTTGCAGCCAAAAACGGAGTTTGGGAGGGGTGCGAGTGACATTGAGCAGGCAGAGGCACCGTGGGCCAGTCCTTCGGTGTTTCCAGTGTGGCCTCATGGGCCAGATCTAAGCACCCCGTGGGCTGGATCCGGTCTGCACGCCTTGAGTTTGACACTCCCGGTATAGGGCTTCTGTTGTGATCTAGGCTTCCTGAGTCATTAAAACACACAAGTTGTCCCAAAAACCTCTTTTATTGCAACAACTGTGAATTACGTTCATTCACAGCTGAGTCCCAATTAGTTGCAAAAAATCCTTCAGGAGAAGTTCTTCAGGATAATCACCAACCTTTATGTCCCCTGACACTCTGCCAAAGACCTACTTGGCAAAGCCATACGGAGTCCAGAATCAGAGTGCCGACTGGGAACAGATTTAACAACTTTGCTTTCCTGCAAAGGGCCCATGTGCCTTTGCTCCTCTTTTAAGCCTTATGGGAGGGGCCAATCATCTCTTGGCCTTACTCCCAAGTCATCCCTTTTGCTTTAGCTGCTCTTGCCTTCTGGCAGCTCTTCACATGCATGCACTAGGAACAGGCTCCTCCTGTTCCTCTGCCTCTCTAATATCCGACTCTGGAGGCTCCAGAGTCTGCGCATAACTCCCAGATGGCCCTGGCCCCATCTCTGCCTCCGATGCAGAGCCCTTGTCCGAGCCTTCCCCTGACTCTAGGACTGGCCCATATTCTTCCCCAGCCTCCTCACTGTCTCACTCCGCTGCCAGCTCCGCAGGCTGCTGGCAGATCACAACAGTTTCCTGTTTGAGAAGGGGGTTGGATTAGAAGACCTCCAAGGTCCCTTCCAACTCTGTTATTCTGATTAACTGGATACAGAAAACAGGGCCCCCAATTGCACAGGTATCAAGCATATTGTATCTCTTCTTGCATCTCTTGTATAATCTGTCATCTGCTGCAGGTGGTTAGTAAATTGACATGAGCCCACCCAAGGGGAAGGGGAGGTTCAGGTATCAGGCAGGGGAAGTCACTATCCTGGGAAACTGGTTGGGGTGAAAAAGGAGAACCTACGGCTAGTCCTCAACTTATGGAGCCTGGCATTTTTTTTTGTAAGTCATGATGGTTGTCAATTGGGGCACCTACACGACTGATCTGAATTTAGGGTTTGTTTGTTTTTTTGCAGCAGCCATTAAGTGAGTAGAGCAGTCATAAAACAAACACAATGATTAACTGAACATGGCAGTTGTTAAGTAAGTCAATGCACCCTTTCTGGCAAAAAAAAAAAAAAAAAAGTCTTAATCGCATCACATGACTGCAGAATAAGGCAACTGGTCATAATGGCGAGCCAGTTGCCAAACACCTGAAATGTAAGTCAGGTGACTGTGGGGGAGCGCCACTGTTGGAACTCCGGAACTGGGTCATAAATACTTTGGGGGAGGGGTCTGTGGTAACTTCCACTGGTTGCTAAGTGACTGATCATTTAAGTGAGTACTACCTGTATTGCCATGAGTCGGATTCAGCTGGTTCAGACCGGTTCGGGCGAATCGGATGCTAATTTTACATCTGGTTCACCAAACCAGTAGTTGCAAGGACTGGGTGGCCCCTCCCACCCTATCCCTCCCCTTCCAGGAATCTCCACGTGGCCTGTTTTGGATGCCAGGTAAGTGCAGTGCCCGCGCGGAGTCTCTGGGTAGGCAAAAAATGGGCGTCCCAGAAGTTCTGGAAGTCCGGAGCCCGGAGGAGGCTGTTTTCGCCCTCCCGGAGGCTCGAAGAAAGCTGTTGTGGTCCGCCAGCAGCCTGCGGAGCTGGCAGCGGAGTCGGACAGTGAGGAGTTTGGGGAGGACAATGGGCCAGTTCTGGAGGCTGGGGAAGGCCCGGACGAGGGCTCTGTGTCGGAGGCAGAAATGGGGCCAGGGCCATCTGGGAGTGATGCGTGGACTCCGGAGCCTCCAGAGTCGGACAGCAGAGAGGCAGAGGAACAGGAGGAGAATGTTCCTAGTGCATGCATGCGCAGAATTGCCAGAAGGCAAGAGCAGCTAAAGCAAAAAGGACGACTCGGGAGTAAGGCCAGGAGATGATTGGCCCCTCCCAGAAGGCTTAAAAACGGCTCTTGGGATCTTTGTAGGAAAGCAACGTTGCTACATTTGTTTCTTGTCGGCATCTCTTGCTTTTGAATTTCATGAGGTTTTGCCAAGAAAAGCCTTTGGCAGAGTGCCAAAGAAGACAAAGGTTGGTGATAAGGCCGAAGGATTGTTTATGAAGAATGTTTTGGAATTGATTTGTAGTAAGCTGAGAATGAAGTAATTCTCAGCTGTTCTAATAAAATATGTTTGTTTAGGACTGATTGTGTCTGGTTAATAACTACTTGGACCTAGGTCACAACAAAAACTTCCAGAGCCTTGGGAGGGTGAAAACACCCCCTGCCCCCGTGGTGCAGGAGGCCGAATAGGCCACGCTAACCATGGCCACACCCACCCAGCAACCAGGCAGAGAACCGGTTGCTAAAATGTTTGAATCCCACTCCTGTGTATTGCTAATTATTTTAAAGGGGTTAGAATACAATGTGTGCCACCTTGAATGGCGCTCTTAAATGAAAAGCGAGATATAATCCAAATTAATAAAAAGTAGGCATACTTGGGTGCCCAAGGCTCCTGGGGGGGATTGAGAACTTAAATTCAAGTCCCACCTTATCCGTGAGACAAGGGTAGAACACATGAATGGGAAGCGTATCCTTCCTCTCTGTTGCCCCGGCAGCACCTAGATCCAAGATTCCTGGATCAAACTCTGGGACTCCATGGCGTTGAGGTTTGGTCATATCTACCTACCCCAACTTCTTTCCCCAGGCTACTCGCTTGTAGGACGTGCTTCATTCCTTCACCGCTTCCGATCTGCCAAATCAAGGCCTCCGCTGGCTGGCTCTGAAAGGGCCATTCTCTGGCCTGGAGCTCGTACCACACGGTCCTGAGAAGCAAAGCAGTTCCAAGTTGAAGGTCTGCAATGTTGACAAGTCATGTCACCAAATAGGCATTCATTCATTCATTCATTCATTCATTCATTCATTCATTCATTCATTCTCTTTTAAAATCAGCCAGTGGAACAGACTGCCACATGAAGCAGCATGTTCTAGCTGGAAGATAGGAGTGAATCAGAGGTGGGTTTCACCCAGTGGTGGGTTTCAAATTTTTTTACTACTGGTTCTGTGGGCGTGGCTTGGTGGGCTTAGCATGGTGGGCGTGGCAGGGAAAGGATACTATAAAATCTCCATTCCCTCCCTACTCCAGGGGAAGGTTACTGCAAAATCCCCATTTCCTCCTGATCAGCTGGGACTTGGGAGGCAGAGAATAGATGGGGGCGGGGCCAGTCAGAATTTTTACTACCAGTTCTCCGAAGTACTCAAAATTTCCGCTACCGGTTCTCCAGAACTGGTCAGAACCTGCTGAAACCCGCCTCTAGCGGAAATTTTGAGTAATTCGGAGAACCGGTAAATACCACCTCTGACTGGCCCCGCCCGGATCTATTCTTTGCCTCCCAAGTCCCAGCTGATTGGGAGGAAATGGGGATTTTGCAGTAACCTTCCCCTAGAGTGGGGAGGGAATCAAGATTTTACAGTAGCCTTCCCCTGCCATGCCCACCAAGCCACGCCCACCAAACCATGCCATGCCCACTAAGCCACACCCACAGAACGGGTAGTAAAAAAAAAATTGAATCCCACCACTGGAGTGAACACTTGAACTTCTGTATAAAAGGTGGGGTTTAAATAAATCAAATGCCAGGCCAACCCGGATGAATGTTATCTTTTTAAATTTTGGGGCTGATAGAATCCTGAAGGTGACACAAGCTTTTGTGTCTTTTCCGCTGGCGTTCCAATGTCATGCTGGCTGGTGTTTTTGAATATTGCAAAGCTGGAGGCAAACTTGGAAACCAGTTTTGTGACAACATGCTCTTGGCGTTTTCATAAGTTAGAGAAGATTGCTGTACACGTATTCTATTCTATTCTATAGTTGTTAAGTGAATCACTGCAGATGATAATTTAGTAACCTGGTTGTTAAGTGCTCGGACTTCCCCTTTGACTTTGCTCATCAGAAGGTCACAAAAGGTGATCACAGACCTTGGGACACTGCAATGGTCATAAACATGAACCATTTGCCAAGCGTCTGAAATTTTGATCACGTGACCCTGGAGATGCTGTAAAGGTCGTAAGTGCAAAAAATGGTCATAAGTCACATTTTTCAGAGCCGTTGTAACTTTGAACGGTCCCTAAACAAACTGTTGTAAGTTGAGGACTACCAGTACTATGATTGGGACTGTGCTTGGAGAGAAAAAACTATTTTTCTTTTAAAAAAAAAAAGAGAGAGACAAGAGAGTTGAAATTTCCCGAAACAGCAATTTTCAAATGTCATGGCTTTTGAAATGTAATTAATTTTCACAAGATGTAAAATATAAAAATCAGTGAACGCAGGTTAACACTCACACCCACGCATGCAAATATTTCACTAGATTTTTGAAAACATGTTGGCACCTTTCTCAACTGTTTTCAACGCTTAATTGCATAGAACTGCTAAGTGAAAGTGAGAATCGCGTGACCGCAATTCACACACTGAAGCAGCTACAGTTTCCCCAAATTTCAGTTCCTTGGGGAACCTGAGTCCTCATCTAATTTAGCTCGTTTAGCTACTTGGTTCAAAAAGTATTGCCCTATGACAGGGGTCCTCAAACTTTTTAAACAGGGGGCCAATTCAGAGTCCCTCAGACTGTTGGGGGGCGGGACCAGCCGGCTGGGTGTGGCTAGGTAGTCATGTGACTGGGTGGGTGTGGCCAATTCAGCAGTCCATTAAACAATACACGCAAATTAAACTTTAATTTGTTATGCTCCTGGGGGTGGAAAACAGGTTAGTGAAGGGATGTGGCTGCCTTGGGGGTAGGTGAGGGACTTCTGTTTGTGTGTGTGTGTGTGTGTGTGTCCCTTCCCCTTCCCTCCCCCCCGTGTGTGTCTCTCTCTCCCTCCCTCCCTCCCTCCCTGGAGGCTGGGGAGGGTAACAGTACCACTCTGCTGCCCAAAATGGGTCCGTTTTTGGTCTCATGAGGCCTCCACACATCCCGTTTTTGGCCTCGGCCTCCAGAAGGTGGGTGGGGGCCGGCGGGTAGGTGGAGTGATGTGGGCAGAGCAGCGTCATGGTCCCACGCGGGCCTGATTAATGGCTTTGGCGGGCCATATCTGGGCCCCGGGCCATAGTTTGAGAACCCCTGCCCTATGATGTACTATTTCACCCAGTTAAAGTCCTGACAATGAGAGTATTAGCAGTACATGGATTATTTGGGGGGGGGATTAGTTTTCCTGCTCTACAATAGCAATAGCACTTAGACTTATATACAGATTCACAGTGCTTTGCAGCACTCTCTAAGCGGTTTACAGAGTCAGCATATTGCCCCCAACAATCTGGGTCTTCATTTTACTGACCTTGGAAGGATGGAAGGCTGAGTCAACCTTGAGTTGGTCAGGATCGAACTCCTGATAGATGGCACAGTTTGCCTGCAATACTGCATTTCTAACTACTACGCCACCTGGTGGCACCTGGTGGCATAGTGATTAGAATTCATGATGGTGTGCAACACATTATGATTTTTACAGAGCATGATATGGAGTGCCATCAAGACACTGACTGTGTCTTTCTCAAAATTCCCTAGCCAAGTTAAAACATGGGCTATATGGGGCTTTCAGATTGTCTCCCATCCAGGCGCTAACCGCTTCCAGACCTGCTTAGCTTTCTCCAGATGTCTTTCTTTTTTTCCAGAAAGGCAGGATATTTTGGCTGACCTTGACAAGAAGCACCTGATATGACCTTTCCTCGTTCTTACCCAAAAGCATAGACATCCGCAGCTTTGGAGAAGGGCAGCTTATCTTCACCTTTCCCAGGAGCCATCTCGCGCACAATCTCGGGAGCCAGGTAGCACAGCCAATCATGGTGCAGCTTCAGTTCATTTTCACGCCTGATGTCAGAAAGAAGGAGATTAAAACAGGACTGGGCTGCCGGTAAGGGCTGGATAAATTCAGGTGGACCTGAACCAAATCCGTCAAGACTCTGATTCCCAAGTATGTAATTGCTCCATCAACAAATGATTCTTTACTAGAGTGCTTCTCAACTTCAACAGCTTTAAGATGTGTGGATTTCAACTCCCAGAATTCCCCAACCAGCCACACATCTTAAAGGGGCGACATGATAGCAGTCAGCCTATTTTCCAAACCACCTGAAGGCAGGACAAAAAGCAACCGATGGAAACTAATCACGAAGAAAACCAATCTAGAACTAAGGAGAAATCTTCCTGACAGTGAGAACAATTGATCAGTGGAATGACTTGTCTCCAGAAGGTGATCCAACACTGGAGGTTTTTAAGAAGAGACTGGACAACCATTTGTCTGAAATGGCATAGGGCAGTGATGGCGAACCTTTTTGTCGCGTGCCGAAAGTGTGCGTATGAGTGTGCAACAGCGCGTGTGTGCGTGCCTGCACCAGGGGTGGGGTCTAAATTTTTTTTACTACCGGTTCTGTGGGCGTGGCTTATTTTGTGGGTGTGGCTTGGAGGTCATGTGACTAGGTGGGCGTGATTAGCTGGTCAGAGTCATTTCTGGAAGGTCCTCGCACTTACGACCAGTCCTCGCACTTACGACCCGACTCATTTGTTTGCTTTTAACACTGATCAGCTGTAGGACGGCCCTTTGAAGCCCCGCGGCAAGAGTTTAAACAGTTTTTTTCCCTCTAGTCATCAGCTGGGACTCAGGAGGCAGCAATAGATTGGGGGTGGGACCAAATAAAAGGTAAGAATAACGGAGGGGGCAGGGGGGGGAGAACCGGTTTGGTGACGTCATATCGTCATCGCTACTGGCTCGGCCGAACCAGACCGAACTGGAAGGAACCCACCACTGGCCTGCACCCATAATGCAATGTGCATGTGACACCACCACCCCCGCACCCTGCACATGCGCACATGATTCCCCCCGGCTCCCCCATGTATGCACGCGCTCCCCCGTGGCCCGTTATTGATCCCAGGAAGCTGCAGGGAGGCCTGCTAGGCCCAAAATGGGCTGCGGGGGGGTGTGTGCATCGCACCCTCCCATGCTCCCACCCCCCCGCGCATGCACACATGACCCCCTGTGGGCATACACACGCATGTCTCACATGTGCCCCACCCCCCCCATTGCATGTGCAGCAGAGACCCAAGAATTAGCTGGCCGGCAGGAGGCAAGCGCGCATGCGGGGTGGAGCTGAGCTGGGCGACGGCTCACGGGCCCGCAGAGAGGGCTCTGCGTGCCACCTGTGGCACACGTGCCATAGGTTTGCCATCGTGGGCGTAGGGTTTGCTACCTGAGCAGAGGGTTGGACTAGAAGACCTCCAAGGTCCCTTCCAACTCTGCTATTCTGTTAAAGTCCATCGAATGGAAAGACTGGACAATATTCCGACTTTTGTTTCGTAGATCCTGTTGCCTCAAATTTAAGGCTTTGTTATTAGCGTTTTAAAAGGTGATATTAGCTATTTTAACAATGGCAGTTTGGGCCTCTTTTTTTCAAATTTAAGAAAGCACATTTTCCCCTTCTTAGGCAAGGCCATTTCTTTGGTATGCGAGAACTTGCTTTTTCAGCAACTACTACACAATAGACAGCTTATTTGGAAAGTCCTTGAATACTTTCAAGAAATATATCAAATCTATCTGGGAAAGAGTTAATGTGACCCGTAAACTTTTCACTTGGGGAATGTTATCTAGGATCAGTCTTTTCTATTGTTCAAGCTTCACATGCAATTCATGTCTTTTACTGTTTGATCGTTTGCTTACTGACGTATCACATATACTGAATGTATGAATCATTTGTTTCTGTACCCTGTAAAAAGACTTGACCCCTCCTCCCTTTTAATAAATGTGTTTTGCTTTGCCCGAATGACTTGGTGATTTGTATTTACAGGTGGGCAAAGAAGTCCCTTTGCAAATGTTAAAGCAAGGGTCTCCAAACTTGAGAACTTTAAGAACTTTAAGACGCAAGTAGAAAAATAGGGACCACCTTTGGTGGGAAGGTAACAGTGTTCCGTGCGCCTTTGGCGTTTAGTCATGCTGGCCACATGACCACGGAGACGTCTTTGGACAGCACTGGCTCTTCAGCTTTGAAACGGAGATGAGCAGCGCCCCCTAGAGTTGGGAACGACTAGCACGTATCTGCAAGGGGAACCTTTACCTTTTACCTTTAAAGAAAATGAAGCATGTTCCACTTAAACTTATGCATTTTGACAGCAACTTCATCCTTCTTTACTTGGATCTACAGCTTGAAGGGTGTGAATCCCATTGAATTCAATGAGAAGGTTCAAAACGGGGGCTTAACAGTCTTTGTACTGATTCAGTGGCACTTCAGGCACTTGGTGCAAATTATGAGCCTCCAAGTGCAGAAGGCTGTTTTTGAGCAAAATAAGTGATAAAGAACAAGTATATCTCCTTCTTTCTCAGCTACAAGCCTGGAAACCAACAGTCCAGGAAAAATGTGGTCATTGGCTTCCTAGAATTACTACGTGATTGTGGCAATCGGGTGAAAAGTCAAAAGCAAGTTCTAAAGTGAGCTGCATCTCATAAGAAAGTTGAAATATATGACTCGCTGCATGTCACACAAATTTATCAGCATTTCATTTCTGTGGGAAAGAAGCTGCTTCCAGTAACGAAATAACCAAATACATCAAATAAATAAAATGTAAGAACAAGACTTTCGTCATATCATTATGAAAGTTTCCAACATAAGAACCAGGCTGTAGATTTGAAAGCAGCAAAAGTGAGATTTAAATCCAGGTGAATGAAAAAAGCACTGGGAAATTTCTATTAGATTATATGATAGCACACATGATATGATGATATGATATGACATTATAGCAGGATTTCAGTATTTGGGAGGTTGCCACAAAGAAGAGGGAGGTCAACTTATTTCTCAAAGCACCAGAAGGCAAGACAAGAAAACAATGGATGGAAACTAATCAAAGAGAGAAGCAACCTGGAACTAAGGAGACCCATCCTAACAGGGAGGACAATTAACCAGTGGGACAGCTTCCCTTCAGAAATGATGGGTGTTCCATCACTGGAAGCTTTCAAGAAGAGACTAGAGCCACTTGTCTGAAATGGTATAGGTGTCAGCACTTCAAACTACATTCGTTCCAGTGCTGACATAAGGAGGAGAAGAGGGGGCAGCTGGCAAGAGGACACTTGACTTCTCACCTACTTATTTTCTCTGAAGATAATATCCCCTAGGAGATGGGTTGGGAGGGGGGACATTCCTGGGAGCTGAAGTAGTAGATATGGGGAGAGTGATTTGGAAGATGGCCAATGAGACGCAGAGAATTGGGGAACGGAAAGGGAAGGTTTGGGGTCAGGAAGTCAGTGTTGGCTTCGACATAATCGGGGACAGATTGTCGTGCTTAATAAATGAAAGATTTCATCAAAGACTATTCATTTGGAAAATGCAATTTATTTGAGACGATATTGAAACCTGACAATAGGGCCATGATGGTAAACCTATGTCAGAGGTGGCACGCAGCGCCCTCTCTGTGGGCACGTGAGCTGTCGCCCCAGCTCAGCTTTGCCACACATGCACGTGTGCCTCCTGCTGGCCAGCTGGTCTTTGGGTCTCTGCTGTGCATGCCCGGAGTGCGGGGGCAGGGCGCGCTTGCACGAGGGGGCAAAGCGCATGCGGGGGCTGCACTCACATGTGGGGCGCAGGGAGTATGTGAGGGTCGCGCGCGCATGTGTGGGGCCGGTGCATGTGGGGGGCCATATGGAGGTGGGGGGCATGCACAGGGGGCACGTGTGTGTGGGCCATACGCACATTGCATTTTGCGGGTACACGCGCGCTTTGGGCACTCGGTCCGGCAAAGGTTAGCCATCAGTGGTATAGGGTCTCCTACTTGGGCTAGTCACTAGAAGTCCTCCAGGGTGCCTTCCAGTTCTATTCTGGTTAGATGGAGAGCCATCATTATGGAGAGAAGATCCCTAGTTTTATTTCCATCTCATCTATGGATATCAAAACCTGAATTTGCAAATCTTTCTCTATGAAAAGCTAAGTCAAGTCCATACAGGATGAAATTATTTCCTAATCATAAATGGTTGAGGCACTGAAGATCAGTATCATTTTTTTAAAAATAAACCTTAAACCAAGAGGAAGCCCCATGCCAATGGCTACATTTCCAACCATGTAAATATAGGCATGCTGCCTGGGGAATTCTGGGAGTTGAAGTCCACACATTGGTGGACAAAGTTGATGGAATTGAAAACCATTGATTTAGAGGCTGCCCGATTCCAAATAACTCTGGGCGGCTTGCAAAAATAAAAGTAAAAGTACATATGTTATGAATTCAAAAGAAATGCAGGTAAAAAACACATTACTTCCTTGTTAAAACTAGGAAATAACGATACCCGGGCAGGTGGGCGGAGCTTTGCTCCGCCATCACTACCGGATCACCAAACCAACCACGACGATCGCTACTGGATCGCCTGATCCAGTCCGAACCGGGACCATTTCACCCCTGGTATGTATGGACATCAGAACCTTAAATCCAAGCCATATGTTCCTTTCTGGGGGTCCATTGTAACTTTAAACAGCCACTATGCAACCAATCAGGGATTACCTATACTTCTTTGGATGGATTCTGGATTCCACAGCTAAATCAGAGGTGTAGATTTTGAACCTGACGGCTAAGAGAAACTAACCAGAACTACTATCATGGGAAACCTACCTTCCTTCTTGAACCACTCCAGAAATTCCAAACAAGCCAAAGTCAGTGATCACGACTTTCCCATTTTCATAGAAAATGTTCTTGGATTTGAGATCTTTGTGCACGATCCCTTTTGCATGAAGGTACCCCATGCCCTAGGAAGAAAAAATAATCATATATATGTGTGTATGAATGGGAGAAAGAATGTTAAACAGAAAAATATATAACGTTGTTTCTATCTTGTTTCAACGATAAACAGAAAAATGTATAATTATTTTGATCTTGCTTCAGTCTTCATTCAAAATCCACTCAATTGCCTGATTTATGTTCCCTAGGGGGGGTTGTTTGACTGTTACTTAGCAAATTGTATGAAGTTAGCCACTTTATAACACAGTTAATGGCTTTGTGTGTGAATTCAGTATTGTAATTAACTAAAACATGGTTAAATGATAATAGTTTAGCACAGTGTGGAAACACCCAAACAATGATGCAATGGCTGCTTGTTTTGAAAGGTCCCTAGCAGTAGCAGACCTGTAATTCACGTTATTTTAAGACCTCGCCACAGCCAAGAATCATGGTTCTAGGTTTGAGTCAGGGATGAAATCTAAAATTTGTTACTACCGGTTCTGTGGGTGTGGCTTGGTGGGAGTGGGGGGGGGCGGTAATGTGACTGGGTGGGCGTGGCCATTTTTCTTTTATTTAACCTTTAAAACCATTTTTTCTACAACCTCTTCGGCCAAAGAGGTTGTAAAAAATGCTTTCAAAAGCCTCTGACGATCCCAGCTGAGTTGCCTGATCGGCAGAGACTTTTTTTCTTTTAAACGCCTCTGACGATCAGGCAACTCAGCTTGGATCGTCAGAGGCATTTAAAAGAAAAAAAGCCTCTGATGATCACACAGCTCAGCTGGGCATGGGGGTGGGGGACAGGGATTTTTGCTACCGGTTCTCTGAACCATCCACCTCCATCGCTACCGGATCAGGCAATCCGGTCCGAACCGGGAGCATTTCACCCCTGGTTTGAGGCCAATATGAATAAGACTTATGGCTTGGATCACAGTTATGTTTCTGCTGAGGAGATTCAAGGGAGAGAAAGTATCCTTAAATTAGTGTTCTCCAACCTTAACCATTTTAAATGTGTGGACTTCAACTCCCAGAATACCCCTGCTAGCACTGTATTCATTACACATCTTAAAATGGCTAAGGTTGGGGAAAGCTGCCTTGAATGAACACGGTATGAAAGGAGAAAGCAATAGGAAAAATAATAAACTTTTTAATGCATCGAAATAAAACCCAGAAACTCTTTTACAACCAGAGTCCAGCACAGTGAAATTGCTCTCCTCCACCAGAATGAAGCCTAGGTAGGGCAGCTGCCTTCTTCAGAAGACATTCAACGCAAACCCCTCTGCAAAGTCCTTCTTACCTTAATAATCTCCTGGGCTATCTGCCTAGTCTTGTTGATATCCAGAGGTGTTTTGGGATCCCTGACTACTGAGTGAAGCGTCCTTCCTTTGCAGAAACTAAGGAAGACAAGCAGATAAATGCATTAGAAACAAAGCTTAACAACAATTGGCAACTCTACTGTAGAAGCAGTACAGGTAGTCTTTGACTTATGACTACAATTAGGACTGGAATTTCAGTCGCTAAGAGATGTGATCTCTCTCAGAACAGAACAAAATAGAATAGAATAACAGAATTGGAAGGGTCCAATCCCCTGCTCAGGTAGGAAACCCTATATACCATTTCAGTCAAATGCTTGTCCAATCTCTTCTTTAAAACTTCCAGTGTTGGACAGTGGTGAAATGTAAAATTTGTTATTACCGGTTCTGTGGGCATGACTTGGTGGTGGAGGTGGTGGGGTGTTAATATGACTGAGTGGGCGTGGCCAACTTTTTTTTCTTTCTTTTAAAACCATTTTTTCTACAACCTCTTTGAGGTTGTAAAAAAATGCTTTTAAAGCCTCTGAGAATCCCATCTGACTTGCCTGATTGGCAGAGGCTTTTTTTCCTTTTAAAAACATTTTTTCTATAACCTCTTCAGTTATCATTAACCATCTTTAACTTCAACCCTGAGTCTTCAGAGAAAGGCGGCATATAAATTGAACTAATTAAATTAAATTAAATTAAACCCAATACACAAAATATAAGCTGCTATGTCCGATGAAAACAAACCAGGGTTAGGCTGAATTGATACATTGCACTGAAGCATACAGGTAGTCTTTGACTAGTCATCACAACTGGGACCAGAATTTCTGTTGCTAAGTAAGGTGGTTGTTAAGGGAGTCACATCTGATTTTACTAACTTTTTTTTTTGCCATGGTGCAACTGCAAACGACTGTGGTTGTTAAGTGAATCACGCAGTCATTAAGAAAAATCAACTTCCCCCATTGAAGCTGCTTGTCTGAAGCCTACTGGGAAGGTCATGAATGTTATTTATTTATTTGCTTGTTTGTTTGTTTGTTATTTGATTTCTACAGCCAGCAATCTCAGTCAATCATGAAATTAATTAATTAATTAATTCAGTCATTCATTCAATTTCTACAGCCACCCATCTCAGTCAATCATGAAATTCATTCATTCATTCATTCATTTGATTTCTACAGCCACTCATCTCAATCAATCATGAAATTCATTCATTCATTCGATTTCTACAGCCACTCATCTTGGTCAATCATGAAATTCATCCATTCATTCATTTGATTTCTACAGCCACCCATCTCAGTCAACCATGAAATTAATTAATTAATTAATTAATTAATTAGATTTCTACAGCCACTCATCTCAGTCAATCACTCTGGGCAGCTTGCAATTCAGAAAAAATATATTACCATTAAAAGACTAACTTCTGATGCTCTTGTTAGGTTCTGTTTTGTAATTGTTGCTGGCCACACTTAAGGCGTGACAAGGAGATAAGCAGCCATACAAATAGGAACAAATGGCCTGGGATCGACCAACATGATGATCCTTACCTGGTAATGATTGCTAGATGAGGGGGGTTCATGCAAGCACCCATAAAAAGCACCACGTTTTCATGCCTGGTTTGCCGGTAGTTCATCACTTCCTTCTTGAAGAGCTTCAGGTGATCCTGGTTGTTCCCATCTATCTCCAGCAAACGGATGGCCACCTCTCCATGCCATCTCCCCCGGTACACCTTGCCCCACCGTCCTTGGCCAATAGGGTCTCCCAGTTCAATCTGCTCGAAGGGAATGTCCCATTCCTGCAAGTAGACGCTGGTTTGGCTAGCCTTGCGTGAGATCATCCCCCGCCATCGTGAACGCCGGGTTGGCAGGTCGTCAATCTCATCTTCATCGTCCTCAGCTTCCATCTTGTTTTGCTCTTGGTCATCCGTGTGCTTGGGAAGAAAGGGGGAACAATAGCAATAAAGATGAACACCCCAAACTTGGAATTCTCCCCAATGAAACCAACCAGGGGTTGCTGGGTAGGTGTGGCCATGGTGGGCATGGCCTAGTCAGTCTCTTGCACCATGGCGGGAGGGGTTTTGCCCTCCCCAGGCTCTGGAGGCTTTCCTCAAGCCTCCAGGAGGGTGAAAATGGCCTTCCCAGGCTCCGGAGGCCCTCTGGAAAATGGCCTGTTTCCGGCCTTCCTGAACTTCTGGTAGGTCCGTTTTTCACCCTCTGCGAGCCTCTGCGCATGCCCTGCTCTTACCTGCATCCAAAATGGGCCGTGTGGGAGGGGTGGGTGGGGCCAGCCAGGAGTGGGATTTGGGGGGTCCTCTGAATTGCACAGAATCTTAACTAGAGGTTCTCCCGAGCCCTTGTGAACCCCCAACAGCCCACCCCTGGAACCAACTGTGCAACTATTTGGATTATTCTCTATCCCAGGGTTACTCAATCTCAGCACCTTTTAAGATATGTGGACTTCAACTCCCAGAATTCCCCAGGCTGAGAAACACTGCTCTTCCCTATGTGATACGTTCAGCTTCTATTGTTACCTACATATTCACCAAACAAGCTATAATCAATAAAGGGGATTATTTGTAGCTCAGGGTTGAAATGAGGGGTTCTGGGTGCTCTCTGAGCTTACTTCTGTGTCCCGTTCTTCAACTCCATCAGTCTCTAGGGGCACCTCAGCATTGCTGGAGAGAAGAAAAAGAAGAGAGAGTGGGTGAACTGATTTTGCAAGGTCACCCTTATTTGACATGCCTGATGTAGACATTTGTTAATACAATTAACATTGTGAAAACAAGAACACAATTCCCTTGGTGAAGCTCATGTTGACGCTGTACAGTAAGACTCTCAGACTGTTTCTCCTAATGGACATGGCCTTGCATAGCCGAATTCAAACTACAATCAATGAACAATGGGTTCTAGTTTTATAGAAGCTTATAAGGGAATTCACGGTAACAGAATGCACAAATAATAAGGGTTGAGTTTACTAGTCATCAAAGTTCTCCAATTCTCATTTCCGGGATTAACCGCTTCCAGTCTAGACTGCAAAGAAGACAGTGTGACATTTGTGAGGACCACATGTAGGGAAGGGCATTGAAGAAAAGGTGGAATAAAATGCATAACACAACACCACAGGATATGTAACACAATCTTGCTGCAACAGGCATAGGAGGTTTTTTTTTCTCTTGAGGGTGGGCCACTTTTCTCTTTCTTTCCTGCCCTCTCAGCAATTGTTACTAGGAAGAACCAATCATTCTGGCCAGAACACATTGCATGCAGAAAGGGCTTTTTTTTTTCCTAATTAGACTACAGTAACGATATGACTTTTGATTAAATGGGGTTCCCCCACTATAAGCCATGAAACCCTCTTTCCAAGGGTACCTTTCTTATCCAAGCAAGATAAGCTATAGGGTTAAAGGCATCTCATTAAAAGGGATTTTGAGTAAGGTTGTCTCAGCCCAGCAGGCTGTATCATCTGGCAAATCAGATACCAGATCAAATATTTAAAACAGAAAAAAGAATGTTGTTGTTATATTTACTGCTGACCACTAGAAGGCACCATACAACTGATTTTGTCCTTGTATTGGAATTTGTAAGAGTCTCCATAGAAAGATGATAGATAGATAGATAGATGATAGATAGATACACACATCATCTATATCTATATCTATATCTATATCTACTGTATATCTATATCTATCTACCTACCTATCTATCTATCTATATATCATATACAGGTATTCTCGACCTTTGATTGTAATTGAGTTTGGCAATTACACTCATACACTTTTTTACACTTTTTATTTACACTTTTTTACACTTTTTCAGTGCTTGTAATTTGGAACGGCCGCTAAATGAATGGTTGTAAATCGAACACTACCTGTAAAGGGAAATGCTGGAGACAAATAAAAAGAGACTTACTTAGTACTTTCTGTAGTTTCAGGAGGCTGCGTTATTTGTGGAGTACCAGGAATTTCTAAAAGAAAGAAGAATATATGGGGAACAAAAGACTGGTGTGCACAATTCTCAAGTTCTCACTGTTAAATGGGTAAATTTAGTAATTTACTGGTAAATTCAGTAACATACATCAAATAAATATTTAGCTGTAGAGAACTAAAAAGTCAAAATGGTTTCAGGTCTGGGCACAGCACGGAAACGGCATTGGTCGCGTTGGTGGATGATCTCTGGAGGGCTCGGGACAGGGGTTATTCCTCTGTTCTGGTCCTATTAGATCTCTCAGCGGCTTTTGATACCATCGACCATGGTATCATGCTGCACCGGCTGGAAGAGTTGGGGGTGGGAGGCACTGTGTTGCGGTGGTTCTCCTCCTTTCTCTCCGACCGGTCGCAGTTTGTGTTGGCAGGGGGGCAGAGGTCGACCTCGAGGCCTCTCATTTGTGGAGTGCCACAGGGATCGGTCCTCTCGCCCCTTCTGTTCAACATTTATGTGAAGCCGCTGGGCGAGATCATCCGTGGCTTTGGGGTGAGATACCATCAGTACGCTGATGACACCCAGCTGTACATCTCCACCCCAGGCCACCCCAACGATGCCCTTGAAGTGATGTCCCAGTGCCTGGAGGCTGTGCGGATCTGGATGGGGAGGAACAGGCTCAAGCTCAACCCTTCCAAGACTGAGTGGCTGTGGCTCCCAGCATCCCGATATAGTCAGTTGACTCCATCACTGACTATTGGGGGCGAGTCCTTGGCCCCCACAGAAAGGGCTCGCAATCTGGGAGTCCTCTGGATAGGCAGCTGTCTTTGGAGGAACATCTGACGGCTGTTACCAGGGGGACCTTTTATCAGGTTCGCCTGATTCGCCAGTTGCGGCCATTTCTCGATCGGGATTCCTTGTGCACAGTCACTCATGCCCTCGTCACCTCTCGCCTTGACTACTACAACACTCTCTACATGGGGCTCCCCTTGAAGAGCACCCGGAGGCTCCAGCTGGTCCAGAATGCAGCAGCGCGGGTAGTGATGGGAGTAACATGGCGCTCCCATGTAACACCGCTCCTGCGCGAGCTGCACTGGCTCCCGGTGGTCGTCCGGGTGCGCTTCAAGGTGTTGGTTATCACCTTTAAAGCGCTCCATGGCATAGGCCTAGCTATCTGCGAGACCGCCTGCTGCTACCGACGACCTCCCAGCGACCCGTGCGCTCCCACAGAGAGGGCCTCCTCAGGGTGCCATCAGCCAAACAATGTAGGCTGGTGGCCCCCAGGGGGAGGGCCTTCTCTGTGGGGGTTCCCACCCTCTGGAATCAATTGCCCCAGAGATAAGGAGAATCCATGACCTCAATGCCTTCCGTCGTTCCCTGAAAACCCATCTTTTTCAGCAAGCCGGGTTGGCTTAAGAAGAAATTTTTAAATTTTTTTTAATTAGTCTGTGATTTTTAACTTTCGGGCCAAAATTTATATATATTTTTAAATGTTTTAATATTTGTATTCTATGTTTTTTATCTTGGCTGTACACCGCCCTGAGTCCTCAGGGAGAAGGGCGGTATATAAATTGGAAATTAAATTAAATTAAATTAAACCCACAAAGCCACAGGGCAAAATCCTGCTTGAGGCTGGACTAGTTTTAGCTGGGGAAATCAGACACGCTCTATAAATTCCTATCTAGAAGCAATTAAATATTTAATAAAGTTGTAGCTCAGGGTTGAGATGAGGAGTCCTTGGGGTTCTCTGAGCCCGGCTGTTTTCAGACCAACAATCAAGAAGTAAACAATACCCCAATCAAGGAACTGCCAATTAAGCCAACAGTAAACAACTGAACCAAAGAACTTCCAAGACCATTCCCATCAACACTGACAAAGCAAGCCAGTTTAACATAAACTGAGATCAAACCCTATTCCTTACTAATACTGATGATGTTACCTAGTTGGGTAATGAAACGTCTGCAAGAAAACAACCAAGCTCAGAGAGCACCAAGGATCCCTCAATGATGGATTTATTTTCACAGGCAGGAACCTTCCAAAATGGGATTTCCTCTACTGCATCAAAATTATGACTTTCAATCTGAAAAACCGTCAAACTTGATGAGTGGCGTTCACAGGAGGAGAGGGGCAGAGTCAAAAAAAGACAATATGGCAGTGTCCTTGTGATGCAAACCCTGCCTGGTCAAAAGGGGTGGGGGCTTGCATTATGACACCACAATGGCAGTCTTGTCTTTCTGACACAATCCTATGGCTACAACTGTTATTGGCACTAGCATATTATGTTTTGGCAGCAATTTCCTCTCCAAGCTTGTTTCAATTTAGTTTCTGAACATTTTGTTACCAGACTAGGTAACATCAGCAGCAGATTTTTCTTGTCCTTTTCTCCTTAGCTTATAAATGTCTACTTTTATGTATATGTATCTATGTGCCACTAAAACTCTCATCCCTGTAACCTTTAATTGGGAGAAACAGTATAACTATGTTTTTTAAAATTTGATTTATATGCCGCCCTTCTCCGGAGACTCAGGGCGACTTACAATGCGTTAAGCAATAGCCTTCATACTTTTGCATATTTTCTACAAATTCAGCTTATTGCCTCCACAATCTGGGTCCTCATTTTACCTACCTTAGAAAAGATGGAAGGCTGAGTCAGCCTTGAGCCTGGTGAGATTTGAATTTGCAGTAATTGCAGGCAGCTGATGTTAATAACAGTGCTTTAGTCTGCTGCACCACCAGGGCTCTTTTGAACCAAGGTTACCTTAAACAGGTCACCTTACAGAACATGGGACCAAAATCTGGGTCCTATGACTCCCATTGAACTGAAATTTGTGTATAGTGTAAAATGTCATAAAACCTTTTCCGTGATGTTTATGCTCCTTACATGGGCTATTTCTAAGACAGGTGCACATCTCTGTTTCCAGTGAAGGCAGCGTATTACAAGCTCTGGCCCTGTGGAAGACTTTGAGGAATGTGGTAAGGAAACCTCTCTCTGATAGGTCACAGGCAGGGGTGGGCTCCTGGGGGTTCGGACGAACCTCTAGCCAAGGATCGCCGGGGTTCAGTGAACCCCCAAATACCACCCCTGGCTGGGCATGTCCACCCTGCCCCGCCGCTCCCAGGAGTCTCCACACAGCCCGTTCATCATTCCAGGTAAGTGCAGGGGCCGCGCGGAGAGTGTGGGAGGGCAAAAAACGGGCCTGTTTCCAGCCTCCGGAGGACCTCTGGACCCCGGGGGAAGCTGTTTTTGCCCCCCTAAGGGCTCAAGAAAAGCCTCTGGAGCCTGGGGAGGGTGAAAAATGCCACGTCCCCCCTGCTGTGGTGCAGGCGGCCGACTAGGCCACGCCCACCACGCCCACGCCCACCCAGCAACAGGGCAGCGAACCCGTTGCTAAAGGATCTGAAGCCCACCCCTGGCCACAGGTTGTCTAATTGTTCATAAAAGGGGAAATGCATTGAATCGATCTGTGCAGAGAAAAGTCAAAGATCATGCTTTATTATGTCGCAGTAGCACGCGCCTATAAAACTTTTGCTATAAAAGAACAGGGATTGGAACAAATGACGTCACAAGAAAAACGTATGGTGTGTTTTCAGTAAGCAGGAATGTAGTGTGGAGAGCGCAACATGCAGGAGAAAAATCGGTCTCTCTCTCTTTCTCTCTCTGTGGTTATAAAAATAAAAAAATAAAAATTGCAGGAAAACCAAGTGATGTTTGAGCAGCTACATGTTAGAAGACTATAAACTTACCTGGAAAGATAAACTGTTGTCTATGCTGAATGTAGTGAGCGGCTGTTTAGTTTGGGTTTGGTTTAGGTAGAAAGGGAGAACAAAAGGGGAAGAGAAAAAGACAAAATAAAAGATCAGAGTAGTTAAAAAGTTAGCACATGAGGCGATTAGTGTGTGTGTGTGTGTGTGTCTGTAGTAAATTAATCCCAGTTCAGAATTAGTAAACTGTAAATAAGCAACCAATGAGAATGCTTCTGAGTGCAGGCAGTTAGGGAAGCATGCAGCCAGTTGGAAAATGGTTTTGTTTTGTTTTGTTTTGTTTTTATTTTATTTATTATTTTATTTACTGTTATTGTTATTTTTTCATTATTTAGAAGAGGTAGAAAATTAATGTTTAGTGGAGAAAGAGACCTAGGAGGAATTACCTCAGTGGTGGGTTTCAAATTTTTTTACTACTGGTTCTGTGGGTGTGGCTTGGTGGACGTGGCATGGCTTGGTGGGTGTGGTTTGATGGGCATGGCAGGGGAAGCAAACTGCAAAATCCCCATTTCCTTCTGATCAACTGGGACTTGGGAGGCGGAGAATAGATGGGGGCGGGGCCAGTCAGAATTTTTACTACCGGTTCTCTGAACTACTCAAAATTTCCACTACCGGTTCTCCAGAACTGGTCAGAACCTGCTGAAACCCACCTCTGAATTGCCTCCATTCAGAAACCGAGTTCCTTTCCCCTCCTCTTTATGCTGCTTGCAGGTGGTCCTCGACTTACAACTATTTGGTGAGTGACTGTTTGAAGCTACAATGGCACTAGAAAAAGTGACTTACAACCAGTACTTGCACTCATTGCAGCATCCTTATGGTCACATAAGCAAAATTCAGACACTTAACAACTGGCTCATATTTATGACGATTACTGAGCCCTGGGGTCATGTGATCACCTTTTGTGACCTTCCATGCGGAAGCTGGATTCGCTTAGCAACTGTGCTGCTGATTTAACAACTTAACAATGATTCATTTAACAACCGTGGCAAAATTAAAATGGAGCAAAATTAACTTAATTGTCTTGTTTAGCCACAGAAGCTCAATTGTGGCCGACACACAAGGACTACCTCCGATGTTTGCTTTTTCCAGAGAGAGAACGACATCAGTATGTTTTAGCAAATATACAAATTCTCAGATAATATATGGATAAAGAAATGTATTACAGCAGAAAGTCTGATGAACAGATACCTGCCAAGAATATATGAACACTATTCTAGTCCACAAAAGTTTCAGGCTAAGAATATTTTGGAAGTGTCCAGCTTCTCTGGGGAGGGGAACCGAGCAGCCTTGATCTTTAAATGATCTGCTACAGACTCACTACAAAAATGCAGGCAGGCAAAGAAGTAGGTTTGTGGTGGGATTTTTAATGGCAGACGTTAAGTATCACAACACGACGTTGTTTTTGTTTTGACTATTCTAGGCACTCTTGGAACAAGTTAGAGGAGAAACATTTCTCTCATCAAAATTGCTTTGGGTAGCGAGATGGGCAGCACATAAATTTAATAAATAAATGTGGGTTGGGTGGCTTTATTGTTTTCATGTGAACATCTCCCAGACAACTCTTTTTAGTGGGTTTTGTGACCCGCCAGCAGAGCTGGTGGCAGACTCAGACAGTGAGGAGGTTGGGGAGGAACATGGGCCAGTCCTGGAATCTGGGGAAGGCTCTGATGAGGGCTCTGCATCGGAGGCAGAGATGGAGCCAGGGCCATCCAACATTTATTAGCTGCCTTCGGAGTCGGATATCAGTGGGGCAGAAGAACAGCTGGAGCCTGTTTCCGATGTGCGCATGTGCAGAGCTGCCAGGAGAAGAGAACAGCTAAGGGACAAGGGCCGATTCAGGAGTAAAGGCACAGGGGGATGGTGAATGGCCCCTCCCATAGGGAATAAAGAGGAGCGAAGGGGAGGGGAGTTTGCAGGAGACAATTAGTTCAATTCATGAGGGTGAAGAGCTGTTCCTGACTTCTTGCCAAATAATTGCTGCTACAGCATGGCATTTGGAAGATACCGGCCTGGCAACTCTCCAAGCCTGATAAAGGTCTGTAGTTGGGAAATCTCATGAAAGACAGTTTGCCGGGACTTTGCTGGAGAGGAATTTCCCTTTAAACTAAATAAAAGAAGTTTTATTGGGACAAGGAGTCTGCTTCATGTTCTTGGGAAGCCTAGGTCAGAACAGTGGGTAACTGATGAATTAAAACAAGATGCCCTGGCAAAGAAAAGCAAAAACCAGTTGCATCTTAACTTTACTGAGTTTTTTTGTTTGTTTGTTTGTTTTTTAAATTTGATTTATATGCCGCCCTTCTCCGGAGACTCAGGGCGGCTTACAATGCGTTAAGCAATAGCCTTCATACTTTTGTATATTTTATACAAAGTCAGCTTATTGCCCCCACAAACTGGGTCCTCAATTTATCTACCTTAGAAAGAATGGAAGGCTGAGTCAACCTTGAGCCTGATGAGATTCGAACTTACAGTAATTGCATACAGCTGGTGTTAATCACAATGCTATCAGTCTGCTGAGCCACCAGGCCTGAGCCATCAGTCTGCTGAGCCACCAGGTCTGCTGAGTTGAGTTTTTATTTTGATTTCTTCTTTGGCTGGGCAGATTGCGCAGAAGGTAGTCTTTGGCAAACCTGGAGTTTTTTCCTCTTCTGAAAACAACTTACCTGGGAAGTTGAACCGGCTGTCCCGCTGGCCCATGGGTGATGGGTTTGGGGGAGGCGTTGCGCTGGGGGGGTTGGAAGACTGGAAGGGGGCTGGAGAGGATGGTGTGGAAGAGGTGGTAGAAGACGGGTTGCTACTGGAGTCGAGGTGATTGATTGCTGTGGGATGTTCCTGCGAGAGATCAAAGCAACACTGAAATCTTGGAAATTAGTGATTCTTGAGATCAGATGAGACAAAACATCATTCTTGGCTTTCCTTCCTTAGCCAGAAAGCTTTGTTTTAAGACTTAGAGCTCAAGCCACAACTAGCTATGTCTGGCCAACCTCTTAAGACAGGATGGTCAATTCATACGACACTTGCAGCCGTTTTAATCCCAAAATGGCTTTCCCTATAGATCACAATGCTGCTAAAATCTGGATTCTCGATACAGGTACTTCTCGGCTTACAACCATTCATTTAGCGACCATTTGAAATTACAATGGCACTGACAAAAGTGACTTGCAACCGATCCTGACGCTTACAACTGTTTGTAGCATCCCTGCGGTCACGTGTTCAAAAATTTGGGCGCTTGGCCACTGGCATGTATTTACATTGGTTACAGCATCTTGGAATCACGTGGTTGCCATCTGCAATCTTCCTAGCCAGCTTCTGACAAGCAAACTCAATCGAGATTCGCTTAATGACTGTGTGATTCACTTAACAAAGGCAGAGATTTGCTTATCAACCTTGGCAAAAATGTCATAAAATTGAGCGTGACTCACTTAACTACCTTGCTTAGCAAAAGAAGTTCTGATTCCAATTGTGGTCGTAAAACGAGGACTGCCTATACTGGCTTTCAGTAGCACAGGTTTCATTAAAATGTGTTTGCTAAACACCGTGCTGGAATCCAACTGCAGGTGGTTTTACCTCCGGCCTCACCCCCACATGGCTCTGTGCATGTTCTTTGTAAAACTCAATACCAGGAGTGAAATGCTCCCGGTTCGGACTGGATCGCCCGATCCGGTAGCGATGGAGGCGGGTGGTTCGGAGAACCGGTAGCAAAAATCTCTGCCCCCCTCCCATTGCCCAGCTGAGCCATGCAATCATCAGAGGCTTTTTTTTATTTTTAAAAGCATTTTTTCTACAACCTCTTCGGCTGAAAAAATGTTTTTAAAAGTTAAAAAAAAAAGCCTCTGATGATCGTGCGGCTTAGCTGGGATCATCAGAGGCTTTTAAAAGCATTTTTTCTACAACCTCTTCAGCTGAAAAGGTTATAGAAAAAATGTTTTTAAAAGGAAAAAAAGCCTCTGCCGATCAGGCAAGTCAACTGGGATCATCAGAGGCTTTAAAAAAAAAGAAAGCCTCTGCTGATCAGGCAAGTCAGCTGGGATCGTCAGAGGCTTTAAAAGCATTTTTTTACAATCTCTTCAGCTGAAGAGGTTGTAGAAAAAATGGTTTTAAAAGCTAAAAAAAAAAAATGGCCACGTCCACTCAGTCATATTATCCCCCCACCCCCCACCAAGCCACGCCCACAGAACCGATAGTAACAAATTTTACATTTCACCACTGCTCAATACTATACCTTTTTAGCTTGGGCTTTTGGAAGAGTCCCAAACTGTGGTTCTGAAGGCCGGTCCACCGGATTATTGATATCGGAAGGGACACTCTCTGTTCTCCTTAACCGTGGTACTATTGAAGCAGAGAGAAGACAAAAATCAGCATTTTACTTAGCCTTCTTTAAACTACAACAGCAACACTGAATTCAGAATAACAGAGTTGAAGGGACCTTGGAGATCTTCTAGTCCAGTGTTTCTCAACCTTGGAAGCTTGAAGATGAGTGGACTTCAACTCCCAGAATCCCCCAGCCAGCAGCGCTGGCTGGGGGATTCTGGGAGTTGAAGTCCACCCATCTTCAAGCTTCCAAGGTTGAGAAACACGGTTCTAGTCCAATCCTCTGCTCAAGCAGGAAACCCGATACCATTTCAGACCACTCATTGTCCAATCTCTTTTTAAAAGCTTCCAGTAATGGAGCACCCACAACTTCTGGAGGCAAGTCATTCCAATGATTAATTGTCTTCACTGTCAGGAAATTTCTCCTTAATTCCAGGTTGTTTCTCTCCTTGATTAGTTTCCATGCGTTTCTTTTTGTCCTGCCTTTTAGAAAATAAGTTGACCCCCTCCCTCTTCTTTGTGGCAGCCCCTCAAATATTGGAACACTGCATTCACGTCTCCCCTAGTTCCTTCTTTTCACTAGACTGGACAAACCCAATTCCCGCAACCATCCTTCATGTTTTAGCCTCCAGGCCAGAGGTGGGATTCAGCAGGTTCTGACCAGTTCTGGAGAACCGGTAGCGGAAATTTTGAGTACCAGTAAATACCACCTCTGACTGGCTTCGCCCCCATCTATTTTGAGTACCGGTAAATACCACCTCTGACTGACTTCTGCCTCCCGACGTCCTAGCAGATCGGGAGGAAATGGGGATTTTGCAGTATCCTTCCCCTGCCACACCCACCAAGCCATGCCACGCCCACCAAGCCACGCCCACAGAACCGGTAGTAAAAAAAAATTGAATCCCACCACTGCTCCAGCCCTCTAATCAGTAGTGAAATCCAATTTTTTAAACTACCGGTTCTGTGGGCGTGGCTTGGCAGGCATGGTGTGGCTTGGCGGGCGTGGCAGGGGAAGGATACTGCAAAATCCCCATTCTCTCCCCACTCCTGGGGGGAAAGATATTGCAAAATCTTCATTCCCACCCCACTCTGGGGCCAGCCAGAGGTGGTATTTGCTGTTTCTCCGAACTGCTCAAAATTTCCGCTACCGGTTCTCCAGAACCTGTCAGAACCTGCTGGATTTCAATCCTGTCTCTAATCATCTTTGTTGCTCTTTTCTGCACTCTTTCCAGAGTCTCTACATCTTTTTTATAATACGGTGATCCGAACTGGATATAACTGAACATAAAAACTTAACATAAACAGCAAGTAATCCGGTTAAGAAGAAGAAAAGTTTAAAAAGAATATAAAGGCACTTACTAGGCAAGAAAGATATTCTACAGGGTGGGGCTTCTTTGGTGCATTTGTTATGACATTTTAATCTGCAAAAGGGAAAAGATACATTAGGTACAAGCTAAGCTAAATTGCGGTCAGAGAAAATATTCCCACTGCTCTTCTCAGGGGAAAGCAGGAGGCACCGATCAGAGTGTGAAGTTGGGATTGGAAAGACCAAATTCAGTCACAGAACTTGGCTAGGAAGCTTTATGGGTGTCCAAAGTCCTGCAGTTGTTTTAGATTGAAAGTCCCATTAATCGCAACTAGCACTGATCACAGCTCATCCAATGACCCTGTCATTAAATGGAAATCGGAATACTTGTTTTTGCAAACATAAGCCAGCATCCTAATCATTACATCATGCTAGAGGTTTGGGGGTTTTTTTTGAAGCCAGGGAAAATATAGCATCATAATCTAACTCAGTGTTTTTCAAACTCAGTCAACCTCATGCTGGCTGGAGTATTCTGGGAGTTGAAATCCACACATTGTAAAGATGCTGAGGTTGAGAAACTCGGATCTAACTTATGATCTACTTTTAAAGCGCTCTAGCGTTCTACTTCAAAAATTCTGATTTACCTTCTTAACCTCACTAGCAGTCACTCCAGTAACTCCAGTAACAACAACATTAAGTGTTGTAGCTTATGATTCTTGACAAACGTATCTTGTCTTTTTATGTACACTGAGAGCATATGCACCAAAGACAAATTCCTTGTGTGTCCAATCACACTTGGCCAATAAAGAATTCTGTTCTGTTCTGTTCTGTTCTGTTCTGTTCTATTCTATTCTATTCTATTCTATTCTATTCTATTCTATTCTATTCTATTCCCATTTCTTATTCTATTCTATTCTATTCTATTCTATTCTATTCTATTCCATTCCATTCCATTCCATTCCATTCCATTCCATTCTATTCTATTCTATTCTAACTCATCCAAGTCAATTTCCCAATAAAGCATCAATCTTGTGAAGGGCAACTCACTTGCATCAACTAGACCAGGGGCCCCTAACTTATGGGCTTCAGCCACTACCGAGCTGCGGCTTATTCCCAATGGGCTCACGACCATACTCATGCGAGCATCGCAGGCACTCTCTGTCCCACTCGTGCGAGCGTCACAGGCACTTGCGGCCCCACTTGCGTGAGTGTCGCAGGTGCTCTCAGCCCCCCTCGCATGAGCACCAGTTACACACATGCACATACGGACACTGTGCCTGCCCCTCCCACAAAACCATCCCCTTTTCCCTCCCCCGGCTCTGAGCCGCCAACCCAGAAAGGTTGGGGAACTCTGAACCAGACAGTGTTTCTCAACTGTGGCCACGTGAAGACATATGGACTTCGACTCCCAGAATTCCCCAGCCAGCAATGGGGAATTCTGGGAGTTGAAGTCCACACACTGATTGAGAAACACTGATTTAGAGAATCCAAATTCCATAATGGAAACTGTTGTATGGCTAATTGTTGATTTGCAATTTTCTTTTTCCCCCTGGACTAGATTGTTGAGAGTGCTAGGATTCTTGGCACTTCTAAATTTTTCAAAGACCAGGATGATACAATTGTAGCTGTTTTTTTTTTTTAATGGTATCATTTATTTTCACATGTGGTGAATACTTGTGAGTAGAGTTGATATACCTTGATTTACAACCATTCACTTAGCGACTGTTTCAAGTTACAGCAGCACTGGAATTAAGTGACTTACAACTGGTCCTTGCACTTACAACTGTTGCAGCATCCCCATAGCTAAGTGATCAAAATTTGGGCACTTGATAATTGGCACGTAGTTATGATGTTTGCAGTATCCTGGGGTCATGTGAATGCTATTTGCGACTTTTCCAGCTGGCTTCGGACAAGGAAAGTCAATGGGGGAAGCCATAACAACCAACTTATTAACAACTGCAAGTGATTCGCTTAACAACCATGACAAAAAGAGCCTTGGTAGTACAGTGGTCTAAGGCACCCTGTTATTAAGCTGGTTATTAAGACCAGCTGCCTGCAATTACTGCAGGTTCGAATCTCGCCAAGGCTCAAGGTTGACTCAGCCTTCCTTCCTTTCTAAGGTAGGTAAATTGAGGACCCAGTTTGTGGGGGCAATAAGCTGACTTTGTATAAATATACAAAAGGATGAAGGCTATTGCTGAGCACATTGTAAGCCGCCCTGAGTCTCCGGAGAAGGGCGGCATATCAATCAAATTTAAAAAAAAAAAAAAGTCATAAAATTGGATGTGACTCCCTTAACAACTGCCTTGCTTTAACAACAGAAATTATAGTCTCAATTGTGGTAATAAGTCAAGGACTACCTATATTATTGTAAACAATAACGACTCCTTTTTTCTTTTTTTTTACTTCTTGTAGGGGTACAATTGCATCCCCTCCGCCTTTAGGAGTCAACCATTCTATATTCCAGAGATGGGCTTCACATAATTTAACAACCGGTTCGCCCAGTGTCAAAATTGTGAGTGCATGCGTGTGTTGTGACCTAGGCTCATTTAGTCAAAACAAGACACAATTAGTCCCAAAACAAACCTATTTTATTATAACAGCTGAGAATTACTTCATTCCCAGCTTAGTCCAAATTAATTCTAAAACAAGTCCTTTAGAAAAAGTCCTTCGGGTTTATCACAAACCTTTATCTTCTTTGGCAGCCTGCCAAAGGCCTTTCTTGGCAAAGCCCCACAAAGTTCAGAAACATGAGACGCCGACTGGAAGCAGATTTAGCAACATTGCTTTCCTACAAAGAGCCCAAGAGCCTTTGCTACTTTTTTAAGCCTTATGGGGAAGGGTCAATCATCTCCTGGCCTTACTCCCGAGTTGTCCCTTTTGCTTTAGCTGCTCTTGCCTTCTGGCAACTCTGTGCATGCGTGCACTAGGAACAGGCTCCTCCTGTTCCTCTGCCTCTCTGCTGTCCGACTCTGGAGGCTCCGGAGTCCGTGCATCACTCCCAGATGGCCCTGGCCCCATCTCTGCCTCTGACACAGAGCCCTCGCCCGGGCCTTCCCCAGACTCCAGGACTGGCCCATTGTCCTCCCCAGCCTCCTCACTGTCTGACTCCGCTGCCAGCTCCGCAGGCTGCTGGTGGACCGCTCACGCTTAGTTCACTCACATGCGTGCCTTACACACATGCACGCTGCATCAAAAACACGGTGATTGTATAAGATGGAAGAGTGCCAGGGCAGGTGGCAGGGCAGGCCCAGCCGCTGGCCGTAATTACCGGTTCACCCGAACTAGTCCAAACCAACTGAATCCCCCCCCCTGCTATATTTCCATTTTGCAATGTCTCTTTTTCTTTCCTTGAACACTCAGGGAAAGTTACACAGTATTTTCAGCATCACCTGCTTCTCACTGTTATTCTCATCCAATGATCATATTCCCTGTTTGACCATTTTCTTTTAAGTTACTCCAGAGGCACTTTTCATAGCAGAGACTGTATCTGAACTGATTAATCCCTATAGTCATACAGTGATTCATTCACTTTTGACTCTTTTCTGGCAGAAAGACAAACATTATAATTACAGACATCAGTCCTTTGCTTTTTCTATTCAGGGCAAAAAAAAAAAAATGCTTTTATTTTTTTTATTCTCTTCCCAGACTCTCACTTAGCAAAATATAAACTTTTGACTAAAGAAATATTTGTTTGGGATTCTCCCCAAAACTCCCATTAAGTTGTACACTCAACAAGTGAGTGATCTTAGGACCCTGGCTGCTTTATATTTTTCTTACGATCTCTGCTTACTCAGCCGGAAGTAGTCATGTAATCAGTCACTGGGCAATCGGCAGATTTTACACAGCAATCCTTGTAATCAGCAGCTCTTCAGGGAATGACTTTTTCTGCTCTGGAGCTGAGTGTGCAGTCTTCAGAATATGCAGGTTCTCTAGTCATTTCCCTCCTTTCTTTTCTGTTGAATTCCCCAGGTGAATTCCTGCTAAGGTTCTTTGTTTGCTTGCTATGTTTTTATAGACTACTAGCTGATAACCCAGCGTTGCCCGGGTATTCATTTTTTTAAAGAACCAATCCCCCTTACCAGCGGGAGCCCCCTTGTGGAGTACTGTGAAGCCGTTACCATGGCAACTCCACTGTGCTGTACAGTAGAAGTCATTTTAAGGCACAACAGGCTGTATCTTAACAGAACTTGAATCCAAAATGCACACTATCACTGTCAAAAGTACTATGATTTGACACTATAGATATAATTCATTCCTTTTCATTTCAGCGGCCCAGGTGTTCCAGAGTTATGCTGGAACACACACAGACACACACACACACACACATCCCGAGGGGTGTTAGGGGTGTCTTACCCCCACAGTATTTGTTTCCAGAAGATAAGTCATCTGTGTACCAAGTTTTGTTGAAATTGCTCGAGGCATTCCAGAGTTATGCTGGAACATACACACACACACAGCCATTTATATAGATAGATAGATAATTTTCAACCACAAGGGGAACACTTTTATCAGTGGCTTACCTGCAGTGTTTGCATTTTACTCCAAACATCATGCTTTTCTGACACACTTGGCACACCTGAGAGAGCCAGGATTTGGTAGAAAACCTGAATGAGAGAAAAACAGAACACAGCTATAGAAGAAGACACTGAATTAAGGAAAGCAATATTATTGGTGAAAGATACACAGGCAAACTATGAGGCCACATATCAAAATACAGGTAGTCCTCAACAGTTCATTTAGTGACCGCAGTACTTAGCAAAGGAAATGCCGTTCCCCATTGTGCTTGCAAGTTGAGGACTACCTGTATAACTCTTACAATTCCAGACAATTCCCCATACTAGCTTGGGTAAATGAGGCTTGAAATATAGCTCAAATCTGGACTGATTAATTCCACTTTTTTCCCATGGAAAAACAACAATGCCATCCATCTCTAAGACAATGATGCTTATACAGGTAAGTTTTCTCAGGGGGCTCTTGTCGCTTCAAACTTTTCTCCCCACCACCACATCATTATGCAACTAACCTGGGAAATTATTCCAGCCCCCCTCAGATCAGCCAAGGGCTTGCAGGGGATTGAAACCAGCCTTTGTCAGAGGCTGATTGGGACTTGCATGAAGGTTAGTCTGAGATTGTCTGAAGGTTGAATCATTGCAACTTAGACTAGACCAGGGGTCAGCAACCCACAGCTTTGGAGCCGCATGTGGCTCTTTCATCCCTCTGCTGCGGCTCCCTGTTGCTGGTCAGCTCCATAATTGATAGGGCTTTCGGTTAGGACAGGTAGAGGAAAAAGGATGCCATGCTAGGAGGAGACTCTATGGTGAGGGAACTGGACTTCAAGTCTGCTCCAGAATTGAACGGGGGCTTCCGGTTAGGACTTTTGTGGCTCCTTGAGTGTTTAAGGTTGCCAACCCCTGGATTAAATTTAGACTTTTTTTGTGGTTAGTTTGAGAGGTATCCAGGCACCTTCCTCGGTCAGAACAAGGCAGGGTGGAACAACAACTGATGACCTCCTTTTACCGGTCCACAATAGAAAGTATCCTCTCTTATTGCATCACTGGGGGTTGTTAATATGATTTATTGGGTTAGGAATTTTCTGTCTTCACTGTGAGTTGTATTGTGTTGGGGGGTTGGTGGTGCACTGAAGGAGCTCAATCAATCACATTGTAAATATGTTGTGCACTGACAATAAAGATTTGAAATTGAAATTGAAATTGACTGTACCAACTCCTGCCACACCAACCTCAGGGGTTTCCTCCCCAAAGTATGTTGCAGACAAGTCTAACTTGGATGGTTAACTTGCAAAGCAGCTCTACCCGGATGGCTGAGAATCTTCATCGACATTGGACTTGTGTGTTCAATTATCTGAAAAACTCACCTGTGTGTTACAGACAGGCCGATATCTCTTCGTACCGCTTGTGGCGATCCCTGGGGTAAATCTAGGAAAATAAGATTTTTTAAAAGTTGACGTATTAGTTGACTTAAATGCCTTTTGTCAAATGGCCAGCAAAGCAGACAGCCTGTCAACTTCGAAACGGATCTAGGCTACTGCAGCCATCTTTTCATTTCTCAAAAATGAAAAGGGAAGAGGCTTAGAATGCCAGACCAGACGATAACAACAGATCGTCCCGTGGGAACCAAGGTCATCTCAACAAAGACTGGCCAGAGACTGGAAGGAGTTGCCAGGAAGACGCCAGAACACCTACTATATTTTTTCGGACTATAAGACGCACCGGAGTATAAGATGCATGAAGATTTCAAAGAGGTAAACAAGGGAAAAAAAGTTTTTGTCCTCCCCAGCCCCCAGGAGCACTCTGCAGGCCTCCCAAACCCTCTGCACCTGTTTTTGCAAAAAACGGGCTTGGTTTTTTTTTGCGAAAAACAGGCTTGTTTTTCGCAAAAACAGGGTATGCAAAGGGTTTGGGAGGCCTGCAGAGTGCTCCTAGGGGCTCGGGAAGGCAAAAACGTGAAGCGTGAGGGGTTTGGGGGGTTTGCTGGGAAAAATTCTGGAGTTGAAATCTTCCTGTCTTAAACTTGACTGAGTTGAGGTACACTCCTATAAATTATTATATTATATATAAATTATTGAGTCTGTCATCTGCACCTCTATAACTGTCTGGTTTCTCTCTGCAACCCAACAAGACAAACACAGACTTCAACGGATAATTAGAACTGCAGAAAAAAAAAATGGCTACCAACCTGCCTTCCATTGAGGACCTGTACACTGCACGAGTCAAAAAGAGGGCTGTGAAAATATTTACAGACCCCTCGCATCCTGGACATAAATTGTTTCACCTCCTACCCTCAAAACGACGCTATAGGGCACTGCACACCAGAACAACTAGACACAAGGACAGTATTTTTCCCCGAACGCCATCACTTGGCTAAACAAATAATTCCCTCAATACTGTCAAATAATTTACTAAGACTGTATTACTATTATTCTTCTCTTCCTTACTAATATCTATCTCTTCCCACTTATTACTATAACCATGTTTCTTGTATCTTTAAATTTATATTGTTTTTATTTGTTTCCTAGTACGATTTGATAGTTTATTAGTAACCTTGACTATCACTAACTGTTGTATCCTTTTGTTCTTGATGAATGTATTTTATTCTCCTTATGTACACTGAGAGCATATACACCAAAGACAAATTTCTTGTGTGTCCAATCACACTTGGCCAATAAAGAATTCTATTCTATTCTAAAGCTTCTAGCAGTTTTTTTCCCCTTTCCCAACTCTAGGTGGCACCAAATTCTCATTTCCCAATGTCTTCTGGTACTGTATGTATATTTCTCAACAGAATTTTAAATTACTTTTTTTAAAAACAATATTGTTTTCCCAACAATGGTGGAGGGGATTGCCAGCCCAGTCAATTGCTGGGAATGTGAGAGTACTGAGCTCATTTTCCATAAATCCATGAGGTTCTTCAAATAACAAGCAAGGCTTTCCAGAAGCAGAAGAAACTCTTGAGGTCACCTTAGATTAAAATAAAAATAACAGAATAACAGAGTCGGAAGAGCCTTTGGAGGGCCTCTAATCCAACCCTCTGTTCAAAAGGGAGACCCTATACCATTCCAGACAATTGGCTATTCAGTCTCTTCTTCAAAACCTACAGTGATGGACAGTGGCTGGATTCAGCCGGTTCTCTCCAGTTCAGGCGAACCGGTACTGGTGACTGTGCTAGGCCCCGCCCACCCAGCCAGATATAATGTCGTCCTATTTTGCCACGTTTTGGAGGCCATGTGCATGTGCTGAAGGCACGCATGCGAGCAAAGAGCATGCATGGAAGGCCGAGCATGTGTGGAAGGCACGCGCTCACATTTGCGAACCGGTAGGGAAGGTAAGTGAATCCCACCTCTGGTGATGGAGCACCCACAGCTTCTGAAGGCAAGCCACTCCACTGATTAATTGTTCTCACTGTCAGGAAGTTTCTCCTTATTTCTAGGTTGCTTCTCTCCTTGATTAGTTTCCATCCATTGCTTCTTGTCTTATCTTCTGGTGCTTTGGAAAATAAGTTGACCCCCCTCTTCTTTGGATATTGGAAGACTGCTATCATGTCACCCCCTAGTCCTTCTTTTCTCTAGACTAGACCTACCCAATTCCTGCAACTGTTCTTCATATGCTTTCACTTATTTATTTATTTATTTATTTATTACATGTATTTATATGCCGCCATTCTCCCGAAGGACTCAGGGCGGCGAACACAAGTTAAGAAACAAGTACAATAAAATCACTTCCAATCCCTTAACCATCTTTGTTGTTCTTCTCTGCACTTTTTCCAGAGTCTGCATCTTTTTTATATTGTGGTGACCAAATGTATGGTCTTACCAAGACCTTATTATACATGTAATCCTTGACTTACAATAGTTCGCTTAGGGACCATTCAAAGTTACAACAGCAGAACAGAACAGAAGAGAACAGAATAAACTATTCTCAAATGAATGTCGATCTTTCGGTGTTAAATTTGCTAATGCAGGAACATGCATCTGAAAGCATAATTTTCTTACCTAAGGGCTAGATTGTTCTGCCCCTAGTCATATAAATACAAAGAAGGATAATTTCATGTACATCTGTGGTTGTGAGCTTACGATTTCATGCTTCAGAGTTTTGAAACACTTCATAATGAGATTGAGGTTTGGGTTAGCAGTGTTTTGGCAGTTGTGTCTGAGAGCGATTATGTAGTAATGTTGTTTGGGTGGCTGAGAAAATGAAGGAACTATGCAAAGCAGTGTTGCTCAACCTTGGGAACTTTAAGATGTGGAGCTCAGTTCCCAGATTTCCCCAGCCAGCATAGCTGACTGGGGAATTTTGGGAGTTGAAATCCATTATCTTAACAGTCCCAAGGTTGAGAAACACCAATATAAAGGAAGGAGAGCTGGAAAAAAAAAATAATTCAAATATTTGACAGTCCAAACGCAAAGCTGCTGAGCATCCAGGATCTAACAGATTTAATAGATTAACAGAGTTGGAAGGGACCTTGTAGGTCATCTAGTCCAACCCCCCCACCCAAGTAGGGGATCCTACACCATTTCTGACACATGGCTGTCCACTCTCTTCTTGAAAGCCTCCAGTGATGAAGCTCCCACAACTTCTGAAGGCAACTTCTGTTCCATTGGTTGATTGTTCTCACTGTCAGGAAATTTCTCCTTATTTCTAGTCCTCAACTTACAGCCTGTTGCTTAGAGACTGTTCTTACAACTTAGATTTTAAGTTCTGACATTCACCCCCTGCCCCTGCGATAATGTGACTGCACATCAGATGCTCAACAACCGGGCCACATTTACAGCCATTGGCAACGTCCCACGGTCATATTTTTGCATTGGTTTTGTCGAAAACTGGCATCTACGTCTGGTTTTCAGCAAAACTGTCCACATAGTGAGCCACTGGTTTGCTTAACAACCGAAGCATTCACTTAATGACCATTGCAAACAAGATCATAAACGTTTGTCACAAAACTTGAGTCTTAAACAGCCTGGCATTAAGCATGAGGTTGGACTAGGTGATCTCTAACATAGCTTCCAATCCTATAATATAAGGCAGTGATGGAGAACCTTTTCAGCACCGAGTGCCGAAAAGGGTGCTCGCGCTCATCAGGGCCGCAACCAGGAAGAGAAGCTGAATGCACCGGATAAGGTACTTCCGGTTTCAGGCATGCGCATGCGAGCCGGCTAGCAAGTCTTCCGGTTACTGCCCCGCATGATCAGCTGGCCGGCACGCATTCTCACACCGGAAAACGGAAGACCAGTTCTTCTGGTTTCCCGCACTGCTGCACACACAAAGGCCAGCTGATTGTCACATGCGCATGCGCGCCAAAAACCCAGAAGAGGAACAGGCGATGCCACGCGTGCCAGGCAACATGGCTCTGCGTGCCACTTCGGGCACGCGTGCCATAGCTTCGCCATCACGGATATAGGGTTTCTTGACTGAAAAGGGGGTTGGACTAGAAGACCTCCAAGGTTCTTTCCAACTCGGCTTATTCTATGCTATGCTATGCTATGCTATGCTATGCTATGCTATGCCATGCCATGCCATGCCATGCCATGCCATGCCATGCCATGCCATGCCATGCCATGCCATTCAACTATGGGAACCCTAATCTGGCCTGGACTTTCTCTTGAAGACAGTAATTTCTATGTGAGCATCATTAGATTAAACAGGGATAGGGAGAAATTTGAACTTGTTTTTTGTTTTTTTTTTAATTTGATTGATATGCCGCCCTTCTCCGGAGACTCAGGGCGGCTTACAATGCGCTAAGCAATAGCCTTCATTCTTTTGTATATTTATACAAAGTCAGCTTATTGCCCTCACAATCTGGGTCCTCATTTCACCTACCTTAGAAAGGATGGAAGGCTGAGTCAACCTTGAGCCTTGGCGAGAGCCGAACCTGCAGTAATTGCAGGCGGCTATTCTTAATAACAGGGTACTACCAAGGCTCTTCTTGTTGATTTGAACTCTTGGCAAATCAAGTCCAACCCTGATCTTAGCTAGAGGAATGCAACAGAGGATGCAGCATGAAAAACAAGAAGCTAGTCCTCATGCATATACACGCAGTGCCCTCAGGCTTGATATTTTGGGAAGGCTACTGTAAGGCTACTGTTATCAAATGGCGGTTCCTCCTCCTCAGCTAGGATCCCTAAGTAGGGTGGTAGGAATAACAGAATTGAAAGGGACCCTGGAGGTCTTCCAGTCCAACCCCCTGCTCAAGCATTTCAGACAAATGGTTATCCAACATCTTCTTAAGTGTTGGAGCATTCATAACTTCCAAAGGCAAGTTGTTCCACTGATTAATTGTTCTCACTGTCAGGAAACTTCTCCTTAGTTCTAAGTTGCTTCTCTCCTTGATTAGTTTCCATCCATCGCTTCTTGTTTTTGCCTTCAGGTGCTTTGGAGAATAGCTTGACCCCCTCTTCTTTGTGGAATTATTAGTGGTCCATGCAGGCTGCCTTCACACAAAATACTAACTTTGGTTTAGCCACGGTTTATTAAATCAACCATAATGAGCAGGGTTCACTCCATACGCTAACTCATAAACCATGTTTTAGAAAATATAATAGCCGCCTCAGACAACATGCTATAAGTAAGCAAACTGCATTAAAGGGGCCTTAGCCTATATAGGTGGCCTTGCAGATGCTGTTGAATCACTATTTCCAGAAACTTCAGCCACAGTCCTAGATTAACCATTAAGCAAGATAGGACTGTGTTTAGGGCATTAAGGGGGGAGGGGCACCCCAGAGTTATTTATTTATTTATTAAACACATTTTGCATGATCGCCCAACTCATGCATAGTGACTTTGACCAGCTTTCAACATTAAAATTCCACAATGTAAAAAAACCCCAACCCTGTTTTGATATAATCTAATATTCTAAAATAAAGGTAACAATACCTTGCTGATTTTGAAGAATTAAGCAAGATTGAAACTACTTGGCAGCTACCAAACCCCAGAAGTGTGTATTAAATTCAAGTTTTTAAAAAAAAAAAATGGGAAAAGGCACTGGCAAACCACACCCATATTCTTGCTAAGAAAACTGCCTGTTTCTGTGAAGTTTATCAGGAGTTGTGAGGTAACTTTAGCTGTCAGCATGATTCTCAAGGAGGTAGCATTTAAACGATTTTTCTTCTTTATCTCTTTGATCCCTCTGTTCTCAAATTCTTTAAAACAGGGGTCTCCTGTTGGCAATTTTAAGCCTGGCGGACTTCAACTCCCAGAATTCCCCAGCCAACTGGCTAGGGAATTCTGGGAGTTGAAGTCCACCAAGCTTAAAGTTGCCAAGGTTGGAGACCCCTGCTTTAAAACATGTGGCGATCTTGGTATTAGTCTCTGTGTTTGGGTTGTTTGCTTGTAGACGTTTCATGACCCAACTAGATAATATCTACACTCCCTCACACTGATGATGTAACCTGGTTTTAACAGATTAACAGAGTTGGAAGGGATCTTGTAGGTCATCTAGTCCAACCCCTTGCCCAAGCAGGAGATCCGACGCCATTTCTGACAGATGGCAGCCCAGTCTCTTCTTGAAAGCTTCCAGTGATGAAGCTCCCACAACTTCCGAAGGCAACTTCTGTTCCATGGGTTGATTGTTCTCACTGCCAGAAAATTTCTGCTTATTTCCAGGTTGAATCTCTTTTTGTTCAGTTTCCATCCATTATTTCTAGTCTGGCCTTCAGGTGCCTTGGAAAATAGCTTGACACCCTTCCTCTCTGTGGCAGCCCCTCAAATATTGGAACACGGCTATCATGTCTCCCTTAGTCCTTCTCTTCTATTCACTAGACTAACCATGCCCAATTCCTACAACCGTTCATTGTATGTTTTAGTCTCCAGTCCCCTAAGCAAACAATCATGTTCCGAGAGCACCAAGAACGCCACAATTCAAACCCTGAGCTACAGATATCTACTGAAAACCTTGAGTAAGAAGCAGGTTGCGTACCCAAACAAATGGGTAGAAATGGAGTGAATAGCCCCACTGCCACAGCAGGCAGGACATAACCCTTATTTTCCGGAAACAGAATTTTAGGAGAAAATTCCTAAAATCAAAACTGTTTGGTAGTTGATTAAGTACAGGCAGTTCTTGACTTACAACAGTTTGTTCAGTGACCATTCAAAGTTACAATGGCACTGAATAAAGCGACTTTTGAACGTTTTTCACCGTTACGACCTTTGCAGCATCCCCATGGTCAAGCGATCAAAATTCAGATGCTTGGCAACTGGTTCATACTTATGACCATTGCAGCATCCCGGGGTCATGTGATCACTTTCTGCAACCTTCTGACAAGCAAAGTCAATGGGGGAAGCCATATTCACTTAACAACCCTATTACTAAATTAATCACTCCAGTGATTCACTTAACGACGTTGCAAGAAAAGTCGTAAAATGGGGGCACAGCTCACGTAACCAATGTCTCACTTAGCAACAGGAATTCTCGGCTCAACTGTGGTCGTAAGTCGAGGACCACCTGTATTTAGAGTTGGATTCCAGTTAGCCTTTCAAAAATGCCCACTGTGTTTACAAAAAGGAATTGCTAAAGATCACAGCACAAATACAAATAAAACCTTCTTGGCTACCAACCCAATGCACTATGCCACGTGCAAAATGACTGTACTCCATCTATGAGGCCGATCTGAAATTCTCTTCCTCTCGAAAATGCACTGTGAAAACAATTTCCCTTTTATCAGCTTGAAAGAGAAGCCTTGGGGGAAAAATAATATACAAGAGAATGCCTCTGCTCCGTCTCCAATTTTAGCCAAGCTTGAGTAGATGATCATCTGGTAGGAACATTGTAACTGGGTCATTTAATGTAAAGCAGAGGTCTCCAACCTTCCCGGCTTTATGGACTGGCCCGGTGGAGGGTGGGGGCAAGAGAGGACGATTCCGTGTAAGCACAAATGGAGCATCGCACAGAGCGCAAGTGCTCACTGCTGGCGTAAATAGAGCTTCCTGCACAAATGTAAGCACTCGCCACTCACGCAAATGGAGCTTCTCGTGCGAGCATGAATGCACGCCGATCACACAAATGGAATTGCACACGCCATAGCCTGGTACCAGGCCGTGCCCCAGGAGTGGGGACCCCTGATGTAAAGGCTCCCTCCGCAACGTTCAACTTACATGTTCTCTGAGCACCCTTCTATAATTCTGTGAGTGCACAGCATTGGAAGGGACCTTAGAGGTCTTCTAGTCCAACCCCCTGCCCAGGCAGGAAACCCTACACCACTTCAGACAAATGGTTATCCAACATCTTCTTAAAAACTTCCAGTGTTGGAGCATTCACAACTTCTGGAGGCAAGTTGTTCCACTGATTAATTTCTCAGGAAATTTCTCCTTAGTTCTAAGTTGCTTCTCTCCTTGATTAGTTTCCACCCATTGCTTCTTGTTCTGCCCTCAGGTGCTTTGAAGAATAGTTTGATTCCGTCTTCTTTGTGGTAGCCCCTGAGATATTGGAACACTGCTATCATGTTTCCCCTGGTCCTTCTTTTCATTAATCTAGATATACCCAGTTCCTGCAACCATTCTTCGTATGTTTTAGCCTCCAGTCCCCTAATCATCTTTGTTGCTCTTCTCTGCACTCTTTCTAGAGTCTCCACATCTTTTTTACATCGCGGCGACCAAAACTGAATGCAATATTCCAAGTGTGGCTTTACCAAGGCATTATAAAGTAGTATTAACACTTCACGTGATCTTGATTCTACCCCTCTGCTTGTGTTTGTGTTTGTTTTCCTTACTGCAAGGTTTTAGGTGAAGAACGGGGAAGGGGGATATGGGGCTGCCCCCCCCCCCCGATGGTTCTGGGTAGAAGAAAGTCAGCACAGAGAAGGTGTAGCTATAGCTCATTTCAAGCACTCCACTCTCAAGAGCCATTACAGGCCAGACAAGAAAGCCACAGCGAAATAGACCCACCCCAGCTGCACAGAATGTTTCAGCTCCCCAAACGAAAGATTTTTCAAAGAAAAAAGCCATAAAGTCTAGTTGCCTTTTGGAAAAGCGTCTTTGGGTTCTCTGACAAAACACTCATCAGTGTCCCACTGTTTTCACACATAAACTGGTGATGTGGGGTGTTCTAATCCAACATGCTGAGGATGAGGATGAGAAAGACTGGTATAAAGAGCCTATCTAATAGACAGGTCTATTTGTCCTAAAACAACTTTCCCAAATCTGGGAGCCCTTCAAATGAGCGGAACTCAATTCCCAGAATTCTCAGCAATGGCTACCATAGTTGAGGAATTCTGAGATTTGCTTAACAACCACATGATTCACTTAATAACTGCAGTCATTTGCTTAACAGCCATGGTGAAAAAAGGTCATCAAATCAGACATGACTCGCTTAATGATTGCCTTGATTAGCGACCAAAGTTCTGGTCTCAATTGTGGTTGTAAATTGAGTACCATTGTGTCTTTAAATTCTTCTCTGGATGTTAATGTACACATCTTCAAACACAAATTTCTTGGCTAGATTAGCCAAAATAAAACCCAGGTTAAACAAAACACAATTACCACCCTCCAGACTTGCCAAAACAAATAAACCAAGGTGTGGTTTTATATTATGGCCTGGTTCACACAGCATGCTAGATTCCCACAATACATTGCACCACAAAGAACCCAACACACCATCTTGGAGAGACTCAAGTTTAAACATGGGTATATCTTGATAATCATTGAAAATATGAGAGAAGTCAGAATACAGGGACTCAAGCACTTTGGGGAAGTGCTACTTTGTCAACTTCCTCTCCTCCCCTTAATTTTTTTTTTAAAAAAATCTTTCATTAAGAAACAGTTGGTCCTACTATTCCGAGGTCAACTTTCCGAGGAAGATAAGTCTTTTTCTGTGGCCTTTTCACCCCCTCTGGAGCAGGAATAAAGTTTGCCAAAATAAAGCATCTCTTACCAAATCTAAAAAAAAGACACAAAAAAGAAAGAATGGAGAAAAAGTGAGTCGTAATCATGTATCGATCATGTTTACATACAAAAATCACTTTATAGTTGAGTCACACAACTGAATCATCCAATTCAGCATTGCTGCATGACAACATCTCTGCAAGATTTCACAAGGAGGAGTTTTTTGCAGCTCCCAAGATGTTTAGGATGGAATCTGAGATTGTTTGCATTTGAGGCAGAAACTTGCAAATTTCTAAGCAAAACAATGAAAATGCACATATATCAATGCTTCTTGTGCATAGTTTTGTCTTCCGATCTAACCAATGGAGACAGGTAGTCCTCAATTTACAACAGTTTGAAGTTACAATGTTGCTGGAAAAAAAGGATTTATGAGCCGTCCTGGTAGAAGGTACGAGCAACCAGCCATCCTTGTGATCACGTGACTGAGATTCGGAGGCTTGGCAACCAGCTCGCATGCACGAGGGTTGCAAGATCCAGCGGTCACGCGATTGCAATTTGCAGTTTTTCCCAGCCAGCAAAATCAAAGGGAAAATCAACAGGGAAAGTCATAAATCATGATAATAGCATTTTAGTTTTATATACTTTTCCATTGCGCTTTACAGCACTCTCTGGGGTGGTTTACAATATCGAAGTGTTATTTGCATATTGTCCCAACAATCTGGGCTCTCATTTTACTGACCTCAGAAAGATGGAAGGATGAGTCAACCTTGAGCCCATCAAGACTGAATTCCAGGCTATGGTCAGAGTTTGCCTATAATACAGGTAATCCCCGATTTACGACCACAGTTGAACCCAAAATTTATGTTGTTAAGTGAGAATTTGTTAAGTGAGTTTTGTCCCATTTTACGACATTTCTTGCCACAGTTGTTAAGCGAATCATTGCAGTGGATAAGTCAGTAACCTGGTTGTTAAGTGAATCTAGCTTCCCCCATTGACTTTGCTTGTCAGAAGGTCGCAAAAGGGGATCACATGACCCCCCCCCCCCGGGACACTGCAATGGTCATAAGTATGAACCAGTTGCCAAGCATCTGAATTTTGATCACACGATCATGGGGATGCTGCAAAGTTTGCAACTGTGAAAAACATTCAGTAAGTCACTTTTTTTCAGTGCCGCTGTAACTTTGAATGGTCACTAAATGAACTGCTATAAGTTGAGGACAGCCTGTACTGCACTTTAACCATGGAGCCACCAGGGCTCTGTTGTGATAATGCGGTGCCTCACTTAATAACTATAGTGACTCACTTAATGACTGTGGCAAAAGAAGTTGTAAAATCAGGTGTGGTTACCTGATGCCTCACTTAATGACAGTGCTGCTTAATTATGAATTTCCCAGTCCCAGTTGGGGCTGCAAGTCAAGGAATATCTACCTACCTACAAAGCTACTAAAAAGGAATAGCTACCTACCTACAAGCTAATGAGAAGAATTAAAAGCCCTTCCAAATATCTTTCAGTAATCATTCTAATTACTTTCAAGAGAAACAGTCTTAGTTCTACATTCTTAGCCTGATTCCAATCAGCTCTGGGCAGCCTACAGTGTAAAAACAACATATAATCCAAAATGCACAAAACACTAGCAAGCTAGCAAACCTGGCTAACATGACAAACACCTACAAGGATATCTACAGGTAATCCTTAATTAAGGACTATAATGGAGCCTGCCCATCACGATCTTAAGTTGTGAAGGTTGTAAGTGTGGACATTTCACTGTTCTGATTTTTTGTAGCAATCATTAAACAACCGCCACAGTTATGGGACTATCGTGGTTGATAAGTGACCGCTGGGGTCATTATTACTACATTCGTATTGGAAGCACCTTACCAAGACGCTTATGGGTTGAAAGGATTAGCCAGATATCACCGCTGCTCAGGGGATGCCTGAGAAGGCGCTTTTCGTGTCCTTGGTTTTCCCACCAAGGTGGTACCTATTTATCTACTTGCATTTGCATCTTTTCAAACTGCAAACTAATGGCTTGCTTTGGGCTAGTTTTGCTGAGAACCTGAAGTAACTGATGGTTTTCAGCAAAGCTATCATAAAGCACAGTGACCTGAGCAAGAGGTGCTGCAAATGGCCATAAAAGCAGGCAGGGGGTGGAAGCAACCATTGGAACTAGGTTGTAAGTATTCCCAGGGACGTCCATTGTAATTTTGAATAATCTAAGCAAAGTCGAGGAGTAACTGTATTATCCTTGCTGAGAGAAGAACCTGATCTTTAAGACCTTCCAGATCATGGGGATGTTGCAACTTTGCGGATTAGTCATAAATCCACTTTGTTCACTGTCACTGTGACTTTCAACAGTTGGTGAATGAGTGGTAACCCAAGGACACCTGTACATTTACTGTGTTTCCCCCCAAATAAGACCCAGTCTTATTTTCTTTTCGGCCCCAAAATAAGCACTAGAGCTTATTTTTGGGAGGTGTCTTATAAAACCTACTTAATAACCTGCACAGCCAGGTAGCCGCCCATTCCGTCTGGTTGCTCATGGTGCCGCAGCCACGAGGCGAGGCAGGGGCCTGGAGCTGCCCCACACACCCAGCACTGACTTACCTCATGGCCCCGCAGCCAGGCCATCCATACCCTGACACCTGCCTCGCCTCGCGTTCATGACACCAACATGAACCGCCTGCTCTGATGTGGCCTCAAGCAAGCAGAAGAAGTGGGCTGGCGGCCATGGCGGTTCCTGCTGCACATGGCTGTTGGTGCTGCCGCCCCGAGGGAGTTGTTGGGGCATGGAAGGCGTGGCTGAAGGGACTATGAGGTAAACTGGTGCGTAGCATGTGCGGCAGTTCCACTCCCCCACCTCACCTCATGACTATGGCACCGCGAGCAACCAGACAGAATGGGTGGCTGGGCGGTTGCGCAGGCTCTTAAGTAGGGTTTATTTTGGGGGTTGGGGTTATATTAGGCGCACACATAAAAATATGCTAGGGCCTATTTTTGGGATAACATTAATGTATAAGAGTTTTGAGGGATTCAGAATCCCACCAGGGTTATTCATTCATGATTGAAATACAGTTGCAAGAAAAAGTATGTGAACCCCTGGGGATTACGTGGAGTTTTGCATGAATTGGTCATAAAATGTGCTCTGAACTTCATCTAAGTCACAACAATAGAAAAACACAGTCTGCTTAAAATAATACTACACAAACATTAGATGTTGCCAAGTTCAGAGCACATTTTATGACCAATTCATGCAAAACTCCACGTAATCCCAAGGGGTTCACATACTTTTCTTACAACTGTACATTGTTCTAGGAAATCACCAAAACAGCCGTGCAAAGCATGGTTTGTGTCATTTCCATCCAGGATGTTTTAATTACCATGGTCTGAAACAGGCTTACAAATCATGGTTGGCTAACCATCACTGCATATTTCTGTCACTGCCAAACAGCTGTTTTAAAAATTGGGGGTTGGTTTACCCTTGTTTTTATTTTGTTTTTGTTAGCCACTCAGCTAATACATACAGGTAGTACTCGACTTACAGCAGTTTGTTTAGTAACTGTTCAAAGTTACGACAGCACTGAAAAATGTGACTTATGACCGTTTTTCAAAGTTATGACCTTTGCACCGTCCCCACGTGATCAGAAATCAGAGGCTTAATAACTGGTTCATACTTATGACCATTAACTGTGTCCCAAGGTCATGCGATCACCTTTTGCGTCCTTCTGACAATCAAACCCAAGGGGGAAGCCAGATTCCCTTAACAACCATGTTACTAACTTAACAAGTGCAATGATTCACTTAACAACTATAACAAGAAAAGTCATAAAATGGGGCACGCTCACTTAACAAACGTTTCATTTAGCAACATAAATTTTTGGGCTCAGTTATGGTCCTAACTTGAGGACGAACTAAAACTCCCCTAAATCTTGACTCCATTCATTTGAATCATCATTCCGTACGTTGGGACCCTTATACTCCCCAGAATACTACAGCAGCCCCCATTCTTAACAGTCAATCTAGTTCTGCCCACACATCCCCAGTGGGTCCCAAAGCATGTATCGTATTTTTTGGAGTATATGACGCACCTTAGTTTTTGGGGAGGAAAATAAGAAAAAAGATGATTGGTGGATGGATCGGCCTCCCGGAATATCCCCAATCAGCTGTTTCCAGAGGTAAATTTTAGCAAGAGGTTTGTTGATTGTGAGCTCTGTGCCTTGCTTTTTTATCAGCCTCTCAAACTTCTGAAACTCAAATCGGGGTGGGTTCTAAATTTTTTTTACTACCGGTTCTGTGGGCGTGGCTTATTTTGTGGGTGTGGTTTGATGGTCATGTGACAATTCTTTAGGATTTTGCAGAGGTACTGGTCTACCAGGCTTTTAACTGCTTGCAGAGCTGTACTGGTCTACCCATTTGTTTTTGGAGGCTCCGGTCTACTCATTTGTTTTTCGAGCACACTGGTCTACCGCCACACTGCCTTTTAACACTGATCAGCTGTAGGGCGGTCCTTTGAAGCCCCACAGCAAGAGTTTAAACAGTTTTTTTTCTTTCTAGCCGATCAGCTGGGACTCGGGAGGCAGAAAATAGATTGGGGTTGGGGCCAAATAAAAGGTAAGAATAACGCGGGGGGAGGGCTAGAGGGCCCAGCTCCCGAACAAAGAGAACCGATTCGGTGATGTCATATCGTCATCGCTACCGGCTCGGCCGAACTGGGCCGAACCGGGAGGAACCCACCACTGATTCAAATGCATGGATTCATACTTACAAGTATGTGTTCACTTAACAACCACTGCAAAAAAAGGCCATAAAACCACTTCTTCTATGTGGCGGCCGTGACTTACAACCATAACGACTTATGACCAGATTTCTGGTCCCAATTGCAGTCATAAACCGAGGGTTACCTGTTAGTCATTCACGGTGGCTACCCACTTCAAATGAACACCACTTGATGACCCAATGAAAAACAATGAAAAAAAAATGCAATTTATAGAACAACAACTGAACAAGAAGGTCTTGACACTTTTCCTGAGATTCGGAAGTGAATTTTTCCCGGGTTCAGGAGCAAACACAGAAGGTCTTTGAATGTGCTATGCCAGTATTGGCGAACATGCACACACAGGGGAGTGCCGTAAACCGGAAGAGCAGCTCCCCGGTGCGCATGCGCAGGAGCACTGAAAACCACAAGAGCAGTTCCCCGGCACGCATGTGCGCACCAGGAAGCTGAGCTTCCGGTTTCCAGCATGCACATGCGTGCCAGTTACCTGGTCTTCCGGTTTCTGGGACACATGTGTGGCCGCCATGTATGTGCACGCCAGGGAGCTGCTCTTCCGGTTTCTGGTGCTCCCATGCCTGTGAAGACCAACCCAGAAGAGCAAAAGGCGACGGCTGGCATGCCCAGAGAGATGGCTCTGCGTGCCACTTCCAGCACGCATGCCATAGGTTCGCCATCATGGTGCTGTGCTATGCTAATACCAATAGCAAGGAGAGGCAAGAAGCAGAAGGACACTTACTTCATAGAAGGAACTTCGTCTATCCGATTGCCGAGCTGGGACTCATGAGACTTGCTCCTCGTGAGGGTTGGGAAGTTGGGCAGCAGCTGGAAAACCTTTCGGCTGGGTGGAGGCGGAGTCCGTGGTGGCTTCCCTCTCTTGAGCTGAGGCGTGGTCGGCGGGGTAATGGCAGTACTGTGAGGAGTTCTGAGGTTCCGCCGCCCACAGTGAGTGGGGAAAGCAAAGGATTCCAAGAGGCTATCGGCAAAGGTAGGGGTACCTTGACTCGTGGGCAAGTTGTCCGAAGAGGGGATGGTGGAGACGGAGACAGAACGAGGTTGTGGGCCATTGCCTTTCAAATGGGAAAGGTTGCCTTGTATCCATGAGAGTCCTGGAGGGCAGGGTGAAAGTTCAGAAGGGGGCATCAGACTGGTTTCTCGGCAAACATCAGGTGGATTCCACACCAGATGGTCTTTGTACTCTCCACCTGCATGGAGATAGGAAGTCACTGTTCAAAGAAAGCCATACTTGAAACAATGAGGAGCACTGTTTGGGACACAGCAGGCTAAGGCAGTGTTTTTGAATCTTGGTGACTTCAAGATTTGCGGTACGAGCACAATTGTGTGGAGAAGCATTGTGTAGGCATGCTGTCTGGGGAATTCTGAGAATTGAGGTCCACGCACCTTGAAGTTGTCATCGTTGACAAAATGAGTGGACCAGGCATGAAGTGTTAATACACCATCCATCTCCTTCCACTTATGACTGTATGACTGTAACTTGGTTGCTTGTATCTTTACGATTTATATTGATATTGTTTCCTGATTGCTTATTTGAACCCTATGACTATCATTAAGGGTTGTACTTTATGATTCTTGATGAATGTATCTTATCTTTTTATGTACACTGAGAGCGTGTGCACCAAGACACATTCCTTGTGTGTCCAATCACACTTGGCCAATAAAGAATTCTATTCTATTCTATTCTATTCTATTCTATTCTATTCTATTCTATTCTATTCAAAAAAAGTATAAAGTGGTATTATAAAGTCACTTTATAATGACTTGGTAAGGCCAAACTTGGAATATTAGATCCAGTTTTAATCGCCCCAATATATAAAAAAAAAGATGTTGAGACTCTAGAAAGAGTGCACAGAACAGCAATAAAAATGATTAGGGGGCTGGAGGCTGAAACAGATTGCAGGAACTGGGCATGTCAAGCTTAATGAAAAGAAGGACTAGGCGTGACATGATAGCAGTGTTCCAATATCTGAGGGGCTGCCACAAAGAAGAGGAGTCGAATTTGTTCTTCAAAGCAGGGGTGTCAAAATGGAGGCTCGCGGGCCAGATGCATCACGCACAGGCCACATCCACCCCGGTTCCACAAAGGCAAAAAAAAAAGTCGCAATACGTCACGTGACATCAGGTGACACGATCGAGTTTGACACCCATGCTCCAAAGCATCTGAAATTAGGACAAGAAGCAATGGATGGAAACTAATCAAGGAGAGAACCAGCCTAGAACTAAGGAGAAATTTCCTGACAGAACAATTAATCAGTGGAATTGTATAGAACTCTTGTAATAGCATGTGAAGGAGGAAAATTATTTTTATAGTTTTCTTATGTATGATGTACACTGAAGATGGCATTTAATTTCGTTGTATGAGGTGCAGTGATAATAAAGTAAACTATGGAACAACTTGCCTCCAGAAGTTGTGGGTGCCTCCATTACTGGAGGTTTTTAAGAAGAGATTGATAACCATTTGTCTGAAATAGTATAGTATAGTATATACTATAGTATAGGGTTTCCTGCCTGAGTAGGGAGTTGGACTAGAAGACCTCCAAGGTCCCTACCAACTCTGTATTTTTGTTACAGATAGTAAGAAAACAATGACCACAATTCAGCCCAAAATTTCTTTTGCTGAGACACTTGTTAAGAAAAGCACCAAGTTCCCATCCAAATCTGATATTCTGTTATTGAGAAACACTAAACCAAGGAGCTGGATTTATTTATTTATTTTTGCTGGCAACTATAATTTCAAGCACCTGCCTTACTAAAGTTCCATGCTCTACTCTTTAGTTTCTCTTGTGCAGACACTAGTGAGTCTCTGAAAGACCAGTGAGTCTCTGAAGCACCAGAAGACAAGACAAGAAACAATGGATGGAAACTACCAGTAATCAAGGAGAGAAGCAACCTGGAATTGAGGAGAAACTTCCTAACAGTGAGGACAATTATCCAGTGGAACAGCTTGCCTCCAGAAGTTCTGGGTGCTTCATCACTGGAGGTTTTAAAGAAGAGACTGGCCGGTCACTTGTCTGAAATGGTAGAGGGTCTCCTGCTTGAACAGGGGGTTGGACTAGAAGACCTCCAAGGTCCCTTCCAGCTCTATTCTGATTCTGATTCAAATGTGTAATGGGCTGTGAGAATAAAGAAGACGGGGGGAAAAGCCACAGCCGAGATAACATTCAGAGAAGAGATAGCTCACAGTAGGAGCAGGGCGGAAACAGCGTTTCAGAAAGAAACAGCCCAGTTCTTTGGAAAGGAGAGGCAAGAAGTATTTTCAGATTTGCATGAGTCTGTTATTATGGGTAACTCATGGTTTCAATAGAAAAGAGTATTTGTAGCTCAGGGTTGAACTGTGGAGTCCTTGATGCTCTCTGAGCTTGGCTGATTGCTTGCAGACATTACCCGACTAGACAACACCCTAATACCGTCATGGCGAACCTATGGCACACATGCCACAAGTGGCACATGTAGGCCTCTCTGCTGGCACGCAAGCCCTCGCCCCAGCTGAGCTCTGCACGCGTGCCTCCTGCTGGCCACCTGATTTTCAGGTCTCTGCAGCGCTGTTGTTTAATCAAAATGCAGTTAAAACACTATACAAGCCATCAAGAATATAACTATATACCAGTGGTGGGTTGCTCCCGGTTTGCACCGGTTCACAAGAACCAGTAGTAAAAAATTGTAGTAGTTTCGAGAACCGGTAATAACATTGGCTGGCCACGCCCCCGAACCGGTCCCTGGCCCAGTCGCCACTCACTTATCCCACCCATCTCATCAGAGGCTTTTTTTTTTTTTTTTTACTTTTAAAAGCATTTTTTCTACCACCTCTTCGGCCGAAAAAATGCTTTTAAAAGTAAAAAAAAAAAAAAGCCTCTGATGATCCCGCGGTTCAGCTGGGAACGTCAGAGGCTTTTCAAAGCATTTTTTCTACAACCTCTTCAGCCGAAGAGGTGGTAAAAAAAATGCTTTGAAAAGCCTCTGACGATCTCAGCTGAGTTGCCTGATCGGCAGAGGCTTTTCAAAGCATTGTTTTCCGCAACCTCTTAAGGTTGTAGAAAAAATGCTTTTAAAAGTAAAAAAACAAAACAAAAAAAGTTGGCCACGCCCACCGTCACATTACCCCCACCAAGCCATGCCCACAAAATAAGCCATACCCACAAAACCGGTAGTAAAAATTTTTAGAACCCACCCCTGCTATATATATCCAACAGGAACAGGAAGTGCCTCACAGGAGCAGATAGAGGTAAATCCTAGAGTGGCAGGAAATGCATCACTGAACAATGGAGATGAATGCTAGAGAGGAATAAAGCTGCATACAAGGCAGACATAACACCTGTAACAATGTACGCGTGCAGAGGGGGGGCGCGGGAGCACGGAGGGAGGTGCAGCATGCCCCCCCCATTGCCCCATTTTTGGTCTCAGGAAGCTTCAGGAGGCCTGCTAGGCCCAAAACGTGTGGGGGGAGGGTCATGCGTGCATGCGCGGGGGAGCACATGTACAGGGGCTTGTGTGTGCATTGTATTATGGGTGTGGGCACACGCATGTGTGCTGTCGTGTGTGCGCGCGCGCTTTCAGCATGCAAGGACAAAAAGGTTAGCCATCACTGCCCTAATAGTTATTTAATAATACTTGCTTAATAATGCCCTAACTGGGTAATATCCTAACAAAGAAACTACCAAAATGAACAATCAAGTAATAAAACAATACCTTAATTGAGAAACTACCAAGGAGAAAATCCACACTGGCAGGACAAGCAGCTGTATATAAACAGGGAGCAAACTCCACCCTCCCTCTCATTGATGACGTTACCTAGTTGGGTCATGAAATGTCTGCACGCAAACAACCAAACTAGGAGAGCACCAAGGACTTCACAGACATACACAGGACTGCTTTGTAAAATCAGTAAAATGACCTCATGTTTCAATTCTCCATTAAACTGTTTTCCCCTATTTCAAGTGGGCACGGCTGGGGAATTCTGGGAGTTGAAGTCCACACATCTTAAAAGTCACCCAGACTGAGAAATGGCTGCTTTAATTATTGCTGTAATAGCTGAAGGCAGGAATAAAGTCTTAAAAACAGAAGTGGGGAATCTTTTGTTGTTTTGCCAAGAAGAATCATATTCCTGGGATTGAGGGTGGGGAATAGTCCAACTAGGACAGCATGGGGTTTGTGAGAGATTCTGAACCCAAAGCATAAAGTAGGGGCGCAGGAAACCCAAAATTAAAAAAAAAAACATTCAGTCTCACTTCCCTTGAATTTAAATTAAATGTGGGTAACTGGACTATTTTTCCAATTCATCAATTTTAATATATTATCCTTCTCCCAGGTTAAATATTTTGGTAGCTTTGGAATTTGGGAGGTTGCCCCCCAAAGCTTTCACAAGCTACTTTTAAAATCCCTCCCTCCTGGTGTTCAGCCCACCTTAACTCTTCCACCCACAACTTTCTAAGGTCTAACCTGCCCATGTGCCAAAACAAAAAACAAAAAACAAATCCAACAACCCCAAAAACAAAACAGAATAACAGAATAAGAATTGGAAGGGGCCTTGGAGGTCTTCTAGACCAGCTCAGGCAGAAAATTCTATACCATTTCAGACAAATGGTTGTCTACTCTCTTCTTAAAAACCTCCAGCGTTGTAACACCCACCACTTCTGGAGGCAACTTGGCAAGTCACAACTCCTCCCACGGTGCTTGCCTGCTCCCGCTTTTCGCACTCCTCTCTTCTCTCTGGGTTAGCCCCAGTGGTGGAATTCATTTTTTTTTACTACCGGTTCTCTGGGCGTGGCTTGGTGGACGTGGTGTGGTGTAGTTTGGTGGGCGTGACAGGGGAAGGATACTGCAAAATCCCCATTCCCTCCCCACTCCTGGGGGAAGGATATTGCAAAATCTCCATTTCCACCCCACTCTGGGGCCAGAGATGGTATTTGCCGTTTCTCCGAACTACTCAAAATTTCCGCTAGCGGTTCTCCAGAACCTGTCAGAACCTGCTGATTAGCACCCCAGGTTAGCCCCCATCTCCCTGTGAATTCAAGGAAAGTGTCTTCCTTCCCAAATCCTCATTCTCTTCTCCTCCCCCCCCCTCAAAAACCCCACTTGTGCCCAGGAGCCTTTGTTTTACCCATCCGCGTTGCTTTCCTCAAGCAGGTGAGGGCTCCGTTCAGCCGGGAACATTCTTCCGTGCTGGCTCCGTATCTCTTCATCGTGTCTTTGACTTTCAAGTCGTTCATCTCCAAGAAGGCATCGAGAGTGAGGTCCTCTGGAATCCTCTGCAGAAAAGAGAGATGGGGTCAGGAGTGGGTGGGGGGGGAGAGATTTTCAGAAGAGGGTCAGACTCAGCTTCCTTCTCCCCACCCCTGAGGGAAAGTTTTCAGAGATTAAGTTGGAGGGTTGGTTGCTCTCCGCAGTATTTGGGGACTGAATGAGTCAACCCCTTTGTGGTGAGGCGATGATGAAGGATTTCACCAGGGTCAAAATAAGAGACCTCCACACAATGCATTCAAAGCATTGCAGCAGCTGCTTTGGCTCGTAATCCTTCCTGCATTTCTCTCTCTCCCTCCCTCTCTCTCTCTCTCTCTTTAAAACAAGAATAAAGGAAGAAGACATGGCTTTTGCTGCTCAATGGCCCAGTCACTTCGGGGCTTTCGGGCAATGACGAAGCAGAAGCGGGAAAGGCTGGCCCAGGTTCATGCACCATCAACCCTACGTTTCTCCCCCTTGCAAGCAAAAGAGCGACATTGTGCGCTGACCTTTGCCGGAATCGCAGCGTTGCCAAAACTTTCCACCCAGCATCGCAAATAGCTAGACAAGCCTGTTAAAGCCAGCTTGCAGGAGCACATGCCAACGCTTTAAAGAGGCTTGCTTGGGGCACGCCTGGCTGGATGGCATGGGATGGGTGTTGTGCTCCAACGCAGCTGGAAGGAACAAAATTAGGGGAAGCAGATTTCAATCAGCCCAATAAAGCTGGAGCGGGGAGGGAACTTTCAGTAATCTAGGACGGAAGCTGGGCTAGGGATTGATTTCCACCCTCCCGAAATCAGAATAATAATAATAATTGGAATATTTGCAGGAAATAACGTTTGCCTGCAGGCAAGTACTGGGAGAGAACACAACAGGCAAAGTTAACAGAAAATATAGAAGCTTAAATGCTTGGCGACTTTAGAATTCAAACACAGCTGCCACACAAGACCCCAGACTTAACAAGCGTCAGTAAGATTTTTTTTTAAAAAAATCTGGATAATGGATGCTGTAATACCTGGAGACATCAGAAAGATAGCAACCATTCTAATAGGTGTCTTGGATGCCGTTCGAAAACATCCGCAGCACCACTTGAATACCATCTGTATTGACAAAATCGCCCTCAATTAATTACGAAAGGCAGTTTTACTTGGAACAGCTTACATCCTGTGACAATATATCTTAGACACCATCAAACGTCAACACCTGCCTATCTTGTGTCCTTGCGAAGGACTCAATAGGTAGACAAAAATGCCATATCACCTAAACATCTGGCTCTGTGACAAACCATAATTATAGGGTAACCCAGGGGTGAAATGCTCCCGGTTCGGGCGATCCGTTAGCGATTGTGGCAGGTGGTTCAGAGAACCCGTAGCGATGGCAGCGCGAGGCTCCACCCACTCACCCGGGTATCATTACTTCCTGCTTTTAAAAAAAAGGCTCTGACGATTGCGCGCCACAGCTGTGATCGTCAGAGCCTTTTTTTTTAACCTTTTAAAAGCATTTTTTAACAACCTATTTGGGCGAATAGGTTGTAAAAAATGCTTTTAAAAGTATTTTAAAAAAAGGCTCTGACGAACGCGAGACACAGCTGATTACACACCGCCACCCCCACGCATTGGTCTACTTACCTTCCCAAGCCTCCTTTTGGTGTGCACTGCGCATGCGCCCGTGTGCCCGCACCTCGCATTTGGTGCGTGGTGTGCACTGCGCATGTGCAGTATGAATTTGGCACGCAGCGCGTAGCCAACAAACCGGTAGTAAACCGGTTCAGATTTCACTACTGGGGTAACCTATAGGTTAGATTCACAGTCAAAAACTGGGGGAAACATAATAATTCAAGTCCAAGGAGTAAAAATTATTGATAGCATCTGAGGCAGTTCCAAGCAAGCTATTAAAAAATAAAAAATAGAACATTTATGTCCAACAAATTTAAAGTGTTCTAACATCAAGAGAGTTCTATAGATATTGCTCCAAAAACTCCAATCATGATTAACGGCAGTATAACGGCAAATTTCTTTTTCTATAAGTATTTTATTCCAATTTGCAAGTCATGGCATTTTGTAAATTTTTTTGGATTGCTTTTCCTAAATCCTAGCATCACTTGGTATAGTAACAACAATAAATCAAACTTTCTTGTTTTCAAAGACTGTTAAGAAAATTATTATTAATAATTATTATCACTTACATAGGATCTGACTCCCAACAACTCTAATGCTAGAGGGTCACACGAAAACTAAAATAGATTTAATTGAAACTGGCTTTTAAACATAATTCAGATCAATGCATTAATAAGATTACTCTCTGAAAGCATGCACTTATTATTATTTAATAGTCTCTCCTCCGGCCCACTATAATTACAATTTCATAAGGTCCCTGGGAAATCTTGAGGAGCTTCAGATGTACATCTTAGCACTAAATGTCTATGGAGATTCTCAGTCATCCAGGTTGTGGTTGTCCCAAAGGTGCTTTTTCAAAAGGCAACTGGACTTTGTTTTTTCCTTGAAGATGTTTTGCTTCTCATTCAAGAAGCTTCTTCAAGTTCTCCAGAACTGAACTTCTCCAGAACTGAAGAAGCTTCTTGGATGAGGAGCGAAATGTCTTCAAGTAAAAACAAAGTCCAGTGGCCTTTTGAAAAAGTACCTTAGCTCCAAGTTATTATTCCCTCCAACTCACTACACACAGTCACTCATGCCCTCGTTACCTCCCGCCTGGACTATTGTAACGCTCTCTATATGGGGCTCCCCTTGAGGAGCACCCGGAGGCTCCAACTGGCGCAGAGTACGGCCACACGGATGGTTATGGGAGCAACATGGCGCTCCTGTGTGACACCTCTCCTGCGCGAGCTGCACTGGCTGCCGGTGGTCTTCTGGCTGTGTTTCAAGGTTTTGGTTACCACCTTTAGAGCGCTCCATGGCTTAGGACCTGGCTACTTACGGGACCGCCTACTACCACAAACAGCCTCCCACTGGCCGGTACGCTCTCATAGAGAGAGGCTCCTCCAGGTGCCGTCAGCCAAACAATGTCGACTGGCGGCCCCTAGGGGGAGGACCTTCTCTGTGGGGGCACCTACTATCTGGAACGAGCTCCCCCCAGAGATACGGAGGATCTTTCCGCCGTGCTTTGAAGACACTCCTATTCCAGCAGGCCGGCCTGGCCTAATTTTTTCCCCTTTTTAAAAATTTTTAAACTCAAATTTTAATTCGTTTTAAATTATTGGGAGTTTTAAATTGTCTCGGGCAAAAATTATTTAATTGGGTTTTAATCATGTTTTAACTTTGTATTTATGTGTTTTATTTCGTGCCTGTTCATCGTCCTGAGTCCTTCGGGAGTAGGGCGGTATACAAATTTAATAAAATGAAATGAAATGAAATGAAAACTCGAGAACCAATCTGTGAGAGGGAGAGAAGGTCTTTCCATAGGCCAACTACCTAACCAACTACGGTAATAAATCCAAAGTACAGAGGGGATTCAAACTGAGAGCAACCAGATTCGTGACTCCATCTCACAAGCACTGAGCTGCATCAGCTGTCAAAACACAGGCTTTGCCTTAATACATGGAAGCCTATGGCGGGAGTCTGGAAAGGAAAAGGGCCGTGTGCAGCCCAAAAGCATGCCAGGGAGGGTTAGATAACTGAGAGCAGGCCGAGATCCAAGTCACGAAGCCAAGGAGCTGCAGCGTGTGCTAGAAATCTGTTCTAACACCAGATGATGCAAGAACATGGCTTAATGTGTACTGTACTTTCACAAAACAACAGCTTTTTCCTTCTAGAAGGGAGGTGGGATCCCCCTCCCCTTTTCTTTCCTCCTCTTCCCTGAACAAAAAAAAAAAAGCAAGAAGAAAAAAAAAGCAAGCCAGAAGGCATAGAACTGGAATTATCCACCCTAAGCAACATCAATGCTCCAAAGCCGTGTATCTCAACCCTAGCAACTTTTAAGATGTGTGGGCTTCAATTCCCAGAATTCCCCAGCCAGCATTCTTGGTTGAGAAACAATGGCTTATTATACAGAGGTGGCCTTCACATAATTTAACAATTGGTTCGCCCAGACTTAAACATGTAAGAGCGTGCGCTTGCTCGCTTTGCGCGTGTGTTTTGCGCAAATGCGCATGGCGTCAAAACCACAGCGATTGTATAGGACGAGATAGCTTCGCTTGCGCGCACGCCTTGCGCACATGCACGCTGCATCAAAAACACGGTGATTGTATAAGATGGGATAGCGCCACTAGCCGTAACTACCAGTTCGTCTGAACTGGTTCGAACCGGCTGAATCCCACCCCTGGGCTTATAGGCTGGAAGGATGATGATGATCATGACCAGTGAAGGTTACGACAGATCCCCCCAAAAAAGTATTTACAACCTTATTCTGAGTTCTAATGGCCCCCAATCACGTGACTGCATTTTGGGCACTTGGTATTTACAGCTGTTTGCAGCATCCCACAATCCCATGACTGCGATTTATGACATTTTTGTCAAAAACTGTATTTCACCGTCTTCCCACCAAACCAGAAGATGGATTTCCCCCTCTTGTCAACCTGATGCAAGCAGGTGTAAGATATGTCTGTTTCTAGATATCAAGGGCAAACTGCAACACGGCTCTGAAGTGGTTTGAAAGTGGCACCTGAAAAGAGAGAAAGCTTGTTTTGCCACAAGCACACATTTATCTAGGCCAGCACTAAACAGGCAAGCACCCACAGAGAAAAGGTGACATGCCTTTAAAAGGGATTAAAAGAATATTAAAAGGAGTGGCATGGTTGCATTTTTTATCACCAGAGCAAAGTATACCCTTGAAAGCTGGCTGGTAAATCCATGCACAGTGGAGGTACTGAAAGGGACAGACTGAAAAAGAAAAAATAGATTGGAAGAATTGACAAAATAGTTTTATCTGCCTCTTCCATAAACATACACTTATTTATTTACCTGATGAAGCAAGTTGAGTTAAGAAACAGTAACTGGCCCAAAGTCTCCCCGTTAAGATAAAGGTAAAGGTTCCCCTCGCACATATGTGCTAGTCGTTCCTGACTCTAGGGGACGGTGCTCATCTCCGTTTCAAAGCCGAAGAGCCAGCGCTGTCCAAAGAAGTCTCCGTGGTCATGTGGCCGGCATGACTAAACACCAAAGGCGCATAGAACGCTGTTACCTTTCCACCAAAGGTGGTCCCTATTTTTCTACTTGCATTTTTTACGTGCTTTCAAACTGCTAGGTTGGCAGAAGGTGGGACAAGTAACGGGAGCTCACCCCTTAACGCGGCACTAGGGATTCAAACTGCTGAAGGGGTATGCAAAACATTTCACTACAAAAGAGTTACAGTTCAGACGTTTGCTAAATGGCACATTTCAAGTGGAAAGTGGGGTGTTTTGAGAATTTTTGTCAGAGCTTTGAGCTAGACAAAAAGCTATCTTAGGTTTGAAGTTTGTTGTGTTTGAAACACATCACTTTGTGGTCTTAAACTTGAAACAGGTTATTTTTAAATGAATTTGGAGTTACTGCCCATCATTTCCATGACTGAAAGTAGATGTCTTCGAGATTATCAAAGTAGATTATCTTCGAGACCCCCTTCTGCCGCATAGCTCCCAGTGACTGGTAAGATCCCACAGAGGTGGTCTCCGGGTCCCGTCAGCTAAACAATGTTGGCTGGCGGGCCCACAGCCTTCTCTGTGGCTGCCCCAGCTCTCTGGAACCAGTTACTTCCTGAGGTCCAGAGCATCCCCACTCTATTGGCCTTCTGAAAAGCAGTGAAGACCTGCCTTTTCCGGCAGGCCTGGGGCCGTTGATCTCGTTCTTGTGATCTGGTGAGATCCGGCCATGAATGGCGTGAATGAGTTTTTAATGTTTTTATTGTTTTTAATTTTTAAATGTTTTTTATAATGATTTTTTAAAATGTATTGTGAGCTGCCCTGAGTCTTCGGAGAGGGGCAGCATATAAATTGAATTAATTAAATTAATTAAATTAAATTAAATTAAATGTGACCTTGATTTTGCCTGCCCTAATACATCACTAAGGGCTGCGCAGAATAATATGCTCTATCCAGTGGTGGGATTCAAAATTTTTTACTGCTGGTTCTGTGGGCGTGGCTTGGTAGGTGTGGCATGGCTTGGTGGGCATGGCAGGGGAAGGATACTGCAAAATCTCCATTCCCTCCCCAATCTAGGGGAAGGTTACTGCAAAATCCCCATTTCCCCCCAATCAGCTGGGACTTGGGAGGCAGAGAATAGATGGGGGCGGGCCAGTCAGAGGTGATATTTACCAGTTCTCTGAACTACTCAAAATTTCCGCTACCGGTTCTCCAGAACTGGTCAGAACCTGCTGAATACCACCTTTTGCCCTATCGCCCTATTCCTCTCCTTGGTGATCTCCAAAAGCTAAGCAAAGAAGAACCTGGTTAGTTTCTGGATGGGAGACCACCAAAACATCTCCAGGCACTTGGTCAATGTTTCTTAAACTTGGCAACTCTTAAAATATGTGAACTTCAAATCCCAGAATTTCCAGGCCAGCCATATATCAAAACCACAGCAAATGACTTCAATTTTATGGCCAAGAAAAGTGTATGGACAAGACCACGAAAACATCAGAAGCTAAGCTCAACTCAAAGGGGACTTGATAGATGACATTGGATGACAGTCACACCCATAAAACCACACAATTAGCTGTCAATCAATGAAATTAAAAAATGGCACGAGTCTGGAAAAGTCATGGGGGAGGAGGAGGAGGAGGAGGAGGAGGAGGAGGAAGAAGGAGAAGGAGAAGGAGAAGGAGGAGAAGAAGCTGTGAAAAAAAGTCATAAATCACTATTTTCAGCACCGTTGTAATTTTGATCACTAAATGAACTATTGTTAAGTAGAGGACTACTTGTATTAAGTTTGCCATAGAGCTATTTATAAAAATAATAAAGCAGGATATAATTCAAATAAATAAAAAATGGAGCGAGAAACTGCACCAGGAAACTAAAATCAAGGATTGAAAAAAAAATCACCAAAATTGTTTTTTTAAAAAATGTCTAGACAAGATTAAAAATAAAACACAATCACAGAAAAATATCAAAAATTATTTTGGGTAGGAGATCACCATGAAAACAATCATTTTCTTTTAACTGGAGAACATGTTCCAATCTGCTCAATTGCCATTTTCCTAAAGTGCTGGACAATTCCTGCCTTTACCAGCTTAATTGTATGTGTTTTCCGGGGAAGAGGAGAAATGTAATGCAAACATCTGGAACATTCCAGTTCAAAGAACATTGATTAGTTTGTTCATTAACATAATTATGCATGCTGAAAAACTGGCAATCTCCGCATTTCATGTGCTATCTTCTCACATAATCGGTTGCCAGAACTGGATCCTGGAACATGTTGTTAATGCTTGCCAATGGGCTGGCTTGCATCCAGAATCTTAAAAAGACCTGCTGTCAGTTTGCAGAGGAGGTTGGGAGTACAGTAAGAGCAGTGGTGGGTTGCTACCGGTTTGCCCCAGTTTGGGCGAACTGGTAGCGGCGGGGGCAGGCTCCGCCCACCCACCTGGACATCATTAAAAATGCTCTGCGCCCGCACAGACGCTTCTGTGCATGCGCAAAAGCGCAGCATACCTGCAAAGTGAGCACGCGCGCACGCGCACTCCCAATAGCAAACCAGTAGCGAAGAAAATTGAAACCCACTACTGAGTAAGAGCCAATGAGAATAGTTGAATTTTACTCACTCCTGCATCTATACCCATGATGGCGAACCTGTGGCATGCGTAGCCATATCAGTGGGCACGCAAGCTCAGCTCCGGTGTGTACATGCCGGCCAGCTGATTTTCGGGTCTTCTGAACCCACCAGAAGTAGGGAAACAGGCTGTTTCCTACCTCCGGAGGGTCTGGGGACGGGTGTGGAAGGCCTGTCTTTGTCTCTCACTTGGCTCCAGGATCTCTCTAGGAGTCTGGGGAGGGCGAAAACAGCCTTCCCCACCCCCCGAAGGTCCTACAGAGGCCGAAAACGGCCCGTTTGACAACTTCCAGTGGGACTGGAAGGACCGTTTTTTGCTGTCCCCAGTCTCCAGGGCCTCTCTAGGAGTCTGGGGAAGGCACAAACAGCCTTCCCCTCCTCCAGAGACTGAAAATGGCTTGTTTGACAACTTCCGGTGGGACCGGAAGTTGTCAAATGGGCCGTTTTCGGCCTCCGGGGGACCTCTGGTGGAGGAGGCCGTTTTTGCTCTCCCCAGACTCCTAGAGAGGCCCTGGAGCCAGGTGAGAAAAAAAACCAGGCCTACCGGGCCTTCCTGTGCCAAGAGTGGGGGGAGCTGCGCGCGTATGCGTGGGGACAAGGCACATAGAATTATGGGTGTGGGCACGTGCACCTGCGACCCCCCGCCCCCTCCCCTTCCTGGCACGCGATGGCAAAAAGGTTAGCCATCACTGATCTATACTTATTAAAAGCTTTCAGTGTGCATCTTTTTGTTTTGAAACCAAAACCTCAGGCAACAATGCCAGCCCAGATCTAGGGATCTCGAAAGTTTTCCTGGTGAAAATCTCCTTTCACTGTTGTTTGGTCTAACATCGTGATTTAATAGAGATATACAGCATGGGTCATAATAATGAATTATTATTATTTTTTTTTTTTGGAGTGGGGAGAGATAAAAAAAAAATTGATTGAACTGCTAGGGCTTCTGAGCAACCCAGAAAGAGTCTGGTTCCTTAATCAACACGAGGCTGGATCCTTGCTGAGAAATGCATAAAGAATTTTGCAATTGCTGCTTAAGTATCAAAGGTCAGAATTCAGGCGAAGCAGAACCCCAGGACACCTGTCAGCCCAAGAGGAATGCATCCTTCACACACATACACACAAACACACACAAGTGCAATATTCTAGCTCGAGCAAGCTATTATTAGCAAACAAGATCAGTGCCAACTTTGGGAGATACGTAGAAGCCTTGTTCTTATTAAGCCTTGTGCCTGGTCTGGGCTGCCCCAGCTAGTAACTGGGGGAAGCCCAGAGGTCTGAAAGCATCTCATACAAATGTTCCCTGAATCTAGAAAGCTAGCATATCAAGGACAGACAGTAATTCTGGCAAAGACTTAACCCTTGCTAAATTATTCCAAATGGAGGCTGGTTGGCTTAGAAAACTCCTAAACTAAGAAAACCTATATTGAGAACCCTTGTAAATTAAGGAAGGAGAAAAATGCAAATGAACAGCAATCCTGATACTTGCTTTTCTAAATTCAAGACTGCTTTTTTGGTCCCTTACTCTTTTTAAATTGGATGGGTCATTCAATTCAAAAGTTCCCCTCCTGTCTAAGCCATCCAAGTTTCATCACAGGAATTTTAGAATATCAGAATGGAAAGTAAGGGAAAGATTTAAACACAGCCAATGTGATTATATTTAGATTTTCCTAGTGACTTTAATTTGGCAGGCTGACGGGAATTCTGGGAACTGAAGTCCATACAGCTTAAAATTGCCAAGACTGAAATAGACACGTGGCCTGATGAATTTACCATGTAAGTGTAAATCTATAATGCCGAAGGAAAATCCCGCACTGGGAATCATTAGGAATAGATCTACCAATAGCAAATTGCCACTATAAGACAGCGCATCCATGTTTGAAAGTTCTATAAAGTTTAACTCAATGTATCTCAAAAAAAATGTGGTGTGTGTTTCAAAAGAAAGAGAAATCGGGTAAGAATTTCAGCAAAAACAGTATTTCTATAATCTGAAGGATATTTTAATATCCTTTAACTCAGTGGTGGGTTTCAAAAAAGTTTACTACCTGTTCTGTGGGTGTGGCTTGGTGGGTGTGGCGTGGCTTGGTGGGCATGGCAGGGGAAGGATACTGTAAAATCTCCATTCCCACTCCACTCCAAGGGAAGGATACTGTAAAATCTCCATTCCCACTCCACTCCAAGGGAAGGATACTGTAAAATCTTCATTCCCTCCCCAATCCAGGGGAAGGTTACTGCAAAATCCCCATTTCCTCCCGATCAGCTGGAACTCGGGAGGCAGAGAATAGATGGGGGCGGGGCCAGTCAGAGGTGGTATTTATTGGTTCTCTGAATTACTCAAAATTTCTGCTACCAGTTCTCCAGAACTGGTCAGAACCTGCTGAAACCCACCTCTGCTTAACTGGAATTCACAGTCTACTTTCTAGCAACTGGGCTTTCTACAGTCCATTCTGGGTACATTATCTTTATAAATTACTTAAAGGAGAGAATAGAAGAGACACTCATGAAATCTATGGATAATACAAAGCTGGAGGATTTTCTAACAGCTCCAAAACACAACCACAAATTTCAAAATAATCTTGAGAGGCTTTAGGCCTCATCCAACAAAACAAGATTCCGTGTTGAGAAATGCAAGATCCTGCATTTAAGCAGGAAAAACCGGATGCACAGGTACAAGTTAGGCGGTAGCTAACTTACTTAGGGAGAAGAATCTGGGTATCTTGGTAGACCTTGGGTTAAGCACGAGCCAGCAAAGTGCTACAATTGCCAAAAGAACCAATGCAGTTTTTGGGCTAAAGTCAAGAGAGATATAATGTCAAGATCACAGGAAGTTTTAATATCACTCTGTGCTGGAACACTGCCCAGTTGTGGTCATCAATACAAAAAGGATGCTGAGGAACAGGAAATAGTGCAGACAAGAGTGAAAAAGATTATAAGAGGCTAAGAAGTCAAATCCGATGAAGAGCTATTAAGGGTAAACAGAAGGTCAATGGGAGATATGGTAGCAATCTTCTAATGCTTGAAGGGTGTCACAGGGAAGAGAGTGTGGGCTTATTTTCCAGTGCTCCCAACAATAAGACAAGAACCAGTGGGAAGAGGTTTTTCAGAGGAGAGAAAGAGAGAGCCAAACCTGAAATAAAGAGGAATTTCCGGATTATGAGAGCTACTAAGATGTGGAATAGTTTGTCTTCTAAAAATGATGTGCTCGATCACTTGAGGGTTTCAAACAAAGGTTAGAGAGCCACCTGTCTGAAACGTGTTTTTCAACCTCAGCAATTTTAATAGAATAGAATAGAATTCTTTATTGGCCAAGTGTGATTGGACATACAGGGAATTTGTCTTTGGTGCATATGCTCTCAGTGTACATAAAAAGACAAGAGACATTCACCAAGAATCATATCAACACTTAATGATAGTCATAGGGTACAAATAAGCAATCAAATCATATTAGGAAACAATCAATATAAATTGTAAGGATACAAGCAATAAAGTTACAGTCATGCAGTCATAAGTGGGAGGAGATGGGTGATAGGAACGATGAGACGACTAATAGTAATAGTAATGCAGACTTAGTGAATAGTTTGACAGTATTGCGGGAATTATTTGTTTAGTAGAGTGATGGCGTTCGGGAAAAAACTGTCCTTGTGTCTAGTTGTTCTGGTGTGCAGTGCTCTATAGTGTCGTTTTGAGGGTAGGAGTTGAAACAGTTTATGTCCAGGATGCGAGGGGTCTGTAAATATTTTCACAGCCCTCTTTTTGACTCGTGCAGTATACAGGTCCTCAATGGAAGGCAGGTTGGTAGCCATGGTTTTTTCTGCAGTTCTAATTATCCTCTGAAGTCTGTGTCTGTCTTGTTGAGTTGCAGAACCAAACCAGACAGTTATAGAGGTGCAGATGACAGACTCAATAATTCCTCTGTAGAACTGGATCAGCAGCTCCTTGGGCAGTTTGAGCTTCCTGAGTTGGCGCAGAAAGAACATTCTTTGTTGTGCTTTTTTTGATGACGTTTTTGATGTTAGCTGTCCATTTTAGGTCTTGAGATATGATAGAACCTAGAAATTTGAAGGTCTCTACTGTCAATACTGTGCTGTCTAGTATTGTAAGAGGTGGTAGTATGGGAGGGTTTCTCCTAAAGTCTACCACCATTTCTACAGTTTTGAGTGTGTTCAGTTCCAGATTGTTCCAGTCGCACCACAAAGCTAGTTGTTCAACCTCCCATCTGTATGCGGATTTATCGTTATCTCAAATGAGACCAATCACTGTTGCAAAAGATATACCATATATATATTTCAACTCCTAGAATTCCCCAACCAGCAATGGTTGGGCCAATTTTGGAAGTTGAAGTTCACATAATTTAAAGTTGCTCAGATTGAGAAATACTGGTGAAGGGTCCTCCCTGGGCAGCAGGCTAGACTAAAAGACCATTAATGTCTTTTCCTAGATTCTATTATCTTAACCACTATGTCAAATTGGCTTTAGGTAAAAAATGTTAACATCATTCTTTAATCTATGCAGAACAATGAACATTCAAGTCTTGAGTTTGGTTTGTTTCTTTAAAATCAATTGTAAAATTGAGCTGGCTAATTTGGGAAATTCTGTGTAAATCACTACAAGTAATCCTCAATTTATGACCCTAATGGAGCTTGGCCATCACAGTTATAAGTCATGATGGTCGTAAATTGGATCCCTCAAATCATGAGTGAGTGTTTTGCAGCACTCATTAAGTGAACACCGCAATAGTTAAGCAAAGCAATGTTTGCCATGGGCCAGTTTTGCCAAAAATCGTGAGTCAATGGCAGTTTTCAACAAAACTGTTATAAAATGCAGTCATGTGACTGTGGTATGCTGTGAGCTGCCATCAACCGTTTTCAGTAAAGTTACATAAAGTTGTAAATTCAAACAGTCGCAAAGCAACCAGTCATAAGTCAAGGACTCTCTGTAATCAACATAGATGGATTTGCCCAGCCAGCTAGGAAAAAATGGGACTGCTTGGTTTCTGGCATGGGATGCCAACACATCCATTATCCAGCCTTACAATTTCTTAGACTTGTGTTTGTAGAGCAGACCACGCTAGCACTGAAACTTCTCAAAAAGAAAGTTCAAAAGTACAAACCTATCTAAAAATGAAACTTTTTTTCTTGAACTGGTTCCCCTGCTTCAGAAATAGAGAGGATTGCTTGCAGTTGTCTAACTGTACGAGCAAAGTTACAGCAAAGGTGTCCCTAAATCTCATACCCTAGGACCGAACACAGTGGTGGGTTTCAAATTTTTTTACTACCGGTTCTGTGGGCGTGGCTTGGTGGGCGTGGCATGGCATGGCTTGGTGGGCGTGGCAGGGGAAGGATACTGTAAAATCTCCATTCCCACCCCACTCCAGGGGAAGGTTACTGTAAAATCTCCATTCCCTCCCCAATCCAGGGGAAGGTTACTGTAAAATCTCCATTCCCTCCCCAATCCAGGGGAAGGATATTGCAAAATCCCCATTTCCTCCCGATCTGCTGGGACTTGGGAGGCAGAGAATAGATGGGGGCGGGGCCAGCTTTGCTGGCTGGGGAATTCTGGGAATTGAAGTCCACACATCTTAAAGTCGCCAAGGTTGAAAAACACTGAAGTAAATAAAGCAAGATCTAAACCTCACTTCCCAAATATAATAAAAAGGCAACTGTTTCCAGCCTTTGGAGAGTCTCCGGGGTGTGGGGAAGGCTGTTTTTGCCCTCCCCAGGCTCCTAGAAAGCCTCTGGAGACTGGGGAGGGCAAAAACGGGCCTACCGGGCCCACCATGCCATCACAATCCAATAGCGGGGGGAGTATGGGGGCTTGCGTGCGCATGCGTGTGGGGGCAGGGCGCATAGAATTATGGGTGTGGGCACACACGCGTGCGACCATCCTGCACTCCCTCAGCTTTTGGCACACGATGGCAAAAAGGTTAGCCATCACTGGACTAGCAGACCTCCAAGATCCCTTCCAACTCTGTTATTCTGTTAAATATTTTTGACACCTGCCATTCCCCCCAATTATTTCATTGCTCCAAGCCATTGCAATTTCCCCAATGAAACCAGCTATCAAATACCAAAAACGAAAAGGAAAAAAATATAGAAGGGTTGACTTGCTCAAACATGCCTTGAAAGATAAGGAGTCGTTTTAACTATTTGGAACGCATCCCAACACAAACACCAGCAGGTATACAAACACACAGAACAACAATAACAAACATATTCAGGGAAGGATCTGATGGGGCATAGGGAGATAAAATAACCCACATTATTTTCCTGCATTACTTGCTTCCTTGCTCAATCTTGTTTTGTTAATCAAAATCTCAGCAGAGGGTTTGCCAAGGATGGAGTTTCGGGTACAAAGGTAAAGGTTCCCTTCGCACTTATGTGCTAGCCCTTCCCGACTCTAGGGGGCGGTGCTCATCTCCGTTTCAAAGCCGAAGAGCCAGCACTGTCCGGAGACGTCTCCGTGGTCTTGTGGCCGGCATGACTAAATGCCAAAGGCGCACGGAACGCTGTTCCCTTCCCACCAAAGGTGGTCCCTATTTTTCTACTTGCATTTTTTATGTGCTTTCGAACTGCTAGGTTGGCAAGAAGCTGGGACAAGTAACGGGAGCTCACCCCGTTACACGGCACGAGGGATTCGAACCGCTGAACTGCCGACCTTTCGATCAACAGGCTCAGCATCTTAGTCACTGAGCCACTGGGTAAAGCTGTGTTATAAAATAAGCAGCTCTGAAGGAAAAAAAGAGATCAGTTTTACCATCTAAAGAACTTCTCCCCGCTCCCCACCCAATTCCTCGAGACTAAAATTAGCTAATTGTGCCACTGAGTCTATAGCACTTGATTTGCTCCAAGGGTGTATTTAACGCTTCACAAGTATGAATAGAACTCGCTTAGGGGGGAAAATATGCCCTTTTCCCAACTGATAAGCCCAGTTAGAGGACAGCAGGCTAATTACAAAACACTTAAGACTGGACCTATTAGTAGATGGTTTATTAGTGATTTATTTTTACAGATAGTTCTCCAATTACCATCACAGTTGGGACCATAGCTAAGCCAAGTACAGGTAGTCCTCGGCTTGCAACAGTTCATTTAGTGAACATTCGAAGTTACAACAGCACTGAAAAAAGTGACTTATGACCGTTTCCCGCAGTTACCACCTTTGCAGCATCCCCATGATCATGTGATCAAAATTCAGATGCTTGGCAACTGACTCATATTTATGACCGTTGCTGTGTTCCGAGGTCATGTGATCCCCTTTTGCGACCTTCTGACAAGCAAAGGCAATGGGGAAGTCAGATTCACTTAACAACCGTGCTACTAATTTAACAACTGCAGAGATTCACTTAACGACTGTGGCAAGAAAGATTGTAAAATGGGGCATAACTCATTTAATAAATTTCTCACTCAGCAACATACATTTTAAGCTCAACTGTGGTCGTTAAGTCAAGGACTCCTGCAGTTGTTAAGTGAGTCGAGCCCGATTTTCTGAATTTTTTTTTGCCATGGTTGTTGAGTGAATCTCTGCAGTTGTTAAGTGAAATATGAAGTCGCTAAATGAATCCGGATTCCCCCATTGATTTTGCTTGTTGATTGTGAAGTGCTGAAATTTTGATCACATGACCATGGGGAAGCTCCTTATGAGGGCCAATTGTAAGTAATTTACCAATCGTAAGTTTTCAATGCAGCTGTAATGCAAATTCTAATCAGTGGTGGGTTACTCCTGGTTCGGCCCAGTTCCGCTGAGCCGGTAGTGGTGACGATATGACATCACCGAACTGGTTCTGCCCCCCACACGCGTTATTCTTACCTTTTATTTGGCCCCACCCCCAATCTATTGCTGCCTCCTGAGTCCCAGCTGATCGGCTAGAGAAGGAAAAAAACTGTTTAAACTCTTGCTGCGGGGCTTCAAAGGGCCGCCCTACAGCTGATCAATGGTAAAAGGCAGTTTGGTGGTAGACCGGTACCTGCAAAAATAAATGGGTAGACCAGTGCCTCCAAAAACAAATGAGTAGACCAGTACAGCTCTGCAAGCAGTTAAAAGCCTGGTAGACCAGTACCTCTGCTAAATCCTAAAGAATTGTCACATGACCATCAAGCCATGCCCACAAAATAAGCCACGCCCACAGAACCGGTAGTAAAAAAATTTACAACCCACCCCTGCTTCTAATGTTTGCTGAACAAACATTAAGTCAAGGACTACCTACAATAGTAGATGATTTGACAGAATGGAGAGATTCCAAGCTGTAAGCCTGACTAGAAAGTCAAAAACCCATCCAAGAAGGAGTCAGTGTCAAGCACTCCTGTGCTGCTGGCTAAAAACTACCAATAGTCTTCAATTTATGACTGATCACTTAGCAACCATTTGAAGTTATAATGGATATCCCACATCTGCTTACAACCCGATTTTGAAGTAATGACAGGTGCTTCATCTCCCATGGTCACATGATCAAAGTTCAGATGCTTGGCAACTGGTTCATATTTACGACGGTCGCAGTGTCCCAGAGTCATGTGATCCCCTTTTGCAACCTTCTGACAAGCAAAGTCAACGGGGAGGTCAGATTCACTGAACAACCATATTACTCATGTAACTGCAGCGATGCACTTAGCAACTGTGGCAAGAAAGGTTGTAAAATGGGACAAAACTCACTTAACAACTGTGTCACTTAGCAACAGAAAATTTTGCAGGCTCTGTTAACAACTTGCTGAGGGAAAAGCCAGTTTTAATAGCCTTCCGGAAGGCCAGCAGGTTGTCCACAACAACCCTGTGAGGTAGACAAAACTCAGGAGAGAGCAGGTATTGCATCTGTGGGCCAGCTCCCTCTTATTTTGTCCCTCAAACTATCTTATGAAGTAAGCTGACCTGAGAGAAACTGATTGATCCAAAATCCCCAAGAATGAGCTCGGCTTTTCTAAATTCTTGGCTATGTATTTTTAAAAAAACCCTAGCAGTTAGCTCGCAACTCATGTCTCCTGAAGAAAAGAAACGAAGGTTCCTCTGTGGTACTGAGAGGATTTCTATTAAATTATTGCAATAAATTGAATTAAAACCCAATCCTAATCCCGCTATACAGTGTTTTAGTCAGACCCCATTTGGAATACTGTGTCTAGTTCTGGAGACCTCACTTTAAAAAAGATACTGATAAGGTGGAGCCCAGAGATGGGTAACAAAATAGTTCAAGATCTGAGGGACAAAACATGTCAGGAGAGATTGGAGGAATTGAATATATACAGCCTGGAGGACAATACATATTGGACATTGGACTGGTTGTCCAATCTCTTCTTAAAAATCTCCAGCAATGGAGCACCCACAACTTCAGAAGCAAGCTGTTCCACTGAATAATTGTTCTAATTGTATAAAATAGAATAGAATAGAATAGAATAGAATAGAATAGAATAGAATAGAATAGAATAGAATAGAACAGAACAGAACAGAATAACGGAACGGAACGGAACAGAACGGAATGGAACAAAAGAGTTTGTTGGAAGGGACTTTGGAGACCTTCTAGCCCAGGGGTCTCCAACCTTGGCAACTTTAAGACTTGTGGACTTCAACTCCCAGAATTCCCCAGCCAGCTTTGCTGTTGAAGTCCACAAGTCTTAAAGTTGCCAAGGTTGGAGATCCCTGTTCTAATCCAAGTTTAGGTAGGAAACCCTATACCATTTCAGACAAATGGTTACCTAATCTCTTCTTAAAAACTTCAGTTTTGGGGCATTCACAACTTCTGGAGGCAAGTTGTTTCACTGATGAATTGTTCTAACTGTCAGGAAATTTCTCCTTAATTCTAAGTTGCTTCCCTCCTTGATTAGTTTCCACCCATTGCTTCTTGTCCTACCCTCAGATGCTTTGGACAATATCTTGACTCCCTCTTCTCTGTGGCAACCCCTGAGATATTGGAACACTGCTATCATGTCTCCCCTAATCTTTCTTTTCATTAAACTAGACATACCCAGTTCCTGCCACCGTTCTTCATATGTTTTAGTCCCCGGCCCCCTAACAGCAATAGCGATATAGCACTCTTAGACTTATACACTGCTTCTCATCTTACTTCACAGAAATGACTTAACAGAAAGAGTAGCAGAAGGTTGGAACCAACTTCCAGCAGAGGTAATGGGTCAATCATTGGTAAATGAGTTTAAACATACTAGAGATAAACACATGGCCATCATCCAACAAAAATTTTTTAAAAGTAAAATAAAGAAATAGTTATAAAACAAACTTGAAGGGCAGACCTGATGAACCACTAAGGTATCTGCTATCAGTTTTCAATGTTTCTATGTTTCTGTCTTCTTGCTGCCAGTCCATCACCTTCACTCTGCTCAAAGAGAGCCGGACTGATAGATGGATGAACAGATTTTGGTGGTTTCACCTACCTCAAGAACCGCGACATCCGGGCAGAGGAGGTCTCTCACACTCCGCAGCATGACAGGCTGTGTGTCCTTCCTGCTCGCAGGAACTTTCCCAGTGGCCCAGTTCCATAAACACTCCATTGTTCACACGGCAATCTCTCCTGCCGAACTAAAGGATCTGACAGCCAGTCATTAGCCTGGCTTTAAATATAGGCTTTCCAGATTTAAAATGGAAGGAAAGAAAGAAAGAAAGAACCAAGGTAAGAAAGCAAGCCACTGTTTGAACAGAGCAGAGTTTTCCCACCCCTGTAACTAGAAGCCGCTTGGAAAACATCGGCCTTTGGAAAGACAAGCCACTCTGGGATCTTGTGGAGTCAGCAGATATTTTAAATTGTAGTCGACGGGCTATTTATGAAAAAAAAAGGGGGGGGAGGAGGGTCTCGGGGCTTTCCAACCTGTCTGGAAGATTTATTTTTGGAATTGGCTGAGCAGAAAGGGACACAAAACAGCATCCCAGCGCTGAGAAAATATAAAGGCAGAGAAAACGAGGAAAAAGGGGCTAATGGTCTGTTTGGAGAAGCCACCGGGGTGGAGTTTGTATCTTCTGATATTGATCAGATGGAAAGCAGCTCTGTTTGCACTTTTCCCAGCTGTTTCTTTGACGGTGATGTTGTTATTTGTTCAATTGAGTCTGACTCTTGGCGCTTCTAAGTCTCTCCACATCTGTCAATCTTGCACTACTTCTTTGAGTTGATCTATTGCTTTGGCTGGTGTCAACTTCGGTGGTGTCCGGTGACCATGTTCTTAGTCCCCTTTTACCATCTTATTCTTCCAAACATAATTGCTTTCTTCAGTGAATTCCCCCCCATGTCACATGGCCAAAATAAGTGAGGGCCCCCTTCGCAATTTTGTCTTCTAACGACACGTCTGGTCTTCTGAACCTTGTCTCGGGGATATTTGCAAAAGGGTCTGCAGTGCTAGTTAAAGATCTCGGAGGTCCATAATAATCTGGGGTACAATATGCCTCAGCCCATTATACCTGACTGTTCTTTGCTGGTATGGATGACAGGCAGTGGTGGGATTCAAATAATTTAACACCTGGTTCTCTGCCCTAATGATCGGCCTGGTGGGCGTGGCCATGGTAGGCATGGCCAGGGGTGTGCGACAGGCAGCATTCGGCCTCCTGCACCGCCCTGGGAGCAAAAATGGGCTGCAGGGGGGAACGTGCCATCACTCCCCGCACCCCATTTTGGGCCTAGGAGGCCTCCCTGCAGCCTCCTGGGACCGAAAACAGGGGGGGGCACTGCACTCCTTGTGCTCCATTTTGGGCCTAGCTAGGAGGCCTTCCTGAAACCTCCAGGGAGCAAAAACGGGCCATGGGGGCGGCACTGCACACACACCCCACGCCTCGTTTTGGGCCTAGGAAGCTTCCCTGCACTTACCTGAGAGCCAAAATGGGGTGCATGGGGACTCCTGGAAGGGGCAGGGCAGGAAGGGATGGGGTCAGTCAGCAATTTAATTACCGATTCACCCAAACTGGCCCGAACCGGCTGAATCCCATCACTAATGACAGGAGTTGCAGTCTTGTTTCTCTGAAAGGCACCAGTTTATCGTGTCAGAATAAAACTGGGAAGATTTAAATCTCATCTCATCTTAAATGTCTCTAATCTCTCTCTCTGAATGCAAACAAAGAACCATGATGACTAGGTTCTGGCTCCAGACAGATGAGTGTTTCCTTTCCTTTTTTTAAAGTAGCACAATACCAAATCATTAATATGCTGCGTATGATCATCCGACTCTTTTTCCAAATGCTTCATAACAAGCTTTACAAGGAAATTGGAGATTAAAAATAATAATAATTTTTTTTTACATTTTTGAACTACCCATCATCCTCAAAGAGATACCATCCAGTGGAAGGGAGAAGGGAGAAACTGCTACAGGGTTGTCGTTCGATGGATGAAAAAATCAAGCTGTGTTGTTTCAAATATAAGAGGAATGCAAAAACATCATAAATTTGACACTTGAAGAGATTAAAATGTTCATTCTTGAATTCTTCACTTAGCCAGATATCCATGGAGAATCTTTGAAAGAAAGCACCTTGGGGTTAGTCAGATAGGAAGCTCTGGAGAAGAGGCCAGGATGGGGACCTTATCTGCTTTAGTCCTCAGCAATTCAGGATTGAATTCTCCAACCAGTGAAGTGAAGGTAGATAAGTCTAGGCCCGTGATGGCAAACCTATGGCACACATGCCTGAAGTGGCACGCGAAGCCATGTCACCTGGCACGCGCAGTGTCACCCGTTCCACTTCTGGGTTTCTGGAGCGCATGCGTGCGAGACGATCAGCTGACCTTTTTGCATGCAGCAGTGCTGGAAACTAGAAGAGCTGGTTTTCCGTTTTCCTGCATGAGCATGCACCCGGCCAGCTGATCGTCATGTGCGCATGTGTGCCAGAAACCCGGAAGAATAACTGGCTGAAACCGGAAGTTCAGTAGCTGAAACCGGAAGTTCATTTTTAGGGGGGATGCATGCACTCTGGGCAGCTCCTCTTCCGAATTGCAGCCCAGATGCACAGGCGCACGCGTGCACCCTTTTCGGCACTTGGTACCAAAAAGGTTCGCCATCATTGCTCTAGGCGATAGACCTGACCCTTAATGATGGATAGCAAGGTCAGATATCTTAAGAAGTTGGAGATAATCTTGATGAGTCAGTGACAACAGGAGATCAATCTGTGGTCATGAAGACTACCATGGGATGAGAAGGATGAAGGTGGCTATATCCTTTGGTATCTGTGAGGATTCTCTTCAAGAAGGAAATGGTGGAAAGACATACATTCCATCTGAACCATGGAAGCAGGAAAGTATTATCTAGAAACCTAGCATCTATTCCCCTTTTGCTGCAGAAATGAAGACATTGGAGATTGTCCCAAGAGTTGTCCCACAGTTAGAAGACTTGAAATATCAGGTTAGGGAACCATCAGAATGGAGAAAACCTTTCAACAAACAGTCCTTGACATAGGACCATAATGGAGCCTGCAACAGTGATAGCAACACACCACTGCAAGTGAGTCATAAAATGGCTCAGCTACATGATTGACCCGATTTTACAATGTTTTTTATGGCGGTTGTTAAGCCAAGTGTAAATGTGGCCATGTTGCTGAGCGCCCAAAGTTTGGCCACATGGCCACAGAGGGAGCCCAACTGTTGGAAATTCAACTTTGGGTTGCAAGTTCCCAAATGGTTGTAAGTTGAGGACTACCTCTATGTAGTCACTAAGAGTCGACCCCAATTTGATAGCACATAATCAATCCCTCAATTGAAAAGGGAACATGTAAACAAGGACGGATCCAAGGGAAATTGTAGAGATTGCCAGAAATTGTAGAGATTGTGTCAGAATGAGCTGAGGCCTGCAAGAAATGTCTGAAACAACAATAACAAAAATTATCAGTTACAGAAGGAAAGGCAAAGAGGTTTTGGAAAGGGGCATATTGGTAATGGATGACAGCAAGAAGGCAGTGTGGGGTAGCTCATATTTTTAATCTCTCTTTTCTCAGGAAAACTGAAACTGTGGCTGGCCATTGTTGTGTGACCAATAGGAGGGAGCTGCAGCTCGAAACAGAACAAGAGAGCATAAAAAAAAAAAACCTCTTAGCTAATTTAAACAAATGCCAGTCTTGAGGGCCAGATGGTTACAACATAGTGTACTGAAGGAACTAGCAGAATCGCTAGCTGTAATCTTTGTGAACTCCTGAAGAATTCGCAAAAAAAAACTGAGGAGGAGTGCAAACACATTAGCAGAGGGAGTCAGAAAGATCTAGATCAGTGTTTCTCAACCTTGGCAACTTGAAGATGAGTGGACTTCAACTCCCAGAATTCCCCAGCCAGCTGCTGGCTGGGGAATTCTGGGAGATGAAGTCCACTCATCTTCAAGTTGCCAAGGTTGAGAAACACTGATCTAGACAGACTTCAACTACGGGCTGAAAAGAATGAAATTAACTAAAAGGAAACATAAAATTCTCCAACAGGGAAGAGAAGGGAAGGGTTACCCAGCTGCTTTTATGCCTAAGATAGTGTTAGAAGTCACAGTCTCCTGGTTTCTGGACCAACCTCTAACCACTAGAGAAGGGGTCCCCAATCCCCAGGCCGCGGCCCACTACTGGGCCTTGAGCCGATCGGAACCGGGCCACGGAAGTGGCAGGCGAGCATGTGTGCATATGTGCACATCCCCTCTTGCGAGACCAGTGGGTGAGCTTGTGCGCGTGTACTCCATTTGCCCACCGCTGGCACAGAACACAACAGCAATCCTGAGAAAGAAGGGCAAATGAGGATTTCTTAATATGCTGAAGCTGGCAAAAAAAAATTGTTTTTGGGCATCCTTGAGACACTGGAAGTGTGTCTAGCAGCATTTTCTGTGAAATATTGGTGGTGGGGGGTGGGTATGGCACATGTAATTATGTACTGTGCAGTAGTCTTTGATTTATGACCAGAATTGAGACCAGAATTTCTGTCGCTAAGTGATACGGTTGTTAGATGAGCCCAATTTTATGACCTAATTTGACACAGTTATTAAGAGAATCATACAGTCATTAAGTGAATCTGGCTTCCCACACACTGACTTTGTTTGTTGAAAGCCAAGGTCGCTTGCCTCGGCAGACATGAAAGACTAGAAACTTGTTCTTTTCCGCCAAACATAAAAGCAGACATTCACAAGTTAAATTCCCCAGCTATCAGCCACTTTTTCTGCGCAATTGTTAAAATAAACACAGGATTAGGTCGTAATAGTTCAGGAAAATGTGTTGCTAAACAAGTTTACTTTTTCCCCTGGTGGAAAGTTGAGCAGGGAAATTGGTTAGACGTGATAACATCTCATGCATTTTGCTGATGTGTGTCCTTACTTGAAAACCGAGGCAGAAGTCAACATAATTGTGCAAAAGCTGTCAGACCTCATCTCACAAAAGGAAGGACTGACATGAAATACAATGCAGGTTGATGAATAATATAATAACTTTCCTGCTGTGCTTTTCCAAATAAAGGGAGACCTGGGATAAGCGATTGGAAAAAATACCTTGCAATGAATTTTTGTGTGCACTTTTCCAACACCCTTCTCATGCCAGCACCTTTCAAACCACTCAGAAACCCCCCCCCCCCCAACACACACACCACAAAGTTTCCTCTTTAGAAAGAAGTTATGGTGTATATAGAATAGAATAGAATTCTTTAGGGGGCCAAGCGTTATTGGACACACAAGGAATTTGTCTTTGGTGCATATGCTCCCAGTTTACATAAAGAAAAAATAAAATATATTCATCAAGAATCATAAGATACAACACTTAGTGATAGTCATAGGGTACTAATAAGCAATCAAAACATACTAGGAAACAATAGTAATAATAAACATACTAGGAAACAATAAAAGCCTTGTTGGAGGGAACACTCATGTTGAATTTTAGTGAGGTTTGAAAGTAAATTCACTTTATGGACAACGAACTCTGGAGATTATGTGTTGAGGAAAAAAATATGTCACAAACACAGACTGCCAAAAAAACCATCCCTCCCCACAAAAGGCATAAGAAGGCATAAGAAATCAGGGCATTATACACTGAATACTTTTCTGCACAGATAGAAACATTACTGTTAGTCCTTAGCTTATAACAACTATTGGGGCCAGAATTTTTGCGTTAATAGAGGGATAGAATCAAGATCACATGAAGAGCCCTTGGGATGCACCCGGAGGCTTCAGCTAGTCCAGAATGCAGCCGCGCGGGTTGTTACGGGAGCCTCTTGTTACTCCCGTGTAACACCTCTCCTGCGCGAGCTGCACTGGCTGCTGGTGGTCCTCCGGGTTCGTTTCAAGGTGCTGGTGCTCACCTATAAAGCCCTACATGGCTTAGGCCCGGGACCATCTTCTGCCATCCTCCCATTGTCCTGTGCGCTCTCACCGAGCGGGCCTCCTCAGGGTGCCGTCAGTCAGACAATGTTGGCTGGCGGCCCCCCAGGGGGAGAGCGTTCTCTGTGGGAGCGCTGACCCTCTGGAACGGTTTGCCCACCAGGCTTAGGACAGCACCCAACCTCCTCTCCTTCCGCCGCAAACTGAAGACGTGGCTTTTTCATCAAATGGACTGACCCGTTGAGGGGGGTTTTTACATTGTAATAATTTTAATTAATTTTAATTGAATTTTAATTTATATTTAATTCATATTGTTGAATTTTTATCTTGTAAGCTGCCCTGAGTCCTTCGGGAGAAGGGCAGCATATAAATTGCAATAAAATAAAAAAATAAAAAATAAGTGTTAATACCACTTTATAAGGCCTTGGTAAGGCCACACTTAGAATACTGCATCCAGTTTTGGTCGGCACGATGTAAAAAGATGTTCAGACTCTAGAAAGAGTGCAGAGAAGATCAACAAAGATGATTTAGGGACTGAAGGCTAAAACATATGAAGAACAGTTGCAGGAATTGGGCATGGGTAGTTTAATGAAAAGAAGGACTGGGGTGACATAGCAGTGTTACAATATTTAAGGGGTTGCCACAAAGAAAAGGGAGTCAAGCTATTCTCCAAAGCAGCTGAAGGCAGGGCAAGAAGCAATGGAGAGAAACTAATCAGGGAGAAATGCAACCTAGAACTAAGGAGAAATTTCATGACAGTTGGAACAATTAATCAATAGAATGACTTGCCTCCAGAAGTTGTGGGTGCTCCAACACAGGAGGTTTCTAAGAAAAGTTTGGACAATAATTTGTCTGAAATGGTATAGGTTTTCTGCTTAAGCAGAGGGTTTGACTAGACAACCTCCAAAGTCCCTTCCAACTCTGTTATTCTATTATTCTGTTGCTGAGTAAGGCAGTTGTTAAATGAGCTGTGCTCAATTTTACAACCTTTTTTCCCATGGTTGTTAAGTGAATCACAGAGTCAATAAGTGAATCTGGCTTCCCTCATTGACTTTGCTTGCCGGAAGCTGGCTGGGAAGATTGAAAATAGTGATCGTGTGATTCTGGGATGTTGCAACTGTCATTAATTAATTAATTAATTAATTAATTAATTGGTTTGATTTATATGCCGCCATTCTCCGGAGACTCAGGGCAGCTTACAATGCATTAAGCAATAGCCTTCATCCTTTTGTATATACCTGCTTAGTAGGGCTTTTGCCCCCCCACCAAGCGGTGTTCTTTTTTATACAAAGTCAGCTTATTGCCCCCACAATCTGGGTCCTCATTTTACCTACCTCGAAAGGATGTAAGGCTGAGTCAACCTTGAGCCTGGTGAGATTTGAACTTGCAATAATTGCAGGCAGCTGGTGTTACTTAACAGTGCTTTAGTCTGCTGTGCCACCAAGGCTCTTAAATACATGCTGGCTGCCAAGTTCCCAAATTCTAAACCCAAACCATGGGTGGGGGTGGGGTTGCTGTGCTGGTCGTACATGTGAGGACTAGTGCTCAATGGTTGTAAGTATGAGGACAAGTCGTAAGTAACCTTTTTCAGTGCCATTTTAATTTCAAATAGCCGCTAAATGAGTGGTTATAAGTCGAGGACTATCTGTATAGCAAATGGCAACAAATTAAAGTTCTTAAAGAGAGAGTAATCCTAAATAAAAAATAGGGAGGTCACCTATACCCATTAACCACAACAATTATTCAATTATACCCATGCAAAAACCATGGACTTTCTTTGCCTTACCTCAGGGTGTCAACTCAAGGCCCATGGGCCACATCCAGGGTGCTTAGATCTGGCCTGCAGGGCCGGCCTGGAGACAGCGAAGGACCAGCCCATGGTGCCTCTGCCAGTGAAAAGGGGTTCCCGATCTCCGTTTTTGGCTGGGATGGCCTCCTGCAACCCTCTGCCAGCGAAAATGGGGCTTTTTGCTGGCAGAGGGTTACAGAAGGCCGTCCCAGCCGAATATGGAGATCAGGAGCCTCTTTTCGTTGGCAGAGCACTCAGGCCACCACAGGCACCCCAACACAAGTGACATCAAGCTGGCCATGCTCACCCTGCCCCCACCACCCCGAGGTCAAACACCACACTGATAAAATATAAACTGCATATAAATTACATAAATAAATAAATAAATAAAAATGATGCGGCCCTCAATGAAATCGAGTTTGACACTACTGCCTTACCTGGATGACGTCCTTCCGCAGGTTTACAAGGTACAACCAGTCGCTGAGCCTGGGATAGCTATTCAGCTCAACCGTCCTGTCATTTAAGGGGACGCTGAGCTTGCACTGTAACTGGATGCCAATATAACGGACCAGTTTCACCTGTGGGAGGAGGAGAAAAAGATTAAAATGGCTCCAAGAAGTGAGTCAGAAACAGCAAAATGGGAAGGAACTGGCATGGATATCATTTCATTCACAAACTGAAACCAGGCAATCTTTCAGTGTTGCTCATTCTGTCAACGGTTAGGGATGCATCAAGGTATTTTATTCACTGTGCTTTTGCTTGGTGATCAATACTCAGCCTCCGTATTCCGCATGTGTAAAATGGGTATAATTGAATTTTTATAACTTGGGGGGAAGAATGTAAGCAGTGTTACATTCCTTCTTGTCAAGACAAAAAACATGTGATCTAGTCAGTTACCTTGATGTTATTTTCTTTCAAAAATTTTTTTGCTTCCTCACCCTCCCATCCCCATTTTCCTGTCTTGGCTTTTAAAAAAACATAATTTACCAGGCCCTTCTGAATACATACAGTTTCAACTCTACAATGTGCTCGCTTGACTTAGGAGATGCTGCTAAGGAAAGCTGTATTTTTTTTCTGATAACAGGAAGGAAAATCAAACAAGGAAATGTTCTCTTGATAATAAAATAAAATAAAATAAAATAAAATAAAATAAAATAAAATAAAATAAAATAAAATAAAATAAAATAAAATAAAATAAAATAAAATAAAATAAAATAAAATAAAATAAAATAAAATAAAATAAAATAAAATAAAATAAAATAAAATAAAATAAAATAAAATAAAATAAAATAAAATAAAATAATAAAATAAAATAAAATAAAATAAAATAAAATAAAATAAAATAAAATAAAATAAAATAAAATAATAAAATAAAATAACTTCGGCCGGGGGGGATATTGAGAATTATCTATAATAAGATTATTAGCCTCAATCCAATTTATGTCATAGGTCTCAATATTTCTATTATTCTTTTTACATGGAAACTTCTGTATTCACTGACCCTTGCAACTTTCCTTAATGTAGGCTGTTAAAAAGGGTTTTTTTTAATTAACATCAGGAGCATCAGCAGGATGATTAAAAAAAATTAAAGAGGTTAACTGAGAGCACGCTGCTGAAGCTCCTCCCCCTTTAATGTATGACCTATTGAAAAGAGGGCGGGGCTTTGTTTGTGTGGTCACAGATGTCATTTTGACTTTTTGGAGCAGTCCTGTAGACACACCTGTCTAACCTGGTTTTTAAAATCAAATTTTCCCAAATGAATGCCTTTGTGTACAAAATTTTGATTTAGAATAGAATAGAATAACAGAGTTGGAAGGGACCTTGAAGGTCTTCTAGTCCGACCCCCTGCCCAGGTAGGAAACCCTATAACAGACAAATGGTTATCCAACATCTTCTTTAAAATTTCCAGTGTTGGAGCATTCACAACTTCTGTAGACAAGTTGTTCCACTTATTAATTGTTCTAACTGTCAGGAAATTTCTCATTAGTTCTAAATTGCTTCTCTCCTTGATTAGTTTCCACCCATTTGGGCTGTCAACCTCTATCCAACTTGATAGAGATTGACAGCCCAAATCTTTGCAGCCCACAAAAAATATAAAAGAAAATAAAGAGGAAGGAAGGGAGGGAGGGAGGGATAGATAAAGAAATGGTTTCCAATCTTCTTGACAGCGATTATAGTTACATTCATATTTTGCCTTCTCTCTCTCAAATTACTTACTTAATTTCATTCTTTGCATAAGCTTTCTGATCTTTAAACTCATAAATCACAAGTTTGTTTTTCCCTTTTTTTCAGCAAAAAATCCATGAAGGGCCAACTCATAACTTTTTCTCATGGCTTTTTACACTATGTCACCTTAGGAAAAAAACAAGTTTCATAGTCATATCTAAAATCAAATACTCTTCCCCCTGGGGCAATTAGAAAAAAATTCTGAAATGACAAGCTACAAATATCTTCTTTGTTTGATAAATAACATGCTCAACCTTTCCTCCCCCTGTGGCCATAAAGTTTTTCCGGTGCTGTTTTTCCAGTAATTTCAGCAACAAAAGCACATGGCTGTCTAAGCCAGAATAAATGCGTCTGGCCTTAAAATATTATAAGGTCAATTTTTATTTTGAAGAAAAAAGTTTCGGTTGCCCTAAAGGAAGTTTGTAAAAAAAAAAAAAATAAATAAAAATGGAGAGACCTTCTCAGTTTGATCTATTTTTCATAAACTATTATTTATTACTTATTTTATTAATTTTATTTCTATACCGCCTTTCTCCCGAAGGACTCAGGGCGATGTACAGCCTAATTAAAAACACAAAGACAGACAAAATTTAAAAATAATTAAAATTATTAAATAATAGGCCCAATTTATAAAACCCCAAATTTAAAATCCCATTTAAAACCAATTAAAATCTTTACATTGATAGCCCAGCCTGGCGGAACAACATGGTTTTGAGGGCACAGCGAAACACACGGAGATCAGAGATTTTACGAATTTCTGGGGGCAGATCATTCCAAAGGGCAGGAGCTCCCACAGAGAAGGCCCTCCCCATGGGTGTTGCCAGCCAACATAATTTGGCCGATGGCACCCTGAGGAGACCCTCTCTGTGGGAGCAAACTGGCTGGTGGGAGGCTACTGGTGGCAGAAGACGGTCTCGAAGGTATCCAGGTCCAATGCCATGGAGCGCTTTAAAGGTGGTAACCAACACCTTGAATCGCACCCGGAAGACCACTGGGAGCCAGTGCAGCTCGCGCAGGAGGGGTGTCACATGGGCACAATGAGTTGCGCCCATAACCACCCGCGCGGTCGCATTCTGGACCAGTTGGAGCCTCCAGGTGCTTTTCAAGGGGAGCCCCATGTAGAGAGCATTGCAGTAGTCCAGTCGGGAGGTGACAAGGGTGTGAGTGACTGTGCGCAAGGCGTCGCGGTCCAGAAAGGGCCGCAACTGGCGGATCAGGCGAACCTGATAAAAAGCCCCCCTGGCCATGGCCATCATATGTTCTTCTAAAGATAGCCATGCGTCCAGGAGGACGCCCAGATTGCGGGCCCTCTCTGTGGGGGGTAAAGACTCACCCCCAATAGTCAGCGATGGCACCAGCTGACTATATTGCGACGCCGGGAACCACAGCCACTCGGTTTTGGAGGGGTTGAGTCTGAGCCTATTTCTCCCCATCCAGACCCGCACGGCCTCCAGGCAGCGAGACATCACATCAAGGGCATCATTGGGGTGGTCTGGGGTGGAGATGTACAGCTGAATATCATCAGCGTACAGATGGACTCTCACCCCAAAACCACTAATTGTTTTTTTCCTACTTTTAGTTTTCTACATAGGGTACCTCTTTCCCTACCCCTCCCAAATGAACTAGAGGAAACCTACCTATAGCTGCTTGGATCAAATTTCTATCATCTGGATAGATTTATGTACAATCCTCTTTGTTGCCTGCCTAGCAGGAAGGCAGGGTTGACCAACTACTTTCATTTGCGAAGTCCAATTCCAACAATCTAGGCCAGGGGTCCTCAAACTACGGCTCGTGGGCTGGGTAAAGCCTGCCAAAGCCATTAATCCGGCCTATGTGGGACAAGGCTGCCCCACCCACATCGCCCCACCTACCCACCGGCCCCCACCCGCCTTCTGGAGGCCGAGGAGGCCAAAAATTGGATGCCCATTTCTGGCTTCCCCAGCCTCCAGAGAGAGGGAGAGGGAGAGAAGGAGGGAGAGGGAAGGAGAGAAAGACACACACACATACACACACACACACACAGAGAGAGAGAGAGAGAGAGAGAGAGAGAGAGAGAGAGAGAGAGAGAGAGAGAGAGAGAGAGAAGCCCTCACACACATCCCTTCACTAACCTGATTTTCACCCCCAGGAGCATAACAAATTATTGTATTGTGTGTGTATTGTTTAATGGACTGGTAAATTAGCCATGCCCACTCAGTCACGTGACCAGGGGTGAAATCCAGCAGGCTGATGTGATGTGATGATGTCACATCCCGGGCTTTGGTTTGGCTCCGAGTTTGAACACATGGCAAGCTCTCAAACTCGGAGCCAAACCAAAGCCCGGGATGTGACATCACAGCCATCTGCTCAGGACATTACATCAAAAAACTCAGGATATCACAACACTAGAACTCAGGATGTTAACACACAACCCATTACCTAGGTCGTTAAAACACAAAAGACTAATGGGCACACATCAAGGACCTCACCCACTAAGGATGTTACAAAACATCTGACTAATCTGCAAACATCAACTCCATCAACCAATCAAGATGTAACAACACAGGCAACCAACCCGCTCACAGCAACAAAGCCAGCACCCCACACCTCCCCTCCAGTATTTATAGAGAGACGGCAGCTCCGATCACGTTTTCCTCGCACAAGCATGAAGCTGAAGACACCAGCCTGAAGATGACGAGTGAGACCTCGCCGAAACGTCGCCAAGAGACTCTCAATCTTACACGGGAAAAGATCCGAATACACCAAAACTTGCATATAAAGAATGCAAGTTTTCTTTATATGCATATAAAGAAAGAAAAACATATATATGTTTTCGTAGATTTTCACTGGTACAGGTATGCAAGTCTTGGTGTATTCGGGTCTTCTCCCGTGTAAGATTGAGAGCACTTTGGCAACGTTTCGATAGAATCTCATCTGCCATCATCAGGCTTATGCAAGGGGTCTTTTGCAGCAACTGCCATTGCTATTTCAAATCTGGTGCTGGTAGTCTGCGTTGCTGGGATGGCCCTACTTCTTCGTTCTGATTGGTTGGGAGTCCCAGTCTGTGTCTATTGGCTTGGCTTCGGGTGTACGGATGGTTTTTCTCCACCAGGTGGCAGGGCTTCATCTTTGTGGCTGGCTGGAATGTGATTTGGTTGGAGGTCTCGGGGTGTATATACATATACATATACATATACATATACATATACATATACATATACATATACATATACATATACATATACATATACATATACATATATATAGGTCTTTGGTTATTCGGGTCTTCTCCCACGTAAAATTGGAAGTGTCTTGGCGACGTTTCGACGAAGTCTCATTCGTCATCTTCAGGCTGGTGTTCTCGGCTTCGTGCTTCCAGGAGCAATGTGAGATCGCAGCTGTCTCTTCCTTTTAACTGCTAGTGGGGGTGTGAGCTGATTGGGTGGGAACTTGGCCGTGTTCTGATTGGGTGGAGGTGTGTTCTGATTGGTTAGGGGCTTGGCTGTGCTCTGATTGGATGGGGGGTTGGTTGTGCTCTGATTGGCTGGGGGTGTGTTCTGTTTGGGTGGGGGCTTGGTTGTGCTCAGCTTAGTCTGAGTTGCAGGGGGATTTGAGCTGGTGAGCTGCGTTGTTGTTGTTTGGCTTCGTGTTTGTGGCCGTGCGAGCTCTTCATGGTGGGTGTCAGTCTGCTTCATGTATGGATTGGAGGGGTTTAAAGTGGCTAATGATGCAGCTGCGGTCTGGCTTCTGGTCCTTGGTCGTGGCTCATTATCAGTGTGGGTTTGAGTCTGCTTTCTGCGTGGATGTGTGGTGGTGACATCCTGTGTGGCTCTCGTGAGTGTGGGTCTGGTGTCATTCGTTGTGTTAGGGACCCGTTTGTCAATAAGGGCGGGTTTCCAAATGGCTGGTAGGCGGGAGGTATCGTCTCGTTTGTTCATGCTGTGTGGGCGTTTTTCTATCTCGATGGCTTCTCTGATTATTCTGTTGTTAAAGTGTTCAGTTTTGGCGATAGTTCTGGTCTTTTTAAAGTCAATATCATGTCCTGTGGCTTTAAGGTGTTGGACCAGGGAAGAAGTTGGTTCTTCTTTTCTGACTGAGTTCTTGTGTTCTTCTATGCGTGCACTTATTCGTCTGTTGGTTTGTCCGATGTATGTGGTGGGGCAGGCGGTGCATGGGATTTCATATACTCCTTGATTTTCTAACTCAATTTTGTCTTTGGGGTTCCTTAGGATGGTGGATATTTTTCGGTTTGTGCAGAATGCTGTCTTGATGTTATGTTTGTGGAGGATTTTGCTTATTCTGTCTGTGGTGCCTTTTATGTATGGGAGGAGGGCTTTGCCGTTTTCTTGTTCTCTGTCTTGGATAATCAGAGAAGCCATCAAGATAGAAAAACGCCCACACAGCATGAACAAACGAGACGATACCTCCCGCCTACCAGCCATTTGGAAACCCGCCCTTATTGACAAACGGGTCCCTAACACGACGAATGACACCAGACCCACACTCACGAGAGCCACACAGGATGTCACCACCACACATCCACGCAGAAAGCAGACTCAAACCCACACTGATAATGAGCCATGACCAAGGACCAGAAACCAGACCGCAGCTGCATCATTAGCCACTTTAAACCCCTCCAATCCATACATGAAGCAGACTGACACCCACCATGAAGAGCTCGCACGGCCACAAACACGAAGCCAAACAACAACAACGCAGCTCACCAGCTCAAATCCCCCTGCAACTCAGACTAAGCTGAGCACAACCAAGCCCCCACCCAAACAGAACACACCCCCAGCCAATCAGAGCACAACCAACCCCCCATCCAATCAGAGCACAGCCAAGCCCCTAACCAATCAGAACACACCTCCACCCAATCAGAACACGGCCAAGTTCCCACCCAATCAGCTCACACCCCCACTAGCAGTTAAAAGGAAGAGACAGCTGCGATCTCACATTACTCCTGGAAGCACGAAGCCGAGAACACCAGCCTGAAGATGACGAATGAGACTTCGTCGAAACGTCGCCAAGACACTTCCAATTTTACGTGGGAGAAGACCCGAATAACCAAAGACCTACATACAAACACCCGCGAAAACCTGAGAAAACATATATATATATACACACAGCCCAGGTTCGAATCCAAGTAAGGGTAAGGCTGGCTGATGAGAGCTAAGAAGCTTGAAATAGATCTATACCAGTCTCCCTTTATTTCTTTATCAGTAAAAACAGCCCTCAAGCAGTCGCATTCACGACAAACCATTTTATACCAATGGATGGATATAGATAGATAGATAGATAGATAGATAGATAGATAGATAGATAGGTAGATTTCAACTCCCAGAATTGGTATAAAATGGTTTTTTCCTTCTCAGTGTAAAACTAAGATGGGAAGTAGCAGGGTGAAGAGACAGAGGCAAGATTTTATGTATCCTGGGTTTATAGACGGAAGCTTACTGGGGCTTCCTTCGTTTTTTTCAACTCAGACAACTCAAGGCCCACACTAAAATTTTCATAAATTTCCTGTCTCAAAAGTCTGAAAAACCACACACCAATTTTCAGTAAGTGAAGCCACAAGTCTTTCCAGCCGAGGAGGTGGGGAAAGAAAAAGAGGTTGGGGGCCAGATGGTGTTCCAGGTTGCCCCTCCCTGATTTAGACTGTAAAATTTTAAGATGAAATTCTTTCTTTTGAAAAACTGTCATGTTTTTCAGATGTTATCTGAGAACTGGGTAGGACTTGCTCATCCAAATAGAGACTCACAGAGCTGGGAGAACAAGTAAATGACTGAGCAAGCTGCCAGGATATTAAACCCCCATAGATCTTGCTCAGAGTCAGCTTTGGGAAGAAGGGAAAGCTGATTACACTTAGATGATGGCCACCTGTCAGCCCTTCGAGGTAAACCAAACCAGGAAAGATACTCCATAAGATCGCTAGCAGTCTACTTTATTGACATAGGCTAAAGTAAGATCTTGAAAACCTGACTGCATTTCCCCTTTCTTTTAGACCCAGGAAATTAAGACAGAATTCGTTTGAATTTCTTTTTAACATTTTCTTTGTTCCCCAGACTTAGAACATATTTTTATAACCATCACTGCTTAGTTTCTCCAGAGTTCTCACTGTGGCTCTCAGAATTAATTGGAAGGGACCTTGGAGGTTTTCTAGTCCAACCCCCTGTTCAAGTAGGAAAACTTATACCATTTCAGACACATGGTTGTCCAATCTCTTCTTAAAAATCTTCAGTGATGGAGCACCTACAACTTCTGGAGATAAGTTGTTTCACTGATTAATTGTTGTAACTATCACAAAATTTCTCCTTAGTTCTATGTTGTTTCTCTTCTTGATTAGTTTCCATCCATTGCTTCTTGTCCTGCCTTCAGGTGCTTTGGAGAACAGGTTAAACCCCCCCCCCTCTTCTTTATAGATATTGGAACACTGCTATCATGTCACACCCCCTAGTCCTTCTTTTATTAAACTAGACATACCCAATTCCTGCAATTCTTATTTATATGTTTTGGCCTCCAGTCCCCTAATCATCTTTGTTGCTCTTTTCTGCACTTTCTCCACATTGTTGCCAACATATGTTGTAAGACCTGGTGTGGATTGGTGTGTGTGTGTGTGTGTGTGTAAGCAAAGGCTTGGATCCTCCAAATTTCACTTCAGATGGATCTTTTGAAGGTGTAGAAATGTATGCGGTGAATTTTGGCTACCCACATTCATTCTCACTTCTACCTCCCTTGACTTGAACTCAAGAATAGGTGGAATGTAAATTTAACAAATAAATGGTGTTAGGTGACCCCTGACCCATTGGGACATCCTTTCCGAGAAATTTCCTTACCTCAATGATTCCTCATTCCAAGATTCCTCAATGCCTTCAACAATGGCAGAGATCCTAATATACCGTCTTCACTGGATCCCACTTGGGAAACTTTCAGAGATGGGTCTGCCTTGAAAATATCCCATGTTGAATTATATAACCCAGTCAGACATCAGCACAGGAACTGTTTTATGACATTTTGTATTATGTCATAAAATGCCTTATGATCTTTTTTATGTCCTGAAATGTTTTGTAAAATTTGCCAAATTTTATAAAAATGCCAGTTCCATGGGAGTTATGGGTCCCAGGTTTGGACACACTCTGTAATCTTAGCCCATCTGAGATACCTTGGTTCAAAAATTGTTATCCTTTGAGTTTTAGTAGTATATAGATGGTGGTGAAAGTACTGGATTAGGAGATAGGAAATAGGACTACGGGAAATTTAGGTTTTATTTCCCATCAGCCACAGAAGCTCCCTGGTGGAAACTTGAGTCAACGTCCGAACGGTGTTTTTTTCAAAACTGGACTTTCTTTGTTTTTACTTGAAGAAGTTTGGCTTCTCATTTAAGAGGCTTATGTAAGTGGGATATACATCTAATAAATAAATAGTAATTAGTGATGCTTCCCAGGAGAATTTGGAAGGCAAAAACATCCTATATTAAGTCTTTGCATGCCTCTGACATGAATATCCTCACGTGTTGCTTTTCATCACTTTCTGATTAACATCCATACAAAGAATGCAAATGGCTTTCCCCAGAACTGGCTAAAGACAGTTTTTCCACAGAACTGGCTAGGCAGTCTTTCCCCATCATCTAACACCATTTACTTCTTTCTAGGTTTCAGCATTTCCTTACACCTTGGCTACCTTTCCCAGAGAACCCACGAACCCATGGGTACTGAATTTTGCTTTTTAGTTAAAGGAAATGGTGGGAAATGGACCCTCCCTGGCTTCACATAGTATTTTATAATATTTTAATTAATCTCCTCAGGAACAGGTGTCTGCAAAAAAAGTAAGATTTTACCTAAAATTAAAAGTAAAAATCTTAAAAATAAGATCTTACTTAAAATAAAAATAAAATCTTAAGATTAAGATTTTACTTAAAAGCCAGTACAGTCCTAAGCTTCGTTGATAGAGGGATAAAAACCAAGATCACATGAAATATTAGTACTATTTTATAATGCCTTGGTAAGACCACATTTGTGTCCAGTTTTGGTCGTGATGATATAAAAAAGATGGTGAGTCTCTAGAAAGAGTGCAGAGAAGAGCAACAAAGATGATTAGGGGACTAGAAGCTAAAACGTGAAGAACGGTTGCAGGAATTGGATATGTCTAGTTTAGAGAAAAGAAAGACTAGGAGTGACATGATAGGAATGTTCCAATATTTGCCACAAAGAAGAGGGGATCAACATATTTTCCATAGCACCTGAAGGTAGCAGAACAAGAGGCAGTGGATGGAAATTAATCGAGAGAACCAAGCTAGAACTAAAAAGTAATTTCCTGACAATTGGAACAATTAATCCGTAGAATAACTTGCCTCCAGACATTGTGGGTGCTGATTGGACAACCATTTGTCTGGAACAGTATAGGGCAGTGATGGCTAACCTTTTTGCCATCACGTGCCAGAAGCGGGGTGGGTGGGTTGCGCGTGTGCGTGCCCACACCCATAATTCCATGTGCCCTGTCCCCGTGCATGCGAGTGTGACCCCCCCGCCATGCTCCTGGCATGCGATGGCACGATTTTTGCTCTCCCCAGCCTCCAGAGCCTTTCTGAGGAGTCTGGGGAAGGCGAAAACAGCCTTCCCCACCACCAGGAGGCCCTCTGGAGGCCAAAAACAGCCCGTTTGCCAACTTCCTGTGGGACTGGAAGTTGGCAAATGGGCCTCGGGGTGGGGAAGGCTGTTTTCGCCCTCCCCAGACTACTAGAAAGGCTCTGGAGGCTGGGGAGAGAGAAAAACAGGTCTTCCCCACCACCACCCCAAGGGCCTCTGGAGGTAGGAAACAGCCTGTTTCCCTACTTCTGGTGGGCTCAGAAGGCCCAAAAATCAGCTGGAGCTGAGCTTGCATGCCCACCAATATGGCTATTTGTAGCCACCTGTGGCATGCGTGCCATAGGTTTGCCATCACGGGTATAGGGTTTTCTGCTTGAGCAAGGGCTTGGACTAGTAGACCTCCAAGGTCCCTTCCAATTCCATTATTCTGATAAGATGCTGAACTTGGAGCTCGTTGCATGCCCAACAGGCTGGCTATCCTTGTTTGGCTACAATCCCTGCCTGTTTTTTCATGAGTTCTTCTTATGAGAACACACAGGAAACTTACATCAAGTCCAACAAGCTGACAATTTCTCTCTTGTCTACCAAATTTGTCCAACCTAGCAACTTTCAAAGTGCCGACACAACAATTTCGACTATTACGCCGCTATCATATCTGGAGTGTGCCCAACCAGATGGAAAATGTGATTTTCAAAGTATGTTTTGCACAAAGCTGTAAAACCGATGAACTCAATTGTTTCTGTTGCTTCCTTGGGACTTAGAAAGCCTGCAAATATCTTCAAGAGTCTTCACCTTTGTTTCTAACGTCTGGATAGGAAGTGAACTCTTATTTTAAAGAAGAGTGAATTTAAAAGCAAGAGCAGTGTGTGTGTGTGTTACCAAAAAATAGACAAGAGAATGAAACTAGCACACCGATCCGCAGTATGTTTCATTTCCAAACTGAGCTGTGAAAGCTGCTCACAGTTCTCCATCCTACAAAATGTATGAACCTATAGTCCCCACCCTCCCCATTGCTCTTTAGTGGTAGACTGTTGTTAAATGTGGAGGCTTAAGTAATTTTCCCACCCAGCTTGCCTCCAGAAATTGTGGGTGCTCCAACACTGGAGTTTTTAAAGATGGGATTGGACAACCATTTGTCTGAAACGGTGTACGGCAGTGATGGCTAACCTTTTTCTTGTCGTGTGCCGAAAGCACGAACGCGTGACAGTGTATGTGCGTGCCGGCACCCATAATGCAATGTGCCCCCCCTGTGCATGCACGCATAACCCCCCCACGCTCCCCACACCAACCCCCGCACCCCATTTTTGGCCTAGCAGGCCTCCCTGCAGCCTCCTAGGCCCAAAAACGGGCCATGGGGGGCACACTGGTCCCCCCCACACACTCTCCCCTGCCCCGCACATGTACACACGACCCCCTGCGCATGCACATGCATCTCCCGCATGAGCCCTGCCCCGTGCACATCCCAAAAAGCAGCTGGCCAGCGGGAGGCACGTGTGTGCATGCGTGGTAGAACTGAGCTGGGCGACGGCACGCGTGAGAGAGCTCTGCATGCAGCTGTGGCACGCGTGCCATAGGTTCGCCATCATGGGTGTAGGGTTTCCTGCCTGAGCAGGAGGTTGGACTAGAAGACCTCCAAGGTCCTTTCCAACTCTGTTGATTCTGTTAAGGTTAACCAGAGATAAAGACTTGCCATCTTGCTCTAATTTCCTGTTTTGTTTAATACGTTTACTATATAGAGCAATGTTTCTCAATTATTGTTTTTTTAATTTGATTTATATGCCACCCTTCTCCGGAGACTCAGGGCGGCTTACAGTGCATTAAGCAATAGCCTTCATACTTTTGTATATTTATACGAAGTCAGTTTATTGCCCCACAAACTGGGTCCTCAATTTACCTACCTTAGAAAGGATGGAAGGCTGAGTCAACCTTGAACCTGGGGAGATTCGAACTTGCAGTAATTGCAGGCAGCTGAATGTTAATAACAGGCTATTAGTCTGCTGTGCCACCAGGCTCTTCCTGGCAATCTTGGCAACTTGAAGATAGGTGGGACTTCAATTCCCAGAATCCCTCAGTCTACCCACCTTTACGTTGCCAAGAAACACTGAAATAGAGTCTTTCTTCCATCAGTTCCAGGCACCACAGATTTTATTTCCTTTCCCGGTTATAGTTCCATAACAAGATTTGGCCAAAGGTCAGCACCCAGTCTCTACAGTGTGGATCACAAATGTCCTGTTTAATTTTCTATGAATACCTGCACTTTTATCACATCATCCACATTGGACCAGTGTAGTATATACAGAAGAAATAGCAATTAGCTAATCGCGGAATACTGTTAAAAAGTAAACATTGGGATGGTTATATATGTAAGAGATGAACCTTTAGCCAAGCCCATTCTATCCCAGTTCAGAAGTCAACCTCAAACAGGATTTGAAAAAGGTTCTTGAGGATCAACTTAGAACAAAGTCCGGTTCTTAGAACTAAGGCCCCAGGAGGAGAGCCTTCTCTGTGGTGGCACCTACCCTTTGGAACAATCTACCCCCAGAGATACGAGTGATCTCCGACCTCAGGACTTTTCGTCGGGCCCTAAAAACTTACTTTTTTCAGTTAGCCGGTCTGTCTTGATTTTAGGGTTGGTTTTTAAAATTTTGATACTGATTTTAAATTGACAAATTTTAAATTATGGGCCAAATTTATTAATTATTTTAAATCTGTTTTTAATTGTAATGTTATGTATAAATGTTTTTATTTTGGCTGTTCACCGCCCTGAGTCCGAAAGGAGAAGGGCGGTATAGAAGTTTGAATAATAAATAAATAAATAAATAAATAAATAAATAAATAAATAAATAAATAAATAAATAAATAAATTTCCTGACAGTTAGAACATTAACCGGTGGAACAACTTGCCTCCAGAAGTTGTGAATTGCTCCAACACTGGAGGTTTTTAAGAAGATGTTGGATAACCATTTGTCTGAAGTGGTATAGGGTTTCCTGCCTAGGCAGGGGGTTGGACTAGAAGACCTCCAAGGTCCCTTCCAACTCTGTTGTTCTATTTCTATTTCTTCTGTAGCCACCAAAATAAATAAGCAAAAAGGCAACTTCTCTATCACTCTGGTCCACCATTGGTTTAGCTCCCACCCCGCCCAGGCACCTCTGTCTCTCTGAGATTGATTGACACAAACAATCGCATCACTTCATAAGCAACTCTCAACTTCAGCCTGTGGGTTACATAGCTTGGCTGGCTAAGGAATTCTGGGAGTTGAAGTCCACATGCTTAAAGTTGCCAGCTTTCAGAAACATTGAGGTTACAGGTGGCTTCAGCTAGTATCCAGGTAGGCAAGATTTTCAACTTTTCCCATTTCAGAGACGCAGTGAAATCACTTTTGGCTGAAACCTGTTATCACACCATCATCGGCTTGCCTGCAATCTGCAATCTACATCGGTGAGCTTACGAGAAGAGGGTCAGGACCGTGGACATCCTTATGTAGATTTTGGGTTTCACGCAGTGGTGGAATTCACATTTTTTTACTACCAGTTCTGTGGGCGCGGTGTAGCTTGGTGGGCGTGACAGGGGACGGATTCTGCAAAATCTCCATTTCCACCCCACTCCAGGGGAAGGACATTGCAAAATCTCCATTCCCACCTTACTCTAGGGCCAGCCAGAGGTGGTATTTGCCGGTTCTCCGAACTACTCAAAATTTCCTCTAGCGATTCTCCAGAACCTGTCAGAACCTGCTGAATACCCACCCTGGTTTCAGGGCAGTACTTTCATGAGTGTAATGTTCCAAAATATGATCCATGGCATTCCCAAGAACACATTCCCCTGCTTTATTGGAAGAGGTCATCCGATCGTGCCTTGCACAAAGGAATAAAACACTGCAATAAACAAGTACATACCAGTGGTGGGTTGCCCCCGGTTCAGACCAGTTCGCAAGAACCGGTAGTAAAACCAGTAGGAGGCTCCGCCCACTGACCTGGACATCCTCATAAGTGATCTGTGCATGCGCAGAAGCGCGCGCACACTCTGGCACGATGCGAACCAATAGTAAAGGTAAGTAGAACCCACCCCTGGTACATACATTCGATTTTACAGCTACTAAGATTGTTGGACGAGCAGGCACAAAAACAGCCAGGGAAATGATTGAAGCCTGGGAAATCAGTCAACAGGATCAGTCATCAGTCAACAGAAGGGCTGAGCTTTCAAGTACTTAGGAGGCAGGAGCTTGGCAGCACAAGAAAACAACAGCCAAGGATTTAATAGCCAGCCATCAACACCCCAATCTACATCTAAAAAGCTACACACAACAGGTAACATATAAATACCACACACAGAACAGCCTAAAGCACACAGAGAAGTTTCCTGAGGATGGGTTCCAGCACAAGTCTGAAAGCTTGGAAAACAAAATATCTAGTCCTATGACTGACCCAGATTGGATCCTGCAACATTATCCTGGGAGAAATATATTCGCCTTCAATCGTGAATAAAACATGGCTCCTTTTGTGACCCAATACAGGTAATCCTTGATTTATGGCCACAATTGGGGCCAGAATTTTCATTGCTAAGCAAGGGGACTGTTAGGTAACTTGGGCCTGATTTTATGACCTTTTTTTTTGCCACAGTTGTTAGGCAAATCACTGCAGTTGTTAAGTGAATCACATTGTTGTTAAGCAAATCCAGTTTCCCCCATTGACACTACTTGTTGGAAGCCAGTTGTGAAGGTTGCAAATGGCGATCCCATGAATCTAGAACACTTCAACCATCATAAATAGAGGCCAAGTCCCATGTTTTGATCACGTGACCGTGGGAATGTTGCTACCCTTGTATGTGCAAGGAATGGTCATAAATCACTTTTTTCCTTGCCGTTATAACTTCGAACGATCGCTAACAAATGGTTGTATGTCAGGCTTTACATGTACAAGGGGCTCCATTTCACTAATAGCAGAAGCAACAGAATTAAAAGCACTGTTTAAAGCATGATGATTGACCCAATACATGCATTCGCGCACAGCCCTTGCATGCGTCCCACCCCCAGGCATACCCACGTGCACCCCGCCCCCCATGCATACTCGCGTGCCTCCCCTGCACACGTCCCGCCTCCCATGCATGCGCAGCAGAGACCCGAAGAGACCCGCTGGCCAGCGGGAAGCAGGCACACATGCGCAGCAGAGCTGACCTGGGACGACGGCTCGCGTGCCATCATAGAGAGCACTGCGTGCCACAGGCCTAGGCCTAGGGAACAAAGCTGTTACAGAATCTGGTAGTCCTGCTAGGAATACTTTGAAATCTCCTCCCAGAGGAGATCAACAGAAACAGTCTGTGAAATAGGTGTATGGGGTCCATGGCTGGATTTAGATGAAAAGAGGCCCTAGGCCCGTGATGGCACACAGGGCCATATCGGTGGGCACGCGAGCTCAGCTCTACTGCACATGCGGAAGCCAGTCAGCTGATTTTTGGGCCTTTTGGGCCCACTGGAAGTCGGCAAACAGGCTGTTTCCAGCCTCCGGAGGGCTTCTGGGAGGGGATGCAGAAGGCAGTTTTCGCCCTCCCCAGGCTCCTAGAAAGGCTCTGGAGCCTGGGGAGGACAAAAAAACGGGCCTACCAGGCCCACCGTGCCATCACATGCCAAAAGCGGGGGAAACGCAGGGGGGGGGTCACGCACGCATGTGTGGGGGCGGGGTGCATAGAATTATGGGTGTGGGCACTTATGCGGCTGACCCCCCCCCCCACTCCGCTCACTTTTGGCACACGATGGCAAAAAGGTTAGCCATCACTGCCCTAGGCTATTCCACTTATGAGGCCCTTTCACCTATAGTGAAAGTTTAATTTTAATTTTGCTAACAATTTGAATGTAGGCCCCTCTTGATCTTGAGGCCCTAGGCTGAAGCCTAGTTAGCCTATAGGAAAATCTGGCCCTGGTGGGGTTTCTGACAATGCTTCAAGCTCTAAGCACACAGCACTTATAGTCTTGGCAACTTGCATTTAGCAAACCAACTTCTAAACTAACTCCTAAGCTACCTTCTCTCTGTTATTATACGAGACCTGAGTGTGTTTTTGTGGGTTTTTCTGCATGGCCGGTCAGCCCATGCTCTGGGACATTAATATCTTGATAGACAAGAAGGCCTTACGCAAAGACCTTTTGCATCAGTTACCCATTTAAGTTACAAGAAAGACTGGTTATAAAGTAGGGGAAAGGGGAAGGCTATTTAGGCAGGGCTACGCAGGGCTATTCCTTTCCAGGGACACTGCAAGGCTCGGAAAGGCACTGAGACATTTATCAGATATATTTGTGGGCCCCTCCCAGTTAAGTGAATTAAGTGCCTCTCCCTTTGCATCGTTAGCCCAAACTGGCTACGAACCGGATGATGACTACAGGTAGTCCTCAGCTTACAATAGTTCATTTAGTGACCGTTCAAAGTTACAATGGCACTGAAAGGAAGTGCCTCGTTTAGCAACAGTTGCTAGTTACGAAAATGATGAAAAGGTAAGTATTATTCATTAGCCACCCATTCTTACCACATGGTAACTCTGGGTAACTCTGCAATCAATCCTTGCACTGATGACCTTCACAGGTCTGTAAAGCCAAAGAAAGCTGAAGTAAGATTGTAAGTACCGTTGTGGTTTCATTCAGTGACCATTTTGTTTAACAACCAAGTGGCCAGACCCAACTTTGGTCAACAAACAAGAAATACATCTATAGGTTTATATTATTTTCCTTTACTGCTTTTTTTAAGGATTTCTATAAAGGATTGGGGGAATTGTGGGGGGGGGGGGCTTTCTACTCTATACTCTTATGTCTTTTTTCATGAAAATATGTTCTGTGCTCTTTACTTGAAAAAAAATACATGAATGTCATCTGTAACCGCTGGATCTATCTGTTTATTTTATTTATTTATTTTATTTTTGAACTTGTATACCGCCCTTCTCCCTGAGGACTCAGGGCGGTGAACAGGCAAATAAAAACATCAAATTATTATCATATTAAAATACAGTTAAAAATATGTATAAATTTGGCCCCATTAATTAAAACAATAAACAGAAACAAAAACAATTAAAAACACTTAAAAAAAGTTAGGCCAGCCCGGCTTGTTGGAAAAAGAAGGTTTTAAGGGCACGGCGGAAGGCACTGAGGTCCTGGATTCTCCTTATCTCTGGGGGCAGCTGATTCCAGAGGGTAGGTGCCCCCACAGAGAAGGCCCTCCCCCTGGGGGTCACCAGCCTGCATTGTTTGGCTGATGGCACCCCGAGGAGGCCCTCTCTGTGGGAGCGCACGGGTCGATGGGAGGTCGTCGGTGGCAGCAGGCGGTCTCAAAGATAACTAGGCCCTATGCCATGGAGCGCTTTAAAGGTGAGAACCAACACCTTGAAGCGCACCCGGAAGACCACCGGGAGCCAGTGCAGCTCGCGCAGGAGCGGTGTTACATGGGAGCGCCATGCTGCTCCCGTCACTACCCGCGCTGCTGCGTTCTGGATCAGTTGGAGCCTCCGGGTGCTCTTCAAGGGGAGCCCCATGTAGAGAGCGTTACAGTAATCAAGGCGAGAGGTCACGAGGGCATGAGTGACTGTGCACAAGGAACCCCGATCAAGAAAGGGCCGCAACTGGCGGATCAGGCGAACCTGATAAAAGGTCCCCCTGGTTACAGCCGTCAGATGTTCCTCCAAGGACAGCTGCGTATCCAGGAGGACACCCAGATTGCGAGCCCTCTCTGTGGGGGCCAAAGACTCGCCCCCAATAGTCAGTGATGGAGTCAACTGACTATATCGGGATGCCGGGAACCACAGCCACTCAGTCTTGGAAGGGTTGAGCTTGAGTCTGTTCCTCCCCATCCAGATCCGTACAGCCTCCAGGCACTGGGACATCACTTCAAGGGCATCGTTGGGGTGGCCTGGGGTGGAGATGTACAGCTGAGTGTCATCAGCGTACTGATGGTATCTCACCACAAAGCCATGGATGATCTCGCCCAGCGGCTTCACATAAATGTTGAACAGGAGGGGCGAGAGGACCGACCCCTGAGGCACTCCACATATAAGAGGCCTCGAGGTCGACCTCTGCCCCCCTGCCAACACGAACTGCGACCAGTTGGAGAGAAAGGAGGAGAACCACCATAACACGGTGCCCCCCATCCCCAACTCTTCCAACCGGTGCAGCATGATACCATGGTCGATGGTATCAAAAGCCGCTGAGAGGTCTAACAGGACCAGAACAGAGGAACAACCCCTGTCCCGAGCCCTCCAGAGATCATCGACCAACGCGACCAATGCCGTTTCCGTGCTGTGCCCAGGCCTGAAACCAGACTGGAACGGATCCAGATAGGATGTTTCCTCCAGGAATTGCGGAAACTGTCGCGCGACCACACTCTCAACAACCTTCGCCAGAAAGCGAAGGTTGGAGACAGGACGATAGTTAGCCAATATTGCCGGATCCAGGGACAGCTTCTTGAGGAGAGGCCTCACCACCGCCTCTTTCAAGGCCGCGGGGAAGTAACCCTCGCTCAACGAAGCGTTGATAACACCCTGGAGCCAGCCTCATGTAACCTCCCGGGAGGCCAGTACCAACCAGGAGGGACACGGGTCCAATAAACATGTGGCCGCACTAAGTCTCCCCAAAATCCTGTCCACATCATCGGGAGTCACAGCATCAAACTCCTCCCAGATAACATTCTCAAGACTATTCCTCGTCACCCTGCCCTGATCTACCCAGTCAGAGTCCAAGTCCCCCCGGATCTGAGCAATTTTGTCATACAGGTATTGTCCGAAATCCTCCGCCCTGCCTTCCAAGGGATCCTCCCACGCTCCCAGATGGAGCAGGGAGCGGGTTACCCTGAACAGGGCTGCCGGACGATTCCCTGATGACGCAATAGAGGCGGAAAAGTAATTAAACTTTGCCGTCTTTATCGCCACTAGGTAGGTCTTAATATGCGACCTTACCAGTGTTCGGTCAGATTCAGCGCGACTGGCCCTCCAACCGCTCTCTAGGCGACTTTTCCGGTGTTTCATCTCCCTCAGCTCCTCGGTAAACCAAGGAGCCGCAAGGGATCGACACCGGGTCAGAGGCCGCAAAGGCACGACTCGATCCAAGGCCCCACCAGCCGCCCGATCCCAGGCAGCTACTAGGTCCTCGGCCGAGTCGTGTGCCAGATCATCGGGAATTGGCCCAAGCTCCGTCTGGAACCTATCAGGATCCATCAGGCGCCTGGGGCGGACCCATCTAATTGGGTCCGCCTCCCTGTGGCGGGGTGTAGCGGTACGAAGGTCCAGACAAAGGAGTGAGTGATCTGACCATGACAAGGGTTCCATGTCTATATCCCCTATAACAAGATCACTCTTGTTATTCTTATTCTTATTCTTATTCTTATTCTTATTCTTATTCTTATTCTTATTCTTATTCTTATTCTTAATTCATGTTAAGAATTAAGATGAAAAGCACCATTTGTAAGGGTCTCTGGACATCTCTCAACTACAACTCCTGTCAATTTTTTATTTATTTGTATCCCACTTTTATTATTTTTAGAAATAAATCGAGGTGGCGAATATATCCAACACATTTTCCTCCTCCTATTCTCCTCACAACAACAACCCTGTAACCATGATACTGTACTGGATCAAGAATTATCTGGATCAAGAGTTCTTCTTTTTTAGTTTTTTTTTTACCCCACCTTTATAATTTCTATAAATAATTCACGGTGGCAAACATATTTAATCTCTTTCCTCCTATTTTCCCCATAACAACTACCCTGTGAGGTAGGTTGGGCTGAGAGAGAGTGATTGGCCCAAAGTCTCCCAGCCGGCTTTCATGCCTAAGGAGGGACTAGAATTCTCAGTCTGCTGGTGATTGGCTCAAAGTCACCCAGCAGAGGGAAAGAGGGAGGGAGGGAAGGAGGGAGAGAGAGAGAAAGAGAGAAAGAAAGGGAGGGAGGAAGGAAGGAAGGGGAAAGAAAGGAGGGAGGAAGAGAGAGGAAAGAAAGAAAGAAAGAAAGAAGAGAGGGAGGGAGGGAAAAGAAAGGAGGAAAAAAGAAAGGGAGAAAGAAAAGAAAGAAAAGAGAAAAAGGAGGGAGAGAGAGAGAAAAAGAAAGGGTGGGAGGGAGGGAAGGAGGGGAAAGAAAGTAGGGAGGAAGAGAAAAAAGGGAAGGAAGGAGGGAGGGAAGAAAGAAAGAAAGAAAGAAAGAAAGAAAGAAAGAAAGAAAGAAAGAGGAAGTGAATAGGGTTACACATAAACTCACCGTAGAACCCACTAACCCTTATAAAGCAGGCTAAAAAAAACAAACCAATAAATTCCCATCTGCTTGTTTAGGTCAAACTACGCAAAGAAAATATTTCTGTGCCAAAAATGTCAAATAATAGCACGTCTATAAACACAGAAGATTGAAAACATCTGTTGAAAATGTAGAAATACCCAATGAAAGAGGCAGAGGTCTGTTCCTAATTGTCTCAATAGCATATTTCTTAATGGAAATTGTTTCGATATATCAATTGCTTCTCTAGGTGAATAATTATATTTTCTCAGATGCATATTTTACCAGAAAGAAAATTAACTCCCAGACCAAAAGATTTTGCAAGTAACATTTACTGAAATGTCAGAGCTCATTTGTGGAGGGTGGAGGGAGGAGGACAAATAAAATGCAGTAGTTTAAACTAATAGAATTGGCAGGGTAGAAAATTGAATTAGCTGCTATGATTTTCATCCTACTGTGCTATGCATTGGCTCAATGTATATGTTGCGCCATGCTATGGTCTATTTAATCATGCTAAAGTTTTATTAAATAAAACTCAATTGACTGAATTCCCACATCACTCTAATGTTTTTCAAACTTATTAATTATTACTGCTTCAAATTATTGCTTCATAAAGCTTTTTCAACCTTGGTGGGCTAGTCAGCCGATTTCAGATTAGGAAAAAGGTCTTAACAGACTTCATACCAAATCTCTGAATCAAGAACATGTAAAGTGTTAGTACTACTTTATAATGCCTTGGTAAGATCACACTTGGAATATTACATTCCATTATTTTGGTCGCCATGATATAAAAAAGATGTGGAGACTCTAGAAAGAGTGCAGAGAAGAGCAACAAAGATGATTAGGGGGCTGGAGGCTAAAACATATGAAGAACGGTTGTATGAATTGGATATGTCTAATTTAATGAAAAGAAGGACTAGGGGTGACAAGATAGCAGTGTTCCGATATCTCAGGGGCTGCCACAAAGAAGAGGGAGTCAAGCTATTCTCCAAAGCACCTGAGGGCAGGACAAGAAGCAATGGAGGGAAACTAATCAAGGAGAGAAGCAACCTAGAACCAAGGAGAAATTTTCTGACAATTAGAACAATTAATCAGTGAAACGACTTGCCTCCAGAATTTTTGGGTGCTCCAATACTGGAGGTTTTCAAGAAGAGATTGCTTTCCTGTTTGAACAGGAATGTTGGACTAGAAGTCCCCCAATGCAGGGGTGGGGTCTAAAATTTTTTACTATTGGTTCTGTGGGCATGGCTTATTTTGTGGGCGTGGTTTGATGGTCATGTGGTAGTGGGTGTGGCTTGATAGTCATGTGATTGGGTAGGCATGGTCAACTCAATGTCACTCACGTCAAGGGGAGTCATAGTTTTTTAGCCACGTCCCTTGTTCCTTCTTCTCAGTCCCATTTTCGACTCAGTCAGCCTGAGAGAAACATCTCTAGCAGATCTGGCTTTCAGCCATTGTCTGTTCGATTATCTCAGAGTCACTGTGAGTTTTTTGACCAAAAGATTCTTTAGGATTTAAGCAGACGTACTGGTCTACCAGGCTTTTAACTGCTTGTTGAGCCATACTGGTCTATCCATTTGTTTTTGGAGCACACCGGTCTACCACCGCACTGCCTTTTACCGCTGATCAGCTGTAGGGCGGCCCTTTGAAGTGCCACGGCAAGAGTTTAAACTGTTTTTTGCTGCTCTGCCACCACCGAGACCATCTGAAACCACTTTCAGGCAACTGCCAATCTACCACCACCGAGCGGTTTACAAGGAGCGGATCGGTTCTAGCTGATCAGTTGGGAGGCTTCTTGGCTTCTCAATTTAAAGCTACGGTGCCTTGGGTTTTTTTTTCCCTCTTCTTTGTCAAGTGAGTCCTGATTTTTTTCTTCTAACCGATCAGCTGGGACTTGGGAGGCAGCAAATAGATTGAGGGTGGGGCCAGGCAGAGGTAGTATTTACCGGTTCTCCAAACTACTCAAAATTTCCACTACCGGTTCGCAAGAACCAGGGAGAACCGGTAGCAACCCATCACTGCCTCAAGGTCCTTTCCAACTCTGTTATTCTCCCACGATTCTCTGTGTAGCTTCTTTTGGTCTAAAGGAACACTTGATGGCACAAAGTTTGTATCTGTAGCCTGTAGAACTCACACTATTGAAAACATAATAGATTAAGTATGATTTGGGGAAGAAATGGACTTAGTGACAGATTTTATTTTCCTGGGTTCCTAGATCACTGCATCGCGCGGGCACGATGCGAACAGGTAGTAAAGTTAAGTAGAACCCACCCCTGAGTAAAATTTAATAAATATGTTGGTGTATTTATATGATACAAGGTGCATTAAAGGGTTAACATACACAAATTAGTATGGGGCCCCTATGCTTATGGGACTCATGGGCAAGTGCCCATCCGGCCCATGCATTAAGACAGACCTGGGACTGCCTGTATTTTGCTACTTCTTCCAATAAACATAACCGAAGAATCTGTATCCTTGCTTCAGTGCTTTGTAGCTTCTACTTCTGATATGGACTGGGAAAATATTTGTTTGTTTGTTTATTACATCTATGCGCTGCCCATCACATCTCCACCTTGACCACATGTTTCCAAAGAAAACACTGGGTGACAGTTACGCACCCTAGGACAGGGGTGTCAAACTCAAGTTCATTGAGGGCCACATCACAAGGTTGTGTTTAACCTTGGGGGGCCAGGGTGGGCGTGGCCAGCTCGATGTCATTCGTGTCTGGGGTGCCTGTGGCCGCCCAAGCGCTCTGCCAGCAAAAACAGGCTCCCGAGCTCCGTTTTCGGCTGCGACAGCCTCCTGCAACCCTCTGCCAGCGAAAATGGAGCTCGGGAGGGTCACATGCAGCCCTCCTGAGCTCCATTTTCGCTGGCAGAGGCACTGCGGGCTGGTCCTTCACTGTTTCCAGGGTGGCCCCCCTGGGCCAGATCTAAGCATCCCGTGGGCTGGATCCAGCCTCTGGGCCTTGAGTTTGACACCCTTGCCCTAGGACCAATTCATGTGGCTGATAACCATTTCTCTCTCTCTTTCTCATAGATAGATAGTCTTATAAAGCATAGTCTTACCCTGGGTAGGATAATTGCATAATACAGAATCACTGCTTAAGTCAAAACTATGCAGTTTTATTTATGCTTATTCAAAATATTTCCAAGATCACTTTCAAAGTTAGGAATTCTCCCCAAGCAACTCACAATAAAACTTCATGCTATGAAAACCAGGTAAAAGCACTCGATATTGATAAAATCCACAGATGCCAAGAGTGAAAACTTTTCACCCAGTCAATACAGTACTAAGAAAAAAAGTCAAGCCATAGAAGCAGTTCAAACTAGACTTGATTCATACAGTACATTCCACTGAAAATAAATATTTTCAAGTTTTCTCTTTAGAAATTGAGCAAAAGAGCCACTGCAGAAAATATGTTCTGATAGAGATGATGGATGGATGGATGGATGGATGGATGGATGGATGGATGGATGGATGGATATACTGTAGATAGACAGGCAGACAGATATTGTGGATGGATGGATTAAAATGCAAATCAATTATAAATTTTTTGAAATGTGTTTTTCTGGATTTTTTTGTTGTTATTCTGTCTCTCACTGTTAAAATAAACCAACCATTAAAATTACAGACTGATCATTTCTTTGTCAGTGGGCAAATGTACAAAATCAGCAGGGGATCTAATTCCCCCCACTGTATATATCTCAACATTTACCATATTAAAATGTATTCATTGTTGCTACTACTACTACTCCTGCGAGAGCTGCACTGGCTCCCAGTGGTCTTCCAGGTGCGATTCAAGGTGTTGGTCACCACCTTTAAAGCACTCCATGGCTTAGGACTGGGTTATATCCAAGACTGCCTTCTGCCATCAACAACCTCCCACCGGCCAATACACTCCCATAGAGAGGGGCTCCTCAGGGTACCGTTGGCCAAACAATGTCGACTGGCGACATCCAGGGGGAGAGCCTTCTCTGTGGGGGCACCAGCCCTCTGGAATGACCTGCCCCTAGAGCTCCGTCTTAGCCCCGACCTGCGTACTTTTCGCCGCGCCCTTAAGACCCTCCTGTTCCAGTAAGCCGGACTGGCCTGATATGAATTTTATTATGGGTGTATGTGTGTTTTAAATCTGCGGGCCAATTTTATATACTGATTTTAATTTGGTTTTAAATTTTATAAATCTATGTGTTTTAATATGGCTGTACACCGTCCTGAGTCCTTCGGGAGAAGGGCGGTATAGAAATCTAATAAACTTGAAACTTGAAACTACTTCTCTTCATCATTTTATACACACTTATTATACACACACACGCACACACAAATGCACACACTGGGATGAGGTAATCCCCTTTTGCAACCTTCTGACAAGTAAAGTCAATGGGAAGCCAGATTCACTTAACAACTGTGTTACTAACATAACAGCTGAAATGATTCACTTAACAACTCTGGCAAGAAAGGTGGTAAATTGGGGCAAAATGAACTTAACGATTGTCTCACTTAGCAACATAAATTTTGGGGTCAATTGTGGTCGTAAGCCGAGGGCTAACTGTACACTGAACAACGGTACACCCATTATCACTGCATAGGTAGTCCTCAACTTACAACCATTTGTTTAGTGACTTTTCGAAGTTACAAGTGCCTTAGGGACGAGTCCTCAATCTTATGACCATTGCAGCATCCCCGTGGTCAAGTGATCACAATTCCCAGAATTCCTCAGCCAGCAGACATTTTAAATTTGTCAGGTTTGAAAAACATTGATCTAGCTATTCCATGCATCTGAGGAAATCAGCTGGCAGCTCACAAACCTTTTTCATAACAAGCGTATGAATGAAAAGTTTATGAACTCTTTCGTAACACTTGTTAGTCAGAAAAAGTCCTTCTAAACTCCTGATTTTTCAGTGGATTAGAAAGACAGTAAAATAAAGAGGCAATACACAAATACGATATACAGAATGCATCAAAAAAAGTAAGCCACAATTAAACAGAACAGAAAGTAGCGAAGTGAAGAAAAATATAATCCAAATGTTGTGACACATAAATTAGAGCACGGGTGTCAAACTCAATTTCATTGAGGGCCGCATCAGGGTTGTGTTTGACCTCGGGGGCCAGGGGCGTGGCTAGGATAGGCGTGGCCAGCTTGATGTCACTCGTGTCAGAGGCATCTGTGGTGGCCGAGCGCTCTGCCAGCAAAAATGGGCTCCCAAGCTCTATTTTCAGACATGACGGCCTCCTGTCACCCTCTGCCAGTGAAAACGGAGCTCAAGGGGGCTGCCCGAGACTGTCACGGCAGAAAACGGAGCCTGGGAGGGTCACACGCGGCCCTCCCAAACTCCATTTTCACTGGCAGAGGCACCGCGGGCTGGTCCTTTGCTGTTTCTAGGGCAGCCCCGCGGGCCAGATCTAAGCACCCCTTGAGACGGATCTGGCCCCCCGGGCCTTGAGTTTGTCACTCCTTAATTAGAGGTTGAGGAGACAGGTCTTTATTTCACCCAGAGCAACATAATCCACAGAAATGCAAAATGGATCAATGAATTTGGGGGCAACGTAAATTTTCCAAAAGTATTTGGAAAAACTTTTAACTACTCTCTGAGGACTGAGCAGACATTATGGTCACAGGGTGACTACTTCTCTCTTTTACGGGCAGGCAAACGAATTAAATAATGAATTTTTATTCCTTAGAATGGATAAGGAAACAGAATAACCATGAAGAATGAGTCACCCACTCTGAGAACTGCAACATTTGGATGCAGCACTCATTGGTTCCTGCCCCAATAGCATTTGAGGTTATTCAAGTCTTGCAACACAACCCTAAAACTACCCAGGAAAACCCAAAGTTGAGAAAAAAAAAAACACGCCATGTGTTGCCAGTCTTTGCAACTGTGGCAAAGTTGCACATTTTCCACTTGTAATATGCATATAAAAAAAGCCCATTCTTCTTTTTAAGAATTCTTAAATTCTTTAAAAAAAAAAAATCCACTTTTGAGTGTTCAGGCCGACAGAGGTGTTAACACAGAAGGGAAGGACCTGGAATTATCACATGACTTTTTTATAGCAAGAAAACATCCGTTTCCCCATCTTGGTATTTGTCACTGTAGTGTATACAAATTCAGATCTCTAGTTTTAGGGTTTTGCCTCATTTATATTGAATATTCTACTGTATAGTGCAATATTAATACAATATCAGGGGTTTTCAATTCAATTGTATAGAACAGTGATGGCTAACCTTTTTGCCGTGTTTGCCAAAAGTGGGGGAGTGCGGGGGGAGGGTCACGCACGCGCGTGCCCACATCCATAATTCAATGCGCCCTGCCCCCCCACGCATGTGCGTGTGACCCCCCTGTACTCCCCCCACTTTTGGAACACGATGGGACGTTGGGCCTGCGGAGGGCGAAAATGGTCTTCCTCCCACCCCCCTGGATGCCCTCCAGAGGTCAGAAACTGCCCATTTCCTAACTTCCGGTGGGACCGGAAGGCCTGTTTTTCGCCTTCCCAGGCTCCAGAGTCTTTCTAGGAGCCTGGGGAGGGCAAAAACGGCCTTTCCAACTTCCCCGGAGGCCCTCCGGAGGCCAGAAACAGCCCATTTTCCGACTTACAGTGGACCTGGAAGGCCTGAAAATCAGTTGGCCAGCATGCGCATGCATGCTGGAGCTAAGCTAGGGCAATGCTCGTGTGCCCACAGATATGGCTCTACATTAAGGTGACCAGACGTCCCGCTTTTGGCGGGACAGTCCCGCTTTTGAGCAATTTGTCCCGCGTCCCGCGGCGTTTTAAAAAAGTCCCGATTTTTCATTCTGCCTCCTGAATCCCCGCTGATGGCTAGAGGGAAAAAAAACTCTTTAAACTCTTGCCGCGGGGCTTCAAAGGGCCGACCTACAGCTGATCAGTGTTAAAAAAAAAATGAATAGACCCATGCCTGCAAAAATAGAAAAAACAGCCCCTGTTAACAGCTTCCGCTAGGTTAATTAGCTGCAAAAAGCTGCAAAAAGTTCCTGGAGCAGATTTCCCCCCCCTAGCTATACTGAAAACAAAGGCGAAAGCGAAACTAAACCTGCAACATGACAAAATGAGGCAGAGAGAGATTTCTTTCTTTTTCTTTTTCTTTTTCCTCACCAAAAAAGGTAGGTACAAAACTGCAAACAATGGGAAATTTTGGGCAAAAGAGGAGAGTTCAAGATTTTAAAACACAAAAGAAAAAAAGCTCTATTTAACTAGGGAATTGTAATAACTGAGATACTATTAATAATTGTATATTGTGTTGAAAGCAGAAATGGTTAAGTTGTGGTTTGGAGGAATATATGGGGGAAATTATTTGGTTTATTATTATTGGTAAATATAATTAATTGATTTGTAAGAAATTGGATTGCATGGAAATAATTGGAATATTCATGTTCATATTGATTAATATACAAAAAAGATAGTTATATAACTAATTGATTTATATTAAAATGTTGAATTTGCATTAAACAACTGTATTACATAATTACATAATTAACCAATGTGAGGATGGATATAAAAATAGATGACAATGGGAAGGGGTATAATATAGAATAGAAGGGAAAAATTGAATTTGATTAAGATTAGAGATGAGGATGAAGGGTAATATTGTTTTTTTAAAAAAATAGATGAGGAATAAATATGGCAAAAAGGAAATATAGAAATTGTAAATTTAATTGAAATGACTAAACGCTGTTTAAATTTGTGAACCAGCCAAATATTCTGTTCAAAGAAAATACATTGCATGTTTATATGTGTGTTTCTAATTATTGCTATTTATTCATATTTGTTCTCTTTTATTCTTTAAAGTTTAACAATTCATTCTTAATCTTAATATCTTTATATTTGTTTGGGGTTGGCTTTCTTCCCTTTCATCTTTTTTATTGTACAGCAATCTTTCTCCTCAAACCTACCACCACTCTCTTTTCTTTCCTTCTTACTTTCTCTTCCCCCCACCCTCTTTTTCTCCTCCCTACTTCCTCTTCCTTTCTCCTTCTCCTCCTCTCTTCCTCCCTCTCTTACCCTCACTCCTACTCTAATTTCCATTCCTTCATCCCTCTCTATTGCTGTATCCTTTAATGCATATGGACTACTCAGAGGGCTGAAAAAGTTATTTTTGACTGGTCCTCACACTTTTGACCAGTCCTCGAACTTACGACTGTCCTCACATTTTACATTTTTGCCCTATCTTGTCACCATGGTGAAGAGAAGCAGTTGTGAAATGAGTGACATGGTTGTTAAGAATACTGCACGGGCATAAATGTGAGGATGGTCATAAGTGTGAGGACCAGTCAAAAGTGTGAGGACCTGTCAGAAATGACTTTTCAGCCCTCTGAGTAGTCCCTATACACATAGCCATGGGCACCCGGTCACATGACCAGCTAGCCACGCCCACCCAGTCACATGGCCTCCAAGCCACGCCCACACAATAAGTCACGCCCACAATGGTGTCCTTCTTACCAATGTTAAAATCTGTTCACCTTACCCTATACGCATAGCCATGGCCACCTGGTCACATGACCAGCTAGCCACACCCACCCAGTCACATGACCAGCTAGCCACGCCCACCCAGTCACATGACCAGCTAGCCACGCCCACAAAATAAGCCACGCCCACAATGTCCCTCTTTACCAATGTTAAAATCTGGTCACCTTACTCTACATGCCACCTGTGCGCGACTGAAGAGGCGATTGCGCACAAAGTGCGCACACAAAGAGAACCAGTAGTAAAGCCGGTTAGAACCCACCCCTGGTTTGACCTCAGGTGGGCGTGGCCACGGTGGGTGTGAGTATGCGGGCACCTGTGGCGGTGAGTGTGGGGGCACTTGTGGCGGTCTTTGCGCTCTGCCAGCGAAAACGGGCTCCCGAGCTCCTTTTTCAGCTGTGAAGGCTTCCTGCAACCCTCTGCCAGCGAAAACTGAGCTCGGGAGAGCCACCCACGGCCCTCGCAAGGTCCATTTTCGGCTGCAACGGCCTCTGCAACCCTCGAACTCCGTTGTTGCTGGCAGAGGCACTGCAGGTTGGTCCTTTGCTGTTTCCAGGGAGGCCCCATGGACCAGATCTAAGTACCTCATGGGCTGGATCCGATCCCCAGGCCTTGAGTTTGACACCTGTTCTGACTTAGGCTTCCCAAGAGTATGAAGCAGACCTTGTCCTAACAAAAACCCCTTTTTATTAAGTTACTGTGAATTCTTCTCATTCACATCCAGCAAAGTCTTTCAAGGGAGAATTTACGGTCACAGACCTAATCTGCCTTGGAGAGCTGCCAGGCCCATAGCTTCAAAACTTGGCAAGGAGTCACGAACCAATTAAGCTAACTAATTGTCTCCTGCAAACTCCAGTCCCCTGTCATTCCTCTTTTATTTCCTCTGGGAGGGGCCATTCATCGTTCAGCTGTGGCCTTACTCCCAAGTTGACCCTTGTTCTTTAGCTGTTCCCTTTGTTTAGCAACTCTGCACATGCGCACACTGGGAACAGGCTCCAGCTGTTTGTTTGCCTCACTGATGTCTGACTCCGAAGGCAGCTGATAACTGGCATACGGCCCTGGCCCACTCTCTGCCTCCGACGCAGAGCCCTCATCAGAGCCTTCCCCAGACTCCAGGACTGGCCCATGTTTCTCCCCAACCTCCTCACTGTCTGAATCTGCTGCCAGCTCCACTGGCCACTGACGGGCCACAACAGACACCCCTGCTCTACTGCTATCACATTCAGGAGCCAAGCTTAAATTCTATATTTACACATTTAAAACAGTGTTTAATCCATGCTTATTAATGCTATTGTACACTTTTTCTAAATCAACAAGTGTGCATAACATTCCTACTTTTGTCAAAAATACAAGTGATACCTCCCGCTTTGTCTGGTACAATATCACACTGTGCTGATTTTTAACATATATCCCTTTTTGATCACAATACCTTCGCAGGTGCACCTTTAAGAAGGACACAGAAACATATCTATTTCTTTCTTGGATTTCATTTAGTAATTTCTTCTCTTTTTCAATTGCTCTTCTCACATTCCAAGGTGCAACTTTTCATAATTACAATCAATACAGCCAGTCCTCAACTTACAACAGTTCATTTAGTGACCATTCAAAGTTACAACGGCACTGAAAAATGTGACTTATGTGACTATTTTTCAGAGTTATTGACCTTTGCGGCTTCCCCATGATCATGTGATCAAAATTCAAATACTTTTTTTTTTAAATTTGATTTATATGCTGCCCTTCTCCGGAGACACAGAGCGGCTTACAGTGCGTTAAGCAATAGCCTTCATACTTTTTTATATTTATACAAAGTCATCTTATTGCCCCCACAAACTGGGTCCTCAATTTACCTACCTTAGAAAGGATGGAAGGCTGAGTCAACCTTGAGCCTGGCGAGATTCGATTTTACTTTAATTGCAGACAACTGGTGTTAAATTACAGTGCTTCTGTCTGTCTGTTACTTGGCAATTGGTTCACATTTATGACCATTGCTGTGTGCCAAGATTATGTTATCTCCTTTTGCAACCTCCTGGCAAGCAAAGTCAATGGGAAGGCCAGATTCGCTTAACAACCGGGCTACTAACATATCAACTGCAGTGGCAATGGTGGCAAGGAAGGTCTATAAAATGGGGCAAAACTCACTTAACAAATGTCTCACTTAACAACAGAAAATTTGGGCTCAACTGTGGTTGTAAGTCGAGGATTACCTGTACCAATGGATCCATAGAAACTGATTCTGTAGTCTACCATGTCTTTGGTCAATTTCAGCTTTTACATACAGTAAAATCTGTGGTGGAACAGGGGCTAAAGGATTAAAGCAAAGGTCTTCAAACTTGGCAGCTTTAAGACTTGTGGGCTTCAACTCGCAGAATTCTTCAGCCAGTATAGCTGGCTGGAGAATTCTGCGAGTTGAAGTCCACAAGTCTTAAAGCTGCCAAGTTTGGGAACCCCTGGATTAAAGAGATGTTGCCGCCTAGAATTGCCTCGCCCTGTGGAAGGAAATGACATAGGCCAGTGATGGCTAACTTTTTCAGGATCAAGAGCCCAAAGTGTGCACACGCACGCGAACCCCCCCCACATACACCCCACCCTTGCGCATGTGCATGCCCCCCGCATGTGCTCCACCCACCGCACATGTGTGTGTGCCCCTTGCATGCGCCCCCACGCATGCATGGCAGAGTCCCGAAGACCAGCTGGCCGGCGGAGACGTGCACACATGCACAGCAGACCTGAGCTAGGGCAATGGCTCGCATGCCCACAGAGAGGGCGCTGTGTGCCCCCTCTGGCACGCATGCCATAGGTTCACCATCACGGACATAGGCTGTAGTGTAGGAGATGACCAGGCTGAGCCCAAAGGAGGAGTCAAATGCATCATGAGTCCCTGCACACCCGCAAGAGATCTAAGCCCAGCCCACCTTGAATGCCTCTCTCATCTGCCGCTCATTTCCCTTAATGGCCAGTTGGTCAGATTCTTGGAGAGAGCTTAAGCTTGCAATAAATCTTTATACTCATTTGAAGTGCCCGAATCTCCTGATTTCCCCAGCACTTCACATTAATCTGACTGTGGTAGATAAAACCTTTATCTACCACAGTGGCTGCCAAACTTTGGGGTATCAGGGACCGGTTCTGTGGAGAAAGGTTTTTCCGCGGACAGGAGGGGGCGTGATTTCATGTGTTGCCTGCATCCCGTGGATGGGGCTTCAATTCACCCAGTGGTCTTCCGGGTGCGCTTCAAGGTGTTGGTTATCACCTTTAAAGCGCTCCATGGCATAGGACCTAGTTATCTTCGAGACCGCCTGCTGCTACCGACGGCCTCCCATCGACCTGTGCGCTCCCACAGAGAAGGCCTCCTCGGGGTGCTATCAGCCAAACAATGTAGGCTGGTGACCCCCAGGGGGAGGGCCTTCTATGTGGGGGCACCTTAAAACCTTCTTTTTCCAGCAAGCCAGGCTGGCCTAACACTTTTTAAAATGTTTTTAATTGTCTGTTATTGTTTTTAATCATGGGGCCAAATTTATATATATCTTTTTAATTGTATTTTAATGTTTGTAGTTTATGTTTTTACTTGGCTGTTCACCGCCCTGAGTCCTCAGGGAGAAGGGCAGTATACAAATTTAAAAATAAATAAATAAATAAATAAATAAATAAATAAATTGTTTGCGCAGCCCTGTTTCTGGCATGCTGCAGACTGGTGCCAGTCCACGGACTGAGGGTCGGGGACCCTGGATCTACCAACTTCCAAGGGAATAAAATCAGTCTGGCGAGATTGTTGTAAAATAAGTGATCAACAATAAAGAAACTAGTCTATTCACAGAGTTGTTTTCATTCCTTGCTCCTAATTTTTTTTTTTAAGTAGGATAGAAGATGCAAGTAGTCCTTGACTTACAACCACAATTAAAACCGGAATTTCCATCATAAATTATTGTGGTCATATGTTGAATCGGATCCAATTTAATGATCATTTTTACAATGGTGGTTAAGGAAATCACCGTGGTTGAGTGAATCAGTGGTCATTAAGTGAATGCCACAGTGGTAATGCGAATCCATTCTTCCAAATTGGTATGTTTGGACAGGTCACAAATTGTGATCATGTGACCGCAAGACACAGCAACCAGTCATGAATGCAAGTCAAGTGCCTCAATTGCAATCCCGGCTCCACAGGGAAAATACAATAGTTGTAAATATGAGGATTGGATGCAAGTGTGAGGAATGAACTTTTTTCAGTCCCACAACTTCCAATGACTGCTAACCTAATGGTCATTCATTGAGGATACCTGTAGTAGATTAATCAGATCTACACCTAGTAATGTACTGCTAAATATTCAAGAACTGCCTCTGGCAGCTCCGTAGCCACCATGATGCCATGCTGCTAGCCACGGAAAGACTGATTGGCACATTAGGCAGTAAGACTCACCTCTGCGGACAACCAGCATGCAAATTTTGCAGAAAAAATAACAATCAGCTCTGGCAAGTTGCTACAAGCCAACTCCAGCATATCACTGAGCATACCACATAGGTTTTTCTCTGTTGGCTGTAGAGACTGCACCATAGCAAAATATCAATACCAGTAGAACAGGGGTCCCCCAACCCCCAATCCGTGGTACTCCAGCAACCGTGCCGCAAGTGAAGCCCCATCCATGGAATGAAGGCAGCATGCAAAATCACACAAACACACCTGGTCTGTGGAAAGCTTTTTCCATGGAACCGATCCCTGGTGCCCTAAAGGTTGGGGGCCACTGCAGCAGAAGACCATATCTGTAGCTCAGGATTGAAGTGAGGAGTCAGAACAGAATGACAGAGAGGAAGGGATCCTGGAAGTCTTCTAGTCCAATCCCTGCTCAAGCAGGAAACCTATACCATTTCAGACAAATGGTTGTCCGATCTCTTCTTAAAAACTTCCAGTGTTGGAGCATCCACAACTTCTGGATGAAGTCATTCCACTGATTAATTGTTCTAATTGTCTGGAAATTTCTCCTGAGTTCTAAGTTGCTTCTCTCCTTGATTATTCCCTTTGCTTCTTGTCCTGTCTTTAGGTGCTTTGGAGAATAGCTTGACTCCCTCTTCTTTGTGGCAGCCCCTCAAATATTGGAACACTGCTGTCATGTCACCCCTGGTTCTTCTTTTCATTAAACTAGGCGTACCCAGTTGCAGCAACCGTTCTTTATATGTTTTATCCTTTAGTCCCCTAATCATCTTTGTTGCTCTTCTCTGCACTTTTTCTGGAGTCTCAACTTCTTTTTTCCATTGCGGCGACCAAACCTGTTGTTGGTGCTCTCTGAATTTGGTTGTTTGCACCAATCATATCTGGCACACTCTGGCACGCTTTGACCAAAATTCAATTTTATGGTCATTTCTTTTATGCAACCTAAAATCCCTAACTTTGCATACCAAGATACCGTTGTCGGCCACACCACCAATCAGGAGCTAAATGCAATTTACTTACATAAACCAAGGAAGGCACTTATTCCAGACGTTTAATGCATCTGGAGTAAAATAGACTTGCAATATCATTCAATGCTGAGCTGAGCACGCGTCTGAGCCGAGAGATGCATTATCCAAAAAAGCCACTGGGTTTTGAAAAGTGCACCGGTGTGACAATATTTCAGGATCAAAAGGCACGTGCACATGTACACTCACCCGCCCATAGACGTATGCAAGATTCCTGCCAACGTTAATATTATTTATTGGCTATTTATACCACCTCAGCAAGCGGCAGCACCTGGTCTAGGCTTAGAAGCTAAGCAGGGTCAGGCCTGGTCAGTATTCAGATGGGAGATCATTCCATGGGGACTGAAAATTAGACTGGGAAATCATCCTTTAAAAATATCCCAGAAGGCAGCAATTAAAACTATTTCCGAGCCATTGCCGAGAAAATTATACGGGTATAATCATGAAGCTACCCGGGGTCAAATCCTCAAGAGAATGTTGATTTTCCTTCCTTGCTATTTATACAATAACTAAGCAAAACTCCCAGTACACAAGCTTGCCTTTGAAGGGGAAAAAACCCAAAAACCATGACGTCAAACCATCAGAAAAACAACACACACCACAGGAGGGCAAAGTTTGCTGACATGATTTTATAACTAACTTTATAGATTTTTGTTTGCTGACCTGGTTTCTTCTAAAGAAAAAAAAAACTACGCTAGGATTTATAGATTTCAGGATAGATGTTAAAATCCAATTCGTGATTTAGAACAGTAACAAGACTTCAAAACAAGAAAGAAGTAAAGGCCCAATGGGAAACACAACAAATCTTCACAAACAAACCCCTCCCTCCCTCCCCCCTCCCCGGACACATGGATGTGAGTTCGGATTTTTATATAAGGTTTTGATCTCAAATACGCTGTGTTCAAAACACAAGACCAGAAACCTCTGAACTTCAAAAGTTAAACACACTCGGTAACCAATGAGGTTAAGCCAATGCATCTCACGGCCACAATTTTCCGCTGCTGAGAAAGATCTCCCTTGTGTTTTTTCACACACACAGGCTGGGTTCAGGGATGGGCTTCACAAATTTTAGCAAGGAGTTGTCTGCCAGGTTGCTGGGTAGACGTGGCCATGGTGGGCGTGGCCTAATCAGCCTCCTGTACCACAGCGGGGAGAAGGGGTGAAATATAAAATCTGTTACTACGGGTTCTGTGAGTGTGGCTTGATGTGGGGAGTAATGTGACTGGGTGGGCATGGCCAACTTTTTTTTAAAAAAAAACTTTTCAAAGCATTTTTTTCTAATGCTTTGAAAAGCCTCTGCCGATCAGGGAACTCAGCTGGGATTGTCAAAGACTTTTCAAAGTATTTTTTTTTACCACTTCTTCGGCCAAGAGGTTGCAGAAAAAATGCTTTGAAAAGCCTCTGATGATCCCAGCTGAGCCGCGCGATCATCAGAGGCTTTTTTTTTTTTTTTTACTTTTAAAAGCATTTTTTCATTGGAAGAGCTTGTAGAAAAAACACTTTTAAAAGTAAAAAAAAAAGCCTCTGATGATCATGCGGCTCAACTGAGCATGGTGGGGGCGGGGGGGGGGGCGCAGGGATTTTTGCTACCGGTTCTCCGAACCACCCGCCACCATCGCTACCGGGAGCATTTCACCCCTGGTGGTGGGGGGCGTTTTTGCCCTCCCCGGGCTCCAGAGGCTTTCCTCGAGCCTCCAGGAGGGCGAAAACAGCCTCCCTATGCTCCGGAGGCCCTCTTCCGGCAGGCCCATTTTTTGCTGTCCCCGAGCCTCTGTGCGTGCCCTGCACTTACCTGCATCCAAAACGGGCCACATGGGGATTCCTGGGAGGGGAGGGGTAGGAGGGGAGGGGCCAGCCAGGAGTGGGATTTGGGATTCTCCAAACTGCACAGAATCTTAGCTAGAGATTCTCTCAAACCCCTGGCTGGGTTTATCCAAGAAACTTTAACCAATTTAGTGAACTTCTTAAGTAGCTGAATGCATTCAAGATGCTAAATCTGTTTAGATGAACTCTGGTTAGATGTTTGGCGGCTTAGACTTTTGGGCAAAGCTAGTCCAGCCCATTATTTTTTTTCTTTTTAAGTACAGGTAGTCCTCGACATACAACAGTTCATGTATTGACTGTTTGAAGTTACAACGGCCCAGGAAAAAAGTGATTTATGACCGTTTTTCAGACTTACAGCCATGGTAGCCTCCCCATGGTCAAGTTATCCAAATTGGGGTGCTTGGCAACTGGTTCGTATTTAGGATGGTTCCAATGTCCTATGATCACCTTTTGTGACCTTCTTACAAGCAATGGAAAGCCAGATTCACTTAACAACCGTTTTACTAATTTATCAACTACAGTGATTCACTTTGCAATCGGGGCATGGAAGGTCATAAAATGGGGGGAAATTCACAACAAATATCTCACTTAGAAAGTTTGGGCTCAATTGTGGTCGTAAGTCGAGGACTACCTGTACTGTTTAAATCCAGAAAGTGGATGAAATCAACCACTGCAATTAGTTAGCCATGCAATCACAGTTGTATCTTTTTCAAGGATGAGCCTATAAGTCAACAAGCAGCAGAGATAATAAAACAATATTTTTGAGACCCTCAGATTTTATTACCCAAACCACACAAACATTCCAGGTTTCTCCTATTCCTGCTGATTGTATGGTTTTATAAACCATACAAGTCTGCATTAAACCTTCTGATGGATTCTTGGGTAAGGAATGGTGGTTACTATCTCAGCAATACGGGATTTAAAGCTTCCAGGGTCATTTGGATGCCAGCTAGTCAGCTAAGAAGTATAACAACTAACTCCATTCCTTTCCATTCTCAGCATCCGAAAGTACAGGTAGTCCTTGACTTATGACCACAATAGAGCCCCAAATTTCTGTTGTTACGTGAGACATTTGTTAAGTCAGTTTCCCCCCATTTTTCAACCTTTCTTGCCACAGTTGTTAAGTGAATCACTACAGTTGTTTAACACAGTTGCTAAATGAATCTGGCTTCCCCGTTGCCTTTGCTTGTCAGAAGATCACAAAAAGGGAATATACATATGATCCCAAGACACTGCAATCGTCATAAATATGAGTCAGTTGCAGGGGTGAAATCCAGCAGGTTCTGACCGGTTCTGGAGAACCGGTAGCGGAAATTTTGAGTACTTTGGAGATCCAGCAAATACCACCTCTGGCTGGCCCCAGAGTAGGGAGGGAATGGGGATTTTGCAGTATCCTTCCCCTGCCACACCCATCAAGCCATGCCACGCCCATAGAACCGGTAATAAAATAAATTGGATTTCACCACCGGTCAGTTGGCAAGTGTTCGGATGACCCTGGGGATACTATAATGGTCATAGGTGTGAAAAATGATCATAAGTCACTTTTTTCAGTGCCGTTGTTAACTTCGAAATGTCACTAAATGAACTGTTATAAATCAAGGACTATCAATACTGGAAAATGATATCCCACTATTTTTTCTTTCCAACGAGAACGGACCCAAACAGAGAAAGTGGTCCTTAAGCAAGTGATAACCCCAATGTCAAAACAGAGAGATTATTGTGTTTGAACAAGTAGCCATTGCCTGCTCTTTGGGCTTTAAAGCATCAAGAAGGGTCAACAGTCCAGATGTGGGAGAGTTGGCTAGTAGGGAGGGACAGAGTAAATTCTATGTTAGTGCAAAGCAAAGGACAATTTTAAAAAACACCCAGATATAAGGGCAGTGGTGGGATTCAACCGGTTCGCACCACTTCAGCCGAACCAATTGTTAAATTGCTGGTTGGCCCTGCCCCGCCCCTTCCACAAGTCCCCATGTGCCCCGTTTTGGCTCCCAGATAAATGCAGAGAGGCCTACTAGGCCCAAAACGGGGCACGGGGGGGGAGGTTGCGGTGCAGCCCCTCCTCGTGGCCCATTTTTGCTCCCAGGGTGCTGAAGGGAGGCCTACTAGACCCAAAATGGGGCACAAGGGAGTGTGGCGTGGCCCCCCGCAGCCCGTTTTTGCTCCCAGGGGGGTGCAGGAGGCCGAGTGCTGCCTGTCACACCCCCTGGCCACGCCCACCATGGCCACACCCACACCACCAGTCATTAGGGCAGAGAACCAGTTGTTAAATTATTTGAATCCCACCACTGTATAAGGGTATGTGGGAATGAGTTTGTGGAGAAAAGAGATGCAGAGAACAGAGGGTGTAGCCTCCAGCTGCATAAGTGGCAGAGAAAGAAACTCAGAAAGGATCCTCCCTAATTTATCAGGCCATAAAAGGAGACTGGCAGGAGATCTGAACTTTCAGACTAGCAAGATTCTGTTAATGTGGCCTTACATAAAATTGTATTTGCTCATCTGTCTGCTTCCTGTCTGGTCTACCTAGAAAGACTGACAACGAGTTGCTAAACCCACATTGATAAAGATATGAAATAGGACTAGAACCTGAGATCTAGCTTTCTACTTCAGTTCAGACTCAAAGGTCAACCCACCAACTTTGAACCAATCTTTGTCCAGCCAGGTTGCTTACTGACATTTTAAAGTGAAATCTGGTTTTCCTGAAACCGTTCACTTAAGCAAGATCACAAACTCAGATAATCTTGGTTGGTCTTAAAACTGGATCAGACCTGATCAGTACTTGGATGGGGGCCATCAGGAAATCTCAGAGCTGATTGTGCCCATTTAAGTCAGAAAAAAACAACAAAGGAAAATAAATTTCCCAGAAGAAACTACTGTGTTTCCCCAAAAATAAGACCCTGTCATATATTTTTGAACCCCGAAATAAGCGCTTGGCCTTATTTTCGGGGAGGTCTTATTATTTTGGGGCGCGTGGAGCAAGACGGGGATCCTCTTGCTGTCTTACCTGATTTCCAACTCTGTGTTTCAGTAGTGGGTTCTTCCCGGTTCGGCCTGGTTCTGCCGAGCCGGTGGCAGTGACGATATGATGTCACCGAATCGGTGGCAGTGACGATATGACGTCACTGAACCGGTTCTGCCCCCCCCGCCCCCCCCACGTTATTCTTACCTTTTATTTGGCCCCACTCCCAATCTATTGCTGCCTCCTGAGTCCCAGCTGATCGGCTAGAAGGAAAAAAACTGTTTAAATTCTTGCCGCAGAGCTTCAAAGGGCCACCCTACAGCTGATCAATGTTAAAAGGCAGTTTGGTGGTAGACCGGTGCCTCCAAAAACAAATGAGTAGACCGGTACAGCTCTGCAAGCAGTTAAAAGCCTGGTAGACCAGTACCTCTATTAAATCCTAAAGAATTATCACATGACCATCAAGCCACACCCACAAAATAAGCCATGCCCACAGAACCGGTAGTAAAGATTTTTAGAACCCACCCCTGCTGTGTTTAAATATTTTCAGGGGGAGGCTTATTTTAGCGCATGTGCTCAAAAGCCTGATTGTGCTTATTATCAGGGGATGTCTTATTTTCAGGGAAACAGGGTATGAACCCCCTTCCATATCAACATCAACAAAATTACAACCTCAGCTTGAGAAAGAATGTACTTTTACAGGAGAGGCAAGACTAAATAAACCCAAGCACGTACAACCAACAAAGCTGGGACACTACGAATAAAAAACAAAATGCAAAATCCTCCATAGAATTAGGCATAACCCAAATTACACAAATGTTTGCACTCCCTCAACACATTTGAACAAGTCAGTGACAAACCCAGCAACTGCATTTATAGTATAAGTAGTCCTTGACTTACAACAGTTCATTTAATGACCATTTGAAGTTACAACAGCACTGAAAAAGGTGAATTGGGATTGTTTTTCACAATTATGACCATTGCAGCATCAGTTGGTCACGTGAACAAATTTCAGGAGCTTGGCAACTGACTCATATTTATGACGGTTACAGTGTCCTGGGGCCTTGCAACCTTTTGACAAGCAAAGTCAACGGGGAATCCTTGACTTACGACCACAATTGAGCCCAAAATTTCTGTGCCTAAGTGAAACATTTGTTAAGTGAATTTTGGCTCATTTTGCAACTTTTCTTGCCATCGTTGTTAAGTGAATCACTGCAGTTGTTAAGTTAGGAACATGGTTGTTAAGTGAATCTGGCCCTCCAAATGATATATTGCATCAATCTTCTACGGTACGCCGAATGATAAATTATACTGCAGCTGATTTTACAACCTTTTTCTTCTTTATTTTGCTGCAGTTGTAAAGTGAATCACTGCAGTTGTTAAGCAGGGCATCATGTGATTGCAACTGGTGACCTTCCCTGCTGGTTTCTCTACTGAGATTGATTGTCAGAAGCCAGTTGGAAAGGATGCGTATATTGGTCATACTACTACTGTCGTAAATGCACAATGGTTGCCAAGCATCCACATTGCGATCCTGTAATGGCGGAGATACTGCAAAAGTCATAACTGTGACGCCTGAACATAAGTCACTTTTTTTCCATGTGTTGTGGTCCGTCAGCGGCCTGTGCAGCTAGTAGCTGATTCCGACAGCGAGGAGGCTGGTGTGGTGCTGCGCCAGCAGCCTGTGCAGCTGGCACTTGAGTCAGACAATGAGGAGGCTGGAGAAGATGTAGTGCCAGAGGCAGGGATTCAGCCAGGGCCTTCAGAACCTCCAGAAGCTCCCATAAGTGAAGAGGAAGAAGAGGAGGAGCCTCTTCTCGATGCACGGGCGCACAGAGCTGCCAAAAGGCAGGAGTGGCTCCTCAGGAAGAAGCCTCCTCGAGAGTAAGGCTTGGGGCGAATTGGCCACTCCCTTAGCCTATTTAAGGAAGGACGACGACTGAGGCAATTCGCAGGGAACAACTTCCTTCACTCTCCTTCACGTCTTGATCTTAGTTCTCTGCAAATTGCTTCTGGGCTTTCTGTCAACCATAGTAAGATTACGATTATTTATTCTTTGGATTCTTATAGGCTGTTAAGAAAGTTAATTAACAGTCTTTGTTTGAAAAAGACTGATTAAATTTAGTAAACTAAGGTTTGTACAGACTTGGTGTGTGCTGCGTTCTTTGGGGTCCGTAGCTGGGGCAGAACACCATGCCATTGTAACTTTGAATGGTCGCTAAGCAAAACAAACATCAGTGGAGGACTACCTGTTTACAGTACAGACCAGGAAAGGTGCTCTGGTGCTCCCAGCACCTACTAGTTTCAAAAATCAGTATCCTAATCTATTTCCAATCCACCTTGTTCTCCCGAGTGACACATCTGGAAGCAGGGAATGAGGAACCAAAACATTCTGGACGTTAAATGAGGACCTGACTATGTAGAAAGTGAAGTACAAACTGGTCTTGTTGGCACTTGAATGGGAAATTTCCAGAGAATCCTGAAGCTGTAAATTAACTAAGATGTTAAAAAAACATTCCACAAGCTAGGAACTCATCGTCTACATAATGTTTCCAAGAAATCTGCATGGAATCGCCCTGGGGAGCACAACTAGAAAGAGACTTTATAGCACTGTTACTATTTTTTCCCTCACATGTTTCTGGCACCACATGCCACAGGACTGCCCAATTTCTATTGTCTTCAGAAGTTGGCAAGCCTTCAAACCAAGGCCTGCATGCCACTTTTGACTATTCTGTTAAAGAGATTCCACTGAAATAACAGAATGACGAAATTGGAAGGGACCTTGAAGGTCTTCTAGTCCAACCCCTTACTCAAGCAGGACATCCAATACCAGGGGTCTGCAACCTTAAACACTTAAAGAACCATTTGGACCCGTTTCCCACAGAAAAGAAAACACCGGGAGCCACAAAACCCTTCCTGTGCCTGACTATTTCTTGAGCGGCCACAAAACTAGCATATGTAGTTGAATTAAATGTTCTGTTTTCTTCTGAAATTGTTCTTTTCTTGGATTTATCCATGGTTGGCCTACCGGGGGTTGAAAAGCTCAATAAATCGCATGCCGGCGGGTGTGCACATTGGCGGTTGTGATGCATAGTTTGAGTGACAGGGAGCTGCAGCACAGGGGTGAAAGAGCCAGCCACACGCGGCTCCAGAGCCGCAGGTTGCTGACCCCTGCCCTATACAATTCCAGACAAGTGGCTGTCCAGTCTCTTGAAAACCTCCAGTGATAAAGCACCCACAGCTTCTGAAGGCAAGCAGTTACACTGGTTAATTGTTCTCACTGTTAGGAAAATTCTCCTTAGTTCTAGGTTGCTTTTCTCCTTGATTAGTTTTCATCCATTGTTTCTTATCTTGCCTTCTTGTGCTTTGGAAAATAGGTTGAACCCCTGTTCTTTATGGCAGCCCTTCAAATATTGGAACACTGCTAACATTATTATCCCTAGTCTTTCTATTCACTTGGGTAGATATACCCAAATCCTGCAACCATTCTTCACACGTTTTAACCTCTACCTCCCTAATCAGGGGTGAAATTCAGCAGGTTGTGACAAGTTCTGGAGAACCGGTAGCGGAAATTTTGAGTAGTTCAGAGAACCGGCAAATGCCACCTCTGGCTGGCCCCAGAGTGGGATGGGAATGGAGATTTTGCAATATCCTTCCCCCAGGAGTGGAGGGGGAACAGGGATTTTGCAGTATCCTTCTCCTGCTATGCACATCAAGCCACGCCCACCAAGCCACACCCACAGAACGGGTAGTAAAAAAATTTGGATTTCACCACTGCTTCCAAGTATGTGATCATCTGCTAAGTATGCCAACACCCCAGGACTGAATTTTATGGCAATCCTGCCCAGATGACTAAATCATGTTGGAAAATGTGGCATTTTGCTGGAAAATGGGAGACCTGTGAGAACTGTAAGTCACCAGCAGAGAAAATAAAAAACCTCTCCCCTCAATCTCATGTGGAACATTTATCATAGACACCCACTGTAGCAAGTCCCACTCACTTTAACCAGAGTTTACTGAACCTGTCCCATAGCTGATGCATAACACTGAGTCATAAACCAACCCTGGTTATAAAATAGGTCTAATTTTTATTTCCTTCCACTTTACAGGCCTTGGTCTTAGAACGCTGAATAAATTTATGAGGGTTTTTAATTGTAAAGTTTTTCAAACTTAACTCTTCTCCCAAGCAAAACCCACTGGGTTTATGAGTTGTATAACGTGGCCTGCATATAATATGGCCTGCTGATTCGGGTTTTTCAGATTGTTTGAATCCAGCCAATGTGTTTATAAGCCATCATTCATGGTTTAAGCTCGGTGTTTTTCAACCTTGGCAACTTGAAGTTGTGTGGACTTCAACTCCCAGAATTTCCTAGCCAGAATTCTTGAAGATTTACTTCAGCTCCCATGCTGGTTGAAGAATTCGGAGAGTTGAAGTTCACACCTCTTCAAGTTGCTGAGATCTGTTCCACAAACTATAGCTTAGAGCAGCAAGTGATCTAGCTGTGAATCCAGTAGTGATTTTTCCTGATTCGAAGCATGCTTTCCTGTTAATAAGGGCTCCTTTGAACATAAATATACGTTATAAGTTAATAAAGGGTTAGATTTAATTAAAGAAGCATTTTCTCCTACATAACTTTGAACCATTTACTGATGAAGATTTTCTGCTTTCTTAACGGAAAGTTGTTGTTGTTTTTTTTTAAGAAAAACCATGCTCTGTTTAGCATGGCTGAAGGAAAATGGAAAATGTTTAATGAACTGCAGATGCAACAAAATAAAATTCATGAAAGCAAGAACAAAAACAGGAAAATGTGGGCTTTTTTTGCAGCTTTGCCCCCCCACTTATCACCCACAAAGAACAGCGATGAAAACCCTGCCCACCCCCACCTCTTTAACTAAAGTCTCACATTCCTCTACTACAGTACATTTGTGCTCTCTCAGATGTGCCTTTTCCTGTTATTGAATCTCACACACGTTTTTTCGGCCCTGCATGCCATCCATCTCAAAATGGTTGGCAGAAGGATGAACGCACGTTTAAAAACTTTGGCAGCATTTGGAAAAAGAGACCCCCAGATCCGGGGGGGGTGGGGGACGGGGACGGACAAAATCCCAAATTTTGCATTGCATTGGAACAGCTTTAAGCCCTTTCAAAAGGGCTACAAATAATAATAAAAAAAAAGGTGTAAAGAACTCTCAAGCCCAAAGAGCTGCCCCCCCCTCGTGAGATCACCTGGATTTTTGCTGGCCTGTTTGATGACTCCCTAAACAAAACTGATTTGCAACCCTTAATAATTCAAGACGGTTTGTTCCCCTCACTGGACAGTGGAGTCTAGGAGCTGCAGTCTTCACTACTCTGCCCAGAAGATGCAGAAGCATCAAAATCAAACTTCTAAAGTGGAAAGGTGAGATTTTTCTCCCTCTGCTTCAACTTTTCTCGGAGAAAAAGCCTGAGTGACGACTGTGCTACAGTGAGAAGTACACACAGCTCCTGACACCGAAAGTCCAAAGCACACACACTGTAATGACTCAGAGGTTTACTCCCACAAGCTAAACCCTCTAAACTCAAGACAGGCTCCAACGTTCAAGAAGTTTCTGAAATTGCTGCCTCGTACAATATCCTTTTTACTAAGAAGAAGTGGATCCAAGCCTCAGCCCTTTCTTTTCTCTGATCTAGCCGTCTCTCCCAAGATGCTGGAGCAGCAGGAGAGGAGGGATCCCAGAGTCACAGCACCCAGGATGGGAAGGCATGTTCTCACCAGTTCCAGTGTCTTACCTGGTACCAACCATCGCTTCTTCCAGCTGTACTGTGTGGCTGCCCTTCCCACCAGGAAGTCCAACCGCTTGAGAGATTTACCTGGACGCCTGGCTCCAACTGTATAGCAGTTTATCAGAGGCAGGGCGGCTCGACCGGTCCAACCCTGTCAGCTCTGTCGTCATAGCCAAACCCCCCCTCCTCCTTCCTGTTCCCCCACTGCTACCGGATCAGCATGAAGTCAGTTAGCAGATCTCAGCCAGCTGTGTTAGCGGGGCCAAATTGTTCGGCTCCTTAGGGAAAGAAGCAAGCCAGGCATCTTTCTTCGGCTGCACGCGGTGAAGCTCAAAGGATCCACCCGTGTTTCTCTTTGCAAGGGGCAGGGAGAATTCGCAGTCCACATGCTGTCATGCCAGCAGGACTGCAACAACAACCCTTCTCATCGGAAAGCAACTGGAACAGAAAGCAAGCACTGATGTCTCACACCAGGAATTCGACTCAGCCCATAAAAAGGGAGATTATGGTTTTCCATAGTGAATGGTTTTTTTTTTTTTGGAAGACAAAGAATAACTAAGCCGGCTTTGCAAGTAGGCAGACAAGGGAAATGGTAGGATCTTAAAGGGTGCACAAAGGTAGAAAAATACGGAAACAAGTTACAGTGAGGAGCGGAGTGTGAAGATGGTAGAAGTTGTTGAAATAGTTACTCGGAGCTTTCCTCAATCGATCAGGGAAGGAGCAATTCTGTAACTACTTTTATAAAAAGTCGAAAAACCCTTTACAGTACAGGTAGTCCTCAACTTACTTTTCGTTTAGTGACGGCTCGAAGTTACAATGACATTTTAAAAAAGTGACTTATAATCAGTTTTCACACTTACGACGATTGTAGCATCCCCATGTGATCAAAATTCAAGACGCTTAGCAATTCTGATATTTAGCACGGTCACAATGTCCTGGGGTCACAAGATTCCCTCCCCTCCCCCCTTTTGTGACTTTCTAACAAGCAAGGTTAATGGGGCAGCCAGATTCATTTAACAACAGTTTTGTCTAATTTAATAACAACCATGATTCACTGAACAACTGTGGCAAGAAGGGTCATAAAATGGGGCAAACTTGCTTAACAAATGTTTCACTTAGCAACAAAAATTTTGGGCTCAGTTGTGGTCATAAGTCGAGGACTGCCTGTATGGACTTTTTGCTGAAAACAGAGAAAAATTAATTGGTGATTTGAGGCTTACTGGTTTTAAAAAGTGGTGTTTTTTGGAAGAAGGGAACTTCTTAGATTAAAAGTTGCTTTGTTAGATTGTTTTGTCTCTTTCACTTCATTTTCTAACGTTTTATAACTTTTTCTACTCTTCCCCTTAAATTTTTGTAATCTAACTCTGCATAAAATACTTTTTCAATAAAAGTATTGAATGCATACATTACATTACACTTGTACATATACCCCACACACTTACATATACATCATCACACATCATGTATGTTTGTTTATGTGCTTGGATTTTAGGTGACAGTCTTAGATTTGAGAGACCAGAGTCGCCATTCTGTGGATAAACTGTGATCACATCACAAAATCAACATTGCCACAAATAACAAATTAGTGAATTTTGGATGCTCAAGATCAAACCTTCTTTAAATGGTCCTCCTAGATTTGTGAGACTTCAACTTCCAGAATTCCAAGCATAACCTAAAGGTAAAGGTTCCCCTTACATATATGTGCTAGTCGTTCCTGACTCTAGGGGGCAGTGCTCATCTCCGTTTCAAAGCCAAAGAGCCAGCGCTGTCCGAAGACGTCTCCGTGGTCATGTGGCCGGCATAACTAAACATCAAAAGCGCATGGAATGCTGTTACCTTCCCACCAAAGGGGGTCCCTATTTTTCTACTTGCATTTTTTACGTGCTTTCGAACTGCTAGGTTGGCAGAAGCTGGGACAAGTAACGGAAGCTCACCCCGTTACGCGGCTAGGGATTTGAATCGCTGAACTGCCAACCTTTCGATCGACAAGCTCAGCGTCTTAGCCACTGAGCCACCGCCTCCCTTCAGAATTCCAAGCATACTGTCTAGGAATTCTGGGAGGTGGAGCCCAAGAGGCATTTCCCAATTATTCTTCTGCTTTCTGTCAAACTGCTATTTGTTTGCTTTTGGCTTAAGCAGGAACCCAGTCACTTGTGATTTATTCAAGAATCATGGCAAAATAAACAGTAGCTAAGCCTCATACATGAACCAGGACACTGCTAAACCAATTCAGTCCAGAGAGAAGCTGTCGAAAAGTCTGTCGGTTGAAGTTAACACCAGTTCTTCGATATAAATGCGCCAGTCACGCCCACTTTGATAGGGAACTGCTAATTTAGCTCTCCTCAGGAAGGTTCAAGTGCTGAATTCTCCTATTTGGCATCTGACTCATATTTATGACGGTTGCATTGTCCCGGGGCCACGTGATCCTCTTCTGCAATCGTCTGACAAGCAAAGTCAATTGGAAATCCTGATTCACTTAACAACTGTGTTACTAATTTAACAATTGCAGTGTTTCACTTAACAACGGTGGCAAGAAAGTGGGGTAAAATGGGGCAAAACTCACTTAACAATGATCTCGCTTAGCAACAGAAAGTTTGGGCTCGGTTGTGATCATAAATCAAGGACTACCTGTCCTGCAAATTCCACTATTCTGACTTTATTTATTAATCAAATTTATATTGTGTTAGAAATGTAACCTTTGCCAATTATGTTTCTGCTCTAGTGTTTGGCCTAATTCAGCAATTTCTCCCTCCCTCCCTCCCCCAAAAGAGTATTAAAGAAAGGCATTTTCTCTCCAGCCGCCAGACAGAATAATCCTGTCCTCTCTCAGCACACTTTCCATAGAGGTAATTGCTCCCTGGTGTCAGTGCAGCAGTGAATAATTTATTGGCATCTCTTGGCTGACACTGATTGAAAGAAGAAAGACCATTTAATTAAAAGAGATGGAGGAGAGGGTGGATAAAATCCATTAAAAGGATGGATGGACAACCACAATCTGCCAGCCAAAGCTCTTCCAAATCCAGAAATGATAGACAAAGGCTAGAAAAGTACCTTGCAATTTCTATCACTTAGATATTTTCTGTTCAAGCAAATACCAGAAACTGAAAGCCAGCCAGCCTGCCTGCCTCCCTCCCTGACCTTCTTTCCTTTCCTTCTTCTCCCTTCATGCCCTCCCTCTCTTTTTCCCCGTTCCTTCCTTCCTTCCTTTTTTCCCCTTCTATGCCCTTCCTCCCTCCCTCTGTCCCTGACCTTCCTTCCTTTCCTTCTTCCCCCTCCATGCTTTCCCTCTCTTCCTCCCTCCCTCCCTGTTTTTCCTTTCCTTTTATGCCTTCCTTCCTGCCTCCCTCGCTCTCTTTTTAAAAATGTAAGGTAAAGGTAAAGATTCCCCTTGCACATATATGCTAGTCATTCCCGACTCTAGGGGGCGGTGCTCATCTCCGTTTCAAAGCCGAAGAGCCAACGCTGTCCGAAGACGTCTCCGTGGTCGGTATGTGGCCGGCATGACTAAACGCCAAAGGCGTACAGAACTCTGTTACCAATTCTATAATATAATTCTTAAGCACGCGTCCCCTGCCTGAAATAAAACAATCATGCCAGCCAGCATGTGTGCTCAAGAAGGAGCAGGACACACCACATTTACATTTACATCAAACCAACCTTTGCCAAAGTCTTAGGCCGCTCTTGATCACAACTTGGAACTTCCCAGTGCTGAGCTCCACAAATTCATTCCTTTCTCTGCAAACAGATGTTTGGGATAAAGAAATTATCTTATCTGTGATTTATTAGCCAAGTCACAATTTTGAGAAGGTTATCGGTCTTTTTATGAACACATCTAATCTCCTCAAGGCAACAGATGCAAGATCCTTGATTATCTAAAAGTAAAGACTCAGCTGAGTCAAGCTCAACTCTTCAGTTTTTGTGGTAACAATACCGAAGTGGTTTTCCACAGACTTCTTACAGGATGTGTGTTTTTTTTTACTTCCTAGCTAGGTCCCAGAATGTCATGGAAGTATAGTCATAGTATGTCAGAAGTTCTAAGTAAAGAGCTTTTATTTTTTTGGCAAATTCAATAGTCCTAGGTCCAATAAATTTAAAAACATCTAAATATAAATATACGTGAAGTGTTAATACCACTTTATAATGCCTTGGTAAGGCCACACTTGGAATACTGCATTCAGTTTTGGTTGCCACGATGTAAATAAGATGTTGAGACTCTAGAAAGAGTGCAGAGAAGAACAGCAAAGATGATTAGGGGACTGGAGGCTAAAACATATGAAGAACAGTTGCAGGAAATGGGTATGTCTACTTTAATGAAAAGAAGGACTAGGGGTGACAGCAGTCTTCCAATATTGCTCCCAGGGCCATCTGGGAGCGATGCACGGACTCCGGAGCCTCCAGAGGCGGACAGCAGAGAGGCAGAGGAACAGGAGGAGCCTGTTCCTAGTACACGCATGCGAAGACCTGCCAGAAGGCAAGAGCAGCTGAAGCAAAAAGGACAACTCAGGAGTAAAGCCAGAAGATGATTGGCCACTCCCATAAGCCTTAAAAGAGCAGCAACGAGCCGTTGGGTTCTTTGTAGAAAAGCAACGTTGATTCCAGTGCTTCTTGTCAGCATCTCTTGAACTTTGTGGGGTTTTTGCCATGAAAAGCCTTTGGCAGGTTGCCAAAGACATCAAAGGTTGGTGATAAGGCCGACAATGGTTATGAAGAATTTGTTTTGGACTAAGCTGACAATGAATTAATTCTCAGCTGTTTTAATAAAATAAGATTGTTCAGGACTGAATTGTGTTTGGTAATCACTACTTGGGCCTCGGTCACAACACAACCCTAGGAAGAAGGCAATGGTAAACTATTTCTCAATTCTTGCCAAGAAAACTACAGGGACTAATCCAGGCAATCGCCACCATCAATGCTGACTCGAAGGAACGCACACAGATACACACAGACACACTGCAGTGAGGAGAAGGTAGAACAATGAAGCTATAACAGTCTTTGCTATTTAGAGCAAGGAAAACATTCTTTTTACAACAGGAAAAGCAATCCTTTTGTTTAAACTCTCCTTGTGTCTCCACACACTGATAGACACGGCCCTTTTTTTTCATGGCGATCAATGATGCTATTATTTGTTTCTGTATTACCGTGATCCTACTATGTAATCTTTAATACCAAGGTAAATGGCTCCTGTCATCAGTTTGCAACCTCTAGATCGGCGGTCCTCAGCCTTTAAGTCTTGGCGGCCCAGCAAGTGGGGAGAGGGGAAGCGGAACACACGAGCGACAGGCTGGCCCTCCACTCATGCAAGTTGAACTGCATGTGTGTGCACATACGTGTCAACCCACCGTTCACGCAAGTTGAGTAGCGCGCATGTGTGCCAGCCCGCTGCTTGAGCAGCCCGGTTCCAAAGACACCACAGCCCGGGGGTTGGGGACCCTAGTATAGGGTCTCCTACTCGAGCAGGGGCAGTGGTGAAATGTAAAATTTGTTACTCCGATTGTGTGGGCGTGGCTTGGTGGTGGAGGTAATGTGACTGGGTGGGTGTGGCCAACTTTTTTTTTTTTTTTAATTTTTAAAAGCATTTTTTCTACAACCTCTTTGGCTGACTTCCCTGATCGGCAGAGGCTTTTGTTTTCTTTTAAAAGCATTTTTTCGGCAGAAGAAAAAATGCTCTTAAAAGTTTTTTTTAAAAAAAAGCTTCTGATGATTGCGTGGCTCAGCTGGGCATGGGGGTGGGGGGGGCACAGGGATTTTTGCTACCGGTTCTCTGAACCACCCGCCGTCATCACTACTGGATCGGTCAATCCGGTCCGAACCGGGAGCATTTCAACCCCCTAGTCCAGGGGGTTGGACTAGAAGACCTCCAAGGTCCCTTCCAACTCTGTTATTCTATGTTTTATATCTAGGCTTCACAGGAGGCCAAGGAAACTTAAAACCTTTTAAGGGTTTTAATGGGTTAATTTTAAATTTTTTAGATTTTAGTCTTTATTTTTATTGTGGCTTGTGTTTTATTGTTGTGAGCCGCCCTGAGTCCATTGTGAGATAGGGCGGCATATAAGCCGAATACAATAAATAAATAAATAAATAAATAAATAAATAAATAAATAAATAAATAAATAAATGTTCTGCGTTTCCCATTTTCCTAAGCACTTTTTGCAGCTTGAAAAGGTCAACAGTACACTCATAGGGCTTTCTATAATTAATGAAGCACACGGTGACTTATTTTTGGTATTTTTTTGGCTTTCTCAACTGTCCAGCATGCATCAGCAATAATGTTTCTGGTTCCTCAACCTTTTCTCAAGCCAACAGGAACATCTGGCATTTTCCTTCCCATGTAGGGGTCTTTAAGTTATACAAACAAAGTACACTCACCATATATTCTTAATGAGAATTCCCTTCCACTTCATCATCATCCTTCTTTTGCAAAACTAGGACTGTTTTAGCTTCATCTAACTTCTAGTCTACACTTATGTTTGCCAGACACACAATCCCAAACACCACAATCAGAGGCTATAATCAGCAGGGTGGCTGCACAAGATATGAGATTAAATCACCTCTCTAATGCTCAACGTTCCTTATGCAATCTTTATCGAAGGCTCTCCCTTAAGGATTTGCACGCCAAGAGCTCTATATGAATTTATATTTTTACGCGCATCAAAGTGTGCAATGAATATACCTACTTTCCAGGGAATAATAATTTGCTGCCTACCGTATAGTTTAAAAAATCTATAATAAACTGGGCTTTTCAGATGCAGCACACAGCTGCACAGCCATCAATGCAGGGGTGAAATCCAGCAGGTTCTGACAGATTCTGGAGAACCAGTAGTGGAAATTTTGAGCAGTTCAGAGAACTGGTAGCAGAAATTTTGGATAGTTCGGAGAACTGGCAAATACTACCTCTGGCTGGCCGCAGAGTGGGGTGGGAATGGAGATTTTGCAATATCCTTCCCCCAGGATCCTTTGCAGTATCCTTCTCCTGCCATGCCCACCAAGCCACGCCCACCAAGCCACACCACGCCCACCAAGCCACACCCACAGAATTTGGATTTCACCACTGCATCAATACATAATAAAAATATCGTATGTGTGTTGGGTAATCTTCGATTTACAACCATTCACCATATCAAATATTTAAAGTTAAAGTGGCAGTGACAAAAGGACCCTACAACCAGTCCTTGTACTTATGACCATTACAGGATCCCCATAGTCACGTGATCAAAATTTGGGCATTTGGCAACTGGCATGCATTTACAACAATTGCAGTTTCCCAGTATCATGTGATCATGAGCCCTTCTCAGTTGGCTTTCGACTACACGACTCAGTTAATACAGTGATTCACTTAACAACTGGTCCAAAAAGGTTGTAAAATTGGGTGTGATTCACTTAACAACAGCCTTGTTTAGGCACAGAAATTCTGGTCCCAGTTGTGTTTATGAGAATTTCCCATATTGCATTCATGTTGGTTATGGGTTTCTTACTGGATTTAGGAGTCCTTCAAATATCTATTCCCTTATATTTGGTTCTCTGAAATATTTACCATTATCTGATGTCATAGGAAATGAGCGCCTTGCATAAATTTGCATAGAAGAAATGCTACTCTTTGTGACACTAATTCAGATTTCACATAGGTGGAAAAAAAGCAAATCCATAAACATTTATTATACAGCATATATTGGAATTTCCCAGCAAGTTTCATAAACATAAGGCAATAGGAAGCATTTATTTATCTAATGAAAGAGAGGAAAACATGTAATGAACTGTGCAGTCTTATACATCTGGAAGGCAAAACAGCGTTTCAGGGTGCATATAGACATGCCACCGATCTGCTTAAAGCAGCTGCATCTTTTAAAATTGTTTTTTTTCATTTTTCATTTTAGGTTATTGTACTTCCATTGTTTAGTTGTATTGTTTTATTCCTTTGTTAATGTTATGTTTACATTTGTATCATTTTTAAATTTTATTTCATTTTATCATTTTTATTTTATTTTATTTATTGCTTTATTGTTTTAAGCTACCCAAAAAAATAACCCCAGGGAGAGATAGGTGGAAAATAAATAACAAAAATAAATAGTTTTCATTGTTTGCAACATTTGCATTGATGTATGGTTGCTTAATTTTTTGAGTGGCTATTTTTTGGGGGCGGCGGGGGGGTATTATTTATGTTTTCATTGTACGCTGCCCAGAGTCATGAATGTGAAATGGGTGGCGATTTAAATTGAATAAATATAAATGAAATAAGTGAATAAAAACTTTATCAGGACTGCGCAGCAGTGGTGGGTTTCAATTTTTTTTTACTACCGGTTCTGTGGGCGTGGCTTGGTGAGTGTGGCATGGCTTGGTGGGCATGGCAGGGGAATAATACTGTAAAATCTCCATTCCCTCCCCAATCCAGGGGAAAGTTACCGCAAAATCCCCATTTCCTCCCGATCAGCTGGGACTCGGGAGGCAGAGAATAGATGAGGACGGGGCCTGTCAGAATTTTTACTACCGGTTCGCCAAACTACTCAAAATTTCCAGTACCGGTTCTCCAGAACTGGTCAGAACCTGCTGAAACCCACCTCTGCTCTGCAGCTTGATATTTGGAACAGAGACCACCCCCCCACAAATAACTTTTCTTTTCCGAATTTATGACTCTGAATTGCTATCCCATTTCACTACTTAAAAGAGCTGTGCAGAATTAATTTACTCTTGACCTCTTGCCAGGGGTGGGCTGCTGGGGTTCGCAGGGGTTCGGGACAACCTCTAGCTAAGATTCTGTGCAGTTCGGAGAACCCCCAAATCCCACTCCTGGCTGGCCCTGCTCACCTCGCCCCCTCCCCTCCCAGGAGTCCCCACGCGGTCCGTTTTGGATGCAGGTAAGTGCAGGGCGTGCGCAGAGGCTTGAGGAAGGTGAAAAATGGGCCTACCGGAAGTTTGTCCGGCCTCCAGAGGGCTTCCACAGCCTGGGGAGCCTATTTTCGCCCTCCTGGAGGCTTGAGGAAAGTCTCTGGAGCCCAGGAGGGCAAAAACACGCCCCCCTCGGTCGTGATAGAATAGAATAGAATAATAGAGTTGGAAGGGACCTTGCAGGTCTTCCAGTCCAACCAGTGGTGGGTTCCTCCCAGTCCGGTCCGGTTTGGCCGAGCCGGTAGCGGTGACGATATGACGTCACCGAACCGGTTCTCCCCCCCGCCATCCCACCCCCCACCCCCCACCCCCCACGTTATTCTTACCTTTTATTTGGACCCACCCCCAAACTATTGCTGCCTCCTGAATCCCAGCTGATGACTAGAGGGAAAAAAACTGTTTAAACTCTTGCCGCGGGGCTTCAAAGGGCCATCCTACAGCTGATCAGTGTTAAAAGCAAACAAATGAGTCGGGTTGTAAGTGCGAGGACTGGTCGTAAGTGCGAGGACCTTCCAAAAATGACTGACCAGCTAGCCACGCCCACCCACAAAATAAGCCATGCCCACAGAACCGGTAGTAAAAAAATTTAGAACCCACCCCTGAGTCCAACCCCCTGCCCAGGCAGGAAACCCTACACCACTTCAGACAAATGGTTATCTAGGGTTGCCAGGTCTGCTTCCAAAAAATAGTGGACAAGCGTGGGGGGGGGAGGAGGGGTGGTGATGGTTAAGTAGTAAAAAAATTAAAAAAAAATTACAATTAAATTATATATTTTCTTACAAACATTTTAACACGTATTAAAATAATCACTTCAAAACTTTACTTAAAATTCAAAACATCAAATATATTAAAATAATATGTAAAATATTAAATTACATTTTAATTTCATCATCAAGCTTTTGAATAAAAAAAGTGTCCACTATTTTGTGGGGAAAAAAAAACAGAGAACATAATGTGAAAAAAGCGGACTATCTGCTCAAATAGTGGACACCTGGCAACATTAGTTATCCAACATCTTCTTAAAAATTTCCAGTGTTGATGCAGGAGGCTGACTAGGCCACGCCCACCATGGCCACGCCCACCCAGCAACCGGGCAGAGAACCCCTGGCTAAAATTTTTGAAGCCCACCCCTACCCCTTGCTGTTTTCCACTTACAAAATTGCCACCCCAGGCGAGGCTCAACATACTCTTCCCCAAACAAACCAGATGTGCTTGTCTAATACCACACTCAAAAATCGTGCCTTAAGAAAGCTGTTTGGTGCCCCCACCGATTGCCAAGACCCAGAGAGACGTGCAGCAGCCTTGTAAGGTTTTCGGCAAGGGGGGAAAAAAAAACACCTGTCAAGGATTGAGAAAGACAGCACATGTCGCAAGCTAAGACGGCTCCATCATTTCCCTTTTGCCTGTAGCAATGTTGTGAAGACAGGGAAAGTACCCCAGAGATAGGGAAGGTGCTTAGTCACTGCAAAACCAACAGAGTTATTGAAAGAGAGGACAGACTGATAAAGCATCCTTACCAGAGCAATTCAGGAAAGTCATAAAATGCAGATAGTCCTCGACTTACAAAAGGTCATTCAGTGACCGTTCGAACGACACTGGAAAAAAGGAAGCGATGACCATTTTTCACACTGACGACTGTGGCAGCATCCTAATGGTCATGTGATCAAAATTCAGAGTCTTGGCAACTGACCAGTGGTGGGTTGCCCCCGGTTCGGACCGGTTCTATAGAACTGGTAGTAAAACTGGAGGGAGGCTCCGCCTACCCACCCCGACGTCATCAAACACTTCTGTGTATGCGCAGAAGAGTGTGTGCGTGCACAAGCGAACCGAGCGCGTTCACGCAGCCCCGTTGCAAACCGGTAGTAAAGGTAAGTAGAACCCGCCCCTGCAACTGACTCATATTTTTGACCGTGGCAGTGTCCTGGGGTCATGTGATCCCTTTTTGCAACCTTCCGGCGAGCAAAGTCAATGGGGAAGTCAGATTCACTTAACAGCCGTGTTGCTAACTTAACAACTGCCGTGATTCACTTAACAGCTATGGCAAGAAAGGTCGTAAAATGGGGCAAAATTCACTGAGCAAATGTCTCGTTTAACAACAGAAATGTTGGTCTCAATTGTGGTCGTAAATTGAGGATTACTTGCAGGGGTGGGCTTCAAAAATTTTAGCAAAGGGTTTTCTGCCCGGTTGCTGGGTGGGTGTGGCCATGGTGGGCATGGCCTAGTCGGCCTCCTGAACCATGGCGGGCGGGTGTTTTTGCCCTCCCCGGGCTCTGGAGGCTTTTATCGAACCTCCAGGAGGGCGAAAACGGCCTCCCAAGGCTCCGAGGCTCTCTGGAGGCCTTCCCAAACTTCCGGAAGGCCTATTTTTCGCTCTTCCCAAGCCTCCACGCGCACCCTGCACTTACCTGCATCCAAAACAGGCCGCGTGGGGACTCCTTGGAGGGGAGGGGACGGGTGGGCGGGGCCAGCTAGGAGTGGGATTTAGGGGTTCTCCAAACTGCACAGAATCTTAGCTAGAGGTTCTCCTGAACCCCTGCGAACCCCCAACAGCCCACCCTGATTACCTATCTCAAAGGGTAGAAAGAGCAGGGAAGTCAAGGCCATCCCACAGCTGACAGATCTAGAACTGTGGAACTGCCCATCTTGGTTCCATCTTGGGGTGTTTTACCCCTTCTTCATGCAGGAAGAATAGCAGAGCTGTAACTCAGGTTTAAGAAGGTCCCGCCTGACCCAAACACAAAAATAGTAATGTGCTTCCCAAAACTCAAGAACCAAAACTAATTTGTTTATTTAATACCCGCCACAACTCCAAGATTCTTCGTGTTCCTATTTAGAATAGAACAGAATTCTTTATTGGCCAAGTGTGATTGGACACACAAAGAATTGGTCTCCGGTGTATAAAGCACTCAGTGTACACCCATACAACAACAAAAGGATAGGTCATCTATTATAAATCACAGTTACAATCATTAATCGTAATCATTACAAGCAACCAGTGATAAATCATAAGATACCAATAGGAAAAGATAGTAGGAAAAATAAGATGAGAAAAGAAAGAGAAAGATAATAATAGCAATACAGCCTACTACATAGGTAATTTCTTAGGCCTAAGACCGTGCTGTGGGAATTAAGTTTCAGCCATGTGAAGGCACAGGGGAACTGAGTTTCATTGTTTTGCAATGCGAAACAAAGCTAAATTACTCTGCAAAACAAAAAAAAAAAAATGCACAAGGAGGTTACATAACACCCATAATCCCGAATCAATGTTAACCGATCACGATTGGTGTGCTTTATAACATGAAAATGCTATCATTCAGTAACTCACAGTGCACTGCACTATGGCTTAACATAATGTTCTGGTACACACAACCTTTTCAGTCAAATGTATGGGTTTATGACACTGAGCCAAAAACTTCCCACACACACTTTAGCCTAGTCTAGCTTCTTGCACAATTGACTTTAGGCCAACAAGTTGTAGCTGATACTTATCAGAATCAGAATTTATTTATTTATTTTATTTGTTTAGATTTATATGCCACGCTTTCTCCGAGAGGACTCAGGGCGGCTCACAACAATAAAACAGGAAAATAAAACAAAAACTCCGGGTTAAAAATTACACATAAAATCCCTAAAATCAATTAAAATCCATTTTAAAACCCCCCATTAGTCCAGGCCGGCCAGGCGAAATAGCCATGTTTTTAGTTCGCGGCGGAAAGAGCGAAGGTTGGGGGCCATCCAGAGCTCCACAGGGAGCTGATTCCAGAGGGTAGGTGCACCCACAGAGAAGGCCCGCTCCCTAGGGGTCGCCAGCCGACACTGTCTGGCTGACGGCACCCCAAGTAGGCCCTCTCTGTGGGAACGCACTGGGCGATGGGGAGCTGTTGCTGGCTGCAGAAGGTCCGCCAAATACCCCGGTCCTAAGCCATGTAGGGCTTTATAGGTAATCACCAGCACCTTGAATCTCACATGGAGCGCAACCGGTAACCAATGCAGGTCGCGAATAGAGCTGGAAGTCTATTAGTCCAACCCTCTGCTCAAGCAGAAGATCATATACAATTTCAGACAAGTGACTGTCCAGTCTCTTCTTAAAAATCTCCAGTGATGAAGCACCCACAACGTCTGAAGGCAAGCTGTTCCACTGGTTAATTGTCCTAACTTTTAGGAAGTTTCTCCTTAATTCCAGGTTGCTTCTTCATTAGTTTCCATCCATCATTTCTTGTCCTGTCCTCTGGTGTTATGAAAAATAAATAAATAAATAAATATTTTTCTCCAGGACAATCTGTGCAAATCCTGGTCCTTCAAATCTTCTAACTGCGAACCAGTCACCACTGTAACTACATTCATTCACCTTGTCACTGGTTCTTCTTCTCTTTCCTTCCATCATTTCCAGCATCAGGGAAGAGAGCTGGGCTTTCGCATAATATATCCAAAATATGGTAATAGGAACCTGATTGTTTGTACCTCAAGTAAGAACTCTGGGTTAATTTGTTCAATGATTCATCGGTTTGTTTTCTTAGCGGTCTACAGTATTTTTAGGAGTCTTCACCAACATCAAAAGCATCAATGCACTCTCTTCTTCAAAGTCCAACTTTCCCTTCCACAGAGTATCACAGTAAATACTATGGCTTGCACAATTCTGATCTTTGTAGGTATAGATCAATGTTTCTCAATTTTGGAACCATTAAGATGTGTGGACTTCAACTGTTAGAATTTTCTAGCCAGCCATGATGACTAGGGAATTCTAGGAGTTGAAGTCCGCACATCTTAAAGTTACGAAGAGAGGAAAATACTGGTACAGACACACCACAGTACTTGAATCTCTTTTCCTAGGCCTTCATGACTGCTCTAAGTCAGTGTTTCTCAACCTTAAGCTTGAAGATGGGTGGACTTCAACTCCCAGAATCCCCCAGCCAGTGCTGGGATTCTGGGAGTTAAAGTCCACCCATCTTCAAACTACCAAGGTTGAGAAACACTGCTCTAAGTGTTGATTTGCAACATATTTTTGACAGCTTGATGGTTGAACCTAAAGGGCAGAAGCTATCCGCCATTTTGTTATCTTCGTTGTCAGTTCTAAGGCTGGTTGTTGTACTTGCTATCATTAGTTTGGTCTTCATCATATGTAATTTTGCTCCCGTTTTTTCACTACATCCTTGACTTTTATTAGTAGACCTTGTAAATCCTTTGTGCTTGTGGCTAATTAGACAAGTGTCATCAGCACAGTGCAGGTTGTCACGCACACCCACCCACCCATAAATTTGGAGAAGGCAAAGGTATCTAATTCACCCTTTGCTGTCATACAAGTTTTCTATTTACACAAAGGATTATTTGGGTGTGTATTTCTCTCTTTTCCTCAAATTATTCACTGTAGGCAGAGATTGGGAAACGTTTTCCTCTTGAGATCTGACTTGATTAGATGGGGATTACTCTAGCAGGCATGGCCACAGGCAAAGATTGGGCAAAGTTAACAAAAATGAGTGTTGTCTATATTCAGGATGCGAGAGGGTGAACAATAACTGCATTCAGGCATTGACCTTCCCATATTTATCAGTTTTGTAGCTACAAGAACCTAACAGGACAAAGTAAAGTTCACCGACTGTAATAAAGTAGTTTATTTAACCACAAATTACTGGATAAATTACAATTTCCTGAGGTCACAGAATAGCAAGTCATAAACCAAGGGTTTTGATTGATTATATACCAGAAAGGCCAACTTGCCATGGCCAACTCATTGCAGTTCAACTCACCAAAGAACAACTCAATAATTCAATTTAATTATTTAAAATAATTTTAAAAATATTTTAATTTTTGTCATTCCCATTTCATTTCGTCCCTCCTTTGGCATCCTTTCTTTAATTATTCTGTTCTACCATTTTTTTCGATATTAGTGTAACTCTTCTCCCATAGCGAGTTGGCCATGGTGAATTGTCTCATGGCGAGTTGGCCATGGTGAACTGGCTGCCAGCAAGTTGACCACATCAAGTTATCCTACAGACCCTTATATGTCATTACGTTGGTGTCAACTCTCATCAGTGACACAAATAGGTGCTCACCATGATGATCTGTCCTTAACCTGATCCTTCCAGCGATTCCAAAGTTACATCATCGCTAGTGTAATTGGGTCTCTTCACTTTCTTCCATCTTTCCCAGCATTAGAACCTTCTCCAGAGTGCTGGGTCTTTGTATAATGCATCCAAAGTAAGATAATATGAGTCTGGTTGTTTGTGTCTCAATGGAAATCTCTGACTTGATTTGTTCAATGGTCCATTTGTTTGTTTGCTTGGCTTTCTACAGGGAGTCCTTAGCTTATAACTGGTCATTTTACGACTGTTCAAAATACAACAGTTCAGAAGGGGTGCATCACAGCCCTTAATGCACTCCTGATCATCGTAAAATGTCCCTCCCCCACTTCCCACGATCGCACAATCACATTTCAGGCACTCGGCAACTGCTTGCCTTTATCATCCAGTAGTAGAGTTCTGTGATCGCATGACAGTGATTGTCAACATTTTTCTATGGTTTCTGGCAAAAAAGACACCCATTCAGACTGTGCCTAAATTTGCTTGAGTATTGCATGATTCTTGCAATACTCTTATTGCATAAGAGCCTTGGTGGCGCAGCAGACTAAAGTGCTGTTAAATAGCACCAGCTGCCTGCAGTTACTGCAAGTTCAAATCTCACCAGGCTCATGGTTGACTCAGCCTTCCATCCTTTCGAGGTAGGTAAAATGAGGACCCGGTTTGTGGGGGCAATAAGCTGACTTTGTATAAAAAAGAACACCGCTTAGCACCTCCTAAGCAGGTATATAAATGTATGAAGGCTATTGCTTAACGCCTTGATGGTACAGTGGTTTAATGCACCCTGTTATTAACACAGCTGCCTGCAATTTCTGCTGGTTCGAATCTCTCCAAGGCTCAAGGTTGACTCAGCCTTCCATCCTTTCTAAGGTAGGTAAATTGAGGACCCAGATTGTGGGGGCAATAAGCTGACTTTGTATAAAATATACAAAAGAATGAAGGCTATTGCTTAACGCATTGTAAGCCGCCCTGAGTCTCCGGAGAAGGGCGGCATATAAATCAAATTAAAAAAAAAAACTCATTGTAAACCGCCCTGAGTCTCCGGAGAAGGGTGGCATATAAATCGAACCAATAAATAAATAAATGATTCATTTAACGACCACTATGCTTCACTTAATGATCGCTGCAAAAAAATGTAAAAAAAAGGGATTTGTCCCATGGGTGCCTCAAACTTACAACTACAGCCATTTACAACCAGATTTCCAGTCCCAGTTGTGGTCATACATTGAGGACTAACTGTATCGTATTCTGAGGAGTCTTCTCCACCACCATAGTTCAAAAGTATCAGTACTTCTCTTCTCTTGCTATTCTGCCCCAGCTACGGACCCCAAAGAACGCAGCACACACAAAGTCCGTACAAATCTTAGTTTACAATTAAGGACTACTAATGAGCTTTCTTAGTAGTTGTTCAAATACAAGTACAGTTTAAATCAGTCTTTTCTGAACAAGGGCTGTTAATTTAACTTCATTAACAGCCGACAAGAATCCAAAGAATAATAATTCAATTCTGAGGCACAATATTTCAGATAACCATAATCTTACTATGGTTGGAAGAATGCCCAGAAGCAATTTGCAGGAAAACTGACAAGAGATAAAAAAGAGCCGAATCAAACATTTCTGGAATCAAGACGCGAAGGAATATGAATGAAGTTGTTTCCTGCAAATTGTCTCAGTCGTTGTCCTTCCTTAAATAGGCTAAGGAAGTGGCCAATTAGCCCCAAACCTTAATCTCAAGGAGACCTCCTCCTGAGGAGCCACTCCTGCCTTTTGACAGCTCTGCGCACTCATGCATTGAGAAGAGGCTCCTCCTTTTCTTCCTCTTCATTTATGGGAGCTTCTGGAGGTTCTGAAGGCCCTGGCTGAATCCCTGCCTCTGGCACATCTTCTCCAGCCGCCTCATTCTCTGACTCAAGCGCCAGCTGCATAGGCTGCTGGCGCAGCACCACACCAGCCTTCTCGCTGTCGGAATCAGCTACTAACTGCACAGGCCACTGACGGGCCACAACACTTGCTTCTTTAAAGTCCAACTTTCACTTCCATAGAGCGTCAGAGAGAAAACCACATGTCTGCAGAATTCTGATCTTTGTGGCTACAGACACATCGCGGCAACCAAATACCTTTTCTATGGTGTTCATTGCTGCCCTATCAAACCTTAGGCTGAGGCTTATCTCTTGATTGCCAATTCCTGTTAATATAGTAGTCCTTAGTTAACTAGGATAATTGGGATTGGAATTTCCATTACTAAGCAATGTGATCATAAAGCACAATGAATGTCACATCGCTTCATGAAAGGCAATCTTGGCACTCCCCATTGCTGCAGTTAAGAATTGCAGGTCGTTAAACAAAGCCCAGGCAGCATGCAAGCAGGTTAGCAGGTAGGTAAGGCTACTGCTGGCATTGGAGCATTGAGCAACATGCAATCTTCTCTGTCGGCTTCCATATTGACGTTGATCACGGGAAGCCAGTAGAGAAGCTAAGAAATAACGGTCATTTTAACATAGGATGCTGCAACTGTCAGAGGTGTGACTGGTTGCCAGGCTACTCAGAATCACAATTATATTACCTCACGGGTAATATAAGAAAGCAAGGGCTTTTGGAGAGGACCTGAAGCTCATCTACTTTTGGAGAGTCATTCAGGATCTGGCCTTGGAGACTTCTACAGTACCTCTACAACTCAGTGTTTTTCAAAGTTGGCCATTTTAAGATGTGTGGACTTCATCTCCCAGAATTCCTCAGCCAGCATGCTGTTCTAACTAGTGCCTAGCAGCCTATTTGAGGAGGCCACGGTGGCTGGGGAATTCTGGGAGTTGAAGTCCACACATCTTCAAATGGCCAAGGTTGAGAAACCATGCATTTTACTTCCAGAGCGAAGCAACGGAGAGAAGTTATTAAACCTGAGGCAAAGTCCACACGGGGCCATGTCACAAGAAAGACAGATAACAGCTCTTGCCGAGCTGCTGCGCTTCACTCCACCCCAGCTGGCTCTTCTCATTTGCTTTGAAAAGAAGAGGAGAGACGGCAGGGTATTTTTAGCAGCCAAACCACAATAGAACAGTCACAAGTTCCCAGCAGCCTATTGGTAGAACTTTCTCCCTTCTCAACACACACACACACACACACACACACACACACACACACACACAAGAGCATTCTGGTTTTATACACCGCCCAGCCTAGGAGTCTGGAAGGAAGGCAACCAACAAACAAACGGTTGCAGATATCTTCACACCATCCTTTCCCACTTTGTTTAGCGAAGTGCTGGATGGAAAACAGGAAAGTGCTGCAAAAGTGCAAGTAGAAGGTAATTGTAGGCAATGCCATGCTCCAACAGGGAAGGAAGGAAGGAAGGAAGGAAGGAAGGAAGGAAGGAAGGAAGGAAGGAAGGAAGGAAGGACACAGAATCATAGGGGCAGAAAGGGACCTCAGAGGTCTTCTAGTCCAACACCTTATACTAGGGGTCTGCAACCTTATATAATCAAAAGAGCCATTTAGACCCGTTTCCCACAGAAAAGAAAACACCGGGAGCCACAAAACCTGGATGGGCATGGCCAACTTGATGTCACTCACTTCTACCAGTCACATGACAACCCCCCTAGCCACGCCTACCCAGCCTGTCATTAGGGCAGAGAACCAGTTGTTAAAAAATACCAGGAACCACAAGTCTTCAACAGGGAGTTGAAGTCCACAAGTCTTAAAGTTGCCAAGGTTGGCGATCCCTGCCTTACAACATCTTTTGCTTTTCGGTGGTGCTGCACTGCAATCACCGAAATAAAATCCTACAAACCCCATTTCGCATTTCACTTTATTGCTTTCTAAAAAGGAAAGCCCCTCCTAAGTCAGCAGTCCACATTGAGGCCACATGATCGAGGCGAGGCCTACCAAATGCCAAAAGAGGTACAGTTCTTCCTATACCGCAGCACTACCGGGCCCAAGTTTTAAAACTTTCAAAATGACCAAGGCGGTCTTCATAATAACCCCATCAAAGGTTTCTAGAATTGGAAGGGGGAGGGGGGTTTCCAAGACACAATGGCTTAAAATAATAAGCCATGACCAGATCAGGTTTCATTCTTTGATAAAGTGAAGCAGAATTGCCAGGCATGCAAATGACATCCTTTCAGATACAGAGATGGGCTCATTTGTCTGAAGGATTATCCAAACTTTGTTGAAATAAACACAAGGTGGCTCGATTCCCTTCTCTGAAAATATGCAGGATAAGAGCTGGATGGATGGGAGACCATCAGGAAATCCTACGGTTGAAAGCTAGATCTTTTTCTTTTAACGTATGTCTTGCTTGGTTGTAGAGGCCGCCTGTTGGCATTTTACTTGTCTACAGTAGTCCACAAAAACCACCAATGACTAATGCAATGGAGGACTTATTCTACAATTGGCTTGTGGTCCCAGAGGCTGATACTGTTTGGGGCTGAGAGAGGGACTGGCCCAAAGTGACCTAGCTTGAGATTCTACTCTTAGTCCAGGGATCTGTAACCTTAAACACTCAAAGAGCCATTTGGACCCATTTCCCACACAAAAAAAAAACACCGGGAGCCACAAAACCTAGGTGGGCATGGTCAACTCCACATCACTCACTCCCATCCAGTCACATGACTCCCCCTAGCCACGCCTACCCAGCTGGTCATTAGGGCAGAGAACTGGTTGTTAAAAAACACCAGAAACCACAAAACTCTTCTCTTTCTCTCTCTCTCTCTCTCTCCCTCTCTCCCTCTCTATCACCCCACTCTATCTACCCTCCACTCTCTGTATCTATGTCTCTCTCTCTCTTCCTCTCCCTCTTCCCCCCCTCCCCTCTGTATCTCTCGGATTTCCAAGGCCAGGCGATGGGAGGGGAGGGGAGGGGCGAAGCCAGACAGTGATGGGACGGGGAGCCGCAGCAGAGGGCCCAAAGAGCCACATGCAGCTCTGGAGCCGCAGGTTGCTGACACCCATCCTAGTCTATTACCTTCACCGTTATATTGCACTGGCTCTCAGCGGCAAATTAGCCTAGAAACCAAGAAAATATCCCAGAAAACTGCTCGTCACTTCTGTATTTTTGCCAAGAAAACTCCAGGGGCCTGTCATCAGAAGAAGGCGAAGTTTATCTTTTATTTATATCCCAGACGTCAAGTCAAAACTGTACCCATGTTTTTTGCAAGGCACAGTAGGCGGAAAAGCAAAATGAGCTGGGCTGGCTTTGTATGTAATATTTCAGGTATCAGTTGCCATCTGGCTAGTCTGTGTGCTCCGAAGACATACACATGAAATTCGAGTTATGGGGAGTTGAGAAAAATGGAGTTTGGAATTCTGTGGGCAGAAAATACTGTCCGGCTAACAAGCAAAAGTGAAAAACAACATCTCCTCAGAATTCATATCAAATCGAATCAAGCGCGAAGACAACAAGTCTACACTCCTTTTCCTTTTTGAGGAAGGAGAACCTGGCCAGATGCGGGGGGGAATCAGCATACATATATTATCACATCCTTAAGGCATCCATTGTTTTGTATCTTTGCATCAGTCAGTCCCAACCCTCACCAAAACACACACACAATTGGAAATATATTGCCCGAACGGAAGAGAAGAGAATAACAGAGTTGGAAGGGACCTTCGAGATCTTCTAGTCCAGGGGTCAGCAACCTGCAGCTCTGGAGCCGCATGTGGCTCTTTCACCCCTCTACTGCGGCTCCCTGTCACTCAAAATATGCATCACAACCGCCAATGTGCGACACCGCCGGCACGCAATTTATTGAGCTTTTCAACCTCCGGTAGGCCAACCATGGATAAATCCAAGAAAAGAAAAGTTTCAGAAGAAAACAGAACATTTAATTCAACTACATATGCTAGTTTTGTGGCCACTCAAGAAATAGTTAGGCATAGGAAGGGTTCTGTGGCTCCCGGTGTTTTCTTTTCTGTGGGAAATGGTTCCAAATGGCTCTTTCAGTGTTTAAGGTTGCAGGGGGTTCTAGTCCAACTCCCTACTCAGACAGGAAGCCCTATACCATTTCAAATAAATGGTTGTCAAATCTCTTCTTGAAAACCTCCAGTGATGGATCATCCACAACATCTGGACGCAAGTTGTTCCACTGATTAATTGTGATTAACTGTCAGGAAATTTCTCCTTAGTTCTAAGTTACTTCCATATATCTAGCTTCTATGTATCCAAATTTAATTTTGTCAACTAGCAATGTACAGGTTACACTTTCATCCACTTTGGTAGCCAAAGATACTTGATAAGAGTTTAAACCACCATTCTTCTCATTCCCACATGGCTCCTTCTTCTTCTAGGAACATGTATGGACCAGTAGTGGGTTTCAAATTCCATTGCTCCTGGTTTGCTTGTGGACAGTGCGCTTGCGCACACACGATGCTTCTGCACATGTGTAGAGACATCTGGGCGTGTGGGCAAAGCCTCCGGCCGCCGCTGCTACCGGTTCACCCGATCTGGGGCGAACCTCCACTGGTGTGGACTTTCATCTCCCAGAATTCTCCAGCCAGCTACAACCAGGATGGTGGGGGAATTCTGGGGGTTAAAATCATTGGTTGCCAGTTGCCCTCCGGGTGAGACTCAAGGTGCTGGTGATGACCTATAAAGCCCTACATGGCTTAGGCCCAGGATATTTGGCGGATCACCTGCAGCCAGCAACAACTTCCCATCGCCCGGTTCACGCCCATAGGGAGGGCCTGCTCAGGATGCCGTCGGCTAGACAATGTCGGCTGGCGGCCCCCAGGGGTAGAGCCTTCTCTGTGGGCGTGCCCACCCTCTGGAATCAACTCCCCTTGGGGCTCCGGTTGGCCCCTGACCTTCGCACTTTCTGCCGTGAATTAAAAACTTGGTTATTCAAGGTTTTTTTTTATTTATTTGATTTATATGCCGCCCTTCTCCGGAGACTCAGGGCGGCTTACAGTGTGTTAAGCAATAGCCTTCATACTTTTGTATATTTTATACAAAGTCAGCTTATTGCCCCCACAAATTGGGTCCTCAATTTACCTACCTTAGAAAGGATGGAAGGCTGAGTCAACCTTGAGCCTGGCGAGATTCGAACTTACTATAATTGCAGACAGCTGGTGTTAAATTACAGTGCTTAGTCTGCAGAGCTATCCAAGTCCCCTGGCCTGGACTGATGGGGTTTTATATGGGTTTTTAACTTTTATCTGGTTTAATTAGGTATTTTAACTTTGTGCTGTGGTTATTGTAGATTTTATTGTTGTGAGCCATCCTGAGTCCGTTGGAGATAGTGCGGCATATAAGTTAAATAAAATAAATAAATAAATAAAATAAATAAAATCAACAGATCTGAGCCGTGGTGGCGCATTGGTTAGAATGCAGTATTGCAGACTAATTCTGCTGACTGACAGGGATTCGATCCTGACTGGTTCAAGGTTGACTCAGCCTTTCAACTTTCCAAGGTCGGTAAAATGACGACCCAGATTATTGGGGGGCCATATGCGGACTCTGTAAACCACTTTGAGGGGTTTATAAAGCACTATGAAGTGGTATATAAGTTTAAGTGCTATTGCTATCTTAACATGGCCAAGGTTAAGAAACACTGCTATAGTCAAAGCTTCTGGAATCCACTACTATTGTTAAAAAACAAATCAACTTCTGATTTCTGATCTTAAAATCAGGCTGGCTGGGGAATTCTGGGAGTCCACACACCTTCAAGTTGTAATGGTTGAGAAACATTCCTCTAGGGCAGTGTTTCCCAAACTTGGGAACTTCAAGATGTATGGACTTCAACTCCCAAAATCTCACAGCCAGCCATGCTGGATGGGGAATTCTGGGAGTTGAAGTCCACACTTCTTAAAGTTCCCAAGTTTGGGAAACACTGCTCTAGGGTGCCCATAAGCACCTCCCTGGCCCCAGACCACCCCAAATGTCCTGAAAGGTGCAGCTCCTATTATCACTTTTAAAGGTAGTCCTCAATTTACAACAGTTCATTTAATGACTTTTCATTAAATTTTAAATTTTTTTAAACTGAAAATTTTAAATTTTTCAGTTACAAAGGCACTGAAAAAAGTAACTTATGTCCGTTTTTCCCCACTTACGACCATTGCAGCATCCCCATGGTCAGGTGATCAAAATTCAGATGCTTGGCAACCGATTCACATTTATGACACTTGCTGTTTCCTGGGGGGCGTGTGATCCTCTTTTGCGACCTTTTGACATTCAGTCAATGGGGAAGCCAGATTCACCTAACAACTGTGTTACTAACTTATCAAATGCAACGAGCCACTTAACAACTGTGGCAAGAAAAGTCGTAAAATGGGGCAATCTCACTTCACAAATGTTTCCCTTCGCAACGTACATTTTGGGCTCAATGGTGGTCGCAACTCGAGGACTACCTGTATTTACAAGGCATCTCCGGGTCCACTTAGTCATTCCTAGAAAATAAAAATAGTGACTTGCTTTTATTCCAGATTTTACTGAACTGTGTCTGCCCACCCAGAGGAAAAGAAATAAACAGCGTGGGCATAGAAGAAACAGCTTTACAGTAATTAGGTATCAAACAACCACAGTATCTTCCACTCTACTCAATATTATAAATGTGTCCCCCGGCCAATTTAACCCGTCAGGAAAGTTAGGCATTTAAAAAACAAACAAACCATAAAGCTGTTTCCACCAGATAAAACCAACCCAAAAATATACTAGTGCAACCTCAAACCAGGAGAACCTTCAGGAGTGTCGTTCCAGTGAAACCCACCCCGTAACTCCAAACCACATCCTTCCTTCCTTTCTTTTATATCCAGTTCGCTGACAACTCCCAACCAAGTTTTAACAAGCTGTAAATTCAGTTCCCCATGCAGCTCTCAGCATTCAGCCAATTCTGAGCTTATGGGTCCCCGGAGAGCTTTCTGAAGCCGCAAGGCTGTTTGTAGTAGTTAAATATGCACAGCAAATAGACCGAGTGGAAATATCCAGCAGGTGGAAAACCAAAGGAGACCTAGGGGAAGATAGGCTCCGCTCGCCCAACGATGGGCAGCATGTACTATCATCTTTCAGCTACGCCCCGAAACTGAACGTGACCCATTTTGTCCCAGGTCTGCACAAAAGACTGAAAGAAAGGAGGGGCAAGAAGGGGTCTCAGGACTGGTGGGAGCACGCTTCTCACCCCAGGAAGTCTTTGCAAAAAAAAAAAAAAAAGGAATTACGAAGACCATATTTCTCCCATTAAGCTAGAATTCGCCAGTCCTAACACGACGGCTGGCAGATCAAAAGAAGAAGCAAGGCATCTTGTGTCACTACTACCTGTGTTAAGTAACTGTTTGGTGTGAAATCGTGTCGTGCTTAAGTACTATTTATTCATAAGCCCTAAATGTCTCTCCTCTTACTTTCACCGTTCGTGATTTTCCAAAAGGCACAGGTGCAAAAGACCAGCCTGGTATGGGCAGTCCTCGGCTTACAACTCTTTGTTTACTGACTGTTCCAAATTACACCGAAAAAAGTGACTTGTGATCATTTTTCACACCTAAGACCTTTGTATCAGTGGTGGGTTCCTCCCGGTTCCGCCGAGCCGGTAGCGGTGACGATATGACGTCACCGAACCGGTTCTGCCCCCTTCCCGCCCCCCCGCGTTATTCTTACGTTTTATTTGGCCCCACCCCCAATCTATTGCTGCCTCCTGAGTCCCAGCTGATTGGCTAGAAGGAAAAAAACTGTTTAAACTCTTGCCGCGGGGCTTCAAAAGGCCGCCCTACAGCTGATCAGTGTTAAAAGGCAGTGTGGTGGTAGACCGGTGCCTCCAAAAACAAATGAGTAGACCGGTGCCTCCAAAAATAAATGAGTAGACCGGTACAGCTCTGCAAGCAGTTAAAAGCCTGGTATAGCAGTACCTCTGCTAAATCCTAAAGAATTGTCACATGACCATCAAGCCACACCCACAAAATAAGCCACGCTCACAGAACCGGTAGTAAAAAAAATTTAGAACCCATCCCTGCTTTGTATGCACCCCTGGTTGCAGTGTCCCAGGGTTATGGGATCCTCTTTTGTGACCTTCTGACAAGCAACGTCAATGGGGAAGCCAGATTCACTTAACAACCATGTTACTAACTCAACCACTGTAGTGAGTCACGTAACAATTGTGGCAGGAAAGATTGTAAAATGGGGGAAAAACTCACTTAACAACTGTCTGGCTTAGCAATGGGAATTTTGGGCTCAACTGTGGTCATAAATCAAGCACTATCTGTATGGAACAGGCTTGTATGATTGAATCTGCTATACCTCTTCTAGGTACTGTGCTATGATTAGTTTGGTCTGCTTTTTTTTTTGCTTGATATATAGAGGTTTTACTCCTGTATATTGTTTTTGTTGCTTGTGGTTGGCTTCCCAGAATTCATATGTAAGATGGATTACCATATATATTTTGTAAAACAAGTATAATAAAATAAATACCTGTATTTTTTGTACTATAAGACGCACCGGAGTATAAACGCACCTAGATTTCAAAGAGGAAAACAAGAAAAAAATAGTTTTTGGCCTCCGCGTGCCCAGTTTTTTCCCCACCCTAACCCTAACTCCAGCAGCACTCTGCAGGCCTCCCAAACCCTCTGCGCATCGGAGGTGCGGACGAGCGGAGGTGGGTGGGTTTGGGAGGCCAAAAACAGGGCCGTATTCAGTCTATGAGACGCACTGACATCTCCACCCACTTTTGTGGGGGGGAGTGAGTCTTATAGTCTGAAAAATACATTACATTCTCCCCTCCTCGTCTCGTTTCCTTTTTTCCTTAAGACTAGACCCGCGAACATTTGATGAAGGGGACTACGAGCCCTTCCGCCACCATGCTTGGTTCCTAATTTCAAACCTTCAGAAAGAGTTTCACTCGGAAAAGCAAAGAAGTTCTCTTGAAATTATCTAGGCAACTTGCAACTGAACAACCATAGGCATAAAGAAATAGCATCCAACCAGTATCAGTTTGATTTGATTTTAGAACATCTAAGCAATCTCGATCGGAGGTTAAGGTTTCCCAGTTGTTAATGTCCATTCCCAGGGCCTTTAGGTCCCTCTTGCAGATATCCTTATATCGCAGCTGTGGTCTCCCTCTGAGGCGCTTTCCCTGCACTAATTCTCCATACAGGAGATTTTTCGGAATCCGACCATCAGCCATTCTCACGACATGCCCCAGCCAGCGTAGACGTCGCTTTTTCAATAATGTATACATGCTAGAAATTCCAGCACATTCCAAGACTGCGCTATTTGGGGCTTTGTCCTGCCAGGTGATGCGAAGAATTCGTCAGAGACAAGTGCATATGAAAGATGTTCAACTTTCTCTCCTGCTGTGCGTAAAGGGTCCAAGACTCACTGCATTACAAGAGTGTGCTCAGGACGCAGGCTCTGTAGACCTGGATCTTTGTATGTTCCATCAGCCTCTTATTAAGCCATACACTCTTTGTAAGTCTGGAAAATGTGGTGGCTGTTTTACCAATGACCTCCAATCGTTCAGCTTGGAGGCTAAAGACGCAGCATGGCCTTCTCCAATTCGAAGAGACACTTTTTAAAAAAAATTTGATTTATATGCCGCCCTTCTCCGGAGACTCAGGGCAGCTTACAATGCATTAAGCAATAGCCTTCATACTTTTGTATATTTATACGAAGTCAGCTTATTGCCCCCACAAACTGGGTCCTCAATTTACCTATCTTAGAAAGGATGGAAGGCTGAGTCAACCTTGAGCCTGGGGAGATTCGAACTTACAGTAATTGCAGACAGCTGGTGTTAATCACAATGCTATCAGTCTGCTGAGCCACCAGGCCCATTGTTCGGCACTTGTTTGGCAGGCTGAGGCAAAGAGGCAGTCCCGGAACCAGTGAAATCTGGGGGCTGGGCAGGGGACAGAATGTATCTGCCCTCAGTGTGGAAGGGATTGCTACTCTCGAATTGGCCTTTTCAGTCACACTAGATCAGTGATGGCTAACCTTTTTGCTGTCGCATGCCAAAAGCAGGGGGAGTGTGGGGGGGGTCACACACGCGCGTGCCCATACCCATAATTTAATTCCTCCCCGTGCCCCACCTGCGTATGCGCGCGTGACCCGCTTCCCCCCGCTTTTGGCACACAACAGCAAAAAGGTTACCAGTGGGCCCAGTAGGCCTGTTTTTCACCCTCCCCAGGTTCCAGAGGCTTTCTTGGAGCCTGGGGAGGGCGAAAATGGCCTTCCCCACCCCCCTGGAGGCCGGAAACAGCCCGTTTCCTGACTTCCGGTGGGCCCGGAAGGCCCAAAATCCAGCTGGCTGGCGCACGCATGCAAATGCCCTTGTGAGATATGCCACATGACCCATGGAAGCCATGCAAGGATCCCTTGGTTAATCCTCAAGATGCTACAAAAGTAAGAATTGACAAAATGTTCTGTTCTGGAGTTAGAACATTCCAAAGAACTTTGGTACATTCCATTTTCACTCTAGACCACATCAGCTTAGTCATTCCAGAGATGATCCGGTGGATTTCAAAAGGAAAACTGCGGGAACAGAACATTTTGAACATCTTACTACAGGATTTTTATTAAGGACTTTGACCGAGTGATCACTGCTATCATCAGCCTCATAAACTACCTCTATGATTACATGAACAGTAATAAGTGGAGTGGAGTGGAGTAGGAGTGGAGTGGAGTGGAGTGGAGTAGGAGTGGAGTAGGAGTAGGAGTAGGAGTGGAGTGGAATGGAGTAGGAGTGGAGTAGAGTAGGAGTGGTGTGGAGTGGAGTGGAGTAGTTGTCACTTTAAATGTACATTAATCAGCATATATTGAAATATGCTCTAGTGGCTCAGCAGACTAAAGCACTGTTATTAACATCCACTTACATCAGCTGCCTGCAATTACTGCAAGTTCAAATCTCACCAGGCTCAAGGTTGACTCAGCCTTCCATCCTTTCTAAGGTAGGCAAAATGAGGACCCAGATTATGGGGGCAATAAGCTGACTTTGTATAAATATACAAAAGTATGAAGGCTATTGCTTAACGCATTGTAAACCGCCCTGAGTCTCCGGAGAAGGGCATCATATAAATCATTTTTTTTTTAAAAAAATGAAATTTCATTGCATACAGCTCTCAAAGGGTCACCACCTCCAATATATACTACATAAACATGACCCCCCAAAAAATCATCTACTAGTGCCAGCTTTAGAAAAAGATCTATCATCTACAATTTACCACCACTTCTACGTGAGCAGGTTCTCCTGCTTTTCTCATGGTGTAGACCATGGGTGTCAAACTCGCGACGTCACATTGCCGTCACATGACGTATTGCGACGTTTTCCCCCTTCGTGGAGCTCGGGTGGGTGTGGCCTGTGCGTGACGCATCCGGCCTGCAGGCTGCCAGTTTGACACCCCTGGTGTAGACAGAAGGTTGCAGCAGAACCTGCCCTCTGACCCTCTTCCCACCCTAAATTCACCATCCTCACCTGATCTCCTCAAAGGACTGGCTCTGTCTTCTACCTGACTTCAGGTTTGACTTATTTGAAGCGTCCGTTTTTCGTCCTGTGGATTGCCAATATAATCTCGTGCATAAGATCCTTCCTGTGTGGTCTTTTCTCAACAGGAATCAAAGCACTTAAAGATTAATTCAACCCAGTAGCTAAGCAGCTAAACATTTATGGGCAAATAACGCTGGGCACAGCAAATACCCACTTCCTCCTACACTTGCCTACAAGCTCCCACCCCTTCCTTTCCTGGACATGAAATCCTGTTTGTCAACAGGAGACCAATTTCACAGACACCTTACCAAAGAACAGCCTTACACCAAATCAGAAGGTTCAGCCGTAGTCTGTCTAATGACAGCGAAGGCTTTTTTGCAAGCTAATTTAGGAACAGCCGCTTGGTGGTCTGCTAAGTGATGTTTAACTGACTCAGGAGGTCCTCTCTAGTTTTAACTGAGGTTCAAGAAGGTGGCCGACAATTTCACATGGCAGAGAAAGAAACTGGAGAAGCGCACAAGGACAGACTTCCAGGTTATATATTGCTAACCCCACCAATTGCTGCTTCCACCTCAATTGATCAGGTTCATACAAAACACTGTTCATTTTAGGTGAATGAGGTGTTGACACACTGCATCTCTCTTTCACACATACCTTTTTCCGCCCCCTTCCCACTCTGGGCTTGTTATTGCAAGTAGTCTTTGACTTACAAACACAATTGGGACCAGAATCTTCATTGTTAAGCAAGACGGTTGTTAAGTGAATCCTGCTCCATTTTACCATGGTTTTTGCCACGGTTGTTAACCAAACAACTGCAGTTCTAAGTGAACCATGCAGTCATTGGGTTTCCCCCCCTTGATTTTGCTTGTCAGAAGCCAGCTGCAAAGGTCTGCAACCAAAGCTGCAACCATTGTAAATATATGCTGGTGACCAAGGGGCAGAATTTTAAACATTCCCCCATGCCATTACTGTAAGCCTTTGTAGGTGATTGATTGGTGGACTGGTTTTGATTTAAGACAGGGGTCAGCAACCTGCAGCTCTGAAGCCACATGTGGCTCTTTCACCCCTCTGCTGTGGCTCCCTGTCACTTAAAATATGCGTCACAATTTGCGACACCCACCGGCACACAATTTATTGAGCTTTTAAACCCCCGGTAGGCCAACCATGGATAAATCCAAGAAAAGAAAAGTTTCAGAAGAAAACAGAACGTTTAATTCAACTATATATGCTAGTTTTGTGGCCGCTCAAAAAATAGTCAGGCACAGGAAGGGTTTTGTGGCGTTTTCTTTTCTGTGGGAAACGGGTCCAAGTGGCTCTTTGAGTATTTAAGGTTGCAGACCCCTGGTTTAAGCCAATTGCATCTAGGATGAGAAAAGTACATTCCCTTGTCCTTAAGAATCTGTAAGAGCATTTACAACTACTCCCCACTTTTAAAGGCGATATGATCCAAATCTTTCTGGCAAGTTCTGGAATTCTGTAAAAAAGATGTCATGAATTCTACAGGCCGCCACAGCCATTTTATAAGCTATGATGCACCCTGAATCCTCAAGGGTCCAGGGACAATAAACCACAGCTTTTCTACATCTTTGGAATGCAGTGTTTGCTTTCTTTTATTGGCAAGTCAGATCCCCAACCTCACTGCCTTTACCACACTGGTATCAGAAGTGGGATGCTGACGGGAGCTAGTTAGTGGCTCACCCACAAAGTGCAAGCAAGAGTGCAAGATCTCACCAATAGTCTACATCTGTATGTGCACACCTTCACCAGAGTGGTGACACCCACTAACCAGAATACAACCTGCTATTGCTGCTGCTGCTCCTCTTTATCATCATCATCATCATATTTAATCTTTCAAGGGTCCTCTGTTACTAAGATACCAGATCTGGAATGCAACTCTTTGGATGATCTCTAGATGGAAGCAAAGAGACAACTTTGCTCTTGTACTGCCATCTGCTGGTCAGGTCTGAAGGTTCAGATCTGGTAAACCCTATTAATACCTCATTGGCTTTGTTTTTTTCCCCCCCCAGGCAGATATGCACAATCCCAAACAAAGCACTCCGTTACATCCACCATAGTTTATGTTTTCTGAGAATTATCATAAGGCCGATAGAGGATCCAGAGACAGTTGTGTAACAAAGATTAGGCTGGGACTGGGGCTGTGCAGACTGCTTTCTTCCCCCATGTGATTTTAGTAGAGACCAGAATGCATCAAAGACATTCTCACAGGCATTGTATTCTCTATCAGCTATAAAAGGAACAACATGAAAATGTGGGAGGACTGGAAATCCCTTTCCACCAAAATTATCTCCCATATTTGTCGTATATTTGTAGGAGCCAGATGTTCTTGGAGAAATGCCAAGGTTGTTTGGTTTGGATGGTTTTTCTGGAAAGCGCAAGTACTGTAAAGAAGGGGGGGTGAAAATCCATCTTCCCACCAAAAATTCCCAGTTGATAATTTTAAGACAAAATTCAGCAACAAGGCATCTGAGGCTAGGGTCTGAAATACCTGAAATCAATGCACAAATTAAAATGGATTTTTTGGGGGAAGAAGCCCCAAATCGTACGAGATTTCCGCATTTTTACATGAGATAAATTGAGTTAACATCTCATGTGGCATCTTGAAACTTTACTAATTAAGGTTTTTCCTTTTCATCCTGCCCCTCTTGTTACAACCTTGTGTTAAGTGATGAGAAGGGGAGAAAGATTATTCCAAGATTATTCACCAGGTGTTGAAGAGCAGACCATCCAGTAAAACTCCAAGTGAGAAGGACAAAAGTATATTGTGGCTGGCACCTATTTTAAAGGATGGTGGTGAGTAAATTAAACTATTGTAAAGCTGCAGTGAAGTGAAACTTCTGTTTACCAACTCAAAACGTCTCATATCACAACCATTGATGTATCACAGGTTTCAAACACCTTTCAAGATACTAATAGAAGAGTTCAGGGTTAAACTGTTTGGGTCCTTGGTGTTTTCTGCAGATGTTCCATTACCCAGCTAACTAACATCATCAGTGCAACATCACTAATATTACCTAGCTGGGTAATAAAACGTTTGCAAGAAAAACAACCAAGCTCAGAGAGCACCTAGGACCCCACCTTTCAAGATGCTGCAACAAAGAAGACGGCATACATGGTTTCTTCAGATTATTGACTGCATTCACATGACCAGCCATGATCAGTTTGATAGTTTGGGTCTCCACCTCACGTCTCTTTGATTAAACACGGTCATCTTTTGGGACCCAGGAAGTACACCTTCCCCATAACAGCACTTGCCCTGTGGAATGAGAATTCCCCCACTCTTAAGATCCGTATCGCTCCTAGTCTGTTGACATTTCAGAGGGCCATAAAGATCTGGCTGTTTTCCCAGGATTTGGACTAGGATAGACAGACCCCATTACAGAGTATATGTGGTCTGGTTGCTATTTTTCTAACTTACTTTGCAGTTTCTTAAATTGCTTTCTTAATAGCATTCTTATTCACTTGTTTTTGTGTGTGTGTGTATATGTATTTTAGTTTGTGAGCAGACCAGAGTGAGTAGGAATTGGGGCATCAAACATCAAATCAAATAGAAAGGCATAGTTATCTATGACTTTCTTAGCTAACTCAATTATCTGACTTTGCACAATGCATGGAACATACACTGATCCCATGGGCTCAGTTTGCACAACTTAGAATGATGTGCAATCACAGCTATTGCAAATCAACTCTCCTTATCCCTGGATATTGACCAAGTTGGCCGGGCATGACTAAAATGAACCACAAATGGTAGGTTACAAGCTGTCCATATCAACTCTAACATAATCCACTGAATTTCCCTACCAAGTATCTCCAACATGGACTACCAATGACCTCATTTTCTTGTCATCTGTGGTTTCTTCCAATACAGACCAAGCACATAATTACACAACATCACAGGATAATGTAAGGACCAAGATTGGAAAGAGAGCCAGTATGGTGTAGTGGTGAAGATAATACATTAGAAGACATGAATTTGAGTTCTAGTCCTGCTTCGGGCAAAAACCAGATGGGTGACCTTGGGCCAGTCCATCCCTCTCCAATCTAGGAAGGTGGAAACCACTTCTGAAATCCTGCCAAGAAAAATTCAGGGACTTGTCCAAGCAGTCATTAGGAGTCTGCACTGTCTTGAAGATACCAAAAAGAGTCTGCAACCTGAAACACTCAAAGAGCCATTTGGACCCGTTTCCCACAGAAAAGAAAACACCGGGAGCCACAAAACCCTTCCCGTGCCTGACTATTTCTTGAGCGGCCACAAAACTATAGTTGAATTAAACATTCTGTTTTCTTCTGAAACTTTTCTTTTCTTGGATTTATCCATGGTTGGCCTACTGGGGGTTGAAAAGCTCAATAAATCGTGTGCTGGCAGGTATCATACATTGTGACAGGGAGCCGCAGCAGAAGGGTGAAAGAGCCACATGCGGCTCTAGAGCTGCAGGTTGCTGACTCCTGGGCTAGCCCCCCCTCCCCAAAAAAGTAGAGTTCCAACACAGAAAAGCAGAACATGTAGAATCACCTATTTATAATCTAGCCTAATAAAGCTATCCCTACAGCAGGATTCCAAGAGCCAAAACAAGAGCCTAAACATATATGTTCTGATAGGTATCCAACTTCAAACCAATTTGCAAACAGAACAGTCATTCCGATTCTATGATCCCTTGTTTTCCAGCCAAAATTTATCTTGGCAGCACAACAGCCCAGCTTCCCATGATGTCATCTTTAGGAAAGGCTTTCAAATGAAAGCATCTCCGCTTGAAGATCTCCAATTAAGAGGTCACCACCTCTCTGGGTCACTGATTCCACTGCCAACCTGCTTTAACAAAGACGAACATTTCCACGGATGACACATGGTCTGTGCTGATAGTCCAGGATTGATAATGGGAACGAAGAATGTTTGGGTTAGATAGCTTCCTATTACAATACTGAGCAGGATAACAATAGCAAGAAAGCAGGGAAGCAAAGCCTTTCAGTTAGCAATAGCACTTAGACTTATATACCGCTTTAACGCTTTCCAGCCCTCTCTAAGCAGTATACAGAGTCACCATATTTGCCCCCAACAATCAGGGTCCTCATTTTACCCACCTCGGAAGGATGGAAAGCTGAGTCAACGTTGAGCCTAGTGAGAATCGAACTGCCAAACTGCTGGCAGTCAGAAGAAGTAGCTTGCAGTAATGCGCCACCCTGGCTCAGTTGCACAGGAAGTCCTCAATTTATGACCACAGTTGAGATCAGAATTTGCAATGTTAAGTGCAATCACAAGATCATTAAAGTCGTTAAGTGAATCACAAGATCATTAAAATCTGGCTTCTTCCATTGACTTTGCTTGTCAAGAAGCCAGATGGGAAGGTCACAAATTTTGGGCACATGACCCTGGGATGCTGCAACAGTCATAAATGCATGCCAGTTGCAAAGCACCAAATTTTGATCACATGACCACGTGAATGTTGTGTCAGTTGTTGAAATGTGAGGACCAGTCATTTTCTTCAGCGCCATCGTAACTTGGAACAATCCCTAAATGAATGGTTATAAGTTGAGAACTACTCATAATGCCCATTGTCTTGTTTGGGTCAACAGAACTCTAGGGTGGCATGTTTCCAAAACCTTGGAATGGTATACAACATGATCACAACCAGGATCTAAACACTGAGATGGATAGATTCTAAGTCACAGCTCCACGCATTTATTCTCCATGCACAGCCTGGTCAAGATTATGTACCAATCTCACATCACATAAAAATCAAGGTTCTTGATTTTTGGAATTTGGGTTCATTTTTTTTTTAATTTGATTTATATGCCGCCCTTCTCCGGAGACTCAGGGCGGCTTACAGTGCATTAAGCAATAGCCTTCATACTTTTGTATATTTTTATACAAAGTCAGCTTATTGCCCCCACAACTGGGTCCTCATTTAACCTACCTTAGAAAGGATGGAAGGCTGAGTCAACCTTGAGCCTTTCCACCCAAAGCAAATAAACTCAATGAAAACCATGACATATCTGTAATATTTAATCCAGCCAGTCACTAACCTGGACAGAACATCTTCTACTGACAATAAAGGATCACATTTACCGGATGAAAAAAACTGCTATTCTGGTAAAATGAGGCTCCCTGCCTACTTTGGGTGCTATCTAACAAAATGAAATTCAATGGAGAAAAAAGTCAGGTTCCACATTTAGGCAAGAAAAACAAAATGCACAGGTACAGTATATGTGGTACCTTGCTCAATATTAGTAACTGTGAGAGGGGTCTTGGAGCCCTAGGTGAACAATCACTTAAATATGAGCCAGCAGTGTGCTGCAGCTGCCAAAAAAGCCAACACAGTTGTAGGGTGCATTAACAGAGGGATAGAATCAAGATCACATGGCGTGACTGTTAATACTATTTTATAATGCCTTGGTAAGGCCACACTTGGAATACTGCATCTAGTTTCGGTCGCCACGATGTAAAAAAGATGTGGAGACTCTAGAAAGAGTGCAGAGAAGAGCAACAAAGATGATGAGGGGACTGGAGGCTAAAACATATAAAGAACGGTTGCTGGAACTGGGTATGTCTAGTTTAATGAAAAAGAAGGACTAGGGGTGACTTGATAGCAGTGTGACTGTTCCAATATTTCAGGGGTTGCCACAAAGAAGAGGGGAGTCAAACTATTTTCCAAAGCAGCTGAGGGCAGGACAAGAAGCAATGGATGGAAACTAATCAAGGAGAGAAGCAACCTAGAACTAAGCAGAAATTTCCTGATAGTTAGAACAATTAATCAGTGGAACGAATTGCCTCCAGAAGTTGTGAATGCTCCAACACTGGATGTTTTTTAGAAGAGATTGGACAACATTTGTCTGAAATGGTATAGGGTTTCCTGCCTGAGCAAGGGGGTTGGACTAGAAGACCTCTAAGGCCCCTTCCAACGCTGTTATTCTATTATAATCTATTCTTTTTTGCTTGGGTGATCTTGTAAGTCCATAATACTAGGACAGGGGTGGGCAACTGTGGCCCTTTTACAACCTGTGGACTTCAACTCCCAGAATTCCTGAGACAGCCAAGCCAAGCTGTCTCAGGAATTCTGGGAGTTGAAGTCCACAGGTTGTAAAAGGGCCACAGTTGCCCACCCCTGTCCTAGGAGAATACGGAAGAGGATTTAATATGGAAGTGAATCCTTCCCTATTGTTTGAGCAGCTGGAGACGGTAGTTGAAGAGTGTCCATCAGTTAAAAACACCATGTTGGAGAGTTTGCACCACCACCCAAACCACTTGCCAGTCTAGCCCTCCAGCTCTTTTTCTTGGAGGACGGACAGGTAAGACTTAGACGCTGTCCCACTGCTGACCTGCTGCTTATGTTTCCACAGTAGGTTTACCCTGCTATTGACCTGGTTAAGCATGCCAGGCTAATTCAGGCTGGGAGAGGGGGAAGTGGGGAAGAGAGGGGGGAAGGGGATATTGCAAGTTCAGAAGTGTGAGCACCAGGAAGTGCTAATTGGATAATTTTGCAAAACTGAGGCGCCCCTCTTGAATAAAGCTTTTGCAGAAGATTTGTCTGGTGTGCTTTGAGAGCATGAAACAAAAATTTAATTTCAATAGACTTTTAACACTTCATTCATTTATTTAAACGCCATTAATATCCTTTTACCTTTTGGAATTTGGAAGTGAGGGTTGGAATGCTTTACAACGAGATGAGCTTAATACCCAAATCAAAAATAATGCCTGTTGTTTTTCATGGATAAAACAGACAGGAGGATACAATTATCTGCAAAAATGCAAAGACTCCGCAAATTGAACTTGACTCCAATTGAGCACTCCGTAGAGTAGTTATCTTGACACCCATGTGAAAATCTTTCCCTTCTTTCAGGATTTTCTATTTAAGACCACAACCTTGGTTATATCCTAGCAGGCTCATATCTGTGTATCAACCAGGTCCAATCCCAATTTTAACTTGTTAACCCTTAACATTTTGAACACTGGGAGCCCTTAACTGGCTCCCAGTGGTCTTCCGGGTGCGATTCAAGGTGTTGGTTACCACCTTTAAAGTGCTCCATGGCATTGGACCTGGGTACCTTGGAGACCGTCTTCTGCCACCAGTAGCCTCCCACCGGCCAGTCCGCTCCCACAGAGAGGGTCTCCTCAGGGTGCCATCGGCCAAATAATGTCGGCTGGCGACATCCAGGGGGAGGGCCTTCTCTGTGGGAGCCCCAGCCCTGTGGAATGAACTGCCCCCAGAAATGCGTAAGATCTCCGATCTCCATGTATTTCACTGGGCCCTCAAAACCTTGTTGTTCCGCCAGGCCGGGCTATCAATGTAAAGATTTTAATTGGTTTAAATATGGGATTTTAAATTTGGGGTTTTATAATTGAGCCAATTATTTAATAATTTTAATTATTTTTAAATTTTGTCTGTCTCTGTGCTTTTAATCAGGCTGTATACCGCCCTGAGTCCTTCGAGAGAAGGGCGCTATAGAAATAAAATTAATAAATAAATAAATAAATAATAAACATTTTAACCCTACTGTAACAGGTTCTATGCGGGACAGATGAACAGAAGACTACCAGAGCGCATCTATGAATGCCAACTAACAGCCAGAAGACATGATGAAAACTCCTTAATTGCAGAATACAACTGTGAGCATCCTAGACCAATTATAGCTAACCTTTTTGCTGTCGCGTGCCAAAAGCGGGGGGAGCGGGAGGGGTCGTGCATGCCCACACCCATAATTCAATGCCCCCCCGCGCTCCCTCTGCTTTTGGCACACAATGGCAAAAAGGTTACCGCTAGGCCCATTTTTCGCCCTCCCCAGGCTCCAGAGGCTTTCTTGGAGGCTGGGGAGGGCAAAAATAGCCTTCCCCATGCCCCAGAGGCCCTTCAGAGGCCGGAAATGGCCTGTTTCCCGACTTCCAGTGGGCCCGGAAAGCCCGAAAATCAGCTGACTGGCTCGCAGATGCATGCTGGAGCTGGAGCTAGGGCAACGCTTGTGTGCCTACAGATATGGCTCCGCCATCACGGTCCTAGACCAAGCTAAATCCAAAAACTCTAGGGAATTTGTGGAAGCCTAACACTCAGACAAATCAGCCATTAACAGGCACATAAGACAACCTACATTTACACGCTATTCAAGAAAGACAATTAAAAAAAACTAAGAAGGAAATAAAATGACCAAAACACCCTCTTGGCCAGCAATCAACACCCAAATAAGCAGGGATTAACACCAGGATTAATACCAGATCCACAATCAAGCAGTAAACAATGCCCCAATCAAGGAACTACCAACTGAGACAAACAAAGTACCAAGAAGAAAACAACAGTCCCCACCTAAAATGACAGGGCAAGTCATCATATATAAAGACAGAGCAAACTCCACTTCCTTCTAGCACTGAAGATGTTACCTAGTTGGGTAATGAAATGTCTGTAACCAAACCAAGAAAGCACCAAGGACCCCACTTAACTTTTTTTTGTTGAGATCAGCCAAGGTGTAGGACTAACTTAACCATGTTCACTCAACCCACTTTTCTGAGTTCGAACAGCCCACAATACAAGTAGTCCTTGATTTACAACAATTTGCTTAGTGACCAACGGCACTGAAAAAAAAAAGACTTATGACCATTTTTCACAGTTATGACCGTTGCCGCATCCCCATAGTCATGTGATTTACATTCGGATGTCTGAATGATGTCCACTGGTAGCACAGTGGACTAAAGCACTGTTATTAACATCTGCTGCTTGCAATTACTGCAAGTTCAAATCTCACCAGGCTCAAGGTTGACCCAGCCTTCCATCCTTTCAAAGGTAGGTAAAATGAGGACCCAGATTGTGGGGGAAATAAGCTGACTTTGTATAAATATACAAAAGTATGAAGGCTATTGCTTAACACATTGTAAGCCGCCCTGAGTCTCCGGAGAAGGGTGGCATATAAATTAAAGCAAAAAAAAAAAAACAAACTGATTCACATTTATGATCACAGTGCTTCGGGATCATGTGATCTCGTTTTGGGACCTTCTCGCAAGCAAAGTCAATGAGGAAATCCGATTCACTTAACAACCGTGTTACTAATTTAAGAACTGTGGTGATTCTCTTAACCAATGTGGCAAGAAAAATAGTTAAAACTCCCTTAACAAATTTCTCACTTAGCAACATAAATTTTGGTTTCGATTGTGGTCGTAAGTAGAGGATTACCTCTTACCACAAATCACCACCATAGGCTGGGTTCACATGTTAAAATATGGTTTCTTGGTTTGGTTTAGCATGTTATGGAAATAGAGAGAACACTAACAAAAACAGGAGCTAATTTTCTTCAGCCTCCTCCACTATAACATATAAATGCACCCCAAGTTGCAAGAATGTATATCCTGTCTCAGTAAAAGCCACCAAGGGGAGTCAAAAATATCCAAGCAGGAAGGGGTCAGAGAAATCCCCTCCCTCCCTTTAAAAAAAAAATCTATTGTTGCAGGAAGATAAGTCACTTATCTCCACCCCTACAAATCAAGAAGAGAGCATTTCCTTTCCTTGCAGCCTGGAATGCATTGAGACACTCCATTATATACACATTCTTTTTTTTTTCCTTCCCCAAGAAAATATGCGTTTATTAAAAATAAGCCAGTTTAGGAAAGATTGGCAAAAAGCCATTTGGATCCCTCTCTTGGGAGTTTCTTTATTATCAAGTGTTTTCTGTTGTTTAGGCTGCTTGGATCCGTTGCTCGGAGGAATTTATTTTCAGGCAAAATAAGAAAGGTGTCTATAAACCAACATGTTTCCATAAACAGCAGCACACACTGAAAAAAACAGGTACGATTTTTTTCGGGACATATATACCTATGTACTGCAAGGAGACTCACCTTTCCACAACAGGTGGGAGAAGAAGACTGAAGGGAAAACAATTCTCCAGCATCTATAATCTCCACTGGGGGGGGGGAATGATTGACTGGATGATGGCAATATAAATTAACTCATCCATACAGAAAAAGATGGGTGCATCCAATGGGTAGTTAGGTTAAAAGAGGGTTGGGGTGAGGCTTAGCGATTGGACCAAAGTCAGATCCCTGGTTCAGTGTGTGTCTTGTGAACTCAGCACATTGGGTGAATTCTGTTAACCACGGTTAAGTCAAGCAAGGATTATATTACGCCTGGTCAAAGCAGCCAAAGAGAATAAAGATCAGCCCGCAATATTATAGTTTACTCGCACCGATGTAAGGTCGCTTCAAACATGAGCCTTGGGAGTACAGTGGTCTAAAGCACCCTGTTATTAAGACCAGCTGCCTGCAATTACTGCAGGTTGGAATCTCGCCAGGCTCAAGGTTGACTCAGCCTTCCATCCTTTCAAAGGTAGGTAAAATGAGGACCCATATTGTGGGGGCAATAAGATGACTCTGTATAAATATACAAAAGAATGAAGGCTATTGCTTAGCACATTGTAAGCCGCCCTGAGTCTCCAGAGAAGGGCGGCATATAAATCAAATTAAAAAAATAAAAATAAAATAAAATAATAATAAAAACAAAACAAAACAGGGGGGCAGTTACCAATGAGTCAATAGCTCCAGTTCCCAGGAAAGTGAGGTAAATGATGTGTAAGTAATGTTGGGGAAGGGAGTATAATTAAGACATAACCTTCCAGCGAGATCCAAACGTGCTCCTAAACATTACTATCGTATGCTTTTTCAATTCATTAAGGACAAAACCCAAGAAGAGTCCTTTTTTTTCCTCATCAGCTCCATGAGTGGCAAGAAACCAGGCACCGTCTCCCTTTGGGTTATCCCTGAAGCCACCATCTTCCAAAAATGGGTTTATCGAAGAGTTATTTTGAGGTGGGAGGGCTATCTACTGAAGTAGCCATAGGACTCCCACAATCTTAAGTATAGATCAGGAGTCCCCAACCTTGGTTGCTTTAAGCCTGGAAGGACTTCAACTCCCAGAATTCCCCAGCTAGCAAAGCTTAAGTAAGCCGCAAAACTGAAATAGCCATAGGACTCCACAATCTCAGGGGTCTCCGACCTTGGTCGCTTTTAACCTGGCGGACTTCAACTCCCAGAATTCCCCAGCCAGCAAAGCTTAAGTAAGCAGCAAAACTAAAGTAGCCATAAGACTCCACAATCTCAGGGGTCTCCAACCTTGGTCGCTTTAAGCCTGGCGGACTTCAACTCCCAGAATTCCCCAGCCAGCAAAGCAAAGCTGACTGGGGAATTCTGGGCGTTGAAGTCCGCCAGGCTTAAAGCGACCAAGGTCGGAGACTCCTGGTATAGATAACTCCCCCCTCAAAAAAAACCTTCAATAAACCCATTTTTGGGAGACGGTTGCTTTTGAGGAAGGCAGGGAAAGTTTACAACTCCCCTCCACGCATCTCTTCCCGTGTCTGAAAAACCTCCTCGGCGGAAGGAAAGCTGAGGGGGAATCGGACACCCCCCAACCCCCCACCCCAAAAAAATCTCCCCCCCCTCACAATACCCCCAAAAGCAGGAAAAGCGAGCTGCAAAACCCCGAAGACCCTCCAAGGGGCAGCCACGAGCCAGAAGGGAGGGAGGTTGATGTGGGGAAAAGCCAGACGCTTCTGCTTGCGCGCCCTGGTTGCTTGGTGGGGATTTTTGCAAAGGGAGATTCTCGCCCGAGGCCGGTGGGTGGGTAGGTGGGTAGGTAGGTAAGGCGGACGGAGGGGCGCCTGGCTCTCGCCTACCTCCAGGGTGCGGATCTCCTGCTGCGTGAGGTCGTTGGAGGCGGCGCACTTAGTGCGGAGCCCCTGCAAGCTGGAGAGCGAGATGTCGATCAGGTCCTGAAGCTGCCCGCATTGCTGAAGAGCGTAGCCGGCTCGGCCCAACCCGGCTGGCCGGGATCGGCGGCAACCACTGCCGACACCACCGCCGCCTCCTCCTCCTCCTCTTCCTCCTCCTCCAGCTGCTGCCCCGCCGCCGCCGCCGCCGCCGCCGCCGCCTTCCTTCCTCTCGACCATCTTCTGGGCACCTCCACGCGCGACCGTGGCTCTATCCATGTCTCGGCATCAGGGCGGCTGCTGCGAGAGGGCTGCCCTGCGCCGGAGCGAGCGAGGGAGGGAGCGAGGGAGGGCGGGCAGGAGGGAGGGAAGGGCTCCGGCCCGGCTCCGGCTGTCCCCCTTGGAGTCCGAGGGGAAAAAAGGAGGATCGGGGCTGTGGAGCTTTTTTTTGCAGCGCCGCTGTTGCTTTTATGGCATCGGCTGTTTTGTCAGCGCCCGGGGAAGATGCCCCTTCGGGTGGATCGGGGCATCCGCGGGAAAAGGAACGGAGGGAGGGCACCGCTGGCACATCGCCCCCGCGGAGTCCTCACTCACGTCTTGCCAAGCAAGGAAAGGGAGAAAGGATTATTTTGGGGTGGGTTTTTTTGGGGATGCGGGGGTCTAAGGACAGCCCCCCAAAAATAAATTAAAAATGATTCAGCCGCCGCCGCCGCTGCTGCAAACTCGCCCCGTCTGGCTTTCTCTCCTCAAGGCTTCTTTTCTTTTCTTTTCTTTTTTATTATTATTTAAATAAATATATAAATAAATCCCTCTATCAGCTGGCCCCAGGTCAAAGCCGAATGGGATGCTGGGAGTTGTAGTTTTAATGGGAGGGGGGAAGGAAGAGCTAGGCCCCGCCCCTCCCTCCCTCCCTCTCTCTCTCCCTCTCTCTCTCTCTCTCTCTCTCTCAGCCCCCCCACTCCTCCTTCCCCTCCCCCTCCCCTGTGTGAGTCTGCAAACCCAAAATAGCCTGCAGCTTTGCCAGCCTGCCCGGGCGAGACGTAATAATAAAAGGTCCCGTTAGATTGAAGTGGGGGCATCGGAAATGGTTTTGGAAAGAAAAAAAGTGAGGTCGTAAGTCGGATCAGATGGTGGGTCAAGAGTTGGAAGGAGGAGGATTTTGGACACACACACATACACACACACACCAGTCCTGGAAGCTTCTTTTGGTCCGGCCTCTCCCTGCCAGTTTAGCCTACTTTACATAATTGCTGTTGTGGAGGGAGAAAATGAAGTTTTGTACAGCACGTAGTTATTAAGCACGTTGCCTAAATTGTTAGAATTAATGCAGGGGGTGACTGACCAACCTTGGCAACTTTAAACCTTGTGGGCTTCAATTCCCAGAATTCTCCAGACAGACAGACAGCTTGGCTGGCTGGAGAATTCTGGGAATTGAAGTCCATAAGTCTTTACAAGTTGCCAAGGTTGGACCTCTTTGAACGAACGTAAAGGCCAGCCTGACATTGAAGCTTTTCCTCCGCTGCGAAAACTGTGGTTGGCTTCAGCCCATCAGCTTTAGAATAGAATAGAGCTGGAAGGGACCTTGGAGGTCTTCTAGTCCAGCCCCCTGCTCAAGTAGGAGAACCTATACCAATTATAAAGTGAGCCTCCTCGATTCATTCTACTTTTCTACCTTCACATGACACATTGAATCATGTGGATGTTCTAGCTTGGCTCCTTAATTTGTGGTTCATTGTCTAGTGCAATCCCCGACACCCTGGTCCGTTCAGCAAACCATGGTTTAATTAACCATAGGTCAATATGTTTGGTTGGTTGGTTTTTTTATCCGTAGCCAGATTTTCTTCCTGGAGGTCAAAGCAGCTTGCAAAGGAAGGCTTCTTTCGTTTTATCTGGTAATGTGTTGTCTTTCTCACAGTTTTGTGGGGCCCACCCATGATTTCCTCAGCTGCTTTCCACAAAACTGTAACCAGGCACATGGGCTGGGTTTACACAACGCAGGGTAAGCTCAAAGGTGGTTGGCAAATGTGTGACTCAGTGTGCGAGGGAAATATCGCTTGTATGATTGATTTACACTTTGCCGTGTTATGCAAATCCAGGAAACAGACTTGTCAGAAGCTAGCAAGAAGGATAGTACAGGCAGTCCTCGACTTAAGACCACAATGGAGCCCAAAATTTATGTTGCTAAGTGAGACATTTGTTAAGTGAGTTTTGTCCCTTTTTACGGCCTTTCTTGCCACTGTTGTTAAGTGAATCACTGCAGTTATTAAAGTTAGTAACTTGGCTCTGAAGTGAATCTGGCTTCCCTGTTGATTTTGCTCATCAGAAGGTTGCAAAAGGTCATCACATGATTTTGGGACACTGCAACCACCATAAATATGGATTGGTTAGGACGTAAGTCACTTTTTTTCAGTGATGTTGTAACTTTGAATGGTCGCTAAGTGAACTGTTGTAAGTCAAAGAACTACCTGTAGTGCCCCACAGGACAGGAGTAGGATAATCAGGATGATGTGATATGCAAAACCTTCGTATATGAAAATAAAATAAGTACAGATAACCCAAAACCTTTGTAGCTAAGCGAGATAATTGCTAAGGCAGTTTTGCCCCAGTTGTAAGTGTGAAAAACAGTCATAGTCACCTTTTTTAGTGCTATTTTAACTTTAAACGGTCACTAATCGAATGGCTGTTTCGTTTTTGCATGGCAGGAACTGGGCATGTCTAGTTTAATGAAAAGAAGGACTAGGGGAGATATGATAGCAGTCTTCCAGTATCTCAGGGGCTGCCACAAAGAAGAGGGAGTCAAGCTATTCTCCAAAGCACCTGAAGGCAGGACAAGAAGCAATGGGTGGAAACTAATCAAGGAGAGAAGCAACCAGAACTAAGGAGAAATTTCCTGACTATTAGAACAATTAATCAGTGGAACAACTTGCCTGCAGAAGTTGTGAATGTTCCAACACTGGAAGTTTTAAAGAAAATGTTGGATAACCATTTGTCTGAAATGGTGTAGGGTTTCCTGCCTAGGCAGGGGGTTGGACTAGAAGACCTCCAAGGTCCCTTCCAACTCTGTTATTTTATTCTATTCTATTCCATTCAAAGAGGGCCCTTCCCCATCTCATTATGGTTTGCTATATATTGTGGTGGCCTTCTTGCCATGTTCAGTCATTTCTAATGCTTTGTTCTCTGTTAATACTCCACAAAGGGAATTTCTACAGCTTTCCATCGTTAAAGGTAGTGTTTCTCAACCGTGACATCATTCAGGTGCATGGACTTCGACTCCCAGAATTCCCCAGGCTGGCAGATTCTGGGAATCGAAGTTTATGCATCTTAAAAGGTGCCAAGGTTGAGAAAGACTGGTTTTAGGGTCTCATTAGGTCTAAATGTGGCCCTGGATTCCTTATCCAGACCATAATGTCCTCTGCCTGGGGTCTTGCCGAAACATTGTTCAATGTGCAATTTGCAAACAGTGGAATGCTTGCATCAGCCCTGCGAGGTAGGCAAAATTAGGGACCAAGTCAAGAGTTGCTAGGAGTCACGAATGCGATTTAGTGAACATTGGATGTTGTAGTAGCAGAATCTTTAAAGCCTATAATAAGCACTTCTCTATTTCAACACATACCAAATACAATCAAGCCAGAGTTGTTTTGAGGTTCCTGACACCCATGATGAAATGTGTTTTGACTCAGAGAAGACAAGGAGGAATGACAAGGTTCATCATAGCATGGTTGAAACATGATTAGCTAGTTTGTGCTTCTGGGTATCATCATCAAACCACTTCTGTTTGAAGTTCAGATGGTGGCTACGACTGAACTCCCGCCCTTTTTTAATGGGGTCCTGTCCTGGCCACCATCTTCATTTTTGTGAGGCCTTCCAGTTAGGGGTGGACTGCTGGTGGTTCGCAGTGGTTCGAGAGAACCTCTAGCTAAGATTCCGTGCAATTTGGAGAACCCATTCCAGGCTGGCCCCACCCACCCCTCCCAGGAGTCCCCATGCAGCCCATTTTGGATGCAGGTAAGTGCAGGGCACGCACAGAGGCTCAGGGATGGCGAAAAGCAGGCCTACTGGAAGTTCGGGAAGGACAGAAATGGGCCCATTTCCAGCCTCCAGAGGGCCTCTGGAGCCTGGGGAGGCAGTTTTCGCCCTCCCGGAAGCTTGAAGAAAGCCTCCAGAACAAGCTGTTGAGCCTGGATAGGTCAACAGACAGAAGCACTGTAATTTAACACCAGCTGTCTGCAATTAAAGCAAGATCGAATCCCGCCAGGCTCAAGGTTGACTCAGCTTTCCATCCTTTCTAAGGTAGGTAAATTGAGGACCCAGTTTGTGGGGGCAATAAGCTGACTTTGTATAAATATACAAAAGTATGAAGGCTATTGCTTCACGCATTGTAAGCCGCCCTGAGTCTCCGGAGAAGGGCGGCATATAAATCATTTAAAAAAAAAAAAAAAACCTCAATGGAGGGTCACTTAAAGACCCTGGAACTTCATTCGTACAACTCATAAACTGGGTTAGGGTTAGCCTTAAAACTTAGCGTTTTATTCTTGGGAATTTGACTACCAGGGAATCCTCAACATACAACCATTCATTTAGTGACCGTTCGAAGTTACAACAGCACTGAAAAAGGTAAACCTATTACCGTTTTTCACACTTAATGACCGTGGCAACATCCCCATGGTCATGTGATCAAAACTCAAATGCTTGGCGCAATTGACTCATGTTTATGAAGCCAGATTCACTTAACAATCGTGTTGCACTGCGGTTGCTATGTTCACAACCGCAGTGATTCCTTTAACAACTGGGGGCAACAAAGGTCGTAATACAGAGCAAAACTCTTGCTCAGAAACAGAAATTTTGAGCTCGATTGCAGTCATAAGTCGGGGCGACTACCTGTATGTTGAGCAAACTTTATCTGATTGATTTATGATTTAACAGCTTGTGTGACACCCCCCCCCAAACTAAATTCATTCAGTAATCCTTCCCTCTCCTCCCCCAAAGAAAACCCCATGTTAGGCCAACCCATCTGCTGGGCCGTAAGTAAAGCACCTAAAGGTAAAGGTAAAAGTTCCCCTCACACATATGTGCTAGTCATTCCCGACTCTAGGGGGCGGTGCTCATCTCTGTTTCAAAGCCAAAGAGCCAGCACTGTCCAAAGACGTCTCCATGGTTATGTGGCCAGCATGACTAAATGCGAAAGGCTCAGCATCTTAGCCACTGAGCCACCGCACCCTGATAAGTAAAGCACCTAGGATTAGCCTAACATTGATATTTGTCTGTTTAGTATCTAAAACTGTTTGGTACCTGAAGAAGGTGGGGAGAGGTGGCATCTGTGATTGTGTAATTGAAATCGAGTACCAAATGTACATTGCACACCCGATTCACATAAAAGGGGGGCAGGGCTTAAATTGCTGAGTTACAGCCATTGCAGGGGTGAAATGTAAAATTTGTTACTACCGGTTCTGTGGGTGTGGCTTGGTGGTGGTCGGGTAATGTGACTGGGTGGGCGTAGCCAACTTTTTTTTTTTTAACTTTTCAAAGCATTTTTTCTAATGCTTTGAAAAGCCTCTGCCGATCAGGCAACTCAGCTGGGATCGTCAGAGACTTTTCAAAGCATTTTTTTTATCACCTCTTTGGCCAAGAGGTTGCAGAAAAAAATGCTTTGAAAAGCCTCTGATGATCCCAGCTGAGCCGCGCGATCATCGGAGGCTTTTTTTTTACTTTTAAAAGCATTTTTTCGTCGGAAGAGGTTGTAGAAAAAATGCTTTTAAAAGTAAAAAAAAAAGCCTCTGATGATCGTGCGGCTCAGCTGGGCATGGGGGGAGGATTTTTGCTACTGGTTCTCCGAACCACCCACCGCCATCGCTACCAGATCGGGAGATCCGGTCTGAGCCGGGAGCATTTCACCCCTGATCCATTGTCTGGATTTTTTATCTCCTGTAGACCTCCCTACCCTCTCTACAGGAAAAACCCATATAGATAATACAAGAAGACAAATCAGTTGTGCTGTAAAGATTCCTCCATTGCCTTTTAGTTTATTTACCTGGAGCTGAAATCATAATATTTTTAAAACGCTCATTAAATGTGATCTGTTTAAAGACATGCAGCTGTAACATTGTTTTGAGAAGCTGTAGAGCACCAGGATTTCAAGAGCTGGGATGTTAATTGTTTTCAAAGAAAGATCAATGTCTCTTTTCTTAAATTTACAATTTTCTTTGAAAAACTGCCTCCCACGTGCTCACTTAAGGAACCTTTTTCTCTGCTCTGTGGCTGCCTCACATTACAATAAGCCTGAGTTGCCTGTCTGCAGTGCTGACTGCCATTATTTTAAGAAAGGGTTCTTATTTTTAGACTTTTTAATAGCAGTTCCTAATCAATGCCATTCATCTTGGCAATTGCATATTTGTTTGCAAGCAAATCCCACAGAACAGGGTGAAGCCAACTTCCGAGGAAGAATCTTAGCGGGGAAAAATAAACTTTCTGGCCAGGTTCATTCAGCAAAGTTGAGCCAATGGTGGCTTAATAATAGTTTATTGAAGGTGGGCAGGATCACACCTAAATCTGTGATGGCGAACCTATGGCATACGTGCCGGAAGTGGCACACAGAGCCATCTCTCCGGGCACGCCAGCCATCGCCCGTTGCTCTTCCGGGTTCCGGCCAGCTGATCTTCACATGTGAATGCACACAGAAACTGGAAGACCCAGTGACCGGCACGCCTGCGCATGCCAGAAACTGGAAACTCAGCTTCCCGGCGCACACATGTATGCCGGGAAACTGCTCTTCCGGTTTCTAGTGCTCCCCAGCACGTGCGCGCTCCCGTTTCAGCACTTGGTGCCGAAAAGGTTTACCAACACTACACTAAGCCATATATAATGGTTTATAAATCTGCCAGGCCCACTAAATCAGGAGTGTCAAACTCATGATGACACGTCACATGATGTATCGTGACTTTTTTCCCCTTTGCTAAACCAGGGGGTGGGTGGGCGTGGCCAGCAGGTGACGCATCTGGCCCACGGCCTGAGGGTTTGACCCCCCCCCCCCCCTGTGCTAGGTAGACCAGATCAGGAAATTAACTCTGTAAAAAACTACTTTTGTTGAGATTGGCTATAAGAATCTTTCAGACCTGAAATAGTTCAATCAATCAGTTCGGGAGGCATCGATCCATGTCCCTTCCACATATTATCTGGATGTTCTGGGTTCGAAATGCTTTGCCTCCCTTTGTCAAGGCCTCTGATTTTGCACAAAGAACATGAAAACTAAACTCAACTAATAAAGAGTAAAAGCAGTAAAGAAAGAAAAAAAGGAAACATGTAAAAAGAAATGAAGAAGCTTCTGATTTCCTTTGCAGCAGATGTAAGTGCAATTACAAAATTACCTTTTACTCTTTGATTACAGGAAAAGCCCACTCTTTTCTATAATCTACTTTTGTTTTTAATCATCAAAACCACAAATCCTAACTGCATTTTCCCCCCACTATGTGCGAAAAGCCTATAAGGGGTTTCCAATCAGTCATAAATGTGGCTTTTTTTTTGCATATAGGTCAACCTCATCTTTTTTTTATTCTCTACATGTTACTGCAACCTTATAATAAAAATAATATTAATATTCATAACTTTGGTTTTTTACGCTAGTCTACTTCTTAGGGCTAACCTAAATTGTGTAGTTTGCATTATTCCTCCCCTAGAGGGCACTAGGGAGGAGCTAATCTAAGACTTTTGCTCAAATTACATTTCTGCTTTAGACTCGAGTTTCCTTTATCAGATCAATGTTTTCATGAGACACTTTTTCCTGTTCCTCAAGGTTACCCACATTACCAAACCAAATTGGTTAGATTCACAGAACATGCTAAATTACAACTAAAGGGTCCGTTATAAGCCTTAAGGCCGGGGGTGAAATCTACTTGCCTTTCCAACCGGTTGGGAAGCGTGTGCACCGCGCCCGCCCACACACATCATGTTCGCACGCAGACCCTCAGCACATGTGCAAAGGGTAAAAAACAGGTTACTTCCTGGTTAAAACCAGGTAGTAACGATGACCTGGTGGTGGGCGGAGACTCGCGCCGCCATCGCTACCGGTTCTCCAAACCACCGGCTGCCATCACTACCGGTTCGGTTGAACCGGGCCGAACCGAGAGCATTTCACCCCTGCTTGAGGCTGTCCTGTGTGCTATATAAGTCACTGTGCAAATGATGTGAATTGTATAATTTGCAAATTAGATCCTTCCCATCATTTGCAAAAGATGCTGTGGGACACGAGGCCATTTGTCCCTTCTTGAACCCATCATTTTTTTAGATGGAGCCATTTTTAGAATTCTTTATTGGCCAAGTGTGATTGGACACACAATTAATTTGTCTTTGGTGCATCAATGCCCACACCAGACACGCTGAGGCCTTAAAAACTTAATTCTGCCTGATTTGCTATACCCATCGTCTTATTCGGTTGAAATTTGTTGAATGAACTACATTCAGGTGAATTCACATAATCAACCTAAAAAAAAAACAGGCACAGTGTTGATTCCACCACAAATTGATTTTTTTTTCCTTAACCAAACCCTATGGGATCACCTTGGGCAAGTTGCTTGCAGGAGTTTTTTTTTTTCATGAATAACCAAGGCAAACCATTTCTCTCCCATCTGTTTGGGACCGTTTCAATCTGCCACAAAGAACAGAAATTGGCAGCACCAGGAGCTTGTTTTTCTCCAAGTGTGTTCTTGAAATCTGTCTTTCAGGGAACACGTACAGTCTGTGCATCCTCTGCAGAGGGAAGGGAGGAAAAAATGTGCTGTGTTAGGACAAAAATGGCTCCTTTGCTGTTGCCGAGACAAACATATGTGGGAAGCACTTTAAGTCTATTGTTCAGGGAGTTGGAATGGGAAGAAAACTTGGGTGGTCAGCAATATATAATCCGTGCCACATGAAGCAAGATACTGCTTCAAGAGTAACAACTAGAATGATAGTCCCAGAAGTGCTTCAGCTGAAGCTCAGAGCAGAAGAAGCTTCTTGGATGAGAAGCAAAACGTCTTCAAAGAAAAACAAGAAAGTCCAGTTGCCTCTTGGGGGGCGGGTGGAAGCACCTTTGGGACAACCATGACCTGGATGACTGAGAATCTCCATAGACCATGGGTGTCAAACTCAACTTCATTGAGGGCCGCATCAGGGTTGTAGTTGACTTTGGGCAAGGGTCGGCAACCTTAAACACTCAAAAGCCATTTGGACCCATTTTCCAAAGAAAAGAAAACACCGGAAGCCACAAAACCCTTCCCGTGCCTGACTATTTCCTGAGCTGCCACAAAACTAGCATATGTAGTTGAATTAAACATTCTGTTTTCTTCTGAAACTTTCCTTTTCTTCGATTTATGGTTGGCCTATCAGGAGTCGAAAAGCTCAATAAATCGCGTGCCAGCAGGTGTCAAACATTGGTGGTTGTGACACATATTTTGAGCGACAAGGAGCCACAGCAAAGAAATGAAAGAGACATATGTGGCTCCAGTCCACAGTGATGGAAGTCCACAGGTTGTAAAAGGGCCACAGTTGCCCACCCCTGCTGTAGAGGGGTAGGAGATGGCCTTGAAGAAAATATGTGGCAACTGTTTGCAAGATCTGAGTTTAATTCTGGAAGGGAAGAATGTAGAAAGAAACTCAGGATTATCCTGCCTTGGTTTTTTTTGGTAGAGGTAGTCCTTGACTTAACGACCACAATTCAGCCCAAAATTTCTCTTGTTAAGTGAGACATTTGTTAATCTCTTGCTACAGTTAAGTGAATCACTGCAGTTGATGAGTGAGTAACAGGGCTGTTAAGTGAATCTGGCTTCCCCCCCCCCTTTTTGTTTTTGCTTGTCAAAAGGCTGCAGAAGTTGATCACATGACCTTGGGACACAGCAACGGTCATGTGTCAGTGGCCAAGCATCTGAATTTTGATCACATGACCACAGGCTGGAACAGTGGTTAGCGTGAAAAGCGGTTATGTCACTTTTTTCAGTGCCGTTGTAACTTTGAACGGACACTAAATGAACTGTTTTTAAGTCAAAGGTTACTTGTATAAGCTGGAAGGAAGGAGAACTGCTGTGAAGATTTTCAAGATTCTGTTATTAAGGTCTAGGCTTGTGTTTCTCAATCTTGGCGACTTGAAGATGTGTGGACTTCAGCTCCCAGAATTCCCCAGTCAGCAGATGGCAGGAGCCAATTTATGGAGCTGTTGTCGGTTATCTCTGCTTCCTCTCTATTTGGATGCTAATTTTAAATTTCAAGCAATTTCCAACAATAACTAAATGTCCAGAAATACAATCAGCTCCTTATTTTTTAGGTATAGCATTGGACTCTACCGTGTTTCCCTGAAAATAAGACCCTGTCCTATATTTTTTGAACCTCGAAATAAGCACTTGGCCTTATTTTCGGGGAGGTCTTATTATTTTGAGGTACATGAAGCAAGACGGGGCACCTCTTGCTGTCTTACCTGATTTCCAGCTCTGTCTCCCTAACCCTAACCAGAGGAACCGGCGGGAACCGGCTGCACATGTGTTTAAATATTGGGGGGGGCCCTTATTTTTGGAGGAGGGCTTATTTTCAGGGGAGGGCTTATTTTCAGGGAAACATAGTATAAATCAGTGCTTTTCAATTTAGTTACTTTAAGATGTGAGGATTTCAACACCCAGAATTCTCCAGTCAGCATGAATTCTGGGAATTGAAGTTCACACATCTTAAAGTTGCCAAGGTTGAGAAAAACTACCATAGAGCAGAGGTCTCCAACCTTGGCAACTTTAAGACTTGTGGATTTCAACTCCTAGAATGGCTGGCTGAGGAATTCTGGGAGTTGAAGTCCACAAGTCTTAAAGTGGCCAAGGTTGGAGAGCCCTGCCTTAGAGGATAAGGATGAAGCTTTGTCACCTAATTAACCAGGCTGAGTATGCTGGGAGTTCTCCATTTATGACTGGTGACTTAACAACCATTTGAGGTTATGATTGACTTATTTGGGAGCTACTTATGACCTGGGTTCAAAGTTTCAGCAGTCAGGTCCAGGTCTGTGGTCACGTGATCGAACTCTGTTTACAATCGTTTGCAGGACCTGTGGTTGTGTGACCATGTTTTACAACAATTTTGCCAAAACCCAGCATTTGCCTTCATTCATAAGCACTTGCTTCTGTTTTTTTAATGAAACTGCACCCATAGCTTTGTTTGCTTAATCATCACAGCGGCTGCTTTACAGCTACCGCATTCCAACCTCTGCCAAAAAAGGTCGTAAAATCAGGTTGGTCACATGACCATCACATCTTACAACCATGATGGGGCAGGCTCCGCTAGCGTCTTAATTTGAGGACTACCTATTACAGCTGAGGCCTTTAATTGCACTTTTAAGCCTATTGGATGAATCCAACCATTGTGGATTAACATGTTTGATATACACAGCCAAGGTCAGCTTGAGCTATGGTGGCGTAGTGGTTAGAGTGCAGTACTGCAGGCTACTTCTGCTGACTGCCGGCTGACTTCAATTTGGCCGTTCGGATCTCACCAGGCTCAACGTTGACTCAGCCTTTCATCCTTCCGAGGTGGGTAAAATGAGGACCCAGATTGCTGGGGGCAATATGCTGACTATGTCAACCGCTTAGAGAGGGCTGTAAATTACTGTAAAGCGGTATATAAGTCTAAGTGCCATTGCTATTGTTATTGTTCAGTGCATCCTGGCAAATCAAACCATGCTATCATGATAAACTGTTCCTTGCTTAAGTGTGGCTGGTTGAACAAAACACAATTGGCTCTTTGATTATTTGCAGCGCTGCATTTTCAACCTCCAAAAAAGGCTATGAAAGTGCGGAGGATTCTGCCTTAAGGTGCCACCGATGGGAACGGCACGGTATTCATGCTCCCACATGTTCCGTTCAGCTAGTAGTGCAACCCAGGAAAACATATTCAATTTCTTAGGCTTAGCGGCCAGTCTTGCATATATGAAAACAATAGAGATGGGTGTGTTGGTCCACCAAAAAAAAAAAACTTTGTTAACATTGCCTTTATTAGGGTTCATCATTCGAACAAATGCTTCAAAGCAAACACAAGTTCCAGGTTTTTAAAACCATGGCAGGCGGCGGAGAGAAGACCTCGTACAAAGAATCGTTTTAAGCCTGCCCTGTTATCAGAGTCTCCCGCTCAATTGGAGGAAACGAGATCTTTGAAGCCACTTCACCAAGTTCTGGCTTTCTTCAGTCCCGCTGATAAAGAAAAATGTCCTGGCCTCTTTGTGCTGTCTGGTTTTACAAGCTGTGCCTGTCTCTGCTGCCTGCAGAGTTGTCATCGCAGCCAATTGCTCTGTCTGGTGGGGTGTTTATTTGCAGAAATGGCTTTTACCGGATTTTAGGGGGAAATTGTGTTGCTTATTGTCGTGGGTTGCTTGAGTCATCCCCCAAGCTAAGAAAAAACCCAGGCCAGCGTTTTTTTTTTTTTTTTTTACCTGATGCCCTCCAAATATGTTTTATTTTGTTTTATTTATTTATTTATTTTGTCAAGCATGTATTAGATAACAGATATAAATGTAAACATGATTATGAATACATGAAATGGATACCAATAAAAGGGAATATTAGGACAGGGACGGTAGGCACGCTGGTATGCTTATGCACGCCCCTTACAGACCTCTTAGAACGGGGTGAGGTCAACAGGAGACAGTCTAAGACTAAAGTTTTGGGGGTTTGGGGAAGAAACCACAGAGTCAGGTAGTGCATTCCAGGTAGTGCATTGACCACTCTGTTGCTGAAGTCGTATTTTCTGCAATCGAGTTTGGAGCAGTTTACGTTGAGTTTGTATCTATTGTGTGCTCGTGTATTGTTGTGGTTGAAGCTGAAGTAGTCATTGACAGGTAGGACATTGTAGCAGATAATTTTATGTACTACGCTTAGGTCATACTGAAGGCGGCGTAGTTCTAACTTGTCTAAGCCAAAAATTTCAAGTCTGGTAGCATAAAGTATTCTATTGCGAGCAGAGGAAATATCGTGAAATATCTCTGGACTCATGCAATTGTATTAATGTCCGATATGCAGTGCAGGTTCCAGACAGATGAGCTGTATTCAAGAATTGGTCTAGCAAAAGTTTTGTATGCCCTAGATTGCAGTTCAATATTACTGGAGAAGAAGCTACGCAAGATTAGGTTAACAACTCTTAATGCCTTTTTGGCAATGCTGTTACAGTGAGCTCTGGCACTTGAGCTGGCATGTTGAGCTGTAGGCATTTGCTTGCTGGTGAGTTGTGCTGCTTTCTCCCCATCCTTGAATTGGCACAAAAATATAAAACATGCCATCCTCATGGAATTGGCCATTCATGCAATATTTCTCAACCTTGGCAACTTTAATATACATGGATTCCCAGAATTCCTCAACCAGCAAAAAATAATCCTTTGAGCATCCTATCAGAAAGCGACTCCCTTCAACTTAAGACTTTTCTATTCTGTTTGAAATCCATTTTATAAAAAGCAATTTTTATTAGGTCGAAAGGGAAATATCTTTCCCAATCACAGATGTTTCCAAGCTTTGAATTTTCCTACTGAGAAAGACAAGCTGATATTTCCCTGTTCATCAGGTGTAGATTTTTTTAAAAAACTCTCCCTTATTTTAGGGCAGAGGTGTCAAACTCAAGGCCTGGATCCGGCCTGCAGGATACTTAGATCTGGCCCGCGGGGCTACCCTCAAAACAGTGACGGACCAGCCTGCTGTGCTTCTGCCAGTGAAAATGGGCTCCCAAGCTCCTTTTTTGGCTGCCATGGCTTCCTACAACCCTCTGCCAGTGAAAACGGAGCTCGGGAGGGCCGCATGCAGCCCTCCCGAGCTCCATTTTTCCTGGCAGAACGTTGCAGGAGGCCGTGGCTATCAAAAATAGAGCTCGGGAGCCCATTTCGCTGGCAGGGCACTCAAGCCACCACAGGTGCCCCCGACACGAGTGACGTTGAGCTGGCCATGCCCACCCCAGACCCCGGAGGTCAAACACAACTCTGATGCAGCCCTCAATGAAATCAAGTTTGATACCCCTGCTTTAGGGCTACTAGATCTGACGCTCCAGATGACCATTAGAGGCAGCAAAGGTATTGGTCTGGATAATTCTTTGCTGCCCTCTAAGGCAGTGGTGGAATTCAAATTTTTTTACTACTGGTTCTGTGGACATGGCTTGGTGGGCGTGGCTTGGTGGGCATGGCAGGAGAAGGATACTGTAAAATCTCCATTCCCACCCCGCTCCAGGGGAAGGACACTGCAAAATCCCCATTCCCTCCCTACTCCTGGGGGAAGGATATTGCAAAATCTCCATTTCTACCCCACTCTGGGGCCAGCCAGAGGTGGCATTTGCCAGTTCTCCGAACTACTCAAAATTTCCACTACCGGTTCTCCAGAACCTGTCAGAATAGCACTCCTGCTCTAAGATAAAATCCTCCTAAATTTGCAGCCAAATTTGGTAGGGCTACAGATAATCCTCCTCAGTTTACAACCACAGTTGGAACCAGAACTTTCATTGCTAAGCAAGGAGATTGTTAAGTGAGCCCCCACCCAATTTTACAACCTGTTTTGCCATGTTATTAAATGAATCCCACAATCATTAAGCAACTCCAGCTCCCTCCATTGACGTTGCTTGTTGGAAACTGGCTGGGAAGGTCTCATATGGTCTCATATAGGTCTTATAGGTCATATAGGTCTCCTATGGCAATCACATGACCTGACCCTGGGACACAGCCATTGTCATAAAGAAGCTGAGGTGGCGCAGTGGTTAGAGTGCAGTACTGCAGCTACTGTAGCTGACTGCTAGTTCAGCAGATCAGCGGATCAAATCTCACCGGCTCAAGGTTGACTCATCCTTCCATCCTTCCGAGGTGGGTAAAATGAGGACCCAGATTGTTGGGGGCAACGCAATATGCTATTTAGTATACTGTCTTTGGTGTAAGCCGCCCAGAGTCCTCGGAGAGTGGGCGGCATAGAAATATGAATAATAAAAATAAAAATAAATGAAATAAATACATGCCAGTTGTAATTGTGATCGGTCATAAATCATTTTTTTTCCAGCACCCTGTTAACCTCAAACGACCACTAAACTGATGGTTGTAAGTCAAGGACTACCAGACTTCATGACATGCCGGTCATTTTTTTCCCATGGGAAAATTGAAAGTAGGATAGAAACTTTATGCCAGGGCAAACCAACAAAAGCCTCCACTCGATACAGCTTGTTTCTGCTCCCAACCCAACCATCAGTTTCACAGAGGCGGAGAAGGCAGACATTAAGCCATTGTTTTCCAACATAATAGCTACTTTGGGGAAAGTTGAAAAAGTGCATTTTATTTTTCCTCTCTGTGGACCAGGCAGCCTGAACCTCAGCCTAGGGTTGCCTATTCTGATGTCATTTCTTGGCACCAGACCAAGAGCCTCAGCCAGCCTCGGCTGTTTGCCAGGTCTGAGTGCCTGAAGCGACGTTCCTTTGAGTCGGTTACCAGCTAGGCAAGATCTGTGGCAGGCCAACCCCCTTCTGCTGGATTTCTCCGAGGAGATCAGTGAGCCAACATGCAGGACCAGAAAATACATTTTGGCCAATGTGTTCCTCCTGACATTAAATTCTATGCCATCTGTAATTCAGAAGACAATAAATCGTCCCCAAGATGACCAGGTCTCGGGGTGGAGTTTGCTGTGACACAATTTCCTTGCCACTGGAGGAAGTTAGCACCCACCCCTCTCCTAAGAAAATGAGATATTTTAAGAAATATTAAAAGGGCAGAATATTTCTCCTAAAAGGGAGGCAGAAACTCAGCCCCCCACCTTGGGCCATTCAGGCCTGGGCCAGTCTATTCTACATAACGAAGATCTGCCTCCTTCAGGCAGAGCCATAGTAGGAATTGCCCAAAGCCCTTTCATAACATCATCACCTAGCAAGGCTCAACCAAGCTTGGGACTTAAAACACAATTTACAGAGTTACCCCTGCATGGCCCCATGGGAGTCTGACAACCAATCAGAATACAATCTCAAATTCAAAGCCGAACAGAGGGTATAAATCTCTCTCTCTTTCTCAACCATGTGCTTTTTGCCCAGGACCTCAAAACCATGTGGTCCTGTTCACCGTTAAACCATCTTTCCAAGCAACTTCCATATTTCCAGTGTCTTTCTCCCCACTTGGAATTGAACCCAGATGGACATTTCCAACACCACAATCCAGAAACATTTCTAGTGAGAAGACAGAACAATCACCCACTATCACACCAAACCATCAAGCAATGTGTCTGTTCGTTTACGCTATATTGCATTGTCCAAAGCTAGATTTTGTGGCTTCAGCATCCCTAGTTGGCGTCTACTTTATTCAGTGAACTTTGATGATTAAACAGACTCTGGGCCAATGTCTCTTGTGAATGGAACCGTAAAGGGGGTCATGTCTGCCTTTTAGATCTGAGAAACTGTAAGAAGAAATATCCTTCTGGGTTCAGCTCCAAATGGGGAAAAAGACACTGGAAACATGGAGACTGCTTGGAAAGTTGGTTTAATGGTGGACAGGATCACATGGTTTGAGTTCCTGAACAGAAAAAGGGGCGAGTTTTATGCTCTCTCTGGCTTTGAACTTCCTGGGGCCCAGAAAGAGTATCCTGATTGGTTGTCAGACTTCCAGGGGGTGGGGGTCTTAGCTAGCCTTGCTGGCTGATGTAATCTTCCCAGGTGCCATGTGGGGAGTTTCTGTTGGTAGATGGGTCCCATTACGTTAAGTTTCTGTTGCTAGATGGGTCCTATTGTGTTGCAGTTTATGGTCCTTTGACAAAGGATTGGGTTTCTGCCTCTGGCCCATTAACAAAGAGGGGGGAGGCAGGAAGTGGTGAGCTGCTTTGTCTTTAAAACATGTTTCTCCATTTCTCATACAGGGAAACATAATATTCTGCCTTTTTAATATTTCCTTAAATATTTCATTCTTCTAGGAAAGGGGTGGGTAACTTCCTACAAAACATTTGAAGCTATACCAATGCACAGGTATAGGACATGCAGGGCTCAATAGTAGTAACTGTGAGGGGAATCTTGCAGTAATAGTGGACCAATCACTTAAATAAGAGCCAGCAATGGGCTGCAGTTGCCAAAAAAGCCAACACAGTTCTAGGCTGCATAAACAGAGGGATAGAATCAAGATCATGTGAAGTGTTAATACCACATAATAATGCCTTGGTAAGGTCACACTTGGAATACTGCATCCAGTTTTAGTTGCCACGATATAAAAAAGATGTTGAGACTCTAGAAAGAATGAAGACAAGGGCAACAAAGATGATGAGGGGACTGGAGGTTAATACATATGAAGAATGGTTGCAGAAATTGGGTATGTCTAGTTTAATGAAAAGAAGGACTAAGGGTGATATGATACCAGTCTTCCACAAAGAAGAGGAGGTCAACCTATTCGCCAAAACACCTGAAGGCAAAATAAGAAGCAATGGATGGAAACTAATCAAGGAGGAATGCAACCTAAAACTAAGGAGAAATTTCCTGACAGTTAGAACAATGAATCAGTGGAACAAATTGCCTCCAGAAGTTGTAAATGCTCCAACATTGGAGGTTTTTATGAAGAGATCGGACAACTATTTGTCTGACATGGTATATAGGGCAGTGGTTTCCAATGTGGGGACCACGCCCCACAAGTGGGTAATTTGGAACCTTGTTTGAACCAAGTTAATGGCCTTTTAGGCTTCCTCCATGTGAGTAGGAGTTCACTTTTTGAATAGTAAGAATTATATGTCACCGGGGAAGGTGGGGTATTGGGATTTTAGAGATGCTTAGGTGGGGCATGGCCAAAAAAAGGTTGGGAACCACTGGTATAGGGTCTCCAGCCTGAGCAGGGGGTTGGACTGGAAGACCTCCAAGGTCCTTTACAATTCCATTATTCTTAATCTGTCAGAGCCTCAAATGAGACTTTGGTGCTGTGATGGCCCATTAACATTTCTCTCCTTATCTTCTGGTGCCATCTACAGCCAACAGCTTTGAGGAGAAGTTCAAGAGAACATTCAGAGGAGCAGAAATAATTCTTCTCTCTCTCTCTCTCTCTCTCTCTCTCTCTCTCTTGAAAACTAGTCCTTCCAAGAGGCTGGGCCACAGGCCAGGACGAGGGCAGGAAGTGAGTCAGCCAGTCGGCAGAAGGGGAATGGCTATTGTGTTGAACTGTGAAACAGGAATCCAAAACAATAGCCGGAAATGGCTGTGATGGGAGAGGAGAAAGCAACCTTGTACGGTAAATGCCTAGTGGCAATTCCTTGCATTTTTGAAACGTTGCCCTGAATATCTTCGTCATAAACGTTCTGAAGATCAAAGGGGGGGGGGATGAGGTCAGGATGCAAAGGACAATATGAAAGATGGAGCCCCCATTCCTATTTTTTTTTCATATCTGAAGAATTTTGCTGTACAAAATACAAAATAACTCTGCTAAACAAATAATTCCCTCAACACTGTCAAACTAGTTACTAAGTCTGCACTACTATTAATCTTCTCATCGTTCCCACTACCCATCTCCTTCCACCTATGACTGTATGACTGTAATTTTGTTGCTTGTATCCTTACGATTTATATTGATATTGTTCCCTGATTGCTTATTTGTACCCTATGACTATCATTAAGTGTTCTACCTTATGATTCTTGATGAACATATCTTTTATGTACACTGAGAGCTTATGTACCAAGACAAATTCCTTGTGTGTCCAATCACACTTGGCCAATAAAAAAATTCTATTCTATTCTATTCTATTCTATTCTATTCTATTCTATTCTATTCTATTCTATTCTATTCTATTCTAATAACAAGATTGGAGGTCTTCTAGAACAGGGGTCTCCAACCTTGGCAACGTTAAGCCTGGAGGACTTCAACTCCCTGGCTGTCCAGTCTCTAATTAAAAACCTCCCGTGATGGAGCACTCACACTTCTGGAGATAAGCCGGTCCAGTGATCAATTGTTCTCACAGTCAGGAAATTTCTCCTTATTTCAAGGTTGCATTTCTCCTTGATAAGTTTTCATTCATTACTTCTTGTCCTGCCCTCAGGTGTTTCGGAGAATAGGTAGACCCTCTACTTCTGTAGGACAAACAACCCCTCAAATTTTGGAAGACTACTATCCAGGGGTAATATTCAGCCAGTTTGGACCGGTTCAAGAGAAGCTGTTTTGCCCTCCTGGAAAGCCTCCGGAGCCTGGGGAGGCCAAAAAACATCCTCCCCGCTGTGGTGCAGGCAACTGACTAGGCCACACCCACCATGGTCACGCCCACCCAGCAACGGGGCAGCGAACCTGTTGCTAAAGGATCTGAAGCCCACCCCTTGCTAATAGTCTATGGAGATTCTCAGTCATCCAGGTCATGGTTGTCCCAAAGGTGCTTCGGCATATTCCTTCTGCAAGAAATATAAACCCACCCATTCCCCACCATCCAGTCAGAATGAAGAAGCTTCATGGATGAGAAGCAAAACGTCTTCAAAGAAAAACCAGAAAGTCCAGTGGCCTCTTGAAAAAGCACTTTGGGTCAACCACGACCTGGATGACTGAGAATCTCCATAAACACTGGGACCAGAGTTTTTGTCTCCTGATATCTGACGGACTTATTAAGGGAACTTCTCTGAGGATGGGCTCCGGTGTGAGTCCGAAAACTCGGAAGACAAAAACATCTGGTCCCGGTGACCAACCCAGATTGGATCCTGCAAAACTGAATGTATGTATTTGTTCATTGCTGCGTGAGTCTACTTTTTGTTAAAACTGTATCTTCATGTCAATGAATAACCACCAGAGGGCACTGATGACTAAAATGATCATCCGGAATCATTGAATCGATAGTAAGGCAATTCCGTTACTACAGGGGTGTCAAACTCAATTTCATTGAGGGCCGCATCAGGGTTGTGTTTGACTTCACAGGTGGGGGGCACGGCCATGGTGGGTCACTCGTGTCAGAGGCACCTGTGGTGGCCCGAGCACTCCGCCAGTTAAAAGGGGCTCTCGAGCTCTGTTGTCGGCTGCAACTTGTCTCCTGCAACCCTCTGCCACTGAAAATGGCGTTTGGGGGAGGGGCTTGCGCGGCCTTCCCAGGCTCCGTTTTCAACTTACAACAGTTCATTTAGTGACTGTTCAAAGTTGTCCCAAAAGAGCCTGGTGGTGCAGCAGACTAATAGCCTGTTATTAACATTCAGCTGCCTGCAATTACTGCAAGTTTGAATCTCATCAGGCTCAAGGTTGACTCAGCCTTCCATCCTTTCTAAGGTAGGTAAATTGAGGACCCAGATTGTGGGGGCAATAAGCTGACTTTGTATAAATATACAAAAAGTATGAAGGCTATTGCTTAACACATTGTAAGCCGCCCTGAGCCTCCGGAGAAGGGTGGCATATAAATCAAATCAAATAAAATAAAAAAATACAACAGCACTAAGAAAAGTGACTTATGGCCATTTTTCACACTTTACAACCATTGCAGCATCCCCAGGGTCACGTGATCCAAATTCAGACATTTGGCAACTGACTCATATTTATGACGGTTATTGCAGTGGTCCAGGGTCACCTTTCGATCACCTTTTATGACCTGAGAAGCAACGTCAATGAGGAGGCCAGATTCACTTAACAACCAGGTTACTGACTTAATCAGCTGCAGTGATTCACTTAAGAACTGTCGCAAGGAAGGTCGCGAAACAGAGCAAAATTTACTTAATATCTCCCTTAGCAAAAGAAATTGTGGTCGTATGTCGAGGACTGCTACCAGGACCTATTGGTAAGTTCTGTAAGGGAAAAAAACTTCCTTTTCCAACTGGTCAACATCTCCAGCTCTTTGCCTTGAAGGACTAGATCAGGAGAATAGCTCAGTTTACAACCGATGCGTCATGAGCAGGTCACGCCCACCCCAGCTCCGCAAAGGGAAAAAACGTTGCAATACGTCACGTGCAGAGGTGATATTTAGCCGGTTCAGACCGGTTCACCCAAACCGGTAGCAGAAATCGCAGGTGGCCCCCCCCACAGCCCCAGCTCTATGCCATCCCATTGTTGTGACCTAGGCTCACTTAGTCATTACAAGACACAATTAATCTCAAACAAACCTAATTTATTATAGCAGCTGAGAATTACTTCATTCCCAGCTTAGTCCAAATTGATTGCAAACCAAATCTTTCAGAGTAAGTCCTTCGGGTTTATCACAAACCTTTATCTTCTTTGGCACCCTGTCAAAGGCCTTTCTTGGCAAAGCCCCACGAAGTTCAGAAACAAGAGTCGCCGACTGGAAACAGATTTAGCAACGTTGCTTTCCTACAAATTGCCCGAGAGCCCTTGCTGCTTTTTTAAGCCTTATGGGAAGGGCCAATCATCTCCTGGCCTTACTCCCGAGTCGTCCTTTTTGCTTTAGCTGCTTTTGCCTTCTGGCAGCTCTGTGCATGCGTGCATTAGGAACAGGCTCCTCCTGTTCCTCTGCCTCTCTGCTGTCCGACTCTGGAGGCTCTGGAGTTCGCACATCACTCCCAGATGGCCCTGGCCCCATCTCTGCCTCCGACTCAGAGTCCTCGTCCGGGCCTTCCCAAAACTCCAGGACTGGCCCATGTTCCTCCCCAGCCTCCTCACTGTCTGACTGTCTGACTCCGCTGCCAGCTCCGCAGGTAGATCACAACACCCATTTAGTCATATTAGTGAGGCCAGGCACATGCGCGGAAGGCACGCATGCCAGCAAAGCATATGCACGGAAGGCCAGGCGCACTCACATTTGTGAACTGGTAGGGAAGGTACAACATTAATCATCCTGTGAATGACCTTGGAGGTTATTTGCTTGGGTCAACCAATCCCTTTTTAGTATATTCTCACGCAACACATTAAGTTATCCCTTTTCACTGACCCAGTTCAGCTTGTTAGAAGATCATTGAGTTGTTAAGAAGCCACCATGTCTGCAAACTTTGATTGCCAGCAGGTCCAATTCCTGAACTCATTATCAATGGTTGGCCCAGAGGGTGCACTTAGATAATTTTCTTTGAATTGATAACCTAAAGTTGCCCTTACTAGTTTGTTTGCTTAGAAACTTTTGCAAAGCAGACGTTTATTTAAGCTACTCATGCCTAGTTAAACAAACATACATACCACAAAGTGTGTAAACAGCTAGATTTTTTCTTTTCTTTTTCTTTTTTGCTGCAGCAAATTAATAGGGTGTAGTTTTTCCCAATATTTAAAGAATGTGATGGGAAATGCCCTTTTAGTTAATCATTAGACACTATGGCAGATACCTAATAAAGGGCTACCAGAAGTATTAGGTGGCCTAAAGTCCATCAAGTTCAGATGTTCATACTTAAACCAGAGTTGTTCCTATTGGGTATCCTGCCTGAAAAAAATAGTAAGGAAAATACCTACTTGATTATACATGTAATAACAGCTGCAAGAATTGTTTATGCTCAAAATTGGAAAAGAGAGAAAATACCTTTGGAAGAAGTAGTAATTAAAAAAAAATAGATTGTGCAGAAATGAATAGATCAACTTTGATGATTAAGGATAGGGAAGAGTCAGAATATTTTAAGATATGGAATTATTTTTATTGATGGTTAGAAAAGAGATATAAATAATTAATTTCATAATTATGTAGAAAAATTTGATGACTAGAATATGGTTATAGTAATGAATTGTTATAATGGTTTGGATGAAGATCAGGGTAGAAGAAACTTTTGGAAGAAGAAGAACAAAAAGAACTGAGGAAGATAACATCGAGATGTCATAGGGGAAGGATGATTGATGTACTAAATGTTTGTTTGTCTTAAAAAATGTAAAAAAAAAAAAACTACAAAGAGCACCAAGGATTCCACATTTCTTCAGTCACTTCCAATGTTTATTTAATGAAAGTAGCTTTTTGTAAGATAATAGCAATAGCACATAGACTTGTATACCGCTTCATAGTCCTTTACAGCCCTTTCTAAGCGGTTTACAGAGTCAGCATATTGCCCCCAACAATCTGGGTCCTCATTTTACTGAAGGCTGTCAATCTTGAGCCGGTGAGATTCGAATTGCCGAACTGCTGGCAGCTGGCAATGAGCAGAATTAGCCTGCACTACTGCATTCTAACCACTGCGCCACCACGGCTCTATAATGAAGGTGTAATGAAGGTATAAGGCAGGTTTCCAACTTAGTTGTACCTATCAAATGCATCATTCTCTGATAATGTTCAGCATCAGCTTATTTTGCTAGTAAAACTAAACCTTATCTTTATAGCCCTGGCAGAACCCCTTTCACCTATTAAGTGAAGCTAACTCTGCCTGGCTGCCAAGCTCAGCCAAGCTTAAACAGTTACTGCCAGGTGTCAAAAGTTATCTGTGTTTATATAAGTTCCCAAATGATGCTGGCTTTTTGCTTGTGTGTAACTTCTGGTTTGCTGACTTTCTTAATACATATTGGGGTTACATTTTTCAATTTAAGGTCCAACTTTGTTGATCAGTGCATGTTTGAAAAATGTGTAAAGTTTAAAACAAAGTAGCTCAAAATAAACTTGCAAAAAGAAAATCCTGGTTCTTGTTAAAGTTGAAACAATTTATGGTCCACTAGAGAGCAGCGAAAAGAGGCACAGAAAATAACCAATGTCTTCGATATAATTTACTTGAACTTCAGTAAGGCATTTGACAAAGTAGACCATAACCTATTACTAGATAAAGTAGAAAAATGTGGGATAGGCAGCATCACCACAGATGGATTCGTAACTGGCTGACCAACCATACTCAACGTGTAGTTCTCAATGGAACTGCATCTACACGGAGGGAGATATGCAGTGGGGTACCCCAAGGCTGTTTTAGGCCCAGTACTCTTCAACATATTCATCAATGATTTGGACGAGGGGATAGATGGGGAACTCATCAAATTTGCAGACGACACCAAGCTAACAGGAATAGCCAACACTCTGGAAGATAGGCTTAAGATACAGAAGGATCTTGACAGACATGAACATTGGGCGCTAAGAAAATGAAATTCAATGGAGAAAAAAGCAAGTTTCCACATTTAGGCAAGAAAAACAAAATGCACAGGTACAGTATATGTGGTACTTTGCTCAATAGTGGTGACTGTGAGAGGGATCTTGGAGTCCTAGTGGACAATCACTTAGATATGAGCCAGGAGTGTGCTGCAGCTGCCAAAAAAGCCAACACAGTTCTAGGCTGCATTAACAAAGGGATAGAATCAAGATCATGTGAAGTGTTAATACCACTTTATAATGCCTTGGTAAGGCCACACTTGGAATACTGCATCCAGTTTTGGTTGCAATAATGTAAAAAAGATGTTGAGACTCTAGAATGCAAAGAAGTGCAACAAAGATGATTAGGGGACTGTAGGCTAAAACATATGAAGAACGGTTGCAGGAACTGGATATGTCTAGTCTGATGAAAAGAAGGATTAGGGGAGACATGATAGCAGTGTTCCAATATCTCAGGGCTTGCCACAAAGAAGAGGGAGTCAAGCTATTTTCCAAAGCACCCAAGGGTAGAACAAGAAGCAATAGGAGAGGAGCAACCTAGAACTAAGGAGAAATTTCCAATACAGCTAGAACAATTAAATCAGTGGAACAACTTGCCTGCAGAAGTTGTGAATGCTCCAACAGTGGAAGTTTTTAAGAAGAGATTGGATAAGCATTTGTCTGAAGTGCCTAAGCAGAGGGTTGGACTAGAAGACCTCCAAGGTACCTTCCAACTCTGTTATTTATTCTGTGGAAATTGGTTTCTAATTCTCTTGAATTCACTGTTAGTTCACTCATCACCAGAAAATATTAAACCACAATACTTTATTAATCATTGACAGAGAATTGCATTAGGCAAACATTTATTGGACGTTAAGTCCTAGACAAAGCATTTTTTTGCAAAGAAAGCAGAACCACCATAATTCACAAATATGCAATACAGCTACTAATTTATGGGCCGTTTGTGTACATACACACTTCTGGGGATTTCTGATTTCCATCTGTTATTATGGGAGGCGAGGATCCTGTTACCGAGGGCAGGAAGAACCAAGTCCCTGACCACAAAGCGGCCACTTCCTGCCTTCCGCCTCCCCACCACCTTCATTCTTCAGGAAAAGCTTCTTGAATCATCCTTCCAGCCTTGGAAGATTTCCATCGTTTTCGTTCTCCTGTCCAATTTTTTTAGCAGGCTCACCCACCTACACAAAATTGTGGTTTCTATTTTCTTTCTTCCATCCTATATATGCTATCCTTCTCCACGCTAAGAGGGTATATATAGATTGGTACCACTTTTCCAGCTCTGAATGCCATCAAGTTGCCCATGTGGTGGAATCCCCAGCTAGATTAGAGGGAAGGGTCAAAAAGGGCCCAAGTTTAGAGTCATTGCTTGAAGGTGTATCTTGCCATTCCCAAGGGAATGCAGGCAGTCTGGCCAGATCCTTGTAAACATAGCTGACTAAGAACTAATTGCTGAAACTCTTCATGAGAAGTTCTGGTTGCTTTGTCTACCTCTCCTACGAATTCATGGAAGATGAATATCAAAATTTCACGGGAATTGCCAAGCTCAAGATTCTGCGGTTCCCAGTTGAAGACAGTGGGGGGAGGGGTGTCATTCATTGCTATTGAAATATTGTGCATTACCTACTGATCAAATGAAAAACTTTCAATTTCAATCTTTTTCCACAGCCTACTTTCTTGAGATCAAGAGGTGGATTCTTTTTGTATGCCACCTTTTGTGGGATGTTATGCATTGATATGATTTATGAATTTATATAGCTCCCTGCTCACCGGAAGATATCCTGGGCAGCCAAGAAATCATTAAAAACCAAGTCAAGATAGAAATAATAAGTGGATGGAATTTTGTGCTAATTTTTTTTTAAAGAATGAATTCATTTCAGGATTAAAAATGAGACAGATTGGATTTAAGATGAAAATTACTTAATAGAAAGAAGGGCACAAGGCACAACTTTCCCCCTAATTCCTTTCTTCTTTACCATATTTTTCTGACTATAAGACGAACCTAAATTTAGAAGAGGAAAATAACAAAAGAAAAAGCTTTCACCTCCCTTTTTTCAGCCCTTTTGCAGTCTTTTTTCAGCCGGTTTCTGGGGCTTTTTTCGGCCCGTTTTTTCCGGAAAAAAAAAAAAAAAAACCAGGCCAAAAAAAGCCTCAAAAACACACAAAGAAGAGCCTTGAAAATAGGGCCGAAAACAGGGCATGTGGGGGCCAAACAATGGCGGGCGGGCGGGCGGAGCTTCAGCAATATTCAGACTATAAGACATTTTCACCCCCTTTTGTGAGACAAAAAAGTGCATTTTATAATCTGAAAAATACAGTAATTATTTTTTTGTTGCCTGAAACCCCCCCCCCCTTTCTTCCTGGGCCTACCAGGCCATCGTGTGCCAGGAGCAGGGGGCGGGGGAGAGGGGGGGTTGCGCGCCCAGGGCAGGACACATAGAATTATCGGTGTGGGCACACGCGTGCGACCCTCCCCTACCCCTCCCTCTCCTGGCACGCGATGGCAAAAAGGTTAGCCATCACTGCCATATACCATTTGACTGACACAGAAAGAAGTGGAAGAATCAATCTGTCAGACCTAGAAGCCATCTTTTGGAACACTGACACAATCCTTAGGATTTGGAAATTACATTTCTGCTTATCCAGTCTAAAATAGCATTTGTCCTTTAAAAACACATAATGGCGGTTGGTACCTTCAAAGTAATTATCTTTGGTTATAACACAAATTGCACATATCTTTAAATCCTTCCTTATTCTCTCCACATGTAAATAACCAGCCTTTGAATTCTGATTTTTTTTTTGTACAATGATTTAATATACATATCAAAAAAATTCAAACAAAATATAGTCAGGCATTTTAAGCAATGATTACATTCTTTGTATCTGCATGTCCAGATGATAAACTGAAGGCAAAAGCTAGGAAAAACTAAGTTGTTTGTCTTTGGTAGTTCACCTAGCATTTTGCCTTGATATGACAAAGCCTCACAGGATAATGAAAAGGAAAACTTGTGGATAGCTCATTTATTGGAAGTCTTCAGGCAGGAATTCGAAAGTTTAACAACCTCACATGCTTCCAAACTTTCGCTGCAAAATTAAGGCCTCCTTGGGAAAGGAGATATCCCTGCTAAATGAACTGTCCATCCTGTGTTGGGGGCTTCAAGAAAATTCCCCGTTTCTACCTTGTAAGATCAGGGATGGGCAACTATGGCCCCTTTATGGCCTGTGGACTTCAATTCCCAGAATTCCTGAGCCAGCTATGGTGTTCCTGAGCTATGCTGGCTCAGGAACTCTGGGAACTGAAGTCCACAAGTCATAAAGGGGCCATAGTTGTTCATCCTTATTGTAAGATGAACAATGCAGGGTTGGCTTTGTATAGCTCACTTAATGTACATGACAAAAGCTGCTCAAGATTTTGCCAGCGTTTATCTAACATGAGAATGACTGTCTTATTTTACACAGCACCGATTTTGCTGGTGGCTCCGGAGACAACAGACACATGAATGTATGGGCTGGATGTATTGTGCAAGTTGGTATAATGGTTCTTACATCTGGAGGAAAAGAGGCAAACACTGGTGAGTCTTAGAGGCTTTTACACTGTGAATATACCCTCATGCACACACTTATATACACATGGACTCCTGTCTGTCCATGCCTACTACACACTAGTTAAAAAAAGCAATCTCAAAAGATATACATGGATAGCACATAGCAGTTTACATCCAATTATGTACAAGGTTTCACAGTTAAGAGCTTTCTTCTGAAAAAGCTATTCCACAACTTCGGGACACATACCTACTCTTGATGTTTTTCTATAAATAATACCTTTACAAATTCAAAGTGGTCCATATTTGGGAACTTGATTATCTAGTCTCAGGAAATAAAGCCATGTATAAAACCTGTGGACCACTGAAGCTCAAAGGGCTTTAAAAAGCCTGATGCTCTTTTATTCATTCCCGATTGTTTTTCTAACTCCGATAGGAAAGGAAAGAGATGATGGCTGAAGGAACAGGCAGGGTCTCCACTTTTCTTGTAGGCATCACCCGTCTGACAGCCATCCGACACAAATGCTGGAGGCTGGGAATGTGTTTGGGAGAGGTCCAGAAATACACACTTCCGTCCTGTGTTCTGTGGGGGAGGAAAAAAAACCCATACAGAAATAAATTAAGTGCCGTGCATTTGCTTTTTCTCCAAGGAATACTAGCTGTCATACAGAGTGCAATCTTCATCCTCAACTGGGGGGATGGAATTCAATCTCTATAGAGCAATGTTTCTTGACTGTGGCAAGTTTAAGATGTTGGACTTCATCTCCCAGAATTCACCAGCCAGTATGAGCGCAAAGTGTGGCTATGTTGGGTGCCCAAAGAAGAGCGCAATAACACCCTTGCTCTGTGAACTGCATTGGGTGCTGTTTTGTTTCCAGGTCTAATTCAAGATGTTGGACATCACCCATAAAGCCCTACATGGCATAGGGCCAGATTACTTATAAAACTGGCTTTGCCCTATTGTATCAGCCTGTCCCACTTAATAAGGCAGGGAAGGTATGTTGTAAACCAGTCAAAAAATCCAACTGGTGGGGTCTAGAAAGAGAGCCTTCCCTTATGGAATATCCTTTCCCCGGAGGTGAGCCAGCCTCCCCCCCGCTTCCGGGTTTTCCATTAAGGAGTCAAAATTTGGCTCTGCGGACTTGCGTGGGGAGGCACAAAAGACCATTCAATCAATCAATCAATCAATCTGCTTGGTGCCACGAGAGCCCTCCCTCTGTCTTTATTGATCAACTTTAAGAGTTAGATTGCCTTCTTGGAATTTGGTGACCTTTTGAAATTGCTGTAGTTTTATAATCTTATAATTTTAAGTTTTTAAATCCTAAATGAACCTCAATATTTTAATTCTAATCTTATATGCTATTTTGTATTGTACTGTAAACTACCCAGGGCTCCTCTTTGAGAAGGACGATCTAGAAATACAAAATATTACATACATAGATACAGACATACATGGTTTCTTAATTCTTTCTAGAGGACAGTGAGTTGGATCCAGAAAAACCTATCTAACTCATCTGCTGCCAAGGTTATTAATATCCCCCAGCTAATGATTATGCAATTTCTGTGATACCAAAATACTTTTTTAAAAATAGCCAAATTCTGAGAGATTGCCAATCTTGGCTAACTGAGGGATGCCCTTCAAACTTGCAAGGGCACAACAGAGCCGGTTTGATTTTATGGGGTCAGAAAAGGACCTGGCAGGTGGGCATGCTTTGTATTTTGCGCTGGGTTCCCGGAGGGTATAAAGGTGAGATCTGCAGCTAATAAATAAGTTAAAATCGTTGGTCCAGTCACTCACTCTCAACCCACTGAGTTGTTGTGATGGGGAAAGCAGGAACAGGAAGGAATACCATGTATGTTTATCGTCTTGAATTACTTGTAAATAAAAGTTGGATAAAAGTCAAATGAACAGACAGACAGACCAACAACAGAGTAAGTAATTGTAAATGTATAATATTTTCTCTTGCAAAGTCTCCTTACCCAGCAGCTAAAACACTGCCATCAGTAGAAAAGGCACAGCAAAGTCCATTCTTTAAAGGTGCAACTTGCACAGGGTAATCCTCATCAATTCTCCAGAACCGAACCAGCCTGAAAGAAACAGCAGCAGACAAATTAAGAGGCCTGATTGAGATATCTCTGGCAAACAGTTTTGCTTATCCCATGCCTCAGATGGCTTCCAGAGGATTCTCAAAGGAACTGAGGACCCATGAAGAAACATAAATACAGTTTGGGTGTGGCTTTGAATTAGCCAACTGGATGCAAACTGTAAAAATAGTTTTGAGTCCAGGCCAGAACCGTAACCCAAACAAGCGCCTCAGACAAGATCCTTCCTAGTTCTAATATAAAGATAAAGAGAGGGAGGGAGGAAACACATTCAGATTTGCCAGATTTTGTTCATTAAAACCTTATAATGAAAGTGGTATTGGTTTATATACTTTGTTTTCCTGGTCTGGTCTACCTGGGAGGGTTGATGCCTGATATTTAAACCACAATAACTGGTTTATGCAAAATATCCATCCAAAGGCAGACAAACAACAATTGGCTTCCCATAACATGCAAATGCAACCATTGTAACTCAGCAGCAATCCAAAATAATGTACACCCTTTATAGGAGCAAAGGGGAAATTGTATTTCTTGCTGAAACAAAACATTCAGGATCATTTTTGTTCCTGTGCATGAAGTCTCATGCTTCCACACAGTTTTAGAGGTGGGCAGGGGACTGTCCCCTTTGTACCTCAAACCCATTTAAGGGTCATTTTGTGAAGTATGCAACTACAATTGGCCACTGCCAAATTATGAGGTATCCAATTGTCTTATTTAAGAATAGCATTCTGGACTTCAGTATGTTCATGCCCAAATCTTGCCTTATCCAATTTATGCATTTTTTACTCAACTGTCTTGGGGTGTCAAACACAAGGCCCACAGACCAGATTTTGGCCCACAATGTGGTCGGATCCAGCCCGCGGGGCCATCCTGGAAAGTTTAACAAGCCAGCCCGCGTTGCTTCGGCCCTGTCTACCCAATGTGGTTTCTACCCAGTGCGAAGAGGAAACATAGCAATAGTTTGGGGAGTGGTGTCAAGCTGGCCACACCTACCCAGTTGGCCACAACCCCCCTCCCCTTCTGAGGCCAACCATAGCCAATACGGCCCTCAATGAAATGGAGTTTGACACCCCTGGTCTAGACTCTATGGAGATTCTCAATCATTTAGGTCATGGTTGTCCCGAAGGCGCTTTTTTCAAAAGGCAACTGGATTTTCTTGGGGTTTTTTTCTTTCTTGAAAACTTTTTGCTCCTCATCCAAGAAGCTTCTTCAATTCTAAATGACCAATTGGTTAGAACTGAAGAAGCTTGGATGAGAGACAAAAAAATTTAAAGAAAGGAAAAAACTAAACTTTTTTCCATTGCCTTTTGGAAAAAAGCACCTTTGGGATTTCTATTCAGCTGTATCTCTGGAAAGCCTTAAAAGAAGACAAAAGGCTCGGACTTATCTTTCTTTCCCTGGAGACCATGAAATTGAGAGCATTCTCCCTGGCAAGCTCTAATCTAGCATGTTGCCAACCAGCACAAATCCCAGTGAAAGATTGCAATTGTACTTTTAGGTGTGATGAACCAGATCGTTCAGGCTCATCTTCCTCATCTGCTCTTACTACAATGGCAGGTTATTCTATGGTTTCCTTACTAGCTGAACTCCAGAGGGCACCGACTATTTTCGAGCATCTGTTAGCAGACAGAAATGTCCGACACACATAAATAAAGCTGCTACATTATGCGTTGCACTTCATTAAACTTTTGACAGTTTTTTTCCCCTTTTCCTTTCTAATATGAATTAACCTTTGACACTTAATGATTACTCAGGGCTGACCATAGTCACTGAGTCATCAGAGTTCTATTTTGTTTCCTGAATGGGGTGCACTTTCTGACAGAAAGCATGCTCAGGAATTCTGGGAGTTGAAGTTCAACAGGTCATAAAGGGGCCATGGTTCCCCACCCCTAATCTAGATTATCCCACAACTTTCCCAAGCATGGCTGATTAGGATACAAGGCAAATCCATTCTATGACAGCAAGGATCAACATTTATTAAATCCTGTCCTTGACATTCTTTCTTGATTTTTAAGAGAGCTTTAAAAGCATTTTTAAAACCTAACTTTGGCTTTTTTTTTTTAAAAAAAAAAAATCATTTGAGATATTTGCCTTTCTTGCTGATTATACTTGACATTATCTTGCCTCTGGTTCAGTTACTGCTCAGGCAGCCACTGTAGAAAATAAATTATAAATAAATGATTATATTTTAATCTGATTATCATGGATCATCTTTAATGGCAGTTAGGGCCGTATTTTTCTCATCCACTTAAATGAACCAATGCCAGGGTTTACCGAACAAGATTATTTTCTCGACCAGCAAGAACTAGCATAATCCAGCACACTTCGATATATACGTACTTATCATCAGCAAGTGTTGCAATATGCAGTCCGTCATGACTGAAAGATACAGATCTGACCCAACGGTCATTGGCTCCTCCAGCAAATATTGGAGTTGGAGGGGGAAACAGATGCCTGTGGACAAAAATGAAACACGATATCAAAGTTTTGGAAGCAGTTGCATTTTATTTCATCTTTAAGATCTACAACAGAGGTCCCTGGGATCTGTGACTAAGTGCCAGAGAATGAAGGAAGATCTATGAAGCTCTCCCAGCTTCAACTGCAGAATTGCATTTCCAAAATCTCTTCTTTTTCAATCTGCTTGGACAGAAGCCAATAGTTAAATTAGCATTCTGTTTATTATTTTCAAAAAGGAAAAGATTTTTTTTCAAAAGCATTTTAGGACTACTCAACAACCTACAAGGTGTAGACTAGTTTAAAGCAATGTGCCGAATGACACACAGGTAGGCCTTGACTTAGAAATAATTATTGAGCCCAAAATTTATGTTGCTAAGCGAGACATTTGTTAAGTGAGTCTTGCTCCATTTTACTTTTTTGCCACAGTTGTTAAGTGAATAACTGTCATTGTAAAATTAGCAGCACGGTTGTAAAGTGAATCTGGGTTCCCCATTAACTTTGCTTGTCAGAAGGTGATCATGTGACCCAGGGACATTGCCACCATCATAAATATGAGTCAGTTGCCAAGCATATTGATCATGAGATCACGGCCATGCTGCAATGTTTATAAGAGTGAAAAATGGTCATAAGACAAGTTTTTTAGTGCTGTTGTAACTTCAGTCACTAAACTGTTATACTTTGAGGATCACCTGTATTGATATTCAGAAGTCAATAAATTACCACAATAGTTTAACACTTTGTACTAGTACTAGTACTTTAACAGTTTGCAGAATCCTAAGTCTCCAAGATGAGCCACAGCTTTCCTATATTCTTTTGATCTCAAAAATGCTTCTCCCTGCTGCCCCATAAGAAGCAGCCATCAGTGTTTATAAAGGTAAAGGTTCCCCTCGCACATGTGTACTAGTTGTTCCGGACTCTAGGGGGCGGTGCTCATCTCTGTTTCAAAGCCGAAGAGTCAGCGCTGTCCAAAGACGTCTCCGTGGTCATGTGGCCGGCATGACTAAATGCCAAAAGCGCACAGAACGCTGTTACCTTCCCACCAAAGGTGGTCCCTATTTTTCTACTTGCATTTTTTACGGGCATTCGAACTGCTAGGTTGGCAGAAGCTGGGACAAGTAACAGGAGCTCACCCTGTTACGCAGCACTGGGGATTCGAATCACTGAACTGCCGACCTTTCGATAAGTTCAGTGTCTTAGCCATTGAGCCACCGCGTCCCTTCTATCAGTGTTTATAGGTGTTTCCAAATTGCCCAGAGAGAGGGTGGTGTGTGTGTGTGTGTGTGTGTGTGTGTGTGTGTGTGTGTGTGTGTGTGTGTGTCTGGGGTACAGAGAATCTCAAGATGGAAAAAGAAGAGGAAAATCCATTCTGCATGAATAAAATTGAACACACCCCTATTATTCCCCTGCTGTCATTGCTTTGCGCCTACCCATGCTGATTGGGGAATTCTGGAAGTTGAAGTTCATACATCTTGAAGCTGCTGAAGTTAAGAAAGAGTGGACCAGACCAAGGCACAGGCTTACCCAAACTCCATCAATATTGCTCCAATATGGGGGTCCCAGATATAGACGCGGGTGTCGTAAGATGCAGTAGCCAGCAAGGCTCCATCAGGGGAAAACTCACAGGCTACAACATCATGGTGATGCCCCTCCAGTTTTCGGATGAGGGTGTATTTATCCATATTCCAAAGCAATACCTGTAATCAAAACAAGGCCATGTTATAGTTCTGCTCAATTCCAGGGGAAGCATTTTCACCCATCCCTCCCCTCTCCCACTCAGATCTTTGTACTAGTACTTGGAATTAAAATTAAAGGCCAAGCATGATGAACTACTAAAATTAAAGAATATGCTCAGTGTCATATTCAGAATTACAGAAATTAAAGTATACATGCAATGCTAACATGTTAAGTGTTATTCGTATTGTAAGCCAATAATATATAAAGATAAGTGTCAAGTGGAAATTTAACAGTGTAGGGTTCTTAACTGAAAGGCATGTAATATTTATCTACTTTTAAAATAACCGTAATAGGGTTAAAGTACTAACATCCCCATTCTGTTCAGTTATCTACCCCAAATTTAAGAAATATACAGACAGAAAAAAAAAAGGAAGGTTAACATATTGTTACTCCCGTGGAATTCCCTGTGAGTTTAAGACCACTTGTTTACAAGAGGCTTGGATCGCCAACGACAGCCTAGGAAGAGAAACAGATACTGCAAGCAAAAACAGGTATTGTCACAGCCAAATGACATGACTTGGCAAAAACAAAAATTAATCCAAGTTATTAAAAGTATGGACATTTTAAGCTTACTTTTAAGCATAAAAATCAAACATTATTGCCAGGCTCTTTCCTTAAATAAGGTTTCAATAAATAAGCATTTCTACTGGCAGGCATGACTCAAATAGAGTTCACATGCATTTAAATAATTTTTGTCACATTGCGGTGATTTTAAGCACGTCTGGCAGAATCTATCAAATTTATACTACACACTTCTGTGTATTATCAACAGTCTAGCAATGAAAACAAATCTGCACAGAAGATGGGTTGTGGTGGTTATTTTAATAACACAAAATAAATATATATTGTAAATCACTCTGAGCCTTAACACTAGGCAGAGTTTTTAAACATACGATCGCACAACATGAATTTGTGCATAATATGTAGAACAAGTAAGATCTTTAAGTCTCTGTTATGTTACTATAACAAAACTTTGTTAAATCAGCTACAGTAAACTGACAATTGCCTCAAAGTTAATAGACTCCAACATTCCGTAGGAATGGAAAACTAAAACATTAAAGTTGATAGGGTTTTTTTTCTTTAAAAAGGAGTCAGTGGCTCTCACCAATGAGAAAATAAAAAAGAAAAGAAAGGGGGGAAAAAAGCAGAAGGTGGACATCAACCAGCACCTGCGTACGTACAGTACACCCTGCAGCCGAATGCAAGGTTACTTCGTCCTATGGTAAAGTTCGCCTCCAGCCTGGTAGCCGGAGGTGCCAATCTTTCTGCCCAGCTAACACCATTGTGCGCTTGTCTGAGTGGTGCCAGCTTACCCTCAATCACACCAATATTGCTGCCACCACCTGTGACAGGGAAAGCAAGAAGCTTATGGAAAACACACAGCCTAAAAGATCAAGGCATACATCCACATCTGTTCTGTTTAAGACTTTACTGACTAGTCTGCCCTCTCTATGCCGCTGCTTCATAATATTAAAATATGTTCTCCCCCAATCCCCCACCATGCTAACCTGGCTAAACTGCTAAGCTGAAACCAGGATTCTTGCTAGCCCAGAGGATGGACAACTTGGTCAACGCTGAAGGCCACTGCAGAAGAATTTAAAAGTCGACTAATAGTCACAGCACCCACCAAAAGCCAAAACATTCTTTTCGCAAGAATTTGGCTGGGGTAAGTCTGTAATTAAGAGCTGTGCAATTATGTGATGGCATAAAATCAATTTTGAAGCGGTGGCTCTGAAGGAGGATACAAAACCACACCCCAAACTCTTTTTATATTTTTGTTTTAAACGGGATGTTTTTTTTAAAAAAGAAACTTTTAACCCAAAAGCTTTACGAAAGTGAATCTGGGCCACCCTCCCAGTTCATTGCAAACCTTGGATTTTACTCATTATTTTTCCAGGCTTACAGCCAACCATTCATTTTAGAAATTTTTAACTTTTTGCAGGAAATGTAGAATTCCCGATCCCAAACTCATGACACCATATAAATAAGCCTCAGGAGACACAAGTTGCCCACCCGTAAATGAGTTCAATCTGGAATTTATTATGGTATATATAAGAAACTCAGTCTCACATATGCTTCTCAAAACTTAGTCCCCCTGATTAAAACTAATGGCTTCCCTCCCAAGCTAATTCTACAACTTCCAGTCTTCAGAACCTGAGTCTCTCAAGATGTTTTTCCAATAGCATCACTGACCATTTGCCATCTTGACTGGACTATCCCACGTTAAAGAACATCTGGAGAGAATCAGGTTGGAGAAGGCCCCTTAATGTTGAAAATTAACTTAATTCTGAACTTTGCAGCAGGGCATTGCAGTTTTATTTAAAACATATCATACTAGCTCTTTACAAGGCACAAGGGTTGCTTGTAGTTAAATACCAACCAGGAATGCTATTGTATTATTAAATAGGAGAGCAGCCCAGGCTTTAGGAGGAAAATATAAGAGGCACCAAGAACAAAACATGTATTTCTATTAATATTAAAACCATTTCTTCTTAAACCGGAATTTGTATTTTATTTGTAAAGAATTATGGAACAGATGGAGACATGCAGAGATTCATTTTCTCTGAATCTAAAAGCAATGCAGTGTCAGCTCAGTAACACCTAACTGAGCAACCTTATGCTAATTACTGTAAATATTTTGGTCATGCAAATCCTCACATCATCATCAAAGCAGCATGACGCCAAGCACAAACATATTTTTATTTTAAGATTCCAAATTATTCTTCGCTCACAACTGAAATACACGCTGAAGATCATGAAACTTTGATACCTACTGTTTTATTGGTTCCCACAGAGCAGAGGATGGAAGAATCAGGAGAAAAAGCACAGCTATACACCCAGTTTGGGTGTCCTCTTAATACTTTCATCATATTTCCTGGAAAATTAGAGAAGAAAATGGATTGGTATCAATCACTCTCTGAATTATAGTGATTTGGGGCTTTGTCTACGTAATTCCCACTGTTCTTTGCCTGCCCAAAGTTAAACTCCTCAAGAAGCCTTCTCTGGACCCGGCCGTTTTGGCAAACTATCGTCCGGTCTCCAACCTTCGCTTTGTTGCGAAGGTTGTGGAGCGTGTGGTTGCGCGACAGCTCCCACAGTTCCTGGATGAAACCGTCTATCTAGATCCGTGCCAGTCCGGCTTCAGGCCTGGGTACAGCACAAAGACGGCATTGGTCGCATTGGTGGATGATCTCTGGAGGGCTCGGGACAGGGGTTGTTCCTCTGTTCTGGTCCTATTAGACCTCTCAGCGGCTTTTGATACCATCGACCATGGTATCATGCTGCGCCGGCTGGAGGGACTGGGGGTGGGAGGCACCGTGCTGCGGTGGTTCTCCTCCTATCTCTCTGACCGGTCGCAGTCTGTGTTGGCAGGGGGGCAGAGGTCGACCTCGAGGCACCTTGCTTGCGGGGTGCCGCAAGGGTCGGTCCTCTCGCCGCTCCTGTTCAACATTTATGTGAAGCCGCTGGGTGAGATCATCCGTGGTTTTGGGGTGCGATGCCATCTGTACGCTGATGACACTCAGCTGTACATTTCCACCCCAGACCACCCCAATGATGCCCTCGAAGTGATGTCCCAGTGTCTGGAGGCCGTGCGGGTCTGGATGGGGAGGAACAGGCTTCGGCTCAACCCTTCCAAGACCGAGTGGCTGTGGATGCCGGCGTCCCGGTATAGCCAGCTGGTGCCATCACTGGCTATTGGGGGCGAGTCACTGACCCCCACAGAGGGGGCTCGCAACTTGGGCGTCCTCCTGGACACACGGCTGTCTTTAGAAGAGCATATGACGGCCGTGGCCAGGGGGGCTTTTTATCAGGTTCGCCTGATACGCCAGTTGCGCCCCTTTCTGGATCGGGACTCCTTGTGCACAGTCACTCATGCCTTGGTTACGTCACGCCTGGACTATTGTAACGCTCTCTACATGGGGCTCCCCCTGAGGAGCACCCGGAGGCTCCAGCTGGTGCAGAATGCGGCCGCGCGGGTGATTATGGGAGCGACGTGGCGCTCCCACGTAACACCTCTCCTGCGCGAGCTGCATTGGCTCCCGGTGGTCTTCCGGGTGCGCTTTAAGGTGTTGGTTCTCATCTTTAAAGCGCTCCATGGCTTAGGGCCAGGGTATTTGCGAGACCGCCTGCTGTTACCGATAACCTCCCACCGGCCAATACGCTCTCACAGAGAGGGCCTCTTCGGGGTGCCGTCGGTCAGGCAATGTCGGCTAGCGGCCCCCAGGGGGCGAGCCTTCTCTGTGGGGGCACCCGCCCTGTGGAATGAGCTGCCTCCTGGAATACGATTGATCCCGGACCTCCGGACCTTCCGTAAAGCCCTGAAGACGTTTTTATTTCATCAAGCCGGCCTAGCCTAAATGGTTTTTAATTGGGATTTTAAATTTTATGGATTTGGGGTTTTAAATTGGGTAGCCAATTATTTAATTCTTTTAATTATCTTAACTTTTGTATTTGTATGTTTTTTAATTTTGGCTGTTCACCGCCCTGAGTCCCTTCTGGGAGAAGGGCGGTATACAAATTAAATTAATAAAAAAAATAAATAAAATAAACTAAATTAAACTGCCCGCTTAAAAAAATTCCAACACCACAACCAAGTAAAAATGATGAAAAATCCAAAAAAGTGTTATATTATTGGGGAATATAATATCTTGTATTATATTCATAATATATCTTAACTTATCATGTTCCTGATGGTAGCAGGACATTGGTCATTCTTTAAAGTGAATAGAAAAAAAATCATCAGCTTTCCATCTTCTCACCAAGAAAGTGGTGCCATTTAAGAAGCAGCAACGACTTTTAAAAATGAATTGTAGCAACTGGCCTACCAGTAGGGAGTCAAATTTCAATACATCTGAGGTTGAACCAGGGTGGGTTTCACAGGTGCAGAACATAATTTCAAAATTCCATTCAATTTATTTAGAACAGGGGTGTCAAACTTGTGACCCGTGGGCCGGATGCGTCACGTGCTGGCCCTGGCCCCGCCCCGCCCGGTTTAGCGAAAGGGGAAAAAGTCCCGAAACGTCATGTGACGCCGCCGTGACGACATGAGTTTGACACCCCTTGATTTAGAACATGCTGCTGTTACTGAATAAATGGCTCCCTGATCTTTTATTATCCCTTGTAGTAAAAGGATCTGTAATGTATTTCCTGCCAAGGACCACATGTAATCTTTAAGCATGCTACAAGGTACAAACCAAAAAGGGCTAGGTCTTTTATATGCCTTAATTTTAATTTAAGTTAGTATAGCAATTTGTGGTATATTTGTTATATTACAATAGTAGTGACTTCTAGGAGAATTAGAACACCCAAGATTTTGGTGACTCTATAACACAGTTGTCCCTTTCCCGAAAACATACCATCATCCTTTAGGTCCCACACTCGTAATGTTTTATCTCTTGAGGCCGATACTAGTATCAGGCTGCCATCAGGGGCAAAAGTCAAGTGTCTGACAACTTCAGTATGATCCATTAAGTTAAGGAGGAGCTTCCCTGTAGGAAAAATGCATTTTACTCTTCAAATTGCACTTATGACTATGTGCTTGATATTCCATAGTTAAGGCAGAGGACAAAGATCATCCTATAAAATTATTGCAGCTCTTGAGACGGTTTTAAATTGAGAAGCTGTAATAGTTTTCCTTTCTCTATTATTACTTTGAACATATAGAACAGAATTTTTTATTGGCCAAGTGTGATTGGACACACAAGGAATTTGTCTTGGTGCATATGCTCTCAGTGTACATAAAAGAAAGGATACGTTCATCAAGAATCATAAGGTACAACACTTAATAATAGTCATAGGGTACAAACAAGCAATCAGGAAACAATATCAGTATAAATCGTAAGGATACATGCAAGAAAGTTACAGTCATAAGTGGAAGGAGATGAGTGGTGGGAACGATGAGATTATTAATAGTAGTGCAGACTTAGTAAATAGTTTGACAGTGTTGAGGGAATTATTTGTTTAGCAGAGTGATGGTGTTCAGGAAAAAACTGTTGTCTAGTTGTTCTGGTGTGCAGTGCTCTATAGCGCTGTTTTGAGGGTAGGAGTTGAAACAGTTTATGTCTACGGTATGAGGGGTCTAGAAATATTTTCACAGCCCTCTTTCTGACTTGTGCAGTACACAGGTCCTCAATGAAAGTCAGGTTGGTAGCAATTGTTTTTTCTGCAGTTCTAATTATCCTCTGAAGTCTGTGTCTGTCTTGTTGGGTTGCAGAACCAAACCAGACAGTTATAGAGGTGCAGATATATAATTCATATACATTTATAAATCTTGAAAAGTAATTGTAGTATCCAATGCCACGAGACCCCAATTTTTATATTGTCTCTGCTTGCAGGCAATTGAGTGCTATAATATTAATATAGGAAGTTTTAAATGCATGTGAAGTTTTGGCTCAAGCGCCCTGTAAATTCTCTGTGACAAAAAAAAAAGTTTTTAGATGGTATAACTTTCTACATTCTTTAGCCAAAATAGGGAATTATTGTACTGAGCCTTTAAGAAACAAAGTGTATCTATTTTACCCTCAGCCTCCAGAATTCTCTCTCTCCAAAATAAGCCTAGAACCTTTGGGGAATTCTCAAAATTTTATAATTAAAATACAGACTTGACCCCCAAAAGACTGTCCATCCATGTTGCCACACAAGAGAAGTTTGCTCCAGCAGGGACGGGTAGCCTTTCTACATACACTTTTGAGTTCTGTTAGCATGAGGTGGGCATTTTCACAAAATGGCTGCCTGAGAAAACTTGCTTATTCATAAAATGGCTGGCATGTTAGCCATAGCCAGTTACAAAACAGCCACTTATCAGAGGGTGAACTAGACTAGGGGTCTCCAATCTTGGCAACTTTAAGACTTGTGGACTTCAACTCCCAGAATTCCTCAGCCAGCAAAGCTGGGAGTTGAAGTCCACAAGTCTTAAAGTTGTCAAGGTTGGAGACTCCTGAACTAGACGACCAAGATATTCTCTACTGTTATAATGGGATCTTGGTGGGCCCAACAACCCCCTCCCCCAATAAATAGGAGGTTTTCCCTATTAGAAACAGTTTCCTATTTAAATAATCAGGAGGAGCAGAGAGATTGATGAGTAGAAAAACAAACATCAGAGAATTTAGTATCCCAGGGATGTGTACAAAATGGAACAAATCACTTTAGGAAGTCCTGCCAAACCATTCAGGGGTGGCTATCATTCAGCATAAAAAAATGTTACTGTGGTTCCAGATTTGGACTGGGAAAATACTCACAGGAATCCCAGAATTATTTTCCAAAGTAGAAGACTGGTGCACCCATATGTCTCACTGGCTTATCCTCATCTCTAATTTTCCTATCATAATTTCTTTCCTCCACCATTTCGCAACCTCCCACAACTTTGAGGTTACCTTGCTCTCTGCCTGCCCCTATGAACACTCCCAGCTGGACAATTCCAGCTCAGTCTGTATCGGGAACAATCCCTTTCTCTCTTATCCAGACCAAACATGCTTATTACAGCTTTTACGTGAACCAACCACCCAAAACCAGCTGTGCTTGTACAGAACAGTTCGTGCACACATTATTTTGCACGCTTTCTCTGTGTTGCCTGTCCCTGACCTTTATGGCAGTCCTTCAAATATTTGAAGGCAGTTATTTTACCACCCCTGGTTGTCTTTTTCTGATGCTAAGCAAATCCTTTCGATATCCCTTTTGATCTCTAGGCCCTATATTTAACTAATGAGGTATTACACATAACTTATGTTTATTTTGTTTTTTTAAAAGAAACCTTTGATCCCAAACAGGCCTCTTTTAAGTCAATATACTTGAGTTATCTACTGGATAAACTTTATAAAAAAGTGCCAGGATAACTTATCTCCCAAGCAGTTTCAAGATTTTAATACAAAAGCCACTGGTTCAACATTTAAGGTTTATGCAGCACAATGCTGTTTGTATTTTAAGTTTGAAGAATTGGGCATCAACTTGTATTCCGATAAAATAAAAGTTAAACTGGACGAAAATTACAGTTGCACTTTTCAGGAAGTGAAATAATTTATACTAAAGGAACACATACAACAGTGGCTCACAAGTAACAATAATTTTTTCACTTATGGTATACCATTCTTGCTTCTCTTCTAAATAAAAAATAGAAATCTTTCTCTCCAGATATCACTAGCTTCCTCTCAATTCCAACCAGCAAGTATTTTATTACTTATTTATTAAACAAATGTATAGCCACCCAATTCACATATAGGTGACTACCGGCAGCCTACAAAATGAAAAAAACCCATCATATGATAAAATCCATTGCCACCCACTCCCAATGGCAGCGACAACACAATCAAATTTGCCATTTGATTAGCTCCATCACCATTCACGATGCCCAGGCCTGCTAACAAATCTACGTTAAGGCCTTTCAGAAAAGCAGCAGAGTGGGATGGGCGCAAATGTACCTTGAGGAGAATGTTCCATAAAAAACGGGCCACCACCAAAAAGGCCCTTTATCATGGTCCCACCAGATGATAATCTCCAATCAATGGGACCTATAACATGCCGTCTTCCTGTTCTGGTGGGCTGAATAGAAGTAATAGGTATAACTGGTCAAATAACCTGGTCCCACTCATGTAGGTGTAAGGCTGGTGGAAGCTGTACTATGGCAACATCTGAAGGGGGCTAACCTCATTGTTATTTTAGAAGGAAAGCAAGACACATGAGCTCTCTCAAAATGTTCTTCCTTACCTGTATAGGCATCCCATATTTTGATGCGTCCATTGGCTAAGCCTGTTGCTAACAGAAGCTGGTCTTGACCAAATCTGAACCGGTGCCATTCTATATTCACACAACGACTCTGTTTCTCAGGTACTGATGATCCAAATGCAAGACTCCAGACGATGTCGCCACAATCTATGACCTGCTCACAGGGCTTGTTTTTCTGGTCGCCATCACTGTTCTGCCTTGAAAGCTTGGAATGATTTAAGTTGGCAAAATTCTTTACACCGTGCAATGAGCTGTGGGTGAAAAAATTAAGGGTAAACGTTCTGCAAGAACAAAGTCCTAAAGGCATGCCCGTTTATTTAAATATCCTGTTATAAACCAGTATAACATTCCAGCCCTTTGGACTTTAAAGTCCCAAGAACATCAAGAAGGATCATCACTGACAAGGGATTGTGGTTTTCTAGTAAACTCATGTAAATACATTTCTTTATGGAGGTGGTCAACAGTCAACACTAACATCAATCACCTCATAATATTGCAATCCAGTATTTAATACATGAAGAAAGATGATGGAATTTTAGCTAGAAGAAAGCATTTTCTCTCTATCCCTAAGAACCAGGCCACTGTTTTGGACAGAAACAAAGCAGAGGGCATATCGAGGCCAAGGTAGAATTAATCCATGTCTTCTAGATTCAAACCCAAATGTCAACCCACTGAATTACAACTAGCTTGCTTCATCATGAGGCAGTATGATTAAGCCGAAGAACCAATCCTTTGAGGAACCACTCTCTAAGGCTTATTGGATTAGATCAGGGGTGTCAAATTTGCGGGCCGGATGCATGACGCACTGGCCACGCCCACCCGTTTTAGCAAAGGGGGGGGGGAAGTCACAATATGTCACGTGGCCATGCGAGTTTGACACCCTTGTATTAGATACTCTCTTCTGTTTAGAACAGAGCAGCCTTTCCTAACATGAAGGATATGGGGAATTTATCCAATATTATTTAGAAGACCAAAAGGTGGGGAAGGTTAGAATGGGTAATCCCCATGAAGCCAACAAGAAAAGACACAACAAACTTAAAGCATATTTTTACTACTGTATAACACTGTGGTAGTACATAACACAGCTGCTTGGTAAGTACAGTAATGTGTTATGCGGACTTAGATACTGTGGTTTTAAATTACAGTTAATGTGTCATGACATATGCTATGTTTAAGCAAACCATAATCTAGCACTATATATATATATTCAGGCAAAATATAACTGAGTTCAATTTGCTATCTTTCCCTGATATTGTATTTAATTTAAATTTTTTAAAAAATCCATAATAGGAAGACTGTAAAAAGGTCTTAGACAAATAAACAAATAGATTTTTCTAAGCCAACCATACTCACAAGTTCTTAAGGCACTGAGACCAGGGAACAAGCTTTACTAGGCGATGGCCTTGTGACCAAGCGAAGTAGGAGCCATCTGGAGCAAAAGCAACTGTCCAGTTTTCACGGCCACACTTCTTATCAAAAGGAGAAGCTGGAGCTAAGAGTTCTCCTACTGTCCGTGACCGTCCTAAAAAAATAAAGTTTATCATTTGTCAGACATTCAGCAGGTATAACTTCATACCAGAAGTTAAATGTTTTGAACAATTGGGCATGGGTAATCTGATTCCATTTTCAGGTTACACATGCACAATTCCCCACAACAGCAGAATATAAATATATATATATATATAAACCCACAATTTCATAGTCAGAAACATGATAAACAACATAAATCTGAATAGAATCGAAGTATATCAGAAAGAAAATGGCTTGCCATTTCAAAAATTACAAGGGACAAAAAGTTGCAATTCCTCCTGCTACCACATGCAGCACAAGTTAGATATCACAATTGAGGATCAGAAACTATGTGTGGTTTTTTTTATTGTTGTTGCTGCTTTGAGTCAGACGAGACTTCTGATGACTACACAGTCAAATCCATGAAGGTTTTGGGTGCCATTTTTGGAAGTGGTTTGCCCTTGTCATCTTCCAAAGATAGAGCGAGTGGGACTGGCCCAATCACCCAGCCAGGTGGTTTCATGCCTAAGGCAGGACCTGAACCCAGGTTTCCCTGCTCCTAGACTACTAGCACCTTAATCATTGGACCAAACTAGATGTAGCAATTGGGAAGTAATTTATTACACTATTTATTCAACTGCTACAATTTAAACAACTTTAGTATCTAAAACAGTAAAGTCTCTTTTAATAATTTAAACAATACAGTCAAAAGGAAAACTTTAGTATCAATGAAAAGCCACATCACTTTGCAGACCATTTTACAAAAGCAAACAATTTGCATCCTGTATGTAAGCAGTCTTGAAAACTGCATGAAAACCTTGACCCGTCCAAGGACTTGTGAAATTGGATGCAGAAGTTTTACTAACTGTTTCTATACTGAGATAATTCATCCCTACTCCCTGAAATTATGATTTGGCTGCTACAGCAGATCTAAAGTCTCTCTGGGTATCTTAAAGATTAACAAAATTATCAAAAAGCTAAGCTACAATCAATTTATTCATCTTTAACATGTCACAATTTGCATTTCAGTTGAATTCTCGTATCGGAGTCTGTTACTTTAAACTGCACCCTCTGTTTTTATGTGTATTGTATGCTATAATTTCTTGAGAAGGGCCAACAGCATATTATAGAGAACACATAAATTGTTAGAAAAGGAAAATTGAAATCATACTCATGAAAGGAAGAACATCCATGATATATCAAATGTCTATGGAGATTCTTAGTCATCCAGGTCATGGTTGTCCCAAAGGTGCCTTTCAACAGGTAACTGGACTTCGTTTTCTTCTTGGAAATGTTTCCCATCTCATCCAAGAAGCTTCTTCAGTTCTCTTCTTCAGAACTGAAGAAGCTTCTTGGATGAGAAGCAAAATGTCCTCAAGGAAAAAAACAAAGTCCAGTTACCTTTTGAAAACCACCTTCGGAACATGGTACATGTAGCAAGCAAAGTATTACTGGCTATTACTGGCAGGCTGAAGGTAGCATTTTATGCCTTGCCATTCTCTATTTTTTTTAAAAAAAAATTGATTTATATGCCACCCTTCTCCGGAGACTCAGGGCGGTTTACAATCTGTTAAGCAATAGCCTTCATACTTTTGTATATTTATACAAAGTCAGCTTATTGCCCCCACAATCTGGGTCCTCATTTTACCTACCTTAGAAAGGATGGAAGGCTGAGTCAACCTTGAGCCTGGTAAGATTCGAACCTGCAGGAATTGCAGGCAGCTGTGTTAATAACAGGGTGCTTTAGACCACTGTACTACCAAGGCTATTGATGCAAGTACAGCCAAAGATAAACACTCTTTAACTTTCTGATACTTATTCCCATTTGATCAAATCCCTGACGCCAGCCTCTTCCTCTCCCTTACTTCCACTCCCATGTTTCTTGTCTTGTGATTGGACTCTAAGTCCACTCCCACATGCCTCCATTTCAATTTGGAACCCAAGTATAAACCACAGCTAATATTGTTTTCTTCAGCCTTGGTTTCTCCAGATGGCCTAAAAACCACCAATCCCTTCTTCCAATCCAAAAATAGGGCCACCATCAACTCATTCTCCAGATGCCTCTTGCCAGCTAAAAAACTCCATTTGATAATTACATCTGCCCAACGGCCCGTCTCTTCTCCAGACGTGTTGGGACTACAGTCCACGTCATCTCCTTTTTAGTGTGCAAAGGGAGAATGGTGTGAACTACCTTCCTATAGCTGCAGACACTACAAGCCCTTGACTCTGACCACAAAGGCTCTACTGTCAATGTTCCCTTCAATCATCACACCCACCCACATCCTTCAAATAATTGAGGGGTCAGGAGGAGTCTCCTTAGCCACTATTTTTAGAATGGCCAGGGCTGCAATGGGCAAAGCAAAAGATTCTCTTACAGTGGAGCTATTAGGGTCACCATAACCTTCTCCCTATAAATGTAGGGCTGCTTCCAATATCCACCCAGATGCAACTCCTCTGAAATGGGTTGGATCATTCCTATCAAGGCAGAAGCAGCCCCACACCCCTGCAAGCCCACATCAAGTTCCTTCTTCTTTTGCTTGCAAACGGCTTGGCTTGGCTTTCTTTCCCTGTACCCGATTACAGGTAGTCCTCAACCTACGACCACAACGGAGCCCAATGTTTATGTTAAGTGAGAAATTTGTTAAGTGAGTTTTTGCCCCCATTTTGTGAAAGTGAACCACTGCGGTTGTAAAATTGGTAACATGATTGTGGTGGAAGTGAATCTGGTTTCCCCCATTGACTTCGGGATACTGCAACCGTCATAAATATGAGTCAGCCATCAAGCATTCAAGTGTAAATCACATGACCACGAGGATACTACAACGGTTGTAAGTATGCAAAAACGGTCATGTCACTTTTTTTTTCCAGTGGTGGCGTAACATTTGAACGGTGACGGAATTGTTATAAGTCGGGGACTACCTGTATTTTTTTAAGACACACCGAAGTGCTGACATCTGCATTTATGCTATACAAATACACACATGCCCCAACAATTCCTATTGCACACCATTCTTCTTTCCATGAAAAATGAAGCTTTTGTTCATATGGCAGCATATTCAGGCTTTTATAATTTTGCTTTTTTAAAAAAAAGAGCCGTGAAGAGCTACCCTAGATAGAATGCCCTTCCCCAACCTGACGCCCACCAGATTTATTAGAGCAGGGGTCCCCAAACTTGGCAGCTTTAAGACTTGTGGACTTCAACTCCCAGAATTCTCCAGCCAGCATAGCTCCAGCCAGCATAGCATAGCTGGCTGGAGAATTCTGGGAGTTGAAGTCCACAAGTCTTAAAGCTGCCAAGTTTGGGGACTTCTGTATTAAGAGACTCTTATTATTTGTCTCCCCAGAGTCAAACCGAGACCAACATCAGCTGCAAACCAAATAATCGGGAAAATGCCAGACGGGAGAAAATCAACCTTACTTACCTGGGAGGAAGACCGTCCCCAATAAAAATTAATGAGATTTCGTTAAGCAAGCCTGCCCAACATGAAGCTACTTTTCCACACACCCCCTTCAAACAGGTCGGTCGATCTATACACACCCAACGGATTTCTCCCAACCGTCCCGCCGTTTATTAACCATAACCCTGGCAACGAAACATTTTCTTTTTTAAAAAACAAAAAACCGTGAACGGGCTCTTTCTTACCAATGAGCTTCTCGTTAACACTCGGAGGAAAGCTGGCCATCTACGGAGCGGCCCTTCACTCCGGCTCTGAACAAGGGTTTTTTTAAAAAAATTTAAAATAAGAGGCAGATCCGCCACCCTCTCCCGCTCGCAGCCAAAAGGAAGACAGACAAAATGGCCGGCTCGGGGAGCATTATAAAGAGGGGGCGTGGCTTGGCGGATCCTCCGCCAAGCCACGCCCCTACGTGAAGGGCGTGAAGCGGGGAGTGGGGGGAAGACGCTCGTTCGGTCTTTTTTTTCAGCCCCTTTTTCAACGGGGTGAAATCTCTTGTTTCTTTCAGGCTCCCCCTTTTATTAAGTTAGAATACGATAGGCCCACCAGGGAAGATGCTCCGTTGGGAGAATCCATTATGTGAAGGAAAGGGGGAATAGAGGCTATTACTAGGGTTAAAGCAGCCTTTTTTACTAGGGTTATAGCAGCCTTTTTCACGCATTGGGGCATTAATGTCCATTCTGATTGAACTCTGAGACTTATCTCTCTAGGCAATAAAGCCTCTGAAGCTTGAAATTTGTATCCATGCATGGGGAAAGATGGCTTAAAAACTGTATTCAATCTAGGGACCGCCGGTTTTATATTGTGTATATACTTGTAAAGATAATTAAAATTAAATTAAAAATTAAATTTAAATTAAATTTAAATTAAAAGCCACTTAAATAAAAGGAAATTAAAAGATGCTTGCTCCTGGGGAGGAAAGCTATGGCAAATCCAGACAGCATAGTAAAAAGCACAGACATCACCCTGCCAACAAAAAGTGCGTATAGGCAAGGCTATGGTTTTCCCAGCTGCAATGTATGGCTGTGAAAGTTGGAAAAAGAAAGGCTGAGCACTGAAGAATTGAGGCCTTTGAACTCTGGTGCTGGAGAAGACTCCTGCGAGTCCCTTGGACTGCAAGGCGATCAAACCGGTCAGTCCTAGAGGAGATCAACCCTGATTGCTCCTTAGAAGGCCTGATCCTGAAGATGAAACTCAAATGCTTTGGCCACCTAATGAGAAGGAAGGACTCGCTGGAGAAGAGCCTAATGCTGGGAAAGATTGAGGGCAAAAGAAGAATGGGACGACAGAGAACGCGGTGGCTGGATGGAGTGATTGAAGCAGTAGGCGTGAGATTAAATGGACTCCAGAGGATGGTAGAGGACTGGAAGGCCTGGAGGAACGTTATCCATGGGGTCGCAATGGGTCGGACACGACTTCGCAACTAACAACAACAATATACTTGAATGCCTCTAAGTCAGTGTTGACTCCTCGTGACTGCCTGGACTAGTCCTTTAATCCTTTCGATAACATTTTTGGAAGTGGTTTGCCCTTGCCTACCTCCTAGGGCTGAGAGAGAATGACTGACCCCAGCTGGCTTTGTAGCCAATGCAGAATTAGAATTCATGATCTTTTGGTTTTGAGCCCCGAGCCTTAACCACTGCACCAAACTGGCTCTCATAGTGGATTTAATTTCTCCCACAATCCTATCACAGATGGGTTTGCACAACCCATGAAAGATGTGTTGGCTAAGTTTTAAGACTGATCAGTTTCAATCTCAGATAGGCTGGTTTATGGCTTGTGTTTACTTACTCTAGGGTTTAACACAATGTTTCATAACCTTTACCTTTTATAAGATGTGTGGACTTCATCTCCCACAATACCCCAGCCGGCCCAGCCACCAATGTTGAAGTCTATCCATCTTAAAATTCCAACCCAATATACTTTTATTGAGATATGACTTGTTATATTAAAGCTGTAGTAGTCAAATAATTTTAAGATGGTTGTTGGGGGGGGGCAAAAAGGAAAGAATGCTGTATGTATGCTACCTTGAAAAGTATGAAAAGTGGATAACATTTAATCAATAAACCACTAATTTATTTGTATCTTCCTTTTCCTCTAAGAATGCAAGATAACTTATATGGGATTTTGTAGAGAGGCGTACTGTAATTTTCATATCCAAAAAGTGAAAAATGCTTTAGATCAGTGATGAAATTCAATTTTTTTTACTGCCGGTTCTGTTGGCGTGGCTTGGGCATGGTGTGGCTTGGTGGGCGTGGCTTGGTGGGCATGGCAGGGGAAGGATACTGCAAAATCTCCATTCCTGCCCCACTCCAGGGGAAGGATACTACAAAATCCCCATTCCTTCCCCACTCCTGGGGGACGGATATTGCAAAATCTCCATTCCCACCCCACTCTGGGGACAGCCAGAGGTGGTATTTGCTGGTTCTCCAAACTACTCAAAATTTCCACTACCAGTTCTCCAGAACCTGCTGGATTTCACCCCTGCTTTAGATTCACACATTGCATACCTTCCCTTCCTTCATTTTATCCCAACAACAACCACAACCCTGTGAGGTTAGTTGGGCTGAGAGAGGGAAAGGCTGTCCCAAGGTCACCCAATAAATCTGCACTGGGAATATTAATATTTTAATCTGTCAGTTGTGATCAAATGTTTCAGTCCGTGCTAACAGTTCTGAGATGAGACTTCCATTTTGACCAATACACAATTATCTGTTTCCTCCCACATATTTATTTTTCTGGTTTTAATGAAGACCTCCAAAGTCCCTTCTAGCCCTATTATTCTATGATTCTGATGTTTTGATCCTAACAGTAGAGGCCCAATGGGGGGGGGATGTGCCTCAAATGCCCTGAAATAACTTTTTCATTATGCCAAGATGGAGTTTAACCCCACCCTTTTCTTGGCATTTGCTAAATATGAAACCATCAGAGATCTGGAAACTTTTTCAATATGTCTCTGTTCGGTTAAGATTTATGGCTGTCAAAAAGTGCTCCAAATATGTACTCCCAGCCGTGGAGAAAGTTGCAGCAAGCAGATTTAGCTTTAGCTGCCTGACGACGAAAATGAGGCATGCAGCAGATTCTTGTGAAAAAGCAACTTCCGTCATTCTTAATTTCACAAGGCAAACCATTTCGACAGCGCACCAAATTATAACCCCAGGCTTCTATTGGGTTCTAAATTCCTAAATGAAATGGTTTAAACAGAAGTGGTGAAGTTTATTTGCTGACACTAATGTTGATTTGAGTAAAAAATGCTTATATGAAATGAAGATGAGCCGTAGCTATCCCAGAAACAAGCAGCACTGTTTTTAGAATTTAAGGCAGCCAAAATGTATGTGGGAACTGTGCAGGATGCTATCACAGGAAGAGAGTTTGACTTTCAAGTCCACAAACTGGTTCTGCAGAATGGGTATCCTGACTGCTGAATCCAGCAGGGCTTCTTGCTGTATTTAGAAATAAAATAAATAGCACATGCTTTCATTTAGGTGTCTTACTCTCTCCCAAAATCCTCAAACTCTGATTCCAAAATACTGTCTTGATATAGCACCTGTAATTACAGGTAGTCCTTGATTTATGACTACAATTAGGACCAGAATTTCCATTGTGAGGCAAAATAGTTGTTAAGTGAGTTACACCTGATTTTATGGCCTTTTTGCCATGGTTGTTAAGCAAATCACTGCAGTCATTAAGCAAATTCAGCTTCTCCCATTAACTTTCCTTGTTTGGAAGCCAGCTGGGAAGGTTACAAATGATAATCCCACGAGCCAGGGACAGTGTAACCATTGTAAATACAAGCTGATTGCCAAGTGCTTGAATTTTGATCACATATGCTGTAATGGTCGTAAGTGCAAGGCTGGTCATAAGTCACTTTTTCAGTGCTGTTATAACTTCGAACATCACTAAACAAATAGTTAAAGTCAAAGAATAAGGACTACTTGTATGCCACACAGAAAACAATTCCTCAAAATAAGGATGCATGACTGACTTGTTTCTCATTCTGATATTAGCTAAAAAGCCTTCCCCAATGAACTAGAATGGTTATTATTAAAATTCTTGACTGTATCAGCAGGAACATGCTTGGGAAATGATTCATCCCAGCCACTCAACAGTCATTCTCAAAAAGAATCATGTGGAAGACAATATCCTTCAGCGCTGAATGACTTGATGCACGTTCTCACAAATACTGTATTTCAGGCCCAACAGAAAGAATATGCTTTTGCATTGAGTAACCTCTTGATATTCCTTAAACAAACAAACAACAGCACCATCCCGGCTGTAATTCAGTGATTTTTTTTCTTTTTCTTTTTGCATACAAAAGTAATGTTTCAATCTTTGGTATGCTGGCTGGGAAAAAATGCTCTTAGTTAGCAAGATTTGGAATGAACTGTAACAATCAGAAATTCAGTCCTACATTTGTTCAAAAGAGCGATTCAAAGATGCTTCTCCCTGCATAGATGGGGGGAATGACCCAGTTTGTGCTTTTGATTCTACCCTGGGAATTTCATGCTTTAATTTAAAAGCATGGTTTAGGGTGGGGAATTGTGGTAGGTGGGAGTGTGTTTGGGGATTGTTATGTGTGTTGGACCTGGTCTTTGGGTGATAAATGAATTTCGTTATATGGGTATACTGTATGTACACGTACAATGACAATAAAGTTGTTGTTGTTGTTGTTGTTATTATTATTATTATTATTATTATTATTTATATGCTACCCTTCTCCGGAGACTCAGGGCGGCTTACAATGTGTTAAGTAATAGCCTTCATACTTTTGTATATTTATACAAAGTCAGCTTATTGCCCCCACAATCTGGGTCCTCATTTCACCTACCTTTGAAAGGATGGAAGGCTGAGTCAACCTTGAGCCTGGTGAGATTTGAACTTGCAGTAATTGCAAGCAGCAGTTGTTAATAACAGTGCTTTAGTCCACTGTACTACAGGCTCTTATTGGTTAATCTTTGGTGAGATTCACAGCCTTTGAGGCTGGTTAATAACTCAGCAGCTCAAGTCCTAACCAAGGACCTAGGAACTGTTAAAGTATTGTCGGAGGATGTGAGCTGTTCTGAGTAAAGTGGTTTTTTGTAGAGTCAAAATGTTCAAGTCCGGTAATTTTAGAATTATAAATTTTTTGTTGTTGTTGTTGTTATTTAGAAATAAGAGGTAAAAGTGTGAAACATTCATGCTTGACACATGAAACAACACATCACTGGGCACGCTATCATCATGGCTAGTCTAGAGAAAAGAAGGACTGGGGGGGATATGATAGCAGTATTCCAGTATTTGAGAGGCTGCCACAAAGAGGAGGCTCAACTTATTTTCCAAAGCACCAGAAGACAAGAAACAATGGATGGAAACTAATCAAGGAGAGAAGCAACCTGGAATTAAGGAGAAACCTCCTAACAGTGAGGACCAGTGGAACAGCTTGCCTTCAGAAGTTGTGGGTGCTTCATCACTGGAGGTTTTTAAGAAGAGACTGGACAGTCACTTGTCTGAAATGGCATAGAGCAGGGGGTTGGACTAGAAGACCTCCAAGGTCCCTTCCAGCTCTTCTGATGGATTAAATCAGTCGGCGTGAAAATAGATTGTCACAGCAGTTGGAAGGTGCAATACACTTAAAAAAACAGGCAGCACTTTGATCAGGGGTGAAATCCAGAAGGTTCTGACAGGTTCTGAAATTTTGAGTAGTTTGGAGAACCAGCAAATACCACCTCTGGCTGGCCCCAGAGTGGGGTGGGAATGGAGATTTTGCAATTTCCTTCCCCCAGGAATGGGGAAGGAATGGGGATTTTGCAGTATCCTTCCCCTGGAGTGGGGTGGGAATGAGATTTTGCAGTATCCTTCCCCTGCATGCCTACCAAGCCACACCCACTAACCATACCACACCTACCAAGTCACGCCCACAGAACTGGTAGTAAAAAAAATTGGATTTCACCACTGACTTTGATCATACCACTGGAGCTACCATTTTGACTTTTGTTGACCGGTGGACACTTCAGATATACTTTTCTGTACATTTCAGATACAGTTTCAGATCCATTTGGGTTGGAATAGGGCTATAATAGTCCCCCTATATATGAAAGAAAAAATGGAAGGTCCTATCAATTGTATGCCCTTTAATTTGTTATCTGTCCTGGGAAAACTTTATGCTAGACATTAAAATGAAAAATTAACCTCTTCCTTCAAGGAACATTTTGTTTTAATCAATGCCCTGGCTGCTTTTAGAAAAGGCAGATCAACAATTGTGGAAATTGAGCATCACAATTGATGAGAAGCTCAAACTACATCTAACTCAGATGGAAAAGTAACAGAAGCTTCCTGCAGGACCTTTATTTTTATGGAGACTGATGGGGTAACTTATCATTTGCAGGAGGAGATGAGGAAGCATAAGAGGGCACCGGAAGGGCCATCTGCTCATTTATCTTTCTAATGATGTAATGGGTATGTGGGAATAACCTTGAGAGAGACTGGAGGAAGAGCTGCTCCAGACTAAGAGAACTGATAAGTAAAACTTCCACATTGGTTGAATTTTAATGACCGTGAAAAATTAAATCAGTTTTTCTTTCAGATTGTTATTGTTGGCATACAATAACATTGTTTTGCTTTCAAGTACAGATTGCCCAACTCAGCCCTAAAATGCTTTGGCCATAAGATAATGAAAGTCAATGTCACGTTATTCGAGCACATTATGCCAAAAAAGGAAATAAAAATATAATTGACAATGATCTGCCATTAGCAAGTACAGGTAGTCTTCTATTTACAACCATTTATTTTATTTATTTATTTATTAAATTTATATCCCGCCCTTCTCCCCATAGGGACTCAGGGCGGTGAACAGCCGAGAATTAAAATATAATATAAAAGTTATACAATATAAGACATACAATATAAAAGTTAAAATAATTAAAAATAAATTAAATTAAATGGCCGCCCCAATTTAAAACCTCTAGCGATACAATTAAAAACTAACCCATAAAACCTATTCAGGCCAGGCCGGCTTGCTGAAATAAAATGTCTTCAGGGCCTTACGGAAAGTGGGGAGATCCAGAATCAGCCGTATTCCAGGAGGTAGCTCGTTCCAGAGGGCGGGTGCTCCCACAGAGAAGGCTCTCCTCCTGGGGGCCGCCAGCCGACATTGCTTGACCGACGGCATCCTGAGGAGGCCCTCTCTGTGAGAGCATATTGGCCAGTGGGAGGTTATCGGTAACAGAAGGCGGTCTCGTAAATACCCTGGCCTTAAGCCATGGAGCGCTTTAAAGGTGAGAACCAACACCTTGAAGCGCACCTGGAAGACCACCGGGAGCCAGTGCAGCTCACGCAGGAGAGGTGTTATATGGGAGTGCCATGTCGCTCCCATGATCACCTGCACGGCCGCATTCTGGACCAGTTGGAGCCTCCAGGTGCTTGTCAAGGGGAACCCCATGTAGAGAGCGTTAGTGTAGTCCAGGCGAGAAGTGACGAGAGCATGAGTGACTGTGCATAAGGAATCCCGACTCAGAAAGGGGCGCAACTGGCGTATCAGGCGTGCCTGATAAAAATTCCCCCTGGCCACGGCCATCATATGCTCTTCTAAAGACAGCCGTGTGTCCAGGAGGATGCCCAAGTTGCGAGCCCCCTCTGTGGGGGTCAATGACTCGTCCCCAATAGCCAGCGATGGCACCAGCTGGCTATATCGGGATGCCGGCATCCACAGCCACTCAGTCTTGGAAGGGTTGAGTCGAAGCCTGTTCCTCCCCATCCAGACCCGCACGGCCTCCAGACACTGGGACATCACTTCAAGGTGATGTTTAGTGACCATTCGAAATTACAGCAGCATGGAGAAAAGTGACTTACGACTGTTTTTCATACGGCTGTTGTAGCCTCCTCATGGTCACATGATCAAAATTCAGACGCTTGGCAACTGGCATGTATTTATGACGGTTGCAGTGTCCTGGGGTCATGTGATCACCTTTTACAACTTTACCTTCTGACAAGCAAAGTCAGCAGGGATGCCAGATTCATTTAGCAACCATATTACTAACTTAACAACAGCAGTGGTTCACTTAACAACTGTGGCAAGGAAGGTCGTAAAGTGGGGCAAAACTCACTCAACAACTGCCTTGCTTAGCAATGGAAATTTTGAGCTGAATTTGAGCTGAATTTTGAGGACTACCTGAAAATTACAATTTTGCGATTCTGTTGCAAACCGGTAGTAAAGGTAAGTAGAACCCACCCCTGCACATAGTCTAGGCCTTTTTGGAAGGTAGCATCCCGAAAGAAGCAACAGCAACCAACATTTGTATTATTTCCAAAAACCTGAACAGGCACGACCAAGTAGTCATTAGGTATCAAGCTCAAATCAAAAGAGAATTTGTTAATGTTGTGAAACCACAGTCATATATCCTGTAGTAACCATGTGGTTAAAAGATAAACGGTTACAAAACTTCCCCATATATGCTAAATATCTTTCTGTCACTGTTTTTGTAAGGGGAACTGGTAATGCAAAAGCTGGAAAAGTTTTTTAAAAAAATTTAAAAAATTTTTTTAAGACAGACAAACATTTAGTACATCAGTCATCTCTCCCCGTGACATCTCGATGTTATCTTCTTCGATTCTTTTTGTTCTTCTTCCAAAAGTTTCTTCTATCTTGATCTTCATCCAAACCACTATAACAATTCATTACTATAACCATATCCTAGTCATCACGTTTCTATACATAATTATGAAATTAATCATTTATATCTCTTTTCCAACCAACAATAAAAATAATTCCATATCTTTAAATATTCGAACTCTTCCCTATCCTTAATCATCAAAGTTAAATCTATTCATTTCTGCACAATCTGAATTTTTTTTTAATTACTTCTTCTTCCAAAGGTATTTTCTCTGCTTTCCAATTTTGAGATAAACAATTCTTGCAGCTGTTATTACATGTATAATCAAGTAGGTATTTTCCTTACTAATTTCTTCAGGCAGGATACCCAATAGGAACAATTCTGGTTTAAGTTCAATACGTAGCTGTATCATTTTTTCCAACCAGGTTTTAATTTTATTCCAATAGATTTTTGAGAAGCTGGAAAAGTTGAGCAGTAAGCAGAAATTAACTTGATATAGAGACTAAGAGGGCTTCACCTTGAAAATTAGGAAGAGAATGAAATTATGAGAAAACTGACCTGTATAAAAACCCAAACATTGGACCTTACAATCTTAAAATAAGCACATTGCAACAAAGGAGAGAAAATTAAGGATTAAAGCCACAACTGCAGTCCCTCCCTCCCTCCCTCCCTCCTTCCTTCCTTCCCTCCCTCCCTCCCTCCCTCTCTCCCTCCTCAGTATTTTGGATCCATAGCCTAAACCTGTTAATGGTTAACGAATTTCTGTTTGTTTTGATGGAGGCTGAGAAAATTTGTTGGAGGATTCATAGAAACACAAGCTTACAGCCTGGGAAAATCAGGGCATCCTGGAAGATTTATTTATTTATTTATTTATTATTCGAATTTCTATACCGCCCTTCTCCTTTCGGACTCAGGGCGGTGAACAGCCAAAATAAAAGCATTTATACATAAAGTACAATTAAAAATAGATTTAAAATAATTAAATTTGGCCCATAGTTTAAAATTTATCAATTTAAAATCCATATCAAAATTTAAAACCAACCATAAAATCATAAAATCAAGAGAGACCGGCTAACTGAAAGAGATGAGTTTTTAGGGCCCGACGAAAAGTCCGGAGGTCGGAGATCACTCGTTTCTCTGGGGATAGATTGTTCCAAAGGGTAGGTGCCACCACAGAGAAGGCTCTCCTCCTGGGGGTCGCCAGCCGGCATTGTCTAGGATGATTTTGGAGCAAGGATGAGTCACATGATTAGCATGGAACAATTGTAATACCTATACTGCCTGGTCTGGAATGTTATAAATAACTAGAGATCTGTAGCTTGGCTTAAATCCACAAGCAGCATTAGAATTTTCTTATCCCATGATTCTGTCTTGCCTGAACTTTTTCTCCTTCACCCATTGGTAGGCCTCAACATACAGCTATTTATTTAATGACCGCTTGAAGTTGCAACGGTGCTGAAAGAAGTGACTTATGACCAGTCAAAATTTGAGTGCTTTGAAACCAGCTTGTATTTAGGATGATTGTAGAGTCCCAAGGTCACATAATCAACATTTGTGACCTTCCCAGTGGCTTTTCAATAAAGTTAGTGGGGCAAATCAGATTTGCTTAATGACTGTTTTGATTTGTTTAATGTTGACAACAACAACAAAAGGTCGTAAAATTAGGTGCAACTCATTTAACAACCACATTGCTTAGTGATGGACAATCCAGTCCCAATTATAGTCATAAATTAAGGACTGCCTATAAAGTATCTCAGGCTGCTATATCTGGGCTGCAAAACTCTTGAGTCACTGCAAGGTTTTTTTTTTTTTTTTAAATTTGATTTATATGCCGCCCTTCTCCGGAGACTCAGGGCGGAGACTCAGGGCAACTCAGTGCTCAGCAATAGCTTTCATCCTTTTGTATATTTATACAAAGTCAGCTTATTGCCCCCCAACTGGGTCCTCAATTTACCTACCTTAGAAAGGATGGAAGGCTGAGTCAACCTTGAGCCTTGGCGAGATTCGAACCTGCAGTAATTGCAGGCAGCTGGTCTTAATAACCAGCTTAATAACAGGGTGCCTTAGACCACTGTACTACCAAGGCTCAAGGGTTGAGCCTTTCTGTGTCTTTCTGCTGCCCTCTGATGGTAATCCATATTTTTGCAGTTGAGGAATGGTTTTCTATATTATTTAGTTATTTATTTCCTATAGCTGCTCATCACAGTTAATGACTCTGGGTGGCTTACAGTTCAAACAGAAAAAAATAATAATTAAAAATACTAAAAACATTTTTAAACAATAAAATATTAAATATTTTAACTAGGCCTAGGAGCAAGATACTTTGCCAGTTAGCAATATAGTTGAGAAACGGGCCCTTAATACATTCAGTACAGAGGTGGGTTTCAGCAGGTTCTGACCAGTTCTGGAGAACTAGTAGTAGTTCGGAGAATCGGTAGTAAAAATTCTGACTGGCCCCGCCCCCATCTATTCTCTGCCTCCCAAGTCCCAGCTGATCGGGAGGAAATGGGGATTTTGCGGTAACCTTCCCCTGGAGTAGGGTGGGAATGGAGATTTTACAGTATCTTTTCCCTGCCACACCCACCAAGCCACACCCACAGAACCGGTAGTAAAAAAATTTGATACCCACCACTGATTCAGTACCCCAGACAAGGGAGGAAAAAGTCAGGTTTTTAGGGCCTTATGAAAGGCTAACAGGATTGGAGCCATTCTGATATCCAAAGGGCGGATGTTCCATAGAGCAGGGCCCACTGCAGAAAAAAAACTTGTTTTCTGCTTACTGCCAGCCGACACTGTTTGGCTGATGGGATCTGTGCCCCCCCCATTCAGCTTGACCTGGTTGGATGGATAGAAAACTCTTGGGAAAAGGCAATCCCTCAGGTACTCCAGTCCCAAGCCATGTAGTGTTTTTAAGGTAACCCCTAACAATAGCACTTCACAGTGCTGCCCCCAACAATCTGGATCCTCACTTTACTGACTTCAGAAGGATAGAAGGCTCAACCCTGAGCCAGTGAGAATGGAACTGCTGACAGTCGGCAGAATTGGCCTGCAATACTGCATGCTAACCACTAGGACAGTGATGGCTAACCTTTTTGCTGTCATGTGCCAAAAGCGGGGGGAGCGGGGGGGTCGTGCGTGCGCATGCCCACACCCATAATTCAATGCCCCCCACACTCCCCCCACTTTTGGCACACGACAGCAAAAAGGTTACCGGTAGGCCCATTTTTCGACCTCCCCAGGCTCCAGAGGCTTTCTTGGAGCCTGGGGAAAGTGAAACAGCCTTCCCCACTCCTCAGAGGCGCTTCAGAGGCCGGAAATGGCCCGTTTCCTGACTTCCAGTGGGCCCGGAAGGCCTGAAAATCAGCTGACCAGCTCTCAGATTCATGCTGGAGCTGAGCTAGAGCAACGCTCGTGTGCCTACAGATATGGCTCCGCGTGCCACCTGTGGCACACGTGCCATAGGTTTGCCATCACAGCACTAGGATCTTGAATTGCACCCGGAAACACACTGTTGGCAATAGCACAGTAGTAATAGCATTTAGACTTATATACTGCCCCATAACACTTTAGAGCACTATCTGGGCAGTTTACATGGTAGAAGAATAATATGTATATTGCCCCATACAATCTGGGTCTTCGTCTTATCAACGTTAGAAGGATGGAAGGCTGAGTCGACCTTGAGCCAGTCAGAATCGAACTCCAGGCTGAGGGCAGGGTCTGACTGCAATACTGTTCTTTAACCATAGTGCCACCAGGGCTCTAATCAATGTTACTTTGGTAACCAATGCAGCTCATTCAGAAATAGTGTCAGGTGTGCCATGTATCTGGCATCATTTACTACCCGTGTGATATTTTCAGTGCTGGTCACAGTGTTCCCTATTGCCACATGATCAAAATTCTGGCACTTGGCAACTGGCATGTATTTATGACAGTTGCAATGTGCTGGAGTCACAAGGTCACTCTTTGCAACCTTCCCAAAATGCTTCTGACAAGCAATGTCAATGGGGAAGATATATTCGCATAACAACCATGTGATTCACTGAATGACCATGGTCATTAATGATGATGGCAAAAACGTTTGTAAAATCAGGCTCAATTGACTTATGACCACATTGCTTAGTGACATAAATTCTGATTCCAGTTGTGGTTGTAAGTTGAGACTACCTGTACCAATGCAGGACTTCTTCATTTCTATAGGTGTTGTGGCCTGTATGCGACCTGTGCAGCTGGTGGCTGATTCGGACAGGGAGGAGGCTGGTGTGGTGCTGCGCCAGCAGCCTGTGCAGCTGGCACTCGACTCGGACAGTGAGGAGGCTGGAGAAGATGTAGTGCCAGAGACAGGGATTCAGCCAGGGCCTTCAGAACCTCCAGAAGCTCCCTTAAGTGAAGAGGACGAAGAGGAGGAGCAGAGCTGCCAAAAGGCAGGAGTGGCTCCTCAGGAGGAGGTCTCCTCAAGAGTAAGGCTTGGGGCTAATTGGCTGCTCCCTTAGCCTATTTAAGGAAGGACAACGACTGAAGCAATTTGCAGGGAACAACTTCATTCACTCTTGTTCGCGTCTTGATCTTAGTTCTCTTATCAGTTTTCTGCAAATTGCTTCTGGGCTTTCTGCCAACCATAGTAAGATTAAGATTATTTATTCTTTGGATTCTTACAGGCTGTTAAGAAAGTTAATTAACAGCCTTTGTTTGAAAAAAAAACACCCTGATTTTATTTTAGTAAACTAAGGTTTGTACAGACTTGGTGTGTGCTGCATTCTTTGGGGTCCATAGCTGGGGAAGAACAATAGGGGAAGAACAAGATGTAGATCCTTTAATAGAAACCAAGTTTTTCTAGGAAAGTTTTTCAACAGCAGAAGCAGCCCAAGACGAGTCATTTCTTTCAGAGGGAGAACTGAAATTAAATTTTTTAAATGGAAAGGAAAACAATCCTATTAACAAATGTTTCCAATGCTCATGTTTGCAAATTATAGTATTCAGAAGATATTAATCAGCAGGTCGACATATCAGTTACAAAATATTTACATCTGCAAAGCACTAACATTTTTGTGATTGGGTTAAAATGAAAACGACTGTTTGGTTTGTTGGTTGAGGTCAAATGCTAACCCACCCCGTAGCTAAAGTAGCAATTCTCCTCTTTCCAAATAACATGGGCAGAATGGAAAATCACTGGATTTGTTCCCAGCCAATTTTTCCATCCACCCTCAACCCCTCAGTTTACAAGCTCTTTGCCCTGGATCTAGAATTGTAGCTGGTCATTTATTAACAATAGGAAAGATGGGAGATTGTAAAATGTTCATATCTCCCCTCCCCCTCACTCCGGATTTGTGACTTCCAATGAAATGTCAGTTTGAAAAATGGAGCTCTCAAAACTGACGTTTTCCCCCTCTGGGGGGAAAAATGCAGTCTGAAATTTGAAAAATTGTACTAGCGGATTTATTTTAATTGGAAAGCTAAAATGTTTTTCAGTTCTGAGGTTCATTCTGAATCTGAACCTCATTCTGATAAGTAAATCGATCAGCTGCCCTTTGCAGCTTTACCTAGAATTCAGCAACTGTGTTCCAAGAGATTTCAATAGATATTTTTTAAGTGAGTGTTTTGTTTTAATTCCCTTCTCACTCAAGATTACATAAATTTGCACGTTCCCAAGGCTTTTTATAGCAGCCCTGCCAAGAAGTGTGAAATGCTGTGAAGCTGTAATAAACAGTTGTTTTTTTAAAAAAAGAAAGAAACCCTTTATTTTTGTTTGTATTTCACAGGCTGCTTTAGCAGAGAACTGTGGCTATGTTTGTCTCCCAAACACATAGATTAAACTTTATCTGCAGTGACCTTTGTCTGATTAATCTATGATATCTCTTTTGTAAAAAGCTATTATGCAGGAACAGTTTGAAAGCAATACAGTTGGAATCCGTAGACAAGAAGTCCTGTGAAGAGGCACTAAAGAACTGAATACAGGTAGTCCTCCACTTACGACGGTAAATGAGCTCTGAAGTATGGCAGTAAGTCACCATGGGACAGCACCCGATTTTATCTTTTTTTGCAATTATGTGAATGTTGAGGTAGTTAAGCAAACCCATTGTACTCAAGCACATTTTTTGGTGGCAATTCATACAATTTGCAACTTCCTCATTCTGTGCATGTGCGTAGTATGTGTGTATGTGTGTATTCACCCCTTTGTTTTGTTCAGTATGCATTGGAAGAGGAGGAACCAAATGTTCCCATTTTTGTAAATCCTGAGGTTTCTAAAAATTATTTAAATGATTATGGGCCCTGAGGCTAAAACACACAATAAACAGTTGCAGGAACTGGGTATTGTCTAGTCCAGTGATGGCTAACCTCTTTGCCGTCGCATGCCAAAAGCAGGAGGAGCATGGGAAAGTTGCCCACGTGTGTGCCCACATGCATAATTCAATGCGCCCCGCCCCTGCGCATGTGCGCACACATGCCCCCCCGCTTTTAGCACATGATGGCATGGTGGGCCCAGTAAGGCCCATTTTTCACCCTCCCCAGACTCCAGAGGCTTTCTAGGAGCCTGGGGAGGACGAAAATGGCCTTCCCCACTCTCCTGGAGGCCCTCTGGAAGCTGGAAACAATCCATTTCCCAACTTCTGGTGGGCCCAAAAGGCCCAAAAATCAGTGGCTGGTGCACACATGCGTGCTGGAGCTGAGCTATGGCAATACTCGCATGCCCACTGATATGGCTCCGTGTGCCACCTGTGGCACCCGTGCCATAGGTTCGCCATCACAGGTCTAGTCTAATGAACAGAATGATGAGAGATAACATGATACCAGTCTTCCAATATTTGAGGGGCTGTCACAAAGAAGAGGGGGGGGGGGGTTCGACCAATTTTCCAAAGAACTTGAAGGCAGGATGAGAAGCAATGGGTGGAAGCTGGTTAGAAAGAAAACCAACCTGGAAGTTAGGAGGAATTTCCTGACAGCGAGAACCATCAGTGGAATGACTTGTCTCCAGAAGTTGTGGGTACTCTGTCACTAGAGATTTTCAAGTAGAGACTGGACAGCCATTTGTCCTGTTGGAAGAAATGTCCACCTGTGTTCAGTTCCAAGTGGGGAGAAAGACACTGGAAACATGGAGACTGCTTGAAAAGATGGTTTAATGGTGGACAGGACCACATCGTTTTGAGGTCCTGGGCAAAAAAAGGCATATGGAGTGGGGAGAGAGAGAGATTTATGTCGAATATTGAATGGCAGATTTGAACGGACCAATCAGGGACAAGAGCGGGAAATTCGTAGGACCGTCAGTGGCTGAAGCTGCGGACAGCTCCCAGCTATAAAAGGAGCTGCCTAGGATTGCCATTTCGATTTACGGAGCTAATAAAAGTGTTAGACTCTACTGCGTGTCCTGTCCTTTCTTGCGCCCACAACTTAACAATTTATACCCTCTGTTGGGATTTGAATTTGAGCTTGTATTCTGATTGGTTGTCAGACTCCCATGGGGCCATGCAGGGGTAACTTTGTAGGCTGTGTTTTTGAGTCCCAGGCTTGGTTGAGCCTTGCTAGGTGATAAAGTAATGAAAGGGCTTTGGGCAATTCCTACTATTTCTACCGCCTGAAGGAGATAGATCTTTCTTATGTAGAATAGACTGGCTCAGGCCTTAATGGCCCATTGACAAAGGGGAGGGGGGGCTGAGTTTCTGCCTCCCTTTTAGGAGAAATATTCTGCCCTTTTAATATTTCCTAAAATATTTCATTTTCCTAGGGGAGGGTGCTAACTTCCTTCAGTCTGGAATGGTAAAGATTTCCTGCTTGAGCAGTGGGTTGGACGAAGACTTCCTCCAAGGTCCCTTCCAACTATGTTATTCTGTATTCTATATTCTTCCCTGTAATAGCAGGTCTGTTATCTGCTATAAGAAAACCAGGATAAAACACAAGATTATTTAGGTTAAGGGTTAAGCACTTGTATGCAAATTACATTTTTTAAAAAAGTTAGAAGTCTATGTGGCTGCGATATTCCTTAGTCATATCATTGTAATGCTTTGGCCTGGAATTAATTGTTAGAAGAGTCATTTGCTGAAATGAGCGCCTATGGAAATCAAATAACTAATAAATAAATACAAAAGAATAGTTGTATTAGAACTTGGAAACTGTGGCAATCTCAAAGTAATAATGATTTCTCCTTTGTATTGGAAGGAGGAAGGTAGATTTTCGTAATAACTTATTGCAAAGACAGCTGACGTCATTCAAAATACCATGCTATCTCTTTGTTTATATTTTTCATTTTAGTGATCTTACCTAAAAAGAGTAATCCAAAATCAGAGTAAAATGCAGACAAGACAAAACAAATTATGGAAGAATAAGCTGCATAAAAGTGCTTAAGACTTGATAATACCTATAATAAGTGATTCAATATTTCATACTCAGATGTTGAAACTCCATACATATATAGTGTTGTGGCCCGCCAGCGGCCTGCGCGGATCGTGGCTGATCCCGACGACGAGGAGGCTGGTGTGGTGTTGTGCCAACCTGCGCAGCTGGTGCTCGCATCGGACAGTGAGGAGGCTGAAGAGGATGTGGTGCCAGAGGCAGAAACTCAGCCAGGGCCTTCAGAACCTCCAGAGGCTCCTTCAAGTGGAGAGAGCAAAGTGGAGGAGCCTCTTCTCAATGCTCGAGCACACAGGACTGCCAAAAGGCAGGAGTGGCTACTCAGGAGGAGGAGGTCTAAGGTTTGAGGATAATTGGCCACTCCCTTAGCCTATTTAAGTCACACACAGTTAGGAATTTCTTGCTGGAAACAACGTGTAATTATTACAGAGCATTTTAGAGAGTGAGTGTCTTATTGTATCTTGTTTTTCTGGGCTGGTTGCCAACCCTTGCTGGACTTTGTTTATTCTTGGTCCATTATAACTTTGATAAGGACCATTGTGATTGTGTCACAATCCTTGGGAATCCGGAGCTGGGACAGAACATATAGCTAGTCATGGACTTACAACCATTTGTTAAGTGAGTTTTACCCCATTTTACGATCTTCCCTGCCACAGTTGTTAAGTGAATCCCTGCAGTTGATAAGTTAGTAAACCAGTCGTTAAGTGAATCTGGCTTTCGAATTGTTTTTGCTTGTCAGAAGGTCACAAAAGGTGATCACATGACCCCAGGGACACTGACACGTAAATATGAGTCAGTTAGCAAGCAACTGAATTTTGATCATCTGACCATGGGGCGTCTACAACGGTTGTAAGTGTGAAAAATCATCATGTCACCTTTTCCAGTGCTGTTGTAACTTTGAATGGTCACTAAACAAACTATTGTAAGTCAAGGACTACCTGTATCTGAGGAGGAAGGAAAGATGGTTGTTCTTTGAACATAGAATTGTAGGATTGGAAGGTCTTCTAGTCCAACCCCCTGCTCAAGCAGGAGACCCTATATAATTCGGGACAAATGGCTGTCCAGTCCCTTCCAATGATGTATTTACAACTTCCAGAGGCAAGCCATCCCATTGATTAATTGTTCTTAGCTTTTGTCCCACTTAGTTGCAACACCTGCATATTTTCATTCTGCTTGCATAATTCACATGGGGAAGACATCAAAATTCAACAAGGAGTTGGTTTTTCAGTTGCTTGAGAAAGAGGAACTGGACCAAAGTCACCCAGAGGCCTTCTGTGCCAAAGGAAAAAAAACCTAGAATCTGGGTCTCCCTCCTTTTAGCCGAGCACCTTCCCCAGTAGATCACATTGAATCTCCCACTAATAGACTGTTCTGCCCCAGCTACGAACCCCAAAAAACGCAGCACACACAGTCTGTACAAACCTTAATTTACTAAATTAAATCAGTCTTTTTCAAACAAAGGCTGTTAATTAACTTTCTTAACAGCCTACAAGAATCCAAAAAATAAATAATCGTGATCTTACTATGGTTTGCAGAAAGCCCAGAAGCAATTTGCAGGAAACTGATAAGAGAACTAAGATCAAGACGCGAAGAAGAGTGAATGAAGTTGTTCCCTGCAAATTGCCTCAGTCGTCGTCCTTCCTTAAATAGGCTAAGGGAGTGGCCAATTAGCCGCAAGTCTTACTCTTGAGGAGACCTCCTCCTCCTCCTGAGTAGCCACTCCTGCCTTTTGGCAGCTCTGCACGCCCATGCATCGAGAAGAGGCTCCTTCTCTTCTTCCTCTTCACCCATGGAAGCTTCTGGAGGTTCTGAAGGCCCTGGCTGAATCCCTGCCACTGGCACAACATCTTCTCCAGCCTCCTCATTGTCTGACTTGAGTGCCAGCTGCACAGGCTGACGGTGCAGCACCACACCAGCCTCCTCACTGTCGGAATCAGCTACTAGCTGCACAGGCCGCTGACGGGCCACAACACAGACATACGCATAGAGAAATGTTGAAAATGATCTCAATATCTGTGTTGGTAATACTGTATGCTGACAAATGTCATCTTTGGTACTTCATAGTTTTAAGGTACAGATAGTCCTCAACTTAAGACCACAATTGGAAGCCGAATTTTTGTTGTTTAGCAAGGTAGTTGTTAAGTGGGTTTTCTGCCCAGTTGCTAAGTGAATCCTTGCATTTTTTTAAAGTGAATCATGCGGTTGTTAAATGAATCCGGCTTCCCCCACTGATTTTGTTTGTCGGAAGCTGGCAGGGAAGGTCACAAATGACAATCACGTGACCCCAGGATGCTGCAACCATTGTCAATACATGCCGGTTGCCAAGGGCCCAAATTTTGATCATGTGACCATGGGGATGCTGCAACAGCCATAAATGCAAGGGGCTGATTTTAAGTCATTTTTTTCCAGTATTATTTAATTTTGAATGGTTGATAAACGAATTACTATAAGTTGAGGACTACCTGGACTTTTAATGAAAAAAAAGCAAAACCTGGCACCTTGTAAAACAAAAAAATATATGTACTACCATCATAACCCCATATAGAAGTTCCTGGGATTGTACAAAACAAAAGCAGAGTTTTGAAATGTGTTCACTTGCTCAGAAAAAGAAAAGAAACAAGTTAGCCGGGGTATTAGATGATATTCTAGAATTGTGCAGTCTTTGGTGCCCTCTGAGTTTGGCTGCTTATGCAGATGTTTCATGACCCAAGTACAGTGGTGGGTTGCCTCCGGTTTGCACCGGTTCTATAGAACTGGTAGTAAAACTGACGGGAGGCCCTGTCCACTGATCCTGTGCGCATGCGGTCCCGTTGCAAATCGGTAGTAAAGGTAAGTAGAATCCACCCCTGCCCAAGTAAGTAACATCATCAGTCTGTACTCATTCATAAGGATCAGTGCACCATCAATGGCACCGATGATGTTATACCTATTTGGGTCTTGAAACATTCGTTAGCAATAGTGATAGCAATAGCATGTAAACTTACATACAATTCCAATTCTTTACAACACTCTATGGGCAGTTTGCAGTGTCAGTATACTGCCCCCAACAATCTGGGCCCTCGTTTTACCAACCTCAGAAGGACGAAAGGCCGAGTCAACCTTGAGCCCTGTCAGGATCAAACTCCAGACTGTGGACAGAGTTTGCCTGCAATACTGCACTTTAACTGCTGCACCAGAGCAAACAACTAAGATTGGAGCGCCGAAAACTCCGGGTTCAACCCTGAACTACAAATACAGTGGTACCTTGGTACTCAATTGCTTTGAAACTCATTGAATTTGGTACTCAATGCATTTTGATGCAAAAATTTTGTCTTGGTACTCATCATTTGTTTGGTACTCAATGCATAAGCTAAAACTTGTTGATGTCGGCTGCCTAGTGACTACCATGTTTCCCTGAAAATAAGACCCTGTTTTATATTTTTTTTTGAACCCTGACATAAGCGCTTGGCCTTATTGCCATGTGCTCAAAAGCCCGATTGGGCTTATTATCAGGGGATGTCTTATTTTGGGGGAAACGGTACATTATTCCTTATCAGAAAAAATTGTTTGATATTCATCATTTTTGGTACTTATTGCACCTCCTGGAACCAATTAATGATGAGTACTGAGGTACCACTGTACTCTGCATTGTATATCCTAGAGGTTTAGACTGAATGGCGGGGCATCCCCTCACCGGTTTATTTTCTGTTCAATGTTTTTTGTCCCCTGGGCCCTGCTCATTCTGGCAACCATTTTGTGAACCTCACACTGGCCTCATGGCAGCCATTTTATTTTTTATTTATGGAAGAAATTTATATAGCTGCCCAACTCACTCACAATGGCTCACAGGGGATATTTGGAAAGCGTAGCTACAAGCGCTCTCAATATTCCAAGTTGTGCCCATTGGCTCAAATTTTGCATAACCGGATCCAGAGTGACATCATAGTTGATGTCAGAGGAATGCCGCCGAAGGACAGGCGAAAGTCTTTTAAGCAAACAGGATGAACTACAAGAAAAGTCTCTGCGTCTTGTTTATCACCTTCTATCTAATTTCAGACAAACAAGGAAAGAAGAAAAGAAGAATGTATCAGATGACATACTTGTGCAATGTTGCATAATACAAGCAAGGAGAATTTTGGCCAATGAAGTTATGAAGTTGTGCAAAGTGTGGTTTGACATAAACGAATCCTTGACTTACAGACTAAATTACATTTAGTGATTGCTCAAAGTTACAACGGCCCTGGAAAAGAAGTGATCCCTTTTTTTTAGAACCGATCCTTGCATTGCGATTGTTACAGCATAGCCATAATCACGTGATCAAAATCTGTGTGCATAGCAAGTGGCATCAGAGGTGGGTTTCAGCAGGTTCTGACCAGTTCTGGAGAACCTGTAGTGGAAATTTTGAGTAGTTTGGAGAACCGGTAGTAAAAATTCTGACTGGACCCGCCCCCATCTATTCTCTGCCTCTCAAGTCCCAATTGATCAGGAGGAAATGGGGATTTTGCAGTAACCTTCCCCTGGAGTGGGGAGGGAATGGAGATTTTACAGTATCCTTCCCCTGCCATGTCCACCAAGCCACACCCACAGAACCGGTAGCAAAAAAATTTGAAACCCACCACTGCGTCACAGCCACCAGTGTGTGACATCTGCTGGCACGCAATTTATTGATCTTTTCAACCCCCAGTAGGCCAACCATGGATAAATCCAGGAAAAGAAAAGTTTCAGAAGAAAACAGAACATTCAATTCAACTACATATGCTAGTTTTGTGGCCACTCAAAAAATAGTCAGGCACAGGAAGGGTTTTGTGGCTCCCGGTGTTTTCTTTTCTGTGGGAAACAGGTCCAAATGGCTCTTTTGAGTGTTTAAGGTTGCAGACCCCTGACCTATACTATAATGCAGAGGTCTCCAAAGTTGGCAACTTTAAGACTTGTGGACTTCAACTCCCAGAATTCCCTAGCCAGTCCACGAGTGATCAAGTTGCCAAGTTTTGGAGACGTCCTGCTATAATGGATCCAAGGCTATGTGTTGGTGAGTCCAAATATGGGAGGATGAATACCCTGTGCTCTATTCTTACAGTTATAGTTGAGCTTTAGAGCACTTTTCTGACCCACTGAAGTAGGACTGCTGTTTTCCAACCAATGATATAACAAAACAAAATGTTTTTATTTTTATTTTTATTGTTCTGGCAGATTAGACCAAGAAGAAAATAGCAATAATTCACTACGGAAACACAGAGATCTAGCCAGAGTTAGATCAGTTGTTGTTTTGAGGGTTTTGTAAATTGAAGGTGCCAGGCCTTCAAAGTGAACAAAAATAAGTTTAGTAGAATATGTACCAGAATTCAAGGTCCTTTAGGGTGAGTTCTGTGGAGTGTGTTGGCTGAAGGTACATAATCTAGATAAAGTTGCTAGTTGAAACCTCCCACTGTGCAAGCCATCTGAATCTTGTTTTCTAGTTCATTCTCTGTTCTTTGCAATGGGAAGACGGGCTAATGTGATGCCATTTCAGCTGCTATTACAGCAACTGTTCTGAAGAGCCTTGATAGTACAGTGGTCTATGCACCCTGTTATTAACACAGCTGCCTGCAATTTCTGCTGGTTCGAATCTCTCCAAGGCTCAAGGTTGACTCAGCCTTCCATCCTTTCTAAGGTAGGTGAAATGAGGACCCAGTTTGTGGGGGCAATAAGCTGACTTTGTATAAAATATACAAAAGTATGAAGGCTATTGCTTAACGCATTGCTTAACGCATTGTAAGCCGCCCTGAGTCTCCGGAGAAGGGCAGCATATAAATCAAATAAAAAAAAAAAAGAGCGAAGTACAGATAGACCTCATCTTACAACAGTTCATTTAGTGACCATTCAAACTTACAATGGTACTGACAAAAGTGACTGACAACCATTTTTCACACTTATAACCTTTGTAGCATCCCCATGATCATGAGATCAAAACTCAAATGTACTTACAACTCTACTTATGACGGTTGCAGTGTCCCAGGGTCATGTGATCCAGTGATGGGTTTCTAATTTTTTTACTACCGTTCTGTGGGCGTGGCTTGGTGGGCGTGGCGTGGCTTGGTGGGCATGGCAGGGGAAGGATACTGTAAAATCTCCATTCCCTCCCCAATCCAGGGGAAGGAAACTGCAAAATCCCCATTTCCTCTTAATCAGCTGGGACTCGGGAGGCAGAGAATAGATGGGGGCGGGGCCAGTCAGAATTTTTACTACCGGTTCTCTGAACTACTCAAAATTTCTGTTACCGGTTCTCCAGAACTGGTCAGAACCTGCTGAAACCCACCTCTGATGTGATCCCCTTTTGCAAGCTTTTGACAAGCAAAGTCAATGGGGAAGCCAGATTCCCTTAACAACCATATTACCAACTTATCTGCTGAAGTGATTCATTTAATAGCTATGGCAAGAAAGGTCGTAGAATGGGGCAAAATTCACTTGACAAATGTCTCACTTAGCAACAGAAATTTTGGGCTCAATTGTGGTCGTAAGTCAAGGACCACCTGTATATTTTCCATAATTATTGACCCATGATTCCTTATCTAGGTTTGTTTGGGCTATGGCTTTACAAACCTGGGACTCTAGGGTTTTGCAAAAGCTTGCCACAAAAAAAAAAAAAAAAAAAAGGCTATGAATACGAAAAGAAGAAAAAAAACGAACTTGACTATAGACATTTTTTTTAATCAATAGATTCCGTGGAGAGAGGCTTTTCTGCAGACTGGAGGGGGCAGGGTTTTGTGTGCTGCCTGCATCCCGCAGGTGAGGCTTTGCTTGTTTGCGTGGCCCCATTTCTGGCATGCCGTGATGCGGTACTGCTCCACGGACCAGGGATTGGGGACCCCTGTTGTAAAGCAAAGCCCCAATCCACATCATCTTTCCAAAAATGTTTCTTAAAATTTGAAATGGCTTCAGTACTTGCTTAAAGACTGTCAGGTGCAATCCAACACTTTGTTGTGCTTAACTATTCAAAGAAAGGCCAAAGATAAGCAGGAATAGTCCTGATCTCCCATCCTAAAGATAGGAGATAGAATAGTGGGTTGAAGAGACCAGAACCATTGATTGTTCTCTCTGAGTCAATTTGATTTTTGTTGTTTTTAGTTGCGAAGTCGTGTCTGATCCACCGCGACCCCATGGACAACGTTCCTCCAGGCCTTCCTGTCCTCTGGAGTCCATTTAACCTCACGCCAACTGCTTCAGTGACTCCATCCAGCCACCTCATTCTCCGTCGTCCCATTCTTCTTTTGCCCTCAATCTTTCCCAGCATTAGGCTCTTCTCCAGCGAGTCCTTCTTTCTCATTAGGTGGTCAAAGTATTTAGAGTTTCCTTTTCAGGATCTGGCCTTCTAAAGAGCAGTCAGGGTTGATCTCCTCTAGGACTAACCGGTTTGATGGCCTTGCAGTCCAAGGGGCTTGCAGGAGTCTTCTCCAGCACCAGAGTTCAAAGGCCTCAATTCTTTGGTGCTCAGCATTCCTTATTTAATTTTAATTTAATTTAATTTAATATTTAAATTTATATACTGTCCTTCTCCTGAAGGACTCAGGGTGGTGAACAGCCATATGTAAAAAACATAGAATACAAAATTTAAAAACAATTTAAAAATATATTAAACTATTTGGCCCGACAGTTAAAATCCATCATTTAAAATTAAAATTAAAATTACACCATTGGAGAGTTAGGCCAGCCTGGCTTGATGAAATAAAAAAGTTTTGAGGGCCTGATGGAAAGTATGTAGATCTGTACTTGGTCCAACTTTCACAGCCATACATTGAACATTTGGGATGTCACAGATTCTGTAATTTCTCTATCACAGAGATCATAGATGCACATGGACATATAAATATATATTGACAGAGCCACACCCACACCATTACATGCACACAAGCACGTATTTGGAAAAATATGCAAGATATATTGTCTTGCAAAACCTTGCAAAGACTTCAAAGAAAACCCTCAGTCTGTGATGGAGCAATAAAAACCTTTCTGTTTGCAATAACCATTTCAGTGTAAGTATGTAAGATGCTGGCAGCTGTCTGTTGCTCCACCCTGCCAAAGTCTCTGATGAATAACAACTGTTATCAATGTGAGATCTGAGGCAGTTAAAACAGGAGATGCTACAAAAGTAAACTTTGTACACCTTTTCTAGGGTGCTAAGCAGGGCTGAAATCCAATTTTTTTTTACTACTGGTTCTGAGGGCGTGGCTTGGATACTGCAAAATCTCCATTCCCACCCCACTCCAGGGGAAGGATACTGCAAAATCTCCATTCCCACCCCACTCGGGGGACAGCCAGAGGTGGTATTTGCTGGTTCTCCAAACTGCTCAAAATTTCTGCAACCGGTTCTCCAGAACCTGTCAGAACCTGCTGGATTTCACCCCTGGTGCTAAATTAACAAGTTCGAGAATTTGTGGAAAAAACAAGCTCTTGTGTTTAGAGGATGTTGTTCCTGCTTAGGAAACCCAGAATCCCGTGATGGTTATTTCATATTTTGATTTTCAGGGCAACAGTCACAGACCTGTCTGGACTTTGCAACCTGCTCAGCAGAGAGTCTGCCATACCCTCCAGCAGAATGTATGGAATGCAATGTGGGATCCAGTCTGGAAGTATATAAAAATGCCAAAGACAGGTTTGGTGAGAAAAAGTAGGAGGGGAAAAAGAGGCCACAGATACACCTGCAAGTTACCAACTGTATTCACACACCTTTCGACAGATCAGTGAAGGCTATACTGGGTGGGTGGTTAAGCGGCCATTAACTTTGTCGGGTATATGTGTGTGTGTGTGTGTGTGTGTGTGTGTTGGTAGTGGTGGCTAGCAGTGGTGGGTTTCAAATTTTTTGACTACTGGTTCTGCGGGTGTGGCTTGGTAGGCGTTGCTTGGTGGGCATGGCAGGGGAAGGATACTGTAATATCACCTCGTTCTCTGTCATCCCCTTCTTCTTTTGCCCTCAATCGTTCCCAGCCGGGTGGATTTGATTTAAATCGAGTTGATTTAAATCACAATTTAAATCATGATTTAAATCAACTCGATTTAAATCATAATTTTTAAAGAGCAACTGTCATCTCTGCTACTCCTTTGACCCACTGTTGACTCACCGATAGTCCCAGTGTTGCAGAATATACAGCCTCATGCTACATAACTAAGCTCCATTTCATGCTGAATAAACGAAATTATTTATGTATCTTAAATAGAAAACTATCTTATGATAGATTTTTACCCCAAAAGTTTTTTATTAAAATAAATTCGATAAAAATAAAAAAAAATCCGATTTAAATAAAAAAAAATCTGATTTTTTTGATTTTTTTTAAAAAAATCATTGATTTTTATCCACCCTGGTTCCCAGCATTAGGCTCTTCTCCTGTGAGTCCTTCCTTCTCATTCAGTGGCCAAAGTATTTGAGTTTCATCTTCAGGATCTGGCCTTCTAAAGAGCAGTCAGGGTTGATCTCCTCTAGGACTGACCGGTTTGATCGCCTTGCAGTCCAAGGGACTTGCAGGAGTCTTCTCCAGCACCAGAGTTCAAAGGCCTCAATTCTTTCACTCTCAGCCTTCCTTATGGTCCAAGTTTCACAACCATACATTGCAACTGGGAAAACCATTGCCTTGACTATAATACAATATAATAATTCCAGAATCAGTGGGTTCATGGATGAATTGAAATTCAATCTTGTTCAAGTTGGATCTAAGGCTGTTCCTCAGATCCTAAGAGCCTCCAAACATGCGATGAGGGCTTTCATTACATTCTCTATTCAGTTCATGATGGCGTTTAATTGGATGCCAACCAATTGGCAGTAGTGGGATTCAAATCCCGTCGTTACTGGTTCGCTCATGGGCGTGCCTGCGCTTGCTCGCACAGGTGTTTCTTCTGATACTAAATAGGATATTAGATACAAGCTAAGCTTTTTCTCCTGTAAAATATATAGTATGTTACATAATAGCAATATAATTATACCATTTAATATCATATTACATAATTATATGTAATGCATTTCAAGTGATGTTAATTGCAGTGGTTTTAATATTTAATAAAATCATACGCGTAATCCTTGTTTTAAAATTGTAATTGAGCCTCTAATTATGATCATAGGTCACGATGGTCATTAAATCTGACACCGATTTTATGACTCCTTTTGCAGCAGCCATTAAGCAAATGCAGGGGTTCACTATGGGGCAATTTTTCTAGAAACTGGAAGTAAATGCCTGTTTCCTGACAAAAACCTCATAAATTGGGGTCCCATGACCACAGAACACTGCAAACAGGCGTAAATGCAGGCCAGTTAATGACCGGCCAAAATGTGGTCACATGACTGGGGGGGAATCAGATCTCTGAATCCAAAGTCACTTTTTCAGGATTCGTCATAACTTAAAATGGTTACTAAATGACTGGTCATAGTCAAGAACTATCTGTATTGGAAAAAATGCTGTTCCTACATAGATCCAAGCAGATGCTTATAAGCAAGATCTCTTGTCTAAGTTTTGCACCTACCGGTATTCAGAATGCAATGGATTTCTGGCAAAATTATAACAAAAAAAAGAACAAAAGGAACAAAATACAAGTATACATTCTATAAAAAGATACAAAATGCATTTGTTGTTGTTGTTAGTTGCGAAGTCGTGTCCGACCCATTGTGAACTCATGGACAACGTTCCTCCAGGCCTTCCTGTCCTCTACCATCCTCTAGAGTCCATTTAATCTCACACCGACTGCTTCAGTGACTCCATCCAGCCACCTCATTCTCTGTCGTCCCCTTCTTCTTTTGCCCTCAATCATTCCCAGCATTTGGCTCTTCTCCAGTGAGTCCTTCCTTTTCATTTGGTGGCCAAAGTATTTCAGTTTCATCTTCAGGATAAAAATAAATAAAAAACACAACAGAAAGAAGAAAATCAAAATATAAAATCAAACGTTTATATTAAAAAAAAAAGAATGCAATGAGGATCTCTTTGTTATCTATCTAGCATCTTCAAATCCAGGAGGATCACAGTGTTATTTATCGTAATGTGAATACACAATGAATCGACTTCATCATTATGGAATGTCCAAGTCCATAGAATGGGGTTGGCTGGTCTAGAAAAAAGAAAGACTGGGGGGACATAATAGCAGTATTCCAGAATATAAGAGGTTGCCACAAAGAGGAGGGGGTCAACTTATTTTTCAAAGCACCAGAAGGCAAGACAAGAAGCAATGGATGGAAACTAATCAAAGAGAGAAGCAACCTGGAATTAAGGAGAAACTTCCTAACGGTGAGGACAATTAACCAGTGGAAGAGCTTGCCATCAGAAGTTGTGGGTGCTTCATCACCTGGGTTTTTTAAGAAGAGACTGGACAGCTATTTATCTGAAATGTTATAGGTTTTCTGCTTGAGCAGGGGGTTGGACTAGAAGACCTCAAATATTCCTTCCAGCTCTATTCTGATTGTATTGTAAATCACAAGAGTCTTAATCACACAACCTGTCTGGTTTCCAAATTCTTTCCTTCCTGTAATTGTTCTTAGCTTATACCTGAATTTTGCATCATGCTGAATGTACAGGTAGTCCGGAACTTATGATGACAATTGAGCAAAAAATTTCCATTGCTAAGCAAGACAGTTAAGTGAACTGTGCTTCATTTTATGAACTTGTTGCCAGACTCGTTAAGTGAATCACTGCAGTTATTAAGTTAACAACATGGTTGCTAATCGAATCTGGTTTTTTTCCCCATTGACTTTCCTTGTCAGAAGTTCGCAAAAGGGGATCACCTGACCCCAGGACACTGTTGCCAAGCTCCCAAATTGTGATCACCTGACCAACAGTTGTCAATGTGAAAATGATCTTCACTTTTTTCAGTGCCATTGTAACTTTGAATGGCCAGTAAATGAATAATTGTAGCTATACAGGATCCACATTGACACATATACAAATGTTTTCCTATCTTAATCCTAACAAAATTTGTAATCTCAGGTTACAATATATTTGAGGCAGTGGTGGGATTCAGCCGGTTCTAGTGAACCGGTAGAGGCTCTGCCCACCCGCCCGGATGTAACGCACGACCAAAGAGCATGCGTGGAAGGCCGTCTGCATGTGCAGAGGAGGCGCATATGCTCACATTTGCGAACTGGTAGGGAAGGTAAGTGAATCCCATCTCTGATTTGAGGGAGGGTGGTTTATATATTTGAGGGGCTTTTAGTTGACTTTTGAGGATTATGTGGAGCCCTGCAATTTTATTAGTAGAATTTCAGAAGTGATTTGCCCTACCTTTTTTCTGAAGGCCTAAGTGTCCTGCCAAAGTCACCTACCTGCTTTCATGCCTAAATCTTGTTTTCTAGGCTGATGCCCCAAACCACTACATCAGGTAGCTCTTTAGATTACATTACATTATTTTACATGACATTATACTATACTGTACTACCAGAACAACTAGACACAAGGACAGTTTTTCCCCGAATGCCATCACTCTGCTTAACAACTAATTCCTACAACACTGTCAAATAATTTACTAAGACTGTATTACTATTCTTCTTCTCTTCCTTACTAGTACCTATCTCTTCCCACTTATTACTATAACTATGTTGCTTGTATTTTTCAATTTATATTGTTTTTATTTGTTTCCTAGTACAATGTGATAGCTTATTAGTAACCTTGACTATCACTAAGTGTTGTATCTTTTTATTCTTGAGGAATGTATTTTATTCTCCTTATGTACACTGAGAGCATATGCACCGAAGACAAATTTCTTGTGTGTGCAATCACACTTAGCCAATAAAGAATTCAATTCAATTCAATTCAATTCAATTCAAATTCTATTCTATATCTACAAGTAGAAATAATGATAAGAACAGAAAAGTCTGTACAGTTATACTTTGTTTGCAGCACATGACTTGTAGCACCAATGCTGAAATACAGAATAGGTAATGCCATGATTTGAAATGTTAAACATCTTAAAGTTGCCAAAGTTGAGAACCACTGATGTAGACAGACATTCTCCAGGATGATCTGTCACAGGGTCTGGTCCTTCAGGTCTCCTAACTGGGTGCAGTGATGATGTTATCTAATTTGGTAATGAAATATCTGCAAGAAAACCACTAAGCTCAGAGAACACCAAGCCTTCATGTCAACCCTAAGGTACAAATATTCTCTCTTATGAGTCAGTCCACTTTGCTGCTGCTCATTCTCCCATTCTCTTTCCTTTCAGGTTTCCCAGAGAGAAAAGTCCTCGACTTACCATAGTTTATTTAGTGACTGTTCAAAGTTACAACGGCACTGAAAAAAGTGACTTATGACATTTTTCATACTTGTAGGAAGTTAGCACCCACCCCTTTCCTAGAAGAATGAAATATTTTAGAAAATATTAAAAAGGCAGAATATTATGTTTCCCTGGATGAGAAATGGAAAAGCATGTTTTAAAGACGAAGCAGCTCCCACCTTCTTGCCCCCCCCAACCCTTTGTCAATGAGCCAGAGGCAGAAACTCAATTCCCTCCCATCTTTGTCAATGGACCATCACCCGCAACACAATAGGACCCATCTAGCAACAGAAACTCACCACATGGCACCTGGGAAGATTACATCAGCCAGCAAGGCTAGCTAAGACCCCCACCCCCTGGGAGTCTGACAACCAATCAGGATACTCTTTCGGGGCCCCAGGAAGTTCAAAGCCAGAGAGGGCATAAAACCCAAGGACTCACTGGGTCTCGCCCCCTTTCTGTTCAGGAATTCAAACCATGTGATCCTGTCCACCATTAAACCATCTTTCCAAGCAGTCTCCATGTTTCAAGTGTCTTTTTCTCCACTTGGAACTGAACCCAGAAGGATATTTCTTCCAACATACTTATGACTATAACAGCATCCTCATGGTCCTGTGATCAAAATTCAGATGCTTGGCAACCTACTCATATTTATGGTGGTTCCAGTGTCCTGGGGTCAAGCAAAGTCAATGGGGAAGCCAGATTCACTTAACAACCAGCCATGTTACTAACTTGACAACTGCAATAATTCACTTAGCAACCGTGGTAAGAAAAGTTGTAGAATGTGGCAAAACTCACCTAACAAATGTCTCACTTAGCAACAGAAATTTTGGGCTCAATTGTGGTTGCAAGTCAAGGATCATCTGTAATGAATTCAAAATATAATTTATGACTCAAGTAAGATCTCCAGATTGATTTATTTGATAATCAATTTGTTTTCAAGGCTATTCATGGTATTCTCCAGATTGTTTTCCAGCAGCCAATTGGAGAAAATTTGAGACTTAGATTTAGATTTCTTATTGGTTAAATGATCTGGATTAAAAAGATCCAAGTTGGCAGCCATTATGAGTTCAAACAACAGAGTATGCCAAAACATTGTATAAAACAAGGATCAAAAATAATATTGCATATGCTTGTTATCTAGATTTTTTTAACTCAATGTAATGAGATCTTGTCTTTTTTGTTCTTTTTTACTTCTTTATTATCTATTTCTGCATATGAGTCCACAAATGGAAAGGAAGCAAATTTTCACGGAGAATAGTTCTCCTTTTAGTCTGCTTCTCAGCTTTACATTTTACATTTCTTTTTAATGGTGATTTCCACAATACAACCCAATTGCAATTCATGGCTTAGAAAGACGGGATACACATTTGCATTAAGCAATAAGGTTGCCTCAGAGCAGAAGGATGAACAACACGAAGGAAACTTAAAAAATGCAGCATTCCAGTACTTTTATACAGATAAAATACAATTTTTTTCCCAGGGTTCTTCCTCATTATTTCCAGGGTAAAAGAAGTTTTGGTGACCTCTAGTGGACAAAGTCACTACAGAAATTTGCTGTGAAGTTGAAGTTTTGAAATTGGAATGATTGCCCATTCAAAAACTAGGCATTTGGAAGAACTTTGAAATAAATGTTCAGTTTCAGTTTAAAATTCTGTTTGTGGTTGTAAATGGGAACAGTTTCCATCTCCTGCATAAAACAAGGAGGATAAAATGGTGTCGTTTTTAGGATACTCTTCCATCTAAGGCAGGGAGAAGCTTCACAGGTCAAAATCTAGTCAGAGTTGGGCCTGGCTAGCATTTGGCTGAGAACCCATTAGGAAATTTCAAGGTTGTAGGCTAGATTAGGAAATATGTATATGCATATGAAGAAGGCAATAACAAAGCTCTTCAATGTACCCAGGCATAGGACCTGGGTATTTGCGGGACCCCTTTTGCCGCTGATAGCCTCCCACCGACCAGTACGCTCCCAGAGAGGGGACTCCTCAGGGTGCCGTCAGCCAGAAAATGTTGGCTGGCGACTCCCAGGGGGAGGGCCTTCTCTGTGGCAGCTCCTGCCCTCTGGAACGATTTGCCCCCAGAGATACGAAGGATATCAGATCTCCGGGTCTTTCGCCATGCCCTAAAAACTTTTCTTTTCCATCAAGCAGGGCTGGCGTGACCCCCCCCCTTTTTTTTTAGCCTTTTAAATTGTCAATGGGTTTTAGTTCGAATGTTTTAAATTTTGGGCCAAAGTCATATAATTCTTTTTAAAAATTTTAAATTTTGTATTGGTATGTGTTTTAGTTCTGGCTGTGCACTGCCCTGAGTCCACTAGAAGAAAGGCGGGATACAAATTGAATAAAATAAAATAATAAAATAAAATAATAAAATAAAATAAAATAAAAAAATAAAATAAAATAATAAAATAAAATAAAATAAATAAATGTTGTGTTCAAAAAATAACATAGACATATTTGATATAGTTGGAGACCCAAATTAGTCTGATAGCGAAACATCAGGAGCCCCATACCATCTTTTCTAATTAATAAATTTCATCAACAGGCACAACCTTTTGTGACCTGCAGCGCCTGCATCATCTGTCTTTATATTATGCAACCTTCTGAGTTTTTGGGAACTGGGGCAGGCAAAATGGCAAGCAAATCGGAACATGAGGAAGGAGGAAACTATCTGATGTAACAATGGAGATTTGAATGCAGTGCAAAGCAGGTTCAGTACTCAGTGGAGTATCTGCTACCTCCTATTCCATTTCTTAAAAACAAAACAACCCCCACCCCCCACACAAATGAAGTATGTAATACCAAAAGGTCAACAAAGAGTTTTATCATTACGTAAGTTTCCAAGGATCCTTGTCTACTTCTAAATCAACTGATTGGAACGTAGCCCGTAGTTTTGATAAAGCAGCCTTAATGAACTGTGGGTTAGTATTTGAATCATCTGAACATTTTTTTTTTGCTGTTAACCAGGTTTTGGAAGCTATTGCATTTTTTTAAAGACACTAATAAAATGCAAAATCCATTATTCCAAATCTATCTTGTTTTTACTCAACTGAGAAAATATTTAGAAAAATGTAGAAGCCTTCCGTTTTCTGTCCTTGAGCTGGTTTATTTTATTTATTTATTTATTTATTTGATTTGATTTATATGCCGCCCTTCTCCGGAGACTCAGGGCAGCTTACAATGCATTAAGCAATAGCCTTTTAATTAAGATCATATAACCATAACATGCATTATATATTCGATATATCTTTTATTTATCCTAGAACCTGCAGAGCAGCTTAAATAATTTCTCCCCCAAAGTTATTTCATTTCTGCAGAAATATGTGAGTAAACTAATTTAATATTCCCGGGATTGTTAATACCTGGAAGGCACCTCTTGGCTTCTGCGCGTGCGCAGTACTTCTACACCTGGCTGCCTACGAGCGAGTCAACGCGTGTGCAGTGGCTGTCATCGCCTTTCTCCGGGACGGGCGCAGCTCATTGGCTTTTTCCTCCGTATTTCTTTCAAATTCCGGGTCTCGCCTCGTTTATTGCACATGCGCAGTTCTGACGCTTTCGCGCGAGCCGATGCCGTACTACCCGCGGGCATGCCTCGAACCTGGCGCCGCCTTTTTTTTTTTTTTCTTTCCTAGCCCGTTGCGCAAGCGCCACTCCTCCCCTTCACGCTCATGCGCGTTGCTGGCCGAGAGTTTCCTTAAGCCTCCGTGCACCGGCGCGCGTGCGCCTGGCCTCTCGTCTGCCCGTCCTATTTTTTCCCCCCCCAAAGCTCATCACGCATGCGCCTTTTGCTCTTTTCGTCCCCCCCCCCACCCCTCCATCCCTTCCCACTTGTCTCTCCCCTTTGGCGGCCCGGGCTGGTGTTGGGGGCGGACTCGGTTTCCCGCTTCCGGTGTGGTGTCATGGTGGCCGGTGGGCTTTGATGGCTGAGAAGGCGGCGGAGGAGGAGGAGGGGAGCTGAGAGCTCGGCGGCTGCACGGAGCCGAAGGGCAGGGGGCGCCGGCCGGACCCTTCTTGTCCCCGTCTCCCCTCTCGGCCTGGCGGGCGGCGGGAGATGGCGGCCCACAAGCCGGTGGAATGGGTGCAGGCTGTGGTGAACCGCTTCGACGAGCAGGTAAACTGCCCTGGGCTGTGTGAGGAGGAGCCCACGGGGGTAAATGGGCTTCTCTGGAGTGGGGGGGGGGGAAGGAAAGAAGCTAGGGTGGGTGGGGGCTTGTGTGAGGCGGGGGTCGCCGCCTTTCCTCAGCCGAAGCGGCGGAAGGATGGATAGGTTGCAGGCCGGCTCTGGTGAGGACGACGAGCCCCAACCAGGCTCTTTAGCTTGGCTTGGGGAGAGGTAGGAAGGAGCTGGGCGGGGAAGGAAGGCCTCCGTGTGGGTGTGTTCGTTCACCTCTTGCGGGCTCTTAATGGGAGGAAAGGGGGGCCGACTTTCACGCCTGCGAGGGAGGGAGGGTGTAAAAGAGAGGGGGGCTTTTTAAATGTAATTTTGATGGTGGTTATTACTAGATTTGCTGTGGCAAATCTAGACGGCGTACTAAAAAGCAAAGAGATCACCCTGCCAATAAAAGTGCATATAGTCAAGGCTATGGTTTTCCCAGTTGCAATGGATGGCTGTGAAAGTTGGACCATAAGAAAGGCTGAGCACCAAAGAATTGAGAGGCCTTTGAACTCTGGTGCTGGAGAAGACTCCTGCGAGTCCCTTGGACTGCAAGGCGATCAAACCGGTCAGTCCTAGAGGAGGTCAACCCTGACTGCTCTTTAGAAGGCCAGATCCTGAAGATGAAACTCAAAATACTTTGGCCACTGAATGAGAAGGAAGGACTCACTGGAGAAGAGCCTAATGCTGGGAAAGATTGAGGGCAAAAGAAGAAGGGGACGATGGAGAATGAGGTGGCTGGATGGAGTTACTGTAGCAGTTGGTGTGAGGTTAAATGGACTCCAGAGGATGGTAGAGGACAGGAAGGCCTGGAGGAACGTTGTCCATGGGGTCGCGATGGGTTGGACACGACTTCGCAACTAACAACAACATGGGAGGAAAGTGGGGCTGACTTACACTCCTGGGAGGGAGGAGGGTGTAAAAGAGAGAGGGCTGTTTAAATGTAATTTTGATGGGGATTATTCCTAGGATGGACGAGCAGGATTTCCCAAGCTGGAGCTCTGCAGACTGGTTGGAGAATAACTACAACAGGGTAGTCCTCGAATGTGCGACCGCAATTGAGCCCAGCGTTTCTGTTGTTGCTGAGTGAGATGTTTATTTAGTGAATTTTGTCCTATTTTTACGACCTTTCTTGGCTCCCTTGTTAAGTGAACCACTGCGGTTGTTGAATTAGTAATTGTGGCTGTTAAGTGAATATGGCTTTCCCTATTGAGTTTGCTTGTCAGAAGGTCGCAAAAGGGGATCGCATGACCCTGGGACGCATTAAAGGTCATAAATATGAGTCAGTTCCCAAGCATCTGAATTTTGATCACATGACCATGGGGGAGGATGCTGCAACGGTCATGTGTGAAAAATGGTCATAAGTCACTTTTTTCAGTGCAGTTGTAACTTTGAACAGTCACTAAATGAACTGTTGTAAATCGAGGACTACCTGTACTCCAATGTTCCATTGATCAGAGGCATCAGATTGAGGGAAAGCTGTACCCAACCTGCACCGAACTTGCACAGGAATGGCTGCGCTCATGTTTGGGGAAGGTTGCTTGGCATATTTCATTTTCTGTCTTTTTGAGGCAAGAGGAGAACCAACCTAGAACTAAGGAGAAATTTTCTGACAGAACAATAAATTGGTGGAATAACTTGACTCCAGAAATTGTGGATGCTCCAGTACTGGAGGTTTTTAAGACGAGTTTGAATAGCTATTTGTCTGAAATGGCATAGGCTTTCCTGTTGAGCAGGGGGTTGGACTAGAAGACCTTTAAGGTCTCTCTCAACTCTGCATACAGTATACAGTAATAGCATGGCTAAAATGGGTTGAGTTTACCTCAACAGGACAAAAAAAACCATTAAGGTTTGAATAGAGGTGAAAAGAGCTGAAAGATATTTTTTGGTTCTTTTCTAGTTAGGATGAAATTAGCTAACTTGTGTAATGACTATGTATGTGATAGAGTCTTCATCTCCTGCGGGGAAAAATAAATATTGTATATGTTTTAGTTATATAGGAATGTGCCATTCTTTCATGGGAATAGGCTATTAAAACGTGGACTGAAGGGGATCTTAATTTCCAAAATGATGATCCCACTCTTCTCTTTTTAATAGCATGCTGTCATTCTTGCTTGAGGGATGCATGGGATGGCATAGAAAAAAAATAAATGATCTGGTAGTTTTTTTCTTCATGAAGTTTTGAGATGGCCTGTGGGTAGCTGAGTGATGTTCTACAGTCCTTTCTATGAGGAAGACACTAGAGAGGAAAGCTTTGTTGAAAATGTTAACCGTGTTGGTTACTTTAAGTCTCCTGATGTCACTTGAACTATATATTTTTTTTTGAAATAATCTGGGATAGGTGTTTGCTGAATTCCACAGAAAGGGGCTTCTCAAAATGAGTCTCTATGTGGGAAAGCCAGAGAAATATTGGATACATTTCTTTTGAGTGAGATGGAAAAATACCTGGATGTAATACAGTCCCTGCTACTGTGGTGGTGATGGTAGTTGTAGTTGTTCCTCCTTCTCTTCCTCTTCCTCCTCCTCACAATGAGAGGAATATAGGCAGTCCTTGACTTAACAGTTTGCTGAGGCGTGCTTCAAGTTACAGTGGCACTGAAAAACTGACTTATGACTGTTTTTCACAGGTACGATCATTGCAGCAGCCCGATGGTCACATGAGCAAAATTCAGACACTTGACAACTTACTCATGTTTACAATGGTTGCAAATGTCCCAGGAGTCATTTGATCACCTTTTGACAAGCAAAGCCAATGGGGAGGCCAGATTCACTTAACTGTGTTACTAACTTAAACTGGTGATTCACTTAACAACTGTGGCAAGAAAGGTTGTAGAATGGGGCAAACCTCAACTGTCTTGCTTAGCAACAAATGTTGGGCTCAGCTATAGTCATATTTGTCTTTTGGGTATGGTAGAGTTGATAAAGAGTTGAAGATTCTTCTGGACTCTCATTATAGGGAATGTATTAAGAAAGTAAATATAATCTGTCTTAAATTTGGTGGGTTTCGAATATAGAAATCTGTTGGTCAAATTTGGAGTCTCCATAGATAACATGGGGAAAGGCGTTGTTGCCACTATTTTCTTATGGGATACAGGAATTCTCTGTGGAATAAATTTATAATTGTGGATGTGTTTGAATTCCATTCTTGTAGCATGTCAGTGCAGTTTCCTTGTATGAAGAATAATAAAATACGAACTGTCTAAAGTGGGATTGGAAGAAACAAGTTGTCTATGCTAACCATTCTAGGGGTCCTTTAAGTAGGGGAGATTGAGGAATTTCCCCCACCTATCACAAGAGAGGGTTTTTAAAATAACTTTTAAAGATTTAGAAAGGAGTGATCCTAACAATATTAGGAGTGATAGTGTTAGCCTATAAGAGAACTGGGGAATTATTTTTTTCAGTCAATTTAATTTGTACTTATCTTTCTTTTAAGAAATATTGAAATTTGCTTGGTCATTTTTTACTTTTGGGAGAGATGCAGGAAACTTTTCTGGGTCTCTGATTGTGGAAAGCTAAAAACTGCCTTGGAAGGAAAATAGGTGCTTAGATTGTTTCCCTCTCCTATTCCATGGAGACCCTCAATTAATCCCATATTTTCTGAGGAGAAATGTGATACATCTTATTTCATTTTGCTGTAATGGGTGGATCTATAGAGTTTATGCACAGAAACAGATACAGATTAGACTCTGCCATATGCTCAAGCAAATTTAGAAACTATCTATCTATCTATCTATCTGTACACACGCACACACACACATATACACACATATACACACACACATATATACACACACACATGTATATGTGTGTGTGTGTGTTTAAATAGAGAGCAGATTTTATTTATCCTAAATAAGATCCCACAGACTTCTAAAAATGGAGGCAGTCAATATCCTGAATTAGGAGGATGCTGAGTACCCTACGGCATGTATAGGCTTACAATTGTTCACTTGAGTTGAAATGTTTTTGGTCTATGTCAAGGATCAACTATTTTCTTGTTAATGTAAGAAAAATTAAAATTAACATTTATGTTGGGTGAGGAGGAGGATGACAGACACCAAGGCAGGATTCAGAGAAACTTTTAGATGCACTTAAATTGTTCAGACAAGATAGAACACTAATAGGGCATGGTTTATTTATTTAACTATCTGCAGCAGTCAAAATTAAATGTAATAATGCTCTGGATAAGATAGATGAATTTTATAATGTAATGTAACACTTTTAATCTAAGTCATGGTTTAATATATCAGTTACCTGTTACCCAAGTAACAAACCATTATAAATCATGTATAGTAGCTTATTTCTCACATGACACAAAGCATATTATGACATTACACTATGTGAATCCATTCTCTTACTGACTGAGCAATCCAACCTTTTTTCCCCCCAACATTAATTCTTGTTAAAATGGGAATTGTTCCTGTGAATATGGAAGAAGAAACAATACAGCTTTTCTGAGTGATGATATAGATTCAATTGTTTAATTACAGACCCTGTGAAATGATTGGGGAGCAAGATGTTTTTACCACCTTTGTTTATAATAGATTGGTTTAATTGTTGCTCATTTGGAAAATAGGCTTAAATTGACATTTTTTTTAAAAAATAATAGCCTTTTGCCCTAGATGTTCTAATGAAATGTACATTGTGTACAATGGTAGATTATGACTATTGAGGTTGTCTTTGGAAGTACCTCCTTGTTGCTTCCCCCAAATTAAAAATCTGATTTGCTTGTGTTTTGTAACAACAATGAGAATATTTAGAGGCCACTCTTATTTGCTCAATGAATTTTTATGCCACTGTTCTGTGTGAAAGTACAGTCAATGGGAACAAGACATTCCCTATTCATAGGTTTACTATAAAAAAAAACAACAACCCAGAATACAAAAGGGGAAAAAAGGATGGGAAAGATGAAAAATATCAGTCCTAGGCACACATTTTCAAAGTGAAATAAACTTTGTATTGCACAGCTAAAAAACATTGAAGGAGAGTTCAATAGAATAGGACTTTTAACTGAGCAGAGGGAATGTCTGGTTTGTCCAATGTCTGTCTTCTGAATTCTGCTAGAAGGACTTGAGGCTTGTCTTTCTGAGAGGTAAAATCTATGCTCCCAAGTTGGGTTGCAAAATGCCAGAATTTTTAACTTGTCTAATGATTAACATAGTTGGGGTTTGTTTGTTTGCCAGATTCCAATTTTCTGGTCTTCAACCGTTTAGGGTTATGTTTCTCCCTCATTTCTAAGTGTCATAAAAATTAAATCTCTGAGCCTAATTTTAAGCAGGAAGGATTTTGTAGACTATGTATGTATAGCAGTTTAGAAAGTATTTCTACTTCATTTCTAGGAATAATTAATAAAATACGTCTTTCCTTTGGAGTTTAAAAATACAGTGGTCAGCATTTCTTGGCCTAAATGTATATTCCAGATTTCATATTTCTTGCTCGTCTTGAAGAGGAAGGCCCATTCTTAGCATCCAGAGTTACATTTAGCCCTTGGAAACCTTAGATGAAGCTATCTGTGATCTCCAGAGTTTACCAAATTACTGTTTTTGATACAATAGAAAGTCAATATTATGAACATTATTAACTATATTGCTAGAATATAACCATGTTGCCTATATTTAATTGTAGTTCAGTTAAAAATAAATGAAATCAAATGTATCATTTGTTCTGGTCCCGCATCTGTTTTTGAAATGCGGTACCTGCTGGTTGATCTAACATTGCTTGTTGATCTGAAATCCAATCAGAATTTCATCAAAAATATTTTACATACTTGATTTAGAAGTAACTCTCTCCCAGAGCCCCCCTTTTCTGGTACTGAGTTTTGGGTGAAACTTACCCAGATGTTTAGTTTTTGTAGGAACATTTGTAAATAGGTGATTTTACGTGTTTATAGGGTGTTCAGTATCTCAACATGTTGAGTCAATGAACCTGAGCATCTTGTTTTAACAAAATATGTATTATTCAGTAGTTTTGTATCTCATCTTTATTACTTTGTCAGTTATTCAAGATGGTGAACATACATAATATTCCTTTCTTCTCTTATTTTCCCCACAACAACAACCTTATGAATTGGTTGGGCTAAGGTAGTGTGACTGGCTGAAAGTTACCCAGCTGTTTTTCATGCCTAAGGCGGGACTAGGATTCAGAGTCTCCTGGTGATTGGCCCAAAGTCACCCAGCTGGCTTTCATGCCCAAGGTGGGACTAGAACTCAGTGTCTCCTATAGTAGCCACTACACCAAATCTGACTCTATGTTACGTTATTGTTGTGTTGTGTTTTATTGTGTTGTACACACAAAGAGACAGACATGCAAAAAAGATAGTCAAGAGTTCTTGTGTACCATCTCCTGATGAAGAAAACAAAACAAAATGAGGGAGAGAGGGGTAGAGAGCAGCACAGTTTAAGAAATTATGCAGGGTTCTCTGAAATTCTGGCTTAGTTTTATCTAAATGCAATTAGTTTGCCTCATCTGTCTTATTTGTAATATATATCTGTGGAGGCGCAATAGTGCTTATGGTTTGCAGGCAAACAGGCCCCAGGTGTAATCTCTGACATTTTCATGTTTTTTTTCCTAAAGCCATGATTAAGAAGAAAGTCATTTGTCAGAATTTTTGAAGGCTGGTTAAATCAGGTCATCTGGTTCAGATGGACAAAGGTGTGTCTTGGTATAAGGAACATGTGCTAGCTAATTTACAAAAAATGGCAATTTAACTATAGGTAGTCTTTGACTCACGACTATTTGTTTAGCAGCCATTCAAAGTTACAATGTCACTGAAAAAAGTGGCTTACAAGCAGTTCTCACATTTATGACTGTTGCAGCATCCCCATGGTCATTTTGATCAACATTTGGCAACTGGCATGTATTTATGATGATTGCAGCATTGTGGAGTCACATGATTGCCATTTGTGACATTCACAGCTGGCTTCCAACAAACAAAGTCAATGAGGGACACTTAACAACTGTGGCAAAAAAAGTTGTAAAGTTGAATGTGACTCCCTTAACAACAACCATCTTGCTTAGCAGTAGAAATTCTGCTCTCAACTGTGATCGTAAGTTGGGCTGTAGATAGCTGGATTGGCATGGTTGTGGTTTAATAAAATGATATGTGGGTGACTTGGGAGAAAAACTGAGATTTCCTAGTAGAATTTATAGATGGTAGAGGAAAACTATTTCTCCTGGCCCATATAAATATGCATATCGGTGAAACAGGAGTGTTAGCTGAGTTGATCGTTGACTATCTAAAATTATGCCACAATCGAGGTAGTCCTCGATTTACGACCAAAATTGAGGCCACAATGTATGTTACTAAGCAAGACATTTGTTAAGTGAGTTTTGCCCCATTTTACAATCTTTCTCACCACAGTTAAGTGAATCACTGCACTTGTTAAGTTAGAAACATGGTTGTAAAGTGAGCCTGCCTTCCCCACTGACTTTGCTTATTAGAACATTGCAAAAGGAGATCACATAACCCCGGAACACTGCAACTGTCATAACTATGAGTCAATTGCCAAATGTTTGAATTTTGTTCATGTGACCATGAGGAGGCTGCAATGGCTGTAAGGGTGAAAAATGGTCATAAGTCACTTTTTTCAGTGACGTCGTAACTTTGAACAGTCACTAACAGTCCTTGTTGTAAGTCAAGGACTGCCTGTGCTTCTGAGACTTAACAGTTGAACATAATTGCTTTGTTCAATGGCACAGAGTTCCTGTGTGTAGACTCAAATATTCAGAATGTTTGTTAAGGAGTGAGAGGAAAGTAATGCCACAAGGTTCCTGCCACTAAAAAGCATCCATATTTCCTGTCAAATATGTTTTGTGTGTGCATGCTAAGTACAGCTTCATGGGTCATATATTGCTCTGATCCAAAGCTGTTGACTTTAATCCAAAATCCAACTTCCTCAAAGTGGACTTTTCAAAAGAATTTTATTACAGAGTTGGAGGTTACTTGTAACCAACTGACTGGTACATGACACATAAGGGAAATGATTGGTCTGTGACCTTTTTAAGAATGTGTGGATGTAGCTTGGAACAAAGTGACTAGTGTTCATGGAAGAGGATTAGTGTCTTGGGTCTGTGGAACCATTACACATCTTATCTCTACTACCACGGACTTCTCCAAACTTCAAATTTTGACACATGAGGTTCATAGAGAATTCTTTCGTGAATCACAGGATTGGATTTTTTTAAAAAAACTGAACAGTTCTACAATCTCTTGTACGAAAGATAGATGATGAATATAGCTTGAGTTAAATTTCAGACATTCCAGGTTTGAAAGGTTCTAACAATGATAGTCTCTTTGCTTAGATGCCACAGAGTGTAGTTTGATTTTATAAAGTTTGTTTTGCTTTAGTAGCATGTGTTTGTGCAAACCCAACCCCAAATGTAGTTGATTCACTAAACCAGGCCTGAATAATCTGTACATCCATTTAGCACTCAGTCCACCTTTTGCACTCTCCAAAATTGTGCTCCTGAAATTTGATGGCAAATTGCTAATTTTTGCAACTGTTTTGCTTTTATTTTTACTGATGCAATACTCAAAATCGATGTCCCAAGTCTCTGGCAAGTTAAAAGCAGTTATTTTGAATGAATTGCCTCCCAACATCCCAAAAATAATTTCCAAAAAGGTTGCAGATTTGTTCCTGCCCATGTGGGCTCTGGAGCCTTCCTGTTCCCCAGGAGAACAGGAAAAAAAAATGTACAGCTGAAGAAAAAATATCACTATCTTTGTATTAAACCATGGTAAAAATGTAAAAGAGAATCTGGAATTGAAATTTGGCTACGTGTACTCTTTGGAGCTGTGGAAGTCCCAAAGGTGTTGCAGATTGGATGTTTATGTCATTAAGGTCACAATTTTTTGCTTTCTTGCACTAAATTATAGTTTTGGTTTAAGCCTTCATTTAATTTTCAAACTGTGGTTTTAAGGGAGGTTATAGCAAACAAACTGTAATTTGAAATTTGCTTACCTAAGTTTCAGTTAGGCAAAAACTGAAGTTAAAACCTTGCGACGTCTCTTCATGGTTATGATCATAGGGAAGACAGGAGTGCTTCTATATAAGTTTAAGGTCTTCCTGGACTCATTTCTTATACAGGTAGTCCTCGACTTACAACAGTTCATTTAGTGACCAAAGTTACAACAGCACTGAAAAATGTGACTTCTGACTGTTTTTCAAAGTTATGACCTTTGCAGCATCACCATAATCCTGTGATCAAAATTCAGGTGCTTAGCAGTTGGTTCATATTTATGACAGTTGCAGTGTCCCGGGGTCACGTGATCCCCTTTTGCAAACTTCTGACAAGCAAAGACAATGGGGAAGCCAGATTCACTTAATTGGGTTACTAACTTAACAACTGCAGTGATTTGCTTAACAACTGTAGCAAGAAAGGTCATAAAATGGGGCAAAACTCACTTAACAAATGTCTCATTTAACAACAGACATGTTGGGCTCAATTGTGGTTGTAAGTTGAGGAGTACCTGTACTGAATTGGGCCACAAAGCTTCAGGGGCTTGTGGGCCATCTGCAATTCAGTGGCATCTCTTCATCATCCTTGAGGTTGGGTAATTTTAGATTGAAATGCCCTCTTTTTCTCTGCATCTTGAATTTTGCAACAGATTCACCGTTTAGGTGCAGGATTTGAGATGTAGAACAAGGATGTGTTGGCCTGGAGATAGCAGCCATAAGCAGTTTCTGCATCTTTCCAAACTAGCAGAACTTGAGAAAAACAAATTTTGTGTCACCAGGTAGTTTTCCAGGAATATGTTAAATGCACCATCCTCATCCTGCACTGAATTCATGAACTCTTTGAACATTTTCCCTTAAAAACAGTCAAGGATGCTACCACTCGTCTGGAGATCTTTTAGAGAACATTTACTGTCATCCTTACTCCTAGTACACAGTTATGGAGATATATGACTATTCCCAATAGAAAATCAGGAGAGGAACGTAGGAGTTGTATGTTTTCCATTCCTTTCTGCACATAAGATGGTGAATATATCACTAGGGGATATGGGGTAAGGTAAATTAACATTCGGTTTCAGTACATGTAGTCCTTGACTTCAAACAGTCCATTTAGTGACCGTTCATAGTTACAATGGTACTGAAAAAAAATATTTTATAATCATTTTTCACACTTATGACTGTTGCAGCATCCCCTTGGTCATGCGATCAAAATTCAGATGCTTGGCCACCGGCTCATATTTATGACGGTTGCAGTGTCCCCTGGGTCATGTGATCCCCTTTTGCGACCTCCTGACAAGCAAAGTCAATGGGGAAGCCAGATTCACTTAACAACTGTGTTACTAACTTAACAAATGCAGTGATTCACTTAACAAATGTGGCAAGAAAGGTCAAAATGAGGAAACTCGTTTTACAAATGTCTCATTTAGCAACAGAAATTTTTGGTTCAATTGTGGTTGTAAGTCGAGGACTACCTATATTGCTTTACGCTCAAGAGACAGAAGGTGGAAAGCCAAGGCCGCCTGCAGTCTTGCTGCAGGTGAATAAGAATTTCATATCCAGTAAGCCCAGTGCAAAAATTTTCAAAACATTAATGATGATTGGTTACTTCCACAGCAGACAAGAAATCAGATTTTCTTCAACTTGGTATTTCCAGGTGTGTTAGACCAGGGGTCTCCAATCTTGGCAACTTTAAGATTTGTGGATTTCAACTCCCAGAGTTCCTCAACCAGCTTTGCTGGCTGAGGAACTCTGGGAGTTGAAGTCCACAAGTCTTAAAGTTGCCAAATTTGGAGACCCCTGTGTTAGACTACAGGTGCCAACTCCCTCTTGGCTAGTATGTTGACATGCTACATCTTAGAAGCTTTTATTTTTAGTATGTTTACATGACAGCTCATCTATGGAAGGCAGCAAAGAAGACAAAACAAAATCAATTTCCCAATCCATTTAATTAGGTTGAAACCCATAAAGAATCACATTAACAACATGTCAAGGACAGCTGCATCCAAGTCAGAATTCCATTAACACTCTGGCCCCACCCTGAGAAAGTCTTCTCAGTCTTCAGGAAGGCCAGCATGGGAGGGGGGTGGGTGGGAGAGGGCAGGATGGTAACAAGACAGGTAGCACAATGCAGGTAGTCCTCAACTTATGACCTAAATTGAGCCCAAAATTTATGTTGCTAAGTGAGAATGTTATTAAGTGAGTTTTGTCCCTTTTTTCTCGCCGCATTTATTAAGTGAATCACTGCAGTTGCTCAGTTAATAACATGGTTATTAAGTGAATCTGGCTTCCCCACTGACTTCGCTTGTCAGAAAGTTGCAAAAGGTGATCACTGCTGGGGCATAGAAGTGATCATAATTATGAACCAGTTGCCATCATAAATGTGACTCAGTTGTCAAGCATCCAAATGTAAGTCAAATGACCATGGGGATGCTGCAATGGTTATAAGTGTGAAAAATGGTCATATCTCACTTTTTTTAGCGCTGTTGTAGCTTCAAACGGTCACTAAGCAAACTATTGTAAGTTGAGGACTACCTATAGAGAACAATGTTTCCTGGAACCCACTATGTGACATTCTTGACTGATAGGATCCGAAGCTTGCTCATTCATCTGGGATAGGCAGTAACTATCATTGTGACTCTAGAAGGACCCTAGATTGCATACTAACTCTCTGAGAGTACTACTCCATCCAGAGCCGGTGATGGAAAAATACTAGTTATAAATTCCACAGTTATTTAGTCTTGTCAAGGTTGAGCTGAAGTCAATTTTTCCCAATCCAGAACCCAAATATTTGGGCATTGGGAAAGCATTTCGATGGGATCATTTAGTGACCTGCGGCAGAGATAGTAATGATACCTAACCTGATGTTAATGGGTTATGTCACCCAATAGCTTTATATAGATCAGTGGCCCCCAATCTTTTGGGCATCAGGAATTGGTTCCGTGGTTTTTCCGTGGACCGGAGGGGGCATGGTTTCACATGCTGCCTGTATCTCGCAGATGGGGCTTTGCCTGTTTGCGCAGACTGGTTGCTGGTTTGCTGTGCCCCTGTGCCGGTCCACGGTCCGTGAGTTCGGAACCCCTGAGGTAGATGATAAATAGAGGTGAGAAAGAGTAGAATCCTGTGAAATTGATAAGGTACATGGAACTTGTTGGTTGTCCACTTCTACTGTATATATTTGTTCAAAAGTCCCATTGAGTCCATTAAGCTTATTTTTGGGTGGGAGTTAAATATTAGATATATTTAAATCAAGGTTCTTCATTTTATTTTTTAAAAAAATAGTCATTGGTTACTAAAGTAAATCTTGGAGTGGTTGTGGTCCCCTGCCACTAATTTAACTGTTGTCTGGCTGTGACAAAGGGGTCAAATATTCATTAGAATTGCCTTTACTCTTAAGAGAAATCGGTATAGCAGTCCTTGGTGGGACTCCAAAGATGGAGGGGAGACCTGGGACTTGCTTGTTCAGAGCTGTGATAATTTAAATAAAAGTTAAACCATGTTAATTTAAAACAAAAATAAAATGTCTTTGAAGTTGAAATTGATTTTTGGTGCAATGTGGAAATGTCTGTTTTGTTTCTGGCCAGTCTGGAAGTGATTACTGCTGCCTTCTTCTGAGATGCTTTGATTTTTACAAAATTTTAAGAAAATGAAAATGGTGGTGACAGTCAGAAAATGCTGGTTGTTGATCTATTATGTGTTTATTTTATTGATAGATTGGTTTGATTTTTTATCCTGCCCTTATTACTTTGTAAGTAACTCAGGGCAGTGAACTTACATAATACTCCTTCCTTTTCCTATTTTCCCCATGAAAAACCCTGTGAAATGGGTTGGCCCAAAGTCACCCATCCGGCTTTCATGCCTAAGGCAGGACTAGAACTCTCAGTCTCCTGGTTTCTAGGACAGCACCTTAGACATTAGGCCAAACTGGCTCTCTAATCCTTGCATAATAAACACTACTATACTGTAAATTTTCTTCTGTATAACGGTTTTTCAAACTTCCTTTTATTACAGCTTCCGATCAAAACCAGCCAGCAGAATACTCACACCAAAGTCAGCACGGAACATAACAAGGAATGTCTCATCAACATTTCCAAGTATAAGTTCTCTCTAGTTATCAGTGGCCTCACAAATATCTTAAAAAATGTTAACAACATGGTAAGTGATGTTTTCTCATTGACTTAGTCTTCTTTTGATGTGGAGAAACAGAAATATTTTTTTTTATGTCTACGTAGGTAGATAAATATCTATTGTGTTGTTCTATCTTTAATGAGAATTGGATGCCTATTATAATTTGCAGCTCTGAGAAAATACAACACATTCATTTCCTATCTGTAAAGTTATATGACAAAGATCCCCCCCACCCATCAAGACAAGTTAAATACAGATCAATTCTATCCTTAGTAAAACCAGGATAAATCACATTGTTCATATCTGTATAATGGAACTTTACATAAAGCAAAAAAAGCAAAAACCCCATAAAGTGTAATTTTACATAAAACATTGGGGACCTGAAGTGTATGTGACATAGAATAAGATGGCTGCGATTTGTGATTAAAACCAGTGGAAATGGTTATTTGATGTATTATTATTATTATTTAAACATTTTATTAGATTATAGAATAAGATACAAAAATACAAAAGCAAATAGGAAAACACAGTGAGGTGGGGGAGAGGAAAGAGAAATGGGGAGGAAAAAAGAAGAAAAAAATTGTTGATTTCCGACTCTTCTGTTGCAGTAAAATAAAGAATTAACATCGAACCTCAACTTTTTACTTTTCCATAATAATATAAACTAGTCATTTCTACAAAAACAAATCCGTGTAATCAGTAAAACCCAAAATCAAAGTTTCATTTTTTTTCCCACCTCAAGCACGAAGTCCAGAAGCGGTCTCCATGTGGCAACAAAAAAGTACTTTTTTTGATCAAAACAGTCAATTTAGGCATTTCTGCCAACTCCATCAGCTTCTATAGCCTTGGTGGAAAAATGGTTAAATATTTGATTCTGTAACAAGTGTTTCTTTTGGGAAAAGAACTGCTTGTGTATATGAAATATATGTCTTATTTTGTCCTCCTGTCTCTGTCCATTCCTGAGGAAAAATACTTGATTTTAACTGAAATTAGGGTCTTCTTGCTGGGAACAGTAGGTCTCTCTAGACTTTGGCATTTAATGTTAGGGGAATAATAGCACCATGTTTTGAAGGTTACATAAGGATCTAGTGTGTGTTAGTTTGTCGGAGGATTGGAATGGGACAGGACAGAAGAGAAACTATAATATGCTCTCGAAAAGAAATAACATTTAAAGGCTACAGGCCCATCTGTATTGTAACTTCTGTAATCTCGCATCTCATAATAAATTTCTAACACCCCCTCATTAAGAAACTTCCTGGATAACCAGAAGAATTTTATGTAAAACTGTGGCAGACAAAGATGCTAAAACAACACAAAGTTGTCATTAAATTTTCTTTCGCAGTCTGCAGAAATTGTACTTTGGGATTGGTTACTGGTTATTGTGTAGAGGATAGATTGTTCTTACTTTATTTTGCTTTATATTTTATCTTATTGTTTTTATTGTGTTATGTTTGGAGGATCTATGAAGTGTAATAAAGTTGCTTGTTCAAAAGCTATAGAGCAGAGGTGTCAAATTCAAGGTCCGCGGGCCATATCCAGCCCATAGAGTGCTTAAATCTAGCCCGAAGGCCCCCCTGGGAACACCGAAGGACCGGCCCACGGTGCCTCTGCCGGCGAAAATGGAGCTCAGGTGAGCTCCGTTTTCGCTGGCAGAGGGTTGCAGGAGGCCATCGCAGCCTCCCGGGCTCCGTTTTCGCTGGCAGAGGCACTGCGGGCCACCACAGATGCCCCCAACATGAGTGACATCGAGCTGGCCATGTTCACCTGGCCCCCAAGGTCAAACACAACCCTGATGCGGCCCTTAATGAAATAGAGGGTATCAGGGAAATTATGTTCTTTTCGAAGTAGCATGTGCTGATCAGGTGGGTGACAGTATAAGTCAACTTCCTTACCAAAATCTTTTAATTTTTTTTTTTTTTCTTATAGAGAATATTTAGTGAAGCTGCTGAAAAGAACTTGTATCTTTCTCAGTTGATTATTTTGGATACACTGGAAAAGTGTCTTGCTGGGGTGAGTAGCCTGTTTAATTTTCTTAACAAAATTTTTACATAGACACCAATTAGCTTATGCAAATAATGTTTTTTTATTGTTTTAGTACAGCATTGGCCAACTAGGTGCCCTCCAGATATGTTTGGCTGTGACTTCTAAAGTGCATTTCTGTGAATGCTGAGAATTGTAATTGAATTGTGGGAATTCTGAGAATTGTAGCTGAACAAATCCGGAGGTTACTTTTAGTAACTTGCAATCTTGTTGCGTTGTTGCTTTCCTGAAGTTGAAGTACAAAGTTGCTTGTAAAAAGTGAGGATTTTAAAATATGGAACAAAAATCTGTTAAATAAATAAACAAATCTGCTATATACCTCAGCTTAGTTGTGAAGCATTGTGGATTTATTTTCAGTGTCTGTATGGCTCGGCTCTACATGGGTTTTCTTATGCCCTTTAAATGGAATAATTTTTTCCTTTGTGTGTGTGTGTGTGTGTAAATTGGGAATCGACACTTCAAGCCTCTGATATGCCCCAGATGGATACAAAAAAATTACACGTGACTAGTATTAGAGAAACTTCGAACTGACAATGCTCCCAGATAGTATTACCAAAATTTATTTGAATTGTAGCTGCCTGTGCTGACAGAGCGTGATAGGCATTGTAATACGGTAGTCCTTGAATTGCAACCATTAGTTTAGTAACTGTTCTAATTTATAGTGGCACTGAAAAAAGTGACTTACAATGGTCCTCACACATATAACTGTTGCAGCATCTCCACAGTCACATGATCACAATTCAGGGTGCATGACAACGGGCATGTACCATGTTTCCCCGAAAATAAGACCCTGTCTTATATTTTTTTGAACCCTGAAATAAGCGCTTGGCCTTATTGCCATGCACTCAAAAGCCCAATTGGGCTTATTATCAGGGAATGTCTTATTTGGGGGGAAACAGGGTATTTATGATGGTTGCAGAGTCATGTGATTGCAATTTTTGATCTCCTTGGCCAGTTTCCGACAAAGTCAGTGGGGGCAGCTGCATTTGCTTAATGACCTCATGATTCACTTAACAATTAGATGATTCACTTCATTGCGGCAAAAAGGTCATAAAATCGGACATGACTTCTTAACAACTACTTTACTTAGTGGTGGAAATTCCAGACCCAATTCTGATTCTAAATCGAGGGTCACGTGTACCGTAGTAACGTATCAGGAGCACTCCAGTATAGCGATAGCAAAATAAGTTTAGTGTTCCCTTTTGACTTTCTGCTTTTATTTTGGGTTGATTCAGTTCTGCATTATAATCGAGAAACATCTGTCCCATTGCTAAAGATGACTTTTGCAGGTGCTTCTTAGTTTATATTTCTTTGGTTTGTTAAACTTCCAGAGGGAATGTCATCTTGTACTTTCTGGGGGTGGGTGGTGGGTGGAGAATCCAATTTTTATTTGGTTCTGTTCTCGGAGACAGTCAGCTCTCACTCCCCTCACCCCCATCCTTGTTACTTTGGGAATGTCACTCATCGGTTAGTGTCTTGTATGAAACAAACTGTAAAGCTAAACCTGGGCTTTGTGAAATTGAAGAATATATGTTTATTCCTGAAGGTTTCCTCAATGCAGTTCCAAGTTTAATGTAATCAGATCTTCCATAAGCTGCCTGTGATTCTCCACAAATGGTTTTGAAAGATTGATTTCCAAACCATGGCAGACAAAAGACTCGGGTTATTTGACACTTATATAAACAACATTCTATATTACTTCTTTCTGATCTCATTGTATATGTTGGACACAACTTCCCATCATTCCCTTGTGAAGTGAATTCTAGCCCAACACATCTGGAGCATTCATATTTGGGTAAATGTCTTCCCAGTGGCGCTGAAGATGAGGCACTGAAGAGAACAGATGCAGAGAGGCTGAGTATCACTAATGATTCTTATTGCTTTGCTGCCAAAAATCCAGAATCTGAACTCAAGCCCATCTACCCTCCTTACAGGAACGTCACCATCGTCATAAACTACTAGTAGGGAAGGATATGTAGGTTGGCATGGCTGCATGTCAAAGCACCTGGAGTAGGTTGGTCTAGTTGAGAATATTTGCACATTGACTAAACTGGCAGTAAGAATCAGGTGATCTGTATTGGCTCTGTTCTGATGGTCTAGAACTGGGATGTTCAACCTTGGCAACTTTAGGACTTGTGGACTTCAACTCCTAGAATTCCCCAGCCAGAATACTGGGAATTAATAATAATAATAATAATATTTTTATTTCTATACTGCCCTTCTCCCGAAGGACTCAGGGCGGTGTACAGCCTGTTAAAAGCACAAGACAAACATCAATTAAAATAATTTAAAATTATTAAATAATTCGGCTCAATTTAAAACCCCAGAAATTTAAAACACCCAATTTAAAATTATTATGTTGATAGCCCGGCCTGGCGGAACAACAGGGTCTTGAGTGCACAGCTAAATACCCGGAGGTTGGAGATCTTACGCATTTCCCGGGGCAGTTCATTCCACAGGGCTGGGCCTCTCACAGAGAAGGCCCTCCCCCTGGGTGTCGCCAGCCGACATAACTTGGCCGATGGCACCCTGAGGAGACCCTCTCTGTGGGAGCAAACTGGCCGGTGGGAGGCTATTGGTGGCAGAAGTCGGTCTTGAAGGTACCCGGGCCCTATGCCATGGAGCGCTTTAGAGGTGGTGACCAACACCTTGAATCGCACCCGGAAGACCACTGGGAGACAGTGCAGCTCGCGCAGGAGGGGTGTCCTGTGGGCACAACGAGTTGCGCCCATAACCACCCGCACGGCCGCATTCTGGACCAGTTGGAGCCTCCGAGTGCTCTTCAAGGGGAGCCCCATGTAGAGAGCATTACAGTAGTCCAGCCAGGAGGTGACAAGGGTGTGAGTGACCGTGCGCAAGGCGTCCCGGTCCAGAAAGGGCTGCAATTTGTAAACAAATTGAAGTTTACAAGTCTTAAAAGTTGCCAAGGTTGGACACCCTTGGTCTAGAGTTTCTTCTGGGTGTAGGCTCTGCTGTCCTTTTTCCTTTGTGAAGTCTGCTCTTCCTTTACCATCAGGTGACTGCTAAGCCCCACTTTATCCTGATGGTTGCTTCCAGTCTTATGAGGCCAGCTATTTTGACACTAAGGAGACCCTGGAAGAATTCATTGTTTCCCACAGATAAAGAAAACAAATCCTTCAATTGGCTTATTGAAAGCCCATTAGCTGAACATTTAGGTATAGAATTTTATACTGAATCCTAGATAGATTTCATTGGCCAGGAAGAACCAAGGAGGTCAACCAATATTGTTGGACTTGTCCTGAATGACAACTACTTAGAAGTTGTCAAAACCCACAGCCGTGTTAATTACAGAAAATCAAGAAAAGAAAAAAGGAAATCAAAACTGCTGATGCAATATTATTTAAACTGAAAGGATGAAAGGAACTGGTTCAGTATATACAGATAGTCCTCTAATTCCAACCATTTGTTTAGTGACCGAAGTTACAATGGAAAAGGTGACTTAACGACCGTTGCAGCATCCCCATGTAATGTGACCATCACACGACCAAAATTCAAAAGCTTGGCAACTGGCATGTATTTATATGCTTGGCAACTCACATGATCACATTTTACAATCCTCTGGTAAGCAAAGTCAATGGGGAAGCCAGATTCATTTAACAACCATGTTACTAACTGAACCACAGTGATTCACTCAACAACTGTGGCAAGAAAGATTGTAAATTGGGGCAAAATTCACTTAATTCACTTGCTTGGCAAAGGAAATTTTGGGCTCAATTTGTGATCATAAGTCAAGAACTACCGGTAATGCCTTTTTTCAAGCCTTCAAAAGTTTGTTGGCAAGTAGTTCTTCACTGTTTCCAGGGCAGCCCCGTGGGCCAGATGTAAGCACCCTGTGGGCCGGAACCAGCCCGCGGCCCTTGAATTTGACACCCCTGATTTAGAGAATACCTCTTAACACTCACCGGAAGTAGCGAGAGAATAATGGACAAAGTTAGAGGGTTTAGGAAGAAAGTGATTAAAATCAGAAACGCATGTTTATTGGGAAGTGTTTGATGAAGTTTTGTATTAGCAGTCTTGGGAACTGGCAAGTGTGAAAGACCACCAGGTGAGAGACTGTTGTGGCTTTTATTATACGAAAAGCTTAGCAAATTTATCTAAATTAACTTATTACATATCCGTGCTACACTTATATTAATGTCTATACTTACAGCTATGAACAATTCTGTTCTCCTTTGTTGCCCAAGCTCATGACCAAGCCTTGAGCCATTGTTTAGTCATCTTCAAGTTAGTTGGCCTCTCTTGCTATTGGATGATGTTCTGACCTGCTGCTGAAGCATTTGGCTTTGTAGGGTCCCTCAGTCTGTTACATTTTTGGGGAGGTGGTGGTTGAAGGAAGGTGCTTTACTAGCAGCTGGGCATAGCTGCCAGCATCTCTTCAGGAGTGCTGAAGTTGAGGGGCTCTGCTTTGCTTTTCAACTCATCTGCAGACATTCTGAAGACCACATGTCCGCTCTTCCCTCACTGTCAGTTGGTCATTGAGTTGCACATTATCCTACAGACTACAGAATCCGCACTTTCCTTTCCTCTATTTCCTTTCCCTTTTGCTTCCCCTTCCCCTTTCTTCCCTTTCTCTTTCCCCTTTCTTCCTTTTCCCTTCCTCTTTCTTCCCTTTCCCTTCCCCTCCTTTTGCTTTCCCTTCCCCTTTCCCCTTTCTTCCCTTTCTCTTTCCCTTCCCCTCCTTTTACTTAACCTTTCCCTTCCTTCCCTTCCCCTTTCTCCTTTCTTCCTCTTCCCTTCCCCTTCCTCTTTCTTCCCTTTCTCTTTCCCTTCCCCTCCTTTTACTTAACCTTTCCCTTCCTTCCCTTCCCCTTTCTCCTTTCTTCCTCTTCCCTTCCCCTTCCTCTTTCTTCCCTTTCTCTTTCCCTTCCCCTCCTTTTACTTAACCTTTCCCTTCCTTCCCTTCCCCTTTCTCCTTTCTTCCTCTTCCCTTCCCCTTCCTCTTTCTTCCCTTTCTCTTTCCCTTCCCCTCCTTTTACTTAACCTTTCCCTTCCTTCCCTTCCCCTTTCTCCTTTCTTCCCTTTCTCTTTCCCTTCCCCTCCTTTTGCTTCCCTTCCTCCCCTTCCCCTTTCCTCTTTCTTCCCTTTCTCTTTCCCTTCCACTCCTTTTGCTTTCCCTTTCCCTTCCTTCCCTTCCCCTTTCTCCTTTCTTCCTCTTCCCATTCCCTTCCTCTTTCTTACCTTTCCTTTCCCCTCCTTTTGCTTTCCCTTTCCCCTTCCTTTTCCCCTTTCCCTTCCCCTTTCTTCCTTTTCCCTTTTCTTTCTTTTCCCTTTCCTCTTCTCCTCTTTCTCTCTCCTTCTCTCCCACATACAACATTTCCCTTTTATAATTGGAAACCAGGTATGGTTCAATGCTCTTTGACTGTCCTTGAACCCCCAGGGGAGACAAAAGAAAGGGAAGGAAGCATTCCTGCTGGCCACAGCCAGCTTTCCCTTCCACACTACTTAATGACTCACCCAAATATGATGCTGCAAAAGTCCAAATCTGAGTCCTTTGTTTGTGTTTGGAGCCCTACACATCTTTTCAGAAACCTCAACTCTTTTTCTCAAACCGATGATGATGCTAAATATATTGCCAACAATTTTGCTTCATTTCTGCTTGGACTGCAATAAGACTTTTCATCCCTTTCTTTCTGGTGAGTTTTACTTCTGCGGAATGATTCCGCAGAAGTTCCAATTTACTTCTGCGGATGATTCTCTTAACTAGGTTGCTATTTAATTTGGGAGGAGGGGAAGGAGGCCAGGACAGAAAGGGTGCTACCTCCAATCGTAAATGGTGTTGTGAAACTCAATTGCATGTTTCTGTGAAGAACAGAGCAACCTAGCATCCCCGTTTCTAGTCCTTTAATTGGATTACACTTTTCCACCCGGCTTCAGCCTGGCTTCATCCGGCGTGCTGCAAAGGGCTTGAATTAATTATTTACACTAGAATTTTCAAAGGGGGGGAAAAAAAAATAAAACCACAGTAAAAGAACCCAAGTGCAAGTAGAATTGATGTGAAGCATTAAATTTCCATAAAAAGGAAGCACTTTGAAAATCTGGGCACGCAGAACCTTAGTCTTCTGCCCAGACTTGGCATTAACTGAGCGTCCCTGGGAAAGGTGTTCTGCTGGGAAGGGGCTGCCATTGAAAAGCCTTTTGTTTGCTTTAGTTACCGTTGACCCACTCTCTGGCCCTGTAGGGTAGCACCCCCAAGGAGCCTTCTGACACTTTTTTCAGTGTTGTTGTAACTTTGAACGGTCACTAAATGAACGGTTGTAAGTCAAGGACTACCTAACGTTCAACATTGCCTTATTTTAGCCTGCAAATTCGAGGTGAATAAACTTAAATATAAAAATCTGGTGACTGGAGCGGTGTGGTTGCATCGGCGTTGAGCTGATGACAGGTAGTTCTTAAGACTTATAACCATAATTGAGCCTGGTAATTAAGGTCGTAAATTTGATGGCCATAAAGTGGGTTGTCACATGATCACCCTCAATTTTACAATCTTTTTTAACAGCATTTAAGTTTACAATGGGGCATCTCCTCTCCCCTCCTCCCCCGAAAATGAATATAAACACCAGTTTCTGGGTCTCTCACACACTAATTGTCATGTGACCATGGGGCACTGCAAATGGCCTTAAAGGGAGGCTAGCTGCCATGTGCCGAAAATGCAGTCATGTGACCAGCATTAGGCAGATGATGTAACTTTGGAACTGCGTCGTAAGTACTTTTTTGGGAGGCCGGTTGCAACTTCAGGCAGTCGCTAAACTATTGGTCGTAAGTCGAGGACTATCTGTATCCTCTTGCTTGTCAGTGTCTCTGTCAGTCTTGTTCCCTCCCACAAGAAGCAGAAATGCCTCCAGGCAGACAGATGTTCTAAATCAGGTTGGCAACTATGGTATGGGAACTTTGCAACCTGTGGACTTCAACTCCCAGAATTCCTGGCTGGCTCAGGAATTCTGGGAGTTGAAGTTCACATGTCGTTGAGTAGCCATAGTTGCCCATTCCTGCTCTAAATACTATGCTTCATTTTGCTGTTATCCTTTCTGGTCAATCTTTTTTCTCTCAAAAGAGATTTCAAAGCTGATTGAAAGAAAGGCACTGTGCAGATAATTTTATCTACTTTGGCCAGCTAGAAAGAAGGATCATAATTTAGGGATACAACCAGCATCTGAAGGGAATTGAGATAACATCTATTTTTAGATCATAGCTCATAGATCATAGGATTCCTACAAGCCTAGACAACATTATTAATCCTATGCTGTAAATATATATAGAAGTCACTATTGCTTTCACATAAGATGTTACGCCCCTTAGTTTAACTATGTTTTGTTTTAGCACAGTAGTCTGGTTCACACAGCATGCTAAGGAAGTGAATGAGTGTTCATGGGGGAATGCTCAAATCTGGCCCATGGTGCCTCTGGCAGCCAAAACAGGGCGGGGGGGCAGGCTCACTCCCCCCTCACCGTTTTCTGCCTGCACAGCCTCCTGCAGCACTCTGCTGGCCAAAATGGGCCGTGGGGTGGGGGGCGTAACCCTAACCCCCGCATCCTGTTTTGGCCGGCAGGGTGCTGCAGGAGGCAGCCAGCTTGGCCGGCCCGCAGAGGAGAACTACAATGCTGATCCAGCCCTCAAAGAAATCCAATTTGACACCCCTGAGCTTGCTGATTCCATTTTAGCTCAGCCTGACTTGCTGTAGAAGAATAGTCCTTATGCAGATAAAGAGAGAAATGCTCAGTTTCCTGTACAGTGGAATGCTGTGTTAAAAGGATCACAGTGTCTTGTCTTGTTTTGCTTTCCTCAGCCGTCTTAGGAATTTCTGAAGAGACAGTGTCAATCCCTGCAGCAAATTAGCCTGGCTCTGAGGGTGGCCAATGTACTGTATTTTTCCACAATTAACTAAGACATTTCCCAATATTTCAGACATAGGGTGGCCTTATTCATATATCATGCTTAATTGGTGCGTGCCGGATGTGGCCAGCACATTGTGTGAATAAAGAAATAAGGTTAGTTGAGCCAGTCAACTAATCTTAATTTAGATTTAGCTTCAGAGAGCTCCAGCTGTGTTTGCAATCAACCCAAAGGTGCTGTTCAAAAGGCAACTGGATTTTCTTGGGGTTTTTTTCCCCCCCTTGAAAATGTTTTGCTTCACATCCAAGAAACTTTGTGAAACACTTTAAAGGGGGGAAAAAACCTCAAGAAAGTCCAGTTGCCTTTTAAACAGCACCTTTGATCTGGATGGTTGAAAATCTCCATAGATGTGTGTGATTAAAATATTTCTCCCAATCAATGATCCCCCTAGTCTGAAACAGTGTACAATTTGTGCCCAAGTAAGTAAGCAAATGAATTAACTGTGTCAATGAAACAGCTGACTGGAGATTTAAATGACCTCTTCCTAGAATCCTCTCTAGGAACTGTCTCTGTAAGCAATTCCAGTTTTCATCCACTTAACATCCTCCATGAGAAGTATTGAGGTTTCATCCTCTTTTGTGGTGTGTGGAAAGGCTGTTAACATGGCTACACCACATGTTTAACAGAGACATTCCCAATTGGGTCCTAGAAGCACACACAGTTGAGGTAAATAACTGGAAGAGTGGAGGTTTTAATCAGCTGTGCTTTTGAACGTTTCTTTAGTTTTCTTACAGAAAAATACTTCAGGGGTCTCCAACCTTGGCCACTCTAAGCCTCTGCGGACTTAAACTCCCAGAATTCCCCAGCCAGCTTTGCTTGAAGTCCGCCAGGCTTAAAGTTGCCAAGGTTGGAGACCCCTGAAATACTTGGATGCCTAATGAGTAAAGGACACTTCTTTGGTCTCTGGAGTATCAGAGCAATGGAAAATACCTCAAGGCAATTCCACCTCAACTTTTGTCTTCCAGCAACCCAAAGACACCATGCGGCTGGATGAGACAATGTTGGTCAAGCAACTGTTGCCAGAGATCTGCCATTTCATCCACACCTACCGTGAAGGGAATCAACATGCTACGGAGCTACGCAATTCTGCCTCTGGGGTTCTCTTTTCTCTCAGCTGCAACAATTTTAATGCGGTATTCAGCCGTATCTCTACCAGGTGAGTGCTTGAGGAGGTCTTTACCTCCGGGTCATTCTTAAAAACGTCACTGAAGTTGTCTGGCACCCTCTGACTGTAGTCAAATAGGATGAAGACTTTGTTGAAGGAAATATTGCTGCCCAAGATAGCCTGTCTCCTGTGCCCTTGTAATCTATTTATAGTATGCTGCTTGCTTGGATTTCAGTTATCAGTGAAGGTTTACATTAATTTTGTCATTTGAAAGGGCGCACATGAAGATGGGTAGAAAGAATTGAAAAGTGCAGCAATGAAAACAATAGATCTCACAAGCATAGTTTGATTTTTGTCACAGAGACCATCGATGCTTCGATCCCAGTTCTGTTCCATACTCTGTATCCTTGAAAAAGTCTTGACAGCCTTTAGGCTTTGTATGGCCCATTCCAAAATTGCACCGTTGAGATCTGATGGTCAACAGACACATTTTGGTGTGATTTCTTTTCTCTTTCTAAAATAAAAGTGGAAATGCTGCCGAAAGGCCATCTTAAAAGTCTCCTTCAAACTCGCCCATAGGAATACATTGATTTGCTTAATGATTGCTGCAAAAAGAAATCAAAATAGGATCTGGTCATATGGGTGCCTTGACTAATGACTGTCATGTGGTTTATGATCGAAATTCCAAGCTCCATGATGATCAAAAGTCAAGAACTTCCTGTATTTGAACACCGTAGTTAAATTAGAGGATCCTGACAGACAAGCTTCCTGATTTGAGGAAGACTGCTTTCTTGTATCTTTGTTGATGATGTTGAGTTGGAGATTATTAATAAAATTGAATATCCACTCTAGAATTCCATTTAAACTATTATTAATATAGAAAATGCACAAACAGGTCTGAAAATTTAGCTGAAAATTCTGTGGCAAATTGCCAGCCTCTTAAAATTTATATTTAATACATTAAATAAACTACTGCTGAGAATAGTTCTACACTTACGCTCTTCCTAAAGAAATTTAAAATGGTTGGTGATCACAAGGCAATCCTTCCTTTCTTTCTTTCTTTTTTTTGCATAATTTTTTTTATTTTTATTTCTCATAAACATATTTAAGTGTATAGTCTCTTATCCATCATTAATCATTGATCATTCATCTTATCCTTTAACTTTCATTTTTATTTGTTCGGGGCTGCTCTTTTACCATTTCCTCTTCTTTGTTTTACCACAACCTTTCCTCTTCTCCTTCTCTCCTCTTCCTTCTTCTGTCCCTTTCTACTTTCTTCATTCCTCCTCTCCTCTCCTCCCCTTCTACTTCCCCTCCCCTTCCTCCCTTTCTAACCCTCTCTCCTACTCTTCTTTCCCCTCCCTTTTCTTCCTCTCTTCTATCCCTCTCTCTCCTTTCCTCTCTTCTCCCCTCCTTCCCTCTCTAAGGCAATCCTTTCTTTGAAAGTATGCCTATCTGCCTAGGACAGCAAAAAAGAAAATGTTGACTGGGCATCCTAGGTTATAGATATAATGGTGAGAAGCATCCTCACTAGTATTTTCTCTAAAATATAAGCTTTCATGACCAAATGCATCCAAAACTGATGCCACTTGTGGGAAAGCTCCTTCCACATTTTGTATCTACACAATTGGCCATGTTGACTGAAAATTCTGGGAGATGTAGTGTCTAGTGCACCCAAAAGGCATGGGATTAGGCAAAGTTTTTGTGTGGAAATAACATTCTGGGTAGGAACAGCTTCAGGCCCCAGTCATCACAGTGACAGAGCTATGATTAAAAGCTAGGTCAGCTAAACTCCAAAAACCTTTTGTAACGTCTGTTCCAAAGAGTTGTTTCACACATCTAGCTTTGAAGGAAGTGGCCTTTGTCTTTTATACTAAATGTCTTAATGGCAACAACTTCTGTCTAGGATAGTTGATGCTGCATTCAGAATAACAGAATTGGAAGGGGCCTTGGAAGTCCTCTACTCCAATCATCTGCTCAGGCAGGAGACCCAATATACCATTTCAGACAAATGGTTGTCCAATCTCTTCTTAAAAACCTCCAGTGAGGAAGGCACCCACAACATCTGGAGGCAAGTTGTCCCACTGATTAATTGTTCTAACTTGTCAGGAAATTCCTCCTTAGTTCTAGGTTGCTTTTCTCCTTGATTTGTTTCCATTGGTTGCTTCTTGTTCTGCTTTCAGGTACTTTTGGGCAATAGGTTGGCCCTTTGTTCTTTGTGGCAGCTCCTTAGATATTGGAACAGTGCTATCATGTCACCCCATATTCATAGGAGGGGGCCAAAGAGACATAAATAGGCTTCTCGAACCATGTCATTCAGCATCCTCTTTCCTAGTCTTAGCTGTATTGGTTGGGAAGATGGATAGGGGTTGATTTCAATTGATGTTTTCAATTTGTGATCTCAGTTGCACAGACATTAAAGAGGTGGCCATTTGGCTCCCATCTGCATGTGTAATGTTGCTGCTGCTTCTCTAGAGAACCCTGCTTTTGCTTTAAGATCTGCAGAGGGATTTCTATCACATTCCCATGTCAGACTGGAGTAATTAAATATTTTTGTGCCTGGATGAAATGAACAACTCCCTTAGTGTTTCTGTTTTCAGATATGCCTCTGTAGATTTGAAACTTAGGGAACTGGGTTTTTTCCCCCCCAACTTACACTGAATATCTGAATCAGTGATGTGTAGCTCCCTGGCCAGAACACTGGTCATTTAGAAAATGAGACAAGAAAATACACATGTAAATTTAATTATACAATTAATTGAATTGGGGTCAAGGCATGAACGGTTGGGAGTTTTGTTTTTTGGCAGGCTTTATTCTGGAGCTGTGAATGATATCAAGGAACTGTACTCATGGAAAATTCATTAGTGAGTTGGGGTTTATTGCATATAAATTAATAGCACATACTTAGCACTGTAGGGGATGCAATCACTGAGGGGATGCTCAGCGTTTAAAGATGCTGATGCGTTTCAAGTCAACAGCCAGGTTCCAAACCTGAGCGCTGCATGATGTTAACGTGCTCCAGCTTTTGCCAACCTAGCAGTTTGAAAGCATGTAATACAAGTAGATAAATAAGTGGGAAGGAAATAGCATTCTGTGCGCCTTGGTGTATAGTCATGCTGCCACAAGACCACGGAAACTTCTTTGGAAATGCTGGCTCCCTCAGTTAAGATGTGGAGATGAGCACCACCTCCTAGAGTCAAACACAACTGGGCAGGAGAAACCTTTACTTTTATTTTAACACTGTATTGCTGTCGGCCTTACTGGGTTAACCAGATAGGAATCATTACCAGATGAGCTAATTCTACTTTATTGTAAGGCTACATTAAAGCTAGTCTGAAAGTACAATTCCCTTGCTGTCGTCTTTACAAGCTGAGAAGTTAGGGAGGGTCTCTTCTGAGCTTCTTGCCCCATCCACTATGCAGCTGTGGGCTAAGCTTCCTTTTATCTGACCATTCCCTTGGCATCATCCCTTCATCCTCTCTCCCAAAGTCTTTCCCACATGCCATTACAATTTCTGTTAATTGATTATACTCTTACTCTTCATATTGATAGAACAAAGGTTTGATTCAGGCCAGGGTGGATTTGATTTAAATCGAGTTGATTTAAATCACAATTTAAATCATGATTTAAATCACTAGTAAAAAGGCTTGATTTAAATCAACTCGATTTAAATCATAATTTTTAAAGAGCAACTGTCATCTCTGCTACTCCTTTGACCCACTGTTGACTCACCGATAGTCCCAGTGTTGCAGAATATACAGCCTCATGCTACATAACTAAGCTCCATTTCATGCTGAATAAACTACATTATTTATGTATCTTAAATAGAAAACTATCTTACAATAGATTTTTACCCCAAAAGTTTTTTATTAAAATACATTCGATAAAAATAAAAAAAATCCGATTTAAATTTTAAAAAATCTGATTTTTTTTTTATTTTTTTTTAAAAAATCATTGATTTTTATCCACCCTGATTCAGGCACTTCATTATATGATGAAGTAGTGGGTCTATGCCACAGGCCAAAGTGTTGGTCTAGTTGCCCTTGTATGTCAAAAAGTATATAGTATTTTCTATATATAGTATAGAAAATACTATACAGCACATAGTCTGTGCAGCAGGAGAGCATAGCATACATACACATCTCCTACATAGGAGTAGTGGACACAGTAAAATTTCTCACTAGGCTTTATAAAATTGGTGGGGTTAAAATAACTTTATAGAAACATTACCAGTTTTTAATCAAGATATGGTTTTATGGTAGAGTGGATTAAAGTCAAATCATTAGGCAATTCCACTCAAGTAGGGGTGTATGCTCAGCAGCTTTATAGAACAAGGAAATACAATCAGTCTCCAAGTTAAGCAAGTCTGACTTAAGGACAACCCCTAAATACAACTGAATGGCCTATTACTAAAAATGGTGGATGGCATTCTTGTTCTCAAGGTGATGAACTTTCAGGAGTTACTGAAGCTGCGTGTTTTTGATATACAGCCTATTTTCAATGGTTCCTGAAAGCATTGGGGGGGATTCAGTGGTTTGTTGGCTTGCAGAAGGACAATCCCAGTTGCCATTTTTAAGAGCAGGCAGTTCATTTGTCAGTACACGTTCTGACTTACATACAAATTCAAGTTAAAGACAGAGTTAGCAATACGGAGACTGCCTGCATTGAATCATTTCAAAGGTAACAAATCCTGAGTCCCTAACTCTGTTGCATTGTCTGTACATTTTCAACATAACATAATTCTACAAGTTGAAGAATTATCCTTAATTCCTTTACATTCGTGGATTCAAACCCACTTTATATATCCCTCCCCACTTTACCACCCAAGCTTTATCCTCTATTTTAAGAAGGATGTTTATTTTTGCAGATTGCAGGAATTGACAGTGTGCTCTGAAGACAACGCTGATGTCCATGATATTGAGTTATTGCAGTACATCAGTGTGGACTGTACTAAATTAAAGCGGATACTACAAGGTATGCAGTGAAGCTCTTGACAGTTAAAGTTTAAAGCTGGGAATCTGATTATATGTTTTGAAAAGACTGTTGAAATTGGAAGTCCACGTGTATAAAAGCAAATGGCTTTTTTGTTTTTGTTTACCATGGTCTAGGTTTTCCCTCAGTTAACTCTTTCCATATATGCTGGGCTGTAAATTATTTCATCCCCTCCAAATCTAACATTGCTACCTGCAGATGATGGGGACTATAGTCCAACACATTTAAGGATACCAGATCAGTGAAGTTTGATTTACAATATGAACTCCACATTTTCTGATTTTTACAGAGACAGTCTTTAAGTTCAAAACTCTCAAGAAAGCAGCACAGCTGGCAGTTATCAATAGTCTTGAAAAGGTATGTTATTTCCCTGGCTTGTAACTTTTCAGGTTGTCTTTGCTGAAACTTGAGTAGAGAAGTAGACATCGGAGTTAGACAAGCCTATGGATGTGTTTACATGTTTCTGTGATCTTCAATGCATGCTCAATTTTGTTTTATGCCCAGAAATGGAAGGGCCAAATTGAGTAAGTATATAGTAACAAAAAAAAAAAAATCCCAAGGATTTAGGTATGCTGGATTAAAGGAGTCTGAGTCCAGTATTCTGTCCTGCAGTGGCAAGCTAGAGAAGGACGGAAAAATAATAGCATCCTTCTGCTTGACCAAATGGTATTAAATGATAAACTGCTTTCATTATTTATTTATTGGTTCAATTTATATGCCGCTCTTCTCCGGAGACTCAGGGCGGCTTACAATGTGTTAAGCAATAGTCTTCATACTTTTGTATATAACTGCTTAGTAGGGCTTGCGCCCCCCACCCCCCAAGCAGTGTTCTTTTTTATACAAAGTCAGCTTATTGCCTCCACAATCCGGGTCCTCATTTTACCTACCTCGAAAGAATGGAAGGCTGAGTCAACCTTGAGCCTGGTGAGATTCGAACTTGCAGTAATTGCAGACAGCTGGTGCTAGTTAAAGCACTTTAGTCTGCTGCGCCACCAAGGCTCTTTTTACTCTACATTATAATAATGTAGAGCTCTCTTGACTAGTTGCTGTGGATTGAGCCATGGTGGCACAGTGGTTAGAGTGCAGTACTGCAGGCTACTTCTGCTGACTGTCGGCTGCCTGCAATTTGGCAGTTCAAATCTCACCAGGCTGAAGGTTGATTCAGCCTTTCATCCTTCCGAGGTTGGTAAAATGAGGACCCAAATTGTTGGGGGCAATATGCTGACTCTATAAACCGCTTAGAGAGGGCTGTAATGCACTGTAAAGCGGTATCATAAGTCTGGATCCAGTCAGAGCTGAAGAAGCTTCTTGGATGAGAAGCGAAACCTCTTCAAAAGAAAAACAAGAAAGTCCAGTTGCCTTCTGAAAAAGCACCTTCGGGACACTGGAGTAGTTGCCTGAATTAAGTGGCTCCTAGTGGACACCTCTGTGCAGCTTTTTGGCAACATTTTCAGAAGTGGCTTGCCATTGCCTTTTTTCCAAGAGCTGAGAGGGAATGACTGGCCCAAAGTCATTCAGCTGGCCTCAGTACCTAAGATACAGTCTCCCTGTTCCTAGTCTAGCAGTATAATTACTAGATAAGCTTTTCTCTCCATCCTTTATTAAGTTGAGGAAATAATTGACAGTTAAAACAAAGAATTGCCTCACTAACACTACGCCAGTGTTTCTCAGCCATGGACCCTTGAAGATGTGTGGACTTCAACTCCCAGAATTCCCCAGCCAATCATGCTGGCTGTGAGTTGGAGTCCACAAATCTTCAAATGGCCAAGGTTGAAAAACACTTCAATATGCTGTGGGTGGGTGTGAGTGTTTTACCAAACAAGGAAAGCTTTTTGCATTTATATTTTTTGAGACGTATGTATTTATTATTGGAATTTTATGTAGGTTGGTTTTAAGCGTCTCTTAGTTTGTCTTGCTAATTGAACATACATGAGTCCTAAGGAAGTTATTTGAATCCCTTTGAGTTTAAAATAAGCGAAAGACCAGAATTGTGAGATCAGATGATGTTCTTTTCTTTCATATGCATCATAATGGTAACTTAGTAAGGGCAGTAGTACATTTAGTTACATTCTGAGTTGATTTATGCGTTACAGAGAAAGAGCAGGATATTTTATGCACTTTTGCTTTTCTGTAGTTGGTTTCTTGTGTGAAATTAGAAAGGACATGATTGCATCATTTATCATCTAGAAATGTAGCTCCTATACAAAATGTATAATTAATTCTTTGTTAATTGTGCTTTCTGACAAATAATCGTCTAGGCATTTTGGAACTGGGTGGAAAACTATCCGGATGAATTTACTAAGCTATACCAGACTCCACAGACAGATCTATCAGGTAAGGGTTTATCCAACTAGGAAGAGGCCATGCCAGATGAATTTTCTTTGTTACATCCAAGAGAGTCTCCCTGCATGGCTAGGCTCACATAATTGCAAACCAACCATGTTAATCTTCTAAAGCAGGGATCACCAACCTTTCAGACCTCAGAGACCACTAAATTCATAATTTTAAATCCTGCGGACCTCTAATATGATCTGCCTAATGACCTGCTGGGTAGGGGTGGCTAGGTGGTCAGGTGACTGGGTGGGCATGGCCAACTCGATGTCACTCATGTCAGCGGGCACCTCGCCAGCCTCTACTCATCCCTCCCCTCTACTCCTCGCCTCCCCCGCCCGGGCTCCTTAGGGCCCCAATAGGAAGCAGTTGTTGGAGCTAAGCAGCCACCATGAGAAAAAGTTGGCAGAACAGCTCAGTTCAAATTGGCTCTGACTGAGAAGGAGGCTCAGTAGAAGTACCTCACTGAGGACTATGAGCATAGACTCTCCAAGCAGAGGGAAGACCTGCGGGAGTGCAAGGCCAGGTACTGGCGCTTGGAGGTTCAGTGGGATGAGATGGTCAGCAGTTCCAGGTCATGGTGCAGTCCCACTGGAACAAGGCCCTCTGGCTCTTCGCCACCAACAGCAGTTCCTTCTAGCCTTTGCCCAAAGCCCCACACCAGGAGGCTGAAGCAGACCCCAAGTTGGAATTTCTGATCCCCTCCAACCTGCACAAAAAGACTCCAAAGGGGTAGACTCTCTGCATCAACACAAACGTTCATTGCACGTATCTGTCCCAGGGGCTGTAGTTTGAGGACCCCTGATCTAGTGCAATATAAAAAATGCAAATAATTTTTCTGCAGACCACCAGAATTTTCTCACGGATCACCAGTGGTCCACGGACCACCATTTGGTGACCGCTGTTCTAAAGTGACTTGTTTTGAACATGGTCTCTGGATGTGAGTCCCACATTACTGAAAGGAACTCTGAAGATTCACCTCTCACCAAACCCTCATCCCTCACCTCATTCCCTTGATGAATTTGTGGCTCTCTAGCTGCCAGTTCCTCTTAATCCCAGCCAGAATGTTAATAGTCGTGCCATTTTGGTTTAACTGTTTGTGATTACCCAGCGTCTTTCTGGAAAAAAAATTGACATTTAAGCTTGTGTCACTAAGGCAAAAATGGTCTTCTGTGTTAACATCTGGCCTGCAGATCTCAAACTGGTCCTACTCAATGGTTTTTTTTAGAGAAAATGTTTGTACTTCTCAAGATGTTCCTCATCCTGTACTTGAAAAAAAAAAGGCAGGCTAAATGTTTATGCTGTGTTGTGTTTTCTTCTTGAACGTTGTAATTACTTAGCTTTCTTTCTTTCTTTCTTTCTTTCTTTCTTTCTTTCTTTCTTTCTTTCTTTCTTTCTTTCCTCCCTCCCTCCCTCCCTCCCTCCCTCCCTCCCTCCCTCCCTCCCTTCTGCCTTTCTTTCTACCTTTCCTCCCTCCCTCTCTCATCCAGGAATCATATCATTGCAGTACTGTTAATTATTGATACTGTTTTAAACATGGGAGGGATTTTAACATTTATCCTTCTTCTTTAAGTGGAACTCAGCGTGTTTTGTGCCGTCTCATTTCTTTGGTTCAGATTGTGCAGAGAAGCTGTTTGATCTGGTGGATGGATTTGCTGAAAGCACGAAACGCAAAGCAGCTGTTTGGCCCTTGCAAATTATCCTCCTCGTCCTTTGTCCAGAAATCATCCAAGACATTGCGAAGGACGTAGTAGAGGAAAACAAAATGAACAAGGTAAAGAAACTGAAACATCTTCCAATCAGGGAAGATATTTCTATATGGAGAGTTGATTTATTTTAAAACAAATGCAAAAGTGCAGTCGTGTTGGAGCAAGCTAGTGTAATCTTCTGTATCGGACTGTTTCAAGAGGCCCCTTTGGGAAGTTTGTCCGTTTAATGAAGAAGGCAGTCTCCCACTCTTCTCCAGCAGCTGGTATGTAAACGATGCTGCCCGCATGGTGATGGTGGTGGTAAATAGCCATCAAAAGAACCAAACATGTGGATTGGATGACCGATGAAAGCTGTTGACCATTTGTAAAATGGATACTTTAGTATAATCCTAAATTAAGGGTTGAAATTAAGCATTATCTTTTTTGTGATAGAAGTTGAAAGTCATTTTCTTTTTTGTACTTCTGTTTTTTTCTGCACTGTTTTTGTTTTCTGCACTACTATCTATCTTTTTAGTCTTTCTATCTCTCAGACTAGTTATAAAAAGCATGCCGAACATTGGGAAGCATTCATTTGGACTGCTTGCCTTCCTTCCTTCCTTCCTGCCTGCCTGCCTGCCTGCCTGCCTGCCTGCCTGCTTGCCTGCAAACCAATGCAGTAGTCTAAAAACATAGAACATATAACATAAAAAGACTATATAAAACTATAATAATATACTTAAAACACTCAAGTAATTACATCCACCAATAATAGTATTGTCACTGATGTGGCTCAATCTCATTCCTTTGTCCCTATGTCCCTTGGCAAGAACCAAGTTCAGATCCTTGTGAAAAGGCCAGCAGGGTTGGGGCAATTTGATTCTTTTGCCCTGTTCCTTTCATGGTTAGCCACACCAACATTTGTTAAGATTTTTTAAAATAGTTTTCTCTATGCATCCTCATTTGTGAGCTTTATTTCTTTACATGGTGTAGGTATGGTGTATATTTTTTTTCATTTGTACTCAATATATTGTTTTCCATCCCATCTCTTTTTTCTTCCCTGCTTAACCTCAATAAACAAATAATTGTTGAAAAAAAAAAGAGAACTTTGGCAACATTAAAAAACAACCAGAGATGTCTGATTTTTAATTAAAGCCATATCCAAAACATGCCATTCATGAGTGCATTTAAGTAGCCTTTGACTTACGACTATAACAGAGTCAGGTATTTCTGTTGTAAGTCATGATGATCGTAAATTGAGGAACCTACATGACTGGATCTGATTTTACAACTTTTTTGGCAGTGCTCATTAAGCAAATGTCATGATCATTCAGCAAACAATGTGATTGTTAAGTGAATCCATGTATTCCAATGGATTCAACTGGCAAAAAAAGAAAAAAGAAAAGTAAGTTGCAGTCATGACCAAGGAACGCTGCAACTGGCCATAAAGATGAGCTGGTTGCCAGGCCCCAAAATGTGACTGTGGGGCCATAAGCAACTGTGGGAACTCCAGAACGAGGTCATAAGTAAGGTCATAAGGGAGCCTGGATAGCTCAGCAGACTAATGCATTGCAATTAACATCCAGCTGTCTGCAATTACTGTAAGTTTGAATCTCCCCAGGCTCAAGGTTGACTCAGCCTTCCATCCTTTCTAAGGTAGGTAAATTGAGGACCCAGTTTGTGGGGGCAATAAGATGACTTTGTATAAAATATACAAAAGTATGAAGGCTATTGCTTAATGCATTGTAAGCCGCCCTGAGTCTCCGGAGAAGGGCGGCATATAAATCAAATTAAAAATAAAAAATTAAATTAAAAAAAAGTAGCTTTTGGGATGGAGGTGGGGATCCATTGTAACTTAGAATGGTTACTAAGTGAGAACTACCTGTACTATATGTTGGTGAGCAGTCCATCTTTTTAACATGCTAAGGTTTTTTTATTTGCAGGATTATTTTCTATGAAGGATTTCTAGCCCACTTTCTTTCACAAATCTAAGTGATATAGCAATAGCATTTAGACTACATGCTGCTTCATAGTGCTTTTACAGCCCTCTCTGTGGTTTACAGAGTCAGCATCTTGCCCCCAATAATCTGGGTCCTCATTTTACCGACCTCAGAAGGTTGGAAGGCTGAATCAAGCTTGAGCCGATCAGAATCAAACTCCTGGAGTGAGCAATGAGTTAGCCCTGCAGTACTACATTCTAACCACTGCGCCACCTCGGCTCATGAACAAACTAATCATCTAATATGATTAGATATTATTAGCATTTAACCCTCTGCCCCCAAATTTTACTTTTCCTACTGGAGTATAACACTGCAAAAATAGTTTTGCACTCCAAAAGTGGTTTGGACTCAGAATATGTTAGAATCTTAACCTTAACAAAAATATTTTTTCTTTCAGTAGTGTAGGAGATGACAAGGCGGAGCTTGAGGGTGGGGTCAAATGCGTCATCAGTCTTGAGTCCCTTGGCACCACAAGAGATCTAATTTCAGCCCAACTTGAATTCCATTTACTTTTATCTACTGCCAATTTATTTTGACAGTTAGTAGTTCAGATTCTTGTAGAGAGCTTACAATAAATCTTTATATTCATTTGAACTGCCTGGACTCCTGATTTCCCGCACCTGACAAATAAATGGTGATCTTCAGGCAGAACAGTGTCTGCTATGAAATTTGGACTTAGATACAATTTTAACTTATTTTCTTGTTCATATGTTTTGGACACTACAGAAACAATTCTTGGACAACCTCAGGAAGGCGCTGGCGGGCCACAGCGGAAGTAGGCAGCTAACCGAAAGTGCCGCCATCGCTTGTGTAAAATTGTGCAAAGCGTCAACATACATCAGTTGGGAAGACAATTCAGTCATTTTTCTTCTAGTGCAGTCCATGGTAGTAGATCTCAAGGTAAATTATACACTGCTTTGTATGCGTGAGATTTTGAACACTGAACCTTTAATGATTCCTTGTGGGCAGCTTGTCAGATCCTGGCTTGGTATTGTGTCGAAGTAGATTAATGGTAGTTAACAGCCATTGCTTCACCTTATGAAAGTCCTGACTTTTCTATTGGAAAAAACCTCACTCTTAACCAACTGGTTCAAGAAAAGGCTGGATGGGGAAGTAAATTTCAAAGAGTTTTAGAACCATTGTGTGGATTAGCCTATGGTTGCCTGTCTTTGCACCTGGGATGACATGTGACTGTCCATGAGATAAATGTCTGTAGAGATTCTCAGTCATCCAGGACATGGTTGTCCCAAAGGTGCTTTTTCAGAAGGCAGCTGGACTTTGTTTTTCTTTGAAGACATTTCACTTCTGATCCAAAAAGTTTCAGACTGAAGAAGCTTCTTGGATAAGAAGCAAAACATCTTCAGGAAAAAACAGTCCAGTTGACTTTTGAAAAAGCACCATGAGATAAATGGATTTCTGGCTTAAACCAGTATGATGGCTATATTATTTTTCCTACTTTCGCCTACAAGGGAATTGTCACAATCTTTGCTCAACCACCTTTTGTAGGTTCCTCGTCTCTTCCAACATTGCCTAATGGTGATCTTAATAACCACGACCTGTGTTTGTTGTCTTAAAGAACCTGCTCTTCAATCCTAGCAAGCCTTTCTCCAGAGGCAACCAGAACGCAGACATAGATCTCATGATCGACTGCTTAGTGTCCTGCTTCCGAATCAACCCCCACAATAATCAACACTTCAAGGTAAGGATGTGGCTCCTTGGGTCCCCTCTCCCTAGCTAAAATTGGTCCTGAGCATGGGATTGGACAGATGAGTCAAATGGCCAAGATTCAAGAAGAATCAAGAACTCTGTGGCCCAGGGTTTGTTGTTTTGAAAATTTTGATGAAATGTTGATGAAATCCCTGCCTTGTAGGTGGGTCTTTGTTCATGCCTCACAGTGGTGCCCCCTTGTCCTGGTCTTGCTCATTGGCTTGCGGTGGAGATGTTGCTGGTGGGTTTGTACTTTGGATTTCCAGGTTTGTTTCTGAAGGAAACTTAACCCCACCCCCTTGTCTTTTCTAGACTTGCCTGGCACAGAATTCCCCATCCACGTTTCATTATGTGCTGGTAAATTCACTCCACCGTATAATTACAAATGTAAGTTTTTAAGTCATTATAACCCCTGGGTAATTTCCCAAGTTAGTAACAATCTAACAAGAAAGAAAGATGGAAGCGCTCACTTCGGCAGCAGATATACTAAAATTGGATCAATACATAGAAGAGTAGCATGGCCCCGGTGCAAGGATGACACACAAATTCGTGAAGCGTTCCATATTTAAAAAAGAAAGGAAGGGAAGGGAAGGAAGGAAGGAAGGAAAGAAATAAAGAAAAAGAAAAAGAAAAAGATGGGAGTGAGGAAGATAGGAGTTATATATCAAGTTTGTCTGGGCCAGCATGTTGATCTTTAAAGGCTTTAGTATGCTACAAATAGAATAATTTATCCATTCTGACCCCTCTTTCTAAATTTATTCTTAGCTGCATCCTTTTTGTCAGAGAAGGAAGGTGTTAGAAGACTGGTAAACTCTGTCATCGGGCAGAGAAAGAGGCAGGATATCACCTATGATATCTGTTATTTATTTATTTAGCGTATGGTGATGTTAATATTAACCAGATTACTGGGTTAGTACAAAATAGTTGTTTGGCTGCTGACAATTGCTAGTCCATTTGGTTCACACTGAAGCCTTATCTAGGGTGCAGCACAGGGGCAAACTATTGCCATATTCAGAAAGCTTCAACGGCATTCTGCAGCATGATCTGGGCTTCTCCCTCTACTGATGTTGCCTCATTCTTAGGCGTTGCATTGGAGAAGATCCAGCACCAGCTGGATTCATTCTACTGTACGAAACACCATTATTTTCCCACTGAAGGGTTACCTATTTATCTACTTGAACATAGCATGCTTTCGAACTGCTAGGTGGGCAGAAGCTAAGGCAAGTGACGGGAGCTCACTCTGCCACCCGGTGCTAGGACTTTAACTGCTGGAGCAAAGACCATCTCCAGTGTCTTTAAGCCACTGAGCCACCATACCTCTTTATGATATCTGTGATGCAAGGTGATGTCACCATCAAAACCATTGTGACCTGCTTTAGGAAACCTGCTGGAAACAGTGGCATAGTCATACACGGGCCACTTCACTGTGAATTCCTTGCGAGACTGTGTTTCCTTTGGAATCGTTGTGTTCTCTGATCTCTGCTAATATTTTGTCTTCTTCTTCATCTAGTCTGCACTAGACTGGTGGCCCAAGATAGATGCTGTCTATTGTCATTCCGTGGAACTCCGCAGCATGTTCAGCGAAACTCTCCATAAAGCTTTACAGGGCTCTGGTGTGCATACCCCAATCCGTATGACCCCGGTGAGGCTTTGCTTTTTGTTAATTAGTTGGTACAGAATCTTGGGGAAATGCCCTTGTTCCAGTTTTGATGTTCTAATGTTGCATCCAGCGGTACCCATTTGGTGACCTTTTAAAAAAAGCTTCTCCCCTTTTTTCCCCTAGTGATCTTTCCAATGTAAAACCCAAGGGGAAAGAACTTAGCATGTAGTGGTGGTGGTATTCTCAGATCATAAGCAAGAAAACCCAAGAGAAGCCAAATATTCCATGGCTGTCAGACCGGCATGAATATTTTCTAGGCACTTTGGTAACCTACGAGGGATTAAACTATAAGGCAGGATTTTCTAACCATGGGAATTTCCAGGAGCGGACTTCAACTCAGGAGCCTGAGTGGCTTAGGAGGCTAATGCCTCCTACTAAGGCAGCATTTAACATCCAGCTGCCTGCAATTACTGCAAGTTCAATTCTCACCAGGCTCAAGGTCGACTCAGCCTCCATCCTTTCTAAGGTGGGTAAATTAAGGACCCAGTTTGTGGGGGCAATAAACTGACTTTGTATAAAAGATACAAAAATATGAAGGCTATTGCTTAACGCATTGTAAGCCGCCATGAGTCTCCGGAGAAGGGTGGCATATAAATCAAATTAAAAAAAAAAACTCCCAGAATTCCACAGCCAGCATGATCGTGGATGAGAAAGTCCACATTCCTGGAAATTCTCAAGGTTAGAAAACACTGATTTAATCTTAGAAGTCTTAGCAAATAATAACAACAGAGCAGTGGAACTTGGTTTCTAGACACTGGTGGGTCTTCCTTTCTCAATCTTTTTGATACATTTTAATTTCTGCATTGAGCAGGTTGATACGATACAGTAGTCTCAATGGCCCTTTCCATTTGTGAGTCTCTGCTAGTTTCCTCCTTGTTTCTCATACAATAATTTTCCATACTACGTGCCTTTGTTAGTTTAGCTGCAGACTGGCTTGTCGTTTTCAGCCTGTTCAGGTGACCTCAGAATCCTTCTCTTCAGTAATGAAAGGGATGAGTTAAAGAGATTATTGCATCATAATGGAAGACTCAATGGAAATTCCAATTCAAGACTAATGAAAAAGAGACTGATTTTTAAAAAAATCAGCTGTACAACTCATATTTCAGCAATAGATGTGTTAGAACAGTGTTTCTCAACCTTGGAAGCTTGAAGATGGGTGGACCTCAACTCCCAGAATCCCCCAGCCAGCAGTGCTGGCTAGGGGATTCTGGGAGTTGGAAGTCCACCCATCTTCAAGCTTCCAAGGTTGAGAAACACTGTGTTAGAACCAATAATTCATTAGTGGGTTCCTCTTACCTTTGTTACCGATTTGGAACCGGGACCGCGCATGTGTGCTTGCTTCGCTTGCACGCAGCGCTTCTGCATGCACAGAGTGTCCGAGATGACGTCCGGGTGTGTGGGTGGAGCCTCCTGCTGCTTCCACTACTGGTTCGCGCGAACCGGGACAAACCAGTAGAAACCCACCACTGCAATAACTGATATACTGCTGTTTGAAACGAGCTCCATGTTTGGAATATTTATTACGTTGTTAATGGTTTTATTTTTCTTAGAGTCTTACATTTAAAGAGAAAATGACAAGCCTGAAGTTCAAAGAAAAACCTACAGATGTTGAAACCAGAAGTTATAAAGTTTTGTTGTTATCTATTGTAAAACTGATCCATGCTGACCCAAAACTCTTACTCTATGTAAGTGAAAATCCAATTTTTTTTAAAAAAATTGTAAATTGCTTTTTTTTTTTAAAAAAGTCCCTCAGCTAAAATTATACATTTCTATAAACATAATGTAACATGCAGAAATTAAAACAGCTAAAGGACTTTTAAAACCTGATGACTATTTTAGAGTGATATTTGTTGCTACCTGATCTGGGAAATATGCAAAATCCAGAAAGTGCTGAATAAAAATAGCCTTGACCCTTGGAACAATTAGAAAAACAGTAACAATTGAAAAAAAATTATACAAATTAATGGAGAAGTTTAAATTTCTTTGAACTCCGCCTAGAGAAGCTATGTATGTTGGTTAGTGAAAATTGTAATGGGTCGTGAGAATTGCCTTGAGGGACAGAAATTGAAAAAAAAGCATTGACATTAGGCCGTGGGTATGATAGTGGGATATGCTATGCTGCAGAAGAGCTGCTGAGGGGAAGCAGGGAAGAGAGGGAGAGAAGGGAAGGTGCTGGACTGGTTGGAACACAAGTAGTCTGGGCCCAAACTTTGCAGAATAAGACAGGAAAGAAAAGGTGACATGCACCAACATAGCCCTCCCCTCCTTCCTCCAGGATCTTTCCAGATTTTGTTTCAGCTGAAATCTAGAACAACCCCAAAATTCTGGGTTTTAGCTTCTGCAGCTCATCTGAAATTAATCAATCCATGTTATACTGCCACTCATCTCATGGAAAGTGAATCTGGGGAAAAGATCTGGAAGAGGATGGTTTGTTTTAGAACTGGACAAAATGTCTTTTTGTTTTGTGTATTTCCCTACGGATCTACAGTTGCAGGACAGAGTTATTGTAGCTGAAAATGGTACAATCATCTATTGAACCTAAGCTACTTCATACATGTTTATTCATCAACTTTATTCCTACCAATTTCTTCCAGCTCCTTTTATAGATCCACACAACGTTCTTAAAACAGTCGGTGGCAAAGACTCACAGACTCAAAAAAAAAAAAAAAAATCCAGATTCAAAAAAATTCAAAAGGAACAAATATGTATTCCAGAAGTGGAGGTTACAAAACATGTAACACTTGCCTTTTGATTTGTAACACTTCTTTTAATTTGTGGGTGCAATACTGATGTAGCATCCCAGCAACAATTCCATATAGATCCTGAGATCTGTTCCTAGTCTTTACATTCGAGCCATCTAATTTTTCTGATTTCCAGTGACTTAAGTTTCAGCAGTAGACTATATTGAATTAAAACTTTTTTAAGTCACAGTATCTGAAGAGATTCCTACTAATCACAAACCTCATGCAAAACCAGTTCAACCAATTTGGCTGTATTTTGTGTAGCTCTTTTCATGTTTGTAGAATCCAGGGGGCAATTCTCACTGATGAGCAAATGCTTCAGCAACTTTGTCTTTTCATACAGAATCCAAAGAAACAGGGGCCTGACACACAAGGCAGCACAGCTGAGCTCATAACAGGCCTTGTCCAGCTTGTTCCACAGGCCAGCATGCCAGAAATAGCACAAGAGGCCATGGAGGTAAGGAAACTGAATTGGTATTTACAGTGTAAGGCCACACTTGGAATCCTGCATCTGCTTTTGGTCACCATGATGTAAAAAAGATGTGGAGACTCTAGAAAGAGTGCAGAGAAGAGCAACAAAGAGGATGAGGGGACTGGAGGGTAAAACATGTGAAGAACAGTTGCAGGAACTGGAATAGTGAAGAGAAAGACTAGGGGGTGACATGATAGCAGTATTCTGATTTCTCAGAGGTTGCCACAAAGAAGAGGGGGTCAACCTATTCTCCAGAGCACCTGAAGGCAAGACAAGAAGGATGGTCTAATCTTTTTATTCCCATGATACAGAAATCTTCCGTTCAGGATTATGTTATGTTCATGCAGATTCTTTGTGTATGTTTATGCCTCTAGGCTTTGCTTGTGCTTCATCAATTAGACAGCATTGACTTGTGGAACCCTGATGCACCCATCGAAACATTCTGGGAAATCAGGTCAGTTCAGACTCACCACTGACTCCTTGTCCTTTTCTAAAACCATCAACATTTTGTACCAGTTGTAGTGATCTTCATTATACTTTTCTCTTGGTGGAGTGCTCATCTTAGATCTGGGGGGATGGGGGGGTTGCAATACCTTGTTTCCCCAAAAATAAGAACCTGTCTTATATTTTTTTGAACCCTGAAATAAGCACTTGGCCTTATTGCCACGTGCTCAAAAGCCTGATTGGGCTTAATTTTTTTTAATTTTTTTTTTCATTTAATTTGTATACCGCCCTACTCCCGAAGGACTCAGGGCGGTGAACAGGCACAGGATAAAACACATAGAATACAAAAATTTAAGAACAGAAGTAAAATCGAATTAAATCAATTTAGCCCAAGACAAATTTAAAACCCCAGGTTAAGAACAAATTAAAATTTACATTAAAATTTACATCAAAAAGAGAATGGGAAAGGTTAGGCCAGACCAGCCTGGTGAAATAAAAAAGTCTTGAGAGTGCGGCGGAAAGTGCGTAGATCTGGGATCCTCCGTATCCCGTTATCTGGAGCTCGTTCCAGATAATAGGTGCCCCCACAGAAAAGGCTCTCCCCCTGGGAGCCGCCAGCTGACATTATTATCAGGGGATGTCTTATTTTGGGGGAAACAGGGTACTACACAGCACTATTATGAGGACAGCTATGTATTGCTCTGCAGGCTACTTATTTCTGAAAAGTCTTTATGTTCTAAAAATGAGAAGATGCCAAAGTACGTTGCTATAGTATAGATTTAACGTCAAGCTTAGCAACTGAATTAATTTCATGTAGGTATTTATATATTACATGGAATGCTTTAATGCTAATTGGGGATCAGGGTTGTGTTTATTTTCTTTTAACCAAAATAACATATTTTGTAGACTTTTCTTTTGTATTTCCTTTCTTTTAACAAGTGAAATTAATTTTCAAAAGGGTTACAAATGTGGATTCACCAGAACTTCAAACTTGTAGAAGAAAAATAGGGAGTACCTCTGTTACCTTTCCCCCCCCTCTTCCTTTTCTTTTTCTTCTCATATTCTTAAGGTGCTAACAAGGATGTTTTTAAGATTAAAAATATGCAAAATTACATGCACCCAATATTTATCTAATGGCTACTCCTGCCAATTTTTCATAAGAACAAAGAATTGAGGATGTCTTTCAAAGCTTGTAAGGGATGTGTTTTGTGTTTTCACCTCTTAAACTTATCAGAAACAGTTCTCAACCCTTGACACATTGGTGTAAATTATGGGTGAAACGGCTTCCTTCTAGTGTTTTGTATAAACATTTATAGATTTGCGAAGATTTTATAATTTTCTACTCAGAACTATGAGCCCCAACTTTGGGTCTGCAAAAAAGGATTGAGCAAATTAAGTGTTTTCTCCTGGGGTAGTCTTGCAGTTTGTGGAATTTGGAGGGGAGGCAGACAACAGTGTGCAGCATTGGAGAAATTGTAAATGTCATGACTATTGCAGTGAACAACTTCTTTAAAATGTTGCCTTGGACAGTACAGCATGCTCTGATTGATAACTGATTGTGGCTATTTTCTTATTTGCATGTTCCTGAAGTTCACAGATGCTATTTTGTATATGCAAGAGACTAACGAGCAATCAGATTCTCAGCAGCACGGAAATCCTCAAATGGTTGCGAGAGATTTTGATCTGCAGGAACAAATTTCTTCTGAAAAACAAAGTAAGTGAAGGCCTAAGTCTCAGAGAGCCTTGAAGTTAGGGCTTGTTGTAGCTGGCTTGCTCTATTTACTGGAAGCTTGAAAGCTCATGGAAAGAAAATTTGACTAGCTCCAGCTATTTGTAACATTCTTGCTCAGTAAAGGAACCCAAGGAAGTCCAGTTGCCTTTTCAAAAACACCTTATGGATAGCTCTTGTTTTAGGAATTGGTCACCCAAGGAGAAAACATTTTGCAGATGGTATCAGGGACTAGTTTGATTTTATGGGGAGGAATTTCAGCTTTGAACAGCCCTATTAGGAGAGTAAAGTTCAACCCTGGACCAGTTAGCATTTCTCATCCTTCTCTGTGTAGGTAAAATAGGGGTGGTGTTCACCTAATAACTGCTGCAGAAATAGTAATAAAATCAGGCACAGTCATGTGGTGATCTGCCGAATAACCAGCACAACTTATAACCGCCATTCTTGGCTCAAATACAGCTGTAACTCGAGGACTACGTGTATTGCATGCAAGCACAGAGGATTGGTAGCAGATTTGTTTCAGATGGTATGAAATGACTACCACAGAATTACAGCAAGTATGAGCTTTTCTCAAAAGATACATGAACCAGTTCCCTGAAAAGAGTCCCTTATGTGGGTGTTAAATTTCCAATCCTCTCATTTGAGGACTCCTCTTTTGCGAAGAAGAAGAAAAAAATAAATCAATTCATCAAGTGTCGTTCATATTGCTTTGACTCACATTGCAAAGTGTTTTCTCTCCTTCCATAACTGTAGGGCCACAGTTTACCTTTCTCCTATTTTTCTTTGATATTTTTCGCTCCTTTCAAAAGTTGGCTGACTTTTCAATTCTTCTTCCTTCTCTTTGTAGCAAGCAGATAGAAGTTCCTGCCCTTTTCTCTTCCTTTATGGGGTAGGATGTGATGTCTCAGGGGGTGGAGCTAATCAAATTTCTCTTGACCATGAAGAGATGATGCGCTGTATCCCGGGAGCTCCGCTCAGGAAGGGCAAAGGGAGTTTCTGCATGGTGAGTAAAGGCCCCCATGGAATGCTATCCCTAAAATTTCTTGCATGGGCTACAGGCAGTCCTTGACCAATGACCACAATAGAGCCCAAAAATTTCTGTTGCTAAGTGAGACAGTTGTCAGGTGAATTTTGCCTTAAAACTGTAGCCAGAAAGAGGTTTATGATCTTTCTCATCATTGTTTTGTCAATCACTGCAGTTGTTAAGTTAGTTAACAGGGTTGTTAAGCGAATCTGGCTTCCCCGTTGACTTGCTTTATCAGAAAGTCTCAAAAGGTGATTGCATGATCCCAGGACAGGGCAAATGTCATAAATATGAATCAGTTGCCAAGTGTCTGAATTTTGATCACATGACCATGGGGGTGCTGTAACGGTCATCAATGTGAAAAGTGGTCATAAGTCACTTTTTTCAGTGCCGATGTAACTTTGAATGGTCACTAAGCAAACTGTTGTACGTCGAGGACTAACCTGTATGTGGCGTTATAAGCTGAACTTCTTGTGCCTGAGCTTTCTTTTTCTGCCTGCATGTCCGTGTGCTCAGATTATGCCCATTTAGGAACTGGCAATCTTTTTTGACTTGATCCCTTCTTCCTCCACCCAAGAGATTGCTTCTCAGCAGCCTCATGAAACCTTATGTGAAAAAAACACCTCAAATTTCAAATTTCAAATTTCAAACCTTTATTGTCAATGTGCAACGTGTGTACAATGAGATTGGCTGAGCCTCCCTTAGTCTTCTGAACTGTTGGCCAATGTAGTTTGATTTAATTTAAATTTCTAAAGGGTGGGTGACTTTTAGTGTTACAGGGAATGGTCTGGTATCCATAAATGCAGTGTCATTATTCTATGCCTTAATTCTAATTTATGACCTTTGGCCTTTGCTGCAGAAGTTCTTCTTGTCCTTTTAGAGGTTGCTGAGACAGGAAGTGGCTGTCTTTAGTGTCACTGGTAGCTGGCTGCGTGGTGTGTGACGAAAAATGTCATCTTGAAACATATGCCTGACTAGAAAGCTCTGGATTTATCTCACACACCCTGTGATTTTTAAGATTATGGTTAGAATATAAAAATCTTCCTGTTCAGTCTGGATTTTTTTCTGTGTGATACTTTTTTGACTGAATCCAGTCTTGTTAGCTTGTTCAATGAATTATACTAGGAGGGGAAACCAGATTTACTTAAGAATAGTGTTACTAACTTAACAGCTGCAATGATTTACTTAACTATGGCATCAATGGTTATAAAATGGAGCAAAACTCACTTAACAACTATCTCACTTAGTAACAGACATGTTGGGCTCAGTTATGGCTGTAAGTCAAGGACTACCTGTATAGACAACTGCTTTGAAATTCCCAAGGAGTGGCATCTCCAAAGACTAATGTTTAACAAACCTGTTGTGGCCCACCAGTGGCCAGCAGAGCTGGCAGCAGAGTTGGACAGTGAGGAGGTTGGGGAGGAACTTGGACCAGTCCTGGGGGCTGGGGAAAGCTCGGACGAGGGCTCTGCATCAGAGGCAGAGAGGGGGCCGAGACCATCTGATAATTATGTGCAGCCTCCGGAGGCTGACAGCAGCGAGGCAAAAGAACAGCGTCAGCCTGTTCCCAGTGTGCGCATGCGCAGAGCTGCCAGATGACAAGAACAATTAAGAAAACAGGGTCGGCTTGGAGATGATTGGCCCCTCCCATAAGACATAAAAGAAGAGCGAACAGGACGTGAGCTTTTGCAGGAAGCAGTTAGTTCATCTGGCCAATTCAAGATTTGAAAATTCTGTTTGTGGCTCTGTGCCAAGTTTGGCCTTGCCCTGTGCCTGGAAATTAGCTCTCTGGCAACGTTCCACGTGAGATAGGTGGGTGTTGATAACCTTCCTCTGAAAGACTGTTTATCAAGCCTTGCGGACTATAAATGAAAGTAACTTACAGTTATATAAATAAAAGAGGTTTTATGGGACTAAGATTGTACTTTATACTTTCTAAGGAAGCCTAGGTCAGAACAAAACCTTGCTTAACTTCTCAAATCAATTTCTGACCAAATATGCAATCCCAACCTCTGCAGACAACCAGGCAGGGGAATGGGGAATGAATTATCCAAAGGAAAAAAAAACTACTTTGCTTCTTGGTGGCATAATGGTCTCTTCCATTAAAGAGGCTTCCTTTTGGTCCAGTGAATTTGTGATAAAACCCTATTTTGGACACCATGACTTCTCAGTATCTAATGTGGTAGAAAATGGTAACCCTTGACTTATGATCACAATCGGAAATCAGAATTTCTGTTGGTAAGCAAGATGGTTGTTAAGTCAACCACAACCAATTTAATGACCTTTTTCTGTCATGGTTGTTAAGCAAGTTACTGCAGTTGTCAAGTAAATCATATGGTTGTTAAGTGAATCAGGTTCCCCCCCCTCCTCCGCAATTGACTTCGATTGTCAGAAGCTGACTGGGCAGGTTGGAAATGGCAAACACATGACCCTGGGATGCTGCAACCTTCATAAATGCCTATCGGTTGTCAAGTGTCCACATTTTGATCATGTGACCATGAAGATGCTGTGATGGTCATAAGTGAGAGGACCAGTTGTAAGTTAACTTTTTCAGTGTCCTTGTAACACTGAACTACCCTGTTTCCCCTAAAATAAGACATCCATTGATAATAAGCCCAATCGGGATTTTGAGTGCATGCGCTAAAATAAGTCCGCCCCCCTGAAAATAAGCCCTCCCCGAAAATATTTAAACGCATGCGCAGCCGGTCCCCACCATTTCCTCTGGTTAGGGTTAGGGAGACAGAGCTGGAAATCAGGTAAAATGGCAAGAGGAGCCATGTCTTGCTCCACATGCCCCAAAATAACAAGATCTCCTCAAAAATAAGACCAAGCACTTATTTCGGGATTCAAAAAAATATAAGACACGGTATATTAGGTTTTGAAATACTGTACGTGAAAAATGACTACTGCAAGGACAACTAGCAACTAACTTTCCCAATGTTTTGTCTCCAAAGGAAAGCACTGCCGGTTGCAGTGGGACACCAATATGTCGCCAAGCCCAAACCAAGTTGGAGGTTGCCTTGTATATGTCTCTCTGGAGCCCCGACACCGAGGCAGTACTTGTGGCAATGTCCTGTTTCCGACATCTCTGTGAGGAAGCAGATATCAGGTGTGGAGTAGATGAGGTGTCCGTTCACAACTTCTTGCCCAACTATAATACCTTTATGGAGTTTGCTTCTGTGAGCAATATGATGTCTACAGGTAAGATGAGGTCTCGTTGCAATACTCATAAACCTAAAATGTTAAACACAAGAGATTTCAGTATATTCACCATATTTTCAGTAGATAAACGTCGGACGCTTCTTTAAATTCTTAATCCTTTGCAACTGGAGTCACAGGTGAGTTACAGGTTTGTGTATCTTGATGCCTGTTGCTTCGGTTTCCATGTAACATTGACGACTTACAAACTCAAAAGCACGTTTTCAGAATGTTGACTTGGTCTGAGTGATCACAGGATAATACAAGAGCTTATTTCATATAAGTAGTCCTTGACTTACGAGCAGTCGCTCAGCGACCATTCAAAATTATGGGGGTATTTTAAGATTCAGATTCGAAATTCTGATAGTTTCCCCCCTGTAGTTACATGACTGCACTTTGGGCATTCAACAACCTGGGTGCATTTACGGCTGTTTGCCGTATGCTCATGTCACTGAGGTTCACAAAAATTTTGCTAAAAAACAGCATTTACTTCCAGTGTTTGGCAAAACTCTGCCCATTTTGAACTGTGGGTTCACTTTACAACCACAATATTTGCTTAATGACCATAAATTTGATAAATAACCAGGATGATTTATTTAATGATTGGTGATTTCCTTAATGACCGCTTCAGAAAAGGTCGTAAGATCAGATTGGTTATGTGGGTGACCCAAATTACAACTGACACGAGTTATGACCATGACAGGCAGACTCCCTTGTGGTGGTAACTCAAGGTTTACCTATATTGTCAAATAGTTGATTAATTGATGGAGCGTTCATAAATGAGATTTCTGAGAAATATAGTTGCACATCTTTAAAATGAAACGTCTGAATGAATTATACCCTTGAAACTGAAATTCTTTACAATTAGTTTATTTTTTAACCACTGTATTAAAATGTACAGTACAATATGTATGAATGTTAGATCCATTTTGCCTTTTTTAAAAAAGCAAAGGATCGAATAGAATAGAATAGAATAAGAAATAGAAATAAAATAATAGAAATAGAGTAGAGTTGGAATAGAATAGAATAGAGTAGGAATAGGAATAGGAATAGGATATTCTTTATTGACCAAGTGTGATTGGACACACAAGGAATTTGTCTCCAGTGCAGAAGCTCTCAGTATACATACAAACAACGAAGTGATAAATCATAAATCAGAGATTCAATCATAAATCAGAAGATACAACCAACAAAGTGATGGTCAAGGGATACCAATAGGTGTAAGTAACAGGGAATATGAGAAGGATAATAGCAACACAGCCCTACTACATGGGTAAATATCCTTAGGCATAACACAGTGCTATGGGAATTAGTGTTCAGCAGAATGACGGTATGAGGGGAAAAAACTGTCTTTATGTCTAGCTGTTTTGTCATGCAACGTCGTGTAGCAGCGTCCTGAAGAGAGAAATTGAAACAGTTTATGTCCACAGTATGAGGGATATATAGATATCTTCTCAGCCCTCTTTCTGGTTCGTACAGTCCTCAATGGAAGGCAGTTGTTTTTTCTGCAGTCCTAACTATCCAATGAAGTCTGTACCTATTTTATAGAAGACACTTCTGCTGTTAATGAAAAGATCTTGAGAAAATGTTCTCAGTTTCTGACTGGATCACTTTGTAGGAAGAACAGCTCTTCAGAAGAGAGTGATGGCTCTGCTCAGGCGTATCGAACATCCAACAGCAGGTAACACTGAGGTAGGCTTTTTCCTTTTCTTAGAAAAAAAGTCAGTCAGCAGTTGTTGTCTTAGGTTTGTTTATGCTGTGTGATCAACCAGTATCTTTTCTGGTTTGCTGTAGGCTTGGGAAGATACACATTTTAAATGGGAGGCGGCTACAAAATTGATTCTCAACTATCCAAAGACTAAGATGGAGGATGGCCAGGTAAGACCAAGGTCATTAGAGGAACATTTCCTTTAGAAATGTTGGGCTACAACTCCCATTATCCTTAGTTTTCTATGTTGCTACTCCAGAAAATTCCATTTCATTTTGCATTTGAAAGAAATGAAAGCAAGTTCCATTTCTGTTTGAGTGCAATTTCTTCTAATACTCTTTTTCAAATGAAGGCAAATATACGTGTCCCAGGATAATAATCGTGACAGCCGCAGATGACTTATGCCTAGATTTAAAAAAAAAACAAAGCAAAAGAATAATGAGCAATGAATAAGCATTTCCTTGAGCCAGCTGCTTGTTCTCCAGGGAGCCCTGGATAGACATATACGTGTCCCAGGATAATGTTGCAGGTTCCAATCTGGGTTGGTCAATAGGACCATAGTTTTAGTCTTCTGGACTTTCGGACTCATGCTGGAGCCCATCGTCAGGGAAGTTCTTTCTCCCGGAATGTCTGCTTTGGACTATTCTGTTGCATCATATTTATGTGGTGTCTTATTGGGTGTGGCTGATGGGGTGTTGATGGTTGGCTATTATGTCTTTGGCTGTTGTTTCCTTGTGCTGCACCTAAGATCAAAGTTGTTTCCCCCCCCCCCCCGTTTCGGGCATGAAACCAGAAGCAGTTTCCAAAATGAAAATAAAACTGGCTAAGTCTCTTTAATTAAAACAGTTGTGATTGGGTGGGCGTGGCCAACTTTTTTTTTAACTTTTAAAAGCATTTTTTTCTACAACCTTAAGAGGTTGTAGAAAAAAATGCTTTTAAAAGCCTCTGACGATCCCAGCTGAGCCGCGTGATCATCAGAGGCTTTTTTTTACTTTTAAAAGCATTTTTTCGGCCGAAGAGGTTGTAGAAAAAATGCTTTTAAAAGTAAAAAAAAAAAAAAACCTGATGATCGCGCGGCTCAGCTGGGCATGGGAAGGGCAGGGATTTTTGCTACCGGTTCTCCGAACCACCCGCCGCCATCGCTACCGGATCGGGCGATCCGGTCCGAACTGGGAGCATTTCACCCCTGCCTTATTTCCATATCTTTCAATTTTTGCGTTCATAAAATTCTGGCCGCTGTCCTCACGCCACCTTCCTGTATGCTACTCTCTGCAGGTTGCTGAAAGTCTCCACAAGACGATAGTCAAGAGGCGGATGTCCCATGTCAGCGGTGGAGGTTCCATTGATCTGTCAGACACAGACTCTTTGCAAGAGTGGATCAACATGACCGGCTTTCTGTGCGCCCTCGGTGGGGTGTGCTTGCAGTATCGCGGCAACACACCCTTTCCATCCTATAGTCCCCCCATGGGCCCCGTGAGTGAGAGGAAAGGCTCCATGATCTCCATGCTGTCGACTGACGGCAACACTGAGACTCCTGTGAGCAGGTTCATGGATCGCTTGTTGTCCCTGATGGTCTGTACCCATGAGAAAGTGGGTCTGCAGATACGGACTAACATTAAGGACCTCATAGGCCTAGAGCTGAGCCCCGCCCTTTATCCAATGCTTTTCAACAAATTGAAGAATATCATCAGCAAGTTCTTCGACTCACAAGGACAGGTAAAAGCTCAGTTTCAGTCTTGGCAGAGCAACTATCATACAGGCAGTCCTCGACTTACAATCATTTGTTTAGTGACCTTCAAAGTTACAATGGCACTGAAAAAAGTGACTTACGAACGTTTTCACGCTTAGGACCATTGCAACATCGCCATGGTCATGTGATCAAAATTCAGATGCTTGGCAACTGGCATATATTTATGATGGTTGCACTGTCCTGGGGGTCATGTGATTGCCATTTGTAACCTTCCCAGCTGGCTTCTGACAAGCAGAGTGAACGGGGTAGCCTGATTTGCTTAATGACCGCATGATTCATTTAACAATTGCAGTAATTCACTTAGCAGCCATGGCAAGCCATTGTAAAATGAGCCAACATTCAATTAACAACTGCCTTGCTTAGGAATGGTATTTTGGGCTCAATTGTGGTTGTAAATTGAGATTCCTCCCTTTTACCATAATCCTGTATTTAGAAGACAAATCAGATTGACTATTGGAATAAAGGTAGTGCTTAGAAACAAAATAACTCAGAGTCAGATCTAATTTCAGCCATGGTAACTGGTTGGGTATCCATATAACCCATCTTTTGCTCTTGGAGTCAGTTTTTTTAACAGACGCCCTGATTGATTGATTGATTGGTTGGTTGGTTGGTTGGTTGGTTAGTTAGTTAATTAGCTGATTTTGGAGATTTCTATGTAGGAAATTAATTTTGGAAAGTAGTTTGTCCTCAGCAGAACTCGGCCAGAATTACTAGCTGGTTTTCCATCCTCAATATCTAGATTTTTTTTATTTTTGCCTTGCCTTTCTTCATTAAGATGCTATCAATTTTTTTGTCACAATGATGCTTTTTCCAAAGGCAACTTCACTTTTCCTTGAAGATGTTTTGTTTCTAATCCAAGAAGTTTCTTCAGTTTTCTTCAAGGAAAAACAAAATCCAGTTGCCTTTGGAAAAAGCACCTTTGGGACAACCATGACCTGGATGACCAAGGATTTCCATAGACATCTGTCACTTTGTCATTTTTCTATCCAAAGAAGTGTAAACATGATGCCTTTATCATTGTTAGATGATGTCATTGCTCCGTGAAATACTATTTTTTTAAAAAAGTTATAGATGAAGTTAAAGTATATATTATAGTTAACATATGGTAACCACTGAGATTTTATGGGATGCCCAAATCTTGCAAAATATCTGTGTGGGATTTGACAGCATAGGTGGGCTATCAGAAATTTCTCAAGGGTCTGAAAAAATTGCTGACACGCAATGCAGAAAATTAGAATTTGAAAGGAAACATGGTGAAAAATGTATAACCAACAGCATGTTTCGCTCCTGTGCAGGTCTTGCTAAATGATACCAATACGCAGTTTGTGGAGCAGACCATTGCGATCATGAAGAACCTGCTTGATAACCACACTGAAGGCAGCTCGGAACACCTTGGGCAAGCCAGGATTGAGACCATGATGCTGAATCTAGTTAGGCAAGTCAGTTCACTCCTCTGGTTCTCCCCGTGGTCTGTGTGTTTGTAGCAGAGCGAGAGTGTCCGGTTGTAGATCCAACAATCACGCAGAAGCAAGCTGAATTTGATTGAATGATGGGACTGTAATTTGGATAACAAAACGGCAAGTAGAGTGCTTAGCTGAGCAGTTGCACCCAAGTAACAGGTAAAATACCAGGAAGGCAAGATAGCAATAGCAGACTTATATGCCGCTATATATAGTGTTTTATAGTACTCTCTGAGCGGTTTACAAAGTCAGCCTATTGCCCCCAACATTCTGAGTCCTCATTTTACTGTCCTTGGGAGAATGGAAGGCTGAGTCAACCCTGAGCCAGTCAGGATCGAACTCCTGGCTGTGGACAGAGTTAGCCTGCAATACTGCATTCTAACCACTGCCCCACTGTGGCTCCTGGTACCGTAGATCTTGTCTGGTACCCTGGGCCAGTGGTGGGTTCCTCCCAGTTCGGTCCGGTTCGGCTGAGTCGGTAGCAGTGACGATATGACGTCACCGAACCGGTTCTCCCCCCCCGCCCTCTCCCCCCACCCCCCCACGTTATTCTTACCTTTTATTTGGTCCCACCCCCAATCTATTGCTGCCTCCTGAGTCCCAGCTGATGACTAGAGGGAAAAAAACTGTTTAAACTCTTGCCGGAGGCTTCAAAGGACCGTCCTACAGCTGATCAGTGTTAAAAGCAAACAAATGAGTTGGGTTGTAAGTGCGAGGACTGGGCGTAAGTGCGAGGACCTTCCAGAAATGACTCTGATCAGCTAGCCATGCCCACCTAGTCATATGACCTCCAAGCCACACCCACAAAATAAGCCACGCCCACAGAACCGGTAGTAAAAATTAGAACCCACCCCTGCCCTGGGTGCAATGCTGATAGTGTCAGTGGAGATTGAAGCTGAGAGTTTGGGCATTGAAAGCTTGAAGTGCACCCAAAGTCATAGCCAAAAGAGATGTCAGCAGAGCCAGAAGGTAAGTAACTTACATCACATGAGTCTCGGAAGGGGGATGAGGCAGCAGTAGAGAAATAAGACTAGTCTGTCAGTGTTGGATTCAAATAACACATGAGTTCCACCAACTGGTCCTCTAGAACAGGGGTCCCCACCCCCCGGTCTGTGGACCAGCACTGGGCCATGGCATGCCAGAAACAGGGCCTCGCGTTCAAGCAAAGCCTCATCTATGGGATGCAGGCAGCAGACGAAACCAAGCCCCCTCTGGTCCACAGAAAAACCTGTCTCCATGGATCCAGTCCCTTGTGCCCAAAAGGTTGGGGGCCACCTCCCTAGAACACCGGTCTAATAGAGAGTAACATGTTGGTAGCTGCTCCTAAGAAGGGCATGAGTCAGAGGCGTTCTCATTGCTTCCCGAATAAATGATCCTTCATTCAGTCCTTCAAAGTTGCCCTTGTGTCATGGAGCTAGCATCCCTTCCAGAATCTGATCTCATGTTCTCCTGGTCATTATCTCCTTGGTCTGCTTCAGGGGGTGGTTGCTCTCCTACTAGTTCATAAGACTTACAGCTGGTTGAATCATGCCCTTCAACCTCTGATTCAGATTCAGAGCAGAGGTCTTCAAACTTGGCAGCTTTAAGACTTGTGGACTTCAACTCCCAGAATTCTTCAGCCAGCATAGCTGGTTGAAGTTTGAAGACCTCTGCCATAGAGAAAGGATAGGCAACCTATCTAAGAGAAAGGATAGGTAACTTATAACCGACAGACTACAGGTATGTTTTCCCTGAATCTGTTTTGTGGAGCCCCTCCAGATTGAGAAGTGAAACAAAGATCTTTTCTATGCTTAATTTACGTGTTTGAAAAATCATCACCATTACCCCAAAAACAAAAGTGCTTAAATGTTTGTTTATAAGGTTTTTATTTATTTTAGTTTTATCATTTTATTTCCCTTTTTGTATCTTTATTCTCGTGTGATTTCTATTGGTAAAAATCTGTCAAAGGCTTTGCAGTAAAAAAAAAAAAAGAACAATTGGGAGGAAAGGAAACTCCTCAAAATTAAAATCCTAAAAACATCTGGAAATTTTGGCAGCAATCCTTTCAAATATGCAACCATTTCTTTTTTAAAAAGTTAACTCATAACTGAAGATACCATTGTTATTTCTTGGATAAGAGGAACCATTAAAAGGTTTTGTTTGTTTGTTTGTTTGTGCTATAGCATTCATATATTTTCAGTCATGGTTATGATGGCTTACTTCAACAGATAAAATCTATCCATGCATTGAAACTGGATGTCCTGTGGATAGGTTGAATTTCAACCTTCATAATCTCCAGATAGCCATCAGGCATAAGGAACCAAGAATGACACCATGAATTGCTCAGAGTAGTTTCTTTATTGCTGTTCACCCATAGACAGGAATCTTGCCAGATTAAAGCACAATCTGCATAACAATCAGATAAAGCCTATGAAAGGTTTAGGAAGGATCCCTTCTCAACTTCTATCTGCATACCAGGAACTCAAGGCTGATTTGTCTTTTACGGGTTTTTGGGAAAGACTCCCTCCTTCCTGCAATCCAGCATCAGATTCCACTGCAATTGCGTAGTCCAACCCAGGTACCAGCATGGGAATGCTGATTTATTAGGAAAAATCCCAATCTTCTCATTCTTGGCCTGTGATGGCTTTGGAGAAGATGCTCAGAGGATGTTGGTAGTTTTCGGAAGCTTCATTAATTGAGAGGCCTTATCTCATATCATCTTACAGGTACGTGCGTGTCCTCGGGAATCTGGTGCATGCAATTCAGATCAAAACCAAACTCTGTCAACTTGTGAAGGTAATGATGGAGAGGCGAGATGATCTGTCCTTCTGCCAAGAAATGAAATTCAGGTGAGATTTGATTGAAGCTTTTGGAGCCTTTATTAAGAACTATAATTACATCTCCAGAATGGCAGCCTGTTAGCATTGAAGTGAAGCCTACAAGGTTTGATTTTGGAATAGTGATGGTTGAGGGCATGCAAACAAATTTAGTGGGCAGATAGTAAATAAATTTAGGAGAGAGAAGAAAGTGAAAACAACAGCATTCTTGGAATTTAAGAGAAAGAGGAGCATAAGTCCCAGAAGTAACAATTCAGAAACATATTTTAATAAATAAAAATAAAGTCTCCTTCAGATTAAACTCAACTTCTAATATTTTCACCGGCATTTTACTTCGGGTTCCCATACTCACCTACAAGATCTGCAAGATTTTCTAGTGGCTACCATCTATGTACTAGAGAGTCGCAAACTACCTTGGCTTTTTCATGTTAGCCAAAGTTGGCTAGATAATGCTGCCTGACGGTTTTATGATGTGATGGCTACTAATAACTTACTTAGCTAGTGGCAGAAAATCGGCATGTAAGAGAAAATTATGAAATTATGAAATTGTATTGATTCTGTGGCGAGGGAGGGATCAATGTAAGATTTCCAAGATAGCATTTTGTCTAGCATTTGGAAAACATTCCACATAGTCGCTTTAATTTGGATTTTGTCAGATGTTGTTTCTATACATTTTGCTCTGTAATTCTGAACTCCAGGAACAAGATGGTGGAATATTTGACCGACTGGGTTATGGGAACATCCAACCAGGCTACAGATGAGGATGTGAAATGTCTGACAAGGTAAAATTAGACATGTCACCTACACTATGTATGCAGCAGGTTGTTAAAAATAATTTATAGGGCGGTTGATTAATAACAAATGGAATTCAGTCAGCGGTGAAATCCAGCAGGTTCTGACAGATTCTGGAGAACCGATAGCAGAAATGTTGAGTAGTTCGGAGAACCGGCAAATACTACCTCTGGCTGGCCCCAGAGTGGGGTGGGAATGGAGATTTTGCAGTATCCTTCCCCCAGGAGTGGGGTGGGAATGGAGATTTTGTAGTATCCTTCCCCTGCCACGCCCACCAAGCCCACCAAGCCACACTCACAGAACCAGTAGTAAAAAAATTTGGATTTCACCACTGAATTCAGTCTTGAGGTAGAATGCTCCAAATGAATGAATGAATGAATGAATGAATGAATGAATGAAATGGACGGAATAGAAAAGAAATTATAGCAAGTGCACATTGAGTTCATTGTGTTTATGTTGACAAGAGCCAGTTTGGTGTATTTGGACTAAAAGTGAAAGACTCTGATTCTAGTCCTTTTACCTTCACCCACAGAACTTCCATGAGTCATTTTGGGGCAGTCATTCTCAGACTAAGAGACAGTGTGATATACTGCTAAAAGTGTAGGAGTAGAAATGGGGAAGTCCTGGTTCTAGTCCTCCTCATCTACAAGATCTTGCTGGTGAGGTGTGTGCTGGTGCTTCAGGCCATCCTTCTCTCTCAAGAACCAGTATGATGTAAGGTTCAGGTATTGGACCCTGGGAAGATCCAGGTTCTAGTCCTCTCTTAGGCATGGAATCCATGCTAACTTTAGGTCAGTTCCTTCCTCTCATTCCAAAAGTTAGGTAGTGGTGAAAGTGTTGGTTTAGAAAAGCAGAAACTCAAGTACAAGTCCAGCCTCAGCTATGGAAGGTCTGCATCAGGGGTGAAATCCAGCAGGTTCTGACAGGTTCTGGAGAACCAGTAGTGGAAATTTTGAGCAGTTTGGAGAACTGGCAAATATCACCTCTGGCTGGCCCCAGAATGGGATGGGAATGGAGATTTTGCAGTATCCTTCCCTTGCCATACCTACCAAGCCACGCCCACCAAGCCATGCCCACAGAACTGGTAGTAAAAAAATTTGGATTTCACCACTGGTCTGCATGTGACTTTGAACAGACCCCTACCTCTCAGCTTAAGAAAAGCAATCTTAAAACTCTTGGTTGCTTTGGACCCCATGTGAAAATTATGTGAAAAATGCACTTTCCATTGATTCATTTCATTCATTGTTTTACTGTTCAGAGACTTGGACCAGGCAAGCATGGAAGCTGTTGTCTCTCTTCTGGCCGGGCTTCCACTTCAACCAGAAGAAGGAGATGGAGTTGAATTGATGGAAGCTAAATCCCAGTTATTTCTCAAGTAAAGGCCTATTTTTAGCACTTCATAGATTGAAATAGCTAAACTTCTGTTCTGCTTGGTCAATAAGCATTGCCTGGGCATGAAAGTATACAGTGGCTATATGGTCTACATACCCCTGTTAAAATGCCAGGTTTTTGAGATGTAAAAAGATTAGGCCAAGATAAATCACTCCAGAATTTTTTCCACCTATATAAGGTATAAGCTCCACAATTCAGTTGAAAAACAAACTGAAATTCTTTTCTTCTTCTTAGATAAAAATATAAATGAGGACAAGGGATATGGTTATAAGACCAAAATAGCAATGTATGACAAGTAGTAATTATATTTGTTGTTACGTTAAAAATATGTATGGAAATGACAAAACCGGGATGGTCACACCGTGTCCAATGTTTTTAATGTTTATTTAATAAAAAACTTTTTATAATACCCTGTTTCCCTCAAAATAAGACATCCCCTGATAATAAGCCCAATCGGGCTTTTGAGCACATGGCAATAAGACCTCAAGCATTTATTTTAGGGTTCAAAAAAAAATATAAGACAGGGTCTTATTTTTGGGGAAACACAGTGATAATAAAAAAAGAAAAGAAAGAAAAACAAACTGAAATGACTGTGGAGATTCTCAATCAAGTCATGGTTATCCCAAAGGTCCTTTTTCCAAAAGGCACTTGGACTTTCTTGGTGTTTTCTTTGAAAACATTTCACTTCTTGTCCAAGAAGAACTGAAGAATAAGAAAAATAACAATAAAAAGCTAGACTTTTTTTTATATCCACTGTAAGAGTAGATATCCTGCAAATGAACTTGGGGATGCATGTCTGAACGCTGAATATGTCATGTAGAAAGGCATCTATTTTGCTGATAAAATGTTTGAGGTTACCACTTTTATTGATTATGGGAAGATCTTCCAAGAGCGATGCAAACCTTTTTTAAAAAAATATACATTTAGGTACTTCACCCTGTTTATGAACCTCCTTAATGACTGCAGTGAAGTGGAAGATGAGAGTGCACAAACAGGCGGTCGGAAACGTGGGATGTCTCGAAGGTTGGCTTCCTTGCGGCACTGCACCGTTCTGGCTATGTCAAACTTGCTCAACGCAAACGTGGATAGTGGCCTTATGCACTCTATAGGTAAAAATGAATGAGCCTTCTCCTTTACTTGGTGGACTTTGGAAATGCAAAACTGTACTCAAACTCTCCATCTTTTGTTGTTGGTTTCTAGGGTTAGGATATCACAAAGATCTCCAGACAAGAGCTACGTTCATGGAGGTCCTTACCAAAATTCTGCAACAGGGCACTGAGTTCGACACCCTGGCGGAAACTGTGCTGGCGGATCGGTTTGAGAGATTGGTGGAGTTGGTCACCATGATGGGTGACCAGGGAGAATTGCCCATTGCTATGGCCTTGGCAAACGTGGTGCCTTGTTCCCAGTGGGTAAGATGAATCTCACTGTCGGTGGCTCCTTTATGGCTTTAAATTGGTGAATGTTGAATGTGAGTTACAATTGTGTTATATACAACGGGGACTGGCAAAAGGGAGACAAAAAGGATTCCTTTAGGACAGGGCAGAGGTGGGTTTCAGCAGGTTCTGACCAGTTCTGGAGAACCGGTAGCGGAAATTTTGAGTGGTTCAGAGAACCAGTAAATACCACCTCTGACTTGCCCCGCCCCCATCTATTCTCTGCCTCTCAAGTCCCAGCTGATCGGGAGGAAATGGGGATTTTGCAGTATCCTTCCCCTGGAGTGGGGAGGGAATGGAGATTTTACAGTATCCTTCCCCTGCCATGCCCACCAAGCCATACCACACCAACCAAGCCACGCCCACAGAACCGGTAGTAAAAAAATTTGAATCCCACCACCGGGACAGGGGTGTCAAACTCAATATGATTGAGGGCTGCATCAGGGTTGTGGTTGACCTCGGAGGCTGGGCAGGGGTGTGGGCGGGGATATGGCCATGGTGTCGGCACCTGTGGTGGCCAAGTGCTAAGGCAGGACTGCCCTGAGACCCTCCCTCACTCTCATTATAACCCTTCCTTCCTTCCTTCCTTCCTTCCTTCCCTTTGTTTTTCTTCCCTCTTCATTTTCCTTTCTTCTTCTTTCCCTTTCCTTATTTTTTTCCTTGCTCTCTTCACAACTTCTTTGTCTTTCCTCTTTCCCTTTCTTGCATGCTCAAATGCAAAAGGGAAAACATTTCTCCTTTTGTTTTGTTTTTAGTTTAGTTTTAGCCATGCGCCGTCGCCCCCCCCCTCCCCGCCCCATTTTCGGCCTGGCTGGCCTCCTGCAGCCCTCTCCCAGTGAAAATGGAGCCCCTCCCCCTTTCAAGCTCCATTTTCACTAGCAGAGGCACCGCGGGCCAGTCCTTTTCTGTTTCAGGCCAGATCTAAGCGCCTGTGAGCCGGATCCAGCTCACGGGCCTTGAGTTTGACACCCTTGCTTCAGGAGGTCTACATTACAATGACAGAGGCTTTTTGTTTCTTAACAACTTAATAAAAGGAATATCTGCAAAGTTTTATTTTAAGAGACAGATTAAAAAGAACTTGACCTGAATGGATATATTTGAGCTCATTCTGAAATGAGTTAGACGCTGTTTTTATTAGAGTAGTCCTTGACTTATAGCTGTAATTGACCCGAGAATTATGGTTGTAACTTGTCACTTGTGACATTTGTTAATTGGTTCACTGCATAACTGCCTCCGATTTTATTTTATTTTATTTTATTGCGGCTCATATTAAGTGAACTCTACAGTTGTTATGCAAACACCTCAGTGAACCCATTTTTCCAACGGCTGTTTTCTGCCGGAAACCAGAAGTAAATGCTGGAAACCTGCAAAAAAAGGTTGAAAATCCTGGTCATGTGAGTGCAGAATGTCTATGGAGATTCTCAGTCATCCAGGTGCTTTTTCAAGAGCTAAAGAAGCTTCTTGGATGAGAAGCGAAATGTCTTCAAAGGAGAAACAAGAAAGTCCAGTTCCCTCTTGAGAAAGCACCTTTGGGTGACTACAGAATACTGCAAATGGCCGTAAATGCAAGCTGGTTGCCAAGCACCCCAAATGGGATCCTCTGGCTGCAGAGTGTGTCTGCCTGGCCATCGGAACTTCGAAAACAGGTAATAAGTAGCTCTGGCAAGGACTATCGGAGCTTCAGGTGGTTGCTAAGTGAATGAGCATTAAACAAGGATATATTGTAATTGTAATTCCAGTCTTGTTAACTGTATTGGCTTGTAGTTTTGAATGCTGCACGAACCCATCCAACTGTGGCTTATTCAGCGAATCAAGAACAAAACCTAATTTAAAACTCTTCCTGTTTCCCCCCCCCCCCCCCCCCCCCCCCCCCCCCCCCCCCCCCCCAAGGATGAACTAGCTCGTGTCCTCGTCACACTTTTCGACTCGAGGCACTTGCTTTACCAGCTGCTCTGGAACATGTTTTCTAAAGAAGTGGAGCTGGCTGATTCCATGCAGACGCTCTTCAGGGGAAACAGTCTGGCTAGCAAAATAATGACTTTCTGCTTTAAGGTACATTTGACCTTCAAATCTGGTTTTGACGTGCAGAGTGATTTGGGGCAAAAGGTTAAGACACAGCAAACCAGATGGACTTGGAAAAAATTGGCCTTCCCTCTTAAGATACAGGTTTGAAGTTGTAACTGTTGTCTGAATCATTGGCCACCTTCAGTCTCAAGAGACTATGGTATCGTGCTCTGGAAAGAGGTCCTAAAACAGCATCTGGTGTTACTAGAAAGGCCAATTCGAGAATGGCAATCCCTTCCACACTGAGGGCAGATACATTCTGTCCCCTGCCCAGGCCCCAGATTTCGCTGGTTCCGGGACTGCCTCAGCCTGCCGAACAAGTGTCTCTTCGAATTGGAGAAGGCCATGCTGCGTCTTTAGCCTCCAAGCTGAACGATCGGAGGTCAAGGTTTCCCAGTCATTAATGTCCATTCCCAAGGCCTTTAGATCCCTCTTGCAAATATCCTTATATCGTAGCTGTGGTCTCCCTCTAAGGCGCTTTCCCTGCACTAATTCTCCATACAGGAGATCTTTGGGATCTCCTGTATGAGTGAAATCATAGTATGATTTCATTCATGTGGCTCCCAGTGTCCCGGTATAGTCAGCTGGTGCCATCGCTGACTATTGGGGGTGAATCTCTGCCCCCCACAGAGAGGGCCTGCAATTTGGGTGTCCTCCTGGACTCACGGCTCTTTAGAAGAGCATATGACAGCCGTAGCCAGGGGGGCTTTTTATCAGGTTTGCCTGATCCGCCAGTTGCATCTGGACCGGGACACCTTGCGCATGGTCACTCACGCCCTCGTCACCTCCCGTCTGGACTATTGTAATGCTCTCTACATGGGGCTCCCCTTGAAGAGCACTCTGCTCCCAGTGGTCTTCCGAGTGCAATTCAAGGTGTTGGTCACCACTTTAAAGCGCTCCATGGCATAGGACCAGGATATCTACGGGATCGCCTTCTGCCACCAACAGCCTCCCACCGACCAGTTCGCTCCCACAGAGAGGGACTCCTCAGGGTGCCGTCGGCCAAGTTATGTCGGCTGGCGACACCCAGGAGGAGAGCCTTCTCTGTGGGAGCTCCTGCCCTCTGGAATGAATTGCCCCCGGATATTCGTAACATCTCTGACGTCTGGGTTTTTTGCTGTGCCCTCAAGACCCTACTGTTCCGACAGGCAAGACTGTCAAATTGAATGATTTTAAATTGGGTTTTAATTTTGGGTTTTAAAATTCGGCCAAAACTATTTAATGATTTTAATTAATTTTAACTAAGATATTGTATATTTGTATATTTGTATTTTAATTCTGGCTGTACACCGCCCTGAGTCTTTCGGGAGAATGGGCGGTATATAAATAAAATAATAATAATAATAATAATAATAATAATAATAATAATAATAATAATTGTAAAATGATTCTCCTTTGTCTGAACTAAATCATAGTAAAATGATTCTGTATGCTGATTTTAACTACTACACAGAATTCCCAGCCCGACAGTTATTAAGGATGTAGGCAGACTTTTTAAAAATCCAGTTTAGGGTGGCATGCTGTCTTTTTTAATGTCTAAGTGATAGCTGTCAAGATTTTTTGCTGCAGCAGTTTCAGTTTTTGGATTGCCTCTGGACCTCGTGATTTCGGGGTATCCCCCTTCCTTTTTGTTCTCGGCTCTGCTTGCCGGATCTCCCAATCAGCCTCTTTTCCTTATGTGCCAGTAGGAAAACTGTATGTTACTGAAAACTTGCATAGGGAAAAGAGATCTCTGACCCCCCCACTCCCCAAGAGAGGCTTTGCAGATGTTACGTACAAAAGCATGAAAAGGAACAAAATGGTCAAGATAGTAAAAAGCTAAAGGTGGGAACGAGCTTATACTTTTTTTTTTCTCGGCTGAAACCAATTTGAACAGGGGTAAACTCTCTCACGCAGGTGTATGGTGCAACCTACCTACAGAAGCTTTTGGAGCCTTTATTAAGAACTGTAATTACATCTCCAGAATGGCAGCTTGTGAGCTTCGAAGTGGACCCTACAAGGTTTGATTTTGGAATAGTGATGGGGAGAGGAAGGGCGGGCCAGAGGAGAAGGAGGGCGAAGTTTGTACTCTTTCTTATTTTTCCTCCTCTTTTTGTTTTTCTCCCTGGTTTTGAAGTTTGAATAATAAAGGTCTTTATCTCTGGATTTTTGTCAGAAAGAGGCAAGACATGAGCTTTCTTTCAAGACTATTTTTTCAACACCTTTTTTAATTCCATGCCCAGCCAGGTGTTAAGGGTTTTCTAAAAGGCCAACAGGATTGTCTCATAGGATTGTTGTGAGGAAAAATAAGAGTTAGGAGAAAAGCATTCTGTCTATCATAGCGTTTCTCAATCTTTAAGATTTGTGGACTCCCAACTCCCAGAATACCTGAGCCAGCATGGCTGGTTGGGGTATTCTGGGAGTTGAAGTCCATAACACCTTAAAGTCATCAAGATTGAGAAACACTGGTCTGGATCAGTGTTTTTCAACCTTAGCAACTTTGAGATGTGTGGACTTCTGCTCTCAGAACTCTGGCTGGGGAATTCTGGGAGTTGAAGTCCACAAATCTTAAAAGGTGCCAAGTTTGAGAAAGATTACATTCTCAAGATTACATTCTCTAATCAACACCTGGAGCCTCCCTCTCCTGTATATGATGGGATGGGTAGAAACGGAGAAAAACAGCCTCTTTCTTGGAGCAGTGGGGAATGCACTTATTCCTTTACTGCCATGTTGAATTTTTTGCTACCTACCATATTTTTCGGAGTATAAGACGCATCTTTTTCCCACATAAAAGGGGGTGAAAATTTGGGTGCTTCTTATACACCGAATGTAGCCCCTCCTACCCACTGCCCCCCACCCTTTGGCCTCTGCCTCCCAGCAATTTACCTCCTTGCAGCAAGCAGCAAGAAGAAATAGCCCATTTTGGCTTCAGCACAGCCTAATTAGCACAAGTTGATTGTTTATGAATAGATAATGGTGAAGACTCAATCCTCTGATAATCGATGATCCAATTGGAATCTTGAATGTGGACTGGTGATGGTGAACTTTTGACACCTGTGGCCTCTGGACCCGCTGGAAATCCTGCAAGAGGGCCTTGTCCCTATGGGTCCTCTGAAGCCTCCAAAAGCTATGTGAGCATTTAAACCTGATTTTCGGAGGCTCCAGGGGCCTTCTGAGAGCAGAGCTGACTTGCATGACTTTCAGAGGGTCTGATGAGGCCTTGTTTGTCTGGGGTGTGTATATGTTTGCCTGTGTGACACACCAGCTGAGTCAAGGCAGGCATTTTCTGGATTTTTGACATGTCAAGCTCAAAACGTTCGCAATCACTGATAGAGAGAGTTACTATCCAGCGTGTTGGAATTGCAACTCCCAGACAATTCAGCTTGGCAATTCTGTTGTTAATTTCTACTCTAATTCCAAGTCTGCCTCCCTTCTTTGTTCTTTGTAGCACTAAGCAGGAGAGAACTATGGCTGCAGTGTGGATCTTACAGAAGCCACACACCTGAGCCATTTTTTTAAAAGGGAAGCCAGGGAGCTTGGGAGAGCTATCACAGGCTTGTCTTACAGGTTGGAATCCAGTGAAAGCCTCGACAGTAACCAGCGGAGCCTTCTTCAGATGACTGAGAAGTTCTTCCATGCCATCATCAACTCTTCCACCGAGTTCCCACCCCAGCTGCGGAGTGTTTGCCACTGTCTCTATCAGGTATGAAATAGTTCTCCGGTGTTGTTACATTGGAAAGTGGGAAAAGACTAAGCAAATTTGCCGTTACCTTTAGAATAAACCGGAGACAATGAAATTTAGGAAGTCTATCGAGGGCTGCAGGATCCAATCCGGGTCGGTCACGGGGATCAGAGATTTTATCTTCCGAGCTTTTGGACTCATGCTGAAGCTTATCCTCGGGGAACTTTTTCTGGGTGCTCTGGGCGGTTCTCTGTGTGGTGAATTTCCCTGAGGATGGGCTCCAGCATAAGTCCAAAAGCTCGGAAGACACAACCTCTAATCACAGTGACCGACCCTGCAACATTACCCTGGGACACTTATATTCACCTATCCAGGACTCTCTTGAGAACAAACAGCTGGCTCAGGGGAATTGTTCTGACCTAGGCTTCCTGATATAGTAAAAAGCACACAATTAGTCCTCAAAATCCCCCCCCTTTTTTTAAATTTTAATGGTTGTGAATTCCTTTCATTCACAGCACGTGCTGACTCACCAAGAGTTTATAAATAGTCCAACAGAAGTCTGCCACAGTCCTGGTAAACACCCACCTTTATCTTCTTTGACACACTTCCAAAGACCTAATGGCAATTATCTTGGCAAGGCCACACGGAAACACGGAGTCAAAAACGGAGCTTCAAAGTACAGACCCCATCCACAACGTTGCTTCCTGCAAAGGCCCATGTGCCTTTGCTCTTCCTTTATGTCTTATGGGAGGGGCCAATCATCTCCAAGCCTTACTCCCGAGTTGTCCCTTTTGTTTTAACTATTCTTGCCTTCTGGCAGCTCTGCGCATGCGCACACTAGGAACAGGCTCCCCCTGCTCCTCTGCCTCTCTGGAGGCTCCGGAGTCCGCACATAAGTCCTAGATGGCCCTGGGCCCATCTCTGCCTCTGACGCAGAGCCCTTGTCTGAGCTTTCCCCAGACTCCAGGACTGGCCCATGTTCCTCCCCAGCCTGCTCACTGTCCGAATATGCTGCCAGCTCCGCAGGCTGCTGGCGGACCACAACAGAAATGCTTATTCATTGCTCATCATTCTTCTGCTTTGTTTTTGTTTTTTTTAAATCCAGGCATAAGTCACCTGAGGTTGTCCACTTATTCCTGAACTTCCCCAGATATCATCAAATGTAAATTCCTACAATATTGCCCAAAGCATTAATGGAAATTGTAGTTGAGCACTGTGGGATGCCACAGATCATCTGCCCCTTGTTGGACCTACACTATAATGTTAGTGATGTAGGTTGTGTTCCGTCTTCTCACATACTGACTGTCATGTTTGAGACCTAATGAGTCGGATTCATGGCTTCCTCGGGAGAGACATTGGAGCCTAATTCGATGGTGGAGAACATTTAGTCTTCTCTGTAGTTCTCACTGTTCCCAAACCTCAAGGAGCAAGGATTTCCGTTCATGCTGCTCTGATTTCGGATGTATTCAAAAAATGGCTGGACCTTTGTCCACTTCCTAAATGTTTCTATAAGAGCAGACTTTCCTGTTCTCCCCTTTGGAAGGCAGAGGGATGAGACTTTTCCTAAGCTGTGCTGATCTTCCAGGATGCTTAGAAAGCAAGAAGAACTTGTGTAGATGTTGGGGTGTGCCATATATTAACAGGGGTTTCCTTTCTCCAGCTCAGTGTTTCTTCCAGGCATGGCACAATCTCCCATATATTCAAAAACAAACTCTTTCTGAATATTTGGGTGAAGACATTCACCCATTTGCAGGGGAGACATTCACTCCTTGAAGCCAAGTCCAGGAAGAATCACCTGGAACCCATCCTTTTGCATTAAGAGGGATATGGCTGGTACATAAATAAAGTAAAGGTAAAGGTTCCCCTCGTACATATGTGCTAGTTGTTCCCAACTCTAGGGGGCGGTGCTCATCTCCATTTCAGAGCCGAAGAGCCAGTGCTGTCCAAAGACATTTCCATGGTCATGTGGCCGGCATGACTCAAAGCCAAAGGCGCATGGAACGCTGTTACCTTCCCACCAAAGGTGGTCCCTATTTTTCTACTTGCATTTTTTTTGAAAAGTTTTTTTTTTAAAAAACATGAAACATAAAATACAGCTTTTTAGAGCAAGGATTTGATCCGGTATAAAATAAATACAATTACTCACATTCCCTCAACCAATTTTGTTCCAAATTTTATCCACTTACCTCTTTAAAAAAAAAAAAAGAAAAAAAGAGAAAAAGAAATCTTATTCTAAACATTTAGGTTTTGAACATTCCACTATGTCACCCTAAATTCTAAACAATTATTTCCAAATAGACATCATTCCAAATCTTTGTCATTTTAACAATCAATATTTCATATATATTCCTCATTGCTAAGACCCATTACATCGAGTCTATATTGTACCTCTTTTAAATGGCAATTAGTATCCATAATCTTGACAGAGTATTTCTCTCCTCTCTTAATTATTTCTAAGTCAATCAACATTTCCATCTAAAATTTGTCACTCCCAAAATACTTTATTTTAAAGTCTAATATTTAACTGATTCATAATAGCTATTTCCCAACAGTGTTTTCTGCCACTTCTATCTCTATTTATTTAACTGGTTCACAGTTTGTCTTAACTATTCTCCAGTATTGTCTCTTCCACTTCCTCCTGAGTTTATTTTTTGGCTGGTTCGCAACTTAATCAGTTGCTTTCCAGCGATGCTTTCCTCCACTCCTGACCTTACTTATTTGAGCTGGTTCAGAGTATAATTTTAACTGCATACCAACGTTATCTCCTTCAATCCTCTTAAATCTATTATGAAGCTGGTTCGCAACTCAAATAGTTGCTTCCCAGCAATGCTTCCCTCTGCTCCTACCTCTATTTTTAACTGGTTCACAACTATATTTCAGTGGCTCTCCAGGTATATTTTCCTCCACTCCTAACTTTTTATTTTTTGGCTAGTTCACAGTTTTGCTTTAACTGTTACCTAGCATATGCTTCCCTCCATTCCTAACTCTAATGGCTGGTTCACAGCTTTACTTTGGTTGTTTTCCAGCCCATGCTTTCCTCCACTCCTAACTCTTGTTTTTATTTTTAACTGGTTCCCAGTTTTGCCTTAACTGTTCTCCATTATGATGCTTTCCTCCACTCCTACCTTATTTGTAAGACTAGATCACAGCTTTACTATCACTGTTCTCCAGAATCATGCTTCCCTCCACTCCTAACTTCATTTGTTTAACTAATTCATAACATTTTATTTTAATTATTGTCTAGCTTTATGTTTTCCTCCATTTCTACATCTCTTATTCAATTATTTAACTTTAAATTAATTCACAATATATTACTCATATTCATTTTTAAATCCATTCTCCTCCATGTCTTTAACTGATTAAAAATAAAAAAGTATATCGACAAATATCTTAGCTCCTATTCTCTCCTAGGCTTTCTCCTGTGCCATATTTATTTCCAGTGAATATCAACATTTTAAATCACTTTAAAATCATTTTTTTACAATGTTTAAGTCTAATTAATTCTTCTTAATATCCAGTACCTTAGAGAACATTTTCTTCTAAATTATTAGGTCTGTAAATAGGGCTTAAAAATTCCAAGTTTAAAAAAATATTAAAACATCCAAAAATCATAATTTTCAATCATTTATACTCATTTTTTCCAAGTCAAATTGTTGTATATTCATAAAATCAACTTATATAAAAAGAATAGTAAAAAAAGAGAGAGAATAGTAACAATATTAATAATACTTAAAATAAAAACAAAAGAAAAAAACAAGAATAAAAATAGGAAAGAGAATAGAAATATAACAAAAGAAATTGAAAAGAGAATTAGAAAAAATAGAGAGGGGGAAAGGGACAAAAGGAAAAAATAAAAAGGAAAAAAAAATAGAATTGAGAGAGAGCCCAGAGAAGAAGGAAGGTATCTCCTAAAATTATTCAAAGATCAAACTCCCAGACACCATTACATCCATTTAATTCAAACTATAGTATTTTGTTATCTTGTTACTTTATATTCCACTTTTTTCCCCTTCTCCAATCTATCTGAGTATATTTATTTTCCATTTCAATGTCCTCTAAATTGTAAATTCTATAAAGTTAATTTTGAATTGACTATTCCATTTATGGTATTATCATATTCTTCTTTTGTTGCCACGCCCTTTTTCTCTTGTTGCCACGCTTAATAAATCAGTTTTCATTATTTCACTTAGTTTCTTCTTTCTGGTCTTCAATATCCTCCAATACACAGATTATATGTCCAAAGTCAAGCCTCTTGAAATTTTTCTCAAAATAATCCACTTTAAGTAACAAGCAACAAAGTTTCTCTTTCAAGTAACAAGCAGTCTGGAATTTACACTTTCATTTTCAGCTGGCAGCCATCTTTTCTTTTAAAAGCATATTTATTTCCTCTTCTCCTTCCTCTCTCTCAATCGTAATCGAATCTCGTTTAGCCACAAGAAATAGCCAGAAAAATAAAACAATAAAACCAAATCTGTAAAAAAAAATCATTTCCAAAAAGTCTGTAATTAATGCTATCTGTCAACAGGTCTTTTCTCTACCATTCATTTGAGTCTTTGCCCCGATGTTTCTCAGCCGCTGTTAAGGCTGGGGCACACTTTTTGTAATCCAGCATTTACGGGCAGTTCTCGCCTGGGCAGAAATCAACTCACCTGGCTTTCAAACTCCCTGATCCACTCTGCGCTTCTCGCTTCTCCTCCTCTCCTCCAGCATGATCTTTGTTCCTGGTTGCCGCGGTTTTGGGACAGTCGCCATGGCTGTCATTCCACTGCTGCCGGCGTGAAGGGAAAGCCTCCGGCCCCGAGGAACCTGCCCATTCCTCTCGGCCGCCCAAGGGGTCCCTTCTTGTCCCCCTGTCCCTTCAAGACAGGGGAGGTCCGAAGACCTGTCGGCGGCAGCTTGGCAGACAGGGTTTTGGCAGAGCTCCGCGGAGCTCGCCATTTCCCCGTCTGGATCCCCGCGGCGCCAACCGGAAGTCCTCCATTTTTTACAAGCTTTCAAACTGCTAGGTTGGCAGAAGCTGGGACAAGTAATGGGAGCTCACCCTGTTACGCGGCACTAGAGATTCAAACCGTTGAACTGCCGACCTTTTGATCGACAAGCTCAGCTTCTTAACCACTGAGGCACATAAATAGCAGGATGTAAACTCTTTGGGACTAGTAACCTTTTATATACTGTACCTGGAAGCTGTTTAGGGTGAGAGATTCAGTTGACATTTCCCCACAGGTTTGAAATCAAACTAAAGGTAAAGGTTTCCCCTGTCAAGTTACGTCTGACTCTAGGGGGGCAATACTTATCTTGGCTTCTTAGCCAAGGGAGCCAGCATTGCCTGAAGACACTTCTATGGTCACGCGGCCCACATTGCTATATCCCAAAAGTACACGGAATGCTGTTACCTTCCCACCGAAGTGGTACCTATTTATCTACTCACATTTGCATGCTTTCAAACTGCTAGATGGGCAGGAGCTGTCCTGGGATCTCACCCTATCACATGGTGCTCAGGTCTCGAACCCGAGCTGTCACTTTCCAGCTGACGAATTCAGCATCTTTAACCACTGAACCATCGTGCCCCTTCGAGGTCAAACTATTTGGTTCCTTTTTTTTGTTTGTGTGCTTTAAGACAAGACTATTAGGTTAATACAAACTGGAGGTAGAATGCAGCTAATTTATATCTGCCATTTTTTAAAAGAAAAGGGGTGTTTTAAAATTCAATAATGGTTTTGTCTTACAGCCTTTTTGGCATTTCAAAATAGCAGAGGTAATTTTCCCTCTAGTTTTTGCTTTGCTTGGTTGTTGTTGTTTTTTTGTTTATTTTTTTCCAGCAAGAAAATTCCCTGTTTGGTTGTCAATTAATCGTTTTATTAAGAGTCACCAAAGTGGGATGGACCCTGGATTGTAGTTCAGTGTGTCAAACCTGTGTGCTGAGGTGGACTTTAAAGCATGTAAAATGTTCAAAGTACAGAAGAGAAATTTCCCACATTCTCGATTTGGTACAAACATTCTTCCTTTCATCATTTTGTCTCAAAAAATGGTCCATTTTGGACCAAAAAACGACACATTGTTCTGTTTAGTTCTGTTTACAGCTTGGAACAAGAAGGCTGTCTTATTGGTTTAGTTTTGTGTACTAAATGTTTTGCGCACAGCAAAAGCTCCTATACTGGATGCAGGAGCTTCTGTGTTTGTTCCTTCCAAAAGTTTTATATGTCTGAAAGAGAAATAGTATGCTCAGGAGGATCATAAGATAATGGGATTATCCCACCTAAGTAGGACATGGCATAATTGAACACTTCTCTTCATAAACACTTCCCTCTCACAAAATGAAAGGTCTAATAATAGGCTTAACTACAGACCTTTCTTTCCTTTTTTAAAAAAACTTTGTTAAATTTCAACAAAAGAAAATACAAAGGAACTGAAAAATAGGAATTACAGAAGCTCAGGGGGAAAAAAAGCAAAATTAAGAGTACAGAAAAAAGGAGGGAATAGAAAAAGAATAACTTGAGGTAGGTAAATTGAGGACCCAGTTTGTGGGGGCAATAAGCTGACTTTGTATAAATATACAAAAGTATGAAGGCTATTGCTTAACGCATTGTAAGCCGCCCTGAGTCTCCGGAGAAAGGCGGCATATAAATCAAATTAAAAAAAAAAACACTTCCAATTTTCTCTGGTACAGAAGCAAATATAAAATACATTAATCTCTTACTCTAAAACCAACCATAAAACACAGTGTTTCTATAATCCTAAACAGTTCTGATCATCAAATCCTCAAAATTACACTTTCTTTTCTTTCCGTGTCGTGCAGAAAAGTTCCAAAAAAGATTACCAAGGTAGACAAGGTCTTTTCTTTAATCAAAGGAGACAATTTTGTTGGCCTTTCTACCTCTGTGTACAAAAGTCTCACTGCTGTTGTCATACATAAAAACAAAAATCCATGTTTTCTTTCTTGAACTACAGCTTTTCTGTATAGCTGGATGTGATGTTTTTGGTTCAGAAGCAGAGGCTTAAAACACAGGCGGGCTCTGCCTTTCATTCAGAGGGCACACAGATGGTATTATATGATTCTTCTGAGCACAGTACTGAAAGGAAGAGAATAAGGCATGATATACAGTACTTGGATGTTAAATTATGTCACCTCTTTTTCCCTGCCTCTCCCCCCATCCATACTGGATGTACTGATAGTCCTCGACTTACGACCTCAATGGAACCCCAAATTTCTGTTGCTAAGTGAAACAGTTGTGAATTCTGCCCCATTTTACGACCTTCCTTGCCACAGGAGCCTGGATAGCTCAGCAGACTAATGCATTGTAATTTAACACCAGCTGTCTGCAATTAAAGTAAGATCGAATCTCGCCAGGTTCAAGGTTGACTCAGCCTTCCATCCTTTCAAAGGTAGGTGAAATGAGGACCCAGATTGTGGGGGCAATAAGATGACTTTGTATAAAATATACAAAAGAATGAAGGCTATTGCTTAACGCATTGTAAGCAGCCCTGAGTCTCCAGAGAAGGGTGGCATATAAATCAAATTAAAAAAAAAAACCCAGTTGTTATGAATCACTGCAGTTCTTAAGCTAGTAGAATAGAGCCGAGGTGGCTCAGTGATTGGAAGCCTATCCAATTCGGAGTAACTTGTGCTAGTTACTCTAATAGTAATTATAGTACTAAATAGTAATGTGCTAACTCTAACCAAACTGAATTGAAGAAGCTTCTTGGTTGGATGAGAAGCGAAACGTCTTCAAGGAAAAACAAAGACCACTTGCCTTTTGAAAAAGCACCTTTGGGACAACCATGACCTGGGTGACTGAGAATCACCATAAACAACTCTTAACAAAACTTCTAGCCAGTTCCTATTATAGAGCTTTTTTTTTTATCACATGGTAAAGTTGATGGATGTTGGCAATGATCCAGCAGCTTGTATGGTGTTGACTTGTTCCTTGCCTTCTTGTGCCAAGGACTCTTGAAATTACCCTTGAGTTCTAAGTGGAGGATGAATTGATAAAACAAATGCTCTTTGACCTGGATACTTCTTGAGAACACACAGGTGTGTTGAAAGGAATGAGTGATCCTCAAAGCCAGAGGTTTGAAGCTGATATTTTTCCTTATTGAGTCAGTTCAGCCTTTTGGCTCTAGCAAGCACTCCGAGCAATTAACAGCATTTGAAAACGGAAGCAGAATATTCAATTTAAAAATGCACCTTTAAAATTAGGAATGTAAATTCTAAAGTCAAACGAGGTGCATTCTATAGGCAGAGAAAACATAGGTGTTTAGTTCCTCTTGGCAGACCTTTGATAGGGAGGGTGACTTCTGCATCTTTTGAAAACCAGATTCGTTCCTACAAAAAAGGAACTTGGGCCTTAAGCCAACTGAGGCCTTTGAAGGTCGGTACCGATGACTTAAGTTGGGCTTTCTAAGCAGCTAACAGCGTAGCATTACCCTGTTTCCCTGAAAATACGATCTATCCTGAAAGTAAATCCTAGCTTAATTTTTACATGTGCGCCCAATAGAAGCCCTACCCCTGAAATAAGCCCTAATTAAGAACCCACCCATTCCAGAGTGCACGGGTAAAAATTAAGGTAGAGTGGGGATGTGGGGTGGTGCAGCTGCCCTACTACTTACTTTGGACAGTTGTAGCCAGGCCTTGCACACACCGACACCTGCCTCGCCGGCCCATTTCTTTTGTAGCCGGCAAGGCTGGCAAGACTTTCCTGAAGGCCTCTGTAGCTGATAACAAAGCTCCGGCTCTGTAAAGCCTTGCCGGCCACAGAAGAAGAAGTTCCTGAAGGCCTCTGACAGCGAAAAGGAGGCCGGGAGTGATGAGTGCAAGTGAGGTTAGTCAGTGGATGATATCCCCCCAAAATAAGACCTGGTGCCTTTTTTTGTGGCAATAAATAAATAAGTAAATAAATAAGACAGGGTCTTATTTTCAGGGAAACATGGCACATTTTTGTTATTTTGTACAACTGCAACTTCCAGTTTGTTTCCAAAGATATTTTCATAAAAGTCCCTATTTCAGTATCTACAAGATTTCAATGAGACCTGAGTGTACAGATGTGGGAGTCGAGCTACAAATCATAAAAATACATCTGATGGTTGATTTTATTTTTATTTTTATTTTTGTAATGAGTCTATCTCCCAATCCTTATCTGAATGTTGGAATAAGGATTATAATATCTGAAGATTATGACAGGATCCTCATTCATTTTTTTGGCTTTCTACCATACAATCTGCATGTATGAAATGGTATGAAAAATACACCGAAGCAGCTTTATTTTATTAGGGTTAAAATAATGCCTCTCAAGGTTTGGAAAATACTTGAGGCTTACAGCCAGTTTTGTAACTGGTTGGAAAATGACTTTGGTAATCATCCTTTTTTATTGTTGTCTATTACTCAGCCAAGCTTATTCTGCTGTCTCAGCAGATGTTTCAGTAAAAGACACTGCAGAACCATAACTCTTGGGCATCACACCATTTGAGATAGCTTGCCAAAGCCTGCTGTGCACGATTTTGTGTAGAAGAGAAGTAGCACCTTCACAAGCCTTTGCAATTTGGAGACATTAGCCTTTACAGATTGTCCTGGACTTACGGCCACAATTGAACCCAAAATTTATGTTGCTAACCAAAACATTTGTTAAATGAACTTTGCCCCATTTTACGCCCTTTCTTGCCACATTTGTTAAGTGAATCACTGCAGTTGTTAAGTTAGGAAGAGGGTTGTTAAGTGAATCTGGCTTCCCAGATTGGCTTGGTTTATCAGAAGGGGATCACAGTGATCCCGGGACACTGCAGCCATCATAATTATGAGTCAGTTGCCAAGCATCTGAATTTTGATCACATGATCATGAGGATGCTGCAGTGGCCGTAAGTGCGAAAAACGGTCATAACTCCCTTTTTTAGTGCTGTTGAAGGGTCACTAAACGAACTGTTGTATAATCGAGGACTACCTGTATTAAGATTTCTCTTTGGAGGAGAGACCACTTCATCATGAGTTTGTAAAATGAAAAACAGAAATCTATAAATTGGTTTGAAAGTCCATAAATCCCCAAGAGACGGAATTAAATATTGTCACCGATCATTGTTAGGCTGGAAATGCTTTTTCTTTTTTTTTGGGGAAGAATATATTTTAATTTTTTGCTGGAACATATTCGGAACAGTTCAGATCTTTTAAGTGCCTCATTAGCAAATGCTCTTTTTGAAACTACTTTTAACCTAGCCAGAAATAGTAGAAATGATTGGAACAACATATGCCTGCTTACTACTTGTGACTAGATCAGTGTTTCTCAACCTTGGAAGCTTGAAGATGGGTGGACTTCAACTCCCAGAATCCCCCAGCCAGCGCTGCTGGCTTGGGGATGCTGGGAGTTGAAGTCCACCCATCTTCAAGCTACCAAGGTTGAGAAACACTGGACTAGATGTTGGTCACCAACATGAAATAGAAATTCCATCAAGCGCTGCTAGTGTGCACACTTCATTTTTTTGTTGTTGTTGTTTCATTCCGTTACATTTGATTGTGTGATGTCATGTACAGAACAACATTTTTTTCTTTTTGCTGTATGTAGTTGGTGCTGTGACTTGTTTGTGCTCATCTCTGTTCTGTAGGCAACTTGCCACTCTCTCCTGAATAAAGCTACCGTAAAAGAAAAAAAGGAAAACAAAAAAGCAGTAAGTTTTGGAGAAGTTTTATTAAGCCATTTCTTTCAAAGCACACAAACACCCTCTTCCCCACTTTCTGCTTTTGCTCTTCGTTCCCAAAACTCTTTTTCCTTCAACCTCCTTTGACACTCATTGTCAAATCATTCTACTAATTCTGGCACTAAAGACGCTTTTTAAATTGAATTAACACTCAGTTGAAGTGATGCTTGTTTTTTTTTAAAAAAACCCACAAAAATCTGAATGTGCCTCTCTTCTTCTTTTCCTTCGGAAGGAAATCTCTGCCGCTCCGCAACAGCTTTCCGATAACCCTCTTTGCCAACCATTGCAATGTTAAGGAACTAAACGGGAAATTCAGAAATTAAAGACAAGGAGTGTGGTTGCCTTTGTATTAGTTGGACTGTCTAGATCCGTGATGGTGAACCTAATGGCACGGGTGCCACAAGTGGCATGCGGAGCCATATTGGTGGGCACACGAGTGTTACCCTAGCTCAGTTCCAGCGCGCATGCGCGCATCAGCCAATTGATTTTCAGGCCTTCCAGTCCCACCGGAAGTTGGGAAACTGGCTATTTCTGGCGTCCAGAAGGCCTCCGGAGGGATGGGGAAGGCTGTTTTTGCCCTCCCCAGGCTCCAGAGGCTTTCTAGGAGCCTGGGGAGGGCAAAAAATGGGCGTACCGGGCCCACCAGGCCATTGTGTGCCAAAAGCAGGGAGAAGTATGGGGGGGGGTGTCACATGCGCATGCGTGGGAGGGCAGGGCGCATTGAATTATGGATGTGGGCACCTGCGACCCCCTCCCCCCCCTGCTTCCCCTGCTTTTGGCACGCGACGGCAAAAAGGTTAGCAATCACTGGTCTAGATGTATCCTAAAGATATCTCGGTATCCTGTCATTTTTCCCATGATGGCATTGAAGAAGCCGCTCAGGAAACCACAAGGGTTTTATTATCAAAATGTGAGCAGCAGCAAGCGGGGGAGGGGAGTGTTGATTTTGAAGTGTGTGTCAGATAAAGAGGACCTCGTTGTTGTTGTTACGAGGGCCGTGTGGGTGCACAGGTAGTGCATGTTTCGAAGTTCATCTTTTCTAATGGAACCGATTTTCAAAACTGGAAAGGAGTGGAGGGAGTAAACACCGCAGTAATAAAAGCATGACTGTCGGTTATAGTTAGTCCTCGACTTACGACCACAACTGGGACCAGAATTTCCATTGCTAAGCAAGGTAGTTGTTAAGTGAGCCGTGCCCGATTTTATTATTATTATTTTTTTTTGTCCTGGTTCTTAAGCAAATCGCTGTGGTTGTTAAATCATGAGGTCGTTGAGTGAATCTGGCTTCCCCCATTGAATTTGCTTGTTAGAAGCTGGGTGGGAGAGTCGCAAATGGCGATCACGTAACACCCGCCCCCCACAACCATTTATAAATAGATGCTGGTTGCCTAGCACCCAAATTTTGTTCACATGCCTGTGGGGATGCTACAACAGTTGTAGTAAGTGTGAGGACCAGTTGCAAGTCACTTTGTTAGTGCTGTTGTAAACTCAAACGGTTGCTAAACGAACGGTTGTAAGTCGAGGGCTACCTATACTCTTTTTTTTTTTCTGCATCCATTTGGAGGTGGAGTAGGGAACACGGTTGCTTTCTAAGTTACTTTCTAACTTAGATACTTTCTTAGTTACTACTTTCTGACTTTCTTTCCTTGGTCAGGCAAAGAGAAGTGGTCTGGGATCTTTGCAAAGGTGCTGGTTTGCTTTGCCTGAATTTTTTTTAGAGAGGTTGCTAAGCAAAATGCTGAAATTGTTTCCTGCATTTAAAAAAATGCATTTTGTACTCTTTTATGACTTTCTATTGCTTAATAAGATTAAACGTCTGGCTACATATGCATTGAATATATGCAGATGGTCTGAGAGTTTAGAGCAGGGGTCTCCAACCTTGACAATTTTAAGACCTGTGGACTTCAACTCCCAGAATTCCTCAGCCAGCTTTGTCTTAAAGTTGCAAGGTTGGAGACCCCTGGTTTAGAGTGCCTTGCTTGTGCAGTTTTGCCCTACGGAGATTTATTGATTGTGTACCATTCTCTTTGGGGGATGAAAGGGTTTCCCTTCTTCTCTGTGGGGTAGGCATCAATAAGAGTATTGTTAGCTTCCTCCATTTCTGTCTCTCTCTCTCTCTCTTAAAAGTCTGGTATCTGATGAGATTTGAATGATGATATGTCCCAAAGATGCTTCTTCAAAATCCAACTGGATTTTCTTTGGTTTTTCCTCAAAGACGTTTTGCTTCCCATCCAAGAACTTTTTTCAGTTCTGAACTGAAGAAGCTTCTTGGGTGAGAAGCAAGACTTCTTCGAGGAAAAACAAAGTCCCAGTTGCCTTTTGAAAAAGCACCTTTTTGGGACAACCATGACCTGGATGACGGAGAATCTCCATAGATGAGTGATGATATGGAAGATCCAACAAGACTTTGGCTTTTGAGGAGGGGCGGGGGAGGCAACCACATGGCCATCTGGATTCTTTGTATGGAGGAGGTCTTTCAATGCCACTTCTGGTAGGTCCTCATTAGTATCATGGATTCTGAGTGTGTTGATTTATTTTCTCTCTGTGGTTCTTCCTGTTCAGTCAGTCAAGATAGGAAAAAAGTATGTTGCCTATTTAGCTCATGCTGCTTGCTTGCCCAGATGTTCTCCGGGTTCAGCAAGGTCCACAATTTGCCTAGGTCAATTTTTACAGTGTGGGCCATCTTCTATAACCCTGAATTGTCAGGTTGTGGTCCACTTGCTGAAACATGCCAGTCCCCTTAGAAGCAGGGGTGAAATCCAGCAGGTTCTGACAGGTTCTGGAGAACTGGTAGCGGAAATTTTGAGTAGTTCGGAGAACCGGCAAATACCACCTCTGGCTGGCCCCAGAGTGGGGTGGGAATGGAAATTTTGCAGTATCCTTCCCCTGCCATGCCCACCAAGCCACACCAAGCCACGCCCACAGAACTGGTAGTAAAAAAAAATTGGATTTCACCACTGCTTAGAAGTCCATATTTGTAGGGCCTTTTGTCAAAACAAAGCGCTGCTCCCTAGCATCAAACTCATCTTTTGCAATCCCCAAGCCTTTGGATAAGTGTTTGTAATTCTATTGAGTTATTGAGTTTACCTGTTCTCTGAATTAGCAAAGCTAATTCTACACTTTTTATTAGATTTGGAGAATTCTCAGTCCGGCCGGTCTTTGGATAGGAGATTACACAGAAAGTGTGTGCCACCTCGTCTTTGGGCATGGGAAGAAAGGCAGTGATGGATAGTAATGCATCTACAGGAACTTCTTTGTATGCGCTGAAATTGCAACTAATGCGGACTCTCCATTCTTTGCATAAATTGCAACTAACATGGGCTATCCAATCTTTGCATAAAGTCTGTTTTTTGCATAAGAATTCTTCATCTTGTTAGGATGTGTAGCAGATCCGGAGACCTATAATGGGAATGGGAATGGGGTGGGCTTTGATCCTGATTACTTACCTACAGGGATTCCTAGAAGCTAAGATCCAAAACCAGAATCCTGTCCTAAGAGCAGAGGTCTTCAAACTTGGCAGCTTTGTGGACTTCAACTCCCAGAATTCTCCAGCCAGCATAGCATTCTGGGAGTTGAAGTCCACGAGTCTTACAGCTGCCAAGTTTGAAGACCTCTGCCTAAGAGAGTAGCAAACTTTTAAGCTTGAAGGTCATTTATCCCTTTCCAAATCACCTTTGATTGGAAATGGCTCTTTTGAGACCCAAAGTGTCCCAGAAGGATTCAGGATGAAAGAAAATAATTTGAATATATTTATTCTGATCCTTTCCCCTTCCCTCCTCATCCTTCTCTCATGTAAGCCACTCAGAGTCGCTGTATAAGTGAGATGGGTGGCATAGAAATTTAATAAATTAATAAGGGGTCCTTGGTGTTCTCCAAGCTTGGTTGTTTTCTTGTTTCATTACCAAACTAAGTAACATCATAAATGGTGATGATGTTACCTAGTTTGGTAATGAAATGTCTGCAAAAAACAACAACAACCAAGTTCAGAGAGCACTAAGGACCCCTCTTCTTAATTCTGAGTTACAAATGTTCTCCTCTATTGGGAGACAGACAGACAGACAGATTTTCTTGCCTGTATAGTAAATGTAGTTATTCTCCGACATGAGTGAGTACCATTTTTTTTCACAGAGGTTATGTGTGATTTTTTTTTTTTTTATGAATGGGTTCCATTCATGTTTTGTGAAAAGTTGTTGCTATGAGAATCATTCTCTGGTGCTTTAATTGTTATGAACGGAGTGGATGAATCAATTGGTTATATTAGTGATTTTTTAAATCAGAATTTTAAAATGTTGGGCTCCATATAGAATAACTCCTTTTTTTCCTAATTAGTATATTTTGAAATATCTTCTTAGTTTTATTTTCAGAGATACGAATTACTCACGCACTGGCTTCACAGTAAGATGTTTGTTTGTATGAAAGCGAATGTAACCCCTGTTGTTAAATCATGCCTCTTCTATACTATTTTCAATAACTTTCTTCCTTTCCTCCTTATAACAATTTGGCTCTTGCCTCTGGAACCTGTTTTAACATAGAAACCATTTGGCTACTTGTCTAGTGTCATTCTGAACCAATGACATGTAAGGGAAAGTTGGCCGAAGCATTCTCCTTTATTAAACTGGCTTTTTATCCTACATTTAAATGATGGCTTTCTTAATTTCCATCCTGTGCTGTTTAGGTGGTCAGCCAACGGTTTCCTCAGAATAGCATTGGAGCAGTTGGGAGCGCCATGTTCTTGAGATTCATTAATCCGGCTATTGTGTCCCCGTATGAAGCTGGCATACTGGATAAGAAGCCTCCGCCAAGAATCGAAAGGGGTCTGAAGTTAATGTCAAAGGTGAGAAACTGTCTCTTTTATGCTGGATGGCAGGGAATAGCAAGGATGTGATGGTGGTGGATTTGGGCATTTTGCTTTTATGGAAGAATTAAAATAAATGAGCTCAAGAGATGGCAACCTGCTTGCAGCTCTGAAGATTTGGGTATGATTCTTAAAGCCCCTCCAAAAGTTGACACAGATTGTAATTGTAATAGGTGGCAGAAGTGAAAAATTATTAAATGATTAGGATTATTAAATGTAGGATGAATAATTATTGTTATATAAACAACAGATCATTCAACAGAAATTACATTCAAATATAGTTTGCCACAAGTTTGACCATTGGATTACAGGTAGTCCTCAGGTTACAATCCCCCACTATTCAAAGTTAAGATGGCGCTGAACGAGGCGGACTTACAACCAGTCCTTGAAGTTCTGGTCATCGCAAGTTTTGATCACATGATCATCATTTATAACCTTCCATGTTGGCTTCTCACCGGCAAAGTCAGTGGGGAAGCTGGCAGGAAATCATTAATTGTTCCTTGAGGTCCCTCCCACCATTTTTTCTCCCAAGGCGTTCCTTGATGTCATTTTCTTTTTTTTAAATTTTTATATGCCGCCCTTCTCCGGAGACTCAGGGCGGCTTACAATGCGTTAAGCAATAGCCTTCATACTTTTGTATATTTTATACAAAGTCAGCTTATTGCCCCCACAAACCGGGTCCTCATTTTACCCACCTTAGAAAGGATGGAAGGCTGAGTTGACCTTGAGCCTGGTGAGAATTAAACTTGCAGTAATTGCAGGCAGCTGGATGTTAAATGCTGCCTTAGTAGGCATTAGCCTCCTACGCCACTCAGGCTCCATGGAGATCTCAGACTCCATAGCACCTGCCCATATCACCTACCTGAACACAATCTGTAGCATCAGCCTGTGGTACCTGCCTACCTAGCAGCACACTCTAAGCGGTGTACAGAGTCAGCATATTGCCCCCAACAATCTGGGTCCTCATTTTACCAACCTTGGTTGGTAAAGGTTATAAAACTGAGTCAATCTTGAGCCGGTCAGGATCGAACTCCTGGCAGTGGGCAGAGTCGGCCTGCAATACTGCATTCTAACCACTATGCCATCACGGCTCCTCGTTGAACTTTATACGTCCTGCCCACAGTACCCACCCACCTGTAGTTCTTGTCTGTTGACCTGCTTGCCCTTGGTGCAATACCTCTTCCCATCTTGCAGTCACATGAGGTCCTTGCCTAACAATGGCAAAAGGGACTGCAGAGATTGCCCTCACTAAGCAATCCATTCACATGATGTTATACTTTATTGTTGTGACCCAGGCCCAAGTAAGTAGTAGGAAAATCAGTCAGTGAAAAAAACAAACTTTATTCGAACAGCTGAGAATTACTTCATTCCCAGCGTCGTTCAACTAAATTAAAGCAGATTCCTGCCAACACAAATTCCTCAGTCCTATCGCAAACCTTGGTCCAATTAAGCAAACTGCCAAAGGCCTTTCTTGGCAAACGTTCAGAAGTCACAGATACAAAAATAAATACAAGACGTAGACAAAGAAGAAGACGAAGCTACCAACGTTGTTTTCCAACAAAGAGCCCAAGAGCTGTTGCTGGTCTGTTTTAAGCCTTATGGGAGGGGCCAATCATCTCTTGGCCCTACTCCCGAATTGTCTTCTTTGTTTGAGCTGCTCTTGCCTTCTGGCAGCTTTTCTCATGCGTGCATTAGGAACAGGCTCCTCCTGTTCCTCTGCCTCACTCCTATCACTCTCTGGAGGCTCTGGAGTCTGCACCTCACTCCCCGATGGCCCTGGCCCCATCTCTGCCTCTGACGCAGAGCCGTCATCTGGGCCTTCCCCAGCCTCCAGGACTGGCCCATGTTCTTCCTCAGCCTCATCGCTGTCCAACTCCACTGCCAGCTCCGCAAGCTGCTGGCGGACCACAACATTTATAACCACATCAATTAGTGATGGAAATCCTGATCCCAATTGCTGTCATAACCCAAGGACAGCATGCCCTGAAGTATGCTTCTTTGCCCAAATAAAACATGTCTGCATAATCAAACTTTCAACAATCTAGTGTAGGGGTCTCCAACCTTGGCAACTTTAAGCCTGGAGGACTTCAACTCCCAGAATTCCCAGCCAGCTGGCTGGGAATTCTGGGAGTTGAAGTCCTCCAGGCTTAAAGTTGCCAAGGTTGGAGACCCCTGATCTAGTGCAGACTCTGTTCTGTTGGACTTTCCTACGCAGAGGTGAAATTCAAATTTTTTTTACTACTGATTCTGTGGGTGTGGCTTGTTGGGTGTGGCAGGGGAAGGATACTGCAAAATCTCCATTTCCATCCGACTCCAGAGGAAGGATACTGCAAAATCTCCATTCCCACCCCACTCCTGGGGGAAGGATATTACAAAATCTCCATTTCCACCCCACTCCAGGGGAAGGATACTGCAAAATCTCCATTTCCACCCCACTCCTGGGGGGAAGGATTGCAAAATCTCCATTCCCACCCCGCTCCAGGGGAAGGATATTGCAAAATCCCAATTCCCACCCCACTCCTGGGGCCAGCCAGAGGTGATATTTGCCGGTTCTCTGAACGACTCAAAATGTCCGCTACCGGTTCTTCAGAACCTGCTGGATTTCACCCCTGTTCCTGGGCTCTTAAGCAGTTGGTTGTTTTCCTGCTGACAAGTGAGGTTGGGAGTTCAGTACATGGGAGAGGCATCAGATTGGGGAAGGCTGCTTCTAACTAGTGAAGCTGGTCCTAGCCTGAAGCTGTCTTAGGAGAAATGGGCATTTGATGGAATTTCGCTATATGCCGATGCATCCTGTTACAGTCATACTACCAAATATCTTAGATTAGAATCAGTCTTCTGCAATACTTGGCATGTAAGTTCAGAAAGGAAACTTCTTCAAATGTGGTTTGCATGACTCACTCACTCTATTGGTTTTTTTTGTTCAGGTACTTCAGAGCATCGCTAACCATGTCTTGTTTACAAAGGAGGAACACATGCGGCCTTTTAATGACTTTGTGAAAAGCAACTTTGATGCTGCAAGAAGGTAAGCCAGTAAGAGTGTTTTGATTTTTTTTGAAGCAAGTTTTGCCTGTATAGTTTTTCAAGCCAGAGGCAGAGTACATGCTAGAGGCAGGTAAATGAGTCCCAGTATACACCACTTTTGAATACTGCTGAGATTGACAAAATCACCCCCCAGTCCATAGCAAAGAGCAGCTTTACTTGGAACAGCTTCCATTTTAGGAGGATACCTTTAATACCATCAAACAACATCTGCTTCTCCCAGGTTATTGGGAAGGACTCGAGAGGCGAATAAAAATGCCAAAAATGCCACCTGCCCAGCCAGCAAACGCTGCCCCACTGCCCTGTGTGCGGATGTGCGTCGGTGCCACGTGCTGGAGGGCTGGGGCCGTGCAAGAAACCCGCTCAGGCAGGGAGGGAGGGAAGCCCCTGCCTCCCTGTCCTGGTGAAAACTCCGCCCTGAGTCTTCGGAGAGGAGCGGCTTACAAATTGAATTAATAAATAAATTGAATTAATAAATAAATTGAATTAATAAATAACAGCTCTGCTCCCCTAGGAAGCGAGTCCCGGGATCCCCTCTCCATGTCTTTGGGCATGCGAGCCGTCGCCTGTTGCTCTTCCGGTGCACCAGCCAGCTGGTTTTCACATGCGCAGAAGCGCCAGAAACCGGAAAAGCAGCTGCATGCTGGGAAGATGATGTTCCAGTTTCTGGCCCGTGCATGTACACCGGCCAGCTGGTTTTCGTGTGCGCATGCGTGCCAGAAACCAAAAGACCATCTTCCCGGGGCACTCATGCGCACCGGGAGCTCCTCTTCCGGTTTCCGGCATTCCCACGCATGTGAAGACCAGCTGGCCAGCACGGCAGAACCCGGAAGAGCAACGGGCGATGGCTCATGTGCCTGGAGAGATGGGTCTGCGTGCCACTTCCGGCACGCGTGCCATAGCTTCGCCATCACGGGACTAGAAGATCTTCCAGGTCCCTTCCAACTCTGTTGTTCTGTTAAAAAGAAGTTGGGTTGGTTAGTTCACATTATTGACTTCTGTTGGAAAGTTCTTGATGCTGAAGCCAATTCAAGTCCTAGTGATCCATATCCTCATTGTTTCTGTAGATGCTTTGATAAGAAAGGCACAGTGTCTTCTCTTTCTCTGTAGGTTTTTCCTTGACATTGCCTCAGATTGTCCAGCTAGTGATACAGTCAATCACAGCCTCTCTTTCATCAGTGATGGCAATGTGCTTGCACTACATCGTTTGCTGTGGAACAATCAAGAAAAGATCGGGCAGTATCTTTCCAGCAACAGGTAATAATAGTACCTGACTAGGGGTAAAAAGGCTGAGAAATAGCACTTAGATGTGTATACTGCTTCACAGTGCTTTTACAGCCCCCTCTAAGCAGTTTACAGAGTCAGCCTCTTGCCCCCAACAATCTGGGTCCTCGTTTTATCGGCCTCGGAAGGATGGAAGGCTGAGTCAATCTTGAGCCTGTGAGACTCAAACTGCCAAACTGCTGGCAGCCAGTAGTCAGCACAATTAGCCACAGTACTGCATTCTAACCACTGCGCCACGATGGCTCATGGACACAAGAAAAGACATAATGCATGTAAAAATAAAAATTCATTAAATCAACAGAGAATTTACAGTTGTGATAACATGAAAATTAATTATTTCATTGACTAGTTGAATATATCCAACTAAAATGACTTGTATCATCTTGAGAAATAATTATACATATTACAAAGTGCTAATTGGAAGCCTCCCAGGGCCATTTCCTTACGAACCGATGGCAAATAAATTCAATCAATCATGTACCCAATAGTATTGAGCATAGAGCAGACCCAAAGTGTAGATAAAATGGAGTGAATTGAACCCTATGGGAAGCTTAGGAATCTTTAATTGAGATTTGCTTTTTTGTTATAAAAATGTAACATGGAATAGGACTTAATTGTTCCTACACATCAATAAAACTTGGAATGGAGGAGGAAGAGTTGCCACTTAATACTAGAAATGTGGCCTTTAAGTGTAGTGAACAAGCAGGCTTTTAATGATTTTTTTAAACTATATAAATAGTATTTTGCATGCTATGTTTTTCAGTCTAGCAACTTTAAGGTATGTGGACTTTTAACTCCCAGAACTCCATGCTGGATGGGGAATCCTAGGAGTTGAAATCCACACATCTTAAAATTCCTAATACTGAGAAACCCTGACTTACAGTATAGGTAGTCCTAGACATATGACTGGTTGACATCCCCCCCCCCCAAAAAAAATCATTGTCACGAGTCAAGGACTACCTGTATAACATGTAGTTGTCTATAACAACTTGCAGTTTGATAAACATTATATCCCTCAAGCTTCTAGACACAAACTAGACACAAGAACAGTTTTTTCCCGAACTGCTAAACAAATAATTCCCTCAACACTGTCAAAATATTTACTAAATCTGCACTACTATTAGTCTTCTCATCTTCTCAGCGTTCCCATCACCCATATCCTCCCACTTATGACTGTATGACTGTAACCTTGTTGCTGGTATCCTTACAATTTATATTGATACTAGCTGTACCCGGCCACACGTCGCTGTGGTCCAGTCTGGTGCTTCCGCTGGGCTAAAAGAGCGAAGCTGAAGTTCCAAACTCTCCACGAACATTTGGTGGGCGTAGCCAACTCAACGTCACTTACTTTCATCAGTCACATGACAGCCCCTGAGCCATGCCTACCCAGATGGTGATTAGGGCAGAGAACCAGTTGCTAAAAAACAATGGGAACCACAAAATCCTCCCTGTCTCCCCCTCTCTCTTTATATCTCTCTTTGTCTCTCTCTCTCCCCCTACTCTGTATCTCTCTATGTGTCTCTCTCTCCCCCTCTCTCTATATCTCTATGTCTCTCTCTCTCTCTCTCTCTCTCTCCCCCGTCTCTGTATCTCTCTGTGTCTCTCTCTCCCTCTCTCTGTTTATCTCTGTCTCTGGCCCGGCCTCTTCTGCATCCCCCGCCATCGCCCTTACCTTTTCAGGCCAGGCCTTCGCAGCTCTCCGCACCACAGCAGAAACTCGGGGGGCCCCCTCCGTCCTCCCTACACAGATGTTCTCTGGGGGCTCAACAGGGAGACGCATAGCAGGTGAGGGAAGGGAGGGAGGGAGGGGGTGTGGCGGGGGTTCGAGGCTGGTTTGGGGCTTCCTGCCCGAAAGAAGAAAGTGGCAAAGCCAGGTGCCATGCACACCCCACTGGACGCCTGCTGCGCAGTTCTCCTCCCCTGCCTGCCAAGGACAGGGGAATGATTAAATCCCCCGCTCTTCCAGGTGAAATGAAGGAGGGCCGGCCATCCTCCCTCCTGCCCGTTTCCCGCCCCCCAAAGCCTCCCCAGAGCCCCTTTTCTGCCAGAGGCCGAAATTTTCGTGTAGGCTCCGTGAACTGCCAGAGCACCCACCTGCGAATCAAAGGTGGCGCTGGTCAAAGGCGACCCCGAGGTTCCAGTTGCCTCCATCTCCCGCTCACCGACCGGATTCGCATAGCGCCGGTTAGCGGCTGGTCTTTCTGACCTCGGGGCCCATGGTAACGCTGGGCCAGGGGCGATTCGGGCCAGGTGAGGGATGGAGGTTTCCAGCTTGGTGGACCCAGGCAGCCTCGTTGCTAGGTGTTCTTTGGAGGGAGCCCTGAGAGCGGCTGGCGAGGGGGATGGGCAGCAGCAGCGGGCGAGGCTAGTTTGCGGGGTGGCTGAGGGAGGGGGAGATCAGAGCCAGGCTTGGGCGGGCCCTGCCCAGCCCTAGAAGCACCGGCTGTGAAGGCTTCCCGGCGGGGAGCTGGCTGCCTACCTGCCGAGCCTGGTGGCAGGATATGGCCCTCGGGCATCTTTGCCTTCCAAATGCGCAGTTTCTTGGAAGCAATATGGAGAATCTAAATATAAGGAGCAGAAATCTGTTGAGCGTAATCAGGGCTGGGAGGCTGCCATGTTGTTTTTACGTCCAGCAGATGGCGCAGTTTTTCAATGTTTGTCAATGTCTTTCAATGTTTTCCAATGTTTTTCATGTTTTTACCTGTCACAGGTGTGACATGTATATAATATAGGTATATAAAAACACGCCCGTAGTCGAATGCAACATTGTGTCAAAATTTGAAAGCAATCGGTGAAGAACTTTCGGAGATGTGCGGTTATGTACAAACGGACATTTACATTTTTATTTATATAGATTGTTTCCTGATTGCTTATTTGTAACCTATGACTATCATTAAGTGTTGTACCTTATGATTCTTGATGAACGTATTTTTTATTTTATGTACATTGAGAGCATATGCACCAAGACACATTCCTTGTGTGTCCAATCACACTTGGCCAATAAAAATTCTATTCTATTCTATTCTATTCTATTCTATTCTATTCTATTCTATTCTATTCTATTCTATTCTATTCTATTCTATTCTATTCTATTCTATTCTTATATCCCTGAATTATAATTTTCCTCTAGGGACCACAAGGCTGTTGGAAGGCGACCGTTTGACAAGATGGCAACTTTGCTTGCATACTTGGGTCCTCCTGAGCACAAGCCGGTGGCAGACACCCAGTGGTCCAGTATAAACCTCACTAGCTCCAAGTTTGAAGAATTTATGACAAGGTAAATGAATTCAAATGTTTGCTGGCTTGTTGTGACTTAATAAGCTCTGCAGGGATGGGCAAAGTATTCCCTCTCAGATGTTAAATGGGAACTCTCAGCAGCTAAGGTACTCCTAACGCAAATGATATAAATAAATGCAGTTAACATCTTGTATAGATTCAACAGGTGCCTCATGTTAACGTACCCTTCTCTCCTTGAATGCTATTGTAATTTTATTTTAGATTCTTAATCATTAAATGGGAAGCTGGTGTGCAAAGCAAGCAAACATCTTTCATTCCAAAGATCCTTTAGGGATCAGGCACTAGCAGAATTCTTAGAAAATAAAAAAGGGTATAGGCAGCTGCAACGGAATATTATCTGTGAAAACTGGCTTACATTGCCTCAAAAACAGACCATAATAACGGGGTGGGGGGGGGGGGAAGGAGGCATCTTGGAAAACTAAAGAGAGTAGCAAGAAGCTGCCTCAGCAGGCTTCCAATCTATGAGGGCAGGACAAGAAGCAAAGGATGGAAACTAATCAAGGAGAGAAGCAATCCAGAACTGAGGAGAAATTTCCTGACAGTTAGAACAATTAACCAGTGGAACGACTTGCCACCAGAAGTTGTAGGTGCTTCAACACTGGAAGTTTTGAAGAAGAGATTGGATAAGCATTTGTCTGAAATGGTATAAGGCCGTAATGGCGAACCTATGGCACGCATGCCACGGGTGGCACGTAGCGCCCTGTCTGTGGGCACACAAACCGTCGCCCCAGTTCAGCTCCGCCGCACATGTATGCGTACCTCCCACCAGCCAGCTGATTGTCTGGTCTCTGCTACACAAGCGTGTGGGGCAGGTCGTGTGTGCCTCCCACATGCGCATGCTTGTGGGGACGGGGGGGCGGGGCATGCATGGGGATGGGGCCCATGCACGTGGCCGTGCGTGTGTTGCATTTTGGGGGTTCGTGCACACTTTGGGCATTCGGTCAGGAAAAGATTTGCCATCACGGGTATAGGGTGATGTTATGCTATGTTTGCTCTGGGTACCATTTTGTGGCAGCTTCAGTGACTTGTAATTTCAAATACCATATTTTTCGGAGTGTAAGACGCACCTTTCCCTTCCCTAAAAGGGAGTGAAAATTTGGGTGCATCTTATAAACAGAATGTAGCCCTGCTCACCCACTGGCCCCCACCCTTTGGCCCCTGCCTCCCAGCAATTTACCTCCTTGCAGCAAGCAGCAAGAAGAAACAGCCCATTTCAGCTTCAGCACAGCCTAATTAGCACAAGTTGATTGTCCTTTGGATCCCTCCCGACTCTCAGCTCTCAGCTGTTTCAGGATGCAGGGATTGCCATTGCCTATTGCTGCGCGGGCCTCTGCTGCTTGCTGAAAGGAGGTAAATTGCTGGGAGCAGACTTTTTTTTGTGCTAATCAAGCTATGCTGAAAACGAAAATGAAAGTAAAGCAGGCTGTTTGCTGTTTGCTGCAAAGAGGCAAAATTGCTGGGAGGCAGAGGCAGAGGCAGATTTCTTTTTCTTGTTCTCCTCACCAAAAAAGTAGGTGCGTCTTATAGTCCGGAGCATCTTATACTCTGAAAAATACGGTAGATCCACTAGCCGCAAAGCTTAGGAAATCTCTGATAACAATCACACCAAGGATAAATTGCTGCTTTCCTGCCTATATTTGTGTCCTTAGGCACCAGGTACACGAGAAAGAAGAGTTCAAAGCCTTGAAAACCCTCAACATTTTTTACCAAGCTGGGACGACAAAAGCTGGCAACCCTGTCTTCTATTACATTGCTCGCCGGTAAGACAGTTTTCTCTTCCTCCTTAAACCAAGACTACCGAGAATTGGTGAGACGTGCAGGCCCAGTTTTTGCTTCAATTTGAAGAGTGACCATTGTTTTGCCATTTTGTGGTGTTTTCTTTGTACTCTGAAAGTGTTAGCAAGATGAGGTGGGCATAACGGTCGTCCTTGACTCAACAGCCATTCATTTAGCAACCGTTTGGATTTAAGGTGGCACTGAAAAAAAGTGATTTATGTGGTCTTCGCATTTGCGAGCATCCCCATGGACACATGATCAAAATTTGCGAGCATCCCCATGGACACAAAACATGATCAAAAGGAGCCTTGGTGGCGCAGCAGACTAAAGTGCTGTTAAAGTAGCACTTAGCTGCCAGCTGCCTGCAATTATTGTGAATTCAAATCTTGCTCAAGGATGACTCAGCCTTCTATCCTTCCGAGGTAGGTAAAATGAGGACCTGGATTGTGGGGGCAATAAGCTGACTTTGTATAAAAAAAGAACACCGCTTGGGGGGGCCAAAGCAGGTATATACAAAAGTATGAAGGCTATTGCTTAACCCATTGTAAGCCGCCTTGAGTCTCCGGAGAAGGGCAGCATATAAATCGAACCAATAAATAAATTGAACCAATAAAATTTGGGGTGCTTGGCAACCATCCTGTGTTTAGAACGGTTGCAACATTCCAGGGTCATGTGATCCCTATATGCAACCTTCCCGGCCCCTTCTAACAAAGAAAGTCAAATATGGGGAAGCCGCATTCACTTAACGACCACATGATTCTCTTTAACAACTGGAGGGATTCTTCCTTTTTTTTTTTTTGGTAAAAAAAATGGGCACAACTTATTTAACAACTGCCTTGCTTAGCAAAGGAAATTCTGGTCCTGATTGTGGTCATAAATTGAGGACTCCCAATGTGTTTGTACACAAAAGTGTACCGTCAAGTGTTTGTAATATTAGCCGTGAAGGACAAGGATCTTGTTTGCCATTATCTGGTGGCTTTTTTGCTGAGGTGCATATTTTGTTTGAGGGATTCTCTGTGTGTATGGCTGGGCAGTAAATTTCTTTCAAAACAATAAGATGTGCACCTTAGATCAGCTGCCCCCAATCTTTGGGGCACCAGGGACTGGTGCCATGGAGAGAGGTTTTTCTGCGGATCGGAGGGGGTGTGGTTTTGGGTCTGCCTGCATCCCACAGATGGGGCTTTGTTTATTTGTGCAGACCGGTTGCTGGCATGCTGTGGACTGGTTAGATTGTACAGGTAGACCTCCACTTACAAAAGTTCATTAAGTGACCATTCAGAGTTACAATGGCACTGAGAAAAGTGACTTCTGACCTTTTTTTCACAGTTATGACCTTTGCAGCATCCCCACAGTCATGTGATCAAAATTCAGATGCATGGCAACTGGTTCATACTTATGACCGTTGTTTCGTCCCCAGGTCATGTGATCAACTTTTGTGACCTCCTGGCAAAGCAAAGTCAAGGGGGAAGCCAAATTCACTTAACAACCAGGTTACTAACTTATCAACTGCAGTGAGTCACCGAGGCAAAAAAGGCCGTAAAATAGGACTAAATTCACTTAACAAATGCCTCACTTAGCAACAGAAATTTTGGGCTCAATGGTGGTCGTAAGTTGTGGACTACCTGTGTACTTTTTGTGTTGAAATGTACACATAATATCTAGAGCAAGGGGAAAACCTCATTGCTTTGGTGATGATATAATTTAAAATAATTTTTATTGTCGGTGTCAAAACCAGTTTTATTTTCAGGTAGCCCTCACTTAACGATCGGTTGCTTGTTCAAAGTTACAGCAGATCCTTAAAAGCTACTTATGACCCGGTCCCGAAGTTATGGCTGTGCAGCCCTTACAACTGACTGCAGGGACACTGCAGCCCCCCCACCCCACCCGGCCACCCACATTTCATCCCCCACATTGGCTACCCAAATCCTCCATCTCACTTAGTTTTCATAGGTCTCCAGAGTTCAGGGGATCAGAGTCAGGGGTGAGTTCTACTTACCTTTACTACTGGTTCACAACAGGAGCACGCGTGCGCATCCGTAGATCGTCCATTATGATGTCTGGGCGGGTGGGCGGAGCCTTCCACCGCTTTTACTACCGGTTCGCAAGAACCGGACAGAACCAGGAACAATCCACCATTGGTCAGAGTAGGGAAGGAGGGCATTGAATTGTGGCTGCTCGGAAAATGTCGGCCATTGTGGGATGGGGCTGCGATTCCAGCAACGGAGCCTTGCAGGATTCCACAGCGTCATTGCTAGGGCTGCATGGCACCATCCCGTAAGTGCCCACTCCGGCAAGGGATGGCCGCTTGTGCGATGGCACCGCGATTCCAGCTGTGGAGAAGCTTGTTTTGCTAACACGAGCAAAGCGAAGCAGGCTGCTCTGTTGCTGTGATTGCGGCACCGTCCCACAAGTGTCAGTCATTTTCCAAGTGAGCGTTTCCGGGATTGCGCCACATGGCCCCCCCCACAAAAGGATAGGTTGTGCTTCCCGCACATGGTCTTCACAGTGCTGCAGAAAGCAGCAGAGCTCTGGAGATTTTCAAAAGGTAAGTGCGGGATAGGAGTGGAAGTCCTTCAGAGACCTTGTGAGCGACCAAGGCCTGCAAGGAACTGTGTGTGTGTGTGTGTGTGTGTGTGTGTGTGTGTGTGTGTGTGAAAGGCCTGTGGGGAGAGGGGAAATAGGTCCAAAGACTGTGGGGACTCCTAGGGGTGGGTAGCAGATCACAGGCTGTTTCAGGGTGGGGAGGTTCTCTGAAGCCTCCAGGGGCCTTCCCCCATTCCGGAGGCACCCCATATTCCACTCAACCCATGTATTCATTTAACAACCACATCAGGCAGAGCAGGAGGTGGGGGTTATTAAGCCAGGCATTCTTGTGTAACATCTCTTACCACTTGCAGCCATAATGGGCATGCTTCACTACGGTCGTAAGTTAAGGATCACCTGTCCATAAACATCTACGACATAACATGCTTCTGTAGCTGTAGTGAACCAATTTCGTTGTATATATGATGTACAATGACAATAAAGGCTGTACTATACTATTTGGCAAAGATGATCTGTACCTTACCTGTACATTATTGTTAGGAGTGTGTTGTTCTTTTATTGTCTTAAATGTTTAATACAAGTGCAGGTTGTCCTCGGCTTACAACAGTTCACTGAATGACTGTTCAAAGTTACAACATCACTGAAAAAAGTAACTTATGATCATTTTTCACACTTACAATCTTCGTAGCATCCTCAGGCCCATGTGATCAAAATTCAGATGCTTAGCAACTGACGTGTGTTTATGATGATTGCAGTGTCCCAAGGTCACCTGATTTGAACTAACCCTAACCTTTTGACAAGCAAAATCAATAGGGAAGCCAGATTCATTTAACAACTGTGTTACTAACGTATCAACCGTGGTGATTCACTTAACAACTGTGGCAAGAAAGGAGGTAAAACTAGCAGGACCACCTCCTACCGGCCTCCCACCGCCCAGTGCGCTCACATAGGACTGCCCTCCTCCGGGTGCCATCAGCCAGACAATGTCGGCTGCGGGCGCCCAGGATGAGGGCGTTCTCTGTGGCCGCACCGACCCTCTGGAACGAGTTACCCACTGGGCTCCGGACGGCCCCTGACTTCCGCTCTTTCCGCAGTGACCTGAAGACATGGCTTTTTCAGCAAATCTTCTGATCTGTTTGGGAGCTATAGTTTTAATTTGGGGATTTTAATTGGATTTTTAGTATTATTTATTGTTTTGTTTTATTGCTGTGAGCCACCCTGAGTCCTTTGGGAGAAGGGCGGCATATAAATACTATCAAATAAAATAAATAAAATGGAGCAAAACTGACTTAACAAATGTCTTACTTAACAAAAGAAATTTTGGACTCAGTTGTGGTCGTAAGCCGAGGACCACCTATATTTGTTCTTTAGCTAAGTCAGGTTTGGGTAGCAAGCTATGTGTCAGATAGCTACTGCTGGCCAAATATCATACTTGTGCTATCACTGGATAGATTGGGGTTGATTGGTTGCATGCTGCCTTGCAGAAATTGAATGTATTTTTCCTGGGATTGTTATTTTGATGGATTTTCTTGAAACAATGTTCACAGATCTCAGAACTGCTAGCTTTTTATTCCCCCTCCTCCCCCAAATAATTCATGAGAAAAATACATTTGTAAGCAGTTTTTTTTTTAATATCAGATTTCGTTTAATGTAAGACGCGCTACATAAAAGCCTTGATTGAGTCCTTCTATTGTTTTTCAAAATAGTCCATCCATGACACAGATCTTTCAGTTTTATCGATGCGGCTTTTGATTCTGTAGCCCAGGTTCTGGTCAAATCAGCTTTCCTCTAGATAAAGCCTACTTCATACAGCAATTTTCCATAATTATATTTAAAGATGTTCCATTCGTTTCAACAATTAATAACAATAATTTAGCCTACTGTCTCCATTTACCATCACACTGGGAAAATTCATTTAAAATATTAAATTTAAAAATCACACGTTGTTGTTGTGGATTTGCTAACAAAGTAACATGCACACGTCAGAAGGACAAGATTTGTCAGATTGAGACAGATAAATTTTTCCTGACTTTGATTTACAATTCCTCTAATAAAGAGGCTCTTTTAAAACTTATGTTGAGAGACAAAGAAAATGCATAAAGATGAAGCAATCGAAATGAGAGAGAGAGCAGGCGTAAGAACGCTGCTGTGTGACTGAGTTGAGGTTTCATTCTTTAGTATGACAGGGTCAGCCTCTTGTGCAGAAGCGGTCCAGAGAAGTTCACTCAGGATTGCAAGCATCACCACAGGCCACAGCCATTTCATCTGCCTCTTCATCCTGTATTTGGAACAGTGAGCAGTGTTTGTAACAGTGAATTCACTCAAGCTACTATAAGAATGGCAAAAAATTAAATATCGTACACCCAAAACAGAGCTCTGATTAAATGTAGTGGGAGAATGTCTAGACCAGGGTTTCCTAAACTTGGCAACTTTTAAGATGTGTGGACTGCAGCTCCCAGAATTCACTAGCCCACACATTTTAATGTTCTCAAGGTTAAGAAACTTTGGTCTAAAATGTCAAGCTGTAATGGAATATGAGAAGGACCTTGGAGTAACAGAAAAAGAGAGTTGGAAGGTACCTTGAAGGCCTTCTAGTCCAACCCCTGCTCAAGCAGGGAAGAGCCTGTAGTACAGTGGACTAAAGCACTGTTATTAACATCTGCTGCTTGCAATTACTGCAAGTTCAAATCTCACCAGGCTCAAGGTTGACTCAGCCTTCCATCCTTTCAAAGGTAGGTAAAATGAGAACCCAGATTGTGGGGGCAATAAGATGACTTTGTATAAATATACAAAAGTATGAAGGCTATTGCTTAACGCATTGTAAGCTGCCCTGAGTCTCTGGAGAAGGGCGGCATATAAATTAAAGCAAAAAAAAAAAAAAAAAAAAAAAAAAAGCAGGAGGCCCTATATCATTTCAGACAAATGTTTGCCAATCTCTTCTTAAAAAACTCCAGTGATGGAACACCCACAGCTTCTGAAGGCAAGCCCTTCCATTGATTAATTGTTCTGTCAAGAAATGTCAAGACGGAGCCCCACAACTGAGCAAATGTCTGTGAAAGACACTTAGAAAAAATCTGCCCTAACTAATGAAATAGTAAAAAGAGACATTTTGCGATTTGCACTTTCAGACTTGCAAGATTCTATTAATGTACTGTAGCTTTATAATCAAATAGAATTCACTCATCTGGTTGTGTTCCCTGTCTGGTCTATATGGAAGGCTGATATGAGTTTATTCACTTTTCTGGAATCTGCAAGTGAAATCTAACTTTTAAATGTTTTCTGGATTACCCTTGTCCATACCCGTAGGCAATAAATTAGGACTGCCACAGACGTGTGCTAATGAAAGCTGCCAATCACAATCACTCACGCCCTTGTTACCTCCCGGCTGGACTACTGTAATGCTCTCTACACGGGGCTCCTCTTGAAGAGCACTCGGAGGCTCTAACTGGTCCAGAATGCAGCCGTGTGGGTAATTATGGGTGCAACTTGTTGCGCCCATGTAACACCTCTCCTGCGCGAGCTGCACTGGCTCCCAGTGGCCTTCTGGGTGTGATTCAAGGTGCTGGTTACCAGGACCTGGGTACCTACGAGACCGCCTTCTGCCACCGATAGCCTCCCACCGACCAGTTCGCTCCCATAGAGAGGGACTCCTCAGGCTGCCGTCAGCCAAATTATGTCGGCTGGCGACACCCAGGGGGAGAGCCTTCTCTGTGGGGGCACCTGCCCTTTGGAATGAACTGCCCCCGGACATACGCAAGATTTCTGACCTCCGAGTTTTCCGCTGTGCTCTTAAGACCCTGCTCTTCCAATAGGAAGGGCTAGCTTCATAATTGAGTTTTAAATTTGGAATTCTTAAATTTTGGGGTTTTTTAGCTAATTGGCCTTGATGTAATACTTTTAATAATTTTTAAATTTAAATTGTGATATTTGTATTGTGTTTTTACCTGGCTGTACACTGCCCCGAGTCCTTCGGGAGAGGGGCGGTATAGAAATAAAATTATCCTTATCCAATCAACTAATTTTTCTGTTTCCTCCTAAGTTGATATTTTATGATCATTGAGCATTCTCAGATTTCATTGATGCTTTAGGGAAGTTGTCTCTGTGTATGTGTGTTTGCTTTGCCTATTGATATGGATGGAAACACTTTGGCTCTATAAAGTTCCGTACTTAGACAATGATTTCATTGCTCGCATTCTGGGTAACGATGTCCCCCCCCCCCCACACAAATAGCTCAATTCTATGGGAATGTTCCTATCCTGTCCTGCGCCGCCTCTCTCAAAAAAAAACCCAACACTTTTTCTCCAGCAGTGTTTTCTTTACCTTGCCGAACATTTAAATGAGAAAATTTTACAGAAACATTGGAATAGAAAACAGAACAATTGGGGCAGTTATTGTATTAAAAGATTTAAATCCTACTTTTCAAATAGGCATCCAGTTGGTTGGAGCGATACTACTGGAGCAGAAGGGGATAACACTGCAAGAAATACTCCATTAATGCTTCACAAGTTGACTCAGCAAAGCTTTACCTATTTATATCTTAAATTTTGCTCTTGATTAGGGACACTGAAGCAAATTTCAGGGTAAATGCACTCTACTAAAAAGCTATTAAAAAAAAAGTAAACTGCAAATGCTTCTAATTAACAGGTTAAGCATCAGATGTTTAGCTTAATGTTTCAAATAATTAATGAGAGAGGCATTTGGACTTCTGGGAAGGGAATGTAAGTCAGGGTGTTAAAACCAAGTTGCGGAACTCACAACATGTGTCATATAAATCATCATGCTTTAATGTTTATTTAGTATTAAATTTCCAAGCCACCCATCCCACCGTGGTGATTCTAGGCAACTGAGAATCACTATTAATTGAGACTTCCCCAGAAAATTATTGGAACTGCAATTCCAAAATCTGTCATACAACACATTGTTTGGAATAAGTAAATCCCATTAGATCTGCAGGTTTAGTAGGACTCCTGTTTGCCTTAATTCTAACCTGGACTTTCTTGTGGGGGTTGGCATCCTTTTTTTTCCCGGTGTTTCTGAACTTTGGCGATGTTAAAATGTATGGACTTCAATTCCCAGAGTTCCCCAGGATATGCCTGGGTACATCTAGAGTAATTAATGAATAAATTGAGTCATTGGAGAACTACAGGACTAATTTGTAAGAATTTATATTTTGCATTTGCCTCTGTAGTTTTAGCTCATTAGATGCATTGACTCATATTTCCATCTGAATGCCACTGTTCTAAAACTGCAGTAAGGGGTTTTTCTTAGGGACTTAATTTACACATAAAATTCCATCATCATCGCCTCCACCACCAAGAGCCTATCTTTCAAGATCATTTTCTTAAGTACTATCTATTTATTTAATCAATTTAATCCCATACCTGTTCTCAGTTTCAGGTGCTCGTGATTGGAATAAAATCCAGAGAAGCCTCCGAGATACTGGTTGCATCTGATAGTTGTTGACTAAATTCTGCCCCTTAAATAAAGCTTCAGATTGATGACGTAATCATAAATCCCACCCAGTGATTGGCTGTTGCACTTTGCAAATACGTTTGTGAACATTTTACCTGGGTAACAAACATAAAGCAAATGTCAATGGAGAAAAGTAATGTCCTCTGCTTTGGAATTTTTTTCAAAAAAGTTTGTGGCTTGAAAAGGGGAAGGTAAGAATAGTGATGTTTCAGCACATGCCTGTACATGCTTATGATTACTTTTTGAAGATGCAGAATTTCAGAGCGTGGTCTAAAAATAGCTTTTGGGAAAGTTAGATGAACAAATACAGGTAGTCCTCGTCTTACGACCAACAAGTGAGCTTAAAATTTCTGTTGCTAAGTGAGACATTTGTTAAATGAGTTTTGCCCCATTTCACAACTTTTCTTGCCATGGTTGCTAAGTGCCCATTTGCTAAGTGCAGTTCTTAATACGGTTGTTAAGGGAATTGGGCTTCCCCACTGACCTTGCGTGTCAGAAAAAGGGTCATGTGATTCCCGCAAAAGGGAATCACATGACCCTAGAAAACTACAATTGTCGTAAATATGAACCAGTTGCCAAACAGCTAAGTTTTGATCATGTGACCAAGGGGATGCTGCAACGGTTGTAAGTGTGAAAAACGGTCGTAAGTCACTTTTTTCAGTGCCGTTGTAATTCTGAATGGTCACTAAATGAACTGTTGTAAATTGAGCACATGATCCTGAGATGCTGCATAAATACATGCCGGTTGCCAAATCAGTGTAATTCAACCTTCATATGTGGAGAGCACTAACACTTAGATTTATATACCGCTTCACAGTGTTTTACAGCCCTCTCTAAGAGGTTTACAGAGTCAGCATATTTGCCCCCCCCCCCAAAAAAAAACAAAAACAAAACAATCTGGGTCCTCATTTTACCTACTTCAGAAGGATGGAAAGCTGAGTCAGCTTTGAGCTGTCAGTCCCAAAGGTGCTTTTTCAAGAGGCAATTGGACTTTCTGGTTTTTCTTTGAAGATGTTTCGCTTCTCATTCAAGAAGCTTCTTCAGCTCTGAAGAAGTTTCTTGGATGAGAAGAGAAATTCTGCAGCAAGAATAGCCTACGCCCAATATTGGAAAGGAAAGGATACACCACCAGAGGAACATATTACTCAGAAAGTTCTAGAATGTGCCGAAATGAACAAATTAACGTTAGAATTAAATGAGAAAGAAGACTATTATACGGTGTGGGATGATTGGTACAGGTGGATTGATAACCGAATAAAGAATAGTTAAAAGTTAAAATACAAATTTTAAGATGCATATAGGAATTTAGAACGATGAAATGTAAAGGAAGAATCAATCTAACTTGTGTAGAAAAATAACACTATCTGACTGATTGTATTGTATTGTATTATAATAAATTTCAATTAAACATTTTTAAAAAAAGAGAAGAGAGAAGAGAAATGTCTTCAAAGAAAAACCAGAAAGTCCAGTTGTCTCTTTAAAAAGCACCTTTGGGACAACCAGGACCTGGATGACTGAGGATCTCCATAGACTTTTGAACTGTCAGGATCAAACTCCTGGCAGTCGGCAGAATTAGCCTGCAATACAGGTAACCCTCAACTTACAACAGTTCATTTAGTGGCCATTCAAAGTTACAGTGGCACTCAAAAAAGTGACTTATGACCATTTTCACACTTACAATCTTTGTAGCATCCCCATGATCATGTACGCTTGGCAACTGGCTCATACTTATAACCATTGCTGTTTCTCAAGGTCATGTGATCACCTTTCGCAACCTTTTGACAAGCAAAATCAATGAGGAAGCCAGATTTACTTAGGAACCATGTTACCAACTTAAATCAACTGCCGTGATTCACTTAACAGTGGTGGCAACAGGAGTGGAATCCAGCAGGTTCTGACAGGTTCTGGAGAACCGGTAGTGGAAAGTTTGACTAGTTTGGAGAACCGGCAAATACCACCTCTGGCTGGCCCCAGAGTGGGGTGGGAATGGAGATTTTGCAGTATCCTTCCCCTGCCATGCCCACCAAGCCATGCCCACCAGCCACACCATGCCCACCAAGCCACGCCCACAGAACCAGTAGTAAAAAAATTTGGATTTCACCACTGGGTGGCAAGAAAGGTTGTAAAAGGGGGCAAAATTCACTTAACAAATGTCTCAACAACATAAAATTTGGGGCTCAATTATCAAGGACTTACCTGTACATCCTGTCAACTTCATTTTAGCTTTTGTAGATGATATAACACAATTTGGGTATGTGTCTGCAGTTCCTTGCCCTTGGCCCTGCAGGCGGGGACTGATGGGAGTTGTAGTTTCAAGCACGCAGGGAGCAAAGTTGACTTATTTCTGAATTGCAAAATGCTGGGGAGAAGAGAAGCAGCTACCTATTGATTCATATCTTTTCCGTTTCACGCCCAACTGAACCCAGCGGTCGGTTCCCATCTTCTACCGAGCTGAAGCCTCTCTTTGTCATGGATGCCTTAGTTACTTCCCTGTTGATTACTGCATTGTGCTCTCCATTGGGGTTACTTTTCAGGACCATCTGGAAACTTCACTTGGTCCAGAAAGCCATCACAGGCACCAAACGGTCGGCCCATGTACCATTCCTCCTTTCAGAACTACACCGGTTACCAATTTGCTTCTGGGTGCAGTTCAAGGTGCTGATCGTCTTCTTGAAAGCGTTTTGTGGATCAGAACCTGGACATGGGACTGCCTTCTCTCAGTGGTATCGGTTCTTCCTTTTGGGTTCTGCATGGCCAGAGGACCGACAGCACTGAACGAAGGAACTTACGACCTGTGTCCTTGTGGTACAGCCCTTGCAGCACCCCCGTGAGTCAAGTGATCAAAATTTGGACAGATGGCAATTCGGCTGCACTTTTCTCCACAGGAGATACCGTATTTTTCGGAGTATAAGACACACCGGAGAATGGAATGGAATGGAATGGAATGGAATGGAATAGAATAGAATTTTTATTGGCCAAGTGTGATTGGACACACAAGGAATTTGTCTTGGTGCATACGCTCTCAGTGTAGTCAAGATGCACTTTAGTTTTTGGGGAGGAAAATAAGATAAAAGCTGATTGGCAGGTGGATCGGCCTCCCGGAATACCCCCAATCAGCTTTTCCCAGAGGCGAATTATAGCAACAAGTTCCTTGGTTGTGAGCTCTGTGCCTTGCTCTTTTTTTTTTTTTTTGCTTTTTTTTTCTGCCTCTGAAACTTCTGAAAGTCCATTTCAGAAAACTTTCTTTCCTGCCTCTGAAAGCCTCCGAAACAGAGCTTCAGAAAAAAAGCCTCTGAAACTCTGTTTGGGGGCTTCTTTTCTGAAGCTTGCATTTCTGATGCTTTTTTCAGCCTCTGAAACCTCCATTTGAGAAGCTGGGCGTGGCTACATTCGGAGTATAAGACACACCCAGATTTTCACCCTCTTTTTTTGGGGGGGGGGGGGAAGGTGTGTCTTATACTCCGAAAAATGTGGTACTTCAATTCACCCTACCTGCCTGCTTTGCTTTTTTGATCCCGTGCTGACCCTCACTCCGCTGTCCCAGCTGACCTTTGCCGTCTTCTTCCTTTTCCTGCTGACCAGGTGTTACCTGGCCTGGCCCTTCCCGCCAAGAAGTTCCTTTGTGTAAAGTTGGCCAAGGCAAACCTTTTTGCGTTGTGCTGCTGGACAGGCTGGGCTGGGCCTTCCTGGCATGCTGTAGATGTGGGGCTGCTTTTTTCTTTCCTGTCTATGCAGATTCTCAACCCTCCAGGCCCATGGCTGTCCCAGAGGTGTTTTTTTTTAAAAGGCAACTGGACTTCGTCTTTCCTTGAAGACGTTTCGCTTCCCATCCAAGAAGCTTCTGAAGAACTGAAGAAGCTTCTTGGATGAGAAGGGGAACGTTTTCAAGGAACAAAGCTAAAAAAGTCCAGTTGCTTTTGGAAAAGTACCTTTGGGACTTTTTTCTCCCAAGGCTGAAGCTGGGCTTCCTGGCACACCGCAAGAAGTAGAAGAAGAAAGGAAGCAAGGGGGGAGGGGAGAAGGTATTTATTTATTTTATTTATTTATTTTATTAGGCTTATATGCCGCCCTATCTCCAACGGACTCAGGGCGGCTCACAACAATAAAACCACAATCCATAATGCAAGTTAAAATGCCTAATTAAATCAGATACAATCAAAAACCCGTAAAAACGGTAGACGGATAGGGGTAGAAGGATAGGGGAAGCTGGAGGCAGTCGCTTACTTTACTGAGGCACAGAACTGATTGGGGTATTATGGAGGTCAGATTTCAATTAATCTGGGAGTTATTAGATCGAAGAATATTGTTTTCATGTGAAGTAAACAGCAGGTAGTTTTCCCCATTGTAGTGCTAGAAAATTCAGGATCTTCCAGTGAAATGGTCCAGAGTTTTGAGAGACTCCCCCTCCCCCCCACTCTCACAGCTGGTCCAGAAAGATACCATAGTAGTTGATGGTATAAAGGCCACAATGAGGTCAAGAAGAGCAAAGAGGGATGCATTTCCCCCGTCCCTCTCTTCCCAGAGGTCATCTAAAAATGCAACCAGTGCTGTTTCCATCTCATATCTTGGCCTGAAACCCAACCTGAAAAGGGCCCACATAATACAGAATAGCAGAGTTGGAAGGGACCTTGGAGATCTTCTAGTCCACCCCCTGCTCAAGCAGGAGACCCCGCACCCCATCCCATTCCGACAAATGGCTGTCCAGTCTCTTCTTTAACATCTCCAGTGAGGTGGAACACTCCCATCTTGTGAAGGCAAAGCCATTCCACGGATTAATAGTGTCAATAGTAACAATGTTGTATAGCCTTTGTATCTTAGGAATGATGGTTATGTATAGCCTTTCCTGGAATGGTTGGCTCCTTACAATAGCAGGCTAATCCTTGCCCAACAAAAGATGAATGAAGAATAGGACAACAAAGTTGTGTGTGTGCGATTTTTGGTTTCATGGTGAGAGAAAAGAAACAATGATTGTTTTCCAAAGGTATCAGTAGCTATGGCATCATCTGTCTCCAAAGCAGGGCAATGCTGGTGAAATCTGTCTCCAAGATTAGGCCATCGTTCTTCTACTTCATTTCTTTGCAGGGATCCTTCAGTTTCAGTTTCCTCTAGGCAACCAGGCTTCAAATCATTATTTTTTTAAAGATAAAATTCAGTGGCTGGGTTTACAAATCACAATACAGACGGTCTCCGACTTACGACCACAGTTGAGCCCAACATTCCTGTCGTTAAGTGAGACATTTCTTAAGTGGGTTTTGCCCCATTTTACGACATTTCTTGTCACAGTTCTTAAGTGAGTCACCTGGTTGTTAAGTGAATGTGGCTTCCCCATTGACTTTGCTCACCAGAAGGTCACAAAAGGTGACCCTAGGACATAACAACTGTCATAAATATGAACCAGTTGCCAAACATCTAAATTTTGCTCAAGTGACTATTGGGATTCTACAAAGGTGGTAAGTGTGAAAAACGGTCATAAGTCACTTTCTTCAATGCTGTTGAAGGTCACTGAATGAACTGTGGTAAGTTGAGGGACTACCTGTAGACTAGGCCAAAATGGGGCCATTTGTGCTCAGTATGAAATGCAGCCATTGCCGTAGCGTGTTGGTGAACTGAGCTGTAGCATTAAGACATAATATGATTTACTTTTTGGCTTGTTGTAGAGATACAGCAGAAGGTTTAGTGTTGTGTGAACCAGCCAGCCCTGATCTAAACAACCTTTAAAAAAACATTTCCTGAAATAATGTAATAGAAAAATTAAACAGGTGGATGAAGAAGGAATCTTGAGTCATGCTATAAGTTAAATGATAGATATCATTCATTTTATGGAATTAAAATATAAGGTTTTTAGTCCTGTGCGTAGTTGATACTGAGATTATGAAAACGATTCCCCCACAGAACTAAATCACAAGAGACTTGAATTTTGTGGAGGTTGATATGGCAAAAAGGAACTGGCAGATTTTCTAGTTGCTTGCTTTGGAAGTACAGATAATTTTGGACTATCTATCGGACATGACCAGGATTTGAAGTTCTGATGGTCAGGTCCCGTCTGCAGCAGGGGTGGGTTCTAAATTTTTTTACTGCCGGTTCTGTGGGCGTGGCTTATTTTGGGGGTGTGGCTTGGAGGTCATGTGACTAGGTAGGTGTGGCTAGCTGGTAAGAGTCATTTCTGGAAGGTCCTCGCACTTACGACCAGTCCTCGCACTTACGATCCGACTCATTTGTTTGCTTTTAACACTGATCAGCTGTAGGACGGCCCTTTGAAGCCCCGCGGCAAGATTTTAAACAGTTTTTTCCCCTCTAGTCATCAGCTGGGACTCAGGAGGCAGCAATAGATTGGGGGTGGGACCAAATAAAAGGTAAGAATAACGTGGGGGGGTGGTTCGGTGATGTCATATCGTCATCGCTACCGGCTCGGCCGAACCGGACCGAACCGGGAGGAACCCACCACTGCTCTGCAGTCATGTAACTAAACTTTAGGATCTTGGTAATAGAGCCGCATTTAGGGCTGTTTGCAGTGTCCCATGATCACATGACCATGTTCTCCAATGATTTTGCTGAAAACTGGCATTTACTTCATATTTTTGGCAAAATTATACCTGTAGTGAGCCATAGGTTTGCTTAACAACCACAGCATTCTCTTTTAACAACAGCCACAACCTAGACACCCAGAGACTGAGAGTTCTGTTCTTGCCTTAGGTTAGGCCAGTCATCAGGAGAGAGACTGTGAGTTCTAGTTCTGTCTTAGACTTGAAAGCTACCTCAGTGACTTTAGGCCGGTTATTCTTTCTCAAGGTGATGGTTGTGGAAAAAATAGGTGGCAGGAAGAGTATGTTCACTATCTTGAATTAGTTGTAAAAAATAATAAAGGTGGGGAATAAATTCAATAAAGAAGCCATTTGCTGGTTGATTTGTTTTTGATTGCAGTAGTGTATATGCCATTGTATATTTCTTTACTTATTTAATTGTTTACTCGCTCACTCTTTCTCCTTTTAATAATAATAATAACTTTATTGTCATTGTACGTGTATACACAGTATACCCATACAATGAAATTCACTTAACACCCAAAGACCAGGTCCAACACACATAACAATCCCCAAACACCCCCCCACCCACCACAATTCCCCACCCCTAAACCACCCAAACATCCACACAGCAGACCAAGTAATGCTGTCCAATAGCTCAATGAACCTTTAGTTCATTGTTGAGTGCAATTATAGCTCTGGGATAAAAACTATTCAGAAAACGTGTGGTCCGAGTTTTAATTGTTCTGTATCTTCTGGCTTTCATACCTAAGGTGGGTCTAGAATTCTCAATCTCCTGATTTCTAGACTAGCACTTTAACCACTACACCAAACTGTCTGATAGAAGTCATTATACGCCATAGTAGTTAACAAATTATGGTTTATAGCTTATTCAGTAAGCCACGAAAGCAAATCATGGCCTAGCCCTAGAGCAATACAACTGACTCCAGCCTTTACCAAAATCACTTTTCAGCAATGCTGAAAACAAAGTTACTTCTACAGTGTCTACAACGATGCAACGCCCAATCATGGTTAGTCTTCTCAACAAATAAGCACAGATGCTTTCCCAATGTGGCCACAAGAGGGGGCACAAGCACCTTGCGCTCCTACCCTGGTGCTCGCTCCTGCTCCTCCCTCCATTTAGGATGACACATAACTTGTGATTTAATGTTTAGAACTGGATTGCATTTAGTTTAAAAAGGGGCTTCTGTTTTTTAGGATTTGTAAATGAGCAATGTTACTCAAATCCATCTTTTGGGTTATATCTGTCCCTGACCTGGAATTGAGCAGCCAGCAAATGTAGATAGATAGATAGGTAGGTAGATAGGTAGATGGAGGTAGGTAGGTAGGTAGATAGATAATTAGATAGATAGATAGATAGATAGATAGATAGATAGATAGATAGATAGGAGAGAAAGAAAAGAAGGAAGGAAAGAAAGAAAGGAAAGAGGGAGGAAGGAAGGAAGGAGAAAAGTTAGATAAGAGACACAGAAGCAGAAATAGATTGACAAACAAGTAGTACTTCCCAAATCAGTGAATTCCAGCCACATTGGTTTTGCTCACTTGGAACTCTCAAGAGTTGTAATTTGGGCATCAGCAGAAACCCTGCCTCTTGTCTTTTTGCTATTGCTCAGTAATCAAGAACTGTGGCTTTTGGAAAAAAAAAACCCTGCCCTTGCTTTCTTTTGCAACAGTGGTCCTTTATTGACAAAGAACACTTATTTCCCTATCATTCAGGGATGCACCTGAAACCTAAGCATGAAAAATAATATGGAGGTTGAATGAACTTTTGGTTGCTCAGGTGTCACAGGATATACTTTTCCGTTACAGCTGGGTTTTTTTTGGGGGGGGGAGTTGGTTTAGCCATAGTTGCGGTAGTAAGCCTCCCAAAGTGTGTCTCTGAGGTTGGCTGAAGCTGTAGTCCCTTGCATGTAACAATTAAGTTCTATTTTTGTTGTGCAGAGCATGATTTTAGCAGTCAGGAGGGTCATTTGCCGTCCTTAAGAGCTACGTGCCACTTTTTCCTACGCCGTAGGTGGAAGCATTGTTTAGTTTAATGTTATCAGGGCTACGGTCTCTTGAGTTTTGAAGGTTTCCTGCTATTGTTCGGAAACTGGCATTTGCTTTCCCCGCTCCCTGGTCATGTGTCCTTCCAACTGCAGGTCACCTAAATGTTATCAGCCTTTGGTCTCCTGAGTTGGACAGAGTTCTGATAAAAATTGAACCTTTGGTGGAGGCTTTCCAGGACAATCTGTTAAGTGCCGCTTTCTGTTTGAAGCCTGGAAGTCAGATATTTTGGTTCCCTAGGAGAGTGAGGGAAAACACATTTTAGTTTGTTTTTTTTGTTTAAAACACAGGCGTGTCCAACCTGTTGTGTGCGGGCTGCATGCAGCTCTTGGACAGCTACAAATGCAGCCCCACAAGATCATTAAAAAAAATATTACAAATAAAGGATGTTTCTTACTTACGTACATTAGCTATAGGATATACAGATAGTCCTCAACTTAACAACAGTTCATTTTGGTGACTGTTCAAAGTTACAACGGTATTGAAAAAGTGAGTTATGGCCATTTTTCACACTTTACAACCGTTGCAGCATTCCTATAGTCATGCAATTAAAGCTTAGACACTTGGCAACGGATTCGTATTTATGATGGTGGCAGTGTCCCGGGACCATGTGATCCCCTTTTGTGACCTTCTAACAAGCAAAGTCAACGGGGAAGCCAGATTCACTTAACAATTGTGTCACTGACTTGACAACTTGATTCACTTAACAATTGTGGCAAGAAAGGTCGTAAATAGAGCAAAATTCACTTAAGGTATTTGTCACTGAGCAACAGAAATTTTCGGCTCAATTGCGGCCATAAATCAAGGACTTACCTGTATTTTATATTCAGCCCAGGACAATTCCTCTTCACTCATTGTGGCTCAGACAAGCCAAAAGATTGGACACCTGTAGTTTAACAACAGAACAATGAGCTTGGATTATCTTGGAGATGGTTAAAAGTCTGTTCCGTTAACCCTCTGAGCAAGAGAAAGCTAACAAAGCATTTCTATCTGAAGATACATTTGCACTGAATCACCAAGGAAGCCAGAAGATTGGAAGAATTTTGGCTTTTGGCATGGTTTAGAACTGGCAAGCAAGCCATCACATTTTTTGAAGTCCCTCATGGCATGGTTGTTAGAAAACAAGGCTAACAGACAGCCATTTCCTCCCTGATATTGTTCCATCTGTGTTGAGCCAGGCTTTCCCAGTGCTAAGATTTCAAACAATGCCAAAGGAAACAACTGGTAAAATAAATAAATAAATAAATAATTTTATTTCTATACTGCCCTTCTCCCGAAGGACTCAGGACGGTGTACAGCCTATTCAAAGCACAAGACAAACATCAATTAAAATAATTTAAAATTATTAAATAAATTCGGCTCAATTTAAAACCCCAGAAATTTAAAACACCCAATTTAAAATTATTATGTTGATAGCCCGGCCTGGCGGAACAACAGGGTCTTGAGTGCACAACGAAATACCCGGAGGTCGGAGATCTTACGTATTTCCGGGGGCAGTTCGTTCCACAGGGCTGGGGCTCCCACAGAGAAGGCCCTCCCCCTGGGTGTCGCCAGCCGACATGACTTGGCCGATGGCACCCTGAGGAGACCCTCTCTGTGGGAGCGAACTGGCCGGTGGAAGGCTATCGGTGGCAGAAGTCGGTCTCGAAGGGGTAGAACCACCCCATTTCTCTGGTGCTGTTAGTCCTCGATTTACGACCACAATGGAGCCCCAAAATGTCTGTTTGCTAAATGAGTCATTTGTTAAGTGAATTTTGCCCCACTTTCTCATCTCTCTTGTCACAGCTGTTAACTGAACCACTGCAGTCGGTAAGTTAGTAAGATGGTTGTTAAGTGAATCTGGCTTCCCCATTGATTTTGCTTGTCTGAAGAGCACAAAATGTGATCACATGACCCCGGGATACATGAACCGTCATAAATATGAGTCATTTGTCAAGCATCTGCATTTTTGGACACATGACCACGGGGATGCCGCAGTGGTTGAAAGTGTAAAAACAGGTTGTAAGTCCCTTTTTTAAAGTGCCGTTGTAACTTTGAACGGTCGCTAAATGAATCGTTGTAAGTTGAGGACTACCTGTATTAAGATTCTGTTTGCCTTGCCAGTTCCAAGCTGAAGATGTGTCCCATCACCTGTGAAGGAAGAGATACTGAGTTCCTGTCACCTGGCTCTTTAGGGATATAAAACGGGTTTTTGATTTTGTTTTGGTTGTGTTTCTCTTCCTTTTAAAAGGTTTTTTTTTAATTCCAGCTTTATTACTTTTTTTTATAAACAACTCAAGGCAGCAAATATGCCTAATACTATTTTCTCTTTATTTGCCCACCCCCCACCAACCAGCAGCCCTTTGAGCTACACTGAGTGGTTGGCCAAAGTCACCAAACAGGCTGTCATGCCTAAGGTGGGACTAGAACTCTCAGTCACCTGGTTTCTAGCCTAGTATCTTCACCCCTAGACCAAACAGGCTCCTTTGCTCTGTTTTCAACTCATTTTGCCCTTATCTATTAATGCACATCTTTAGCCTGACTAGGTGGCTCAGTGGCTAAGACACTGAGCTTGTCGACCAGAAAGGTAGGCAGTTCGGCGGTTCAAATCCCTAGTATAGGTCTCCTGCGTGAGCGGGGGGTTGGACTAGATGACCTCCAAGGTCCCTTCCAACTCTATGTTGTCTTTTTTCTGGTGAAAAATGTGCGGGCCACCCCTTGAAGGCCATGGCAGTTAAATGATTACAAAGGGAATAACCTCACTAAATGCGACAAATATTTTATATTAGTGAAGGATAGTTTGTTTTCTACTTTGCGTAAACCTCAAGCAGTGGCTGTCCTCTTAGTAAGGTTGAACGGTACATAAAAGTAGAGGCTTACTTCTTCTTTAGGGAGAAGCTGAAGGGGGTGGTGTCCAGTTTTACATGTTTTTCCCACCCCTGCTTTAATCGTGTTCAAAACCATGCAAGTAAATCGCTCTATTTAGCAAAGAAATGAAAAGGAGGGAAGGGAAAGGTTTGTCTCTTATTCTGAGCTTGTGGTTTATTTATGGTTAATGCTGCCTTGGATATCATAGCTTTTTCCTATAGAGAATGTTTGCAAAAGGAGGGCGGAAAACCCCAACACAAAGCGATGCGTCCACAAAATGAAAAGAGAGTACATGGAAATAGGCATAGTCAATCAACATAAGGGGAAAAAAGGCAACATTAAATGTTGCACAAATCAGGTATGAGCAAATAAAGGACTGGATGGCAGTGTATTCTTTTTGTTTGATAGCTAAGCAAACATATAGAACAGCTTGTACCTTACAAATGATCTCACCAATTCATTATCCAGAAGTCCTTGCAATCAATTATGTTCCTGAGGCAAGTTGTGAGGCTGCTTGGAAAAAAGAATGGCCCAATGCAGACACAATGTCCCTGAATGGTTAAATAGTCTCCGCCTAAAGGTAAAGGTTTCACCTGTCCAGTCATGTCCAACTCTAGGGGGCAGTGCTCATCTCTGTTTCTTTACTGAGGGAGCCAGCGTTGTCTGAAGATGTTTCCATGGTCATGGAGCCGGCATGACTTTACGCCGAGGCGCAAAAAACGCTGTTACCTTCCCACAGAAGTGGTACCTGTTTATCTACTCGCACTTGTGTGTTTTTGAACTGCTAGGTGGGCAGGAGCTGGGTCAAGGAACGGGGAGCTCACCCTATCTCGCTGTGCTCGGGTCTCAAACTGGGCTGTCAGCATTCCAGCAGACAAATTCAGAGTCTTCACCCACTGAGACATTGCCACCCCCCCCACCCCCCTCACCAATTCTCCAGATATGAACGTTAAAAAAAGGCAATGTTCATCCATAATTCATGGGTGGGCAGCACTTTCGGAATCTCAAGAGCGGTGGAAGGCAAAAATTTGGGAAAAGCTGTTGGCTGCTACCATAACGGTATCTGAAATGAGTTTTATGTAGCGATTTTAATTTGCATTATTGGTACCTTAATTCAATTTGCTTTTAATAACACAACAGTAAAAAACACATTATATACCCTCACACACACACACACTGTATGTATGTATGTATGTATGTATGTATATGCAGATAACATCTGTAGTCAGAAGTCTTGATCAGAAGGAAATTTTGTTGATTTTCAAAACAAAAACTTGAGTCTCTGGAAGGATTTCCACACATTTGGCCTTGACCCGTGAAGTATCTTTCAGCTGCGTCCTTCTCAACTGTCTGTCCTTGTAAATCCGTTCAAGGATCTCCAACAAGAAAGGGCTGCATGTGCAGCTTTCCTCATGGTGTGGCTTGATTGCAAGCCTTTTTTTTTAATCTCAAGGGTGTGAGTACCTGCCTTTTTTCGGAGACTGCTTCTTGGTTGCATGTTGCAATTTTTTTGGGTGGTCATGAGCTGTGGTAAACCTAAAGTACCATCCTAGCTGTTTGTAGATCTGACAGATAAAAACTGGACGGTGGAAAGCTTTTAAGGGTATTGAGGGAGATGTTCCCAATTGATTTCAGGGTATTTTCTGCTGATGCTCAAGCAACAGAGGAAGTCATGGGTTTCAGAGACAGTGGGAAGTCATCCCAATTCAGACATTTCCTCCACTTACTGGAGTGTAAATATAAATAAAGCAAACTGGAGGGAATGGTAGAGAAATGTTGGCTCTTGTTTTTAGAAACCGAAGACTATTTACATACAGGAAGACTAATGGATATGCTAAAAAAAAAAACAAAGATGGCTAAAGATTAGCCATTTACATACCCAGCAGCACAAGATAAGCTGTTAGTGTTTGCCTTGTTTATAATCTTAGCTGTGATTTTTGATTAAAGAGTCATAGCCATAGCTCAGTCTGACTTAACTGAAGCAAAACGGCATACTCCTTTGGTTAGAAAATCAGCAGTTTTTCCATAATTGAAGACTGGCGAGAGAGAAGATGGTGGCAAATGAGCTGGAGAACTTCTTAAAAGAACTGATGATGGCACATTTATTAAAAGCAAAAAGAGAAGGAAAAAAAATAGCCCTCCCTTTTCACCCAGAATGGCAGCATGCAACAGAACTACGCTTTCTTAAAAACAGAGTACGGAAACGCCAAGCAGCACGATTGCAAACAACGAAGGCACTGGGAATGCGCTGGTTCTGTTCCCAGTAGTTGATTTGGCGGAAGTAAGCCTTGTAGTCTTCCGGACTGCGTTAGTGACTTTGCTGCTCCGCCGTGTGGTTGCGTTTCCAGCTACGATAGGCTTCGAGGTCTGGTTTCGTATCGATACGCTGGTGCTCTCGGTTGCCCTCGGTGTGTTGCCGCTCCCGGTTGTCACTGTAAATCCTTTGGTGGTGCGAACGGGTGACACGTTGGGGGCCAGGCTGCTGGGAGCAGATGTGGCCTGGCTGCTGGGCGCTTTAGAAAGAACCGTGACGTTGTTAGTGGGGATTTCGGAAACAATCGTTTCACGAGGAGGTTCGGTAACAGAGGTGGTGTTGCCCTTGGGGGCATTGGTAACAGAGATGACGTCCTCGGTGGTTTCAGGAGCAGTGGTTTTGTGGTCACCGGGAGCTTGGGTAGGAGAGGTGACATTGTTGTCAGGGGGTTTAGCAACAGATGTGGTGTTATCGATAGGAAGCGGAGCCTGTTGTGTTGTAGAAGCTGCAGCACCGTGGGTAGAATTGTTTGCTGTTTGCGCATAGTTAATCCTGGTAAGCAGTAGAATCACAATGGAGTAGAGTTGGGGCTTCATTATTGCACCTCTACGATAGACATAAAATGGAAAGAACATTCACATCAGACTTTGTAGGATTGCTCTCTGCTGATGACCAGCCCAAATATCCTATTTCTTTTCCAAAAGTCAAATTCATGGGATTTTGCCTGAGCTTGATAGCAATAGCACTTAGACTTATATACTGCTTTACAGTGCTTTGCGGCCCTTTCTAAGCAGTTTACAGAGTCAGCATATGGCCCCCAACAATCTGGGTCCTCGTTTTACCCACCTCGGAAGGAGGGAAGGCTTAGTCAACCTTCAGCCTGGTGAGATTTGAACTGCCAAATTGCAGTCAGCAGAAGTGGCCTGCAGTATTGCACTCTAACCACTGTGTCACCTTGGCTCTTTGCCTAGATCGATATAGCCTAGGTCCATGCTACACATTTTCCTGATGTATCTGGGTTCCAGACAAGATTTCTTTCAATATGACCTGTAGCCTAAAGGGCATTTTGTAGATTTAAAAACTGAATTTATCCTTTGGATTGTTCTCCCAGCGCCAATCAGAGCTTAATAGTTTTGCATGTCCGTTTTACGCTCTTAATAAAACGTATAATCTAAAAGGATTAACACCCGTTGTTTCTGATGTTGTTTAGGGCTCAGCTAATACAGGTATCCCTCCACTTAACAACAGTTCATTTAGTGACCATTCAAAGTTGCAACAGCATTGAAAAAAGTGACTTATGACCATTTTTCACAATTACAGCTTCTGCAGCATTCTCATGGTTCATGCGATCAAAATTCAAATGCTTGGCGACTGGTTCCTATTTATGACGGTTGCAGTGTCCCGGGGTCATGTGATCCCCTTTTACGACTTTCTGATGAGCAAAGTCAATGGGGAAACCTGATTCACTCAACAACCGTGTTACTAATGTAACCACTGCAGTGATTCACTTAACAAATGTGGCAAGAAATGTCATAAAATGGGTCAAAAGCCACTTAACAAATGTCTCACTTAATGACATAAATTTTGGGTTGTATTGTGGTCGTAAATGAAGGACTACCTGTAAAGGAAAAGCTGCATTGCAATGAAGTTGGCTTTTTCACTTTTCCAGCAAGAAGTGGATTGGCTCCTTATTGAGCCTGGAAGCCCTAAAAATACCATTTCTATATTAACTATTGTGAAGTATAAATAGATTTTTGTTCATTTGTTTCTTAGCTCGACAGATGCCAAACTGTCTATGATAATTATATTGCCCTTGATTTAAGGGGGAAGAAAATCCTCCCAGGTGTTCCTCAGAATTCCTAGGATTACAACTCCCAGCATTCCCAATGATACAGATTAAAGACAATACAGATTATCTTCTTTATTCCCCCATTTATTGGTATTATGATGATTATCATCATCATTATTTTGTTGCTTTGCATGTACACCGAGAGCATCTGTTCCGGAGATAAATTCCCTGTGTGGTTTAATCATACTTCTTTTTTTAAAAATTTGATTTATATGCCGCCCTTCTCCGGAGACTCAGGGCAGCTTACAGTGCATTAAGCAATAGCCTTCATCCTTTTGTATATTTATACAAAGTCAGCTTATTGCCCCCACAAACTGGGTCCTCAATTTACCTACCTTAGAAAGGATGGAAGGCTGAGTCAACCTTGAGCCTGGCAAGATTCGAACCTGCAGTAATTGCAGGCAGCTGTGTTAATAACAGGGTGCTCTAAACCACTGTACTACCAAGGCTCTGTACTACACTTGGCCAAATAAAGTATTCAATTCAATTCAGCAAAACTTTTTCTACTCTACTGGTGCAATGGAAAGCATTTCCCCTTAGTTAGATTGATCCTTTACAAATTCCTGAGAATTGTATGGAGAGAATGCAAAAAAAAATTGAGTTTCTTGCTTTGCCCTTTTGTGTGTTTATTCGTCTCTGGATGGCTTATGAGAGAAGCACATCTGGTGAGACAGTTGTGGGTTGTTGTATGTTAGGCTGCAGTCTATTTAGAAAGATCATCTGATGTTTACCGAAATGTTCAATAGAAATCTGTGTCATTCTCTCAGGTGTCCCTGTCCCTTGTAAGTCAAAGTGAGGCAGGACCATGTACGATTTTTTTTTCTCCTTATATGCTTCTTTGTTTGCAAGTTCAGATGTTTTAACGATTATTTTTCATAGAGATCGTTATACTGAACTGTGCTTTCCCTTCTCTGCTCATTCTAAGATTTGTATGATTGTAGTGGCCTTTAAAATACTTGAAGGGTGCCAGTATTTTAAAGGTAATAATAAATCCAGTTTTGATTCCTAGTGATGAAATCAAGCCTGGTAGATATATTTGGAGAACTGAACCTTGCTTAACAGTTCTTAAGCATAGAAAGCTGCTTTCTGCGCTATCAGAAATTCGTCCATTTAGATCAGTATTTCCCAACCTTGGCAACTTTTAAGATATATGGACTTCATCCCCCTGTATGTTCTCGCTGGAGAATCCTGAGAGTTGGTTCACACACCTTAAAAAACATCAAGGTGGAGAAACACCGATATAGATTAACACATTCTCATTCTCCATCCTGCTGCTTGACAGCATTAGGTGGAAGTGGAGATCCAGAATTGAATAATTTGCAGTAGTTGGCAAATTCCCAATCCAAATGAAAGAAAAGCAGGAAAAACCTCTGTTAATCCATTCTAAAAACACGATTCTACAGATCTAGAGTATGGCCCTTTGCCTCTTCTGTTTCTTGTCAAATGGAAATTAAGCATCAAACATCTCTGTATTTAAAAGAAGCTTGCTGGTCTGACATTCTTCTTACAGTCCAGCTTCTCCTCCTATTCCTCTGACTCTGTTTTTGCTCATTGAGCAGAGGAACACACACAGGAAGGGAGAAAAGTTGCTACAACACGGATCCTTCTTTCTCCCACAAGTATAAAATGAGGACCGGGGGTCCTTGGTGCTCTCTGAGCTTGGTTGTTTTCTTGCAGACATTTCATCAACCAAATTAGGTAACATCAAAGGTGCTAGCTAGCACCGATGATGTTACCTAATTTGGGTAAGGATACATCTGCAAGAAAGCAACCAAGCTCAGAGAGCACCAAGGACTCTTCGTTTCAACCCTGAGCTACAAATATTCTCCTTTAAAATTAGGATCGCTCACTCCAAAGCCAGGCAAACCAAAACCTGTACATATTCTGCACCTGATAGCCTAACACATTGAAACAAAAAAAATCCAAACATCTAAACCAGGGGTCTCCAACCTTGGCAACTTTAAACCTGGCGGACTTCAACTCCCGAATTCCCCAGCCAGCAAAGCTTAAAGTTAAGGCTTAAAGTTGCCAAGGTTGGAGACCCCTGATCTAAACCACCAACACCAAACTTGCGATTCCTGTGCCCTTTGGATGCAGTGGGACTGCAGGCAAAAATTAAAGAATCAGTTCTTACACAACTGTGTCAAATTCCATACCTCTTCTCTGCCTTCTCTTTTTCCTTCTGAACGTTGTCTTGGAAAATGGAAAAGCCGTTCCTTAGCTTAACTACTATCCAGACTTCGAAATAGCTGTCCCAGAATATCAAGGGTGGCAATTTATGTCAAGAGTGATGTAAGCACCCAGCTAACAAAGGACTCATTTCCTTGTTTGCAAACCAAAATCCAAAGTCAATATTGTTTTAAATAGAAAGACTATCTATATGGTTGGGGAAGTATTTTTAAAAATGTTCAAAGCATATTTAACCTCTCCTGTTTATGCGGTAACAATGCGCCTGATAATCTGGAGCTGCTTTATTTGATGAATTGATGGATTAGCATCGAATGCTCCTCAATAAGATGAAAGTCTCCCAAGAGAAATCGGCAACAAGGTTTTGATCATGAGCATTGGTTAAAATTACAGATGGCTTAGGAACACAACTATTTTAGTATTAACTGTCATATGTTGCACTTTGTTAACTTTTGTAGCCTGATTAATGAAAATCCTTGATAATTCATTATGATAGAGAGATCAGTTATAACAGGGGTCTTCAAACTTGGCAGCTTTAAGACTTGTGGACTTCAACTCCCAGAATTCCTGGCTGAGGAAGTCTGGGAGTTGAAGTCCACAAATCTTAAAGTTGCCAAGGTTGGAGACCCCTAACTTATAACATTAAGGCCACCCAACAATGTTGATGGAGGAAACATATAAAAACAGTAACACAACTCTCAAAATAGCTATGATAACACTTAAAAAAAAACAAAAAACCAGAGCCTCCCCTATTTTTTTTTCTAAAGAAGAGGGAAATCCCAGCCCTGGAAGCTTTCACTACTTCTCTTTGTATTGCAATCCTTCATCTTGCCCACCCCGCAAAAGTTCATTGTGGATCCTGCCCACCAAAAGGATCCCTCCCCAGCATTATATTCTAAACCCGTTTCAAAACACTCAAGTTTTAGGTGTGCATTCACTTCTCCCCCTCCCTCCCTCCCCCACTCTTTCTCTCACAGTTACTCTGTTTTAGAAAGGAGAGTGGGTGGTGGTAAAGTTGTATGCCTCTGTCTTTTTTTAAAGTAGCAGGTGCCTCTTTTTCTTTGGTGTGAAAGATTTTGACCTTTGTAGGACAGCCTGTTTTGCAGAAAAGCAGGTTGCTGATCTCTTTAAGTTTGTAATGATATGGTGAGGCCAACATTTCCTGACTCTGCACTCTTTTTTTTGGAACTCAACGTGCAAAACTGAAAATGAACCGCTAATGAATGTTGCAGCAAATATGATGGACATAATCAGGTTATACAACATATTCTACTGAAGGAAGCTGTGGATATTGCTTGCATCTGTTTTTCCCTATTCTGTGTCTACATGGAGCTTTGTCAGGCTGGAAGAATCAGGACCACCTGTTAAGTTCCAGTTAAGAAGATTTATTGCTCGCACTTATACACAAGAATTTAGTCAACTGTCAGCACAAGCTTGGCACTAGATAAGAGTCAGAGGTGGGTTTCAGCAGGTTCTGATCAGTTCTGGAGAACCGGTAGCGGAAATTTTGAGTAGTTCAGAGAACCGGTAGTAAAAATTATGACCGCCCCCGCCCCCATCTATTCTCTGCCTCCCGAGTCCCAGCTGATCGGGAGGAAATGTGGATTTTGCAGTAACCTTTCCCTGGAGTCAGGTGGAAATGGAGATTTTGCAGTATCCTTCCCCTGGAATGGGGTGGGAATGGAGATTTTATAGTATCCTTTCCCTGCCACGCCCACCAAGCCACACCCACAGAACCTGTAGTAAAAAATTTTGAAACCCACCACTGATAAGAGTACATAGAATTCAAGGGTGGGGGGGTTGGACTTCAGTCTCTTGTGGCAATGTAAGGACTCCAGGCTGATTCCTCTCTTGACTCCTCCCCCAGACTCTGCCTCTGCTTGTCTTGTAGAAATCTTTATATGATGACTTCTGGTATTCTGAATTTACTTGCTATATATATATCACAGCAGATCAACCCTTCATTCCTGTCTATGATACCTGAAGGAACATTTGATTCAAGGAAGCCTCAAGCTAGTTGAGCTTTCCCTAAACTGATGAGCCTAGTTTGAATGTAAATTTTGGGCCTTCTAGTCAGAAGACATGCAGAAGATACCAGTATTGAGCTAGACGCTAGAGCATCAAAAAGCCATGAGTTCACATACGATGTGAGAGAAAAGGTGGCACAGGCTGTACTGCTCAATCACAAAGTTTGAAGCTTGAAGCCCCTGGTATGAGCCAGGGGTGGGTTCTAAATTTTTTTACTACCGGTTCTGTGGGCGTGGCTTATTTTGTGGGTGTGGCTTGGAGGTCATGTGACTAGGTGGGCGTGGCTAGCTGGTCAGAGTCATTTCTGGAAGGTCCTTGCACTTATGACCAGTCCTCGCACTTACGACCCGACGCATTTGTTTGCTTTTAACACTGATCAGCTGTAGGATGGCCCTTTGAAGCCCCACGGCAAGAGTTTAAACAGTTTTTTTCCCTCTAGTCATCAGCTGGGACTCAGGAGGCAGCAATAGATTGGGGGTGGGACCAAATAAAAGGTAAGAATAACGTAGGGGGGTGGAGGGGTGGGAGGGCGTTAGGGGGCGAGAACTGGTTCGGTGATGTCATATCGTTACCGCTACCGACTCGGCCGAACCAGACCGGACCGGGAGGAACCCACCACTGGTATGAGCTAGTGGCATGTTGTAAGGTCATGATAGCTCCTTACATTTTTTTTTTCTTTCAAAATTCTAAAAGAGTCATCTGTGGGAGGACAAACTTCCTTGAGAGGCATCTTAATCACTATGGCCAGTTTCCTATGTTTCTATACAACAGGACAATTATACTCCTATCCCAGATATCTACTAACACATTTCTGAAAGATTTGCAGTAGATCTGTTAAAAAATTCGAGTCTAACAAAGCAAAGGACGAGGGGTGACCTGCTTGCAGTCTTCCAATACTTGAGGGGCTGCCACAGAGAAGAAAGGGGTCTTATTCTTGAATGCACCTGAGGGGAGAACATGGAGTTATGGCCGGAAACTTGTCAAAGAGAGATCCAATCTGAAACTAAGGAGAAATTTCCTTTCAGTGAGAACAATTAATCAGTGGAGTGGCTCACCTCTAGAACTTGTGGGTGCTCCATTACTATAAGTGTTTAAGAGACTGGATAGTCACTTGTCTGTAGCAATAGCACTTAGACTTATATACCGCTTTACAGTCCTTTACAGCCCTCTCTAAGTGGTTTACAGACTCAGCCTATTGCCCTCTCCAACAATCTGGGCCCTCATTTTACCCACCTCGGAAGGATGGAAGGCTGAGTCAACCTTGAACCTTGTGAGATTTGAATTGCCAAATTGCAGGCAGCCGGCAGTCAGCAGAAGTAACCTGCAGTACTGCACTCTAATCACTGCGCCACCGAGGCTCTGTAATAGTATATAGTCTCCTGCTTTTTTTTTTATATATATATATATATATATTTTATTAGATTTCTATACCGCCCTTCTCCCGAAGGACTCAGGGCGGTGAACAGCCAAAAGATAAAAACATAGAAAATACAAAATTTAAAATAGGTTAAAACAGATTAAACAGTTTGGCTAAATTTTAAAAAATATCCCATAATATCAAATTCATGTTTAAAATTTAAATTTAAAATTTAAAAATTTTAAAAAGGAGAAGATTTGCTTGAGGAGGAGGTTGGACTAGAAGACCTCTGAGGTCTTTTCCAACTCTGTTATTCTGTATTCAGATCAATAAACAGCATTCCCTTCTCTTCAAAAATACTACTAACCTGAAGAAAGATTAACTAGAAGTTAGTAGGTGAGAAGGACTCTTTGAAAAAGAATCTCTTGGATGTGAACACATAAAAATCAAGAAAGGAAAACCACTCGATGCAATGGGGATTATTTACACCCAAAAGCCCTCTCAAATGTTCTGTTTTAATAATTTCTAGAAAGCCAATAATTTTGAGAAAGCCAATTTCTAAGTTGACGGTGCCAACCTAATGTCCAGAGGCTGTTTCGTAATAGGGAGGCTGCCGCCAAACAAGACTGCCCCTTTGCCCCATCTGTCTGGGAAAAGTTGGCAGCAAGTCCATATTGGCCAAATTCAGTGGCTGCTTCTAATGTGGAGAGGGCAGTCCTGTAAGTACCAAGCCTTAGGATTTTTTAAGTCAAAAGAAGCACTTTGAATTCCTTTCGGAAACTTCATGGTGAAAATTGCAGCACCCATAAAGCACCGTACTTATCAATGTATAACATTGATTAATTGATACCTGCATTGGATCCTGAAATTTAGATTCTCTAACCCCTGCCTTTCTCTGTGGCTGCTAGCATCCTCCTCCTTTCTTTGGGAATCCTATCAGAAAATGAGCAGAAATGTCAGAAAAAGAATTAAAAGCACAAGAAATACGCTGCTAAAATGGCAAAGGGTTCCGTCTGGGTGAGAGTTATTTTGCCTGATGTCTATTTATGGCAGTGTTGCAGTTGGGACTTAAACCAAAGTTCAGGTAGTCCTTAATGACTGTTGCATAGTGGCTGCTTGAAGTTAAGTGGCACCCAGAAAAGCTACTTATGACCCAGATTCAAAGTTATGGCACTCGTGCTCCCCCAGTCACATGACTACATTTTGGGCATTGTATTTACAGCAGTTTGCGGCTTCCTATGTTCACGTGTCTTTTGTTTACAACATTTTTGCTGGAAATGTTCTGGTTTATGGCCAAACAAAATGAACTACAGGTAGTCCTCGACTTATTACCACAATTGAGCCCAAAATTTCTCTTGCTAAGTGTTACGTTTGTTAAAGGAGTTTTGTCCCATTTTATGACCTTTCTCGCCACAGTTGTTAAGAGAATCACTGTAGTTACTAAGTTAGTAACACCGTTGTTAAGTGAATCTGGTTCCCCCATTGATTTTGCTTGTCAGAAGGCCGCAAAAGGGGATCACGTGACCCCAGGACATGGCAGCTGTCGTAAATATGAGCCAGTTGCCAAGCATCTAAATTTTAATCATGTGACTATGGGGATGCTGCAGTGGTCAGAAGTGTGAAACATGGTCATAAGTCACTTTTCCCCATGCCATTGTAACTTTAAACGGTCACTAAATGAACTGTTGTAAGTCGAGGACTACCTGTATGGAAACCATGAGTTCACTTAACAGCATTTGCTTTACAACTGCTGCAAAAAAGTCGTAAAGTTGGGTATCGTCATATGGTCTTTCAATGGTCAAAACGTACTACCATAATTGCAGGCTCAATTACAGTTGTAAATTGAGGACTGTCTGCATGTAACTCTCAACATTGGGCAGGGAAGCAATTGGCCCTTAGTTTTCCAGGAATCGAACACTACAGTTGTGGGTTTTGTGTATCTACTAACTCAACTTTGCTCTCACAATAACAATAGCACTTAGACTTCTATACCGCTTCCCAGTGTTTTACAGCCCTCTCTAAGTGGTTCGCAGAGTCAGCCTCTTTCCCCCAACAATCTGAGTCCTCATTTTACCCACCTCGGAAGGATGGAAGGCTGAGTCGACCTTGAGCTGGTCAGAACCGAACTCCTGGCTGTGGGCAGAGTCAGCCTGCAATACTGCCTTCTAACCACTGTGCAACCACGGCTCCTACAACCCTGAAGGAAGGGCTTCTGGGGGACGGATTGGGGTTCATCTGCCACAAGAAGCTCTTGCTTTTATTTACAAATGTGGAGGCTTAAAACTAAAATGATGGCAGCTTTGCCAGCCTTGCTCCCCAGTTTGTCCTCTGAAAGAGAGCACAATATTCTCTGCCGTGTTGGCGCAGTGGTTAGAATGCAGAATTGCAGGTTAATTCTGACGACTGCCAGCAGTTCAATCCTGACCGGCTCAAGGTTGACTCAGCCGTCCATTCTTGCGAAGTCGGTAAAACGAGGAGCCAGATTGTTGGGAGCAAGGTGCTGACTTTGTAAACCGCTTAGAGAGGGCTGTAAAACACTGTGAAGCTTATTTCTCTTTAGATCCTTGATTTCCACAAGAAACTGGACTGCCATCTGTCAGAAATGGTGTAAGGCTATGATGGCGAACCTATGGCGAACCTAGTCATATCGGTGGGCATGTGAGCTCAGCTGCGGGCCTTCTGGGCCCATCAGAAGTAGGAAAACAGGCTGTTTCCTGCCTCCAGAGGGCCTCTGGGTGGTGGTGGGAAAGGCCCGTTTTTCTCTCTTCCCCAGGCTCCAGAGCGTTTCTAGGAGGCCCTCCGAAGGCCGGAAACAGCCCATTTGCCAACTTCAGGTGGGACCGGAAGGCCTGTTTTTTGCTGTCCCCAGACTCCAGAGCCTTTCTAGGAGTCTGGGGAGGGTGGAAAACGAGGTTCCCCCCCCCCGGAGGCCTCCAGGGGGTGGGTGGGAAGGCTGTTTTTGCCCTCCCCAGACTCCTAGAAAGGCTCTGGAGCCTGAGGAGAGAGAAAAACAGGCCTATTGGGCGCGTGCAGGAGTAGGGAGAGTGTGTGGGGGTCATGCATGCATGTGCAGGGGCAGGGCGCATAGAATTATGGGTGTGGGCATGCACACGCAACCCCCTCCCCTGCGCTCCCCCCCCCTCGCTCCTGGGACGCGATGCCAAAAAGCCATCACTGGTGTAGGATCTCCTGCTTGGGCGGTGGGTTTGGATTAGATGACCTACATGGTCCCTTCTACTTCTCTTAATGTTTAATCCTGTTGTGATTTAGAAGTTGCTTAAAGGACTTGGAGGTCTGTGTGTGTGTGTGTGTGTCTGTCTGTCTGTCTGTCTGTCTGTCTGTCTGTCTTGCATCTTATTTTTACTTTGTCTTTCTGGCCTTGGCACAGGTGAGCGACACCAGACCCCTTGGCTGTTCCTTTCCCTGAGCTGACCCCATTGCAACTACTCTTAATGAAATTGCCATGCAGCGTTTCTCTAACAATGCCCCGAGCTTGTCAATTCTCGTGCCTTCCTTTTGTTTTGCCATTCTGCTCCCCTTGATCTACAGTGGGGAAAATATACGGTTTTCTAATGAGGAGCAGCCCTCCTTTTTCTGAATCCTCTGCCTCGGGTAACCATGGAAATGGCTGCTGCAGTATGTAAACCTGTTGGGGAAGCTGCAGAGGAGGACTAGGCAGTACAGGCAGTTGTGCCAATCCTGCCCCTCTCTACCTTTTTGCATCCAGCTCAGAAAAATTTACATTCTGGTCAGGGAGCTGCTGTCCACAGCCTCTCCAAAGGGAAACGGGGCTTGGATTTCTTTGCAGCCTTCGTTGCTTGGAAAGCTCCCATCTTTGCCAACCACAGTAATGACGAAAAGAGAGCAGAAGCACAACAATTGCTCTCTGGAGCAGCATCCTCACTGTATTCACCAAGTAGGAACTTCCTGCAGCTTCTCTGTTCTTCAGCTACTCAGTGTGTTTCTCAAGCTGGATGACTTTAGGGACACGTGGACTTCAACTCCCAGAACACCCCACAGCCAGCAAAAATAACTCAGATCCTTTTCAGACTGGAGATACTAAGGCTTGGTCTCCTTCCAGCCAGCCAGGTTCTCATCAATGAAGCTTCATTGCAATTCCACCTCTACCTGACCCCTTTTGTTAAGAGTCTCGTAATGAAACCCCCTCCCTGCTTTCTGAATAGAGACTGCATTAAGCTTAAACAAAGGAGGCTTAAGATTTAGATAATCATTCAAGGCTGTACCTTCTGAAGGCATCCATTAAGCGATAATGGGCGCCTTCGGAGATGGGGCTCCATCCAGAACTAGGTAGGCAGTTCCTTGATTGCTCTGGGTGCCCACACTTGCATGGCATGTCAGGATACTTTATTATATGCCATGTTCACCAGCGGAGAGTTTTAAATCATCTTACCACCAGTTCACCACACACACGCTTGCTTCACGCGTGTGCCTTCTGCGCTTGTGCATTGCTCACACGCGTGCCTTCCGTGCATATGCCCGACCTCGAAAACATGGCTAAATAGGACGGCATTTCGCCCGGGGGGGGGGCACCTACAGTCGCCGCTACCGATTCACCTGAACCGGCTGAATACCACCTCTGATGTTCACCTGATTAAATGGTGCAAACATATTTATTTATCCCAGTTTGTGGTTCTAAGCCAAGGGTGGGGAACTATGACCCTTTTATGACTTGCGGACATGCATGGCTGGCTCAGGAATTTTGGGAGTTGAAGTCCGCAAGTCATAAAGAGGCCATAGTTCCACACCTTTGTTCTAAGCCCTCAAAAAAATGCAACACTGGCTCTCCCCTTGAACTTTGCTGTTAGTTTCCAAACCACTAAGTTGCTGTGTTCCTTTATCAATGAAAAATTGATTTCTGTATGGTGAAAGAATGGAAAGCTGGCTTTAGGAATAAGGAGGGAGTGAGCAAATGGTTGGAGGGGGGAACTTTCAGAAAATATTACTCAGCGGGACAAAGAGGAAAGCACATGAAAAAAACTCAAAATAACCCCTGGATTATGTTTCATACAATCTGGGTCAGAGAGACACTCCAAACGGGCTCGCAAGATTCTATTATTTTGCTCTACAGCAGTAAAAGAGCATTAACTTGAATCCACACTATGCTTGTATGGTTGACCTTGCCTGCCTCGCAGGGCTGACCGTTGGGTAGAAATTTGATGAGAGAAATAAATTAGGTCCTCTCTCCCCAACCTGCTGCTGAGTGAACATGGGGACGCTGAGGTTGACTTTCAACCTGTGTGGAGATTTATGACGTTAAGAGAGCTATGGCCGAGGTATGAAATACTTAAACCATTGTTTGTTTGCTGTGAGTAGCGGTCAGGGTACTCGCCGTGGTAGGCTGCTCTGGGTTCGCACGGGTTCGGAAGAACCCGTAGCTAATGTTATGGCTGGTTCAGAGAACCTCCAAATCCCACCCCTGGCTGGCCCTGCCCACCCCGCCCCGCCACTCCCAGGAGTCTCCATGCGGCCCATTTTGGATGCAAGGTAAGTGTAGGGCCCGCGTGGAGGCTCAGGGAGGGGGGGAAAACGGGCCTCCCAGAAGTTCCGGGAGCCTGGAAATGGGCCCCATTTCCGGCCTTTGGAGGGCCTCCAGAGCCCGGGAGAGGCAGTTTTAATCCTCCCAGAGGCTTCAGGAAATCCTCCAGAACCTGGGGAAGGCAAAAACGCCCTTCTCCTCCATCGTGGTGCAGAAGGCCGACCCTTTTGAAGCCCACCCCTGGTACTCGCTGGCCGAGACCCAGGTATGGGAACGTTGAGGTGACATTGAGCCAGTCATTCATATTCTGGCCAGCCTACCTTTCAAGATTGTTGTGGGGTAAATGAGAACACTTGGTGCACCACCTACAGCTCTAAATGAAAGGAAAATATGGCGTAACACTACTGAATAAGTAAAGTCTTTCTGCAACATCTTAAGGACTACAGGCTCCCAGGCCTATTTAAACAATAATTAGATATTAATACTAAATGAAAACTTGATGGGAGCTGGCAAATAACTCATATCCTATCTCCTCTAGGCTGTTAGTAAGAGTTATGGCAACAGACCATGGTTAGAAGTAATTGCATTTTAGATATCTTTATCCCACTCTCCCCACCACCACCACCACCCCTTTATGCATTGTCATCTTTGGTAAAAAATTAGCATTTATATATTCCAAGGTTTTCTCTCTGGCAACTCTGCCAGTAGATGTATAACGCAGGCCTTCGAGTGTTTTTGTTTCGAGATGTTTAATGACAAAACTATTCATAATCAATACAGAAAATACTGACATTTTAAAATATTTTTGTGAAGAAAATTAAAAATGTAAATACAAAATAACACAGTTCATAAAAACAATCGTATTATTTGGGTATAATTTTCTTCCTTTTTTTTTATTTTCTTAATTCAGTAAGACATAATTTAAGTAAGTAGCAGCTTGGTTACCAAGACGTGATTTTTTTCTGCAGCCCTGCCATTCAAGAGGAGTTGTTATAGTCTTCAGTCATATTTCAGAATCTTAAAACAGGCATTTCTTCTTGCATCTACAGTAATTCATTGTGGAGCAGGAGCATTTATTTCTCTTCCCCCTCCCCCTCCCCAGACATGTTATTAATATGGAATAATGAAGCAATTCATTCATTTAAACACAAATTCACTGCCAGTTGCTAGGGCCACCACAGCAAGCATTACAGTGGAGAACAAATACCCCCTGGGCACATTTGCTTTAGAGGGTGCGCGAGGGCTAATTTTTGTGGCGCGTTCTTCTTTCTTTATTGTTGTGCTTTGTTGTTTCTTTGGGTAGTTTGTAGGCACCCCGCTGGTGATCCTCAAGGTCATAGGAATTGTGGGGACTTCGGCCAGACCTTTTGTGCTGGGCTTCGCAGAGGTTGTATCTTGGATGTAGACCATGTGCGTGGCTGCGGCCACTTCGAAAGAATTAAGGTTCTCTGTGCTGAAATTTTCTGGGTAGGGAACCAGTGGCCTGTCAGTGCTGGTGAATGCTATTGTCGGGTCATCAGTGGTGTTTACATTGATGTCCGTCATTCCGGACGGTTGTTCATACGCTAATTCACTCTGTTCAGTTGCTTCTGCAGAGTCCGTTGTATCCACTGCCTTTATGGCTTTCACGAAGAGGTCTTTCTGTGCCAGGGTTGGAGTAGCTGAGAATGGCCCGGAGCCTTCCCATGACACAGTGTCCTCCTCCTCCGGGCATGGCAACCCAAAGATTGTGGCTTGCGTTTTACCTATCCAGTCCTGCAAATAAGAGAGGGCTGGTGGTTTATCCTCGCATGCCCAGGGATTGTTGTAAAGGGTGATGAGTCGTAGCTGAGCCAGCTGGTCAAATGCTTTGTCAGGGATATAGGCGAATTTGTTGTTGTGCAGATAAAGTTGGGAAAGATGGGCAAGTCTGCCCAGCGTGCCGCGAAGGATTTGCGACAAGAAGTTGTTGGATAGATCCACTGTCTCCACGTTGATAGGGATGTTGGTAGGGACAGTCCAAAGCTTGTTGCTGCTGAGGTTGAGGAACACGAGGCTGCTCATCGTGTTGTTAATGAGCACAGCCCTCTCCACCATGTTCCTCGAGACGTCAAGGACTTTAAGATTCCACTGGTAAGCCGTGTCAAGCTTTTGGAGAACCCTGATGCTGTTGTGCGTGGCATATATTTCCCACAGGGACCTGGGCAGTTGAGCCGGGAGGCTCCGAAGCCAATTGTTGGAAACGTCCAGGGTTCTCAAATTGGCAAACTGAGTCAGCTGGTGGTCGAGATCCACAAAGCGGTTATATGACAAATTCAAATAGGTAATGTTATCTTGAAGTCCGTAGGGCAGCGTGGTCAGGTTTCTGCCAGAACAGTCCACGTTTCTATCGTTTCCTGAGCATGAACACAAAGAAGGACAAATACCCTGAACGGCTGGTATGAAGACGAGAAGAGCCAGGACGCCAAGCGATGCCTTCAAGATCCGGTTCTCCATGGTTGCCTAGAAGCAAACATGTAACACATGCCCAGTTTACTGCACATTTTATTTATTTATTTATTTATTTATTTATTTATTTATTTATTTATTATTTTAGAAGGCTGGTTGGCTTTTTTGGGGAGGGGGGGAGCACTTACCCCTTGGCAGTGGAGTTGCATTTTAAATAAAATCAGACATACCCTCACCCCTGTGGCATATCCCTGTGGCATCATCCTTAATGGTGCCCAAAAAACATGCTTTATTTCCAGGGAAGCTCTCCATCCCCCCTGTCTTGCTGTCTGTCAAAACAGCCTGATCTTGTTTCCATCTCATCTCTCTCCCTTCCCCTTTTCCACTCTCCCATCCTCCTCCAGCTCCTAATGGTAGCATTCTTCCCAAAAACTGCTAGGCTCTTCCAAACGTTGTACAATGTCCGCTTTCTTTCTCTCTCTGGAGCAATCTGAATCCCCTGGTTTGTCTCTCGGATATTCTTCCTGTTATAAAATGATGCTTCTGTGGGAAGGTGGCAGGCAGACTGAGCTCTGGATGTCAGCCTTAGGTCTTAAAAACGCCAGCAGTCGTTATATAGCAGCTCCTTTAGCCATGCCGTAGCTGTAAGGCACGCAAGAGCAAATGGGCATCCATGGGCTCCAAAATGCATTCGGAGCAATTGAAGGCAGGCTTAGAAATCACTGAGAATATTCTCAACAATTCTCCAAGATGCATTCGGAGGATGTTAAGGCACAAACGCTCCCCTGCCTGCGTTTCCTCTCTGTGGATGTTTTTTCTCCATTCTTACCCTAGTCCTATATTCCCCTTTTTTCCAAGAGAGAAACATTTTCAGGACCGAATCAAAGATTTCAGCGGAGATTTTTTGTAGCTGTCACTGCAGCAGATTACCGATGCAGGGAACTGCCAAGTTAGACGACAGTTTCCTTCTGCCGGTATTTTCCCCCCAGTCTCTCTGTCTCTCTCGATTTTTTTTAAAATTTATTTTTTTTAAATTTTAGACACATAACACAGCAGCGCGCGCACACACCTCGTTCTCTGGCAAGAGGATTGGGTCATAAAAGGAGGCAAAGAGAACAGCCAAAGCAACTTACCCCACTCACTCTCTCCGCTGTAGCCTTCAGTGCATCGTTTCCCTGGAAGATTCAGATGCAAAGCTCGGTTTGTTCTCCAGCCGAGCCACAGTTTGTCTGTGGGTTGTGCTTTGCTTCTTCAGCTGCATCGTACTGCCGTTTCCAGGGGCTCTGCAACCACCTGATCAGCTTCCCTTCGGAAGACTGCAGAGCTGTTGGTTGTGGTGCTGACTCAAATTTATCGCGAGGGGTGCACACTCAACAGAATGGGCAGTCCCCTTGTTTTTAATGGGGAAAGCCAAGTTTCTAAACTTCTTACATTATGTTCCCCCCTCTCACTCTTCTTCTGGGATGTCTCTCAGGGCGTTAAGATGCAGCATGAATAGTTTGTGCAAACTGCAAACTCAGTTCCACCTTTTTTATCTGGATGTGTGATAGATATATATATATATTTATTAGGCTTTAAGCTCCATCAGCCTTTGGCTCTTTCCTTCTGCGTTCATGTTTTAAGCATTTTGTCTTTCTGAAATCGTCCTATGTTTCCAAATGGGAACTCTTAAAAGGGTAAAAAAAAAAAAAAAGACTCTGGCAGTTTTAAATGAAATTTATTTCACAAGGATCCAAGGATCATTTCGTCCAGCCTCATCTTCTCTTTCAGAAGCTCATGTGAATCACCACATAGCCTTAATTCCTTTCAAACTCCCAATTGTCCCTTCCATTTTCATGGAAAAAAATCAGAAAATTCCTAGCATAATTTAAGGGACAGTTTATTAAAACTTGCTTTCCCAGAGTGAAGCAGGCGGTTTGGATCGCAGATTTGTTAAGATAACATTTAGCCCAATTGGGAATTAGTGATTGATGCATAGGAATTTTAGAAAGGCCATGTCTACATAAAATGAATCAGTAAAACTTCCATTTTTTTCAGCTATATTTCCTTACTTTATCCTATTTCAGTAGCTGCTTTAAAAATACACTGCCATAATGATATGTACTTAGCTATATTTTTAACATGCTTTTGTATTTTTGGCTTAGTTTGACCAAACTGGGCCACTGAGAGCGGGTAACTAAACCTGATGGTAGCTTTAATCTAGATGAAGAACATGGCTAAATTTTACTATCACAGCCAACAGTGGTTTTGTTTTTCCCTTCTGTGAAGAGGTTTAAATATCTCTTCTAGCTTAATGTAGGGTTCAGCTCTTTTCTCTTTTCCAAAGCCTTCCTTTATTAATGTCCTCTTTCATGGTCCAAAATAATGTGCTTTTTCAGAGAAAGACTTTGCTTGTATGTGTAGAACCTAAGGATGTAGATTAGTTTTTTCCCAACCTCGGTTATTTCCAGATAGGTGAACTCCTCCAAGATTCTTCTCACAGTTATTGCTATTGAGCCAAAATTCACCTAATCTGTACCTGTACATTTGGTTTTTCTTGGCTGAGTGTAAAATCTTATTTTTTTCTCCATTGAATTTCCAGTTCGAGTCTGGCAAAATCAGTGGTGAAATTCAATTTTTTTTACTACTGGTTCTGTGGGCATGGCTTGGTGAGCATGGTGTGGCTTGGTGGGTATGGCTTGGTGGGCATGGCAGGGGAAGGATATTGCAAAATCTCCATTCCCATCCCACTCTGGGGCCAGCCAGAGGTGGTATTTGCCGGTTCTCCAAACTACTCAAAATTTCTGCTACCGGTTCTCCAGAACCTGTCAGAACCTGCTGAATTTCACCCCTGGTCAAGATCCATCCAGTTTTCCTTTATCCTATCAGTGTACAGTACCTGCATTCTACATACAGGTAGCCCTCGACTTACAACCACAATTGAGCCCAAAAGTTTTGTCGCTAAGTGAGACATTTGCTAAGTAGATTGTGCCCCATTTTACGACCGTTCTTGCCACAGTTGTAAAGTGAATCACTACAGTTAAATTAGTAACACGGTCGTTAAGCGAATCTGGCATTCCCATGGACTTTGCTCGTAAGAAGGTCGCAAAAGGTGATCACATGACCCTGGGACACTGTCACCGTCATAAATGTGAGTCAGTTTCCCAAATGTTTGAATTTTGATCATGTGACCGTGGGAATGCTGCAATGGGGGTTGTAAATGTGAAAGATGGACATGAGTCATTTTTTTTCAGGGTGGTTGTAACTTCAAATGGGTCACTAAATGGGTCACTACCTGTAATGATTTCCCTGAAGCTTCCCAGTGGCCATGGAATATGCAGGAATAGATGAAAGGGGCTCTGTGGTTACCAGACTTTATGGAAAACCAGTCTCTTTTTGCTGGTGTCACAACTGTAGTTACTCTTGAGAGCACATGACTGATAGAATTCTACATCTTATATAAGGCCTTCAGAAAAACCACAACGGTAAATATAAATAGGAAGGGACAAAGTAGAACTTTAGTCTTTATTTAATCAGCTAGGCACACTGACACTCTCATCAGAACAGGATTATATAATGTTTAGATTAGGTTGAAGGGGTCCATCTAACTCAGAATTCTACTTTTTGGGAAGCCTATAGGAAATGAAACCTTCTCTAAATGGCCTCTATCATTCGGAGAGAGAGAGAGAGATCATGTCTGAATATACGAGTTTCATAAAGCCTCTGTGATGGCAGCTGTTGATACTGCCCTTCATGAAATTATTATGAAGTCATTTAATCTAGTCGCCATCTCTGCATCGTGGCAGGGGCTTCAGTAAATTCAGCATGCGATAATGAATTAAATCCTCTGGACTGGAACAGGAGGGGTTAGGGTTTGTTTGGGGTTTTTTGTTTTTTGGGTTTTTTTTTTTTTTAAAGATTTAGTTTTCTGTATTTGCTGTAAAAGCTTAACTTTTCTGGTAAAATATAGGCCAACATATTTTTCTTTAGGCAGAAAAACTCTTTGGTTTAGAACTCTAGTGAACTGTTTGTAAATGGCTATTGTTGGTTGTAAAGTGAACTTTTTCGAGTGCGGTTGATGGTTCTTTTGCTTTTCGAAAGTGATCGCTTATAAATAATTTGGAATTGCCATTTTACAGGAAGAATTGGTGTAGTGGGGGACTATGGGTGGGGATGATTAATGGGCCTTCATTTCTTTTTTTAACCACAATTTATTAAACAGATTAAACAGATACAAAGAGTTTATACAGAAATATATTTTTAAAAAATATGTAGAGAGTGCAGGACTGGAGGGAGGGAGGAAGGAAGAAAGGAAGTTCCCTCATTATCCTCCAATAGGTATTATTAGTTAGATTTATATGCCACCCTTCTCTGGAGACTCAGGGCGGTTTACAATGCATTAAGCAATAGCCTTCATACTTTTGTATATACCTGCTTAGTAGGGCTTCCGGGCCCCCCCAAGCAGTGTTCTTTTTTATATAAAGTCAGCTTATTGCCCCCCACAAACCGGGTCCTCATTTTATCTACCTCGAAAGGATGGAAGGTTGAGACAACCTTGAGCCTGGTGAGATTTGAACTTGCAATAATTGCAGGCAGCTGGCAACTTAAGTGCTACTTTTTTTTTTTTTAATTTGATTTATATGCCGCCCTTCTCCGGAGACTCAGGGCGGCTTACAATGCGTTAAGCAATAGCCTTCATACTTTTGTATATTTTATACAAAGTCAGCTTATTGCCCCCACAAACTGGGTCTTCATTTCACCTACCTTAGAAAGGATGGAAGGCTGAGTCAACCTTGAGCCTTGGAGAGATTTGAACCAGCAGAAATTGCAGGCAGCTGTGTTAATAACAGGGTGCGTAGACCACTGTACTATCAAGGCTCTACTTTAACAGCACTTAGTCCACTGCGCCATCAGGCTCTTGTATATTCTTGTATATTCAACATTAGCAACTTACTACTGTCTTTTAAAATACAACCAAATACCTCTTTATTCCACACCTCGCCCCCTTTTCTATAAATTCATTTCTAAATCTTCAGCTCTTCTTATTAGTCAGCAAATATACGGTAAAAATGAACAAAAACACCTAATGACATAAGTATACAATCCCCTTTCTATTAGGGGAAAGTTCCCCTCATCCGTCTCTCAACAATTAAATATTGCCTCCCCCAATAAAAAAAACCCAATAAACATTATCTGAAATAATAACCTTTTATTTAGATATCAAAAGCTAATCCCTTACCCCATTAGATATTTCCAAAAAGAAATTCAGATAACCATTCAGCATCACCAGAAACCAGAACTCGTTATTTAACAGTAAACAGAGCTATCTATTTTATATTTTTCCTTCTTCCTTCTTCCTCCCAACCTTAAGTCTCCTAATTAATGGCCCTCCATTTCTGACCAATTGAATGAAGAACTACACTTGCCCGTTGCCCCTTGGCACAAGCAAATAGGACCTTTCTGAAAAACCACAATGTGGGTCTAGTTAGGAAGGGACAAACAAGAGAAGTGAGCTTTAATCTCGCTACTTGTTGAAGATGCATTCCAAAATGTGTTTCAAATGGTGAGTATTTGGGCTCTTCAGTGCTAATTTCAGGGTGTGGGGGGGCAACTCTTTGCCAGTTAAGTGGTTTCTGATGCACAAAATAATTCTGTGCCACTTCTTGTTCACCCACACAATCTTGCCACCTCCCACACCTCCAGTCCTTAAATTAGCTTTCGGGTTTTGGTTATTTCCTTTGCAGATTTTGCTTTTGCTTCTTAACCACAGCAGTCCCCTATGTTCTTGGATAGCACCTATTCATTCCAGCTGATTCTTTTGAACAAACCGCTAAGGTTTCATAATATCCTGGGCATAACCTGCTGTGTTGTTCCTTAAAATGGTGCTAATGTCTGCATTGCCCCAACTTTCTTTTGTAAAAATAAATAAATAAATCTGGACCATTTTTTTAAAAAAGAACACACAACCTGACCATCACAGTACCAGAAAGACACTGAGGACCTGGAAAAAGTACAAAGAAGAATAAAGAAGATAGAGAGGGACTTGGAGACCAAAATCTTAGTTAAAGGGTCTGGGGACATATAAAGTAGAGAAGTCCATGGAGAGCAGAGATGGTATTCAACTGGTTCCGGAAAACCGGTAGTGGCCTGCCCACCCGCCCAAGTATAATCCCGTCCTATATCGCTGTGTTTTTGACACCGCATGTAAGTGTGGATGCCACCTGCAAGCAAATTGCCATGTTGTTTGACATTGCACGCATGTGTGGACGGTGTAAGCGAGCGAATTGCTGTGTTTTGTGACATCGCACGCTTGCGCGGATGGTGCACACACACTCATATTTCCGGTGCTGGGCGAACCGGTTGCTACAGTACGTGAATCCCACTTGTGATGGAGAGACACGGTAGCCGTGTCCCAATACTTGTAGAGCTTTCCTAGTGAAGAGAAGATGAATTATTCTCTGTAGGGCTTCAAGATAGGACAAGAACTAAGGGCTCAGTGGGTGGTAGCTTTACACAGAGAGGTCAAAACTTAGAATAAGGTGGAATTTCCTGATTGTGAGAGCTGTTAAGCAGTGGAACAGCCTGAAGTCATGGGTCTTCCATCACTGGAAGTTTTCAAGCAAAATTCAGACAGCTGTTTGAGGATTTCAGCCCTGGGCAGTTGGTTAGGCTAGAACAGTGATTGCTAACCTTTTTGCCATCGTGTGCCAAAAGCAGGGGGAGCGGGGTATCACACATGCATGTGCCCACATCCATAATTCTATGCGTGCCCCCCCCCCCACTTTTGGCACTCAGTGGCAAAAAGGTTAGCCATCACTGCCCTATAATGGAAGGGCTGTTTTTTTGCTCTGCCCAAGCTCCAGGGGAAGTCGGCAAACGGGCCATTTAGGGCCTCCGGGGGGTGGGGGTGGGGGAGGCTGTTTTCACCCTCCCCAAGCTCCTAGAAAGGCCCTGGAGCCTGGGGAGAGCCAAAAACGGGCCTTCCTCACCCTTTATAAATTGGGCCTATTATTTAATAATTTTAATTATTTTTAAATTTTGACTGTTTTTGTGTTTTTAATTAGGCTGTACACCGCCCTGAGTCCTTCGGGAGAAGGGCAGTATAGAAATAAAATTAGTAAATAATAAATAATAAATAAATCCCCCAGGCCCTCCGGAGGCAGGAAACAGTCTGTTCCCTACTTCCGGTGCCACCTGTGGCACGCGTGCCATAGGTTTGCCATCACAGGGCTAGAAGATCTCCATGGTCTCTTTCAACCCTCTGAGTCTATGCTCTCTTTAAAAGCAGCTGAAATCTTGTATTCTCTCTTTTTCTTCAAATTTATTCATTTGTAGCCTGAAAAGAAAGAGCCTTGGTAGTACAGTGGTCTAAAGCACCCTGTTATTAAGACCAGCTGCCTGCAATTACGGCAGATTCGAATCTCACCAGGCTCAAGGTTGACTCAGCCTTCCATCCTTTCAAAGGTAGGTGAAATGAGGACCCAGATTGTGGGGGCAATATGATGACTTTGTATAAATATACAAAAGTATGAAGGCTATTGCTTAACGCACTGTAAGCCGCCCTGAGTCTCCGGAGAAGGGCGGCATATAAATCAATTTTTTTTAAAAAAAATAAAAATTGATGATTCCTGCAGTGGAGTTTATCTCAGTTATTCTGGTTAGGAGTTATGTCATTGGTTTTTGGTTTTGTTTTTTTGTTTTTTTGCAAGGTGCATAGGTTGTGTGCTTTGTGTTTTGCTAATAATAACATCCGAGATTGTTGCAGGCATTTGCCAGGGTAAGGTTTGAAGGAATCTTTCCGTTCGGGATGATAAGTGTGTATCAAACTGATTCCTGCATTGCAAACCAAGATTAAAAGTCCCAAGTTTAATAAGTGAAAAAATATTGATGTAGGTATAAATGCCGGAGACATTTGAGTGAGTAATATAATTGGAGTAATCGTTTCCAGTGCTGTGGTTTCATCCTTGCAGGCAATTCTCTTGAGGGTTTTGGAAGCAGGAGTCAGCAATCTGATGCTGGATGGGAGGTGCCTGTCCCCATACTGATCAAGGGCTGCACTTTGGATGAGATCAGCTTGGATTCACTGCAGCCCAACACCCATTAGGTATCCAAGGCAAACCTCCCCTAGATTATCTGTGATTGTAGCCTCCTCCCTCTCCTCCCCCCATCTCTTCTTCCTCCTCTTCCTCCTCTCCCCACCTCCTCCTCTTCCTCCTCCCCACCTCCTCTTCCTCCTCCTCCTCCCCCATCTCCTCTTCCTCCTCCTCCTCCTCTCCCCACCTCCTCCTCTTCCTCCTCCCCATCTCATCTTCCTCCTCCTCGTCCTCCTCCCCGTCTCATCTTCCTCCTCCCCCCACCTCCTCTTCCTTCTCTTCCTCACTTCCTCCTCCCCCACCTCCTCTTCCTCCTCCCCCACCTCCTCTTCCTCCTCCCCACCTCCTCTTCCTCCTCCTCACCTCCTCTTCCTCCTCCTCCTCCCCCCCGTCTCATCTTCCTCCTCCCCCACCACCTACTCTTCCTCCTTCCTCTCCCCCACTTTCCCCTCCTCCTCCTCACCCCTCCTCCTCTTCCTTCTCCCCTCCTCCTCTTCCTCCTCCCCCACCTCCTCTTCCTCCTCCCTACCTCCTCTTCCTCCTCCTCACCTCCTCTTCCTCCTCCCCGTCTCATCTTCCTCCTTCCCCACCACCTACTCTTCCTCCTTCCTCTCCCCCACTTTCTCCTCCTCCTCCTCACCCTTCCTCCTCCTCCATAAATTGCCAATACAGTGGCAATTCTGTACTAAATCTGAACTAAAACATCTTGCTAAGGACACATGTTCACCTTAGCACAAAAGATTAGACCATCTCAACTAGGGCCCTGAAATTGGCTGCCTTCTTTTATATAACTTGGTCCTGTTTAGAGATACAGGTAGTCCTTGACTTACAACAGTTCATTTAGTGACCATTCAAAGTTGAACAACGCCACTGAAAAAAGTGACATGACCATTTTTCACACGCACGACCATTTCAGTATCCTCCCGTGGTCACATGACCAAAATTCGGATGCTTGGCAGCCGACTCATATTGAGGATGGTTGCAGTGTCCTGGGGTCATGTGATAAAATTTTGCAACCTCCTCCTTATAAGCAAAGTCAATGGGGAAGCCAGATTCACTTAACAACTGTCTTACTAACTTAACAATTGCAGTGATTCGCTTAACAGCTGTGGCAAAAAAAGGTCAGTAAATGGGGCAACATTCACTTAACAAATGTTTCGCTTAGCAACAGGAATTTTGGTCTCAATTGTGGTCGTAAGTCGAGGACTACCCATATCCATTTTTATCCTAATGCTAATTCCTTCACCTTTGCTCAGCTGCAGATGATTGCAGCCTCGCTTTTAATGGTGTGCTTGCAGCTTGCTTCTTGGGGTTACGCAGGGCATAGTCTGTATTATGGACAGTTCTCTGTTTGATTAAACCGGGAAGATCCTTCTCGGTCCAAGAACATGTTTGGTTTTGTCTATTTCAGTCTATGGTCTTTTATGTACTTTGCAGCATTGAAGGCACTATTTATTTTACTGTTTTTGGCTCCTCCTGGCTCTGCATTGCTGGATTCTTTTCTGGCAGCCTCTATCTCAATAATTATCAGCTTGCATTGCAATCCTCCGTTACGCTTTTTTAGTTGCACCCAGATAGCAGAAATGGCATGACTTCTGGTTGAAAAAAAAAATCATTTCCTGGTGAGAAGATCCAGCACAGTGCAGCTCCTTCTGTTTCTGATAACTATTTCAGGAACCTTAATTTGGCTGTATAAACAAGGAGACATTATGTATCCATTGGGTGAGGTGGGGGAGATAGACAAAACCAGAGATTTGCAGGTATGCAAAAATTAATTAATTAATTAATTAATTAATTACAGGTAGTCCTCGACTTACGACCACAATTGGGCCCAAAATTTTTGTTGCTGAAGTGAAATATTTTTAAAGTGAATTTCGGCCCCTTTCATGACATTTTGTGCCACAGTTGTTAAGTGAATCACTGCAGTTGTTAAGTTAGTAACACAGTTGTTAAGTGAATCTGGCTTCCCCCATTGACTTTACTTGTCAGAAGGTCAGAAAAAGGTGATCCTGTGACCCCCCCGGGACACTGCAAACAGTCATAAATATGAGTCAGTTGCCAAGTGTCTGAATTTTGAACTATGATCAATTGCCAAGCATTCAAATGTTGACTATGGGGACACTGCAACGGTTGTAACTGTGAAAAACAGTCATAAATCACTTTTTTCAGTGCTGTTGTAACTGAACGGTCACTAAATGAATTGATATAAATTGAGGACTACCTGTATTCCACCCAAAAAAACCTCCACACCACTATGGGAATTGAGTTTGACAAAGAACATTGGCAAATGTGGTGGAATCAAAGAGAGCCATTTGGAACAAGAATAGAATTGAATATTGAGAGCATAACAGAAGAACAGAGTTGGAAGGGACATTGTAAGTCCACACACACCCCGCCCGAGCAGGGAACCTTACATCATTTCTGACAGATGGCAGTCCAGTCTCTTCTTGAAAGCTTCCAGTGATGAAGCTCCCACAACTTCTGAAGGCAACTTCTGTTCCATTGGTTGATTGTTCTCACTGTCAGGAAATTTCTCCTTCTTTCTAGGTTGAATCTCTCCTTGATCATTTTCCACCCATTATTCCTTGTCTGACCTTCAGGTGCTTTGGAAAACAGCTTGACCCCTTCCTCTCTGTGGCAGCTCCTCATATCCTGGAACACTGCTATCATGTCTCCCCTGGTCCTTCTCTTCACTAGACTTAGCCATGCCCAGTTCCTGCAAATGTTCTTCATATGTTTTAGCTTCCCTAATCATCTTTGTTGCTCTTCTCTGCACTCTTTCTAATGTCTCAACATCTTTTTTTGTGGTGTGGTAATCAAAACTGGATGCAGTATTCTAGGTGTGGTCTTACTAAGGCTTTATAGAATGGTATTAGTACCACACGTGGTCCTGATTGAATCCCTCTGTTAATGCAGTTTAGGATTGCATTGGCTTTTTTGACTGCTGCTGCACACTGTTGGCTCATATTTAATTGGTTGTCCACTAAGACTCCAAGATCCCTCTCACAGTCACTGCTATTGCCTAGAAGTGGAGCAATTCATACTGCAGTCTCATTGGTGCAAGGCAGAGGTGGGCCCTTTAATGCATAAACCAGCACTCGTACTGCTGCACGGATCTCTCACGCCTATGAAGAAGGTTTTTGTCGGTTGTCTTCACTGATGAATGTTTTCATTGCTGTTTTGTGGTGTACAGGTAGTCCTCGACTTACAACCGTTTGCTTAGCGACAATTCAAAGTTACAACAGCACTAAAAAATGACAACCGCCCTTACACTTATGACCATCTCAGCATCCCCACATTCATGTGATCAAAATTCGGGTGCTTGGCAACTGGCATCTGTTTCGGCATCCTGAGTTCATGTGATCACAATTTGTGACCAGATTCTAATACGCAGAGTCAGTGGGGGAAACCGGATTTACTTAATGTCTGCATGATTCACTTAACAACTGTGGCAATTGAGCAGGACTCAATAGCTGCCTTGCGTAGCAACTGAAATTCTAGTTCCAATTCTGGCCGTAAATTGAGGACCACCTGTATCTGGTTGTTACTGGATTATGAACTGCCAGGCGTAGATTTGATTACAATGATCAGTAACTATTTTAAATAAAGAAAGTCCTCTTCTAGTATTGAAATTTCAGGGCCAAGCCAAGGGTACTGTGATCAAAATTCTGATGCTGGGCAACTGGCTCATACTTATGACGGTCACAGTGTTCCAGAGTCATGTGATCACCATTTGCAACAAGCAGAGTCAATGGGGAAGCCCGATTCACTTATCAACTGCATTACTCATTTAACAACTGCAGCGATTCACTTAACAAGTATGGCAAGACAGGCCATAGAATTGGGCAAAATTCACTTAACAACTGTCCCGCTTAGCAACAGAAATTTTGGACTCAATTGTGGTAGTAATTGTACCATTACCTGTACTGTAATCGGGGTTTCTATTTCTAGTCACCTGCGTTATTGGTGTCTGGGAAGAGGACATTGGATGGCACAGATGACACTTGCAAAACCAGACCAGGAAGAACCTTTTTTATGGTTGTAGGATCAGTGCAGCACTCACAGTTTTTTGTTTTTTTTTAATTTGATTTATATGCCGCCCTTCTCCGGAGACTCAGGGCGGCTTACAATGCATTAAGCAATAGCCTTCATAGTTTTGTATATTTTATACAAAGTCAGCTTATTGCCCCCACAATCTGGGTCCTCATTTTACCTACCTTAGAAAGGATGGAAGGCTGAGTCAACTTTGAGCCTCAGATTTGAACTTGCAGTAATTGCAGGCAGCTGATGTTAATAACAGCGCTTTAGTCTGCCGCGCCACCAGGGCTCCAGTTTCTGTGTGAATATGTGGACAGTGTGAGCAACTACAGTGATGGTTGGGTGGAAGGAAAGTAAGTAGCACGCTCTTTGCATGTTTGACAAGAAATTGGCCACATCTGAAATGCCAATTTCCTGTTTTGCAAGTCCTTTAAGAACAATAAACAACAGTTTTTGTATAGCTAATAGGTGTATCTGGACCAACGTATGATTGTGTATTCTTGCATGTGGTAGGGCTGGTGGTTTGGCTCAGTTCTGCCCTTTCCCTGTCATTAGTATTTCAACCTTCAATTTTAATTAATTGAGCTTTTAATTAAATGTAATTCCTCATAAACTTGTTCCATGACCCAAGTGATCAAGTACTATTTGCTCTAACCCCATTTTATGGATGAAATTATAGAGACCTTGACTGGGTTCACACAACACATAATCCATAAAGTGGCTTACTTGTTTGAGGATTAGCATGATTTTTTTTTAATGTAAGAGTGATTTGTAAGCTGGGGTTTATTGTTAATTCAATAAACCATAGTTAAGCAGATCATTTGTTATAGCATGTTACGTTTTTCATGTTATGGGAACACATGGATCCTGTATGTTGTTTATTCTCATATTCATTCCCTTTCATATATTAGAGTGCCCTGTAATATATTCTGTTTGATTTTAGCTTAGAATGCTGTGGGAACCCAACCAATAGCAGTTTATTCAATAAATAATTAAAGAATTATTTACTGCAATGTGTTAACTCAAGAATTACGTTCAGTATCAACTCAGCGTGTTTGAAGCAAGTGTGGAATATTTTATGAGAAGTTGTCTGGGTTCCTATAGTCACTCAAACACATGAATTCCCCGGAAAAGAGAGTAATTTTTTTTTTTGATAGAATTTTTTCTATCAGGAAATAGCTTTCCTATCTGGTTATTTCCATTACTTAACAATTGGAAATGGGCAGATTAACAGCAGACATGATACAGATGTAGTTTATTAGCAGCACAACTATCTGTTACATCTGAAGTTGCCATAAAGTTACTTTGAGGAAGTAAAGCCCCATGATACAAGATGGGAAAATCTTAGTTAAGTAAAAACAAGAAAATTATACAAGCATTATCCAATCAAGCCAGACCATTCTTTTTGCGAGATGAATCATCTCAAACAGGAAAATGCTTTTGAAAAATGAGGAAGACGTACTTCTCTAAAATTCCTGCAGCGATTCGATGTAGGGGTTAGTATACATTGGATCTAAACAGTGTTTACCCAACTACTCAGGACTCCCCAGAAAAATAAACGGAACAACAGAAAAATCATTGGACATGCTCATATGTTTGTGAGTTCATCGAAGCCTGGTGTCAGGATTTCAAGTAACACAAACACACACACACACAATGAAAGAAGACTCCGAGGCTAGAGATTCCTCAAAGTTCCATTTTATTAGAGATGTCATAATGGCACATCTGGCAAACCCGAATCTGAAAGCTTTCAGGTTTTCCCCACCCAAAGGAAAGTCCAAGTCCCTGCCCAGCACCCACATGTCCATCACGTGGCCCAATCAATGCACCGTCCCAACTGGAGATGCCTCCCAGTCACACCCCTCCAGGTGCAGGGCAGGATGTCCTTGACTCCCAGAGAAAGGAATGTTTTTATGACTACATATCTCCCCTGCTCCATACAATCCCCCCTCCCAGTTTCCCACAGCACTAAATGTGGCAAGCCTGAAGATCCAATGCAAAAGATGGCTTCCAGGCCTGATACCTGGCACTCCACAAGCAATTCCATCAATAGACACATCGACCTACAATCAGCCTACGAACCCCTCAGAATCCAAATCAACTACACAGCCAACCAGAGACAGCACTGACCCCCAACCAACCCATGCAACCCCCCCACTAGCAGTTCACCTCCCAATGACCCTGACCTGATAATGACCTCCCCATCACAAGACCCATCACAACACTCATTGATGATCCACAGCTGATCCATCACAAGACCCTCACTTGACACACCCACACCTGAAGCCCTTATAAACAGAAGAACACTGACATCCCCTAAACTCCACTGAAGATGTTACCTACCCTGGTAATGAAATGTTCGGAAACCAGCCCAGAAGCTCAGAGAATGAAACTTCACCCTCAAGATGAACTGAGTTAAATACCATGAGAGGTTGAGTTTCTTTTCACCTGTAGCAATTGGTACTCTAATGTATAGTTTTATGAAACAGTAGCTGTCTTCTTTCCATTTTCTCTCATTTTTTCCCCCAATCTTTTATCACCAGATGTTATCAGAGCTTTATAGGGGTCTTGCTGATATGGAAAGGAAGTCTGAGTAAACAAGTACCACCATCATTCAGTGCTTGCTTCATACATTTCTTTACAAAATTATCCAGCCTGGGACATACCACTGTGAAACAGTAATTGCTTCCTTAGATTCAGTAACTGGTTATATTGCCTTTACTGAAATTGTGATAACTGCAACCAAGTGCTTCTAATCTATTATTAGTCTTTCACCTCCTTCTGTAGGAATTTTAACCCATTCCACCATGGCCAGTTATTTCGATTTACAGTAGTAACGTTTAAGGATTTGCTGGCTCTGTTTGCCAGCTTTGATTCAGATCCTGCCACAAATTTTGGGCAATTTACAGTGTTTCCCCGAAAATAAGCCTTCCCCTGAAAATAAGCCCTCCCCAAAAATATTTAATTGCATGTGCAGCCGGTCCCCACCATTTCCTCTGGTTAGGGTTAGGGAGACAGAGCTGGAAATTGGGTAAGACGGCAAGAGGAGCCCCGTCTTGCTCCATGTGCCCCAAAATAATAAGACCTCCTCGAAAATAAGGCCAAGCGCTTATTTCCGGGTTCAAAAAAATATAAGACAGGGTCTTATTTTTGGGGAAACACAGTAGATCTGGAAGCGAACCATTGCATTTGTTGTTCTTCATTCCCTTGTGTGTTTGGGATTACATATTTTCTCTGTATGGCCTACTGGCACTTCATTTTGACTGATCCATAGATGGCCTGATATTCTGCTGCAGCATTCTGTGATATGATACCTAATTTATACTTCTTTCAATGATGGCAAGTCCTCCAGGTCATGACACTGTTGTTTCCTGTTTAAACCTCTCTTTTTTGCATATATGCATACCGCATCAAGCTATTCCCTTTCAAAATAAGCAGGGTTATGCAGAGCACAGAAAAAGAGTAAGGAATAATATTTCAATACTATTGAATAATAATTGAAGGCATGAGAGAAAAAATGAGGACTTTCTTAATGCCACGCAACTGCTATTTTCTCATTTTGTCTTTCCTCTCAACCTATTTACTCTTCCTTCATACCTCTATTTTGTGGTTGAATCCTTATTTATTCTTTTTCCAAAGCACCTCAGTGTGCTACTTACTCACTGCCACAGTTAGTCCACATTCATTCTGAACACTATCACTTCTTGTTCTTATGTGCACTTAAAAATCCTATTCCCATTGTAAAAATGTTTGTTTTTCTTGACTTAACCAATCCATACTTTATAGCAGAATGGCCAAAAACATGCTCTTAAACAAAGCATTTTAATTTCTTTTTACTCATTGCTTACAACTGACCACTTACAACTACAGGTAATCCTCAATTTACAGCAGTTCATCTAATGACCGTAACGGCACTGGGAAAAAAATTACTTCTGTCTGTTTTTCACATTTACGAACGTTACAGCATCTCCATGGTCATGTGATCAAAATTCAGATGCTTGGCAACTGACTCGTATTTATGACGATTGCAGAGTCCCAGGGTCTTGTGATTACTTTTTGTAACTTTTTGCAAGCAAAGTCCAACCAGATTCATTTAACAACTGTGTTACTAACTTAAGAACTGCAGTGATTCACTTAACAACTGTGGCAAGAAAGGTTGTAAAATGCGGCAAAACTCACCTAACAAATGTCTTAGCACTGAGCAGAAGGAAATTTGGGCTCAATTGTGGTTGTAAGTCGAGGACTGCCTGTATCTTTTTACCAGTATTTGCATGTCTTAATATTTCTCCATCCATTTTCCTGCCTTAAGTAAACAGATTCATCTATTTACTGCTGTTTTAAATGTCACTATCAAATATTCCAAGAACACAGGATTAGCTGTACTGTGTTTTCATTTCTCTGCCCAATGTATTTCTAATGTCACCAAAAACATTCTTGATAACTACATTAAAGAAGCAAGGGAGTATCAGTTTTGTCTTACTCTCTGCTCAGTGTTGAACCAAATATGATGGTTTCCTTCCATCATGTTCCCCTCTTATCTACATGCAGCCATCAACTTTGTGTCTCCATAATTTTATTTTACACTTTGTCCGTAGCAAAAAAATACTGTTTTCTTTCCTGTCTCATTCATAAATTTTTCTGTGACCCACTGAAGACAAAACTTTGGTCTCTGTATCTCCTGCCTACCTAAAGACCAGACTTCCCAAATGTTGCTTCTGATCACCTGTAGTATTCCTTTAGTAAAAATTCTCCCAAACAAAATTCTTCCTTGGCTAGCTTAACAAAATAATGGCAAGCATTTGTTGAACAACATTAAGGGAAAATCTCTTTATGGTTCTTAATTCACAGCAACCAGTCTTCCCCAATTTGTTACCCTTCAAATATTTTGGGATGGCAACTCCTACAATTTGCCAGCCAACTTGAGGAAAGCTGGCTTAAAGTTTCTAATGTTTTGTGACAACTGGGGCTAAAATCTTTCTTGAAGTGCCTGTAGGAATAATTGTCCTTGTGTGAAGAATAAAGCAGTGGCTCCTTTGGTAATAAAATAAACCACGATCTCTTGAAAGTTAGTAATCTGATTCCCTCTCATTAATAACTTAGAACAATTGGCATGCTTCTCTCTGTGTGAGTAGAAATGCAATTGCACAAATACAGAGTTTTCTGCAACCTGCAAGCCCATCAGACACTAAAACTGCAGCTAATAAGTATTCTTACCATTGCCACCTAATGTGTGTATTAGAACATCATGTATCGCAATAGGCCAATGTATAGGAATTTGGAAAATCAGAGTTTGTGGTCAGGTGCTTTTTTGATAAAAAAAAAGGGCACAGTTTTTTTAGATAAGATATATAAATAGGCTTTCAAGCAAAATGGAAACTAGGAGAGAATAAATTCTTTGCATAAATTCTTGATAACTTTGCAGATACAAAGGACGCAGGCGAACATCTCAGGGTAATAATTAGGGGAAGGAAAAGAATTATGAAATTCAAAATGACTGTTCAGTCAGAAGTTGTGCTGTAATTTCAACAGAGGAGAAATTTCTCAGAAGGGTCAACTTCAAAGTGCGGGCACCAATGTCAAACCTTCACATTGCTGAGTGATGATTTAAAAGCACTTAAATAGTCCCATGAAGTGCAGGGTTTTTTGATTAGAAAAAGTTCACACCAGATTAGAAGGATTCCAGGGTGATAAAGGCTTTTTTTTAAATGAATCTTTTCCAAACATAAGAATTTAAGAGCAATAAATCCATGAGGTGGAAAGATGTTCCTGAAATCTGTCTTTGCAACCAAAGTTCACTCTGGAATATCACAGACTGTAGAGGAGAGGTCTTCAAATTTGGCTGGATGGAGAATTCTGGGAGTTGAAGTCTACAAGTCTTGAAGCTGCCAAGTTTGAAGACCTCTCCATAGAGAATGTTTGGCTATGGAGTCTTCCTGAAAGCATCTTTGGAAGTATGTGTATTCCTCAACTTAACACCGTTCATTTGGTGACTGCTCGAAGTTTATAATGGCATTGAAAAAAGTGATTTACAACCCATCCTTGCACTTATGACGGTGGCAGCATTCCCCACAGTCCCAAGATCAAAATTCTGGCACTTGGCAACTGGCATGTACGTCATGTACAATAGTTGTGGTGTCCCAGGGTCACGTGCTCGCCATTTGGGATATTCCCAGATGACTTCGGACAAGCAAAAGCAATGGGGGAAGCTGAATTCACTTCGTGATCGTGTGAATCAGTTAACTGTGATGTTTTAGAACAGAGAATATAGAATAATACAGTTGAAGGTCTTCTACTCCAAGCCCCTGCTCGAGCAGGCAACCCTATACCATTTCAGATATATGGTTAAATAAATACGGTTAGATAAATGGATCAAGTTGCTTAATAATGGTGGCCAAAAAAAAAAAAAGTTCATAAAATTGGGCATGATGAACCACCACCTTGTTTAGCAAGAGGAATTGTGGTCCCAAGTATGGTCATAAGTCGAGTACTACCTGTATGAAAAGATGAAAGTAAATGGATCTATTCAGTTTTTTCAGTATATGTTTAAAAAAAAAAACCCAGAAGGAAGCAATTACTTGTGCCAACATCTATAAAAATCAGTTACACAAAAAAATCTTCTGGCGGTGGAGGAAGTAGCACTGCTTCAACTACATTTTGTTGGGGCAGATCCAGCATTATGGAACCCTGGTTCTCTACTTCTTGTTCCATGGGAAGGGATTCAGGAATAAAAATATCTCCATTGACTTTGCTGGGGCAGCTGGCTAAAGGAGGATCTTGTAGCCTTGGACTCTCAGGCTGGAGCGAGATGTCCGTTAAGTTGTTTGGTTCCTCGGAAATTTGGGTTTGGCTGCTGGCTGAAGAATCCAAGGTTGCCGTGGCAGTGTGGCTTGACTCGCTCTCTGTACCTGCCTCACCCGATCCCTGTGGAACCTCCAAGGACTTCCTTGATTCAGACAGTTGTCCTTCTGCATTTTCCAGCAGTTGAGGGTCCTTGCTGAGTTTCCATGGCAAAAGAGAGAGAACGGACATCCGTTTTATGCCTTGCGGTGGTTCCTTATCTATAGTGAAGTCAGGCACATCTCCATCAGCAAACGGGGAGCGTCCTGCCCAGTGGGGAAGAGGCAGATTTGACCTTTTCCGCTGCCTCCAAAGGAAGATGGCAACGATAATCGCAATCATGAGCAACAGGATGACCCCAATGATCACAGCGGCTATTAAATGTTCATTTGCAAGTTTAGGTCCTTTTGTTGTGGTAGGAAGCGGGGGCTTGCTGGATGGTGTTTGCTGTACATTTTTGGTAGGGTCTTTGGATTGACTTCCTTGAGATGGGAAGCTGTGGGGTTCAGCATTGAGTGACACGCCCGTAGGCCCCTTTCCAGCAGTGTGGCTCCACCACAGTTGTCCATAGATGAAAATTAGAACGATGGCCTTGGTCGCCATTGTCAAAATTCTGGGGATCTCTTCCGTGGCATGAAGAAGATAAAAGGTAGAGATTAATATCAGCACCACATTTTGCCCTTTGAAGGCCTAACAACAACAAACATTTATAAACCAATCAGCATGGCTAGGTGATACAGTGGTATCTTGGTATTTGTCAATAATTGGTTCCAGGAGGCGCAATGAGTACCAAAAACGATGAGTACCAAATACATTCTTCCCATAAGAAATAATGTAAATAAATTTAATGCATTCCCAAACCAAAGACAATGCACATTTTTAAGGCAATGCATAAAAAGATATGGTTGTATATCGTTAACCTTGGTGGCGCAGTGGTTAGAGTGCAGTACTGCAGGCTACTTCTGCTGACTGCCGGTTGCCTGAAATTTGGCAGTTCAAATCTCACCAGGCTCAAGGTTGACTCAGTCTTCCATCCTTCCGAGGTCAAGATAATTAGGACCCAGATTGTTGGGGGTCTTATGCTGACTCTGTAAACCGCTTGGAGAGAGCTGTAAAAGCACTATGAAGCAGTATATAAGTCTAAGTGCTATTGCTATTGCTATTACTTTACATGTGAAATAAACCTAAAAATTAATAAATACTTGGATTAAATAAAATAAAAACTTCACTTTACCTGTACTGATAAGAAAAAAAAAAGCATAAAAATACATAAAATGAGCACGAAGCAAAAATAGAGCAAGAGCTACTGCGCCATTATTTGTTTCGCCTAGAAAGGGTAGCGAATCACAAGGCAACCAACATTGACAAGTTCCAACTTGTAGCATTGAGTACCAAACAAATGATAAGTATCAGGACAAAATTTTCACATCAAAATGTGTTCAGTACCAAATTCGATGAGTTTCAAACCAGTTGAGTACCGAGGTACCACTGTACATGATAGAACAGATAGAATTTTATAAATTTCTGAGGAAACAAAGTTTAGCTTCAATTTATTTGCTGTTTTTAAAGCTGTTTTAACAATGTATTTCAGTGTATAACACATTTATTTATGAACACCTTTTTTTAGCCCACCCTTCATTCTGGGCAACAAAACAATAAAACAAAATGTACAGTATAAATATAAGTTTGTTTGTTTGTTTGTTGATTGATTGATTGATTGATTGGTTCAATTTATATGCCGCCCTTCTCCGGAGACTCAGGGCAGCTTACAATGCGTTAAGCAATAGCCTTCATACTTTTGTATATACCTGCTTAGTAGGGCTTTTGGCCCCCCCAAGCGGTGTTCTTTTTTTTATATATATACAAAGTCAGCTTATTGCCCCCACAATCCGGGTCCTCATTTTTTTTAAAAAAATTGATTTATATGCCGCCCTTCTCCGGAGACTCAGGGCGGCTTACAATGTGTTAAGCAATAGCCTTCATACTTTTGTATATTTATACAAAGTCAGCTTATTGCCCCCACAAACTGGGTCCTCATTTAACTTACCTTAGAAAGGATGGAAGGCTAAGTCAACCTTGAGCCTGGTAAGATTCGAACCTGCAGTAATTGCAGGCAGCTGTGTTAATAACAGGTTGCTTTAAACCACTGTACTACCAAGGCTCATTTAACCTACCTCGGAAGGATGGAAGGCTTGAGTCAACCTTGAGCCTGGTAAGATTTGAACTCACAGTAATTGCAGGCAGCTGGCAGCTAAGTGCTACTTTAACAGCACTTTAGTCCACTGCGCCACCAAGGCTCTTAAGTTAAGGAGACCATGTCCCTAAATGTATATAATGCAATAAAATGTATATAATGCAATAAAAATGAAGGCTTTGCAGAAACAAATGTACATTTGTAGGGGTGGGAACATGTATATACGGGCAACATACCCAGGCACATACTCCATACATTTAATAATTTTAATGGAGCCAAAAGTACAGCTATTAGTAAAAGGCAAATTTACACTGATATGATAATTGCTTTTTTAAAAAAAAAATCTGAAGAGATAAAACTACACATATTTTTAAAAAACCTGAATTAATTCTACAGGGTCTCTTGCTGTAGCAGAGGGTTGGACTAGAAGACCTCCAAGATCCCTTCCAACTTTCTTATTCTACAAATAAACAGACATCTTGCACTTGTTCAGTAAAAGAACAAAAGGACATTGATCTTTTGAGAGGCAATTTGATCTAGTGGTGAGGGTGCTGGTTTAGAAACCAGGAGATTCTGAGTTCTAGTCCTATCATAGACATGAAATTTGGCTCTCTCCCCCCACCACCCCGCATAAGATGCAAAATAAGTATAAGAATAGAGCAGGACCTTCTCCCGCAGCGCACTGAGAAGAGATGTGTCAGGTAAGACCAACGTCCTTTTACTGAGAGTAATTTTTTCTTGCATTGGGGGTAATTTGCCATTTACAGCAAACAGGTGCAAAGTTATGAAACCATTAGTGCCTCACATCAGAGCTTGATTAGTGAACCATCTACACAAGACACAGTTCGTCTGTCTATCAAAACAACTAATCCTGGCATTTCCAAAACTGTACTCAGGACACCCTTTTAAATAAACATGTATAAAATTCAATTCCATAAATGGTGCGGCTTGCCGTTAAAGGAACGCTGCATATAGAAACGTATTGAATTTCTGCTTAGTCTCATTTAAAAAAAAAAATGCATTTGTAATCTGCTCTGCAGATCAAGGTGAAATTTGAAGGGAAATGGCTGACTTCCAAAAATTATGAGTTTCTTACTATCCAGTTTTGTGCTCCTATTTCCACTGAACGTTATGTACAAACAGATCTAATCCCAGACCTAATTCTCTAATTTGGATCCTAGTATTAGAATTTAACCAAGTGAAAGTCCCAGTCACAAAAGAGACTTCAGTATGAAATTTTGAGAAAGTAATTTATTTTAATATATTTTACATATGGCAGGAAGCACATGACAATTAAATTGCAATTCGGAGGAGTAAAAGTGAAGATTGTTTGAGACCCAACCTGTTCCTATTTTTTTTCATATTAGTTTGTTGCCATTCCTTGTTTGTTTTGAAGATTTTTTTTAAAACAAAAGGTATAATTTAAGTCTGTCTTACCTTTGAGATTTCTCCTGCACTACTCAATCTCTTGTTTATAGCATAACTTTTAGTGTTACACGATCAGGGAAGTGAGAATACAGCAAAAACACTTTACATGGTATGGTGGTTTGCATATTGCAAAAGGATCTTCATCTGTCATAAAGAGGAAGTTTATCAGTGGACAATGCCGGAAGCCCCTCAAATTAAGACATATTTAAACATACCAGTATAGCTGTTTCCACAGATGAGGGGGAGAACACCAAAACTCCTGCCAAAAAGTTAACAACAGCAGGAGGAATCAAGAGGCTATTACGAAGTTGAATGAAAAATACTGGCATAACTATACATTATGTGTTTCCGCTATTTTTTCTTTTTCTTTTACAAGGCAAAGGGTTTTCTACTTGCTTGCTTGCACCATTTCCTTGCACCACTTCTTCTGAGAATATCATTCATCCCTCACAGCTTTCTCTTGGGAGTCTTAATAAAGGTTAGGGTGTATGTGTGTTTCTGTATTGATCTGGTTTTGACAATCACAGTTCTGAGGAGTTATTTTCTTGCAGACATTTCATTACCAAACTAAGTAACATCATCAGTGCTAGAAGGAAGAGGGATTTGCTCTCATTGTATATATTAGTGCCTTCCCCTGTCAGTGTTGATGGGGCTGGTCTTGGTAGTTGATTAACCTGTTATTTACTGTTAGCTTGTTGGCACTTCCTTGATTGAAGTATTGTTCACTGTTGGTCTTGTATTAATCTTGGTGTTAATCTCCGCTTATCTGGGTGTTGATTGCTGGCCAGGAGGTGTTGTGGTCTTTTAGCTTTCTGATTGCGTCTTTTGAATAGTATGTAGATGTTGTTCATCTCTATGTATCCGTTGATGGCCAATTTGTCTAAGTGCCAGGCTTCCAAGAATTCTCTAGCACTTTTCCCCAGTCCCACTTGGTAAGGTCAAATATGCATGAGCCTGCAATTACTTCTCCTTTTATATAAATTGGAGAAGCCAAGAAATTGCAGCTAAATATAGATTCCGGTTGTATAAGAACAAGGAACCATGGTTAATGATTTCTGAAAAAGAGTAGCTTGTTTGGAAGCTATACATCATAGCTTTGGACATTATAGCTTTGGATATTATTACTACATCCTCCTGGATTTGTAACTTTCTCATGAGAACCGTGAAGCATAGAAGCTATGTATTAGCATTTAAAGAGCACACATATCTTTGCTTATTAAGTCGGGATTTAATCAATTATGACTAATAGCTTCAGCCATGCTTTACACTTTCCTTATTATAATTTGAAAGGGATATATCTAATACTAATGCATCTAAATCCTTATTGCTTCTATTTTTTTGCTACAGTTTGCTAAAGAAGCCGTAGTGGTCTGATTAGAGATAATACAAAGCCATAATAGGGGTAGATTATCGCACCAAACCAAAAGATGAAATCAACCACTTTGTGGCTTAGTGTCATGGCAACCATGAGCAAAAACCCAGTGTGGCATAGCAGGGAGCTAGTCTGGTGAGGGAACCCCAGTTCAAACATCGGCTCAGCTTTGACAATCTTTGTGTGATCTTGTACCTATTTAACAGTAACAGAGTTGGAAGGGACCTTGGAGGTCACGCAGGAGACCTGTACTAGGGATTCGAACCGCCGACCTGCCAACCTTTCTGATCGACAAACTTAGTGTCTTACCCACTATGAACTTGAGATTGTCTGATGGGTAATTGCAGTAAGTAATGGTAAGACTGGGGGTCTTGGAGCATATAACTCAAGTTCTTGAAGGAAATGCACAATACACAGTTACCATAGCAAGCCAGAATTAATTAGCCCTGAAAATAATAAAACTATTAAGCATTGAAGGAATTCATGTTAGAAAGAAAAGGAGGGGAAATACACAATCCACACATTTGCTGAGCTATAATTAAAACCAGTGTTTCTCACTATATCAATTCTGAAGGAAACCAGCCCCTTCCAAAGGACAGATACTGCAGCTGAAGCTCAGATACTTGGCCACCAAATAAGAAGAGGGAACTCACTAGAAAAGACCCTGATGGTGTTGGGAAAGATGGACAGCAAAAGGAGAAAAGGACTGCAGAGGATGAAATGATTAGATAGTGTCAACGGAGTGGGCATACATTTGGGCAGATTACAATAGAATAGAATAACAGAGGTGGAAGGGACTGTGGAGGTCTTCTAGTCCAACCCCCTGCTTAGGCACTTCAGACAAATGGTTATCCAATCTCTTCTTAAAAACTTCCAGTGTTGGAGCATCCACAACTTCTGGAGGCAAGATGTTCCACTGATTCATTGTTCTAACTGCCAGGAAATTTCTCCTTAGTTCTAAGTTGCTTCTGTCCTTGATTAGTTTCCATCCATTGTTTCTTGTCCTACCCTCAGGTGCTTTGGATAATAGCTTGACTCCCTCTTCTTTGTGGCAACCCCTGAGATATTAGACCACTGCTATCATGTCACCCCTAATCTTTCTTTTCATTAAACTAGACATATCCAATTCCAGCAACCATTCTTTATACATTTTAGCCTCCATTTATATGTTTTAGCCTCCAATAGATTCAGGGAGAGAGTAGAAGACCAGGGGGTGGGGTGGGGATGCTATGGTCCATGGGGTCACGAAGAGTCGGATACGACTTAGTGACTGCTTACTATATCATTTAGCTAGTGTGATGGCTGTGATCTAATGCTACAAGCTTCCCTAAAGTATAGGTAGGTAAGGCAGCACCTGCAGGAATCTGGGTGCCCAAATGCTCCCTTTGATTTTTAATGAAGTATATTTGAAAGCAAAGTATCAGCCACTGGCATTGTAGTTTTGTGCAGGGGTATCTTCAGGATCAGTAAGGGCCCCATTGAAATGGTGACAACCTCTAGGAGGCTGTTTTGCCTTCTGGTTGTCTCATTACTGGCCATGCCTCCCTGGCAATCTTCTTGTGAGTCTTGTGAGTCAACCACTTTGTGAGTACCCCACTGTAGGCAATGACCTACAGTGACCAGGCAGATCCCAACGGAAGGGTCAAACGTCATCAGTCATGAGTCCCTTCTCAACCACAAGAGATCTAAGTTCAGCCCGCCATGAATTGCTTATCTACCACCAAAGTGCTTTGACTGTTAGTAGTTCAGATTCTTACAGAGAGCTTACAACAAAACTTTATCCCCATTTGAACTGCCTGGATTTCCTGATTTCCCTGGTGCTTGACACCCATCACATCCTTCAAAGGTGCTTCTGACCTGAAAGCTTTCTCCCTCTGGATGCTTTTAGATGAGCTGTTCACAGCATTGCTGTTTTTTTTTTTTAAAGTACCATGAAACTATTGCATCCATCGACCATAACGGATGTTGTTTTGTAAACACAACTTTGAAGATGGAAAGGGGAGAGGGAGAAGAGGGCTACAAATGGAAGCTGTGGTTGATTTGACGCTTCTGTAAGATGGTCAAAGTGGACATTGGAAGCTTTAACTGGAAGCAAAAGAGGTGTTGGGTGATCAGGGTTTGTATAGCTATGGTATGCGTATGGATAATGGTATACGTTTGTCTGTCTCCCACTTCCATAATTGGAAGCTCTGCTTTCCCCTTTTTTTAAATGCTTTGGGTCAGAAGTTTCTGATGGTCACAAAAAAGGGATCCAGGCCCCGCTTCAGAGACTTTGGAGCCAGAGGCTGGTTACCTATACGTGTCATAGGTGACATATCATGCCATTTATACTGACGCATGGAGGTCTCCGGAGCCTCCAAAAATCATGAGAGCTCTTGCTCAATTTCTGGAAGCTCTAGAGGTCCCACGAGAGCAGAGCTCTCTCATGTGTTAGATTATTGCAACGCGCTCTCCATGGGGCTACCCTTGAAAAGTGTTCGGAGACTACAGTTGGTCCAGAAGGCAGCCGCGCGAGCTGTCGTGGGTGCACCTAGGTACACCCACATTACACCAATTCTCCGCGAACTGCACTGGCTCCCTATTGGTCTCCCACAATTCAAGGTGTTGGTTATTACCTTTAAAGCCCTACATGGCTCAGGGCCAGACTATTTTCGAGATCACCTTCTACCGCATAACTCCCAATGACCGGTAAGATCCTACAGAGTTGGCCTCCTCCGGGTCCCATCAGCTAAACAATGCCAGCTGGCAGGCCCACGGGGAAGGGCCTTCTCTGTGGCTGCCCCAGCTCTCTGGAACCAGTTACCTCCTGAGATCCGGACCATCCCCACCCTATTGGCCTTCCGAAAAGCAGTGAAGACCTGGCTTTTCTGGCAGGCCTGGGGCCATTGATCTCGCTGTTGCGATCTGGCGAGATCTGGCCATGAATGGTGTGAATGGGTTTTAATTGTTTTTAATGTTTTAATTTTTAATGTTTTTATATATGGTTTTTAAATGCATTGTAAGCCACCTTGAGTCTTAGGAGAAAAGCGACATACAAGTTGAACAAATAAATAAATAAATAAATACAAGTTGAACAAATAAATGTGACTTTCAGTGGTCTGGAGACACATCTCTGGACTTCTGGAAGTCTTGTGGGGGCTTCTCAGGTGCCTGGAAATTGTGCAAACATTCCAGTGGTGGAATTCAATTTTTTTTACTACTGGTTCTGAGGGCGTGGCTTGTTGGGCGTAGTGTGACTTGTTGGGCGTGGCATGGGAAGGATACTGCAAAATGCCCACTCTGGGGCCAGCCAGAGTTGGTATTTGCTGGTTCTCCAAACTACTCAAAATTTCTGCTACCGGTTCTCCAGAACCTGTGAGAACCTGCTGAATAATACCCCTGGAACATTCTCATGTGATTTACAGAGGACCCGTGAGACTTCCATAGGTCTAGAGAAGAGGTCCAGAGAGGTTTCCTTTGTCCAGAGGATGTGTGTGTATATGTATCACACACCAGTAAAGTCAAGGTAGGCATTTTCTGCATTTTTGACATGCCAAGCCTAGAGGATTTGCCATCACTGCACTGCCAGAATGGACTGTTATAAGCAGCGATGGCAGGAACAAGAACCTGAATAATTAAGCCATTCATTTAGTGACCATTCAAACTTACAATAGCACTGGGAAAAGTGACTTACGCTCATTTTTCACACTTTTGCAACCGTTGCAGTGTCCCCGTGGTTACGAGATCAAAATTAGGACACTTGGCAATTGGCAAGTATTTATGACGGTTGCAATGTCCCGGGGTCATGTGATCACCTTTTGTGACCTTCTGACGAGCAAAGTCAGTGAGGAAGCCAGATTCACGTCATAACCATGTAACCAACTTAAACAAGGGCAGGGAGCCACTGTGGCAAGAAATGTCGTAAAATGGGGCAAAAACCAGTGGTGAAATCTAAAATTTGTTACTACTGGTTCTGTGGGCGTAGCTTGGTGGGAGGGGTAATGTGACTGGGTGGGCGTGGCCAATTTTTTTTTTTAACTTTTAAAACCATTTTTTCTACAACCTCTTCAGTGAAGAGGTTGTAAAAAACTGCTTTCAAAAGGCTCTAACGATCCCAGCTGAGTTGTCTGATCGGCAAAGGTTTTTTTTAAAAAGCCTCTTCCGATCAGGCAACTCAGCTTGGATCGTCAAGAGGCATTTAAAAGAAAAAAAGGGTTTTTTTTTTCTTTTAAATGCCTTTGAAGATCCCAGCTGAGCCCACATGATCATCAGAGGCTTTTTTTTTTACTTTTAAAAGCATTTTTTGGCCGAAGAGGTTGTAGAAAAAATGCTTTTAAAAGTAAAAAAAAAAAAAGCCTCTGATGATTGTGCGGCTCAGCTGGGCATGGGCAGGAATTTTTGCTACCGGTTCTCCAAACCACCTGCCTCCATCGCTACCGGATCGGGCGATCCAGTCTGAACTGGAAGCATTTCATCCCTGGGCAAAACTCAATTAACAAATGTCTTGCTTAGCAGTGGAAATTTTGGACTCAATTGTGGTCATAAGTCGAGGACTACCTGACATCAAACCATTGTGCTTAGAGGAGAGTAAGGTTGATATGGCTGTCATTAAGGGCCCTTGCCTGGATAGATTTCCTGATGAGCAATTTTTATATGGCTGTTGGCAAGGGAGGAAGCTGCGAGCAGGAAGCGCTGTGTTCCTTTGTGGTTGCGTGTGGGTGCTGCTGCACATCTTCCTCCACAGTTAACTAAGTGATGTTTTGTTTCCTAGGAGAGTTTGCTTGGCTGCTTGATGTTTTGTTCCTTACTGGAGAATTACTGCCGTCGCCAGATTGCTTGGGGTGCTCAAAGCGTGGAGGCTTCGTTGTGATAAAAAAAATGCAAATTCTTAAGCAGCTAAGTGTAACAAAGAGGTGATGGTGGGGTCTCCTTGCCCCCTTATCTAACCCTTGCAGCTTAGTAGAGAAGCTTCTAAGGATTCAGCATGATAGTTCACCTGTGGTATATACTTGGCTGCCTCGTCCTGCTTGTCAGGATGCTCTCATATGTTCCTCTGGGAATGAGCTATTCGTTCTTCAGCACTTAGACCTCCTGGAAGCTCCTGCCAAATAGGAAGAGGACTTCTTCCATTTGGCAAATGATAGTAGCCCTTTGGGGCTCTTTGCAACAGATGCTTCTTTTTTTTGGTAGGGGAGAGGAAAGCCTGTTCAATATGCTTCTTAGATGGATTGAACTATGACTCCAACCATCCCTTGCTAGTAATCCAAGACATTTGGAAGATACTTGATGAAGAAGGCTACCCAAAGCATTGTAAAACTGCCTATCCTAAAGATTATCAGAACAACAGAATTGGAAGGGACCTTGAAGGTCTTCTAGTCCAACTCCCTGCTCAGGCAGGAAACTGATTTCAGATAAATGGTTGTCTGATCTCTTCTTTAAAATTCCCAGTGTTGGAGCACTACTTCTGGAGGCAAGCTGTTCCACTGGTTAATTGTTCTCCCTGTCAGGAAATTTCTCCTTAGTTCTGGGTTGGTTCTGTCCTTGATTAGTTTCCATCCATTGCTTCTTGTTCTACCCTCAGGTGCTTTGGAGGAAAGGTTGACGCCCTCCTTAAATATTTAAACACTGCTTAGTTGTTTAAAATGCTCTTACATTTCCTGACAGGGAGTGCTTGTAATGATAGTGGTGGCTGTTATGCCATTTTAATACAATTCAGGTTTGAAATGAGGGGTCCTTGGTGCTCTCTGAACTTGGTTCTTTTCTGGCAGACCTTTCATTACCCAAATTAGGTAACAACATCAGTGCTAGTGACTAGTGACTAGCACTGATGATGTTACCTAGTTTGGATAATGAAAGGTCTGCGAGAAAATAACCAAACTCAAAGACCATAAAGGACCCCTCAATTCAGGCTCTTTTATTTTTCTCTGCTTCCTCTCTCTCCTGATTTGAGAATACACTGATAGTACTTGTTGCAAGATATATGCTTTCACTTAACTAGGTGTCAGCATTCTGATCTGTCGTACTCAATAAATGGAATATTTCAGCAAAGATTGTTTGGGAGTGCAATTTATTTGAGATGACATCGAAACCTGACACTAGGTTCCTATGAAAAGTTACACCCATTCAATCACCCATTGACATTAACTTGTTGGCTTCAACATTTATTCCCAAGAGAATTGAGGAGATAACAAGCTGGGGAACTATTCTGTTAGTTGCACGGTGGGTGGTTTGACTCTACCCAATGACTAGGTACTCCTCTTAAGCCAGAGGAGAGAAATTGTAATCTCAAGATAAGGTCATAAAGAGGTAAGTGATTGGATTTTGGTGTTAGGCTTCTGCTAGCAGCTAGAGTAGAATCAGTAAGTGGGCATATAATGGTACCAAGAATTTCTAACGCGTTGTAGAATAGCAGAGAAACTATTAGGAAAGAATTCCAAAAATGACTTTGTAGAAGTGGTCCTCCTGACTCTAGGGGGCAGTGCTCATCTCTGTTTCAAAGCCAGCGCTGTCCGAAGACATCTCTGTGATCATGTGGCTGGCATGACTAAATGCCAAAGGCGCACGGAACGCTGTTACCTTCCCACCAAAGGTGGTCCCTATTTTTCTACTTGCATTTTTGACGTGCTTTCGAACTGCTAGGTTGGCAGAAGCTGGGACAAGTAATGGGATCTCCACCCCTAGTGATATGGCACTAGGGATTCGAATCACTGAACTGCCGACCTTTCGCTCAACAAGCTCAGCGTCTTAGCCCTTGAGTCACTTAGGTCCTCTACTTATGATCGTTCATTTAATGACCGTTCAAAGTTATAGTGGCAATCAAAAAAAGTGATTTACGACTAGCCCTAGCACTTAACCATTGCACTTTCCTGGTCACGTGATCAGAATTGGTGATGTTGGCAACTGGCTTGCATTGACAATGGTTGCGTATCCTGGGGTTGTGTGATCACCTCTTGTGACTTCCTTAACCGGCTTCTCACAGAAAAAGTCAATAGGGAAGTCAACAGGGAAGGTCACAAGTTGCAGTGACGTGATATCTCCCTTAACAACGAAAGTGCTTAATAAGAAATTTTCTGGTCCTAAAATATGAGTTCTCTTTATACTGTGGTCCATTGAGATTTTTGCATTCTCCCACCCCCTCTTATGTTAAAGACTAGCATCGGTTCTTTTCTGAAGGAAAAAAAACAGCCTCCATCTGTGCCTTGTTTTGGGCCAGATCAGGCTGTTGGCTTCTAACCATGTGAAACCTGGCTCTCACGTTTGGGGAAGTAGATGACTGAGTGAACTGGAAGAAAATTAGAAATGAACAAGAAGAATTCTTCTTTGCAGGACTGGGCAGGAACTTCATGAATCGAGTTGGAGTAAAATAAAGGTAAAAGTTCACCAATAGCAAGAACATCTATTAGGAACAGTGAGTGCTCTTTGAAAGGCTGTTATTCTTACATGGCAATTATATTCCCCAAATGGCTCCTTCTTGAAAATAGGGATCATCCATCTCTATGTGGACCAAGGCAGGCTTTGGATAACATAAAACTGGGAATGTTATAGTGGTCAATGGATGGACCAGTGAACTCTCCTCAAAGCTAAGATTTTCTATTTTTCCAGGTTGAGGTATACTTAGAAGATAGTATGTGCTTTTTAGCTTCATGTGTGAGTCCTGTCTACATCTCCACTTCTTTTTATCACCTGACTTGAGATGTCCTCTGTTGGATGCTAGGGACGCGGTGGCTAAGATGCTGAGCTTGTCGATTGAAAGGTCGGCAGTTCAGCGGTTCGAATGCCACGTAACGGGATGAGCTCCCATTACTTGTCCCAGCTTCTGCCAACCTAGTAGTTCGAAAGCACGTAAAAAGTACAAGTAGAAAAATAGGGAAACCTTTGGTGGGAAGGTAAAAGCGTTCCGTGCGCCTTTGGTGTTTAGTCATGCCAGCCACATGACCACGGAGACGTCTTCGGACAGCGCTGGCTCTTCTGCTTAGAAACTGAGATGAGCACCGTCCCCTAGAGTCAGGAACGACTAGCACATGTGCGAGGGGAACCTTTACCTTTACCTTGACTCTTGGGTGCTCCCTTTGCACAACAGCTGTTTTAAAGGACTACCATAGATCCTACTTCTAACCCCAGCTATTTTTGGATTTTTTTTTTAAATAAACGGATCCTGGCTGGCTGAAGTAACCTGCTAAAATCCCTTCCCACCCAGTAGTGAAATGTAAAATTTGTTACTACCGGTTCTGTGGGCGTGGCTTGGTGGGGGGATAATATGATTGAGTGGGCGTGGCAAGCTCTTTTTTTTAACTTTTAAAACCATTTTTTCCATGTAAAAAATGCTTTTAAAAGCCTCTGATGATCCCAGCTGAGCCGAGCGATCAACAAAGGGTTTTTTTTTTAAAACATTTTTTCGGCCAAAGAGGTTGTAAAAAAAATGCTTTTAAAAATAAAAAAAAGCCTCTGATGATTGCGTGGCTCAGCTGGGCAATGGGGGGGGGGCAGGGATTTTTGCTACCGGTTCTCCAAACCACCCACCTCCATCACTACCAGATCGGGCGATCCAGTCCGAACTGGGAGCATTTCACCCCTGTTCCCTCCATACTTTCAGTCCCACCATAAAAACACTACAGCTATCTTCTACTAAATCAGATTCACTGGCCCACTCAACTCATTTTTTTCAGTCTTTCCAGAAATAACATGCTGGCTAGGAATGATAGAAGTTGTAGTCCATCTCATCAGTAGGATTACATCGTCTTGTTTAGCAGTGGTTTTCCGGGATTTTTAAACATGTTACACATGAGATTGCTGGGAATCATTGCTGGGAATCTTTGTGAGGCAGCTGAAAAGGGTGTTTTCTCCTCATCTTGGAGTCCTCTGTCCTTCCCAGGCAGACACACTTGGAAATCTTGTATGTGTATTTCAATAAAACTGGTTTGAGGCAGCTGCATTAGTTATCCGCCCTTTGGGGAGAACTTTTAGATTCTCTGAAACTAAGAAGACAAGTTTTGTTGAAACACTATTTCTCTGCAACTGCTTTACTAACATCTGTTCTTCCTCTAGGTGATTCTTGCTTAAAGCTTTATAATATTTGTTTGTTTGTTTGTTTGTTTGTTTATTTATTACCTTTAGCCGCCCGTCCTCCAACCAACTCTGAACACTCCCAAGAATATGTCCATTAGGAAATTTACTTTACCCCGCCCCAAGTGTCTTATCTATGAGATGGACAGACTTAAATCTGTCTTTTATAGAGTGACCGTCAATGATTGAGGCTGCAGAAACCAGTAAGACCACTAGATAATAACAACAACAGGGAGTTGGAGTTTTCTGTTCTTCTTTGTTCCCTTCTTAAGGTTGTTCAGATTTTTGTGGCGAGTGGTCTTTGGTGTTCTCTGAACTTGGTTGTTGTTTTACAGATGTTCCATTATCCAAACTAGGTAACATCATCAGGGCTAGTAGAGAGTGGGGTTTCCCTGTTAGTGTTGGTGTAGGAGTGGCCTTGGGTTCTTTGATGGGCCTGTTTACTACTAGCTTATTTAGCAAATTGGGGTATTGTTGACTTCTTGATTGTTGATCTGAGGTAAATCTTGGTGTTAATCTCTCTTATCTGGGTTTTGACTGTTGGTGGGGGGTTGTTTTGGTCTTTTTATTCCTTTTTTGGCTTCTTGATTGTCTCTTTTGAATGGTATGTTGTTGCTGTTGATGTCTACGTGCTTATTGATGGCCGATTTGTCAGAGTGCCAGGCTTCCCGGAATTCTCTAGAATGTTTTGGACTTGGCTTAGTCTAGGATGGTCACAGTTTTTCAGCTGAAACTATGGTTAAGTCTGTCCATCTGTTGTAAAATTTTGAAGGTCTGGTAAGCCTGACCTTCAAATTGAAAAGATTATGATAAGAGTAGCCTGTAACAAGGAAAATCACCTACAATAGAATGGCTTTCTCAAACATTGGCCAAAACTGACATCACCCAATGGCCCAGCATGTTGAAATTCTCTTGTGCTGTGCCGTGCCAAGTACATTCAAGGGACGGATTGCTCATTAGGTGAAGGAAATAACAGAATGAAACCCCAGTTAGATTTGGAAATCATACCAAAGTAATGTTAGCTCTGTTTTCCAGATAAAAAAAGTCCTCTGCTTAATGTTTGAGTTGCGCAGAGGAATGACTCAGACATTTGGGCAGTTTCAGGTTTGTGTTTCTGAAAACCTGAAATATAAAATCGACACTGCTGATTCTACTCCTTCCGTGAGATATTCCCAACTACTTTGCATCCTTGTCTCCGCCTAAATATTTGAAAGATGGCCACCAAAAGGTGTTGCTTCTCCCTCTCTCAAAGCAAAGAAACAAACATAGGACAACAAGGGAAAATAGGTTGGACCACTTAAGGACTTTAGCTCAACCTCAGAATTTTGCACTTGATTGTCCCAAAGGGGCTTTTTCAAAAGGCAACTGGATTTTCTTTGTGTTTTCTTGAAAACGTTTTCCTTCAAGAAAAGCAAGAAAATCCAGTTACCTTTAGGAAAAAAAAAGCACCTTTGGGACCACCAAGGCCTGGATGACTGAGCATCTCCATAGATAATTGTACTTGACTCTATCATTTGTAAAGAGAGCCTCTTGTCTGAAACTACTGCAGTGCTTAGGGAAAAAGGGGAGGGGGCTCATTCCCTCTTCCCCCACCCTGCAAAATTCTACTTCATTGGAAACAAAACATCTGGGAGAACCTGTTGTTGTTTGCTCCCTGCAAAGATTCTTCTAGAGCAGTGATGGCTAACCTCTTCCAGACCGAATGCCCAAAGCTCATCCAAAGCACATCTCTGCCCCCCAAATGCAATGCACGTGCAGCCCCTGCATGCACCCTATCCCATGCATGTATGCGCCCCCGCATGTGCCCCACCCCCACACGCATGCATGTGTGGCCCCACACACACGTCCCACCCTTGCACATGCATGGCAGAGATTTGAAGACCAGCTGCCTGGTGGGAGGTGCACATACATGCGCAGCAGAGCTGAACTGGGGGCGACTGCTCACATGTCATCAGAGAGGGCTCTGCGTGCCACCTCTGGCACAAGTACCATAGGTTCGCCATCACGGTTCTAGAGAAATTGGGATTTTCCATCTTCATTAAATGAACAAAGTAACCAACCATCCTATGGAAGGAATCTTTTAAAGCCACAAATGGAGAAGGATCCTTTAATAGAAAAAGGGACTTTGAGTTGGAAGGGACTTTAGAGGTCTTCTGGTCCAACCTCCTGCTCAGATCCTATACCATTTCAGACAAATAGTTGTCCAATCTCTTCTTAAAAACCTCCAGTGTTGGAGCATTCACAACTTTTGGAGGCAAATCATTCCACTGATTAATTGTTCTCATTGTCAAGAAATTTGTCCTTAGTTCTAGGTTGCTTCTCTCCTTGATTACTTTCCATCCATTGTTTCTTGTCTTTCCTTCAGGTGCTTTGGAGAACAGGTTGACCCCCTCTTCTTTGTGGCAGCCCATCTCATATCTCATTTTGTCTGAAGTGGTGTAGGGTTTCCTGCCTAGGCATGAGGTTGGACTAGAAGACCTCCAAGGTCCCTTCCAACTCTGTTATTCTATTCTATTCTAAATATTGGAACACTGCTATGTCACCCCTGGTCCTTTTAATTAAACTAGACATACCCAATTCCTGCAATCGTTTTTACGTTTTAGCCTTCAGTTCCCTAATCATCTCTGTTGCTCTTCAAAATAGAAACTTGAGCATGGGAAACTCAAAAGCAGATGGGAGTGAGGCAATAGGGTGGGGTCTCCTCTGCTGCCTGAATCTTGGCAGAAGGAAAGGCACATTCTGGGACACCTGTGACACCCCCTTCCCAAATTCCGTTCAACACAGACTGAATGAAGTATTTTGGACAGATGCTTGATGTTTTGCATTGCCCATATTTGGGAAGGTTTATTCTTGGTTTCTAGGGGGAATGAAAATTCATGAAATGGAGTTTTTTTCCAGTTCCTCCCTGTTCCAAATTCATTTTCACTATTAATAATTACTTTAGGTCCCTTTGGAATTATTAGCAATGTGTATACTGCTTAGATACATGCTTAGCTCCTATCCTAGAGGAAAAATTTTATCCCTAGGATTCATAAATGAAGATTTTTTTTAAAAAAATGAAAGAGAGCCTGTTTAAACATGAGAGCTTCTGTTTGGAAGAAATCAAGGATTTTATTAGACACTTGAAATTAGTAGTTTTAGTATGTTGACTTTTCCAGAGTGTCTTGTAAAATAACTACTGCTGAAAGGGTTAGTGTAACGTTATGTATCTGGAAGGCTATATTAGGTCCTTTCTTTGTATATGCGAGTCTCCATAGAGTTTTCCAATTTCAAATTATTCACAAAGAAGGACATTATAGAAACTGCACGGATATTTTAGTATAACAAGAATATAATAATGGATGTGGTTGGGGAGAGAGATGTATGGTTTTTTCACCTTAGGGGAAAAGTCGCTCTGTTTAATAGTACATTTAACCTGTTTAACAGAAACAATTAGCTTTCGGAATCACAAAATAGATAAAATCATAAAGCCAAATGGCGGGATGGCATAACTTTCTAAGTCAGTGTTTCTCAACCCATGACTACTTGAAGATGGGTGGACTTCCATCTCTCAAAATCCCTCAGCCAGCCAGGTTGAGAAGCACCGCTCTAAGCCATAAGAATAATCTCAAATTAAAACTGAACAAGTTTAGTTTATCATGTCGATGCAAATCAAATCAGTTGGCCTGTGTCAAGGCAACCATTGTGTATTTTTACTGGTCCTGCTCAAGTTTCTGCCTAAGCAACAGACGGGACAAAGGAGAAGGTGAGATTGATTTGGAAATGCTTGCTTCCTTGCTTGGAACGTATGCGTTCAGTTCAACAGACAGAAATCATAAGGAGTTGAAATCGTGTCCTCCCACAAAGATTTTGGAGAAGCTGGCTAGAAAAGGACCCAATGACCCTGCAGAGCTCTGATAAGCAACACAGAGGCTTTTTCCTCCCAGAATTTCATGCAAGAACAGGTAAGGGAGGTATTTTGTCTCTTAGTCTGATTGGTGCCCATGCTGCTAAGGTGAGGCGAACAATGGGGGATAGATATGCTTGCAGCATCTCTGAGGTCTTTCAGCTTTCATTCGTAACGGAGGAAGAACGGACATCTGAGGACATTGCGTATTTAAGACTGTATTTGTAAAGCCAGTCTCACCTTTTCAGCCATACTTCTGATTAGGTATAAATAGAGGTGGGAACCATTTACTCTGTTTTCCCCAGCTGTAGCCATGTCTGCTCTCTTCCTTCATGTCAGACTTTGGTTGAAATGAGACCATCCTCATCCTTGAGTAGTTGTGAAGATGATTTGACCTCTGATGTTAATATCTCACAGGGTTGGGATGATGCTATCTTACTGTGTATAATACCTGAAAAATTACCAGCACCCAGGAACCAGTATATCTGCTCGCAGATTTTTCCATGCCTCTTCTTCTCTCCCAAGCCTCTAAGTGAGGCTTAAATTTCAACAGTGGTGATGTATGTGTTTGCTGATATCTCCTTCTGCTTCTGTCGATCTGCTAGTTCACTAACCAGCTTCTTATTGACTTCATCCCCATTTTGTCCTTGCCCTTCTATTGGTCTCTCCAGGCTTAGGCCTCGGGGCTTTGGGTTCTCGGTGGACAGCCTCTGTAGCGTCTCTAATCCAATTGGCCACAAGCTGTTGGTACTTAGAAAATCACCATTACTCCTCGGGAAACGCTTGTTAAGCTGTTTTTTCTTGTTGTAGGACAGTTTGCTTGCCATGACAACGATGACCAAGAGCAGGACCACACAAATGAATGCAAGCACCCCGATTATGATCAGGCAAATCAACGTTTGTTGTTTGTAATTTTCTTCACAGGGTTTGGTTTTAGTTGGATCCATCCCAAGAGTTGAGAGTTCAGGAGATGTACTAGTGAGAGCAGAGGAAGAAGGCAGCCCTTCTATTGGAAGTGTTGAAGATAACTGTAGGGCTGTAGTGGTGGGTGTCTCTGTTAGTTGTTTGGATCTAACGGTGGCAATAGATTCGGAAGTGGAAGTCTGTGTTGTGTAAGTGGCTGTCTCCTCTGACTCCAGTGTCATAAGAATAGAATTTGATTTTGGGTATGTTGGAGGCTGAGAAGTAGGAACAGAAGGATATACAATTGTCAAATTCGCCGTCACTCTTGCTTGCGAGCAGGATGGAAGGATGATCCCCAGAAGGAATCCTAAGGCCATGTGATCAAACAGCCTCATGTTTATGAGAGATCTATCACCTGCAAAAAGACAATATGATAGAATTGGGTTTAGCTTTATAACAATTTTGGCTTTAGTTCTTTGACCAATTTTCTGAAGATAACCTTTAACTATAAGCATGTATAAATCACATAGCAGCCTGCGGTATGTTTAATTTACATGTTTATGGAGAAAATTAAAAGGTAGAAGACGGCTGTCTAGAACGGATTGAAGTTCATCCTGATTTTAGGCTGAGAAACAGTGGTTTTCAGCAGTCAGCAAGACTTCCCCAAGCTTAATACAGTCTTCTTGACCTTGACAATTCAGAATTGAAAGCACATTTCTGTATGTTTTGAAGCTAAGGAAGACATGCAAATAGCAAAAGATGTAAGATTGATCGTACATAATTCAAATTTTAGCTTTCAGTCATTGCAGATATTTGGGGGAGAAGTGAATGGAGATTGTGTCTTAGGTTTTGATAAAATTGGAATGAATGTCATGACTGTTTCCCCCTATGCATTAAAAATGTTTCCACAGAAGATCATTCCTAAAGACCAAAGAAGATGAATTAAAGTGCTCACCCTATAGAATAAAAAAATATTACTCTTTTATTCTATAGGGTGAGCACTTTAATTCATCTTCTTGGAGTTGGAAGGGACCTTAGATGTGTTCTAGTCCAACCCTCTGATCAAGCAGGAAACCTTGTACGACAAATGGTTGTCCAGTCTCTTCTTAAAAACTTCCAATCTTGGAGCACCCACAACTTCTGGTGGCAAGTGGTTCCACTGGTTAATTATTCTCACTGGTATCATTTCTCCTTAGTTCTAGGTTGGATCTGTCCTTGATTAATTTTCATCCATTGCTTCTTATCATGCCTTCAGGTGCTTTGGAGAATAGGTTGACCCCCCCCTTTTTTTTTCTTTGTGGCAGCCCCTTAGATATTGGAACACTGCTTTCATGTCACCCCTAGTCTTTCTTTTCACTTAGAGTAGACATACCCAGTTCCTGCCACTGTTCTTTGTATGTTTTAGCTTCCGGTCCCCTAAGCATCTTTGTCGCTCTTCTCTTTGTTGCTATATTATGTTGGTCTCTCTGTGTGTGATTTGAGACCTTTTTTTACCACCCATAATCCTGCTGATTGAAATTCTGGGCAAATGCCAGAAGTCTCAAATTATTGGCTCAGGTGGCTAGTATTAGACTTTTTAATATATATATATATATAAAACCCCATCCCATTAGTATATCACAAGGAGGAGCAGAATAATACCATGTACTAAATCGGTATACATTTGCCACTTGAGTTAACACCAATTTTGGGTGACTGGTTCCCCCCCCCCCCCCCCCCCCCGCAACACTGAGCTGCAAAGATGTTGGATCATTAACATTGTACTGGGAGCATCTGCAGATGTCTAACCTTACCATGCCTTGATTATTACAGAGCTGTCTGTGTACAGTACTGCCACTGCCAGCACAAAGCTCCCACTGTTCATTGTAGTGCATGATAGTAGAGTTCAGAATTTCACCCTAAGCAGACAAAAGCCAAGGCAGAACCCCTCATCCACCGAAGCTCACTCTGACTGCATGTCTATTTGGTTGAGAAAATGTTTTGTTGGGTTTGCCCTAGTTACTTTGACGGGGTTCCTGATAGCTTTCCAATTTCCAAGCATTTTTCTCTGTCTCTCCCTCTCTCTTTTCCTGTGTTAATAACCTTTAAGATACAATTAGGAGCATGCCCTGTTTTCTTTTTTCCACCAGCTTCCTGCATTGAGTCTAAGCCAATCTCAGTAGGAGACCTTTGTTTCTTTTGTACTGGAAGCTGTGGTACAGAGCAAATTGAAAGATACAGAAGGAAACATAACAGAATACAGAACAACAGAGTTGGAAGGAACCTGGGAGGTCTTCTAGTCCAACCCCCTGCTGAAGCAGGAGACCCCATAACATTCCAGACAAATGGTTGACCAATCTCCTCTTAAAAACCTCCAGTGATGGAGCATCCACAACTTCTGGAGGCAAGCCGTCCCACTGATTAATTGTTCTCACTGTCATGAAATTTCTTCTTAGTTCTAGGTTGCTTCTCTCCTTGGTTAGCTTCCATCCATTGCTTCTTATCCTGCCTTCTGGTGCTTTGGAAAGTAGGTTGACCCTCTCTTGTTTGTGGCAGCCCCCCCCACCCCCCACCCCCGAATATTGGAACACTGCTCCAATGTCAAAAGTAACACAGACTTACCTGAAGGAGACGTCAGCAGAAAGTATTGTTGTGCAAATCGGTGATAATCTAACCCAGAGATATTTTTCTCTGTCTTACTGTGGCACTGCCTAGATGTTGGGAGTTGTTTTTATATATTAAAAGTGAACGTGCATCTGAAACATGGGGTTTAGTTCTCCATTTAGAAAACTAAACCACAAAGATGACACATTTCCTTTCTGCTGTAAGCACAATATGTATGCTGTGTTAGAGGAAAAAAGGGAAGGTGTGGAGGAGGAACCATCGCCATTCTGCCCAAATTTGCTGTCAAGATTGCCGAATAAAGCACAAAAACATCTCGGGGCGTGTGTCAAAGGCCTTTCTTTTGCTCAGTTTTAGTTGTGTTTGCTTAGCACCAGATCTCTTTCTCGCTTGCTGTTCAGATTCTCAGCAGTTGAATAGATTGAGGTGGCTGTCCCTGTAACATGCTATAGTTTAGGGGTATTTGTAGGATCACCTTCTACCGGCCTCCCACCGCCCAGTGCGCTCACATAGGGCTGCCCTCCTCCGGGTCCCCTCGGCTAGACAGTATCGCATGGCGGTCCCCAGGATGAGGGCGTTCTCTGTGGTCGCACCGACCCTCTGGAATGGGTTGCCCACCGAGCTCCGGACGGCCCCCGACCTCCGCACCTTCCACGCCGACCTAAAGACATGGCTTTTTCACCAACTTCCCTGATCTGTTGTGGATTTTAACTTGGGGATTGGGGATTTTAAATTGGTTTTAATATTATTTAACTCTTATTCATTGTCGGATTGTTTTATTGTTGTGAGCCGCCCCGAGTCCTGCAGGAGAAGGGCGGCATATAAATCTGACTAAAATAAATAAAAATAAATTAAATAAATTAAATATACATTTCACTAACTTGAGGCCAAGAAATGTCAGGTTTTGAAGAATTCTGCGTGTCACCTTGTCATCCTTATGTATTTTGTTTATTTGTTTGTTTTTATCCCGCCTTTATTATTTCTCTAAATAATTTAATACACACAATACTCCTCCTTCCTCCTCCTACTTTCCCCACAACAATAACCCTGTGAGGTGGGTTGAGCTAAGAGAGTGCCTGGCCCAAAGTTACCAAACCATCTTTCATGACTTAAGGTGGGACTAGAACTCACAGTCTCCTGATGATTGGCCCCAGGTCACCCAGTTGGCTTTCATGTCTAAGGCAGAACTAGAACTCACAGTCTCCCTATTTCTAGGCCATCACCTTAACCACTATACCAAAGTGGCTCTCAATGTTAGTTAATTAGCTTCCCGCCTAAGTAGAATTGATCTGGATAAATGGGGGTATTGAATAGGTGGCACCCAGTGCAAGGTAAACCAACAGCATTATATTTAAACCAACAGCTTGTCCAGCTGTTGCATGGAAGGAGAAAAAGAAATGTAGGATCTCGGGGCTGCTCAAATACCATTCTAGATTAAATTGAAAATGGATACAACAAAGGAGTGGGAAAGGAGAGAGGAATGGAGAGAGGGAAGAAGGGGAGAAGAGAGGAAAGGAGAGAGAGAAAAGGGAGGGGAAAGGAGTAGGAGAGAGGGTTAGAAAGGGAGGAAGAAGAGAGGAGTGGGGGAAGGGTAGGGGAAGTAGAAGGGGAGGAGAGGAGAGGAGGAACGAAGAAAGTAGAAAGGGACAGAAGAACGAAGAGAAGGGAAGGAGAAGAGGAAAGTTTGTAGTAAAACAAATGGTAAAAGAGCAGCCCCAAACAAATAAAAATGAAAGTTAAAGGATAAGATGAATGATCAATGATTAATGATGGATAAGAGACTGTACACTTAAATATGCTCATAAGAAATAAAAATTTAAAAACATTTTTTTTAAAAAAAAAGAAATGTAGGATCTTTGGGGTAAGTGTTAGAAGTAGCCTCCCTAAAGAAAGACAGGTAGAATATAGGCTAATGATTCAGAATATTGGGTTTTTGTTTTGTTTTGTTTTTATGCCACGTGATTGTAGCTACATTGAGTGGAATTGAATTTTATCAGTACCGTAGTGACCATTTATGGACATTTTGCTCTGGGAAAGAAGAGCAAATACATTAGAAATCACCTACTCTGTTGTGAGTCCGTACAGAACCGAGATTCAAGAATAAAGTCTCCAGGTGAGTCATGTTCAACTCCTGACTTCATGAACATCTTCCTGTAATTTTCTTGGCAAAAAATGAGGAAGTGTTTTGTCGTCACCCTCTTCCAAAATGTCTTTGCAATTTCTGGGCTAGCCATCTTGGGATTTCCTGGTGGTTTCCTAACCACGGTCTGTCCAGGTCTCACTCTGTTTCATTTTTGAAACCAGTTACTTAACTGGGGAAAATGAAAGTCTTATTTTGAGTCAGCTTGACTCCTGGTAATTTGATGGACATGGGCCTCTAGTTCTCTTGGCAACAACATGGAACTGGTTTGCCATGTCTCTTGGGATTTTTTTATTTTATTTTTTACTTCCCTAGTCTAGCCTACAGCATTAGTATTTCCAATGGTTTCCCATCCAAGTATTAACCAAACCTAATCCTGCTTAGCCAGGGGCTACCAGCTGGTTGGGCACCGATAATGGTAATTTTACATAGAGTGTATATAAACTACCGTATGTTTGTCTGTCTATCTATACACACACACAGAGAGACACAGACACACACACACACACACACACACACACACACTGTTATCTACCTTTGCCTTGTGGGCAAACACAGAGATGGCCCATACATACACAGGCAAATATATCTGCATACACTGAAGATCCTAAATCATAAGATCCTCTGAATCAGGGAAAGATGAGAGTACATTTTTATTAGATGAACTCTCTGATTCTTGTTAATGATAATAATCTTCCCAAACACATTTCTGATCTTGTGCAGCTGTGGCAGCAAAAGTACATTTAAAAGTGTTACACCCCAGTTGTGATTAGTCAGAAAATAGTAATTTTCTAATCCTAGAACTTTTTTCAGATTCTGAGTGCATTATTTAAACTGTAAGGAAAAAAAAAGATTCAGGAGATCCTCAACTATTCCAGTGTTAATGTACTACTTATACCTCCAGATTTGGAATCCAAATTTGGTTAATATCTGCAAAAATCTGTTGCATTAAATATCTTTAAGATCTTATCTTCCTCCTGAAACAAGAGTGAACTTTTAAAACTAGGTTAGAAGAACTGCTTTAAATGAACTTGTTGATATCCTGAAGGTATCTAAATATTTCTGCCCATCCCCTTCTAATCATTTGGATGCTTTTGGACACATCCAATTAACTAGCACGACACCACATTTCAGCTCCCAGCAAATTAAGCGTCTGAATTATTATCTCATTAAATAGCCAGGCTTGTAAGTGAAATGCCAGTAGTTAACTTAATTACAACAGCACTGCTCTTATAAGTGACCTCATTCTCATGTTTAAGTGGGCGTAATGTGAGAACATTTGCAGACTACACAATTCAAGAGGGATTTCATGTGGAACTCGTTCTGAGAGATAGTTTCCGATTTGTTTGACAATGTCCAATGGGCCCAATTTTTTGATCATTGATGGAGTCATTCTTTTGTTGTTACTTCTCCTGGACGAAGTTCTGTGTTCATCATTGAATTTTGTGGAAAAACTGCATGTGCGTGTCTGTGTGTGTCATCTTTGAAACCACTTCTGTCATAGAGATTTTCAGATGAACAGTGAAGTGATACGTTGAGATCATAGGATCAATAATGGGGGTGTGGGGTGTGGTGACTCAGCAGTTAAGACGCAGGGCTTGTCAGCTGGAAACTCAGCAGCCCAGGTTCGAGACTTGAGTGCCATGCCATGGGGTGAGCTCCCGTCCTCATCCCAATTCCTGCCAACCAACCAGTTCAACAGCATGTGAATGCAAGTAGATAAATAGGTACCACTTGATGGGAAGATAACAGCATTCCATGACATAATGCTGGCCACATGACCACAGAAATGTCTTCAGATAGCGTTGGCTCAATGGCCTTGAAACAGAGGTGAATACCCCCTCCCCCATACTCAGCAACCACTAGTAGAGTAAAATGCGCAGGGACACCCTTATCTTTTTTTATGGGATCAATAATAATCCTTTCTAATTCGTAGATCTGCATGTTTTAATATTGTTTGAACAGTATTCCCCAAGATGGAGAAGAACCTCGTTCAACAAATGGTCATTTGCTGGGAATTGTGGGGTTGCAGCTCAGTGCATATGGATGGCATGTGCTTGGAGAAAGCTACAATAAAGCATAGAATATATGGATCTTTTGCAATACAACCTATACCTATTCTAGACCTGTCCCACCATAGTGATGCCCTAAGCCAGGGGTGTCAAACTCAAAGTTCACGGGCCGAATCAGGCCTACAGGGTGCTTAGGTGTGGCCCACGGGGCCGTCCTGGAAACAGTGAAGGACTGATCTGCAGTGCCTCTGCCAGTGAAAATGGAGTTCAGGAGCCTATTTTCTCTGGCAGAGCCCACGGGCCACCACTAGCACCCCGACACGAGTGATATCGAGCTGGCCACACCCACCCTGACCACGCCCCCCCAACCCCCTCCAGGTTAAACACAACCCTGATGCGGCCCTCAGTGAAATCGAGTTTGACACCCCTGCCCTAAGCCCTCTTTGGAGGGTTACTCTCAGAATGTCAAATGGCTTTCTCCTGAATAAATCCCGAAGGCCATTTTCCACCTTGCTTTGCAACAGACTGTTTTGGATTGCTTGTTCTTCAAGCATGTTCTTATTACGTATTCCCATCTGTTTAATAAAAGGTTTGAAATCCATGTTTGCAAACGCCTGTCACTATCTGTCATGTATTTTATTTATTTATTCGTTCAATCAATTTCTATAGCCGCCCATCTCAATCCAATGGACTCTTTAAGTTGACCGTTTTGCTTTCAAACATACTTTTTAAAATAAGACAAATAACAAATAAGGTGAGAACACCTTAAGTCATGCTTATTACATGGATTTCCTGGTGGTATCCCCAGAGTTTGCTGGGGAATTCTGGGAGCTAAAGTTTTAAGGTTGACAACATTGCACTAACCAGATCCAAGTTAAGTTAGTAACACTGTTGTTAAGTGAATCTGGCTTCTTCCCTGACTTTGCTTCTCAGAAGGTTGCAAAAGGGGATCACATGACCACGGGACACTGAAACTGTCATAAGTATGAGACAATTGCCAAGCATCTGAATGCTGCAATGGTCGTAAGGGTGAAAAATGGTTACAGTGTCATTGTAACTTGGAACAGTCACTAAATGAGCCTTTGTAAGTTGAGGACTACCTCTATTGCCTGGGGATGTTGGGAATTATATTTAAGCAAATCTAGAAGGTACCAGGTTGGGGAATGCTACTTCTGGAGTATGTAACTTCTTATTGATAGTTATCCTTATTTATAGCCTCCTAGACACTCATAAGAATTTAGTTTTCCAGACAGCTTGGAACATGAATATGTGTATTTTTCAGTACCAGGCATGGAATTATTACTTCTGGGATCAATTGTGCCATATGTATATTTTGGGTTAGATTTTAGTGTATATTATTGTACTATTGTTGTTTTGGTTCTAGCCCAGGCAACCCACAGGCCACATATGGCCCTGGACAGCTAGTAAATGTGACCCCACATGATTCATAAACCTCTAACATTATTATGAGATTTATATACATCGACTACTGTGTATTAGATATTTTATATGTGGCCCAAAACAATTCTCTTCATCGCAGCCCAGGCATGCCAAAAGGATGGACTACTGTGTTGTATCCTGCATGCCTCTTACAATCACTTGACTAAATTCACCTATAAATTCACAAATAAATAAATCAAGACATTTGATTTCCCTTGTTATTTCTTTTCCGTTGTTACAATCGATTGTATAATTGTGATTTATCTTCCCCCGTCTAGGTTTAAGACTGGCCAAATCAATGGTGATCTGCTGATATATCACGTTTTGCTGACGCTGAAGCCTTACTACGCCAAGCCATACGAGATCGTCGTGGACCTCACTCACGCCGGGCCCAGCAACCGTTTCAAAACAGACTTCCTGTCCAAGTGGTTTGTAGTTTTCCCGGGATTCGCTTACGAAAACGTCTCTGCCGTCTTCATCTACAACTGCAACTCATGGGTGAGGGAGTACACCAAGTACCATGAGCGGCTCCTGACAGGCCTGAAAGGCAGCAAGAGGCTCATTTTCATTGACTCGCCTGGGAAATTAGCTGAGCACATAGACCACGACCAGCAGAAACTTCCAGCGGCCACTTTGGCTTTGGAAGAAGACCTGAAGGTTTTCCACAATGCCCTCAAACTGGCCCACAAAGACACCAAAGTTTCCATTAAAGTAAGTTGCATGCTTTTGATCTCCGGTTTACTGTCTGTTTGGCATTTACAGCAGCTTTTCCCCAATCTGGTATCTTGCAATAAGTGCTTCTCAACCACGGCCACTTTAAGACGAGTGAACTCAAATCCAGGATTAGAATAGAATAGAATAACAGAGAAGGGACCTTGGAGGTCTTCTAGTCCAACCCCCTGCTCAGGCAGGAAACCCTACACCCGCGATGGTGAACCTATGGCACACGTGCCACAGGTGGCACGCGGAGCCATATCTGTGGGCACGCGAACTCAGTTGCTGACTTCTGGAAGTCAGGAAACGGGCTGTTTCCGGCCTCCGGAGGGGTGGGGAAGGCCGTTTTCGCCTTCTCCAGGCTCCTAGAAAGGCTCTGGAGAGTGGGGAGAGTGAAAAACAGGCCTTCCGGTCCCATCGGAAGTCGGCAAACAGGCCGTTTCCAGCCTCCGGAGGGCCTCCAGGGGGTTTGGGAAGGCTGTTTTCACCCTCCCCAGGCTCTTAGAAAGCCTCTGGAGCCTGGGAAAGGTGAAAAATGGGCTCACCATGCCATTGCGTGCCAAAAGCGGGGGGAGTACAGGGGGGCATGCGCTCATGCGCAGGGGGGCAGGGCACATAGAATTATGAGTGTGGGCATGCGCGCAACCCCCCATGCTTCCCACACTTTTGGCACGCAGTGGCAAAAAGGTTAGCCATCACTGCCCTACACCATTTCAGACAAATGGTTGTCCAATCTCTTCTTAAAAACTTTCGTGTTGGAGCATTTACAACTTCTGGAGGCAAGTTGTTCCACAGATTAATTGTTCTAACTGTCAGGAAATTTCTCCTTAGTTCTAGGTTGCTTCTCTCCTTGATTAGTTTTCACTCATTGCTTCTTGTCCTGCCCTCAGGTGCTTTGGAGAATAGCTTGACTCACTCTTCTTTGTGGCAGCCCCTGAGATAGTGGTAGACTGCTATCATGTCACCCCCAGCCCTTCTCTTCATTTAACTAGACATACCCAATTCCAGCAACCGTTCTTCATGTTTTAGCCTCCAGTCCCCTAATCATCTTTGTTGCTCTTCTCTACACTCTTTCTAGAGTCTCCACATCTTTTTTACATTGTGGCAACCAAAATTGGATGCAATATTCCACATGTGGCCTTACCAAAGGCATTATAAAGTGTATTAGCACTTCACAGCCTCAAACCGTGGTTGGCTTTTTTGGCAGCTGCAGCACACTGCTGGCTCATATTTAATCAAGCATAATATATATGAGAGGGGGTGTGAAGGCTCAGTGGTTAAAAACACTGAGCATATCAACTGGAAAGCCCAGGTTCAAGACCCAAATGCCACAAAATGGGGTGAGCTCCAGTTCCTTGCCCGAGCTCCTGCCCACTTAGCAGTTTGAAAGCATGCAAATGTGAGTGGATAAATAGGTACCACTTTGGTGGGAAGGTAACAGCAAACCATGCACTTTTGGCATATACCATACTAGCCACATGGCCACAGAAAATGTCTTCGAACAATGCTGGCTCCCTCAGCCAAGAATCAGAGATGAGCACTTTGCCCTAAAGTTGGACACAACTGGACAGACTTGACCTAATATTATACACAAATTTCTTGCCCACATTTTGCATAACTTTCAGTGACTGTCGCTTTAACTTATTAGCTAGCTGGAGTAAGTTAGATGAAATAGTCATGTATTTTCTACTTGAAAAATGCTGATCCTTAAGAACGGATACCCGGCCACACCCACCCAGTTGGCTGCGATGACCAGGCCACGTCCACCCCAGCCCTCCACGGGCAAACGTGGCCCCATGATAGGATCGAGTTTGACACCCCTGCGTAAGAAGGACTGATTTTGGATTCCAGATGATTATAAATATTGTAACAATAAAAGATGTCTCTTCCTATTGTATTGGTTGCCATCCTGCCATTTTCAAAACATTTCAAAAGAATATCAAAGCCTATTGCCAGGGGAGGGAGGTTCCCTTTTATCTCTGTAAGGGAGTACCATAACTTAGGGGTTGTCCAACCTTGGCAACTTTAAGACTTGTGGACTTCAGAAGGGCTGGCTGGAGAATTCTGAGTTGAAGTCCACAAGTCTTAAAGTTGCCACGTTGGACACCCCTGCCATAGTTGATGCTACTTGGGGTGCCTTGATTTTCTTTTCTCCCACCCAAACTCAATGCCATCCACAGGTTGGCTCCACAGCTGTCCAAGTGACTTCAGCTGAGCGCACCAGAGTCCTGGGCCAGACCGTGTTCCTGAATGACATTTACTACGCTTCGGAAATAGAAGAAATCTGCCTGGTGGATGAGAACCAGTTCACCTTAACCATTGCCAACCAAGGCACACCTCTGACTTTCATGCACCAGGAGTGCGAAGCTATTGTACAGTCCATCATTCATATACGGACACGATGGGAATTATCCCAGCCCGACTCTATACCGCAACATACGAAAATCCGTCCCAAGGATGTGCCAGGAACCCTGCTGAACATCGCGCTGCTTAATCTAGGGAGCTCGGACCCAAGTCTACGGTACGTCTCGCTTTCGTTTGTGGAGGGATTTTGAGGCTTCATTTCAAATGAGTCCGGCTGCAGGTAGTCTCGACTTATGACCACAATTGAGCCCACTTTCCATTGCTAAGCAAGGCAGTTAATAGGTGAGTTGTGCCCCATTTTGTGACCTTTGTGCCATGGTTGTTAAGCTACGAATCGCTACAGCTGTTAAGTGAATCATCCATGTAAGGCCAATCTGGTTTCCCCCATTGACTTTGCTTATCAGAAGTTCGCTAGGAAGTTTGAAAATAGCAATCCCAAAACATGCTGTGACCATCTGAGTCCCTTGGGAGTTGGGCGGCATAGAAATGCGATAAATTAAATCTTTTAATATATGTGCTGATTGTGAAGCCCCCAAAGTTTGATCACATAACTGTGGGGATGCTGCAATGGTCATAAGTGTGAGAACTGGTCATAAATCACTTTCTTCGGTGCCCTTGTAACTTTGGAAGGTCGTTAAATGTATGGTTGTAAGTCGAGAACTACCTGTATAGAAACTAAAGGTGTATTGGTCTTGCATAGCCGGAATTTCTTCCTCTTCCAGATTCTTTGCTTTCCTTAACTCGATTTTGAGGCTGATTATTTTCCCCTGCCTTTTTCTCCCTATTACAGGTAGTCCTCAACTTATGGCCACAATTGAGCCCAAAATTTATGTTGCTAAGTGAGAATTTTAGTTTTGCCCCATTTTACAATTTTTCGTGCCACATTTGTTAAGTGAATCTGGCTTTCCCATTCACTTTGCTTCTCAGAAGGTCGCAAAAGGGGATCACATAACGTCATAAATGTGAGTCAGTTGTCAAGCATCCGAATGTCAATCACGTGACCATGGGGATGCTGCACGGTCATAAGTGCGAAAAATGGTCATAGGTCACTTCTTTCAGTGCCGTTGTAACTTTCGAACGGTCACTATGTGGACTGTTTGTAAGTCGAGGACTGCCTGTGCATAATTTGTTTTCCTTTCACTGAAAACTGATTCTGTAAAGTGTATTTTGGGAGGGTGGGAGGGGGACATGCATCCAATTCATGCCTTCACTGATTTTTATGACTCAAGTCAGATTACCCAGTTTGGAAGCATTGTGATGAACTGAAAAGCTGGTTCTGATTAATCGATTAGCATGTTTTTAAAATCGTTTTTATTCTACTGAATACAAATACTTAAAAGAAAAAAAAGAAAAGCAGGTAGGTTTGCTGGCACCCTTCAAAAGAGACATTTCTCACCCCACCCCCCTCCCTCTTTCATCTCCCAGGAGGAAATGCCTGTTTTAAGGTAATGCCAAGAAAAGTGTTTGTATATATCATCTCAAATAGAGCAATGCAGTTTTTCTTAAAATGATGTGACAGGTGGTCCTCGACTTACGACCACAATTGAGCCCAGAATTTCTGTTGCTACGGGAGACAAGTTCAGTGAGTTTTGCTCCATGTTGCGACTTTTCTTGCCACGGTTGTTAAAGTGAATCACTGCGGTTGTTAAGTTAGTAAGATGGCTGTTAAGTGAATCTGGTTAAGCGAAGGGCACAAAAGGTGATCCTATGAACCTGGGACGCTGCAACCGTCATAAATATGAGTCAGTTGCCAAGCGTCTGAATTTGGATCACGTGACCACGGGGACGCTGTGAAAAACAGTCAAAAGTCACTTTTTTGGCTGCTGAAATTTTGAGTGGTCACTAAATGAACTGTTGTAAGTTGAGGACTACCTGTAACCTCTCACCTGTTAGTTTTATGTAGATTACATCATCACCTAATGGAGAGAGGTTCCTATGGCTAACCAAATAAGACTCTTGAGTCGATTTTGGGGGGTCACAGGCCAAATATGTTGATATCAATGTTAAGAAATCACTTGGTTGAGTTGGACAGCTATAGAAATTGATTGATTGATTGATTGATTGATTGATTGATTGAATGAATGAATGAAAGAATGAAAGACATAGGCTTCTGAACATAAGACTTTCTGGACTTCACCAAGGAAACGTTTTTTAACGCATTCCTTATTTTTTGTTGCAGGTCTGCGGCCTATAATCTTCTCTGTGCCTTAACTTGTACTTTTAATTTAAAGATTGAAGGCCAATTACTGGAAACGTCAGGTCTCTGTATCCCTGCAAACAACACTCTTTTCATTGTCTCCATTAGTAAGACTCTGGCAGCTAACGAACCCCACCTTACCCTAGAGTTTTTGGAAGAATGCATTTCTGGATTTAGCAAGTCTAGTAAGTAATATTACTTCACTTTTCCTGTTTATACAAGGTAAATAACTAGTATCACTTGACATCTCCGATGAGGAAGTCAGCAGCGCAGATATTAGGGATAAATGGGAGGGGTGGATATATTAAAAAACAGTTCATAATAATACAAGGAATCCTCACTTAACGATGATAATTGGAGCCAGAATTTCTGCCACTAAGCAAATGCAATCAAAAAGTGTGAGGTCCCATGATCACATTGCTTAGCAACGGCAATCCTGGCAATATCCATTGTTGTCATTAAGCGAGGATTGTGAGTCATTAAGTAAAGACCTCCTGGCAACTTCCTGACAGCCTCCAGCAAGCAAAGTCGATGGGGAAGCCAGGAGAAAGTCAGAAGTCCCAGGCAGTTCTCAAGCAGGCCAGTAAGTGTGTAAAGGAGCTGTTGTAGCACAAGGGTGGCCAGGGTGCCAGGTGGGAGAGGGTGTGGCAATAATGCAATAAAAATGAAGGTATTACTTGAAAAATGGAGAGTTGGAGAAGTGTGTATGTAGGCAACATACCCATGGCACATACTCAATGAAGTTCAGAGTTTTAGTGACTCCATGAGTGCAGCAATTAGTAAAAGGCAGATTTACATGAAAATATGAGAATTGTTCTTTAAAAAACCCTGAAGAGGGAGAGCAAAACACATTTTTGGGAACCCTGAATTAATTCTACAAATCCGGCACCACATTAAAAACAGCATAGGCCCCATCTCTTTTACTGTACATATGGAAATGTAATCTCTGCTCCCGTTTAAAAAAAAATCTATGGGTAGACAGAATTATTGAAGTGCTTAGTGCAGTGTTTCTCAACCTTGGCCACTTGAGGATGTGTGGACTTCAACTCCCAGAATTCCCTAGTCAGGATGGCAAGAGGCATGCTAACTGGGATGAAGCAGAAAAAACTTTTTCTGCAACATACAGTTTCTTAACTCTGTTTCTTTAAAAGAGTCTGGAAGTTGAGTCATGGCAACTTCCTTCCCTTTTCGTTTGAAACATTTCGCTATCCTAGTAGTCTGTAGAGATTCTCGAATAGTCATCCAGGTCATGGCTGTCCCAAAGGTGTTTTTTCAGGAGGCAACTGGACTTTCTTCTTTTTTCTATTGAAGACATTTTGCTTCTCATCCAAGAAGCTTCTTCAGCTCTGGCAGGATAGTGGAATATCCTTCCGTACCCCGCTCTCCTGCCAGAGCTGAAGAAGCTTCTTGGATGAGAAGCGAAATGTCTTCAAAAGAAAAAACAAGAAAGTCCAGCTGCCTCCTGAAAAAGCACCTTTGGGCTTATCCTAGTAGCTTCTTCAGTCTGAGCAAATTGATTAAGGGGACCCCATATATGTCTCCAGAGTGGTTTCATTTCTCAGCTAATCTGAGATCATTAAAAATTGTTGCTCCTGAATCCTTTACTTAGGTGGTCCTTAAGCGTGGCCTCCCTGGTGAACCCGTGTAATGATCTTGATCTTCCTGGGGTTTTATTTCTGCAAGTCACCTGTGGTCACCGTGAGTTGGGCAGCCATATAAATGTTCTCAATAAATAAATAAAATACGAGGTGAAACAAAAGAAGGGGTACAAGAGGATGTTCAGAAATGCCATCTTGGGGGTGGGGGCTGAATTTAAGATACAGGTTTTGAATCATATTCAGGCTTGGCCAACACCCAAGGAAATACATTGCTGAAAATTTGCATTCCTCAATCCAGGACATGGAATTTGAGAAGTCATGATGCATGCTGCTTTCATTGAGATAATGAATTAATCACCTGCTCATTTTCTTCTGGTCCGAGTTGTTGTAGAAGCCTCTCTGTCTCTCTCTTTCTCTTCCCCCCCCCCTCCCCAGCAAGCATGAGTCTGTAAACTCAAAATAAATTCCAACCCTCCCACCTGACATCCACTTCTGCTCTTCCAGTGGGAAGCGTGGGTGGAAAAGGAAAAGAATTCTCTTCCCCAGTGCTTGCAATTCAGACTCACTGAGAAGACGGGAGATTTAGAGGTTCATGGAACGGGTGTAAGAAATTTTTATAAAACAAACAAACCTGTCTGGCCTGTTTGCTGGTATTGTTGGGGAAATTATTTGATATGGTCCAAGGTAAGGGGAAGAACCAAGATTCCTTTGCCCCGGGCACATCTCCCCACTCAAAACAACTGTCTGTTGGGAAACGACCATGAAAAAGGTCTCTCTTCTTGAACTTGCTAAAGGAATTCAACACAGATTACAAAGTCAAAAGTGTGCTGTCAGCTCTGCTAATATTTGGAGAGTCTTATCCATGAAGTCTGGTTATATGTGTGGTTGTGTTTGAAGGTGCCCTGCCTTTGATCTGCAGCCCAAGGCCCATTTGGGTTCATTGCAGAAGACCTAAGCGATGTTGTTAGTTTCTTTTGTCATTCAGCATCGTATCTCACACTACTTTTGATCTTGAAAGGCCTACTTGCCTTTCAAGAATGGGGGCCTGGACATCACTAATCCAGGACCTCTTGGCAAAGAGAATCCTTATTTGCTGTCTTTCTAGTATACTTTGTTTCCCACCACCACCACCACCACACACACACAAATAACTTCCAAGCTTTGTTCCAAAAGATGATTGGGCAAACGTTTACACAAGACTCTTTTCTAATATGTCTCTCTTTGTTTATTTGAATTTCAGGTATTGAACTAAAACATCTCTGCCTGGAATATATGACCCCCTGGTTATTGAATCTGGTCCGCTTCTGCAAACATAACGATGATGCTCGGCGCCAGCGAGTCACAGCGATTCTTGATAAGCTTATAACAATGACAATAAATGAGAAGCAGATGTATCCTTCCATTCAAGCCAAGATATGGGGTAGTTTGGGACAGGTACTGTTTTTGATTGATCCCCCCCCCCTCAGTTTTTGGATGAAGAATAAACAATATGTTTTCTACTATATCCTGTACTTGACAGTGCAAGATTAATATTCTCCCCAAAAACCGTTTCTGCCATGTCCTGAAAGCACAAAGTTATTGTAGGGTCTTCTGGTTTCTGCAGTGTCACCTAGTTTTTTTTCAACAAAGCTTATTACCCGATAAGATAAGTGCCCTTATTTATGAACTGGCTGGTTGCAGAGCCTGACACTGACTTGGGCCAAAAGGAAAGGATTGGACCAAGGTCACCCGGCCAGTTTCTGTGCATAAGGGAGAACTAGAACCTGCATCATCCAGCATAGGAAAACAGGAGCCAGGCAGTTCCAATGAAGATAGTGTGCTAATGTCTCTACAAGAATCTGAACTACTAACAGTAAAAGCAGAGTGGTGATAGATAGGAATTCAAAGTGGAATTCAAGGTGGACTGGACTCCAATCTCTTGTGGGTGGGAAGGGACTCAAGATTGAAGATGCATTTGACTTGTCCCTCGGGCTCAGCCTGGTCATATCCTACATCCCTCTTCCCACTCTATCTACTACCTTAACCACACTGGCTCTTAAGAAAGTAGCTCGGGTTTCCATGCCTAAGGGAGGATTTGGGTCTCCTCAGGTCCAGAGCTATTACCCCCCACTGTCCTCTTTTTCCCTGTTCAGGGTAAACTATTAAATATCTTTTAAACATTACTGTGGTGGTTATTTGGATTTATCTTTCAGGATTTTGTTGATAATAAGCTGGTAAATGAATCAAATTTTATGTGCAGAAAAACCTGGCATTTCTGTCAAAATCAACCTTCCAGCTTCACACAGTTGTGGAAAGCTTTTTTTATTATTATTTTCATGGGCAAAATTCACGGATAAAATTCATTTTATCTCATTATTTTAGAGGGCTCTTGGCACTTACCCATTTTCATATGATAAAAGTGACAAAAACATTTAGAAAAATTAAAACTGTCTATATTCATGCTTAATTATAATCCAAGGAATGTTTCTATATAATTAAACCTTCAGAACACCAGATTATTTGTGTATTTATTTATTATCAGACAAGCTGTCTCAGGAATTCTGGGAGTTGAAGTCCACAGGTTGTAAAAGGGCCACATTTGCCCACCTCTGGCATAGATTAACACCAAGATTATCATCAGCAAAATAATAATCATCAAAATCATCATTATTATCATCAAAAGCAAAAGTTTTAAAGAAGAAATTGGACAACCATTTGTCTGAAATGGCATAGGGTTTCATGTCTGAGCAGGGGGTTGGATTAGAAAACCTTCAAGGTCCCTTCCAACTCTGTTAGAGCAACAGCACTATATACCACCGTACAGTGCTTTTACAGCCCTCTGTAAGCGGTTCACAGAGTCAGCATCTTGCCCCCAACAATCTGGGTCCTCATTTTACCCACCGTGGAAGGATGGAAGGCTGAATCAACCTTGAGCCTGGTGAGGAGAGGGGAAGGGAGGAGAAGAGAGAAGGGAAGGGAAGGGAAGGGAAGGGAAGGGAAGGGAAGGGAAGGGAAGGGAAGGGAAGGGAAGGGAAGGGACGAGTTGGAAGGGACCTTAGAGGTCTTCTAGTCCAACCCACTGCTTAGGCAGGAAACCCTACACCACTTCAGACAAATGATTATCTAATCTCTTCTTAAAAACTTCCAGTGTTGGAGCATTTACAACTTCCGAAGGCAAGTTGTTCCACTGATTAATTGTTCTAACTGTCAGGAAATTTCTCCTTAGTTCTAAGTTGCTTCTCTCTGTGATTAGTTTCCACCCATTGCCTCTTGTCCTGCCCTCAGGTGCTTTGGAGAATAATTTGACCCCCTCTTCTTTGTGGCAGCCCCTGAGATATCTGAACACTGCTAAATTGCAGCCAGCCAGCAGTCAGCAGAAGTAGCCTGCAGTTCTGCACTCTAACCACTGCACCACCACAGCTCAACCACGGGTTATTCTGTTATTCTGTTCTCGACCACAGCTGTTTTCTTGCCTTTTTGACAGATAACGGATCTACTTGATGTGGTGTTGGACAGTTTTATCAAAACTAGTGCCACAGGAGGACTGGGGTCCATCAAAGCAGAAGTCATGGCAGATACAGCTGTTGCTCTGGCTTCTGGAAACGTGAAGCTGGTTTCCAGCAAAGTAAGCATTTTCCTCTTGAATTTAACTAGTTAATCTCTTCAGACGTGGATGGAAATCAGTCAGTGGTATTTCTTTCTCCTTCACTTGTCCTTTTTTCAGATAGTAGGGAAAATACTAACTGAATGGTACAAAACGACGTCCACATTGAAAAATATTATAGGTAGTCCTCAACTTACAACACTTCGCTTAGTGACTATTCAAGGTTACAACAGCATTGAAAAAAGTGACTGATTGATTGATTGATTGAATGAATGATTGAATGAATGAATGAATGATATATTATTTACGGGACCGCCTGCTACCACCAATAGCCTCCCACCGACCAGTACGCTCCCATAGAGAGGGGCTCCTCCGGGTACCGTCAGCCAAACAATGTCGACTGGCGGCCCCCAGGGGGAGAGCCTTCTCTGTGGGGGCACCTACGATCTGGAACGAGCTCCCCCCGGAGATACGGAGGATCCCGGATCTGCGTACCTTCCGTCGCGCGCTTAAGACCTTTCTATTTCACCAAGCCGGCCTGACCTAAGTCTTTCCCCTTTTTAAATGGAAATTTTAAATTTGGTTTTAAATTATTGGGGTTTTAAATTTGTTCAGCCAAATTATTTAATTTCGTTTTAATCTATTTTAAATTTTGTATTTATATGTTTTATTCCATGGCTGCTCACCGCCCTGAGTCCTTCGGGAGTAGGGCGGTATACAAATTCAATAAAATAAATAAATAAATAAATAAATAAAATATTGCCACCTATTCACCCATCACAACACACTTACAGCGGTTGTAGCATCTCCATGGTCACATGATCAAAATTCAGACACTTAGCAGCTGACTCATCTTTATGACGGTTGTAAAATCCTGCGGTCATGTGATCCCCTTTTTGTGAGACCTTCTGACAAAGTCAATGGGGGAGCCAGGTTCACTTAACAACCATGGTACTAACTTAGCAACTGCAATGATTCACTTAACAACTGTGGCAAGAAAGGTTGTAAAATGGGGCAAAACTCACTTAACAAATGTCTCGCTTAGCAATGTAAATTTTGGGCTCAATTGTGGTTGTAAGTCAAGGACTAGCTTTTTATAATACTGCAAAAATAATATGATTCCGCTGGTCAGTGCACGATACCGTAGCCAGCAGTTATATAATTCGGGGAAGCTCAGAAGCACAGCTTTAAGGCGTTAGCGGACTCTGTTGTGAGCTGACGTCAAGAGTGCATGTAAAAGTATTCAATTTCAATGTTGTCGATCACATTCATTGGATTTTTTTACCTAGTTATTCTTCTCCACAAGAACAGCTTCAAAGAAATCTATTGTTCTCTGTAAACTGAAACTGGATTTCCAGGCTGTTGATGGAGTAGCTCTTGAAATGCTGCTTGGTTGGCCATTCAGCCAGTCACAATACAGTAACATCCTAAAGGTGCTTTTTCAAGAGGCAACTGGACTTTCTGGTTTTTCTTTGAAGACACTTCGCTTCTCGTCCAAGAAGAAGCGCTGAAGAAGCTTCCTTGATGAGAAGCGAAATGTCTTTTAAAAAAACCCAGAAAGTCCAGTTGCCTCTTGAAAAAGCACCTTTGGGACAACCATGATCTGGAGGACTGAGAATCTCCATAAATACAGTAACATCTAAGTTCTTTGGAAACTTTTCCCAATAGCTTATTTGATTTATCATTCATTTTAATTTCCCATTTCTAAAGCTATCTAACTTCTTGACCACTCTGGGTAGCACACAAATTTAACAGGATGAAATAGAACAAGCGACAGTATTCCAGGAACCTGTGACTGGTTACTTAACAACTGTTCAAAGTTGTGACTGACGCAAAAAGGGACTTACAACATGGATTCAAAGTTCAATCAGGCCCCCTCTAAGTCATGTGATAGAACTCTGGGCATTCAGCCACAGAGCCGTTCGTAGCATCTGGCAGTCATGTGGCTACATTTTATGACGGTTTTGCCTAAAATGGGCACTTCCAATTTTTGTCAAAATGATGCTCATAGCAAACTATTAACTGGATTCGCTTGATTGGGGGCGGGGTGGGGGAATCATAGTGATTTGCTTGAGAGCTATCTGCAAAAATGGTGGTAATCATGCAATCATAATGGGCAGGGACCATTGCAGTCATAGGTCGAGGACATACGATCTTCCTAAATTTCTGAATTCTTCGTTTGATCATTGTCCTCATCAATATAGGATTTCATAGATGGGGGAAAGAGTTTGTTCTCAGTGGGAAAATCTTAATCTGTTCCTCATTACAGATATATTTTTTAAATAAAGCCTACAATTAAGTGTTGCATCTTATGATTCTTGACGAATATATTTTATTTTTTCTTTACATCCACTGAGAGCATATGCACCAAAGACAAATTCCTTGTGTGTCCAATTACACTTAGCCAATAAAGAATTCTATTCTATTCTATTCTATTCTATTCTATTCTATTCTATTCTATTCTATTCTACTCTACTCTACTCTACTCTACTCTACTCTACTCTACTGGCTTCCTGGAAGAAGTGGGTGTTGAGAGATGGCTCAAAGGAATGAGAGGTGGTACTTAATAGGTTTCTCAGGACTTTATTATATCCATATTAATAATGAGAAAGAAAACCGGCCCTCAAGATAACTTGAGAGTCTTTATCAAAATGCAGCAAAATTTCTGTGACGCCTTTTCCCCTTGGGAAGACTTAGATGGATTCTTCCACCTCATTTCTTCCTTGATTAGAGACGGTCACTTAAGATCCACATGTTCCTAAAGACAGCTTTTTGTTTTGGTGTCTAAAGCACACACCTTCTAACTCGACTGGTTGTTCCCTTCCAGGTAATCGGACGGATGTGCAAGATAATCGACAAGACCTGTCTCTCTCCAACGGCTACGTTAGAGCAGCACCTCATGTGGGATGACATTGCCATTCTAGCCCGTTACATGCTGATGCTGTCTTTTAACAACTCCCTCGATGTGGCCGCACATCTCCCCTACCTCTTCCACGTTGTTACTCTGTTGGTGGCCACCGGTCCTCTTTCTCTCAGAGCTTCCACCCACGGCCTGGTCATCAACATCATTCATTCTCTGTGCACTTGTTCACAACTTCACTTTAGTGGTAAGTCTTTCTTTAGATTTATTTTTAAACCTACAGTAAGATCCCTCTCCTTTTGTCTGATGTGACTCGAGGTAGATTTCAGTGGTCAGCACCAGTGGTGGGTTTCAGAAATACTTACCACACGCTTGCTTCACGTGCTTGCGTGCCTTCCGCGCATGCGCTTGGCCTTCTGCACATGCGCTTTGCTTGTGCACGTGCCTTCCACGCATGTGCCCAGCCTTCTGCACATGTGCTTTGCTTGTATGCATACCTGCTGCGCATGTGCCCAGCCTCAAAAACATGGCTAAATAGGATGTCTTTATGCCTGGGCGGGGGCAGGGCGGGGCGGGTCCACCTGCATCGCCGCTACCAGTTTGCCCAAACCAGTCCGAAAAGGCTGAATACCACCTCTGGTTATCCCCATATCTCTGGGAAGGTCCATTTCCAGAATCATTCCCCAATACTGGACCTTTGAGATTACTAATTTAAGTAACAAAAGAAATCTTGCTTTGAACAAGTAACTCAGCTTTCCTCAATTTGATGTCTTCTTCATGTATTACGAGCAGTGGTGAAATGTAAAATTTGTTACTACCGGTTCTGTGGGCATGGTTTTTGGGGGGCGGGGGTGTAATATGACTGGGTGGGCAGGGCCAACTTTTTTTTTTTTTACTTTTAAAACCATTCAGCTGAAGAGGTTGTTAAAAAATGCTTTTAAAAGTGAAAAAAAAAAGCCTCTGATGATCGCGTGGCTCAGCTGGGCATGTGGGGGGTGGGGGGGTGCAGGGATTTTTGCTACCAGTCTTCCGAACCACCCACTGCCCAGTCCGAACTGGGAGCATTTCACCCCTGAAAAATTTGGGGCTCAGTTGTGGTCATAAGTCAAGGACTACCTGGATTCAGTTCTAATTCAAATCAAGTGGAGTTAAAGCATAGTTTACTGCTTTGGGTGTGAATCAGATTCAGTTGATTTAGTCTGTATCCAGTCCTAAATTTAACTCTACCTTTCTTTCTGATGTGTGTGAGTTTGTCTCCATGTATAATATTAAAATAACAAGAGAACTAAGGTGGTGACCTTGTGCTTAGCAGTCTATTTTCTTTAAAATGAGAATGATGCTAATATTACGAGGAAGGCTAGGATAACTTTTATGGTGTCACAAGCTGCTGGGGTGTTCATTGTGTTCATTGGATAGGATGAATCCATACAGACCCTTCAAAGCTCAAAAAACACAAATACCTCAGTTTTGAATCCATACTAAGCTACCATCCCCTAGTGGTGGATTGTGGCAGTTTTTCAATAGGCAAATATTAATTTAGGCTATCCTGTGGCAAGAAATTTCAAGGGGATTATAATAGAATAAAATCAAAAAGATAAAACATTCCTTTAAAAATTCAGATAATAATTAATAGTACTAATAGGAGAGAAAGTAGAATAGAATAGAATAGAATAGAATAGAATAGAATAGAATAGAATAGAATAGAATAGAATAGAATAGAATTGAATTCTTTATTGGCCAAGTGCGATTGGACACACAAGGAATTTGTCTTGGTGCATACGCTCTCGGAGTACATAAAAGAAAAGATACATTCTCCAAGAATCATAAGGTACAACACTTAATGATAGTCATAGGGAAACAGTCAATATAAATCTTAAGGATACCAGCAACAAAGTCATACAGTCATAAGTGGGAGGAGATGGGTGATAGGAATAATGAGAAGTTTAATAGTAATGCAGACTTAGTAACTAGTTTGACAGTGTTGAGGGAATTATTTGTTTAGCAGAGTGATGGCGTTCGGGGTTAATGCTTAACGCATTGTAAGCCGCCCTGAGTCTCCGGAGAAGGGCGACATATAAATCAAATTTAAAAAATAAATAAATAAATAAATAAATAATTTTAAAAAACTGTTCTTGTGTCTAGTTGTAAGTATGGTATGTAGCTCGGATTTGAAATTTATTTATTTATTTATTTCAATTTGTATTCCGCCCTTCTCCTAATGGACTCAGGGCGGTGAACAGCCAGAACTAAATCACATGCCAATTCAAAATTTAAAATTGTTAAAAGAATTACATAACTGGCCCAATTTAAAACAATTCAATTAAAACCCAATGACAATTTAAAACTAAAAAACTAAAAAAGACTAAAAAAGGGGGAGAGGGTTCACGCCAGCCCTGCTTGATGGAAAAGAAAATTTTCAGGGCACGGCAAAAGACCCGGAGATCCGATATCCTTCGTATCTCCGGGGGCAAATCGTTCCAGAGGGCAGGAGCTGCCACAATGCGGGATCCTTGGCGCTCTCTGAGTTTGGTTGTTTTCTTGCAGGCATTTCATTACCCAACTAGGTAACATCTTCAGTGCTGATGATGTTACCTAGTTTGGTTAATGAAATGCCTGCAAGAAAACAACTCAACTCAGAGAGCAACCAAGGGCCCTTCAACATGAATAGTGAAAACAGCACTAGGGCCCTAATGATACTGAAGCTTAGACAATGTTAGTTCTATCCTCACTTTAGCCCTGCTTAAAATAAAGTGAAGACATCAAAAGAACCATGAATTAAACTGGGAGTGCTTATTAGCCACTGAGCCAGAAGGTATAACTTCTTATATGTGAGAGGGGGATGTTACATGTCACAGATGTCTTTTTAAATTCATCAGTCATGATTTAAGATCCAGTGCCTCTAGTGATCTTGCCACAAATCATTTTCAACCAAGCTTTTATCATTTCAGTGTATGAAGAGAGCTACGGAATCCTTTGCCTTATATTTTCTGCTCATGCTAGCCTTCTTATAACTTACCCGCAATGTTTAAATATTCAAGTCTCATGTTTAGATGCAGGTGATAAATATATATTGTACTTTTCCGTAAGTGACATTTTAATGAGATCTTTAAAGCCCCTGAACAAGCTCTATAAGGAGTACAGGATCGATCCAGGCTCAACTCTACAAATTAGCACTGTCAAAGTACAATTTAGAGCCCGGCATGATTGTAAATTAGGAACACGTGTAACGTTCACAACATTTAAACGTAGAATGGTAGACAAGGGCTTGTGCCTGTGGTGAAGTCACAATGCAGTGCCGCAGAGATCAGTAGTGGAGAAAATGTGAAGCAATTAATCAATTTTTAATCTCATTTTGTGGAAGGGCCATGTAAGCATTATTTAGCATAGGGAAAATATTACCATCACATTGAGATGCACAAGGACACCCTATGTCCCTTATGCAGCCTTTTGTTAACCTGCCATTTCACTGCTGAAGTCGGGTGATGAAATTACCAGGGAACTAGCAATAGCATTTAGACTTATATACTGCTTCATAGTTCTTTTACAGCCCTCTCTAAGCGGTTTACAGAGTCAGCCTATTGCCCCCAACAATCTGGGTCCTCATTTTACAGGCCTCAGAAGGATGGAAGGCTGAGTCAACCTTGAGCCTGGTGAGATTTGAACTGCCAAATTGTAGGCAGCCAGCAGTCAATTAACTGCCGGCTGCCTCTCATATTTTTTACTTCTGAGATTTGATGCCCAATTAATTACCTAATAATGGCAGAGTTTCTAGTGATTTTAATAAAATGCAGCCTCTGAAATGTCCCCACCCTTTAGAAGTTAAGTCTCTCAAAGAGCTAAACAGCATTTCTCGAGAAGTATGTAACATTTCCAAACTGGAGATGGTGGAAATATAATTAGAACATATAACGTAATTACGAAAGCAGTGCAAATAATTGCTTTCATAATAAAGGTGCAGTCCTCCTCAGAGTTGAAATAACGGAGTGCTTTTATCTCTTTAAAAATTCTGTGCGATAGGTTAAATATATATACAGGTAGTCCTCGATTTACAACAGTTCATTTAGTTACCATTTGAAGTTAAAATGGCACTGGAAAAAAAAGACTTGTGACCATTTTTCACTCTTATGACCGTTGCAGCATCCCTCTGGTCACATGATCAAAATTCAGATTATTCAGAGTCAACCTTGAGCCTGGTGAGATTTGAACTGCCAAATTGTAGGCAGCCGGCAGTCAATTAGGTATGTTTAGCCTATTGAAGTGAAGGATTAGGGGGAGACATGATACCTTCAAAGCAGTGGTGAAATCCTCCAAGGTTTGCCACTGGTTTGCTGCCCGCGCATGTGCGGTGTGCCCCAAATGTGCACTGTGCACACGTATGCACAGTGTGTGCCTAATGTGCGCTGCGCGTGAAAAAAGGCTTAAGGTAAGTAGAACAGCATCGGGGGGGGGGAGAACAGCTGTGCTGCACGATTTAGGATATCAATCGTGCAGCACAGCTGATCATCAGAAATACCGGAGCATTTTTTAAACTACTGTTCACCCAAACTGGTAGCTTTTTTAACTACCGGCTTGCCTGAACTGGTAGCTTTTTTTACTACCGGTTCGCCCAAACTGGTAGTTTTTATTACTACCAGTTCGTTCGAACTGGTGCGAACCGGTAGCATTTCACTCCTGCTTCAAAGGCTGTCCCAGGGAAGAGGGTGTCGATTCATCCTCCAAAGCAGAGGGGTCTCCAGCCTTGGCAACTTTAAGACTTGTGGACTTCAACTCAGCTAAGCTGTCTGAGGAACTCTGGGAGTTGAAGTCCACAAGTCTTAAAGTTGCCAAGGCTGGAGACTCCTGCTCCAAAGGGAGAATCCAATCTGGAAATAAGGAGGAATTTCCTGACGACGAGAACAATTAATCAGTGGAACAGCTTGTCTCTCAGAGTTGTGGGTGCTCCATCACTGGAGGATTTCAAGAAAAGATTGGATAGCCATTTGTTTGGGATGGTAAAAGGACTCCTTGCCAGTTTCTAGCAAAAAAAAAAAAGCAACCCTCATTAGGTATAATTGGTTTACTTAACAACCATTGCATTCACTTAATGACCTGAAAATAACGTCATAGAATTGAGGGACCAGCCATGTGGTGACCTGCTTAATGACCATCACGATTTAGGATTGTATTTGCAGGCTCAATTACTGTCATAGGGAGATAGGGACATTTATTTTGTTTATTAAATAGATTTATATGGTCGTACAACTCACACTGCAACTCCAGGAAGCACGCTTTTCCATGCCAATGAATGGGATGGGGTCATCCAGAACCAACTGTGAACCAAACGGAACTGTATACCAAACCAAAGATTGGCACATTTGTAGACAGCGTATTAAGTGAACCCAGCAAACAGAGAAAATTAGATTAGAAATAAATATCCAGTAAACTATGATTAATCATTAACGTGTCATGTGAACGCAGCTATTGAATGTAAAAAAGCAGGAAGAGAATAGGGTGTAGGCGGATGGCAGTCAATCTTCAGTGTAATGGGATCTATGACAAGCCTCTGTGACTCTTTGACAAGGTTGCTTAGCTTTCCTTGCCTCTCAGTCCTACCATTTTATCTCTGTTGAAGGAAATTTCATTTTGAAGGACGAAATAAAATAATAACTTGCCCCATCTCTCAGAAAGTTTTTATGATACGTTTCCTAAACAGGTAGCCAGCATAGCTGGGGTATTTTTTTTTTTGCTAACCTCTCATATTTTTTTACTTCTGAGATTTGATGCCCAATTAATTACCTAATAATGGCAGAGTTTCTAGTGATTTTAATAAAGTGCAGCCTCCGAAATTTCCCCACCCTTTAGAAGTTAAGTCTCTCAAAGAGCTAGACAGCATTTCTCGAGAAGTATGTAACATTTCCAAACTGGAGATGGTGGAAATATAATTAGAACATATAACGTAATTACGAAAGCAGTGCAAATAATTGCTTTCATAATAAAGGTGCAGTCCTCCTCAGAGTTGAAATAACGGACTGCTTTTATCTCTAAAAATTCTGTGCGATAGGTTAAATATATATACAGGTAGTCCTCGATTTACAACAGTAACAACAGTTACAACAGTTCATTTAGTTACCATTCAAAGTTAAAATGGCACTGGAAAAAAAAGATCATTTTTCACTCTTATGACAGTTGCAGCATCCCTCTGGTCACATGATCAAAATTCAGATTATTTATTAATTCAGTTTGTATGCCGCCCCTCTCCGAAGATTCAGGGCGGATGCTTGACAACTGACTCATATTTATGATGGTTGCAGTATCCTGGAGTCATGTGATCACATTTTGTGACCTTCTGACCAGCAAAGTCGGTGGGGAAACCAGGTTCACTTAACAACCGTGTTACTAACTTATCAAATGCAATGATTCACTTAGCAACTGTGGCAAGAAAGGTTGTGAAATGGGGGAAAATTCACTTAACAAATGTCTTGCTTAACAACAGAAATTCTGGGCTCCATTGTGATTGTAAATCAGGGACTACCTGTATGTTCTTCTTGAGAAGTACCATATTTTTTGCACTATAGGACACACTTTTTCCCCCTCAAAAAATGGTTGGAAATGTCTGTGCGTCTTACAGAGCAAATATTGTGGCGGAGGGAGGGGAGTTGGTGCGGCGGAGTTTGCCGCTACTGCCGTTCACTGCCACTGGGGAACACTGGAGCTTTCACTGCCAAGCAGCTGATCGGCGGTTGGATCAGCCTCCAGAATACTGCTGATCAACTGTTCTAGGCGGCGGGGATTGCCACTGCCAATTGCCACTGCCAAATGGCGGCGATAGGCGGTGGCAAATGACGGTGGCAGTGATAGGTGGCAGCAATCCCCGCCGCCTAGAACAGCTGATTGGCGGTATTCCAGGAAACCAATCCAACCACCAATCAGGTGCTCAATAGCAAAGGGTCCAGTGTTCCCTGGCGGCGGCAGCAGCTCAGCTCAGTTGACCGGTGGTGGGCACAATGGAGTGGAGCCCTGACGAGCCACGTGCTGCGGCTGCGATAACATTATGAAGCTGACCAGGCTGTTTGCTGCAAGAACACTAGCCAGATGAATACCGGATGGATGCTGGAAGGCAGAGGCAGATATTTTTTTTCTTGTTTTATTCCTCTAAAGCTAATATGCGTCTTATGGTCTGGTGCGTCTTATAGTGCGAAAAATACGGTATGTAACATTTCCAAACAGCAGGTTTCCCCATTGCTTTGAGGAAGGCCCCTCAACAACAACAAAATAAGGAAGGTCATCAAGGGTGGGATTCAGCTGCATCCTAAAAAACATGAAAAAAGTCTGGTTTTCAGCTTGAACATGGAACCAAGACAGCATTGGTTGCGCGAGGTGAGAGTCTTTGTTAGGACCTAGAGCAGAACACACATCCTCCTCCTTCGGGAACCTCTCCTTGGCCTTCAGAATTATTGATTACCTACAAGAATTGGGGGCTGTGGTGCTTATAGTGCAGTGATGGCGAACCTTTTCGGGACCGAATGCCCAAACCGGAACACGCATGTATGTCCATGCGCCGGAGTAACTTGAAGACCAGCTGGCTGGTGCGTACATGCCTCTTTTTGGCTGTTTTGTAGGCTGTTTCCCAGCCATTTTTGGGGCCGTTTCAGGCCATTTTCCGGGCTGTTTTTGGCCTGTTTTTTGGAGCCCAAAACGGCCCAGAAAATGGCCTGGTTTTTGGTCGTTTTCAGGCTGTTTTCCGTCACCCGCAAAGACCACCTAGCCAGCGTGCATGTGCATGACGGAAACCAGAAGAGCAGCTGGTGACAGTGTGCATGTCCACAGGACTCTGCATGCCACCTCTGGCATGCGTGCCATAGGTTCGCCACCACGGTTATAGTGTGTTCTGTACCTTCCTCGGTGGATAACTACAGTTTTGGAAGGAGGATACCGATCAAGCCAGTAATGGCTCTCATGTGGAGCCCACAGAGGTCCTCTTTTCTCCACTGCTAGAGCTCCTCCAGAAGGTGGGGGAGAGGCATCTTCAATGTGCTGATGATACTCAGCATTATATATGATGTTCAGCATTATATTATACATTGTGTGGTATCCCTGTTCACCCAAGGAGCTAGATATTTGACATAACAAAAAGAGGCATTCATCTCTTTACAACCAGTGAGTTTTGCTTCGCCACAGCTCCGCCACTGATGGTACCGAATGTGGTCATGCAAACTTTGCAATTTGCTTGTGCATCGTGGGTTTGCATGTCTGGATGATGGAGTGGCTGGTGGGTGACTCCCAAGGCCCACAGAACAATGTCTGTATATAGAGTCTAAGAACATTGGGTTAACTTTCATGAATAGACATTACTATAAGCTAGTTCCCAGAAGTTTGTGTTAGCATTTCAGTTTTTTTTTTTATTAGTTTATGATATAAAATACAAAAATGCAAAAGCAAATAGTAGGGGGGGGAAAGGGGAGGGAAAGGGGAAGGGAGAAATGTAGAAAAGAAAAGAAAAAAGAAAAAAAGGCATTGACTTCCAATTCCCTTTGGGTGCAGTAGAATAAGACAGTAACATCAAACCTCAACTTTTTACTTTTACATAATAGTATAAACTAGCCATTTCTACAACAAATCTACCTAATCAGTAAAGCCCAAAATCAAAGTTTCATTTCCCCCCCCCCACCTCGAGCACAAAGTCCAGAACCGGTTTCCAAGTAGAAACAAACGTACTTGTGTTTTTTTCCTTCGATCAAAGCAATTTGGCCATCTCTGCTAACTCCATCCACTTTTGCAGCCGTTCATCCATTATAGAGTTTGAAGCATTTCAATTTTCAAAGATGGAACAGAAATCAAAGTCTTTGTTCCTTTTTTTTTTCCCCCCAACAGAGGAAACGAAGCAGGTTTTGAGGCTGAGTTTAACGGAGTTCTCGCTTCCCAAATTCTACTTGCTGTTTGGAATTAGCAAAGTGAAATCGGCAGCAGTCATTGCATTCCGATCCAGCTATCGGGATCGGTCATTCTCTCCTGGGTCCTATGAGAGAGAAACATTCGCATTGACATCTCTGGAAACAGTCACAGAAGCATTGCTGGAAATTATGGAGGTATGGCAAGGACGTCATGATACGAGTGTACCAGCATGAGTAAAATATTAGGGTTGCAAAAAATATGTAATTTGTAGATAATTCAAGTAGCCCTTTAGAACATCGGTTATGGCAAGGGCATATTTTACACACAGCACAGATCAGAGTTAAGATTGCATTGACGTGTTTTAAGATGGGTTTTTTCCCCCCATGTATAATGTTTTTATGATAGGAAATAAAAAAAGAAAATATTAAATTAATCTGATTGAGAACTTGTGCTAGCTCACAATCTAGTCCACGTATACAGCAGAATAAAGTGGTGGAATGGATTTTACACATCAGGAAAGGGATCATACTTTTAAGGTTTTAAGCCAATTCCTTGCAAAAGTAAAATAAATATACATAAAGAAAAAGGATTTAGCCCAGACTGTTTCCTGATACATATGCCGAATGTATAAATGTGGATTAGGGTATTGTTTTCATGTAGTAGAGCGTTCAAAAATCAGCCTTTCCCACACTAACGCCGTGTAGTCTGTTTTCCTGTCTTAAAATTCAACTGTCATTTTCTCTTGCTGAAATAGATGTCTATTATGTATGCATAACTAAGTAAAAGTGTGCATGGGTCTGTGTGTGTGTATGAAAAAAGAGAGAAAGAGAGGTGGGGGTAGAAACTGTAAATTATTTTCTGTCTCTAGGGGTCTGAGAATAGACACTTAACTAGTAGTATGGACTACAGTATGGACTACAGCCACACTCACCGGTTACGTACAGGCAGTCCTCAATTTAGGAGAACAATTGAGGGGTCCTTGGTGCTCTCTGACAACACACAGTTCAGCAATTAGGTCATAAGTCATTGCAGTCATTAAGTGAGATGCTCAGGTGATCATCTCACTCAACAACTGCAATCCCAGCTCTCCCCATTGCAGTCATTCAGCGACTACTTGGATTGTTAAGCGGATGGAGCAAAATATCTGCCTGCAGACGTAGGTCAGGCAGTTCCCCTCCATGTGCAGAAGGGAACTGCAGTGCTGGACTGGAGAGAAGAAGCTCAGATCTTCATGATCCAGGTTTCTCTTCTCCAGCCTAGCGTTGAAGTTCCCCTCCCTTCCATGGCAGAAAGGAACTCTGACTCAAAGTCCATGCAGAATTTTGGCATGGAACATTTGCACCATTGGGTGTTTGTGCCAGCCCCTAATAGCAAGAGGCAATTCTCTCATTTCTGGGGACTGGCTGTAAAGACCCCGCGTTGCAGACGTTTCGTTTAGAAATATTTCAGGAGGGACTTTTTCACCCAGTCTCCTTGGGGAAGGCGGCACAATGGCTAAGCAGTTAAGATGCTGGGCTTATTGGCTGGAAAGCCGACAGCCCGCATTAGACACTTGAGTATCACGCCACAGGATGAGCTCCAGTCCTCACCCTAGCTCCTGCCCACCTAGCAGTTTGAAAGCATGCAAATGCGAGTAAATAAATAAGTACCACTTTGGTGGGAAGGGAAGAGTGCTCTGCAACATCATGCTGGCCATGTGACCATGGAAACATCTTTAGACAGTGCTGTCTCAATGGCCCTTGAAACGGGGATGAGCACTACCCCCTATAGCAGTGATGGCTAACCCTTTTGCCATCGCGTGCCAAAAGCGGGGGGAGCACGGGGTATGTGTGTCACACACCCATAATTCTATGTGCCCCACCCCTGTGCATGCACGCGTGACCCCCCCCCGCACTCCCCCCGCTTTTGGCAAACGATGGCACGTTGGGCCTGGTAGCCTGGTTTTTGCTCTCCCCAGGCTCCAGAGCCTCTCTAGGAGCCTGGGGAAGGTGGAAACGGCCTTCCCCATCCCCCGGAGGCCCTCCAGAAGCCGAAAACGGCCCGTTTGCCAACTTCTGGAAGTTGGCAAATGAGTTGTTTCTGGCCTCCGGAGGGCCTCCGCGGGGAGGGGGGGCATTTTCTGGAGAAGCCAGCAGGGAAAGTGGCACATGTGAGATCACACATGATCAAAAGGCACTCGGCAACCCACCGTAAGTGTAGGCAGGTTGCCCAGTGCCCAAATCGCAATCACGTGACCGGTGGGGGGTGGGGGGGTGCTGTAAGAGTTGTAACTTTGGGCGCAGGTCATAAGTCCCTCTGACGCAATTATAATTTTGAACAGTCTCTGAATGAATGGGCATTAAGTGAGGACTGTTTGAATTGTTTAAGGCTGCCAGCAGAAAAAATAAATAAAGAGAAGATGGGTGTTATTTTTCAGTTCCTGGAGTGTGTGAATACAAAACCACAATTGTCCCTGTCCCAGAAATGCTCACTTTCGGTTGAGTAAATGCTTTAATACGACATAATCAGAACATCTGACCTTTTGATTTTCCTGCAGGCGTGCATGAGAGATATCCCAACCTGCAAATGGCTTGACCAGTGGACAGAACTAGCTCAGAAGTAGGTCATGTTGCCCTAAACCACAAACTCTGCCTGGGTTACTTTATTACTTCCACTTTATGTTTGAGGCACTTTCATTGGTGTTTTTATTCCAGCAGGCTTTTAATTACTGGCTTTCTTCCTTGATAGGTTTGCATTCCAGTATAATCCCTCCCTCCAGCCAAGAGCCCTTGTGGTCTTCGGTTGCATTAGCAAACGGGTGTCACATGGACAGATAAAACAAATCATCCGGATTCTGAGCAAGGTGTGTCTTTCGGTTTTGTTCTTTCTGGAACTTACTTTCTTTTCTTCCTCCTGCATTTGCATACAGGTAGCCTTTGATTTATGATCACAGTCGGGACCAGAATTTCCAATATTACGCAAGACAGTTCACGCCCAATTTTATGAGGGTTTGTGGAGGTTTTTTTTGCCATGGTTAAACAGATCTTTGTAGTTGTTAAGTGAATCGTGTAGTTGTTAAATGAATCCGGCTTCCCCCAGTGACTTTGCTTGGCAAATGCTGGATTGGAAGGTCCCAAATGGCGGTCACGTGACCTCGATATGCTGCAACCGTCGTAAATACATGCCAGTTACCAAATTTTGATTACATGACTGGGGGATGTGGCAACAGTCATAAGTGCAAGGACTGATTGTAAGTGATTTTTTTTCAGTGCCATTATAACTTTGAATGATCGCTAAACGAATGCTTTTAAGTTGAGGACCAATTGTACTGAATTTTACACTGAGTGGAACAGGTGTTTTTTTTCCCCCCTCATTCTGTTGAGAACCAGAAATTTTAGTAGGCTGTATTGTAGAAAATTAAATGGAATGGCACCATTTAAAGTCTGGTTTTTATAATAATGCAAGACTATACTGGACCAAAAGCCTCTCTCCTATCCCTGAAACCCAGCTCCAGTCCTCCAGGCAATGTCAGTACAATATTATAAATGCATCAGGGTGAAGTCAAAGCAAACTTTTAGGGACATGCAGTTTTAGGGAGTGTTCCCAGTAGTGGGATTCAGCCGATTTGGGCAAACTGGTAGTTAAATTGCTGACTGGCCCCTCCCCTCCCTGCCCCTTCCAGGAGTCCCCACGCACCCCATTTTGGCTCCGAGGTAAGTGCAGGGAAACCTACTAGGCCCAAAACAGAGCATGGGCAGCATTCGGCCTCCTTCATCCCCTGGGAGCAAAAACAGGCCACTGGAGGGGACACATTTATCCTCCCGTGGCCCGTTTTTGCTACCAGGAGGCTGTAGGCAGGCCTACTAGGCCCAAAACGGGGCACAGGGGGCAGTGCGTGTCCCTCCCAGTGGCCTGTTTTTGCTCCCAGGGGATGAAGGAGGCCGAGTGCTGTCTGTCACATCCCCTGGGCATGGCCACCATGGCCACGCCCATCCAGCCAGTCATTAGGGCAGAGAACCAGTTGTTAAATTATTTGAATCCCACCACTGATGTTCCTCACAGTCACCTTAGCCTTTTGCTACTCAAATAATAAAGGGCCAGTGAGAAAGGTTAAGGAATGATCAAGTCTATAATAGAGAAGGCTGGTCTCCTGCAACTCTGCCTTTTCCTCAGATCATTGAGGCTGCCTCTTGTACAGGTAATCCTCAACTCCCAACAGTTCATTTAATGACTATTCGAAGGTACGATGACACTGAAAAAATCCCTTCTGACCATTTTTCATACTTAACAACCGTTCAGTGTCTCCATGGTCACATGATCAAAATTTGGACGCTTGGCAGCTGACTCGTATTGATGACAGTTGCAGTGTCCCAGGGTCACGTGATGACCTTTTGTGACCTTCTGACCACTAAAGTCAATGGGGAAGGCAGATTCGCTCAACAACCGTGTTACTAACTTAACAATAGCAGTGATTCACTTAACAACAATGGCAGAAAAGGTCGTAAAATGGGGCAAAACTCACTTAACAGATATCTCACTGAGCAACAAACATGGGGCTCTATTGTGGTCATAAATTGAGGACTATCTGTATAGCATCCCACGAAACTGTTTGGGGCCCCACAAATGCAAATTGTGTAATCAGATCAACTCACAGTTGGAAATAAAACCTAATGAACTTTTAATAAATATCCAGTGCTGGTCATCTTCGACACCATGTACTAAATCTCATTTCATACATTCACGCGCACACCCAGAGAGACCACTAGATACTAAAATACTAAATCTTTCCCTCATTTTATGCAGAGAGAGGGAGAGATTGTTTTTTTCCAATTGTGTTTTATTTCAGGGGTCTCCAACCTTGGCAACTTTAAGCCTCGGTGGACTTCAACTCCCAGAATTGAAAGTTGCCAAGACTTAAAGTTGCCAAGGTTGGAGACCCCTGTTTTATTTGGTTCCACTCGTAATGCTTTTTCATTCCCTGAGCTTAATGCTTCAGCTGTACACAAGTGGGAATGTGCTAGCCAGGAATATATTGGTAGAACAGATAAACTAAAAAAAGAGGATGAAGGTTTCTCATCATGGGATTGGAGCTTTTGGTTAACTAGGAAGAAATGTGTCATGGAGAAGAATCAAGGCAGAAGTGAAGTGCAAGCAATTTTTTTTTTTCAATCAGCATAGAAGGAGATAAAAGTAGAGGCTAGAGAACTCAGAAAGCAAAGTGAAACTTCTGTAGTCTTAATGGCTCCAGTTCCAGGAAAAGCAAGGCAAAAACAAAAGGACTCCTTTTATCAGAGGCATCCGTGATTGACTGAGGCACGAGGAAACTAAGACCATAATGTGAAAGATGAACCCACATCTGCAGGGATTAAAAATCAGTGTAAACAAGCTGATATTACTTTGATTTTATTTATTTTTTTAACCAATGACAGGGTCTGGAGAGCTGCTTGAAAGGGCCGGACAACTACAACAGCCAAGTTTTGATAGAGGCCACCGTCATAGCCCTGACTAAACTCCAGCCACTCCTCAATAAGGTAAACTGGTAGGATCCCCAGCAGCTCGTTCTGTGTGGCCCTGTGGCAGAGGTGGGCTTCACATAATTTAACAACCGGTTTGCCCCAGCACCGAAAATGTGAGCGTGCCCTAAACACAGGACGGCATAGAACCAGGACGGTTAGCTCACAACTACTGATTCGCCCAAACCGGTCCGAACCGGCTAAACCCCACCCCTGCGCCTGTGGGCAGGAAAAGAGGGTGACTCCATTGTTCGGGATAAATGTTAGAATGATCCAAGTGAGGGGATGTTTGGATGCCGTAGTTTTAACCTGTTCCTTATTGCTCACTAGCAAATCTTGAAAATCTTAACCAATGATTTATTAGATTACTAGAGATCCTGAAGGATTAGAGGTATCCCTTTGCTGGGTCTGTCCGTTCCCCCCCCCCACCATTCCCTTCAGTCTCTTCATCACTTCCTGATTCTCAGCAATTCAGTCCAAACCACAGTTTCCAGTTTTGTTTATAGTCTTTGCCTTCATTGACTTGCGATTGATTTGGCCACATTCAGAGGAGAAGTGGGAGGAGAAGAAGGGAGGTTTATTCCAAGGAAGTTTTGTTTTCTAAAAGGCAACTGGACTTTCTTTCTTTCTTTCTTTTATTATTTATTTTATTAATCATATTTCTATGCTGCCTACTCTCCGAGGACTCTGGGCGGCTTACAACAATCGACAGTATACTAAATAGCATATTGCCCCCTAACAATCTGAGTCCTCATTTTACCACCTCAGAAGGATGGAAGGCTGAGTCAACCTTGAGCCGGTGAGATTTGATCTGCTGAACTAGCAGTCAGCTGAAGTAGCTGCAGTACAGCACTCTAACCACTGCGCCACCTCGGCTCTTCTTGGTTTCTTGGATGAGAAGCGCAATGTTTTCAGAGAAAAAGTCAAGGAAGTCCAGTTGCCTTTTGGAAAAAAGGATCTTTGGAACAATGCCTTCACATGTCAGTGAAGGCAAAGCACTCTTGACCAGGATGATTGAGAATCTCCATGGACATGAAGTTACATCTACCTTACCCAAAAGAGTGGGAGGCAGAGTGTAGGGTGGTTCCTCTCTTAAGGAATCCTATCTAGTGAGACCAAGAAGTAGGGCCTTCTCCCTGGCGGCTCCCTCCCTTGAAATTCTTGGAACATCATCCCTGTGAAGATAAGACCACCTTGACATTCTTTCAAGGGCTTTGAAGACATGGTTCTGCCAGCAGGCTTGGGGACCCCAGGGTGATACGGAGCCCCTCAGGTGGTTGGTTTGATGGTTGTCACACGGGGGTTTACTGGGTTTTGTATTTGAGGTCTTATTTCTGGAAGCCTTCTGGAGTCACCGTGAGTGAGTTGGGTAGCCATGTCAATTTTCCTAAAAAAAATATGCCTGACGCAGCTTCATGGGCAATATGAAGGGGCAACCTGCTCATATAGTCATCTGCCCAAAGTTGTTGTTTTCATAGAACCTGTGGTACAGATCTTAGTCTTTCTCTCTAAGTATGTCTGTACATTGTTAGCATGGCCTAAATCTCAACAGTTTATTTTGGCTGTGGGTATAAATTTGGAAGGCTGTTTATGGAAACACCAACCCAAAGAATGAGAGAATGATAGCAGCAGCTACCAGTCATCAGTTGAAGTCCCTGTAGAATAAAACTGTCAAGCCACCTTATGATCATCCCATCCAGACTGGGTCAAGTGTCCATGTCCAGTCTACCTTGTTTTTTACCCATGGTTCCTTGGAGTCTGGAGATTGTGTGGGTGCCAGATGCATCCAGTTTTCTGGACACAAGAAATATGTGACTTTTTGTTTAGTATCTTTCCCAGCGGAACAAATGTGCTGTGGGGCCCTTGGAGCTCTCTGAGTTTGGTGGTTTTCTTCCAGACGTTTCATTACCACGTCACTAATAATGTTACTTAGTGTGGCAACGAAACGTCTGCAAGAAAACCACCAAGCTCAGGGAGCACCAAGGACCCCGCAGTTCAACCCTAAATTACAAATATTCCCTTCTATCAAAATGATGTGCTCCAGTTCTGTCATTTTATTCCCCTCTTTCTGTTTAGGACTCCCCTATGCACAAGGTACTGTTTTGGGTGGCCATGGCAGTTCTACAGCTGGACGAGGTCAATCTGTATTCCGCAGGCACGGCTTTACTTGAGCAGAACCTACACACTCTGGACAACCTCCGGGTATTTAATGATAAAGTAAGCAAACCATTTCCCAGAACACACAAAGAACAAAAGAAAGCATGAATGTTCTCTTAATGTTGCTGTAATATGCGTCATCTTTTCACCAATGGTGAATCAGTTTTGAAAAAATGTGAGCTTCTTCCTTGTTGAAAAATAGCTTGAGATTTGAGACTGTAATGTTGTTTGGCATTCCTTGAGTTTCAAGAAATGAGATTTTAATTTTACGGCGCCCAGGGTTATTTTTAATATCCCAGCAGTATTACAAGCGCTGTCATAAGATTAGGTGATGCATGCTAAAATTGACCAGTAGAGCTGCAGACTAAAATAGAACATGAAAGACAAAAGCACAGACAAATAGATCTTGGATGCACCCACCTTATGCTGTTTTTTTCCCCCCAGAGGTATTTTTAGACTGCTTCAAATCAGAACTTGTGTTCTTTGTTTGCTTTTGATTTCTTGTGAGATGTAATTCCAACTACCTTAGCTCACTTTTTATGTACTACTAAGGCTAACGTGTCTTGCTCAACAGGCAACAGTTTATCCCAAAGTGCTTTTTCAAGAGGCAATTAAACTTTCTTGTTTTTCTTTGAAGATGTTTTGCTTTTCATCCAAGAAGCTTCTTCAGCTCTGACTAGATGGTGGGGAAATGGAAGGATACTCCTTGCAGACAACTGGTCATTTGCATTCTTTTTAGAGAGCCATTGATCGCATTTGGAGGTTTATCTGTGTCCTCAGGGTTACCTGAGTAGTGCAAATGGGTGTGGAGCCTTCTTGGAACTGCTGAAAGGGCTGTGTTGTAGACTGGAGATAGATGAAATATGTATCCCCACCCCTGTGTTGAGAAAGGGCTGTTAATTTTGACATAGATGACCACTTTGACCTCTCTTTCAATTCACTGGTCCAAAATGTGGACTTTGCTGTTTTCAAAAGAGTGGCTTTTTTCTTTTAAATGCAGATGGACTGTTGAATCTTCTCCTGATGGATTTGTTCTCCTATGTTTTGCCATGCGTTTGTGAAGTGGTTGTTTTGTTTCCCCAATGCACAGATTTGCACATGTCTCACTGCATCGTACTGCATATATCACGTTGTTCAGTTTGTGTCTTGGGGTGGACAAGTTTCTGCCTTAGTGTATTCTTGGTTTGAAAGTGTACATGTATGTTATGTTGGTTGAAAATCCTCCTGAACTGTTCACATATTCTTGCAACAAATGGAATGTATTCATTTTCATCTTCCATCTTCAAAGAAAAACCAGAAAGTCCAGTTGCCTCTTGAAAAAGCATCTTTGGGACAACCATGATCTGCATGACTGTGAATCTCCATAGACACAAAGCCACACTTTAAGAATATTTTGGTCTTATCTGTGAATCCAGCCAAAGACTGTTCAAAAGTTCTTGTTATGTTTTTTAAACCCTGGTTTATAAAATAAAAGATAGTAGATATGTTCACACAATCTTTTCCAGGAACCACCAAGAACACTCCCACCAATATTGGTTGGGTAATGAAGTGTCTGCAAGAAAACAACCAAGCTTAGAGAGCACCAAGTACTCCTCCATTCACACTTCGCAGCCCAGGGGTGCTGCTGAAAAAGGAAACCCTACTTACCGTACTTTTCAGAGTATAAGACGCACTCCCCCCCCCCAACTAAAAGAGGGTAGAAATGTTGGTGTGTCTTATACACCGAATACAGCCATTTTTGGCCTCTCGAAACCCCGCCCTGCACGTCCCATTTTTGCGAAAAACAGGCCCTTTTTTGGCCAACCAACCCCTCCCAATACGTCATGTTGTTGTCCTCCCCAGCCCCCAGAAACACTCTGCAAGGCTCCCAAACCCTCTGTAGCCCCCGTTTTTGTGAAAAACATGCCTGTTTTTTGCAAAAATGGGACACGCAGAGGGTTTGGGAGGCCTGCAGAGTGTTCCTGGGGGCTGGGGAGGGCAAAATTGTTTTTTTTTTCTTGTTTACCTCTTCAAAATCTTGGTGCGTCTTATACTCCAGTGCGTCTTATAATGTTTTTAATGTTTTTAATTTTTCAATGTCTTTTTATAATGATTTTTTAAATGTATTGTGAGCCGCCCTGAGTCTTCGGAGAGGGGCGGCATATAAATTTAATAAATTAAATTAAATTAAATTAAATTAAATTAAATTAAATTAAATTAAATTAAATTAAATTATTAAATTAAATTAAATTAAATTAAATTAAATTAAATTAAATTATTAAATTATAGTCTGAAAAATATGGTAATTACTTGTGAGTGTTTTTTGAATCCCAAACTGTTATTTGCAATCCTTGTTTATTCCGGATACAGAGTGGATTCCACAGGAAGACTTAGCGCATTGTAAGCCGCCCTGAATCTCCGGAGAAGGGCGGCATATAAATCAAATTTTAAAAAAAAAAGAGAGAGAGAGAGAACCTAAATAGCTCAGAGCTGAACTTTGGAATCCTTGGTTTTCTCTGTGCTTGGTGTCCGCTGATGATGTTGAGTAATGAAATACCTGTACGCAAACAAGCAAGCTCAGAGAACACCAAGATCTCCACAGTTTAGACCTGGGCTACAAATATTTTCTTCTTATGAGTTGCTTGATGAGTGACCTACCTGGAATGAATCGAGATGAAGCGTGGGTCTTTTTCTGACTTGAATGTCTGATGCCTGTACGTTGGCCTCTTCCCGGACAGAGCCCCGAGGAAGTCTTCATGGAGATCAGGAGGCCTCTAGAGTGGCACTGTAAGCAGATGGACCATTTTGTGGGACTCAATTTCAACTCCAACTTCAACTTTGCACTTGTGGGACATCTGCTAAAAGGTAGGAAGGCAATGCGGTGGCTTAATTTTCTTGCTGTCAGGCCCTGTCAACTGTACACAACAGGATTGTTTGTGGTAGGAATTCTGTATACTGTGCCTATGAATTGTCTCAGAAGAGGACCCTAGAGCACTTTAGAGTTCCTCGAAGGGGAACAGAAGATACTGAAGAGAGAGGCTGGAGAGGGAAAGAGAAAAAAAACACCCCTAGAATTAATAGGCTGAAAGGAACTTTTGTGATAGAAACTGAGATGCACTTCAGGAAAAGACACAGTTTTCACAGACAAAAGCCCTGGTTGGAGATTTGGGTCATTTGTGCAAAGGGGAGAGCTGTTTATTGTTCAAGAGTTGTTTCTGGATTACAAAGGGAAATTGTTGCTATGCGTTAGAGGACAAAGTGGTTGCCCACTTTTCTCCTCCTTGTGCCTTGCTTTAGAATTCAAGATGGTAGAATAGATTGTTCTCTTTCAGATTTTTTTTCTTGCATTCAATCGTGTCCGATTCTCAAAGACTGCCTCAGCAAGTCCTTGCAGTGTTCTTGGCATGGTTTTTCAGAAGTGGTTTGCCATCGCCTCTTTCCTAGGGCCAACAGAGAGCGACTGGCCAAGATCAGCCAGCTGACTTTGTGCTTAAAGCGGGACTAGAACTCACAGTCTCCCAGTTTCTAGCCTGATGCCTTAACCAGTGTATCAAACCTAGTCCTCATTCTTTCAGATTACATATAGAAAAACAAATTAGTGAAAAAATATATGTAAATGTAAATAAAGAAGTAGCATCACAAGATACTGGCCAGAGTGGACTTTTTCCCCCTAAACTGCTAATTTTCTGCTTTCAAGGAGGAATTATGCTTAGAAATCATTCTGGTTTTCCCATCTTGTAGTGTAGTGGCCTCACATTCTCTTGGGATTGATGTGACATACCCCCTGACAAGCAACAACACAATTAATTCAATTTCCCTTCATTACAACTTGGGACTTTAAATTCGAGTCAACAACCCTTCTTCCTTTTGTGCAAAAGCCTGAAAAATGCATAGCATTTTATTTACAGGTAGTCCTCGATTTATGACCACAATTGGGCCCAACATTTCTGTTATTAAGTGAAACATTTGTTAAGTGAGTTTTGCCCCATTTTACGACCTTTCTTATCACAGCTGTTAAGTGAATCACCACAGTTGATAAGTTAATAACATGGTCATTAAATGAAGCTGGCATCCCCATTGACTTTGCTTATCAAAAGATTGCAAAAGATGATCCCATGACCTTGGGACACCTCAATGATCAAAGGGATGCTACAAAGGTCGTAAGTGTGAAAAACAGTCAGAAGTCACTTTTTTCAGTGCCATTGTAACTTTGATTACTAAATGAACTGTTTTAAATCAAGGATTACCTGTATTTATATGCCATCCATCTCTCCAACTTTTTCCCTCCAGAAACCCAGATTCTAAAGCTTGATTACTTGCAGTAAGTACATGCTTGCTGTCTTTCCAGAGACTCACACTAACTTTGGAGACCATTAAAAATTAGTGGTTAGTATTGCCAACTTTGCACAATCAATGCTTATTCCTTTTGGTTATGACAATTAGCAACGTGCCCTTCAGGTTACTCAAGTCCATTTTTCACTGCATGGGTAAACTTGTTCAACTCCCATCCCAGTTTCTGAGTGTCCATTTAAGTTTATGCACCATCTCTTTAAGACATTTTCCCACTTTTCAACTGACGCTTTTCTTTCTTTGCAGATACCTGATTGTTTAACACACTGTTTATTTCACTAGGTTACCGGCATCCATCTCCGACCATAGTAGCAAGAACAGTAAGGATTCTGCACACACTCCTCGCTCTGGTTAACAAACATAGGAACTGTGATAAGTTTGAGGTGAATACCCAGAGTGTGGCTTACCTTGCAGGTAAAAACCCCAAATCTATGAGGTTTGTATCCAATCCAGTCCAACCCAAACTGGGTAATACACAGCGTTGAAAGCATCCCTCTCAATTCATAACAAAATGTGAGCTGCCAAAAGGAGGGAGCCAGTCTACCTATAATAGTAATAACACTGCCTAAAATGGAAAAGCTATTGATCTCAACCCTTACTCGATCTCCCCATTCCTTGCTATAATAACTTAGAGACCCTCTTTGAATATTTTCACTATATTGCAAGGTTCTCAGTCTTGGCAACTTTAAGGTAGGTGGACTTCAACTTCCAGCTGCACCATGGTCACGTGATCAAAAATCAGATGTTTGGCAACCAATTCATATTTATGACAGTTGCAGAGTCCCAGGGTCATCTGATCACTTTTTACGACCTTCCGACCAGTAAAATCAATGAGGAAGCCAGATTCATTTCACAACCGTGTTACTAACTTGACAACTGCAGTGATTCACTTAACAACTGGGCCAAGAAAGGTTGTAAAATGGGGCAAAATTCACTTAACAACTGTCTCGCTTAGCAACAGAAATTTTGGCCTCAATTGTGTCATTAAGTCAAGAACTACCCATACCCATTTAGGTCTACAAGCCTTTTCTTTTAAGACGAGAGTCATCATCACAGCATCCAGTGACCCTAAAACAGTATCTGCACCCCTCCATTGAAATAATGATATAAAAATACAGACTGAAATATTATGAAGTAGCCAACTCTTGTGAGATTTCAGTATTCCTTTGAGGTTCTAAATGTAGGCATTGTCATCACATGGGAACCCAGAGTCAGATTGCCAAAATCATTTGGAGGGTTTGCCAAGATGTAAAGGCATTTATAAAAATGTTGTGCGGAGGGAGGGTATCTTTTGTTGAGGATTTAACAAGAGTCATGTCATGCTTTAGGATCTTAGAACTTTGTCACAGTGGAGAATTGGCAATGCAGTGGCTCCCTCGAATTTTATTTTTATTTCTTCTTCTCTGGGAGTTGAAGTCCACAAGTCTTAAAGTTGCCACAGTTGGAGACCCCTGAACTACAGTATTACATCAAGAACTCCGAATTCTCAGAAACTCAAGATTTGGAGTTCTTGATGCAATACTGTAGTTCAGGGATCTCCAACCTTGGCAACTTTAAGACTTGTGGACTTCAACTCCCAGAGTTCCTCAGCCACCTGGCTGAGGAACTCTGGGAGTTGAAGTCCACAAGTCTTAAAGTTGCCAAGATTGGAGACCCCTGCCATAGTTGATAGTGAATTTTCACTAAATACTAGAAGAAGAATGCTGTCTCTGCTGTTTGGAAGAAGAATGTGAAATATGCCAAATATCCTTTGAACATTTCTTGTGCTTCCTTTTGTCTGTTCAGCTCTGCTAACCATGTCCGAGGAAGTTAGGAGCCGGTGCAGCTTAAAGCATAGGAAATCGCTCCTCTTGACGGATATTTCAATGGAAAACGTTCCTATGGAGACATATCCCATACACCACAATGAAGCCAGTTGTAGGTCAGTGGAGTTTTGAAAACTTTATTAGAGGATATGGACACCTCTGTAATATCCTATCTTAATAGAATTGTGTGTTAAACATAGACATCTGTTCCTTGATGCGGTTTCTTCGGTGCAAAATGACATTTAAGAAGGAGCTTGGAAAGACACTTCAACCCACATGTTACTCTCCAGACGGGAGAAAATTTGTTTGTTTTTGTAAATTACATTTTATAATTTATGGCTAAATGATTTATGACACGGGGGTGGGGGAAATGGGGAGGTAAAAGACAAAATTACTTGCAACTAAAATTATTCTGGGAGAATAAAATGGCTGTAAAGGACTTGACCCTGGAAGACTCGAGCATGGTATTTCACTAGCTAGATTCATATATGCTTGCTGTGTTTTGTTTTGTTTTTGTTTGTTTGTTTTTAATTTGATTTATATGCCGCCCTTCTCCGGAGACTCAGGGCGGTTTACAATGTGCTAAGCAATAGCCTTCATCCTTTTCTATATTTATACAAAGTCAGCTTATTGCCCCCACAATCTAGGTCCTCATTTTACCTACCTTAGAAAGGATGGAAGGCTGAGTCAACCTTGAGCCTGGGAAGATTCGAACCTGCAGTAATTGCAAGCAGCTGGTCTTAATAACAGGGTGCTTTAGACCACTGTACTACCAAGGTGTTCAGACAATATGCTAAATCATAGTTAGTTTAACCAGGGTAACTGAATTCCGTTTCCTGGGTTGAGTTTACAGAATATTTTTAACGTAACCTAATGGCTGTATTTACAAGACATGCTATGCTGAAATAAATTATGGATGAGAGCCTGGTTCACACAGTAATCTGGTTGGTTTCTCATAATATGCTAAACCATAAATTATTCTACTTCCTTCTATTAATCTACATGTTTCAATAGAAGAGAATATCTATAGTTTGGAGTTGAATTGGTGCTTCTTGGTGGTCTCTGAGCTTGGTTGTTGGCTTGCAGACCTTTCATGACCCAACTAGGTAATATCATCAGTTCTGCTGCTGCTGCTGCTGATGCCATCTAGCTGGGTAATAAAACAGTTGCAAGCAAACACCAAGAACTCTACAGTCTCCATATTGTGTAACCCCAGTCGCAGAATCAGAAAGTCTGGATATTCATATACTGGTAAGATGTAGGTTGACTGGTTTGTGGTTTAGCGATTCATGTATAAACAGCTATTGTGCGAAGTTGCTGTTTGTTTGAACAAGCCAGAATCATACTCGGAGACAGACAGAGCCTTGCTTTGTGTCTTTCTGAATTCCTCCTCCTTGAAGGTTAGAAGCTTGTCCTGAACAAACCATTCATAACATGACACATCACTTTAATTCATAGTTTCACTGAATAAATGTTCAACAAACTGCTTTCAGATTACCTTAAAGCAAGACATGTTTTCTTCACTGACATTCATTCATTGTCTAGGCCCCAAATAAACTGCATCATTATTTATCTCATCTCTCCTTCTGAGGGAGCCTAGTAGAACAGAGAATAAAGCAGCAGTTGTAGAACCTGGGCATCTGCTGAGGTGAAAGAGAGTAAACGATGTGACATGTGTCATGATATCATCAAGCAAATGATGAACTCCATCATTAGCATCACTTGTATGATGGCATCATTAAGTCCATAGCATCAATGTATTTGTTCCAGTTATGTCTTGGTGAAATGCTCAGATCCATTGTGGCCTTGAATCATCTCTCTTCCCACATTCGGGCCAAATCAAGAGAGAGCCAAAGCACTAGATGTAAGGTACTGCATGGGTGCTATCTTGTGCCATCACGTTGTCTGTCTAATGTCTGGCTGTGCTGATAGAGAGAGAGAGAGAGACAGACAGACAGACAGACAGACAGACGAAGAGAGAGAGAGATGATATAGATATAGATATGATTACTTTCTTTTTTTTCTTTAGGACACTAAGAGAAAACCAGCCCTGGTCTTCTCCCAAGAACTCTGACAGACATCTTGCTGCTAGTTACCCAACTGTTGGGCAGATCAGTCCCCGCACAAGGAAATCCATGAGCCTGGATATGGGACAGCCTTCTCAAGCCAACACTAAAAAGCTGCTAGGTTGGTTGGGTGTGTCAAATCTTCTTTTAACCACAAAGATTTTGGCCAGGCATTAACACGACCAGAACAGACAAAGGCCTATTTGCAAACTTGCTTTAGATGTTCTCATCAAATATACCTTTTGTTTTCTGTACAGGTATTCCTCGACTTATGACCACAATTGGGACCGGAATTCCCGTTGTAAGTTGTTGCGGTCGTAAATCGAGTTGGACCCGATTTTACGACAGTTTTTATGGCAGTTTGGTTAAGTGAATCACCGCAGAGGTTATGTTTGTCACATGATCGTTAACAAATCCAGCTTCCCCAACTGGCTTTTTTTTTTTTTTTTTTTTTTTTTTTTGCTGGAAATCGGCAAAAAAGGTCGCAAATCACAATCACATGACCGCAGGGCGCTGCAACCAGTCATAAACGCGAGCCAGTTGCCAAGCGCCCAACTTGCGATCAAGTGACTGTGGGGTGGTGCGACGGTCGTAAGTGCAAATTCAGGTCATTAGATCACTTTTTCCAAGGCCATTGTAACATTGAACCGTTGTGAAATGAATGGTTGTAAGTCGAGGACTACCTGTATTAATTAGAGGGGATGGAACATTGATGGAATCTTAAAATTGTGTTATCTCATATTCCCTACATTAACCCTTCAGTTCCACAGGCTGCCACTTCGCAGCCCATGGATCCTGCTGTTGCTGAAAAAGGAAACCCTGCTTAATTTCTTGCCAGTATTCTTTGAACCACAAATTATTATTTGCAATTGCTGTTTATCCAGGTTGCAAAGTGGATTCCAATAGAAGAGAACATATGTAGTTCAAGGTTGAACTGTGGAGTCCTTAGTCCTCTCTGTGCTTGGTGTCCACTGATGGTGTTACCTACGTAGTTGGGTAATGAAACGTCCACAAGGATACAACCAAGCTCAGATAACACCAAGAACTGCACAGGAGTGGCATATAGGAGCAAACAAGTTTAACTGGTTTCAATTTTTTGATAGGTACCCGAAAAAGTTTTGACCACTTAGTGTCGGACACAAAAGCCCCTAAAAGACAAGAAATGGAATCTGGGATCACCACACCTCCAAAAATGAGGAGAGTAGCAGAAAATGATTATGAAATGGGTAAGACTTCAAGCAGAATGGCCGAAGAGCTAATTGCTGCGTATATTTAATTGAATGCCTTATACAATTATTTATTTTGCTATTGCTCACGTGGTATGCTAGAATACAATAAAATCTGCCAATACAAACAAATCCACAATATAGCAAAGTTCCCAAGGTTGGAATTAATTTGTGTAGTGGACCTCACACCCCGAATCTGTTGTGGTCCGCCAGCCGCCTGAGGAGCAGGCAGTGGAGTCAGACAGCGATGAGGTTGAGGTAGAACAGGGGCCAGTCCTGGAGGATGGGGAAGGCCTGGATGAGGGCTCTGCGTCGGAGGCAGAGATGGGGCCAGGGCCATTGGGGAGTGATGCGTGGACTTTGGAGCCTCCAGAGGCTGACAGCAGAGAGGCAGAGGAACAGGAGGAGCCTGTTCCTAGTGCACATATGAGAAAAGCTGCCAGAAGGCAAGAGTAGCTACAGCAAAGAGAACAACTGGGGAGTAGGGCCAAGAGATTATTGGCCCCTCCCATAAGGTTTAAAAGACCAGCAATGGCTCTTGGCCTCTCAAACAGCCGTTGAGAGATTTGCTTCGTGTTTGGATGTATTTCTTTCTTGTCAGCATCTTCTGTTCCTGAATTGCTGCCAAGAAAAGCCTTTGGCAGTTTGCCTAATTATACCAAGATTGGTGATTAGACTGAAGAATTTGTGTTACAAAAAATTTGGTTTAATTTAGTTTGGACTACGCTGAGAATGAGTTAATTCTCAGCTGTTCTAATATAGTCTGTTTGTTTTGGAACTCTTTGCGTCTAATACTACCTACTTGGGCCTGGGTCACAACAGTATCTGCCCTGCGTAGCACCCTCTGAAAAGATTTTAAAAGTACACTGGAGTATTTCTTCCTCCCGTTTCATGAGAGAGAACCTTGAAGTAGAAATTGTTCATTGGCTTCTGCCTAAAATCAGAGACCTTACAGAAGTATAAAATAGATCTCACTTTCTTTCTTTTTTTTTAATTTGATTTATATGTCGCCCTTCTCCGGAGACTCAGGGCGGCTTACAATGCGTTAAGCAATAGCCTTCATATTTTTGTATATATTTATACAAAGTCAGCTTATTGCCCCCACAAACTGGGTCCTCATTTAACCTACCTTAAAAGGATGGAAGGCTGAGTCAACCTTGAGCCTGGTGAGATTCGAGCTTACAGTAATTGCAGACAGCTGGTGTTAATCACAATGCTTTTTAGTCTGCTGAGCCACCAGGCCCTACTAATCGAAATGCTTAAATGAGAATAAAAGCACTTGCATGTTATGAGATGTTAGCATTGTTTATTTTATTGTTCTATTATCTTACTTCCTTTTTGTTGTAAGCTGCCTAGAGAAGCTCCATGGCAAGAGAGGTGACAAATAAATTTAACAAATAAGTAAAACTGTGTGAAAGACACTCGCAGACAACTGGGCCTTTTGCCAGTCTGGTTACAGCAATGACTGTTGGTCTGAGCTACAGAGATGTTCCATGGTTGAGATAAGATTGGACCTGAATCCTCAGCGGTCTCCCCAACTCTTTCATTCGAAACTTCAGTGTGTCTCATAGTTATTGAGAGAGCATTACTTAGAACAGGGGTCTCCAACCTTGGCAACTTTATGCCTTGTGGACTTCAACTCCCAGAATTCCTCAGCCAGCATGCGCTGCTGAGGAATTCTAGGAGTTGAAGTCCACAAAGCCTAAAGTTGCCAAGGTTGAAAACCCTTGACCTAGAACATTAGAGCTGTTGTCTATTCTTGCTATCCCTGGTTATAACCCATGGGTTCCTTCCTGCAGAAACACAAAGGATATCACCCCAACAGCATCCCCATCTCCGTAAAGTATCTGTATCCGAGTCTAATGTCCTCCTAGATGAGGAAGTCCTCACTGATCCCAAAATCCAAGCTCTGCTGCTGACTGTCCTTGTAAGTATATAATCCAGGGCACATGATGATCCCTCCTGGAAATATTGCTTGAAGAATAACAACTGCAATGGTTGGAGGTCCCTTTCCTAAGGAGACCTGTTCCAGAAAGTCCTTACTTTGGGGACTTATGGAAAGAAAAGTACACAAATCCTGATCAAGCATTTCTGCACAAAACAGGGTAGCCTGAGGAGCAAAACATGTTAGGATGGCATACGTATACAATACAAAAAAGATGCTCTAGAACAGGGTGTCAAACTCAAAGATCCGGCCCACGGGATGCTTAGATCTGACCCACAGGGTCGCCCTGGAAACAGAGAAGAACCGGCCAATGGTGGCTCTGCCAGTGAAAACAGAGCCATGTGCGGCCCTCCCGAGCTCTGTTTTTGCTGGCAGAGGGTTGCAGGAGGTCGTCGCAGCCAAAAACGGAATTTGGGAACCCGTTTTCTCTGGCAGAGTGCTTGGGCCACCACAGATGCCCCCACCACAAGTGACATCAAGATGGCCACGCCCACCCTGGCCACGCCCACCCCAGACCACCGAGTTTAAACACAACCCTGATGCATCCCTCAATGAAATCAAGTTTGATACCCCTGCTCTAGAAAGTGTGCAGAGAAGAGCAACAGAGAATGATAAAGGGTCTGAAGGCTAAATCATGTGATGAATGGATGAGGGAACTCGATACATCTAGCCTCTTGAAGAGAAGGAATTGGGGGAACATGATTGTCTTGTCTTCCAATACTTGAGGGGCTGTCACATAGAAGAGGGGATTGATCTATTCTCCAAAGCACCAGAGAGCAGGACAAGAAGTAACAGGTGGAAGCTGGTTAAAGAGAGGCCAAACCTAGAAGTAAGGAGAAATTCCTTGACAGTGAAAACAAGGAATCAATGGCATAGCTTGTGGGTGCTCCATCACTGGAGGTTTTCAAAAATAGCGTCGACAACTATTTCCCCTGGATGGTGTAAGACCGTGATGGCGAAACAATGGCACGCGTGCCCGAAGTGGCACACGGAGCCATGTCACCTAGCACGCGTGGTGTCACCTGTTCCTCTTCCGAGTTTCTGGCACGCATGCACACACAATGATCAGCTGTCCTTTGTACGTGCGGCAGTGCTGGAAACCGGAAGAGCTGGTCTTCTGTTTTCGGGCATGAGCATGCGTACCGGCCAGCTGATGAGCATGTGCGCATGTGTGGCAGTAACCAGAAGACTTGCTGGCTGGCACGCATGCGCACGCCAGAAACCAGGAGTACCTTAGCTGGTACGCGCATGTCTCCTGGGCAGCTCCTCTTCCTGGTCACGGCCCTGACGAGCATGCACGCGAAGTGCTCCCTTTTCAACTCTTGGTGCTGAAAAGGTTCGCCATCACTGGTATAAAGTCTCTTGCCTTAAACGGGGTTCGACTAGAAGATCTCTGAGTTTCCTTCCACCTCTTATCATTCTACCGTATGTTCTGTGTCTGTGTGATCTAAGAGCTGCCCGTTTTGACTATCTTCTGTCTGCAACTATAGTTGATTTAATCTTAATAGCGGATTAGAAATTGCAAGCTGATGTTTCTCCTTTCTTCTCTTCCCTCTCCCACTTTTGTCTTTGGACAGGCAACGTTAGTGAAGTACACAGCAGATGAATTTGACCAGCGAATCCTGTACGAGTATTTAGCAGAAGCCAGTGTGGTTTTCCCAAAGGTCTTTCCTGTTGTGTAAGTGTTGAGTTTTTCAAAGGAAGTAATTTCCTTGCCAAAAAAATAATCTGCGAGATGTGATTTTTGAAGTCTCCCTGGCTCTGGAGGAATTCACTTGAAATTGTGCAGGCAGAAAGAAAAGAATGTGACGTACAGTATATATATATTTGGTAGGACATAAATATTACAGGAGTCCCTGCAAACTTGCTCAAGTTTTAAATTGTGTGATGCCTGAAACAGCCTTTTAGAACAGCGTTTCTCAACTTTAGTCATTTCAGGCCAAGGGTGGACTTCAATTACCAGAATTCTCCCAGCCCAACAATTGTGGGATCCTCCAAAAACCCACCCAAATTTGTCATGCAGTTTCCAAGAACAGTATAGTATAGCTGTTGGGATTATAGATTAAAAAAAAAAATAGAGCTGGCTTTGGAGATGAATATGATTATTGTGGGTTTATCTACCTACACCTGCACCCTAGAATTTTAGTGATTGTACTTTGGTGCGGAGCTTAAAAGGTTTGATGGAGTTGTCTAACTAGCACTCGAAATGAAATTCCCTGGCAAGAATAATTGACTTTCACAACCATTTCTATGTCAATACTCATTTCTATATTGTTATAAAAACTTTGTTGGATAAACACCCTTGAAAACCCAATTATTTGCTGCAGTAAAAACCTGAAGGAGATAATCTGATCACGCATTGAGTATATTTTGTTGTCTAGGCACAATTTATTGGATTTCAAGATAAATACTCTCTTATCGCAATGTCAGGATCCAAATTTATTGAATCCCATTCATGGGATTGTTCAGAGTGTGGTTTACCATGAAGAATCTCCGCCGCAGTACCAGACGTCTTATCTGCAGAGTATGTATCTTACAACTCCTTAAAGAACTGGGCGGGGCGGGGGGGGAAGGGAAAGGTCTGCTGAGATATAGATTATATAAGACTATTTTAGGTATTCCTTCCAATATTTGTTCTTTATAGCATGTAAAGCCAGTGTTTCTCAACCTTGGTCAGTTTCAAATGTGTAGACTTCAACATCCAGAATTCTCCAGCCAGCAAAGCTGGCCAAGGAATTCTGGGAGTTGAAGTCCACACATCTTGAAGTGGCCAACGTTGAGAAACATTGTTGTGATTTAGAGGCCTAGAGTCACTCAAAACAGTGAATTGGGTGCAGGGGTGGGCTGCTGGGGGTTCACAGGGGTTCAGGAGAACCTCTAGCTAAGATTCTCTGCAGTTCGGAAAACCCCCAAATCCCAGTTCTGGCTGGCCCCACCCACCCGACCCCTCCCAGGAGTCCCCATGCGGCCTGTTTTGGATGCAGGTAAGTACAGGGCATGCATGGAGGCTCGGGGAGGGAGAAAATTAATTAGCAATTTTATGATGTTTGTGTGTCTATATTTTTCTTGACTGTACACCGCCTTGAGTCCTACGGGAGAAAGGCGGTATAGAAATATAATAAATAAATAAATAAATAAATAAATAAATAAATAAATAAATAAATAAATAAATAAATAAAAACAGGCCTACTGGAAGTATGGGAAGTTTCCAGCCTCCGAAGCCTGGGGAGGCCATTTTCACCCTCCTGGGGACTCAAGAAAAGCCTCCAGAGCCTGGGGAGGGCAAAAATGCTCCCCCCACCGTGGTGCAGGAGGCCAACTAGGTCACACCCACCATGGCCACACCCACACAACAACCGGGCAGAGAACCCCTTCAAAATTTTTGAAGCCCACCCCTTGTTGGGTGGCATATAAACTTAATAAATAAAATTTAAACATTTAAAACTGTATTTTTAAAAAATCTCTTTCATAGGTACCTTGGGCTACCTTTCAAAAAAAAACTGTATAGTAAAGTGACTTGTAATAAAACACCAAAAGGCTTCTTTGAGGGATGAATTTTTTCATTCTCCATTTGGACCAACAGCACTTTTGAGAAGGGGAAGGAAGTTTGATACAGTAGTGGAATGCCTGATCCTAGGAGCTTCCGGGCTCCCTTTCACTGAAGGCCAGAGAGTCACCTCTTGAAAAGGCTTTGTATTCCTCCACTGAGAATTGGAATCCATCGTCTGTATCAGGGGTCTCCAACCTTGGCAACTTTAAGCCTGGCGGACTTCAACTCCCAGAATTCCCTAGCCAGCTTTGCTTTCCTGGTAGACTGAATTCCCCCCCCCCCCCCCTATTTTCCTTCCCAAAAACTAAGGTGCGCCTTATACTCCGGTGCGTCTTATACTCCGAAAAATATGGTAATCAGGATATGTAGACCAGGCTTCAACTAAAGAATAAGAAGGAATGATTGCGGATTATGTGGCAGTTAGATTTCTCTCATCATTTTCCTAATAAAGCTACTCTCTCTCTGTTGCTGCTGCTGTTGATTTCCAGGTTTTGGATTTAACGGTTTGTGGAGGTTTGCAGGACCATTTTCTAAGGTGAGTGATTTGGGCTTCTTTCAGACTGAACGCCACATGGTGGTCTTGGTAAAATCAGAGTGGATATGAAAGGGCGAGTCCCACTGGAGGTTAATAAGGAAATTATCAGTAGTCACTAGAAACAGCCTAATCTCAGAGCAGTTCTGGGGACTGGGTGGGGGGTGAGGAGGGGGGCAAACTAGCTGTTCTGATCTTGCAATGGATGTTTCTGATTTGGAAATTTTCAGCCTTGAAATATTTTATAGTCATATATATCATGATATCATATATCATGTTCATATATTGTGAATTTTGACCATGGGCATCAGGGGTGGGTTCTACTTACCTTTACTAACGATTTGCAATGGGACCACGTGCGAAATGGCGAACCAGTAGAATGTTTTATTTCCGGTTCTAGCGAACCGGCCCAAACCAATAGCATTTTACCCCAGCTCCAAATATTGTAGGTCAAGTCACGATGGATGCCTCAAGCATTGCTAGTCTATTCTTCATCTAGGTCCAGTCCATCGTGCCATGCTTTGCCTTGCTGGTTCTCATTCACCCATCATAATGGCAGGCCTCTCTCTCTTTCCTTTTCTTGGCCCCTTGTTTTGCCAGATGACAAATATCTAGTCACAGCTGAAACCCAAGCACCCCTTTCTCCAGGGGACTCTCCTTAACAGCCATCTAGAATTACTGAGCCATGAACCATTAGCTTAACATGCTATATTAGAAATTATTTTGCTACCAAGGTGACATTGGATGGACACAACCTCAAATTGACTCTGAATTGGTAGAAACAAAGAAACCTGATTTCAGAAGTGGGTGGTGTTAGGTAATCATATTCCTATTTTTTAAAAAATCTTATTTTAACTGAGGGGTTCCGTCCATTATGACCTATGCACCTGAAGTCCAATTATATATTTCATAACACATGAAGTTTTGGTAGCCTAAAAAACTGACATAGGTACCCTCAGAAATATATAAAAAGTAGTTGAATGTTAGTTTTTTTCTCCCTATTTTGTGGAAAAGTCAAATAATTAAGAACGTAACCACGTGCAGTCCAGTTGACTTTTTTCAAAGAGCTTGATTCAGAGCTTGTAGTTTCTAGCTGGCCATTTGTTCCTTTAGCTGGAGGAGATTTGGCCTTAGATCTGGAGTCCTTTGATGTTGGCAAGGGGTAAAAGGAATTGTCCCAGTTGGAGAAGACCTCTTGGGAAGTGTGGGATCCATAGATTAAGATAAGGGTGGGGGGGGGAATGATTCTGGTAAAAGAAAAATATTTGTAGCTCAACGTTGAACTTATGGGGTCCTTAGTGGTCTCTGAACTTGGATGTTTTCTTGTACAGGTTTCACTATCCAACTAGGTAACATCATCAGTTTTAGAAGGGAGGAGAGTTTATATTCTAGTGGCTTATCCTGTTAGTTGGTGGAAGTTTTCTTGGTGGTTCCTTGAGCCAACAGACTAACCAAGGAGCCACCAAGACAATTCTCACCCATATCAACAGGGCAGGCTACTTATGCATAAACAGAGAACAGAAGCCACTCTCTTCCAGCACTGATTATGTTACCTAGTTGGGTAATGAAACGTCTGCAAGAAAAAAAAAACCAAGCTCAGAAACCACCAAGGACACCACCAAAAACAAAAGAATAAACAAAAAATAGGAAGTTCATTCTTTTTTCATTTTCTTCTAGCAAAGTCAAATACCCGACTATGCTGAGCTGATTGTGAAGTTTCTTGATGCCTTGATCGATACCTACTTGCCTGGAATGGACGAGGAAATCAGTGAAGAGTCCCTTCTAACCCCGACATCTCCTTACCCTCCTGCAGTGCAGAGCCAGCTCAGCATCACTGCAAACCTGAACCTTTCAAATTCCATGACCTCACTTGCAACTTCCCAGCATTCCCCAGGTCAGTTTGCCATCCATTTCTCAATCTGAGGTCCATCCCATTCCAATTCTGGTTTGAGCCATTGGGTCCTTGGGTAGTGGGTGTTGGATCCTTTCTCTCACCCATTGCACCAGAAGTCCCCATCTTCAGTAGGTTTGGCACTCCCACTTATTTAAGGAGACCCATCAGCTTGGATTGAAGAATCAACTAATATATTTAGTTTCCGGTGAATACATAGCCAGAACATCAGAATTGATGGTGTCCCCACACTATTCTTCATCTTTCCCTTACTAGTATTTTTAAAGGTTGTGTGATAATTGGAGGATCAGCTAGTTGCACAGGTACAGAGTCACAGATTATTTTTACCTTCAAAAATATAATATTCTTGCCTAAAACAAATTGGGGCTTGTTCCTAACTCACGCCTATTACCATACAAAATAAGCTTTGCAGTGCAATTATCCAGTTCGGTGATGCAGCTGTGGGAGTCCTTGGTGCTCTCTGAGCTTGGTAGTTTTCTTGCAGACGTTTCATTACCCAACCAGGTAATACCTTCAATGCTAGAAAGGAATAGGGCAGAGGTGGGCAACTATGACCCTTTTATGACTTGTGGACTTCAATTCCCAGAATTCCTGAGCTAACATGGCTGGCTCAGGAATTCTGGGAGTTGAAGGCCACAAGTCATAAAAGGCCATAGTTGCCCACCCCTGGAATAGGGTTTGCTCTCTATTTATAGTGTACTAGTGGCTTGCCCTGTCAGTGTTGGTAGGAGTGTTGTTTTTTTCTTGGAAGTTCCTTTATTAGACCCCTAGCAGTCTGTAGAGATTCTCAGTCATCCAGGTTATGGTTTTCCCAAAGGTGCTTTTTTCAGGAGACGACTGAACAACTGGAAGACATTTTGCTTCTCATCCAAGAAGCTTCTTCAGCTCCCCACTATCCTGTCAGAGCTGAAGAAGCTTCTTGGATGAGAAGCAAAACGTCTTCAGAAGAAAAAACAAGAAAGTCCAGTTGCCTCTTGAAAAAGCATCTTTGGGTAGGCCCCAGCAGCCAAGTTAAGAGTGACAGTCACCTTCCAGGTCCCTTTCTTCCCTCAAATATCACCATCTAGTGGTAGCTAGGAAGCATATCTTTTCTGTAGCAGCTCCTGTGCCGTGAAACATCCTTTCCCTGGTAATCCAACAAGCTTGCAATCTCTTCGCTTTCTAGAAAGTTGGTAAGAGCTGGATTTTCTCCCAGTTAGTGGGTTAGCAAGGGATTGTGTAGTTCGATACATGTTGTTGATTTGGCACTAGGCTTCTAGACCGGAATAGGAATAGGAATAAGGATAGGATAGGATAGGATAGGATAGGATAGGATAGGATAGGATAGGATAGGATAGGATAGGATAGGATAGAATAGAATAGAATAGAATAGAATAGAATAGAATAGAATAGAATAGAATAGAATAGAATAGAATAGAATTCTTTATTGGCCAAGTGTGATTGGACGCACAAGGAGTTTGTCTTTGGTGCATATGCTCTCAGTGTACATAAAAAGACAAGATACATTAGTCAAGAAACATAAGGTACAACACTCAATGATAGTCATAGGGTACAAATAAGCAACCAGGAAACATTAAATATAAATCCTAACGATACAAGCAACAACATTATAGTCATGCAGTCATAAGTGAGAGTAGATGGGTGATAGGAACAATGAGAAGACTAATAGTAATAGTAATGCAGCCTTAGTGAAGAGTTTGACAGTGTTTTCTTGTTTGATTATTATTGCTGTTCCCTACCCAGCTGACTTGTTAGTTGTGTTATATGAACACAGAAATAGTTTAAGCCCCTTCCGATTTGTACTTCAGTGTGAGAAGTGGCTGCATGATTTCTCTCTTGTTCCATGTAAAATACAGTTGTCCATTACCTGAAAGCATTCATGGAATTACTGTAAAGAAAAATGTAGAAATTGGTTTTCAACTCTCCCTGACTTACCTTTTGTTCCTATGTGGTTAATTCCTATGTCATTCCTCTTGATGGGCGAGGGCAGTGGGTTTTTCATGAAAAACAAAAATCTAGAAAGCAGGAATTTTTCCAGAACTTTGATTCCTAAAGTAAATATCTGAAGCAATAATGGCCAATAAGAAGGCAGGTTCAGAGCTGCAGCTGCGAGAAGCAGGACCAAGTATCTGCTCTACATTTCCTAAAGTTACATCAGAAGCAGAGGGAAAACTTTTAGTCAAAGACACTGGGCAAAATCTCTTGATTTGTCCAAATGGGGTTGCTTCAATCATAGAAGGAATTATGTAAAATTTTGGGAGTCCTGGAAGTTTTTGGAGAATGTATAATAATTTTGGCAGTGGTTTGCTCTCCAAGCTTGTTTCAATTTAGTTTCTGAACATTTCGTTAGCAGACTAGGTAATGTCATCAGCAGAATTTTCTTGTCCTATTCTCCTTCACTTATAAAATGTCTTGTGTGCCAGTTGGGTCAGTTGGTCGTGTGATTGGTTGTTCGTTTGGAGCTATATTTAAATTCTGAGCAGCTGATTGGTTCTCCTGTTGCTGCTCAGAATTTAAATATAGCTCCAAACGAACAACCAATCACACGACCAACTGACCCAACTGGCACACAAGACATTTTATAAGCGAAGGAGAATAGGACAAGAAAATCCTGCTAATGATGTTACCTAGTCTAGTAATGAAACGTTCAGAAACTAAATTGAAACAAGCTTTGGAGAGCAAACCACTGCCAAAATCTAAAACCCAAGCTACAAGTATTTTCCATTATTTCAATGTATAATAGTGTCTACTTCGTCTAGCTAAGGTTTCTTTGGGAGTTCCAATAAGACACTCTGCTTTAGACTAAGGACAGGGTTTCTTAACCTTGGCAATGTTTAAGATGCGTGGACTTCAACTCCCAGAATTCCTCAACCGTCATGCTAGCTGGGGAATTCTAGGAGCTGGAAGTCCACACATCTTAAAAGTTGTCAAGATTGAGAAACAGTGGGCTAGAGACAGCAAAAAGGAACTTTTTCTTCACTGTCTCTTTTTGACATATGATAGCTGCATCAAGTGAGTGGTTTTGCTTGCTTCTTCCTGGGACCTGAGCCAGGCTTTCTCCAATGTTTCTCCTCTTGCAAAGTGCACCATTCAAAGAAAAACGTGTTGAGGGTTTTCCATATATCCGATTTGTGTAGAAGTGAGAATGATTGCTTGAGTTGGGCAGGGGAAGGACACCGGGAGGGATAGAGAGATGTACACATTATCCCTGTCCAGTAAATGTTTTGTATCTTTCCCCGAATCCTGACTGTTGATCGCTCATCTTACCTCTCTCATCTTGTGTCTGTGAAGCATCTCTGCCTTGCTCTAAATCAGCCGTTTTCATCCAACCTTCCTCGCCCAGGTACACATTCTCTAACTCTTTCTGCTCCTCCCCTTCCATCTGTTCCATTCCACTTGCATGAGCTATTGCTTTGGGAAAATGAAAGGAATTTTGTGTGTATGTGGGTAACATGGCTAGTTAAAAGATGTCTACCCAGTTGAAGGGCTTATCACAGGGAAGGAGGGTGTCCATTTATTCTCCATTGCACCCAAGGGCGGGACACGAAGCAATGGATGGGACCTCATCAGAGGGAAATTCAACCTGGAAATAAGGAGGGATTTCCTGTCAGTGAGAACGGCTTGTCTCCTGGAGCTCCATTGCTTTCAAAAAAAAAAAAAAGATTGGACAAACATTTGTGTGGGATGATTTAAAGACTCCTATCTTGGGCAAGGGATTTGAGTAGAAGACCTCCAAGGTCCCTTCTGGTCCTATGATTCTATGATTCCTTTGACAAAGGGAAATGCAGAACTCCAATGCCTGAGCCCAATGCTTCTGCTCCCATGTTGAAGAGACAGGGCATGTTCAAGAGCAGCAGGATGAATTGGGCCTCGAGTGGATGTCTATTCCATCTCTGATGGAGATCACTTAACCTCTAGTTCTATTCCCTTCCAAAGCCTCCGGGGTATTTCTCATACTTTCTTCAAAAGTTGCCATATATGATGGACTGTAGTGGATTGGATTCCCAAGAGGGAGGGGGCATGCATGGCAAGAGGAATAAGAGACAGCTCAGTCCTGATACGTTGTGTGAGAGAAAGAGAGTGAAGACAGGTAATAATTCTCAGAGTGTATGGCAGTGCTTCAAGTTGGCAAGATTGATGTTAGGCCCTAAAACCGAGAAAGACATGTGGTGAGCTCTTTATTGCTCCATACCTATAAATAGAAACTTGCCAGGCTAAGCACTCTACTATCTGCATCTACTATATAGTAGTTCCCTGGGAACTACCCTGTTTCCCCGAAAATAAGACCCAACCAGAAAATAAGTCCTAGCATGATTTTTCAGGATGCTCGTAATATAAGTCCTATCCCCAAAATAAGCCCCAGTTAAGATTGTCAGCCAGATGGATGCATTTAGTACCGTATTTCCCCAAAAATAAGACCTAATCAAAAAATAAGCCCTAATGCGTCTTTTGGAGCAAAAATTAATATAAGACTTTTTCGGGGTCTTATTTTCGGGGAAATACAGTATTACGGAGGAACTGCCTTCACCCTGTTTCTCTCACACAACACATCTGCATTGACCTGCCTCTTATTCCTGTGGAATGCATCACTTCAATAAAATCCAAACCAAATGAGGTAGAACAAATAAATTATTAAATACACAGGGAGAGAACACAAATTTAGGTGATTTTAATGTTACTTAAGTTTTACATCAAATTTAGTTTCTGCCCTGGCCTATTCACTTTTGGGAGTGTTTCCCTGGAGTGCCACGTGCAACCTTCACCCCCAAAATGTTGGTGCGCCTCCGAGGCATAGATTCGGAGGTCATTCTGGACTGGTGTCTTGGATTTTAGCAAATCATATCATTGTTACAGGAAGAGCAGAGTCTTAGAAAACAGTGAAATCCCACCCCATTGAGATCTTATGATGAAGTTTGAAAAAGGCAAGGATCCCAGTTGAGTCCTGCAGACTTTTTCCCAGAAGGGCCCAACTCAAGGAATCTTTTTGGCCATTTTTCTTCAGGGACTGGTATTCAGAGGCAGAACAATAGCAATAGCAATAACACTCAGACATATATACCATATCCCATGGTGCTTTACAGCACTCTTTAAGTGGTTTATAGCATCAGCATCTTGCCCCCAACAATCTGGGTCCTGGTATTACCGACTGCAGAAGGCTGGAGGACTGAGTCAACCTTGAGCCCTGTCAGGATCGAACTCCAGGCTGTGGGCAGAGTCAGCCTGCAATACTACATTCTAACCCCTGCGCCACCAGGGCTCCTGAATAGAAGTTCCCTTTGGCTCTTTGGGTTACCAATTTTAATGGATGTATTCTTCACTGGTTTTTCTTTGCTAGCATTGCTCACCTCATTCTGTGGTCTTCCTAGCTCCAAAATCTTGATGTTTAAGAGGGTGAAGTTGTTTGGATCTCTCTCATAACGGAGACCCAGATCCAAACCATTATTAAATCTAGGACATTCCAGGCATGTTGGAGCACAACTGCCATAGTTCTGAGCCAGCATGGCCTTGGGGATTATGAGAGATGTGCAAGGGCGGGCTGCTGGGGGGGTCGCAGGGGTTCGGGAGAACCTCTAGCTAAGATTCTGTGCAGTTCAGAGAACCCCCAAATCCCACTCCTAGCTGGTCCCACCCACCCAGCCCCGCCCTTTCCAGGAGTCCCCATGTGGCCCATTTTGGATGCAGGTAAGTGCAGGGCCCGTGCGGAGGCTCAGGGAGGGCGAAAAATGGGCCTACTGGAAGTTTGGGAAGGCCAGAAATGGGCCCGTTTCCAGCCTCCATAGGGCCTTCGGAGACTGGGGAGGCCGTTTTCACCCTCCCGGAGGTTCGAAGAAAGCCTCCAGAGCCCAGGGAGGGCAAAAATGCCCCCTCCTCACTGTGGTGCAGGAGGCCAACTAGGCCACGCCCAACGTGGCCCAGCAACAGGGCAGAGAACCCCTTTTTGAAGCCCACCCCTGGAGATGTGGCTTAGCACACAATTAGCTACCAAATCACCTCCATGTGCCACAGATATGTCTCACCTACTTGTAACTGCTCAAATCATTGCAATCTCTGAGGAGAAGAGTAGCGGAGAGGAAGCTGTTCACTCAGGGAAAATGTCTGTTCTGTGAGGTTATCACAGAGACTCAATTTAATAAGAATTGCTTTGTTTCTTAACCCCAATATTTATCCCCCGTTTCTTTGAGATTTTCAGATTATCATCAGTAAAAACCTTGCCTCTGGGCAGACTTATCTACATGCAGAAAAAAGTGGCAACTCACACAATTGCTGCCAAGAATATAGTGGGTATATATTTCTTTTCCTACTGCAGGACATACTAATCCGAGTAACACCTGGGGAAGCTAGCCAAAGGATTACAAGAACTGTTCGTCCTTGCACAGTTCTGCAAGGACTCCGTGCTACATTTTGACAACTCAGTCTCCCCTTTATTCCCTTTCTTGTCCATATTCGGGGCAGGACATTAGTTTGGAGTTGATGTTACAGAGTCAACAGTCAAATCTTGCTTTCATTTATTGGAAAGACTGATCCTTGCCCTGCTAATTCTAGTTAGAGTCCTTTGTGCATGTTAATCTCTACACTTTGGGGATTGGAACGAGGCAAGGTGGAAGTGTAGTGAATTCTGGAGCTCTGCCATTGTTGAGTCACAACTCCATCCCCGGTCCTTATCTTTCTAAGAAGGTTGGGTTAATAGGAAAAGTTAGCATGAACCACGTTGCTTCAGCCGTGGTGGAAGTTCATCTGAGAAGCTTTAGCTGTGGTGGAAGTCCATCTGAGAAGTGTTAGCCATGGTGGAAGACTTTCTGAGAAGTTACTGTTTGAATCCGTCTGGAACCTGTCTCTTTGGTGGAGTTCTTGATGGTCTCAGAGCTTGATTGTTTAGAATAGAATAGAATAACAGAGTTGGAAGGGACCTTGGAGGTCTTCTAGTCCAACCCCCTGCTTAGGCAGGAAACCTTACACCACTTCAGACAAATGGTTATCTAACATCTTCTTAAAAACGTCCAGTTTTGGAGCATTCACAACTTCTGGAGGCAAGTTGTTCCACTGATTAATTGTTCTAACTGTCAGGAAATTTCTCCTTATTTCTAAGTTGCTTCTCTCCTTGATTAGTTTCCACCCATTGCTTCTTGTCCTGCCCTCAGGGGCTTTGGAAAATAGTTTGACTCCCTCTTCTTTGTGGCAACCCCTGAGATATTGGAACACTGCTATCATGTCTCCCCTAGTCCTTCTTTTCATTAAGCTAGACATACCCAGTTCCTGCAACTGTTCTTCATATGTTTTAGCCTCCATTCCCCTAATCATCTTTGATGCTCTTCTCTGCACTCTTTCTAGAGTCTCCACATCTTTTTTACATCATGGTGACCAAAACTGGATGAGTATTCCAAGTGTGGCCTTACCAAGGCATTATAAAGTGGTATTAACACTTCATGTGATCTTGATTCTATTCTTCTGTTTATGCTGCCTAGAAATGTGTTGGCTTTTTTGGCAGCTGCAGCACACTGCTGGCTCATATCTAAATGGTTGTCCACTAGGACTCCAAGATCCCTCTCACAGTTACTACTATTGAGCAAGGTACCACATATACGGTACCTGTGCATTTGTTTTTTCTTGCCTAAATGTAGAACCTTTGTTTGTAGACATTTCATTACCGAACTAGGTAGCATCCTCAATGCACTGTTGGGGAGTGAAACATCCACAAACAAAAGTCCAAAAGACCAAACATAAGTCTCACCTGTAATCAATGTACATCTCCCGTACCCTGCATTTCTCAAATCACCTTCAAGAATCGGCTTTCCAATCTGATAACTGATAATCCCCAAGTTCAAAAATGATTATAGCAGGTAATTCCAACTCTAGGATGGGACTGAATGATAAGTTTCTTCTTAAACACTGGCAAACCTCATTCTTCCTCCTTGCTAAACCACCCATCTTTGTTAAGACAATGTACAGGTAGTCCTTGACTTACAACCGTTCATTTAGTAACCGGTTAGTTACAACAGCACTGAAAAAGGTGGACTGTGACCATTTTTCACACAACAGCATCCCCAGGGTCATGTGATCAAAATTCAGTCACTTGTCAAGTGGCTCATATTTATGACATTTGCAGTGTCCTGGGGTCATGTGATCAGCTTTTGCAACCTTCTGATAAGCAGAGTCAACGAGGAAGCCAGATTCACTTAACAACCGTGGCAAGAAAAGATTGTAAAATGGGGCAAAACTCACTTAACAACTGTTTTGCATAGCAAGAGAAATGTTGGGCTCAGTCGTGGTTCTAAGTCAAGGACTAACTATATTAGCCCTGGAGATTGAAGATAGTTCCATCTGGCTGTGATATTCGGGTTACAGACAAATACTAAATGGCTCTCCCCTAGGAGATTCTGAGTTACCGTATACTAGGGACATTCTCCTATCTGCTCCAAATCTTTTTAAATATTTGGATGGTCCCCAGTTTTAAAGTGACAGGAGAAAAAAGGAAATAATTCTATTCCCCCCCCCCCCATATCTGCATATATGTTCTGTCTTAATCCCTTAGTTGACTTTTTAAAAAAATTCTGCTCCCAAAAGCTGTCAGTACTTTATTCTTCCTTCTTTAGAGAATACTTAAGTCCTTTGAACTATTTCTATAATTTTCTCCTCCCGTGAATGTTAGCTTACATCTTCTCGTAGGAGTATTTGTACTTCTCTTTCCATCCTCCTCCTTTTTCTCGTTTCCTGACCCATTTCTCTCTTTTCTTCCAAACCTTTTCTTATCCCCTCACATTCATTTGATTTAAAACAGGATTGTCCCACCTTGGCGACTTTGACTAGTTGTGGAATTCTGGGAGTACCGTAGAAGTCTACAAATCTTAAAAGTCCCAAGGTGGGACTGGCCCCTGATTTAAAATCTCAAATATACTCTCTCTCCAGAAAGAGATGCAAGTTACATATCCTTTGGGTAAGATTCAGTTCACACCCTTAATTTATACTGAAAAGGGTGGGGACAAGAATTTGGGGGTTAGCCGGAGCACAGAAATGGAGGGGTTGCGACCTCTTGTTGAATCACAAACTGAGCTGGAACTAGATGATCCCTCTTTTTTTTAAAAAAAAAAAATGAAATACTTTTTGGTGGGAAGGTTTTGAGTCAGCGTTTCAATCCTTAGCCCTCTCCCCACAAACCTTCAGGCCTGCATTTTGTATTCTGTGACTTCCCTTCTCGTAAGTGCTGCCCTGACAGATAATCTATGAAGATGCTCAATCATCCAAGCCATGGCGGTCCCAAAAGGTGTTTTCCAAAAGGCAACTGGACACGGTGGTGGTTTTCCCCCCACCCTTGAAAACGTTTCTGAAGTTTTTGCAGGGTACTCATTTCACTTTTAAGTTCCTCCCTAAATTGGATTGATATTCCCCTGCTTAAGGAGAGAAGAAAGGATTTAATGGTGGAAATAGGTACAAACCTATCCAAAACGCTGGTCTTTAAATCTCTGAAAAGTAGGGTGCTCTCCATTTTAGGGGATATGGTGGACTTTAAACTCAAGAAGCACCCAGATTGCCTCTTAACTGCTCCTTTCCCGGTGCCTGATCTTGCAAGCCACAAGGATTCCATAGATATAGATATAGATATAAATTTAAAAGTTATGCAGTCCATTTCCCTGGAACTGGGTGGTACCAGTAGCCAGAGCTATCTATGTTTGGTAGCCAGCAGGATGGTGAGGTTGGACCCCAAGAATGTGGGGAGTGCTTAGGTTTCTGCTGTCTTCCAGTTCAATTCAGCTCCATATGCACTTCTATGCACTCCTTCCTTCCTTCCTTCCTTCCTTCCTTCCTTCCTGCCTTCCTTCCTTCCTTCCTTCCTTCCTTCCTTCCTTCCTTCCTTCCTTCCTTTTGAAACACCCTTGATGCAGCCAAGTTACCTTATTTTACCATTTGTATAATCAACCGCCCTCATTTGCGTACCGGTGCCTCTTTCTTTCTTGATGCATTTCTTTTTTTTCAAGGAATCGACAAGGAGAACGTGGAACTGTCTCCAACAGCCGCACATGCCAACAGCGGAAGGACTCGCCATGGCTCAGCTAGCCAAGTGCAGAAGCAACGGAGCACCGGCAGTTTCAAGCGCCACAGTGTTAAGAAGATGATGTGAAGCTTTTTCCTTTTTTAAAAAAACAAAAACCTGACTTATTCCCTCTGGCCCCACTTCCCCAAAACAATCATGCCGCACTTAAATTTGATCCTCCCACCTCCTTACCCCTGTCCAACATGGTGCCAGGCAATTAACTTTTGAAACGGTTCTTGTACATTTATTTTGGATTTTCACTTCGATTTCATACAGCTGCCTTTTTTTTTTTTAAAGACTTGCTCCTCCTCTGATCATTTTCAAAACCAGTGATTTCAAAGCTGACGAGTGGGACTACGTGAGGAACTGGAAAAAAATAAAATGAATTATAGGCAGAAGTGATGATAATTGTATCCGAAGACACAGAAATCATGGTCATCTTACTTCGGATAGCTTCATATATTTTTTTCTTTTTGTAAATTGAGGGATTATTTTGATTTGGGGGGAGGTGTTTCTTTTTTTACAGCTTATTTTGTGTCTACTTTTTAAAGTGTTAATATTCAATCTTGTTTGCACACTAGTGAGATTTTTTTGGGCCAATAAACTTGCATAGTGTAGAGTCCTCTTTAGCTGTGGACTTCCTTTTACTGGTCCTCTGAGCCCAGTTCTGAAGGTTGTAAGTTGTAAGGGGAACACAGTTTAGATGGTCAAGATATACTCCTTTATTTGATCATCTAGACCGGTGTTTCCTAACCATGGCAATTTCCAGGTGTGTAGACTTCAACACCCAGAATTCTCTTCAATGGCCATGCTAGGAATTTGCCATGGTTGAGAAATACTGAGCTAGATATTTGAGGAGATGGTGTATCCCTTGATGCTTCCAAAAATAGCACCTTGTGCAAGATTGAACAAACTCTTTGAGTTTTGTTAAACTTTCCATCACTTTGTTTTTTAGATTCCCTAGAGCCTAGACAAACTGTGCATGGATACCTGCATGCACACACACACACACACACACACACTCATACACACATATACACCCCTCTGGCTGACCTAAATTATGGTAAGTGCTTTTATAGAACATTTTTTGATTGCTATGCTGCATACACTTCACAGTAAAGTAGAAGTAATAAACAGAGAAAAATCAGTGACCCATAACCACCCCCCGGAATTTTATGGCCAAAAGAAAGTGGAATATCCTAGATTTGCTGTTTTCTCTGACATTTTGACCCTTGCTTTCCACCAAGCATCACCAAGTTTGAGAAGTCTCAGCTGACAAAACATACTAGCTTTACCATGCCAATTTTGTCCAAAAAGGCTCCATCTGTCTGAATTTGGAAAGCCATCACCTCTTGACTTTAAACAGGGAAAAAAAACCCCAGAAATGAATTAACTATTGAAAGTTATACTCCCACACCTCCACAAATAACCAAACTACCCCTAAGGCCCCTGTAGTGAACTTTCAGTGCGGATTTTCAGTAAGTGAAATTCCACAGCTAAATCTTTCAGAGATGGTACAATGAAGGTCCAGATTTATTACTGTCAGGTAGCATGTTATATTAGCAATTCATTCAACGCGTAGTTGTGTTTTTGTATATATAAAAATAATTGCTTTTATTGTATCAGTACGGAGAAGAACTGTTGAATCTTGTTACGTCAGGGGAGGTGGGCTGCAAATACAGTGTCAGATGCCAACTGTCTGCCAAACCAAGAAAAGTCACAAAGAAATTGATTGGGAAAGAGAGGATTCCCTTGGTCCATTGGATCTGTAGCCGAATTAATTGAAGCACGAGTGGAGAAGATGGAAGAGGAAGTTCCTTCAGGCTTTAAGTGAAGATTTCTGTATTCCGAAGAGGCCCAGCATTGTCCCAAGACTCAGGTTCTTTCCTGGTCTCTTTGTGATGTATGTTGTCGTGCCAAATCCGATTGTTTTGGAGAAGTTACACCTACTCTGCCAAAATTGCTCCATGTGCCACACAGATGACACAACCACATGCCAAAATCAGTGGTGTGGAAAGGTGGAAGCCAAGTGGATTATCACTGAGTGCCAAGAAACGTCGGTGAGTTGGGGAAGTTTCCCTGGCAGTCAAGGAAGGCTCTTCAAAAAAGGGCCCCAAATCTTTTGGACTTCCGTCTGGTTACCTGCATCCATTCTGTAACCTGAACCACACCTGAAGAGGTAGCTCCATCTAAAGCCAAACATCTTATTCCAAAGAAGCCTGTTTATTCTAGACTGGCCTTTTCTGGATGTAGGAGGGCTGCTGCTCCTAAAATTTCCAGCCAATAGGATGTTTGGTCTTGCCTGGAAACTTTGGAAACCAGATTGTACTTATATCAATCAATTAAAGGAGGCCAAAGTGTTCCACCTGTAGAATGAGACATGCTGGCGGTATTAGTTAGGGATTTCGAGAGATGTAGTCCAATATCTTTAGAGCAGGGCTCTCCAAACCCAACAACTTTTAAGACTAGTGGACTTTACCTCCCAGAATCCTTTAGCTAGCCATGCTGGCTGAGGAATTCTGGGAGTTGAAGTCCACAAGGATTAAAATTGCCAGGTTTGGAGATCCCTGCTCTAAAAGCTGACGAAAGCTGATAACAGTAGCCTCTAGGTTACTTATTGACATTGGGATGAGTAAATGTCCTACTCCAGAAGGAGTTGAGAAGAAGCCCTCTGCTTTGTATCCTCCTCCTCCTCCTCTGCTAATCCCAAAATAAGAATCTCCAGTCAAGTTAGCTTTTTTTGAGTTGCTGTAACTGGTTTCCTTTGCCGAGGGAACTTTTAAGAGGCATCGATTCAGACTAGTCATAAGAACATTTTAAATTCCTTTTTAGAGTTAGTTTCATTGCAGCATCTTTGCAGTCCACTGTGACCACAGCTGGGAAGTTTTTCACCTGCAGGAGGAAAAAAAAGTTTGAGCCTTTTCTGGGTATTAGGGGACCTTCTGAAGTCTTGTGGGCTCAGCTTTACAAAGAAAAGGGGTGATAGAGGGGTTTTGCGGGGAGGGACAGGCCTGGCACAGAAATAGCAGTATGAATGCACCCAGATATGCTCCCCATGGCATGTAGCTAAGTCTCCCCTTATTAGAAACCATCAGGATAGGTTCACACATCAAATCTGAGCTGAAGTAAGGCTGGAGAGTTTGTGATTCAGAAACCCAGCCATGTTGGGTGAGCTTGGACAACACTTTAAAGCAGGGGTGTCCAACTCTGGCAACTTTTTAAGACTTGTGGACTTCAGTTGCTGGCTGGGGAATTCTGGGAATTGAAGCCCACAAGTCTTAAAGTTGCTGAGGTTGAACACCCCTGCTTTGAAACCACAGCTAGTCCTCAACGTATGACCACAACTTAGCCCAACATTTCTCTTAAGTGAGACATTTGTTAAAGTTTTGCTCCTTTTTATGACCTTTCTTGCCCCTGTTGTTAAGTGAATCACTACAGTTGATAAGCTAGTAGCCCGGTTGTTAAGTGAATCTGGCCTCCCCATTGATTTTGCTTGTGAGAAGGTCGTAAAAGGTGATCACATAACCTTGTGACCTAGCAGCGGTCAAAAATATGAACCAGTTGCCAAACCTTGGAATTTTGATCACATGATGATGGGGATGCTACAAAGGTCATAACTATGAAAAACGGTCATAAGTCACATTTTACAGGGCCACTGTAATTTTGAACGGTCACTAAACAAACTGTTGTAAGTCAAGGACAACCTGTGTACGTATTCGTTTGAGCCTGTTTATGGAAACACAGCCAGCCAACCATGTTTTCTTAATTTGGGTTTAGGATTGAGCGCGTTGTAGGAAGACAGTCCAAAGTGTGACTTGTTTCAGCCTGACCATTTCTCTGAGCCGAGCCAGAGAACTTGGGGTCCCAGTCTCTCTCTTCCTTTCCAAAATGCTGCAAGACTTTTGGGTATGGTAAAGTTAACCCAGGTTGGGGTAAAATCAGTGGTGGGATTCAGCCAGTTCGCACCACTTCGGGAGAACCGGTTGTTAACTTTCTGAGCAGTTCGTTGAATTGGTTATTGGAAGAAATAATTAGGGCAGAGAACCGGTTGTTAAATTATTTGAATCCCACCACTGGATAAAATGTATGATCCTCTCCAGTGTAGATTTGAAATAAGACTGATAGAAAAATTGTGCCTAAGATAGCTTGGACAACACAAAAACTGAACCACTTGAGAGCCCCTGAGATCACAATTGGCAGTTTTAGACGATGTCAACCTAAATTAGCCTCCCTACATTGCTCTCTCAATCAGCCTGGAAATGCTTGTTCCCTCCACCAGGGGGCAGAAGTGGTGCACCCTCCTATTTTAAAACAACCCCTTCTGGCTAAGTTGCTCAGTGCCTTAACTGTTTGCTTCCTTTCATTTTGGCGGGGGGAGCATCCCCTCCACTGTGTCTCCCCCCCCGGCTGAAGCCCTTTCCCCCCATTTTTTCTTGTCTTCTCCCCTCTTGGTATCGGCCACACCGGACGGTACTCCCTCAAATGCCCCCTTGCTTTAAAACAGGGGTGTCCATCCAACCTTGGCAACCTTAAGACCTGTGAACTTCAACTCCCAAAATTCGTCAGCCAGCTGTTCTAGCTGAGGGATTCTGGGAGTTCAGGTCCACAAATCTTAAAAAGTTGGCAAAGTCGGACATGCCTGCTTTAAAAGTTTCCTTTTCCTTTTTTTTAACTTGGAGGAGGCATTTGGGGGGGGGAACCCGAGATACTTCAGCCAATCAAAATTGCCTCCAAAAATATGACAACAAGCGTAGGAGAGAGGAAAAGTGTATGTCCTTTGCTGAGCGGGTAGTTGCCTGGTGAGTATCCATGTGCCTTCTCTTTTTAAAGGATAGATCCATGAAACAAAGTGTTCCTGCGTAACTTGCTGGAGAGTAGAGTGATTTCCTGTCTGTGCAAAGCCTAGTGTGAATTTGCACTTCTCAACCAGCATGTCTCAACTTCTGGTTATCAGCAGGTGTTGGCAGAGGGCTAGAAACTTGACTGTATTACAACTGACCAATCCTAGTGGGATTTCAGTTTTGTCCTGCGGTGTAGAACTGACAGAACTTCAAGGGGGACGGGGGAGTTAAATTTCGACACTCCTTGTTAAAGCATAGTTTCCGAGTGGGCTTTGGAAGTACTGTAAATATTTAGCAGGTTGCAGGGATTTTGTTTTGTGTGTTTTTCTGCCTTCCTTGATTTTGAATTTCAGACATGATGCAATTTTTTTTTTTTTGAACGTGTGCCTGTGTGCATAAAAATTCCTTTAAAACCATCTGTGCTTTCCAACTCGGATGTGCATCCTTTTCTTTTCCATAAGCAGGGAACATTTGAACTCCCACGTGCTACAGGATGGAATATTTGAGGATACGGCTGGTGCTCTTCTCTGGATCTGTGGGGGATTAGAGACATTTTCGCCCTACCATACCCCAACATCGTTTCTGCTTTAATTTTGCCTTCCCCCACCCCCCATGAAGCACGTCTTAATGTTATGCAACAGACTAACAGAACTCACTTTTTTGCATTTGCCACATCCTTTTTTTAATGCCGTATATTCACCCTGTAAATATTTTTGTGTAAAATTTGACAGAAAAAAAAAGTATATTTACTATACTGTAAATACATGTGACAATATATTGTATTATTTTGCTTTTTGTAAAGCAGTTAGTTGCTGTACATGTATAACATAACAAGATTTGATGATCTTTAGTGTTTAGTAACGGTTAATGTACGACCTTCCTCCTTTCCCACTGTTGCATTCTGTCATTTAAAGGAAGCAATGCTGTGTACTATAAACTTAACACCATGTATTATAAACCTTACTACTTCCCATTCCAAGACTCTGTTTTGAAAACTGGATTTTTTTTTCTCCCTCCCTGTGTCTAGATCCTCTACTACTGCAAGGCAATGCATGTGTGAGCTCTACAGATTGGAAGATGAATGATTGGGTGACTGGAAGAATGGGTATCCACATACATTTGGATAGACATGGATCACAGAGAGACAATATTCTCTAATCCAGGGGTCTCCAACCTTGGCAACTTTAAGACCTGTGGACTTCAACTCCCAGAAGCTGGCTGGGGAATTCTGGGAATTGAAGTCCACAGGTCTTAAAAGTTGCCAAGGTTGGAGACCCCTGCTCTAATCAATGTCCTTCCCATCACATGCATAGTACCTACCCACACTTCATGCATGTGCTTCATTTTTTTTAAATTTTTATTTTATTTATATCCCACCTTTATTATTTTTATAAATAATTCTAGGAGGTGAACACACACAATACTACTTCCTCCTCTTTTTAATGCAACAACTCCACCCCTGTGAGAGAGGTTGGGCAGAGAGAAGAAATGGCCCAAAGTCATCAATTAGTCATGCCTAAAGTGGGATTAGAATTACTAGTTTTCTAATGATTGGCGAAAGTTACCCAACCGGGTTTCATGCTGTTGGAAGAAATGTCCTTCTGGGTTCAGTTCCAAATGGGAGAAAAGACACTGGATTCATGGAAGTTGCTTGGAAAGAAGGTTTATTGATGAACAGGATCACACAGTTTGAGATCCTGGGCAGAAAAGGTCAGAGATGCTGAGAGTGCCTGGGTTTTATACCCTCTCTTGGACTTTGAATTTGAGCTTGTGTTCTGATTGCTTGTCAGACTCCCATGGGGCCATGCAGGGGTAACTTTGTAGGTTGTCTATGTCCCAGGCTTGGTTGAGCCTTGCTGGGTGATGATGTAATGAAAGGGCTTTGGGCAATTCCTATTATGGCTCTGCCTGCAGGAGGTAGATCTTTGTTATGTAGCATAGACTGGCCCAGGCCTTAATGGCCCGTTGGCAAAGGTGGGAGGCTGAGTTTCTGCCTTCCTTTTAGGGGAAATAATCTGCCCTTTTAATATCTCCTAAAATTTCTCATTTTCCTAGTAGAGGGGTAGGTGCTACCTTCCTACACTTCCCATATGGAGAGCATTCTACAATCTCTCCCACAACTGGTGTGTTTGCTAATCCTGCAGGTAAATTTACCCTGGAAGTCTTTGTAACGAAGAGCAGAACGAACATTCAACTCCCTTTAAAAAAAAACAGCATCATAAAACAGCAGGGGAAGTTGTGGCGTTCATTGCAAGCTACAAGCTTCAGTGTTGATCTCTGAAGTTTGGGCCTGTTTTCCTCTGAAACACTTCAACTGGGCAAGCTTTGGAGAAAGAGGCTTCCAACATATGTCTCGGGGGCCTCCAGCTTCCGTTTTCTGCCAGAGATGTTCTACATAACAGGGACCTCCAACCTTGGTAACTTTAAGACTTGTGGACTTCAACTCCTAGAATTCTGGGAGTTGAAGTCCACAAGTCTTAAAGTTGCAAAGGTTGGAGACCCCTTCTACATAACAACAACAATAATAATAATAACTTGTCATTGTACGTGTATACACAGTATACCCATACACTTAATACCCAAAGACCAGGTCCAACACACAAAACAATCCCCAAACACACTCCCACCCATCACAAATTCCCCACCCCTAAACCACCCAAACATTCACACAACAGACCAAGTAATGCTGTCCAACAGCTCACTGATGGTGGCCCTTTAGTTCATTGTTGAGTGCAGTTATAGCTCTGGGATAAAAACTATTCAGAAAACGTGTGGTCCGAGTTTTAATTGTTCTGTATCTTCTGCCAGAAGGCAACAATCCAAAAAGATTGTAAGCAGGATGGGAAGAGTCTCTGAGAATGTTCTGCAACTTTCTCAAACAGCGAGATTCGAAGATGTCATCCAGGGCTGGTAGCTGGAGCCCAATGATATTCTGGACAGTTTTAATGATTCTCTGTAGAGCTTTTTTGTCCGCTACAGAGCTGCTCCCATACCATGCAAGAATGCCGTATGTCAGGACACTCTCAATAGTAGGACAGTAGGACAGAAGTAGATGCTGAGATAGATTTAGCTCCCTGAGCATTCTCAGGAAGTACAGCCTCTTCTGTGCCTTCTTTGCAAGCATGTTAACATTCATAGTCCATGAGAGGTCCTTCGAGATATAAATGTCCAGAGATATAAATGCCCGTAACACTCTTAAAGGCAGACCTTGACTGGATAGAGTCAGCTTTCTGAAAGCTGCATGTTGCTGACTGGAGCCGTTGTGACCAGCAGTGGGTCTGCAATCAACCAAATCTTTTACAGAATCTTCCAAAGAGGGATTTGGGATTCCTTCTGAGCAAGATGGATTGAAATTGGGAGACTTAGCACTCCTCTCACAAACTGCAATGCTGCAGTGCCCTCTGCTGGTGCCCAGAGGTCTAGGTCCCCTTTTCTTCTTCACCGCTGCTTTTTAAAAGAGAGATCCGCTTAAGCTTTTTTTTTTTTTTAAATATAGTGTAGTTTTTAAAAATTATTATGTTGTTAGAACTATTTACCGTGACCACATTTTCTTGGAAAAAAACAAATACAACTTGGAAAGTGTAAAAAGTTCGCAAGGATTAAAAAGAATCTGCTTGTAACTGCTTTATAAACGACAACTAAGAGCAAACCAAAGAAAATTAATTTATAATAAATTAATGTGTAATAAAGAACATAAGAATATTGTAGCCCTTTATAATCAAGAACATAAGAACACTGTAGCTCTATTGCTACTTGCTTTATACATAATGCCACAAGTGACTATGTTTTTAAAAGAAGCATTAGTTATAGGATAATGAAGTTTAATAAGAGACAAACATATCAACCTCAGTCTCCAAGAGAATGCTAATGTCCCCTCCCCACTTAACTGGCATCTAGACTCTACTCAATCTGATATTAATTAATAAATTAATTATAAGGAGCATATGCTGCTGAGCAAGTGCCAGCCTCAAGCCTCCGTCTTGGAGAGATTATTTATTAGCCCCTCTTTATTAATTTTTACAAATAACACAAGGCAGCAAGCATATCCAATAGTAGACTTTCCACCACCACAACCTCTGTGTGTGGTAAATTGGATTGAGGGACAGCAACTGGCTCAAAGTCACCCAGTTGGCTTGCATGGCTAAGGCAAGACTTGAACTCACAGTCTGCTGCTTTCTAACTTGGTATCTTAAACTATTAGACCACCCTGTCATGCAGAGCTTCTGGTCCACCCACAAAGCCCAGGGCCATTTTTAGGCTATTACACCCAGCTAGAGTTGCACCCAAGCATAAAAAAGATGTGGAGACTCTAGAAAGAGTGCAGAGAAGAGCAGCAAAGAGGATGAGGGGACTGGAGGCTAAAACATATGAAGAACGGTTGCAGGAACTGGGTATGTCTAGTTTAATGAAAAGAAGGACTAGGGCAGACATGATAGCAGTATTCCAATATCTCGGGGGCTGCCACAAAGAAGAGGGAGTGAAGCTATTCTCCAAAGCACCTGAGGGCAGGACAAGAAGCAATGGGTGGAAACTAATCAAGGAGAGAAGCAACTGAGAACTGAGGAGGAATTTCTTGACAGTTAGAATAATGAATCAGTGGAACAACTTGCTTCCAAGAGTTATGAATGCTCCAACACTGGAAGTTTTTAAGAAGATGCTGGATAATCATTTGTCTGAAGTGGTGTAGGGTTTCCTGTATAAGCAGGGAGCTGGACTAGAAAATCTCCAAAGTCCCTTCCAACTCTGTTGTTCTGTTCTATTCTATTCTATTCTATTCTATTCTATTCTATTCTATTCTATTCTATTCTATTCTATTCTATTCTATTCTATTCTACCCTACCCTACCCTACCCTATCCCATCCTATTCTATTTTCTATTCTATTCTATCCCATCCTATTCTATTTTCTATTCTATTCTAGTCTAGTCTATTCTATTCTAGTCTAGTCTAGTCTACCCTACCCTACCCTACCCTATCCCATCCCATCCTATTCCATTTTCTATTCTATTCTATTCTATCCCATCCTATTCTATCTTCTACTCTATTCTAGTCTAGTCTAGTCTAGTCTATTCTAGTCTAGTCTAGTCTACCCTACCCTACCCTATCCTACCTTATCCCATCCCATCCTATTCTATTTTCTATTCTAGTCTATTCTATTCTATTCTAGTCTAGTCTAGTCTAGTCTAGTCTACCCTACCCTATCCTATCCCATCCCATCCCATCCTATTCTATATTCTATTCTATTCTATTCTATTCTATTCTATTCTATTCTATTCTATTCTATTCTATTCTACCCTACCCTACCATATCCCATCCTATTCCATTTTCTATTCTATTCTATTCTATTCTATCCCATCCTATTCTATCTTCTACTCTATTCTATTCTAGTCTAGTCTATTCTATTCTAGTCTAGTCTACCCTACCCTACCCTATCCTATCCCATCCCATCCCATCCCATCCTATTCTATTTTCTATTCTATTCTATTCTATTCTATTCTATTCTATTCTATTCTAGTCTAGTCTAGTCTAGTCTAGTCTAGTCTAGTCTACCCTACTCTACCCTACCCTACCCTACCCTACCCTATCCCATCCTATTCTATTTTCTAGTCTAGTCTAGTCTATTGTTCTATTCATCTTGTTTTGGAATTTGATGGTACAAGCAGTCAGTTACGTTTGACAGTCCACAAATTTCCCATGACACTGAAAATTCGTTCAACATTTGCATCTGATACCGGAATTGATGCACAATACTGGAACAGTTTCAGTAAACTCGGAGCTGGCTCTTTCTTGAAAAAGTACGTCCACTTATCAAGGGATGAATCGCCCTGCAGATGAACATAAACTTCTTCTAAGGCAGAAATTTCATCGAAGAGAGTGTTGGGTGGAAGTTGTTCTCGCCATGATGATAATAACCAGATGTTCGTCATTTCTTCTAAAGTTGGAGGATTATTGCGATCAATTAGATTGAAACAATTTAGCGTCTCATATACTGAATCGGTGAAATTATATCACTTTTCTAGGTACGCAATGGCTCTTTGATACACGTTGATGGCTTCTTTCTTGAACTTTTGCATGGCATTCTCAGGCAAATGTTTTTTACGTAAGGCAAATAAAAATTTCATTCCAAAAAACTGCTCATCGTATTTTTTTTGCAAAGAATCACGCAGCTTACACATGATAATGTGAAGATCACACGCAAGAATTTTCTTGCTTTCCAGCTTCAGTAGGGTGTCTTGCATTATTGACATGAAGAAGTGCGTGAAATATAAATACAATTCTGAAATTGTTGGTTCATCATCCTTTGCGAGTTCATTTTCCTGATCCGAAATAAGGTTCCAGATAACCTTATGGCACTCATCAGATCCAAGAGAAATAAAATACGATTTTAGAGGTATCCAGTTTAAAAGAAGTCTTTCAACCGCTTTAAACAAACATAACCAACGTGTTGGAACATGGCACAAAACTTCATGGAATTCTGACTTGCAAAACTCAAAAAATGATTTAAACTCTTCTCGTTTCTTCGCAGAATTCGAAAATTCAGCAAAAACCTTCAGCACTACATTTTCGATATCAAAAGATAACTGCTTTAATGCATTTTTTGCGCTTTTGTGTAAAATGTGATTATTGCAATGAGCATTCGATCTTTGTCTCATTCTAACTTATGAAAAAAAAGACAGAACGTGATTCTCCTATCCTTATTCTCTTAGACTGTACAGCTTTAGATTACGTACCATTTCATCATAAAGCTTTTGAATAAAAAAAAATGTCCACTATTTTATGAAAAAAAATAGTGAACATAATGTGAAAAAAGTGGACTGTCCGCTCAAATACTGGACACCTGGCAACCCTAAGTTGCCAAACATCCAAATGTTGATGTGACCACGGGGGATGCTGCAAAGGTCGTGGGAAAAACAGCCATGGGTCATTTTTTTAGTGCTCTTGTAACTCGAACGGTCTCTAAAAGAATGGTTGTAAGTCAAGGACTACCTGTAACATCTTTGCTCCATGAAACACAAACTGGGTGACAGTTTGCTTCCTCATCCAGTTCAAGATGTTGGTTATCAACAGTGATGGGATTCAAATAATTTAACATCTGCCCTAATGACCGGCTGGGTGGGTGTGGCCATGGTGGGTGTGGCCAGGGAGTGTGACAGGCAGCACTTGACCTCCCTGTAGCCTCCTGGGAGCAAAAATGGGCCCCATTTTGGGCCTAGTAGGCCTCCCTGTACTTACCTGGAAGCCAAAACGGGGCGCGTGGGGACTCCTGGAAGGGGTGGGACCAGCCATAAATTTAACAAGTGGTTCGCCTGAACTGGCCCGAATCGGCTGAATCCCACCACTGGTTATCACATATACAGCCCTATATATCATAGGACCAGGCTACCTATGGAACTGACTTTGCCGCATGATATCAGCCCATCCCACTCAATCAGGCAGGAAAAGGGAGGCTGCCCACCCCGTCGGTCAAAAAGTTCAGACTGGCAGGGTCTAGGAAGGGTCTTCTCTGCCATTGCCCTTCCATTATGGACCATCTTGCTCCCAGAGATGAGGCTGGCCCCCCACTCTCCTGACCTTCTGCAAAGGGGTCAGAACTTGGCTGTGCAGCCTTGTGGAGTGGGGGGCACAGAGGACCACACAATGGTGGGGCTGGCTGGACATATAAGAACTGTCCCTCCCACCTGTATATTACTAAATGGCCATCTTTGATTTTTTTTCACCTTTTTTAAATGTTATAATGTTAATTTTTTAATTTTTAAAAAATAATCCTAAATTAATTTTAATATTGTAATGTTAATTTTAATATTGTAATGTTAATTTTAATATTTTAATGTTAATTTTATAAGTTGTTTATATATTGATTATATTGTACACGGCCCAGAGGCCCTCTCTGAGGGAGAGTCAGTATTATAAAACAGGCCATAGAGCAGCGTTTCTCAAACTTGGCAAGTTAAAGTTTTACAGCTTTTTTTCTTTTGTATATAGCTCTATGCCAGTATTTCTCAATCTCAAGGACTTTTAAAATGTGTGGACTTCAACTCCCAGAATTCTCTCCCACGCTGAGGAATTCTGGGAGTTGAAGTCCACATATTTTAAAGTTGTTACGGTTGGGAAATACTGGTATAGAGCTATACAAAAGAAAAAGCTGTAAAAATAAGACATACATTATTGGTATTTTAGGCATAGATAAATTAAGAAACAGAGCAGCCATTACATATTTATCTAAGAGATACTGAGGGAAAATGAAATACTTACCTTGAACAAAAGAGATAGAATAGATGCTACAGTGGTCATAAGTGTGAAAAATGGTCATAAGTAGCAAAACACGGGTATCCAGCTAGTATTCCATAAACCTTTTGTAATAAAACCTCCTGAACCCAGGAATTGTCTCCAGTTGAAGTTGGCTGCCATCCTTAACCAAACCTATGATGTTGGGCCTCTACCCTCTTAAAAACCTGAAAAGAACCTTCCTTAAGATTTAATAAATGCATTGGGCTGCTTTGAAAATCTTTTAAAAGTATGGGAAGAGATTTGGAATGTGATTGCATTAAGGCATCCTGATGTTATAGAAATTCGTTTAAAATCTATTTCAGCAAGTCATCAAGAATTGACCATTAAATCAGTGTTTATCAACCTTGGCAGCTTTAAGATGCGTGAACTTCAATTCCCAGAATTCAAGGCTGGCTGGGGAATTCTGGGAGTTGAAGTCCACACATCTTAAAGCTGCCAAGGTTGAGAAATGCTGCATTAAATCATCCACAACATGACTGTACAGGTAGTCCTCAATTACAACCACAATTGAGCCCAAAATTTATGTTGCTAAGTGAGACATTTGTTAAATGAGTTTTGCCCCATTTTACGACCTTTCTTGCCACAGTTGTTAAGTGAATAATTGAAGTTGTTTACTTTACTAACACGGTTGTTAAGTGAATCTGGCTTCCCCATTGACTTTGCTTGTCAGAAGGTTGCAAAAAGGGATCACCTGACCCCTGGATAGAGCAACTGTCATAAGTATAGTTGCAACAACCATCCAAATTTTGATCATATGGTCATGAGGATGCTGCAATGGTCATAAGTGTGAAAAACTGTCATAAGTCACTTTTTTCAGTGCTATTGTAACTTTGAATGCTCACTAAACGAACTGTTATAAGCCGAAGACTACCTGTACATGCCTTTAAAATTGTAATATATCAGCCAAAGTATTTCTCAGTTGTGCTGGAGGACTTATTATCAAATTGGTACCAGTTTCTACCTCTAGCTATTTGATTACTAATGTGTACTGACAATTTTTAAGGTGAAACACTATAAGCAAATTCTGTTTATGCTGTTAGCTGCCAGATTCTCAATGGCACCCTTATTTGCATCAATGGTAGTTTAAAAGTCAGGGAAATAACATAGGTTGAAAAATTAATCCAGCCGGAAAACCTTGAAGAGTGTTTTGATTAAATATTATTTTGTTCAATTTAATTTAATGGAGTACCAAAATTGGCTTGGCCAGGATGGCGGCTGCAGAGAAAAAAACATTCTGAAAAAATTCCTTAATGCATTTTTTTATGGGACAGCAGATGAGAATAGCTTGGACCTTGTCTCTTGGCCATGGGACTCAAGAGTAAAAAAAAAAAAAAAGTCCTTGACTTACAACCATTCATTTAGTGAGCATTTGAAGTCATAACGGCACTGAGAAAAGTGACTTGTGACCATTTTTTGCACGGCCGTTGCAGCATCGCCATGATCACAGGATGAAAATTTGGGCAACTGGCATGTACTTATGATGCTTGCAGTATCCTGGGGTCATGTGATCACCTTTTGCAACCTTCCTACAAGCAAAGTCAATTTAACAACTGCATTACTATGTTAACAAGCGCAGTGGGATGATGGGATGGCATGTTTTCTTATGGTATAAAGGAACTAAAATTCAGGGGTATTTTAGAAGGCACCAGATACGTGAAACTTTGTTTTTGACATGGGAGAAGATCAAAAAGTACCATTATCTGAAGATTCCAGTCTGGGTATCCACAATTGAAGCTTTTTCTTATCCAGTGGTATTTGAAGGGGAACAAATTGTTAGATATAATGAGTTATTGGATGAAAAGGGTGAACTTAAATTGAAACAAAATGTAGATGATCAGGGAATTAAGATAGATTGATTTTAATACATGCAAATACTTTCCAGATATCGGGAAGATTTTAAACAAGAAGGTATTTATAGTGTTTTGACTGGTTTAGACAAGATATTAATGGGTTCAGATGACCATATAATTAAAAAGCTATATGGATATTTACTTGAAGCAAAACTGGAAGAAGAACAAGTTAAAGAATCAATGATAGCATGGGGAAAAAATTTTGGTTATAGTATTGATTTAGAGAAATGGCAAAAATTGTGGTCACATAATTATAAAATGACAATGTCAAAAGCATATAAAGAGAATTTGTATAAGATGTTTTACAGGTGGCATCTACCCCCGACGAGAATAGCCAGGATGTTTAAGAATAAATTGGAGAAATGTTGGAAGTGTCATCAAACTCCAGGATCATATTACCATATGTGGTGGACATGCGTGGAAGCAAGGAGATTTTGGACTAAAATACATACGTGGTTAGAAAAAATGACAAAGAGACATATTGACTTTAAACCAGAAATATTTTTATTAGGAATCTTACCAGAGACATTTAATAAAGAATTACAATGCTTAATTGTGAACATTTTAACAGCGGCCAGAATTGTATTTGCCAAAAACTGGAAAGGAGAGAAGATAATTACCGATGAAGAAATTATTATGAAAATGTTGGACTGTGCTGAAATGAGTAGATTGACATTTGAAATAAGAGAACAGGAAGATAAACAATACTATTTGATATGGGAGATATTTTATCAATGGTTTAATAAAAAAGTATGGAGATGAGATAGCATATATGAAATGTTTAAATATGTATTTTTAGTTTAAGTAAAGAATAATTGTTATATGAGGAGATTTGGAGAATTGTAAGCACGAAATGATTTTAACCGATTGAGATGCTGTCTATGATCGTTTGTAAGGATGTTATTTTTATGTTATTGTTGTGTTTTTTTTGTTTTTTTATTTTATCTTTAATCTAAAATAAAACTTTTTTTTCAAAAAAAAAAACACAAGCGCAGTGAGTCACTTAACGTTTGTGGCAAGAAAGGTCGTAAAATGGGGCAAAGTTCACTTACCGGTAAGCTGTCTTGTTTAATATCAGAAGTTTTTTGTTTTTTTAATTTGATTTATATGCCGCCCTTCTCCGGAGACTCAGGGCGGCTTACAATGCGTTAAGCAATAGCCTTCATACTTTTGTATATTTATACAAAGTCAGTTTATTGCCCCCACAAACTGGGTCCTCATTTAACCTACCGTAGAAAGGATGGAAGGCTGAGTCAACCTTGAGCCTGGCAAGATTCGAACCTGCAGTAATTGCAGGCAGCTGAATGTTAATAACAGGGTGCTTTAAACCACTATACTACCAAGGCTCTTGGTTTTGGGCTCAGTTGTGGTTGTAAGTCGCAATCTACTTGTATTTGGGGCCGGAAAGAATTTGATTTGATGAAGATCCCAGTTCAGCTAACTTTCCTTACCTTGTTATTCCTTGGAAAGAAATTATATCCAAATAGTTCTTGTTTAGTCGCCACAATTGGGATTGGCAACTAAGCGAAACAGTGACTGTTCTGCTCCAGCTATGGACCCCAAAGAACACAGCACACACAAAGTCTCTACAAATCTTAGTTTACTAAATTAAACAGTTTTTTTTTCAAAGACTGTTAATTAACTTTCTTAACAGCCTACAAGAATCCAAAGAATAAATAATCTTAATCTTACTATGGTTGACAGAAAGCCCAGAAGCAATTTGCAGAGAACTAAGATCAAGACGTGAAGGAGAACGAAGGAGAGTGAAGGAGAGGTTTATCATACCTGAAAACCTGTTTTCCTTTCCCTGTATTTTTATCAAATTTTATATATTATCTATCTATATCTGATAATCTCTCTCTCTCTTTTTCTCTAGATATCTGCATATAGAAAGAGAACGCTTGTCCTTTAAATCTGCCATTAGCCTGTTTTTGACTTGTACAATTTTATTCTGTTTTAGATTTGCACAGGTTTTTTTTTTTTTTTGGCTTCCAAATGTTAGCAAATTAAACCTCGGCCATGCAGGAAGATGTTCGGGGATTTCCTAAAAATGTGTAGCAACCACGATCCGCCTCACTGATTTTAAGAGAAACCTGACAATGAATGCTAAATGCAGATATTCTTTGCCCAATAAAATGCGACCGGTCATTAGGAAGTTTGCAAGAATGACTACCTTTCTCGATGCTTCACAGCCTTCAAAAGGGATAAAGTTAAATGGAGATTTTTTTTAGGGTCTTTAAAAAAAAAAGTTGAATCGAAGGAACTCTTTTTATGGGAAATTACCATCTGCCACCCATGAATGCAATCCTTTAAGACAGAGGTCTTCAAACTTGGCAGCTTTAAGACTTGTGGACTTCAATTCCCAGAATTCTCCAGCCAGCTGGCTGGAGAATTCTGGGAATTGAAGTCCACAAGTCTTAAAGCTGCCAAGTTTGAAGACCTCTGCTTTAAGATCCAAAAAGCTCAATTGTTCTTCGAATTCCTTGCACTTTTACACAATGAAGAAATTACACGCATTTTAAAAGCATTTCGATCAGTCATATAACGGCCTCCTTTCCTCCATTTATTTATAAGCAGAATTTGCAAAAAAAAAAAAAAAGTGCTCTGGTTGGATTGTTTATAAACAAAAACTCCCGTTCGCGGGCCCTCCCTTTACAGCAGGGATTCCCCCAACCTTGACAACTTAAGGACTTCAACTCCCAGGATTCCACAGCCGGCCATGCTTGCAGGTTGGATACCCACGCTGGCTAGCTGAGGGATTCTGGGAGTTGAAGTCTATCAAAGTCTTGGGAAAGGTTGGCGTCGAGATTTGCTTTACAGGACGTTATTACGTTGCGAAGCGGAGAAACGGATTTGTTTGACTGCGCCTGCGCCAGCGAAGCCTTCCTTTCCCTTCTCTTTCCCCTCCCCTCCCCTCCCCGCCCCGCCCAGGCTGAGGAAGGGGGCGCGGCCTGCTTAGCCTTCTCGCGCGAGCTGCGGCCGAGACGGTGGCAGGAGGGGGCGGGGCCAAGGGCAACGCTTCGGGAGCCGTGGGCGGGGCGAGTGGAGCGTTGTGTATATCGGTCGAATGTCTCAGCGTTCCAAAAGGCCCGGTCCGGCAGCACGTGGGGGGACAATTGAGCAAGCCCGCGGCGGGGAGGGGAAGGGCTGGGCACGGGGGAAGACTTGGCAACCGGCACCGGGGGTGGGACGGCGAGGAGAGAGGCGGCCGCCAAACCAGCTGGGAAGAGCCGGCTCCACCGGACGCATCGTGAGTAGCGGATTTGACTGGCTGGCTTAAGATGCCAGTCCTCATGCGCCAAGTTTGCGAGGGAGGGGCTTTCCGGAGAGTAAAGCGGCGTGGGTGAGGAGGATGACAATGGTTGCAGCCGCTTCCGGCGGATCGGATCAAAAGCCCCCCCAGTTTGTTGTTCCCAACCGGGGGGTTTCCCTTCCCACCTCCCGCGCATATGTTGGCTAACTTCTCTGTGCTGGCCCACCTCCTTGCCTAGCCTTGCCGATGGTTGCTCTGCGGTAACAGTCATTGGCAGGTAAGGACGCAGCTCCCGGGTCCGGTGACCGACCGACCCACCACCCCCTCCTCCTCTCCTCTCCGGCTTGCATCTGACCTCCCTTGCTTGGGGCTCTCTCGGACCCGGGGCTCTAACCGGTGGCTCCCCGCTCCCTAGAAGCGAAACGGGGGGCTGCTGCTGGACCCTTTCTGGGTACTAAGTGCTACCCTATCCGGAGGGGCTTCGGGGTAGTTGCGGTTCCCGTCCTTCTCTTTCACACACACCCTCCTCCTCCTCCTCCCGCAACTCTTGTCATTTACCCGTCCTTTACTTTCCACGTGCCTTGTTGTACTTGCACTTTTATGGCGTTTTCCCGACGCCTCTGCCAATGCCAACATGTTTCTTCCTGCCGCTTTCTCCGGCTGGGTGATACCTGCCCTTTTTTTTTTTGCGTTTGTTGCTTTTCTTTTTTCTTTTTTTTTTTTGCATTTGTTAATATTATTTTTTTTTTTGCATTTGTATCCCAAGTCGGGTGTACTGTGGGTACTGTCTAAATTTCAATATTCTCCCTCGGCAGGGTGCCCCCCTTTTGCCCCGTTGGGGAAAAAAGTTGGAGGCTATGAAGGCCTCGCCTGTAACTCTGGAAGACCCACAACCCAAAAGCTTTCATCTGTCAGGCGGTGTTTTAAGGAGTTGTTGGCTTGTTGAACTGAGGTTGATGTTTGTTTGATCCAGGTTGGTCCTGCTTTTTTTCCAAGACATTGGAAAAAACTGCCTTCGAACGCAGCGGGGGGAACGGTCAAGGTTTCCTTGCTTAAAATTCAGATTTAGGACTGTAACCCTTCCCCATGAGATCAGCCTCCAGATGTATTAAGGCTACAAATCACCTGGCTTGCAAATTCTGAGAGTTGTAACAAATCTGGTGCGGGGAGGCTGTGGCATATTGGAGAGGCCTCAGAACATGTGTTACCAATCAAGGAAAGAATATAATTTGCTGTTCAGCTTGTGTTTAAAAGGCTCCCCCCCCCTTTCTTGGTTCTTCCATGTAAGGTAGACTGTAAACTTAATGTTGGCTTATTCCGTAGGGTTGTTGTGTGTGGAAGAGAAAGGCCAGGTAGTGCAGAGTTGTCAAGAGATGCACAGAAGCTGGTTGACGGGGACTCAACCTGATATGAGATGAATAGTAGGATTGAGGAATGAAATGAGAGTCGGAAAACTTTCTGGATGTAAAGCATCTCCTCTTGGGAAGAAACACACATGGGCATGGCTGTGTTTTGAAGCGCGTATAATGCTAGAGTTCACTAGAGGTGTGCTAATTTCTCTGAGTAAGGGCCACTCCCTGGTTTGTTCTTTCAGTGTATCAGGTATGGGCTAGAATTGCATTTGAAAGGTACCCAGACGTTTGCAAGCTGCTTATTCGTGTCTGAAATGTATAATTTTAGGGAGCGGGTGCTTGGATTGATGTCCTTGCAAAAAACTCCGTTGAGGTCCTTTTTCTGCTAAGGCTGCCGGGTGTCCAACTGCAGTTAAAATGCCTTTTGCCCCCATTTTAAAGCCACAGGCCACCTCTGCAGTGAGGAAGCTAAAACTTCCTTGCAACAAGGTCACACACCACCTTGTCGGTTTCTCTTTCAAGAGGATCTGGTGCCCAGCCTTCTGGCGGCTGGAAAGAGGCGGATCCTGGGTCCTCCAGCGAGGCCTAGTTTGCTCTTGCTCCCCGAAGCATCGTGCAAGTGGGATTCCGTGGTGGGTAGAGGTCACCCTTCTCCATGCCTGCTGGGTGCTTTCTCTCTCTCTCGAGCAAGCCTAGGGCTGAGAAAGGCAGTTTCCTTTTGGAGAGCCTGTCCGTTTTGCCATGTGCCTGATTCATCTTGCAAGGGCACAGCGATGACGTGAAGGCATGGTGGGGGCAGAGGGGAAGAGAGGAAGGCCTCCGTTTGGCTGAGCAAGTTCTGCTACTTTGGTAACCTCCCTCCCTGTTTCCCCCCTCCTCCTTTAAATGAACTCTTAGCAAAAAAAAAAAAATCACAGTTGCATTTGGTGGATTATATTAAGTCTTAACCATGCGCCTGCTGTCTCTCTCTGGGTGTGCAAAGAGCAAGGTTCCTTTAAGACACTTCTGACAATGTTTGAAGGGCTGTGCTAACGACTGGTGCTTTGGCATGCCTCCCCCAACCTCCAGGTGTGTTCAATGTGCACATTTTAATCACCTCCTAGTAGCACAGCTCAATGGTGATTGCTTGTTTTCCCAGGCTTTATAGAGAATAATGCCACCGGAGAAGGAAATTCTGGGTGTTGATTTGCCTGCTGAGTTTATATAGTCTGCTAATCTGGGGTTTGTGGAGGCAATCTGGCTTGTTTCGTGCATCATGTTAGGTGTCAAATTGCAGTGGCTAGGTTCATATGTGTATTAAACCAAAATAAACCACATTGTGTTTTAGTAGTATGTGTGAACCAAGCTTCTGTGCTAAAGTTAGCATATATACTTAACAATGCAACATATATATATATATATATATATATATATATATATATATATATATATATATATATATCATCTATTATGTCCATAGTACACGCTTCACATCAACCCTGTTGAGTTGACTTGATTGAAAGAGAGTTACTGCCCAGATGAATCTATTTTAGAATTGAGTTGGCTCAGGGTCAAATCCACGCTGTAACCACGATTCTAGACACCTGAAAGACAGGCTCTCTAAAAGTTGCTCTTACACAGTGAATATTCAAAGTTTTTCTGCTCTCTAATTCTCCACCTATCCGCATTCTTTTAATGTAACGGACTGCTGTTCCCATTTTACAGATTGTGGGAGAAAAATTGAGGTCACTAATGCCCACATAAAGTTAGTAGGCAAACTTTGATAGTTACAACAGAGTACTATGTTAGGCTTATCATTTTATGCTATAAAATAAATTATTCCATTTTACAAACTCAGGATGCATTAAAGACAGATAACCAGGAAGGGCACAGTTGTTTCAGAATTTGGATAGTTGTTTTTCAAATGCATCAGCTTTAGCTATTGGTTTCTATAAGCACAGTACTCTTTAAAGTGCTCCAGGTTTACAAAGCAATAGGTTGTGTTGTACAGATTTTTGAAGGTTTCTTCCTTCCAGGTGGGTTAAAACTTCATATCAACTACAGTCCCACTGTAGCTACACAACTATTCTGTAAAACATATGAAGCTTAGTTGTTGGACCCAAATTGATTTGTTTAGCCAGGTAAGGATTTGAACCTAGGTCTCCAATCTGAATTATTCATGAATCCACTATATACCAGTGGCTTGACTGAGGAATTCTGGGAGTTGAAGTCCACAAGCCTTAAAGTTACCAAGTTTGGAAATCTTTGCACTACAACATGTCAATGTTTCTCTGGGAAAAAAAGGTTGAGTTTTTGAATATTGGCTTTATGATTTATGTTCTGGTTCTAACTTTTGATGCAGGTGTATTAGATGATTAAACATATTTGGAAATAATTTTGGTTGGAAGAGGTTGCAAACCTGTGTCTCACATTGTGACTGTTGTTTATGTAGTACATTTATATCTTGCTTTATGTTTGGGAGCAAAGGGCAGCAGAACCATTTCCCTAACTGGACAGGAACACACTTCATTCTCACTCCGGTGTAAGGATTGCTCAGCTCTGTGATGTTAGAGCAGCTGACCAATCAGAATTGGAGACATTGTAATGCTGAGGCTATTTTCTGAGTTGAGATTGGTCCTGGGATAGGGCCAGGAAGATAGCGGTTGGAGAGAAACATCACATTTCTCCTATAGTTTTGTATTAATGGAGCCCTTGATGCTCTTTGAACTTGTTTTCTTGCAGGCATCTTTGTGAGCTTGTTTTCTTGCAGACATTTCATTACCCAACTAGGCAACATCATCAGTGCTAGAAGGAAGTGCGATTTGCTCCCTGTTTACATACAAATGGCTTGCCCTATCAGTGTTGGTGCATGTTGTTTTCTTTTTTTAAGAGTTCCTTGATAAGTCTGTTACTTATTTGTTTGTCAGAGTGGGTAGTTCTTTGTTTGGAGTACTGGGTATTTTGTAAATAGGTTAGCCAGTGGGATCAAGAAGCTGGCAGGGAAACCCAAATGTGGACCTCTCTAACAGTTCCTCTAGCAAAGCTGGCTGAGGAACTCTGAGAGTTGAAGTCCACAAGTCTTAAAGTGGCCAAGGTTGGAAACCCCTGCTTTAGAGGAGAGCGAGCAGGCCTCTCCTCCCTGCAGCTAAGAAGGGTGGAAAGTTTATTTTGTAAAACATGATTCAGTACATGTTGGTTCTTGGCCGACTCTTGCTCTCATTTGTAATCTCTAATCCTGATCAAGTTATGTCCTACTGTGCCAACATGCTGGATTCTGTGACTTGTAGAAAGGAGGTGAATTTCCTCCTAATTTTCTGCTAAGAAAACTTGGTTTTTATTGGTTTTATTCACATATCTATACTGCTGCATTCCAGCCAGTTCAGAGTACAAATAGTCCTCGGCTTAACATCTATTTGCTTAGTGACCATTCAAAGTTACATAGCACTGAAAAAAGTGACTTACTGGATGAGCATTTTTAGTTAACCTGAGGTAAGTTAAGCAGCCATGGGTGAAATGCTTCCTGTTCGGACCAGTAGCAATGGCGGCAGGTGGTTTGGAGAACTGGTAGCAAAAATCCCTGGGCTCCCCCCATGCCCAGCTGAGCCGCGCGATCATCAGAGGCTTTTTTTTTTTTACTTATAAAAGCATTTTTCCCTGCAACCTCTTCTGACAAAAAATGCTTTTAAAAGTAAAAAAAAACCCAACCTCTGATGATCACACGACTCAGCTGGGATCGTCAGAGACTTTTAAGACCATTTTTTTCTGCAACCTCTTCAGCTGAAGAGATTGTAGAAAAAAAAATGCCTTTAAAAGCCTCTGACGATCCCAGCTGAGTTGCCTGATGGTCAGAGGCTTCTAAAAGCATTTTTTCTGCAACCTCTTAAGGTTGTAGAAAAAATGCTTTTAAAAATAATAATAAAAAAAAAAGTTGGCCACGCCCACCCAGTCACATTACCCCACCACCACCAAGCCACGGCCACAGTAGTAACAAATTTTACATTTCACCACTGGGCCAAACGTGACATTCTCCAAATGCTGCATCCCAGATAGAATATGTGGGGAGTCAACCAGAAGAATGTCTGTCTGTTGCTACAAGCCAGGTTGTTCCAAAGGAGGTTAAGGCCTCAGAGAAGGCCTGACTATATTCATCACTGCAAATTGAGTTCTGTTGGACACAGGACTTCCGTTGTCTTCTTTTGATCTTCTGGATAGGCAGATCCCCTTTTTTATTCAGATCTGAATCCCACTCATGACCAGAGGACACGGTTGAAACATTACAATAAACCAGTGTTTGTCAAGCTTGGCAACTTTTAAGACGTGTGGACTTCAACTCTCAGAATTCCTTAGCCAACCATGCTAGCTGAGGAATTCTGGGAGTTGAAGTCCACACGTCTTAAAAGTTGCCAAGCTTGAGAAACATAGAAACCATAGTGTGATTTACTTGGTTTTAGCTAGAATGGGAAATGCTGAGATCCTGGTTAAAATTTAGGGCAGGAATCCCTAGTCTGTTTTGTGCAATGTTCTCTTTCCATACAAAATCCTAGATGGTGATTACATTGCTTGTTTGTCTGATTAATGCTTCCTCAATTGCACTATTATCTGAAAGTTAGGTTTCATGCAACATGCTTCCCTCAGTATACTAGACTGAAGGTTGTTGCTTATGCTCTGTTATCCACTGTTAACATTACTGTGGTTTACACAACCAGATTTTTTGGCTTCCCACAACATGCAAAATCTTAAAATAGCCACGTGGATTGAGTTTGCACAGCACAGGCATTTTGTGATTAAACCATAATATGGTTTGTTTCATTTTGGGACTGGCGTATTGTATGAACTTGACCAGGCCTAATTCCTATGGTCAACTATAGTTAAGGAAATCATGCCATGGTATGTTATGAAAATGCAAATTTGGTCTGCATTAGTTTTTAATCTATTATGATCTCAACAGATAAAGCTAAGCCCTTTCCCCTGCCAGCTTCCTAATGCAAGAAAGCATATAAAAGTTCCAAATGCTTTAATCAGTTTATCTGTTATTTACTACTCATGATTTTTTTGGCAATGTTAACTGCCTTGTTTTTTTGCACTGGAAGGGAAAAAGAAATAAAATCCGTGTGCTGTGGTCCAAAGTTATATTTATACGGTGGGTCTTAAAGCTGAATGCCAGTTTTTTTGGCTAGTTAGTGAAGAAAGCGGGGGGGGGGATGAATTTTTTCCCCTAAAACAAACTCTATTCCATAATATTTTTCATCACATTTTTCTACTGGATGTTCTCATTTTTAGAAATGCACAATTTTGTAAGACGTAGTTTAACAGGATACATTAGTGCTATGCAAAACAGATAAGTAGCGGTTCTCGAAACTAGAAATAACAATGTACAGATTTTTTTTCAAGCAAGTGTTTCTACGAATTCACCGGAAAAGTGCAGTACATAGATTTCTAGGCATGTTCAATTCACAAGCCGTATCTTTGGTTTTACATTTGACTTTGAGAAAAAAAATAAAAAGATGTCTAGTTGATATGTCTAAAATTGTTTCTAGCTATTTCAGAAGAGAATAGTTTCCAAACTTTGGGTTGTTTTAGTATACAGATAATCCACCTTGTCATTGCAATTCTATATTTATTTTATTTATTTATATTCTGTCTTTTTACAAATAACTCAAGACGGCGAACATGTCCACACACTTCCTCCTCCTATTTTCCCTACAACAACAGTCCTGTGAGGTGAGTTGGGCTGAGAGACTGACTGGCCCAAGGTCACGCAGCCGGCTTTCATGGCTAAGGTAGGACTAGAACTCAGGATCAACTTTCTAGCCTGATGCCTTAATTACTAGACCAAACTGGCTGTCTTAAACATTATATTAAACATACATGTTTGAGTATGGGGGTACAACTCTTTAATCTTTAATCTCACCAGGCTCAAGGTTGACTCAGCCTTCCATCCTTTCAAAGGTAGGTAAAATGAGGACCCAGATTGTGGGGGCAATAAACTGACTTTGTATAAATATACAAAAGTATGAAGGCTATTGCTTAATGCATTGTAAGCCGCCCTGAGTCTCCGGAGATGGGCGGCATATAAATCATCATCATCATCATCATCATCATCATCATCTTGATATGCCCTCATGTATTAGGTTGCAATATTATTTATATGAAGTTTTAATAAAACTTTCAGTTCAGCTAGTTTTGAATATCAATAAAACCTATGATGTGTTGATCTGGTTTAGTTTTAATTTGTAAGGCTGATTGGATCTTGGCTGATTTTTCAAAATTTTGAAGAGAATCCTCTTTCAGCAAACAATTGGTCATTTAATGGATGATCCCAAGCTGCTGTTTATTTGATTTGGTTTACAAATTTATATAAAAATATAATGTTCATTGTACACAGCCTTGAATTTTGAAACTGGACATCATATAAATGACTACGTACAATAAACTGCTGAGGTTAACACTTTCTTATTCTTGGCTTTGTAGAAGCTTAATATCTATCTTCTCCCGAGTGTTTTTCGAGGGGAGGGGGTTTGACTACAGTTCCTATTATCTCCAGCCAGCTGAGTTAATATTCAGTGACAAAACATGGCAGAGCTTAATGGTTTCCAGCCTGGTGAAGTTGTGTATCTTTATTGGTGACGGAAGGTTTAAAATTATAACAAAGAGGAATGATGTCAGCAAATCACTGTTGTCCAGAAAAGTTGATGATGTTTTCAGGTGTTTGAAGGCTCAGCTTTTCGTGGTGCTGACAGCTTAGCAGTCTTGTCTTATTTTATTTCTGCACAGGGATTAGAGGCTGCTCCAATCAATGGAGTGGTGTACAACTCCCATATATAATGCATAATTTGGATTAAAACAGATACTAGGTCTGTGATGGCGAACCTATGGCACATGTGCCACAAGTGGCACGTGGAGCCATATCGGTGGGCACATGAGCTCAGTTTGCCGACTTCCGGAAGTCAGGAAATGGGCTGTTTCTGGCCTCCGGAGGGCCTCTGGGTGTGTGTGTGTGGAGAAGGCCGTTTTCGCCCTCCCCAGGCTCCTAGAAAGGCTCTGGAGCGTGGGGAAAGCGAAAAACGGGCCTTCCGGTCCCACTGGAAGTCGGCAAATAGGCCATTTCCGGCCTCTGGAGGGCCTCCAGGGGGGTGGGGAAGGCCATTTTCACCCTCCCCAGGCTCCTAGAAAGCCTCTGGAGCCTTGGGAAGGTGAAAAACGGGCCCACCGTGCCATTGTGTGCAAAAAGCGGGGGAAGCATGGGGGGGCATGTACGCATGTACAGGGGTGGGTCCCATAGAATTATGGGTGTGGGCATGTGTGCACACGCACCCTGTACACTCCCCACGCTTTTGGCACACAATGGCAAAAAGGTTAGCCATCACTGTACTAGGTGATGCGGTGGCTTATAGGTTAAGACACTGGGCTCTGTTGGTTGGAAAGCTGGCAGCCTGGGTTTGAGACCAGAGCACCATACGACCAGGGTGAGCTCCTATCCTTGTCTCAGCTCCTGCCAACCTAGCAGTTCGAAAGCATGCACATGCAAGTAGATAAATAGGTACCACTTTGATGGGAAGGAAGAGTGCTTCATGATATCATGCTGGCCATATGGCTGCGGAAATGTCTTCGGACAGTGCTGACTCAATGGCCACAGAAACGTCGATGAGCAGATGAGCGGAGTAAAATCTGCAGGGACTCCTTTACCTTTTAAAAAAAAAAATTTAAAACGAATACAGGTAATCCTTGACTTACAACCGTTCTTTTAACGATGGTTCCAAGTTGTAACAGTTGTAGAAAAAGTGATTTAATGACCTGTACTCCAACATATGACCGTAGCACCACCCTGTGGTCATGTGATTGCAATTTGGCCACTTGGCAACTGCCTTGCATTTAAAACTATTTGCGGCACCCTGCAGTTATGTGATTGTGATTTTCAACTTTTTTTTTGCTGATTTCTGGCCAGAAATGCCTGTAGGGAAGATAGATTTGCTTAATTACTCTGTGATTCACTTAACGACCTTGTGATTTACTTAATGCCCATTGTAAAAATGGTGAACTCTATTTACAATTGCAATAACTTATGACAGAAATTCTGGTCCCAATTGTGGTTGCGAGTTAAGGACTACTTGTACATAACAGGAATTGAAATACAAAATATACAGGATGAACAATTATGTGGACTGGAGTCAAATACTGGAAAAAAACATCATTTTAAAAGTTGCTCCTTCCGATGCCCTTCTCACCTTTAACCAGCCCATTCAATTCAGAAACAGTTTCAAACTAGTACAAAGATAGAGTTTCTTCTCTCTGTCCTAATAGTATTAATATTTGAAGAAGATGCATTTCTATATCTGAATTTAGAAATGCTCCCAATTTTGCAAGTTCCTGGCACTTGATGTTTTGGGGTGAACACAAGAAACTATTAAAGCTTCATAAATGCATACAGGAATATGATCTATATAAAAACACTAGCTGCATCCCCGTGTTTCGCTACGAAAGTATGTGATCGGGCTTGATAAATCTAACTCTTCTCCTCAGCCTTGCCCCACAGAAACGTCTCCTATCCTATTCCCTTCTCTCCCTCAGGCTTTCTAGCCCCTTCTCTCCATGAGGCTTGCCCCACAGAAGCCTCTCCTCTCCCCTTCGCTCCCTTAGCCTTGCCCCACAGAAACATCTCCTATACTATCCCCTTCTCTCCCTCAGGCTTTCTAGCTCCTTCTCTCCATGAGGCTGGCCCCACAGAAGCCTCTATTCTCTCTTTCGCTCCCTCAGCCTTGCCCCACAGAAACATCTCCTATCCTATCCCCTTCTCTCCCTCAGGCTTTCTAGCCTCTTCTCTCCATGAGGCTTGCCCCACAGAAGCCTCTCCTCTCCCCTTCGCTCCCTTAGCCTTGCCCCACAGAAACATCTCCTATACTATCCCCTTCTCTCCCTCAGGCTTTCTAGCTCCTTCTCTCCATGAGGCTTGCCCCACAGAAGCCTCTCCTCTCCCCTTCTGTCCCTCAGCCTTGCCCCACAGAAATGTCTCCTATACTATCCCCTTCTCTCCCTCAGGCTTGCCCCACAGAAACATCTCCTATCCTGTGTCCTTCTCTCCCTCAGGCTTTCTAGCCCCTTCTCTCCATGAGGCTTGCCCCACAGAAGCCTCTCCTCTCCCCTTCGCTCCCTCAGCCTTGCCCCACAGAAATGTCTCCTATACTGTCCCCTTCTCTCCCTCAGGCTTGCCCCACAGAAACATCTCTTATCCTATCCCCTTCTGTCCCTCAGGCTTTCTAGCCCCTTCTCTCCATGAGGCTTGCCCCACAGAAGCCTCTCCTCTCCCCTTCGCTCCCTCAGCCTTGCCCCACAGAAATGTCTCCTATACTGTCCCCTTCTCTCCCTCAGGCTTGCCCCACAGAAACATCTCTTATCCTATCCCCTTCTGTCCCTCAGGCTTCCTAGCTCCTTCTCTCCATGAGGCTTGCCCCACAGAAATGTCTCCTATACTATCCCCTTCTCTCCCTCAGGCTTGCCCCACAGAAACATCTCCTATCCTATCCCCTTCTCTCCCTCAGGCTTTCTAGCCCCTTCTCTCCATGAGGCTTGCCCCACAGAAGCCTCTCCTCTCCCCTTCGCTCCCTTAGCCTTGCCCCACAGAAACATCTCCTATACTATCCCCTTCTCTCCCTCAGGCTTTCTAGCTCCTTCTCTCCATGAGGCTTGCCCCACAGAAGCCTCTCCTCTCCCCTTCTGTCCCTCAGCCTTGCCCCACAGAAATGTCTCCTATACTATCCCCTTCTCTCCCTCAGGCTTGCCCCACAGAAACATCTCCTATCCTGTGTCCTTCTCTCCCTCAGGCTTTCTAGCCCCTTCTCTCCATGAGGCTTGCCCCACAGAAGCCTCTCCTCTCCCCTTCGCTCCCTCAGCCTTGCCCCACAGAAATGTCTCCTATACTGTCCCCTTCTCTCCCTCAGGCTTGCCCCACAGAAACATCTCTTATCCTATCCCCTTCTGTCCCTCAGGCTTCCTAGCCCCTTCTCTCCATGAGGCTTGCCCCACAGAAGCCTCTCCTCTCCCCTTCTCTCCCTCAGCCTTGCCCCACAGAAATGTCTCCTATACTATCCCCTTCTCTCCCTCAGGCTTGCCCCACAGAAACATCTCCTATCCTGTCTCCTTCTCTCCCTCAGGCTTTCTAGCCCCTTCTCTCCATGAGGCTTGCCCCACAGAAGCCTCTCCTCTCCCCTTCGCTCCCTCAGCCTTGCCCCACAGAAATGTCTCCTATACTGTCCCCTTCTCTCCCTCAGGCTTGCCCCACAGAAACATCTCTTATCCTATCCCCTTCTGTCCCTCAGGCTTCCTAGCTCCTTCTCTCCATGAGGCTTGCCCCACAGAAATGTCTCCTATACTATCCCCTTCTCTCCCTCAGGCTTGCCCCACAGAAACATCTCCTATCCTGTCTCCTTCTCTCCCTCAGGCTTTCTAGCCCCTTCTCTCCATGAGGCTTGCCCCACAGAAGCCTCTCCTCTCCCCTTCGCTCCCTCAGCCTTGCCCCACAGAAATGTCTCCTATACTGTCCCCTTCTCTCCCTCAGGCTTGCCCCACAGAAACATCTCTTATCCTATCCCCTTCTGTCCCTCAGGCTTCCTAGCTCCTTCTCTCCATGAGGCTTGCCCCACAGAAGCCTATCCTCTGCTATCCCGTTCTCTCCAGAGTTATTTTCAAGTTGGGAGGGGGAGTAGAATGTCTTAACTAATCAGCATCAGTTATAATAATATAGGAAATTCTAATACTCTGATGGTCATTTTGAAAAATCCCTTCTTAGTGAGTACCTAGAAGCAAGAGGAACATATGTGGCAAATTTCAAGTTTGTAGGCTTTACAGTTCTGGAGATTTCGTGATTATTGTGTGAATGGTTTTCGCTTTTATATATATAGATTCTTTTTTTTTTTTTTTAGAAAAATTGTCCTTCAAACTAGATGGGGGTATTTTTGGGGGGAGAGTTTAAAATCATTCAGATATCAAATTGAAAACACTAGATAGAAAGTCAAGTGTGCAAATAATCAGAATTCCTAAGCATCAAAAAAGTTAATCAATAGAAGTTGATATCCATTCACTCACGGGCAATTTTTGGTGATTCTGTGGGCCAGGTCTGTCCACATGTCTTCTGATCCTGCACTACTACTTTGAATTGTTCTATGCCAGGGATCTCCAATCTTGGCAACTTTAAGACTTGTGGACTTCAACTCCCAGAATTCCTCAGCCAGCTTTGCTCCCAGCCACTGTGCTCTTGGGCGGCTTGGTTTCCTTTTACCGCTAACTCTTCCAAAGATCATGTGAAGGTAGCCCATGGATATTTCCCAGCAGTAGCATGTTATGTGGAAATCTTGAAAAAATCACCTTCCCCCAGGGTTCCCATGTCTAAGAGGCAGAAATGCATTTTGTTGCGAGGAATTGTGATTTATTGGCACTACCTAGAGAAAACAGATGTATACGTAGCCCTCAAATTACAATCGGTTGTTTAGTGACCGTTTTTAGTTAGATGAAACCTTCCCCCCAAATGTATTTATGATGTGGTTCCTAAGTTCCAATGGCTGGTTATCGCCATTTCCCCGCAGTCACATAACTACATTTTGGGTACTTGGCAACCAACCCTGATTTCACTTTGCAGCATCCTATATCACATGACCACACTTTATAATGTAAACTGATGTTTACATCCGTTTTTTTGCATAACGCCCTATATCAAATGATCGGTTCACTTAATGACTGTGGACTCACTTAATCGTAGTGATTTGTTTAATGACTGCTGTTTTAAAAAAGTTATAAAATTGGGTCAGTCATGCTTTTACAGTTATTATGACTTACAACCATAATGGGCAAGCTCCATTATGGTTGTAAGATGAGGACAACCTGTACTAATGCTGGCATGCAAACAACATCCAATTAAAAATATTTCTAGGGAGAAATATTGCACCTCAAAAACTCTTCCTGGGCCAGGTCCTTGGCTTGCTTAAAAATATGATTGTGGTCCATGTCCATCAAGCAAATCTGTCCATGCTTTTAATCAGGGGTCAGCAACCTGCAGCTCTGGAGCCGCATGTGGCTCTTTCACCCCTCTGCTGCGGTTCCCTGTCACTCAAAATATGCATCACAACTGCCAATGTGCGACACCCGCCGGCATGTGATTTATTGAGCTTTTCAACCCCTGGTAGGCCAACTATGGATAAATCCAAGAAAAGAAAAGTTTCAGAAGAAAAACAGAACATTTAATTCAACTACATATGCTGGTTTTGTGGCTGCTCAAGAAAAAGTCAGCACAGGAAGGGCGTTGTGGCTCCCGGTGTTTTCTTTTCTGTGGGAAACGGGTCCAAATGGCTCTGAGTGTTTAAGGTTGCAGACCCCTGCTTTAAATAAAGATAAAAGTAAAGGTTTGTCTGAAGACATTTCCATGATCATGTGGCCAGCATGGCTATATATGCCAAAGGTGCATGTTCCCTTCCCATCGAAGTAGTACCTATTTATCTACTTGTTTGCTTGCTTTTGAACTGGTAGGTTGGCAGGAGGTGGAGTAAGTACCAGGAACTCACTCCATTTTGCAGGGCTCAGATCTCAAACCTGGGCTGTCGACTTTCCAGCTGACAAGCCCCACCATCATAACTGCTGAGCCATCACACCCCATGCTTTAAATAAACTATGTTTTACTGAGTCAAGCCAATTGCCTACATTTTTGTAATACATTGAATCGTAAGCTGGCCACCTCACACTGAGTTTCAATATGGTTAGTTACTTCGTGGCTCAGAGAGAGTTGTGCAAATATGGGTAGTACTAAGCCATGATTAGCCAAATTATAAACTCTGCAATGCTAGGATTAGATACCAAAGACTCTGCTTTGTTACACAGAGGTATGTGAATCACAGGAGTATGTGATCTGCCCTCCAGCTCTTTAAAGCAGCTGTATCTCTTCCTAGGATGAAGCATAGCAATGACAGAGAGAAGTCAAAAGTACTATACAATACTATGAACTAATATATTTGGATTACATTGAGTTGCAAACTAGCTAGCTTCATTTAAACAAAACATGTTTTACAAACGTAGTTTCATTCTTTGAGTGAAAATACTACTCTTTTGGGCATCTTGGCTATTCAGAAAGGAATTTCTGCGTGGCGGTTTTTTTTTTTTAATTTCAGGTCAGAATTTCATGTGGTCTTTATTTTGATTTGTGGTTGCTGTGACCCCAATTTATGGAAAAGTGGCATGTAGGAGGTTTTACTAAGTTGTCAGCCTTTGCTTAATTAGCTACTGCGTTTCTTCTTGCTGTGGGCATAAGTGGATGGTCATTCTTTATAAATCAGTTGTAAGTTTCTTAGCTGTGTCTTTGCTTTCAATGGATCCCAGATGTGGCCTATTGGGGTAAGATTTGGGGAGTGTGGCCAGACATTAACTGTAGTTGTGCCTCTATTTCAGTTCCTATAGCATCCTGTCTCAATATTGTGACTTTAAGCAGCGAATAGCAGATTAAAAAAAACAAAATAATAACACCCCAATAAACTTATAAATGGTAGCAAAGGTTAAAGACTAAGCTATCAATGTACACTTATCTTTGCTTTACAAACCCACAAAAGTTGTAAATGCAAGGATTGGATTACAGAGTTACTTTTTCATCCCTGTAAATGGTTGCTAAATGAGTAAGTCACAAAATGAGCACTACCTGTAGATGGGAGCTAAAACATGTCTCCCCTGACATGTAAACATAATTGGAGCAACGCAGTTCCTCAAATGATGGTTTCCTATTTGGCTTGCAGAGTTTGGATTCATTGAATGAGTTTAACTGAAAATATTGCAGAATATACAGCCTCATGCTACATAACTCCATTTCATGTTGAATAAACTAAATGATTAATGTATCTTAAATAGAAGACTATCTCTAGATAGATTTTTACTCGAGAAGCATTTTATTAAAATCAATTTGATAAAAATAAAAAAAATCCGATTTAAATAAAAATCCAATTTAAATTTTTAAAAAACTGATATTTTTTTTTAAATTGATTTTTATCCAGCCTGTTTCCAATACATTTCATCGCACTTAAAATGTTATTAAATAGGGTACGTAATAAAAATTAAACTGCAATGCAAATTTAAAAAGGGGAGGGGAGAAATAGAATACCCTGCCTCTCCCTCCCCAAAAAACGTAAAAAAAAATCCATCATGTAATGGTGGATTTTTCATTTTTTTTGGGGGGGGGGGAGGCAGGAGCTTCTCCCCCCCCTATATTTTGTATTTCATTGGGGGGGGGGGAATGAAAAAAGAAATGCAAAAAAGAAAGAAAACCCACCACAATTCTTTGCTATTCGAATGGCACTATTATATAGCATTTATATAAAGTTTTGCAGCTCAGTTTTTAAATTAGAAAGGAAATTTTGACCATGTGAAATTACATGTGCTTCCGTCCGCCAGTACTAAGTGCAATTTGTCTATACACACTCAGTGTGAATTTACAGGTAGAGCTGATGTTATTCGCTTAAATGGGTGTCATTGTAGTAACCCAATTACGGGTTTGTGCATTTAATAGATTGAATTGGTTTCTCCCTGGATCAGTAATACATATCTCCCAAAGAGGCACTTGGCAAAGAAGACTGTTCTGCGTGCGTCACATGCCCAAGCATAATCCAGAGATTAACAGCACGATTGGGTTCACACAACAGTGAGTGTCTGGCTTAGTCTGTTGATCGAACCTAGCATGTATTTCCCATAGTACAGTGTTTCCCAACCTTGGTAGCTCTAAGATGGACTTCAACTCCCAGAATTCTCCAGCCAGGTGTATGGACTTCAGTTCCCAGAATTCCTACAGGGGAGAGAGCAGACAGAGCTGGAAAGGTGGAGTTAAACGAGTCATTAGCCTAGAATAATTATGTTTCCACAAACGGTAACATAGCCTCCCACCGATCAGTACGCTCCCACAGCGAGGGACTCCTCAGGGTGCCGTCAGCCAGGCAATGTCGGCTGGCGACCCCCAGGGGGAGGGCCTTCTCTGTGGCAGCTCCTGCCCTCTGGAACGATTTGCCCAAGGAGATACAAAGGATATCGGATCTCCGGGTTTTTCGCCGTGCCCTAAAAACTTTTCTTTTCCATCAAGCAGGGCTGGCGTGAAACCCCCCCCCCCCTTTTAGTCTTTTTTAGCTTTTTAATTGTCAAATGGGTTTTAGTTTTCAATGTTTTAAATTTTGGGGCCACAGTTCTTTTAATAATTCTTTTAATAATTTTAAATTTTGTATTGATACGTGTTTTAGTTCTGGCTGTGCACCGCCCTGAGTCCACTAGGGGAAGGGCGGGATATAAATTGAGTAAATAAAAATAAATAAAGAAATCCAGTCCCTCTTGAATTTCATTGACCCTTATCTGACGCCAGTTTAACATTGAACTATAGTTGACTTGATTCTTGTGTATAAAGGTAAAGGTTCCCCTCGCACATACATGCTAGTCGTTCCAGACTCTAAGGGTTGGTGCTCATCTCCGTTTCAAAGCCGAAGAGCCAGCGCTGTCTGAAGACGTTTCCGTGGTCATGTGGTGGGCATGACTAAATGCCAAAGGCTCACGGAATGCTGTTACCTTCCCACCAAAGGTCCCTATTTTTCTACTTGCATTTTTTTTACGTGCTTTCGAACTGCTAGGTTGGCAAAAGCTGGGACAAGTAATGGGAGGTCACCTCCTTACGCGGCACTAGGGATTCGAACCGCTGAACTGCTGACCTTTGATCGACAAGCTCAGCGTCTTAGCCACTGAGCCATTGCGTCCCTCAGATTCTTGTGAGAAATAAATCTTCTGACTTTTACTAAAGATATGGTCCTGATTTTTTGCGCCTGACAGTTCCCCAACCAGGTGTATGGGCTAGCTGGCTAGGGGAATTCTGGGAGTTGAAATCTTACCTGCCTGAAAGTTGTGAAGGCTGGGAAAAACTGCCACAGAGCCTGCCCTGTGGGATTTCCATTCTGTTGCTTTGTGGTGAGGATGGGTTGTCCTGGCTGGGGATTAGGGGTGTGGCAACCCAGCACATCAGAAAATCAAGGTATTGTAGATCACCTTGGATCCCTTGCAATCGGAATGTCTATTTCCAGTGAGAAGGAGATGGGAGTGGAAAGGGATTTTTCCCTTGGGTTTAAATTAACTTGCTTTTAATTTTTTTGCATTTCCCTCCTGCCGCATGTCCCAAACTCTTATTTGGTGGCAACCAAAAAACATGCTGATTTATTAAAGCATTTGCTTTCCTATGTCCTGCCTCCTCTCTCTCTCTGCCATATTTGTTCATTGCCTGGGGTTTTATTTATATAATTCAGGGCAAAGTGCATTTGAGGCGCAATTGAGTCGTTGGGTAAGCCTTTTATTTTTTTAAAAAAAACAACTTCAGCCTGAGATTCACAAAGCTCTTCCGTCAAAGGAGGGTTTTGTATTCAAAACACAATACTCAAAGGTTGCATTTACAAAACTTGCTTGGCTGAGAGCCTGAGTAAATATATTTGTAGAATACTTAGAACGGTTAATGATCAATAGAACTGGGTGGTTAAAACTAGCCGTAGTTGAAAGTATCTTAAGATTTACTCATTGTTTCAATGCTGAAGTTGGAGATACTTGGAAGGAGGTCAAAATGGTGCACCATTATCCTATATCAGGGGTGGGAAACCATGGCCCTTATATGACTTGTGGACTTCAATTCCCAGAATTCCTGAACCAGCCATGGCTTAAGCCATTCCTGCTCATTCCTCCCAGAATTCCTGATCCAGCAGGAATGGCTTAAACCATGGCTGGCTCAGGAATTCTGGGAGTTGAAGTCCACAAGTCATAAAAGGGCCATGGTTCCTCTCCCTTGTCCTATATTGTCCTTTTTTTTTGAGGAAGGGACAAATACAGCTATTAGGGAGCCACAGTTTTGGAGAATTACAGAATGCTCCATTTTTTTCTGAATCTCCCTGAACCTTCTTGTGTTTTAGCTTGATGACTTGTGGTATCGAGTACAGATAGTCATTGACTTAAACGGCCACAATTCAGCCCATAATTCCTGTTGCTAATCGATAACTTGTTTGTTAAGTGAGTGTTGCCCCATTTTACGATCTTTCTTGCATAATTTCTCTTTGGAGCCATTGGTGGGCGTGGCTGGGGATTCTGGGATTTGTAATTTGAACATGTCTGAAGGGAACTAGATTAGAGACTTTCTGAGTGGAAAAGATTCAGGCCGGTAAACAAATAGCCTGATTGTTTAGAAGCTTTTTAAGACTTCACTCTAAAGCAGGGGTCTCCAAATTTGGCAACTTTAAGACTCATGGACTTCAGTTCCCAGAATTGGCTGAGGAATTCTGGGAGTTGAAGTCCACGAGTTTTAAAGTTGCCACGTTTGGAGACACCCCACCCCCACCCCGCTCTAAACCATAGTTTACTGATCAAATCCCATTTGGCTGGATTCGTGAAACTGATGAAACTGTAAGTCATCTTTGGAGGATCAAAAGATCAGCTGCATTATAGGAGGGTGAGAATCTATAGCCCAAACCTCGAGTTGAAGTTTAATTAAGCTGGATTTCTTTTTACATTAAATCAAAGTATCCTATTTTTTTTTTTTATCCTGAGTAGGCTACCAAGTTGACTTCTCTCTTTTCAAAATCACCGGCCTTCTGTGTGGGCTTATAAGGCAGCTCCTGTGCCTTTTACCATATCTATTTTTAGCTTGGAAAAGGATTCCTTGGCCCCTTTGATTTAGGATTTAAAGCGGCCAGGTCCTGCCCAGTGTGCTTCCTTCCTAGGCTGGCTGCCTATCCTAATTCCATCTTTCTAATTCTGCTGCATTGTGCAATGATATTGCTATGTTGGGGTGAGAGGCTGAGCATTTTTATTGGGGCATCCCAGTTATTTCTCGGTACCCCACAACCTTGGTGGCCCAGCTTTCATTGCCTGGAATAAGATCAGCATTGACAAATTTGGACAGTTTCATGTCATGAAATGAAAGATGCAGGAATAAAAAAGCCCACCCAGCAAGCAACTCTCTACTCAAGGGAAGAAAGAAATTAATTTGTTTATACCACACCATAATTAGCATTTGGTAGCACACAAATGTAACTTCACTTCCACTCTGCATCCCATGTTTTAGTAAGATTCTGCACGGATTAAGTTAGATTCTTAAGATTCCTAAGGTAAAGGTAAAGGTTCCCCTCGCACATAGGTGCTAGTCGTTCCCAACTCTAGGGGGCAGTGTTCATCTCCGTTTCAAAGCCGAAGAGCCAGCACTGTCCGAAGACGTCTCCGTGGTCATATGGCCAGCATGACTAAACACCAAAGGCACACGGAACGTTGTGCCGTTGTGACTTTGAATGGTCACTAAACTAATGGCCGTAAGTCGAGGACTGCCTGTAGTCATTTCAGCTAAAGATGGAAAGTTCCAGCTCTGAAAGTAAGCTTGACCTGGCATGCACAACAATCCCTGTTTATTAGCAACCAGGATTTCTGTTTTTAGTAAGTGAAGTCCAGTTTCCTTCAGGTCAAGTTCAGCTCCTGATGGCTTCAAAGAGAGAGATGGTTTCCTTGGAAACCATATGGATATGGTTTGCCATGGTCATTTCCATGAACGGTTTTATTTTATTACCCAGTTTAACCTACTTTCTTGAAATTTTTCTGGTGGTCTCCCATCCACTAGCTAGCTTTTGAGATTGGCTGAGAATGGGTAATGCTGCCACCTAGCAGTGTTCTTTGTTTGCAAGCCATGTTTGAAAGCAAATACAGGTAGCCCTTGATTTACAACTGGTCATTTAATGACTGTTTGAAGTTACAACAGTCAACAAAAGGTACTTATGCCCTATCGTTGATCTGCTGTACTATCCCCTTGGTCATGTAATCACAGTTTAATCATTGGCAACAGCTTCCATTTATGACCGGGTGCAGTTTCCCATGGTCATATGATCAAGCTTTATTGTTTTTTTGCTGTTTTCCAAGGGGAAAAAATGCCCATTGGATAAGCTGGATTCAAATTTACAACCACATTATTTGCTTAATGACCGTGGTGACTCAGTGACCATCATAAAAACAGTCATAAAATCGAATCTTGTCATGTGGTGACTTGACTTAGGACCAAATGTCAGGAGTCAATTTTGGTCATCAGTTGAGGACTAGTACCTGTATGGCATACAATTCTAGATAATTTTCCCATTATTACCAGTTTCAGATGTCAATTTGTTTTTAAAGAACCCTTTGCTGTAGGATATATTTATGTTCTTAATTATATTTTAATAATAATTGGTGTAGGACTAGACATGACTCTTCTTACAGCATGAGTTCATCACACTAAGATTGGGGTTTGGCTTAGTTAAATCATTAAAAACCAGCCATTCTGATTTGTAAAGCAGGATTAGTGGTTTAAGAGGCAGCATTATTCAACCTAATCAACTTTAAAATGCCTGGACTTCAACTCCCAGAAATTTCTGGGTGTGCTGGCTAGAGAATTCTGGGAGTTGAAGTCCAGACATTTTAAAGCTCCATGCTTGAGAAATAACTGTCTTAAACCACTAATTTAGCCAATCCAGCTAATTATGGCCTTTTGTCACGCATGAAAGCAATTTGCACTTCCAAGATTCATTTTATCTCAGAACAGTTCTGTATTCTGCATTTGTTAAAGACACAGAGGTAACTTTTTCCCCTCAAAGTTACCGTAGAAAATCAGTGATTTTGAAAGCTTTTTGGCCTTACAATTTCTGTGTCTTCCTGTTTCACAGAAAAAACTTGAAAGGAACAGGTAGATGCTAATACCGAAAGCTTTAAATAGATAAGCCCAGCAGCGAAGTTCCTAGCTTTAAACCTATTGCAGCTTGTGAAGTGTTATTTTCTTAATTTAAGTTTCCATTCCATGGTGTCAGATTGACATCCTGGATTCTCTTTTAAAAAAATCATAAATATTAGGGCTGGGTATGCTTTGAAAATGATCAAGAAGAAGGATTTTGGATCTAGTGTGAGTGAATTGCTTTCCCACTCTTTCGTTAAAGCAGCCCAAGTTTATTCCTGCTCTCATGCCAGCATGAGGTAATAGAATAACAGTTGGAAGGGACCTTGGAGGTCTTCCAATCCAACCCCCTGCTTAAGCAGGAAACCCTATACCATTTTAGACTAATGGGTATCCAATCTTTTTTAAAAAACCTCCAGTGTGGGAGCACCCACAACTTCTGGAGGCAGGGCCTTCCACTGACTAATTGTTCTGTCAGGAAATTTCTCCTTAGTTCTAGATTGATTCTCTTCTTGATTAGTTTCCATCCATTGCTTCTTGTCCTGCCTTCAGGTGCTTTGTGGCAGCCCCTGAGATATCGGAACACTGCTATCATGTCACCCCTAGTCCTTCTTTTCATCAAACTAGACATACCCAATTCCAGCAACCATTCTTTTACATGTTTTAACCTTCAGTCCCTGGATCATCTTGGTTGCTCTTCTCTGCACTCTTTCTAGAGTCTCAAAATCTTTTTTACATCGTGGCGACCAAAATTGGATGCAGTATTCCAAGTGTGGTCTTACCAAGGCATTATAAAGTGGCACTAACACTTCATGAACTTCCTTTTTTCAGATCGTTAAATGTGCACAGCTTTTTTTGCAGCCATTTCTTGCAAATGCATGCAGTCCGCAACTTTTAGCGACTATTTGAAGTTTTGGTTGCACTGAAAAAAGTGACTCATGACCTCTCCTTGCACTTACGGCTGTCACAACATCTCCAGGGTCATGTGATAAAAATTCAGGCTCTTGGCACCGGGCATGTATTTACGATGGTTGCCGCCGTCCCAGGGTCACTTGATCGCCATTTGCAATTTTCTCTTCCCCGAAGCAAAGTCAGTCAATGGGGGAAGCTGGATTTCTTTAATGACTGTATGGTTCACTTAACAGCTGCAGTGATTTGCTTTATGACTGGCGGATAAAAGGTCATAAAATTGGGTGTGATTCGCTTTGCTTAGCAACGAGATCGAGGACTACCTACCGTGTTTTCCCGAAAATAAGACCCTGTCTTATATTTTTTGAACCCCAAAATAAGTGCTTAGCCTTATTTTCAGGGAGGTCTTATTATTTTGGGGTACTTGGAGCAAGACGGGGCTCCTCTTGCCATCTTACCTGTTTTCCAGCTCTGTCTCCCTAACCCTAACCAGAGGAAATGGCGGGGACTGGCTGCACATGTGGTTAAATATTATCGGAGGTGGGGGAACTTATTTTAGTGCATGCGCTCAAAAGTCTGATTGGGCTTATTATCAGGGGATGTCTTATTTTCGGGGAAACAGGGTATACCACCGTGCATATTTAGGTAGTCCTCAACTTAACAACAGTTCATTTAGTGACCGTTCAAAGTTATGGCATTGAAAAAAGTGACTTACAATCATTTTTCACATCCGCATCCCTGCGGTCACACAATCCAAATTCAGATCCTGGGCAACTGCTCATATTTATGACGGCTGCAGTATCCCAGGGTCATGTGATCATCTTTTGCAACCTTCTGACGAGCAAAGTCAATGGGGAAGCCAGACTCACTTAACAGTTGTGGGCATAAGTTGAGAACCACCTGTAATTGGATGACACTAGGAAAAAAGCAAACTCTCTTTTAAGAACTTAATCCATGCAGAATCTTACTGGAATTTAGCAACATAAATTTTGGGCTCAAATTGTGATTGTAACTGGAGGATTAGCTGTATTGGTTTTTCAGTATTACCAAATATTTTACAATATTTTTCAATATTACCTTAATGCATGCTTGTGTTTCTCTCTCTTCACAAGCATTGGTTCCTCTGCCCGTTCTCACTCACGTAGGACAAATGGTATTTAAGCTACTGTCTTTCCCCAAAAATAAGACTGGGTCTTATATTAATTTTTGCTCCAAAAGACTCATTATGGCTTATTTTGTGGTTAGGTCTCATTTGGGGGGAAATACAGTACTAAATGCACCCATGTGTCTGACAATCTTAACTGGGGCTTATTTTGGGAGGGTAGAGCTTATGAGCATCCTGAAAAATCATGCTAGGTCTTATTTTCCGGTTGGGTCTTATTTTTGGGGAAACAGGGTATTCCACTCGAATTATTCCAGAATGGAGGGCATCACGATTCCCTAAATGTTGGACAGCTAGCAGATGGAGATATGAAAAGTTTACCCTTCCACCTGAATTGCTATTTTTCTACACGGAGGGAAGTTTTTTGTGCTGAACATATTGTAGTGGGCGTCTTCCTTCTGCTAGCCAGACGAAAGAACTAGATTGTAAAAAGTTCCTAGAGAGTCTCTCTAACCTTGAGCAATCAGCTGCATGGCCTTGGACATAGTCACGTGCTGTTTGTGGCCGGGACTGGGAGCGTATTCTGCAACAGGCTGCTGTCTGAATGGACAGCTGTTTATTCCAACATTCCAAAAAAGGACCCCATCTATTCTCCACAAGGAAAGGAATGCCAGCCTTGTCTTTTTATAACTCAAAGGGAGTTGTGCACAAGTAGTGACGGTTGGGCAGAAGGCTCTATGAACCTCCTTAAATTCATCTTGGATTTGACTCTAGATCTGGAGAAATGGGCCTTAATTTTGCCCAGAACTGAAAAAAGCACATTTGGTGTAAGGTGCATGGATAAAACATGCACTTCCCTGAAGCTCTCAAATTTTCCTGACATTGACTTGACTTCTGGCAAATTTGCAATAAGCCAGTCACTGCATTGCACATCCTTCTTCATTCCGTGCAGTTGTTAGAAAACGCATGTCCTGCAAAATTATGTTTTTTCTTTTGATTTTAAATCTGTGGTCTCCAACCTTTTTTAGTTGTACACACTTATCAATTTTAATTTTTTTAGCAAGCATCACTAATATTTGTATATTTGTTTATAAACCTATACATTTGCAGATAGTCCTTGACTTTACAACCATTCTTCAAACGGCATTGAAAAAAGTGACTTATGGTCATTTTTCATGGTGACGCAGTGGTTAGAATGCAGTATTACAGGTTAACTCGTCCGACTGTCAGCAGTTCGATCCTGACCGGTTCAAGGTTGACTCAGCCTTCCATCCTTCAGAGATTGGTGAAGGATGAGTCAAATTGTGGGGGGCAATTTGTTGACTCTATGAACCACTTAGAGCAGGGGTCCCCAACCTTCGGGCCATGAGCTGTTCAGAACTGGGCCACAGAAGCAGCAAGCAGTGGGCAAGCGCATCCACACACGCTCCATTTGCACAAGCGGCGGGTGAATGTGCCCATCACTTGTGCAAATGGAGCTGCACATGCCCATTTGTCAGCCTCTCATATGGAACCGTCACCTCTTCCCCCCCTCCACTCCATAAAGCCAGAAAGATGGGGGAACTCTGGCTTAGAGAAGCCTGTAAAACACTATGAAGCGGTATATAAGTCTAAGTGTTATTGCTGTTTTCACACCATTGCAGAATGCCTGTGGTCATGTGATCAAAACATGGCCCCTTGGCAGGTGGCATGTATTTATGACCATTGCAGCATCCCAGATTCTTGGGATTCCCTTTTGCGACCACCTGACCAACAATGTCAGTGGGGAAGCCAGATTCACTTAACAACGGTGTCACTAACTTAACAATTGCAGTGATTCACTTAACAACTCCGGCAAGAAAGTTTTTAAAATGGGGAAAGATTGATTTTTATCAACTGTCTTGCTTAGCAATGGAAATTTTGGGCTCAGTTGTCCAACAATTTTGGGTCGTAAGTCAAGGACTTACCTTTGAGTCAGTGCCGACTCCTGGTCACTTTCTGGATTAGTTGCTGGAGTTTTCTTAGTAAGACTTTCAAAAGTAATTGCTCTGATCTTCTCCTTCCTAAAGCTGGGAGAGAGTGACTGGGCCAAGGTCACCCAGCTGGCTTTGTGCCCGATTGTAACTTCAAACCGTTGCTGAATGAATGACCATAACTTGAGGACTATCAGTATTATAAAAACAATATCATCATTGAGTGATTTTTTTTTAATGTCATTTCAACCAATTGCCATTGGTAATTTCATCAAATTCTATATTAACAGGAATACTTCGGGAGATTTTTGAATATATTTTAGTACAGAGGTCCCCAACCCCCGGGCCATGGTCGACTATGGGGCTGTGGCCTATTCGGAATCGGGCTGTGAGAGAGGTGGGGGCGGCGTGCATGGGCACGCACATGTGGCTCAACTCACACAAGTGGTGGGCCAGCGCGCATGTATGTGCAGCTCAGGGGTGGGTTCCACTTAGCTTTACTACCGGTTTGCAGCGGGATTGCACGCGCTCTTCTGCACATGCACAGAAGCTTCTGCGCATGCGCAGATCACCAATGATGATGTCGTGCTGGGTGGGCGGAGCCTCCCGCCAGTTTTACTAGCGGTTCTATAGAACTGGACAGAATCGGGAGCAGTCCACCACTGGTGCAGCTCCACTTGCAGTCAAGCTGCATGTGTGTGTGTGCATACATGCCGGCAGGCTGCTCAGCCATTCTGGGAGTTGAAGTCCACAAGTTGTAAAAGGGCCATAGTTCCCCATCCCTGCTCTACCTGAACACATTCAAGTGGCAGGGATTTTTTACTGCTCAGATTTTTCTGATGTTCACTTGGAATTCAGCTTGTTATAATTACAATCTGCTATCCAGTATCCAACATCCTGGAATAATACAAAGGTCTAGACCTCCGATGTGAAATCTTGTCATGTATTTGAAGCGAGCCTATTGTGTTCTCCTTCAATCATTCCTCAAGCTTTAAATTAAACCCATTTCTGTCTGTGTCTCCTCTATGCCTTGGTTCATAATCCTCTGATCATCCTGATTTCCTTTCTTTGAACCTGTTCCAGTTTCTCTAAATCCTCCTTTAAGTGGAAAGTCGAGAAGTGGGCATAGGACTGAATGTGGGAAGCAAAACAGAGTCAAAACATTATTTATTGTCATTTGGAAATGATGCTTTGTTTGAGGTCTCATCCTATTTTTGGCTTATATTCAGTTTGCAATCAATCTTAATTTTCCCCTAAGTATTGATACCAAGCTCAGTAACGCCCTGCCTTTGATTTCCGTTTTCTAATGCCATTTAGATTTCTCTTCACATTGCGTTTTATTACTTTCAGCCAATTTCTCTACCAAGATGGTTTTGAATTTGACTATGGGAATACAGGGAGTCCTCATTTAGTGAATGCCCCATTTAATGTTTAGGTGAAAAAATAACTTTATGGCCCATCCTCGCATTTACAACCTTTGCAGGTCTGTAAAGGCAAGGAAAGCTGAAGTGAGGATGTAAGCAGAGTTCCAGTTTCACTTAGTGACCAGTTTCTTTAACAACCAAGTTGCTGGTCCAAACTCTGTTCACTAAAAAAGGACTACCTGTATTAGTTCTCTCTCTCTCTCTCTCTCTCTCTCTCTCTCTCTCCCTCCCTCCCTCCCTCCCTCCCTCCCTCTCTCTCCCTCTCTCCCCCTCTCCCTCCCTCCCCTCAATCTCCCTTACTACCTTTTGTAATGCTGTGGCTTGTTTTAACTAAGATTTGTGAAAGACGACAGGGCTAAAAGTTTCTTTTAGAAGGAAGAACAGGCTATAAATTAAGTAATCCTTCAAATGGCTATGACTTTTTATTATGGTTATCACGACTCATTGGACTTAAGGGATAATTTAAAGATGAGCTTCCTGATGGAAATGGCGGGGTGTGTTAATTTTTTGTTTAAGTCAGTGTTTCTCAATATTGGTAGCTTGAAGTTGTATGGACTTCAATTCCCAGAATTCCCCAGCCAGCTATGCTTCATCTTCTTCAAGCTGCCAACATTGAGAAAAAGTGGTACCTTTTCTAAACATGGTTAGACAACTGAAGTTTTAATATGGCCCTTTTTTCTCTTTCTTTTTCAGGTTTAATTTCTGAAGGTGCATGAAATGGCGTTGCGCTTCCGCAATTTGCTGCCGTTCACCATCCCCGGAGTGCTGGCACTCATCGGCTGGTGGTGGTTTTCTTCGCGTAAAAAGGAACGTGTCAGTAACCACGACAGGCAAGATCTTCCTAGCTTGGAAGAGTGCCAGAAATGTTCTCCTCCGAAGGAGCCAAGCTCTTGGAAAACTGGACAGTCGAACAGTGAACTTTCTCCACCACTACAGGTCAGGCAGTGTAGCGATTCACCATTTCAAGAACGGCTGATACCTCTGACAGAAGACAGAGCCCAAATCTTAGAAACGTTGAGAGAAGACCTTCCCGTTGGGGCAATACCAACCCTCCAACCGGATTCACTTCAGGACGACAGCGGAGAAGTGGAAGTGATGGGGCCTCAAGTTGTCTTTGGTTCCCCTTCGCCCAAGATCTCTCTTCTGGATGTACAAAGATTTGATGACTCCCAAATGGATGAGGCAACCAATGAAAGGAAGCCTGATTCCAATCAAGCATCCAACCAAGGGCTGTTGACGTCTTCTGGTTCTGAAAAATGGGAGGACAGTAGCAAAGATGTGATGGTCCAGATAGGTTCATCTGAGAGGTCTTTGAAAGAAGACCTGTGTTCTGCATCCACCTCTTTGGATTCTTTCCCCATCACCTGCTCCAGAAACATAACTGAAGAAGTTCTGGATGTGTTGCCGAAGGATCCTGTTGAAGTGGAAGAAGGGAGTGATAGTAACAGTGGCGAAGGAGAGACTGCAGTTGGGACACCGACCAAGTGTGTTGAATCTGCTAGTTTGGAGATGGTTGAGGAAGGGATGACGTCCAGTTCGAAGACTGGTAGCATGTCGAAGCACAATGGATGCAGAGAACTTGGGTATAAGGGTGGTCTGGAAAAAGAGAGGATAGGAGCCATTAGTTTGGACAAACAAGAAGTTGAGAAGATTGAGCAGGTGGCCATGCAAATCATTTCCAATGTCATCCGGGCAGCGACTGAGGAAGTATTATCAGGGTCGGTCAGTGATATGTCAGAGACGATATGCCAAATAGCACGCCGGGTGGATAGTCCTCGGGAGAAGGTGTCCACTGGAGGTGTTGGCCAAGCAGAATCCAGCCAGGGTGGTGACTGTGTGAGCCAGAAGGTTGCTACTGTCGAAGTATCTCCCCTCCTGGAGGAAAATGTCAACCGTCATGCTACGTATTCAAGTTGTTTGACGCACGGCCGACTGCTCAACCGAAGTCACAACCGGCTCAGAGGCTCCAGTTGTCCCACCAGGCGGTCTGTTGGCAGTCTGACACCAGCTACGAACCACGAGGAGGAGTTCGAGGATGGCCATATAGTGATGGAAGATTCTGGGTGCAGTGCCTGCACCTCAGAAGATGGGGCTAGTGCCGAGGAACTCTTGAAAAGCGCTTCATCTCCACCTCCACAACACCTGGATCTGTTGAACGCATCCACCATCAAAGACTCAGAGGACAAGTCCGTGTCGATCCAGAAGCCACCTTCCTCCATGTCAACGGAAAACAGGGTGCCATACAGCAATGGCGTGCTGAAGGAGGACTTTCCGCCTCTGAGCCACGAACAGCCATGGCCCACGGAGGCCGATACAGACCACTCAGGAGGTGAGGATTCTCTTTTACTATAACTAAGTACAGGTAGTCCTCAACTTACAATCATGAGTCTTGAGCCAAGCTTCAAAAGAAATCCAGTTATTTATTAGGAGCTTCATGTCGACATGTTCCCACGTGAAGCCAGCTCTGACCCTACGTAATTTACACTCCAATTATGACCGTGTTCCCCCTCCCCCCAGGGTGTGTCATCAATCCCATTCGCCAACAGAGCAATTTTGCGGGTTGTAGTGGTCACTCCCCTTCGACTGCTGTAGGTATCCCTGAGATACAGCCTTGAGGGAGATAAGCATTGAATGTGCATCTGTTTTTGGCTGCTGTGCAGTTTTGCCAGTTTCCCATCCCCCCTGGCCTATGGCAACTCGAGAGCACGCCAGGGATGCTTTGCGAGTTGACATAACCATTCACTTAGTGACTGTTCAAATTACAAGGGCACTGTAGATTACATGTGATTTATGACCGTTTTTCACACGACTGTTGCAGCATCCCCATGGTCACATGATCAAAATTTGGATGCTTGGCAACCGGCATGTATTTATGACGGTTGTAGTGTCCTGGGGTCATGTGATCACCTTTTGTGGCCTTCTGACGAGCCAAGGCAATGAGGAAACCAGATTCATTTAACGACTGTATTGCTATCTTAACAAACAGCAGTGATTCACTTAACAACCGTGGCAAGAAAGGTCATGAACTGGGGCAAACCTCATTTAGCAACGGACGTTTTGAACTCGGTTTGGTCATACATCGAGGACTACCTGTAGGTCCTGTTCTTATTTTTCTGTGGTAAAAGGTGGGGTAACTTCCTCAGAGCAACTCTGGAAAGGTGGGTTACTGAAGAGAGATTTCTTTGTAATCTTTAAAGTGTTAGGATTTGAGCACCAATAAATCTATAGTGAAATTCAGGGAAATGGAAGTTTGGGTGTAAAAACTTGGGATGGTCAAACCCACCCAGTTGTAAATGCATATTGAAAAGGAATTTTAATAATATGCCACCATCTTGACTTCTGACAGAAAAAAAAAGTGGCTTCAATCACATTTTGACCCCTTTGATTTGCGAACTTTTAAAGGAAAACATGGAAAGGAAAGGGGACGCAGTGGCTAAGATGCTGAGCTTGTCACAAGGTTGGCAGTTCAGCGGTTTGAATCCCTAGTGCCGCATAACAGGGTGAGCTCCCGTTACTTGTCCCAGCTTCTGCCAACCTAGCAGTTCGAAAGCACGTAAAAAATGCAAATAGGAAAATAGGGACCACTTTGGTGAGAAGGTAACAGCATTCTGTGTGTCTTTGGCGTTTAGTCATGCCGGCCACATGACCACGGAGACGTCTTTGGACAGCGTTGGCTCTTCGGCTTAGAAATGGAGATGTGCACCGCCCCCTGGAATCAGGAACAACTAGCACATATGTGCGAGGGGAATCTTTACCTTTACCTTAGGAACTTAATCCATGCAGAATCTTACTAGAACATGTGATGCAGAGTGGAAGTGAAGTTACATTTGTGTGCTACCAAATGCCAATTATGGTGTGGTATAAACAAATTAATTTCTTTCTTCCCTTGAGTAGAGAGTTGCTTGCTGGGTGGCATTTGGTTAATGACTTACAAAAAAAGAAAAAGGTTGGAAAAATGGGTCCAGTTATGTGGTGATCTACTTTACGGCCATCATTATTTGTGACTCCAATGGCCAGGCTTCTTTACGGTCATAAATTGAGGATTACCTATAAATTAGATTAGATTTGAAGATAGGTAGGTAGGTAGATAGATAGAGTTGATGATTTATAATAGGTAGGTAGATAGATTGATGATAGGTAGGTAGGTGGATGGATGGATACATAGATAGATAGATTTGATTTATGATAAAGAGAGATAGATTAGATGATAGATTAGACGATAGATAAACTTGTCGATCAGAAAGGTCATCAGTTCGGCGGTTCAAATCCCTAGTATAGGTCTCCTGTGTGAGCAAGGGGTTGGACTAGATGACCTCCAAGGTCCCTTCCAACTCTATTACTGTTGTTATTGTTATTATTATTAGCTAGATAGATTTATTTGATGATAGAGAGATGGAGAGATTAGATGACATATAGATTAGACGGTAGACAGATTTATTTGATGATAGATAAATTAGATGGTAGGTAGGTAGATAGATAGGATGACTGACTTACTGGTTGATTGATTGATTGATTGATTGACTGATTGATTGACTGACTGACTGACTGACTTACTGGTTGATTGATTGATTGATTGACTGATTGATTGACTGACTGACTGGCTGACTTACTGGTTGATTGGTTGATTGATTGATTGACTGACTGACTGACAGACTGACTGGAGGGGCATCACCTGGGCTAGACAAATTTGCTCTGCACACCTCTGTAGCTCCTTATGTAAATGGAGAAAGCGGAATGAGAGGGATCGAAAGTGTGTTTGCTGCAGTCCCGTTGCCCAGCATTTCATCACCCTGTAAGTGAAGGAACGTGGCTGGTTTTCTTTTTTAGGCTCTGACGTGAACAGCATGGACTCGGTCGACAGCGGTTGTGCTCTCCGCAAGAATGACAGCTGCCTGAGTGCTAAGATGGGAACGGACTGCAATAAGACAGAGCTTGTTATCTGGGAAATTGAAATACCGAAGGTAACGTCCAGAAAATTGTCTGTCTACCTAGTCTTGATTTTGCTTAAATGGGGATTCCCAACTTTTTTAGTCATGCACTTTCTTGGTCCTAGTGCCTGCCCTTTAATCTTGATTCCTCCAATGTCCACATTCTCCTGATCTTGATGGCCTTCATATGTGGTTTAGAAATTGGGCTCTTTTCTTGGGATGATGGGTTTGGGGCATGTACCTTTCTGGGAATTTTATTAAGATAAAATTAAACATAAAATTTATTAAGATAAAATCTAGTCCAGGGGGTTGGACTAGAAGACCTCCAAGGACTCTTCCAATTTTGTTATTCCCGTTCTGATGCTGATTATGTTAAGCCTCCTTGTTGTATGCCGCCTTCTTACATTGTATTTGTGTTTTACTTGTACACCATCCTGAGTCGTTCAGAGTTGGCTCTATAAATGTGACATCCAGATGCCAGTAGTCCTCGCTTAGTAACCTCAGTTGGAAGCGATAATTCTGTTGCTAAGCAAAGAAGTCGCTAAGTGAAACATTTGACTATGACGGGCTTATAACCTCACTTCCCATTTTGTCTTTAAGTGAGACATCACGTGACCGCAACTTGTTATTTCACTGCCAACGTCTCGGTTGACCCTGCTTGTCAGAAGTCAGTTGTGAAGTGCCTGAAGTCAGCCATGTGACTTCAGGACATTAGGATTGTCATAAGTATGAACACCAGTCATCAAGTTAATTTTTCAGGATTGTCAGAACTTCAAACAGTTGTTAAACAGGGCAGTCATTAAGCCAGGATCACCTGCAAATGAAATAAATATAAAGAAACGCTTCCTTGATGGCAAGAGACAAATAAGAGTGGAAAAGTCTGTTTATGGCATTTGTGGGTCGTCAAATCTGTTTTATGAAGAAGTTGGACAACCATTTCTTCAGAATGGATTAAATGGCTTTCCTGTACGTTGCGGAGGGTTGGACTAGATCCGTAATGGCAAACCTGTGGCATGTGTGCCACAGGTGGCACGTGTAGCCATATCGGTGGGCACACGAACTCAGCTCCGGCATGCATGTGCCAGCTGATTTTTGGGCCTTCTGGGCTCCCCAGAAGTAGGGAAACAGGCTGTTTCCTGCCTCCAGAGGACCTCGGCGGTGGTGGGTAAGGCTTGTTTTTCTCTCTTCCCAGCCTCCAGAGCCTTTCTAGGAGTCTGGAGAGGGCGAAAACAGCCTTCCATACCACCCCCCACCCTCCCGGAGGCCCTCTGGAAGCCAGAAACGGCCCATTTGCCAACTTACGGTGGGACCAGAAGGCCTGTTTTTTTGCTGTCCCCAGCCTCCAGAGCCTTTCTAGGAGTCTGGGGAGGGCAAAAATGGCTTTCCCCACACCCCTGGAGGTGGGGAAATTCAGACACTTGGCAGCTGACTCATATTTATGACAGTTTCAATGTCCCAGGGTCATGTGGTCCCCTTTTGCGACCTTCTGACAAGCAAAGTCAATGAGGAAGCTGGGTTCACTAAACAGGCATATTATTAAGTTAAGGACTGCAGTGATTCACTTAACATCTGTGGCAAGAAAGGTCATAAATTAGGGTGAAATTCAGTTAAGTCTTGCTTAGCGACATGGATTGATTGTTAAGCGAGACATTTGTTAAGTGAATTTTTTTTTTTTTTTTTTTTGCCGTACTTTACGACTTTTCTTGCCACCGTTGTTAAGGGCATCACTGCGGTTGATAAATTAGTAACCCGGTTGTTAAGCGAATCTGGCTTCTTCATTGTGTTGGCTTGTAAGAAGGTCACAAAAGGGGATCGCAGGTCATAAATATGAACTGGAGGCCCTCTGGAGGAGGAGCCTTGGTGGCGCAGCAGACTAAAGTGATGTTAAGTAGCACTTGGCTGCCAGCTGCCTGCAATTACTGCAAGTTCAAATCTCACCAAGGCTCAAGGTTGACTCAGCCTTCCATCCTTCCGAGGTAGGTAAAATGAGGACCCAGATTGTGGGGGCAATAAGCTGACTTTGTATAAAATAGAACACCGCTTAGTGGGGACCGAAAGCCCTACTAAGCAGGTATATACAAAAGTATGAAGGCTATTGCTTAACACATTGTAAGCCGCCCTGAGTCTCCGGAGAAGGGCGGCATATAAATCGAACCAATAAATAAAACCAGTTGCCAGGCACTTGAATTTCGATTACAGGACCATGGGCTGCTGCAAATGTTGTAACTGAAAAATGGTCATCCCCCACATTTTTCAGTGCCGTTGTAACTTTGAATGGTCCCTAAATGAACTGTTGTAAGTCGAAGACTACCTGTACAGCTTCTCTTACGCTTTTGCAGCCCTGGAATTTCACCGTCTCCTATCCAGATGGAATTCCTGTCCTGTGGATAGGTTTTGTCTGCAGACAATGAGCTATTCTGAGCTCTTCGTTTCCTTAGCATATTTCCCAGCTTGACGTGGTTGACACAATCGTTGACCTTTCTATAATTGATGAAGCACATATTGACCTATTTTTGTTCTTCTCCCGCTTTCTCGGTTGTGCCTCTTGTTCCTTGGCCTTTTCTAAGGCCAGTTTGAGCTTCTGTCATCCTCCTTTCCCATGTAGGGTTCCAATCTGCCTTGAATAATGATCCTAAGTGGTCGGTAAATGTCTATGGAGATTCTCAGTCATCCTGGTCATGGTTATCCCAAAGGTGCTTTTTTCAAGAGTGCAACTGGACCTTCTTGTTTTTTCTTTTGAAGACGTTTCACTTCTCATCTGAGAAGCTTCTTCAGCTCTGACTTCCCCACCATCCAGTCATAAATATTGTTTCCAAGCACCTGAATTTTGATCATGGGGTGCTGCAATGGTCATAAGTGTGAAAGATGCTCATAAGTGTTTATGGAGATTCTTAGTCATCCAGGTTGTCCCAAAGACTTTTTTTTTTCCCCCTAAGACTTTCTGGTTTTTCAGGAGAACAAACACATTAGGACTAGATTCAGCAGTCTTATCTGCATTTAAAAGCCACAGGCCACTCTTTTGAAGACAACAAAGTCCATATTTTTGACAAAGAGGATCGCTGGTTTGAAAGAGGTGTTAAAGCAGGGGTGGGCTGCTGGGGGTTCGCAGGGGTTCGGGAGAACCTCTAGCTAAGATTCTGTGCAATTCCGAGAACCTCCAAATCCCACTCCTGGCCACCCCGTCCTGCCCCTCCCAGGAGTCCCCACGCGGCCCATTTTGGATGCAGGTAAGTGCAGGGCACGCATGGAGGCTCAGGAAGGGCAAAAAATGGGCCTACCGGAAGTTTTGGGAAGAAGGCCTCCGGAGCCTGGGGAGGCAGTTTTCACCTTCCCGGAAGCTGGAGGAAAGCCTGCGGAGCCCGGGGAGGGCAAAAAGCCCCCCGCCCCGCCCCCTGTGGTGCAGGAGGCTGACTAGGCCACACCCACTATGGCCATGCCCACACAGCAACCAGGCAGAAAACCCCTTGCTAAAATTTTTGAAGCCCACCCCTGGGTTACAGAAGCCATCTATGTCAAAATTGAACAGCTCTCTCTCTCTCAAAAGGGGGGGGGTATGGGGGGGAAAGGGCGGGTAGGGATATGACATCATCTATCTCCTCTTTACAACACAGTCCCTTCAGCAGTTCCAAGAAGTCTCCATACCAATTTGTACCACTCAGGTAAACCTCCAAGTGGCCTCAATGACTCTCTGAAAGGATGCAAATGACTAGCTGTCTGCAAGGCGTATAAATCAGGAGTGAAATCCAGATGGTTCTGACAGGTTCTGGAGAACCGGTAGTGGAAATTTTGAGTAGTTCGGAGAACCAGCAAATACCACCTCTGGCTGGCCCCAGGAGTGGGGTGGGAATGGAGATTTTGCAATATCCTTCCCCTGCCACACCCACCCACCAAGCCATACCACCCCCACCAAGCTACGGTAGTAAAAAAAAATTGAATTTCACCACTGGTATAAATCCTTCCGTTCCCCACCATCCAGTCAGAGCTGAAGAAGCTTCTTGGATGAGAAGCGAAAGGTCTTCAAAGAAAAACCAGAAAGTCCAGTTGCCTCTTAGAAAAGAAAAAGAAAAGCACCTTTGGGAAAGACGCTCATAAGTCACTTTTTAAAGTGCCGTTGTAACTTCAAATGGTCACTAAATGAACTCTTGTAAATTGAGGGCTACCTGTAGTTAGAGAGGAGTTAGCCAAATAATCCTAGAACTGTAGCCAGACTTGGAATCAAAAAAAATCTGAGGAGGAGACGGTGGCAAATCACTTTTGTCAGGATGCCAAGCAATTACATGGGTGTGTCTTGTAGGAGTGGAGCTTAACTGGAGGGCATTTACTTATGCCAGCTTGTTTCTTTTAGTAAAATAACCAAGGAACCTGGCCAATGTAGCCACTGGCATTGTATTCCTTCTCCCTGAATTGTGACAAGAAGACATCCCCGCAAAAAAGAGTTTTCTGGGAAGGCGTCAAGTTGGTAGAAGTGCTGATCTTAAATTGGCAGTTGTCCAAAGAATGGCAAGGGGATTTTTAAAGGTCTTTTCTTATTCCGCTTTTATTATTTTATAAATAATTCAAGGTGGTAAACACAATATTCCTTCCTCCTCCTATTTTTGCTTTATTTTTGCTAAAAACCACATGTAAACGCCACTTTGCAGTAAAAAACATAAATTGCAGTCATGTGACTGAGGGTCACTGCAAACAGCTGTAAATGCAGATCAGTTGCCAGGTATCCAAAATGTCATCCAGTGACCAGGTGGGCAGCCATCAGATCTTTGGTCATTAGTACCTTTTTGGGGATTCTGACATAATTTTGGTTGCTAAGCAACTGACCATAAGTCGAGGACTACATGTTTAAGTAACAAAATAGGAACCAGGCAACAATACAGTATAAATATTCATTGTCAATGCTATCCAAAAAGCTTTTGGACGTTAATTTGAAAAAATAAATAAGCTTATGTAGTTCCAGAGTTGATATACTTGGTCCTTTCTGATCTACAGAATGAGACACCTGCAAATGTGTCCCTCTAATTATTATTATTTTTTCCCCTTGTTCTTTTCCCTGTAGCACTTAGTAGGACGGCTGATAGGCAAACAAGGGAGATATGTGAGCTTCCTGAAGCAAGTCTCTGGTGCCAAAATCTACATTTCCACACTACCTTACACCCAGGACTTTCAAATCTGCCATATAGAAGGTGAGTGGAACCTGCTGGACGAGTACAGTAGTGGCCAAAATTGTGGAAACCTTTTGGGAAAGTGTATTTTCTAAAACTAGCTAATAACACCACTTTTTTTTTTTTTGGAGTAGTACCATAAAATTATATATCAATGGAAAGATAATTTAATCAAGAATGTAATGCAATAACTTTTATGAAGAATTTGCACTTACAGTATAAAGAAGGAAAGTGAAACACATAGAAAAAACGAGATATACAAAACTTATCACCATAGAAAAAACGAGATATACAAAAATTATCACCATGTCAGTTAATGCTTAGTTGGGTAACCTTTAGCATGAATTACGGCCTTACAACGTCTTCCCATGGAGTGAACCAGGATTGAAATGCTCCCAGATCGGACCGGACCGGACCACCCGATCCGGTAGCGATTTTTCCCTGTGGTTCGGCGATCTGGGTGTCATTACTAATGTAGTAATGTAATGACATTACACTGTAATGTTTTTTTACCTTCTCGCATGCGCAGAAGGTGTGCACGCACACTTCCGAACTGGTAAGGAAGGTAAGTAGATTTCACCCTGGAGTGAACGAAGTCTTTTAGTTCTGCAGCTGTTATAATGTGAAGCCAAGATTGAAGGATTGCTTCTATTAACTGGGTTTTATTGCTGGGTCGCTTCTGACTAACAAGTTTCTTTAGACGGCTCCATAGATTTTCAATTGGGTTAAGGTCTGGGCTATTCCAAGGCCATCCCAGCAGTGGAATATGATTATCTTGAAACTCCAAAAAAAAAGTAATGTTATTAGCCATCAAACTTCAAAAATACACTTTTCCCAAAAGGTTTCCACAATTTTGGCCGCTACTGTATGTTGAATAGACATTTCACCCCAAGTTTAAAATATGGCACATTTGATTTTGATTTACTGAATTTGGGGATTCTCCACCCCTATGGAGTTCCCTTCTACATCGATTGGAAAAAGGAGTGACACTCAAATTAAGACTTTGTGGAAGAGTGGGGCCGTGATGGTGCAGTGGTTAGAATGCAGTATTGCAGGCAAACTCTGCCCACAGTCTGGAGTTTGATCCTGACTGGCTCAAGGTTGACTCACAGCCTTCCATCCTTCCAAAGTTGATAAAATGAGAACCCAGATTGTTGGGAGCCATAGGCTGACATTAGTAAACTCCCTAGCTCAGGGGTGTCAGACTTGATTTCATTGAGGGCCGCATCAGGGTTTGACCTCAGGGGGCCAGGGTGGGCGTGGCCAGCTGGACGTCACTTGTGTCAGGAGCGCCTGTGGTGGCCTGAGCGCTCTGCCAGCAAAAATGGGCTCCCAAGCTCCATTTTCGGCTTTGACAACTTCCTGCAATCCTCTGCCAGCGAAAACGGAGCTTGGGAGGAATGCCCACGGCCCTCCTGAGCTCCATTTTCACTGGTAGAGCCACCGCGGGCCAGTCCTTTGCTGTTTCCAGGGCAGCCCAGCTGGCCATATATAAGCACCCCACTGGCAGGATCCAGCCCCTGGGCCTTGAGTTTGGCACCCCTGGCCTAGATAGTGTTGTAAAGCACTATGGAGTTATATATAAGTCCAAGTGCTATTGATATTGCTAAGAATGGTCCACTCCAGATCCGTGTTTCTTAACCTCAGCAACTTTACGATGGGTGGACTTCAAGTCCCAGAATTCCCCAGCCAGCCATATTGGTTTTGAGGAATTCTGGGAGTTGAAGTCTACCCATCTTAAAATTGTTGAGGTTGAGAAACACTGGCCCAGATGGAAAACCATTGAGTTTGGTGTGATTACAATGGATTGAATTCTTCCTTTCGCATAGATATTGGCCTGGCTGCTCCTTTACAGGATGCAAAGCAAAATCATTCCTCTCTTGCTTAAATGAGGAATCGCTTATCTTTGTGAGGTAGGCTATCTTGATTCTTCCTGTGTGCCTAAACATTTTCTAAAATCTGTATTTTCTCCCCCCGCAGGCTCTCAGCAGAACGTTGACAAAGCACTGACCCTGATTGGAAAGAAGTTCAAGGATTTGAGTCTCACCAATATCTATGCTCCACCACCCCCACCGTTGCCATTGCATTCCCTCCCCATGACCTCCTGGGTAAGCACAAACTCAAAATTCTGGGTCCCATTTTAGTAGAACTGGAGAAGTTGCTGGTTTTGGAAGGACTTTGATTCATCAGTTGCTGGGTTGCACTATATCAGCGGTCACCAACTGGTGGTCCGTGGACCACTGGTGGTCCGCGAGAAAATGTTGGTGGTCCTCAGAAAATCTTTGCATTTTTTCATTTTTTATATTGCACTAAATCAGAGATCCTCAAACTATGGCCCCTGGGCCGGATACGGCCTGCCAAAGCAGTTAATCCCACTCGGTGATGGGATGGGGTCCTTCAGGCATTTAGCTTGGCTGCCTGTTTAGTAGCACCAGTGGTGGGAACTACCGGTTCTCTTCGTACACGCGCTTTGTGCGTGATCGCCACAAAGCGCATTAGGTATCTGCCCAACTGATACGGCAATCCACTCTGCCGCACCTATCAGCTGGGCTAAAAAAAAAGAAATAAAAGTAGGAATAACGTGGGGGCTGGCAGGAGGGCCCAGCTCCCAGACAAAGAGAACTGGTTCGGTGACGTCACATCGTCACAGCTACCGGCTTGGCCGAACCGGGCCGAACCGGGAGGAACCCACCACTGCGCCAGCCCCTCTCTCCCTCCCTCCTTGGGAGTCCAGGTGCTTCAGTGAACGGTGCATGAAACTTCAGCCGGGCTTCTCGAGAGACAGAGTTTGCCGGGGGGGAGGGGGGGACAATCTAGTGCCCGGGCTGGCTACAAGACAAACATTCATTCTTGGTCGTATTTGAGATTCCTAGCTGCAGTGGACAGCAAAGCTAGGTTTGATCCTGGGCGCTTCTCTTTGCTAAGAGGTGGCCATGCTAAGTGCCTGAAGGACTCCATCCCGTCACTAATTCATATTAGTGGTCCGCGGGATTTAAAGTTATGAATTTAGTGGTCCCTGAGGTCCGAAAGGTTGGTGACCCCTGCACTATATGGTCCCTTGCTTTCTTGTCACCATCTCCGTAATGACCATTTCAAAGCATCTTAGCCAGATGTCTTCTTGGTGATATTTTTTTTTCTTGGAGGTGGAAGCATCTGCAGAATCCAGAGCTTTTCTCAAAAGGTTGAAACAACAACCTCCCAACTGGCTTGTACAGGTGTGTAAAGTTAGACACATGTACTAAAGGAGCTTGAGCATCTGTTGGAACACTGATTTCACGTGTCATGGGTTGACCTGTATCCTTGAGAGCTTCTGATCTTAAGATTGTGATGCATTGATGAAGATTTGGGAAGTTGTCTGTGCGTAGCAGAGGTTGGGAACTTGTAGTCCTAACAGCCACCCACCGCCTGTTTTTCAGAAACACTCTGCCAGGGTGTAAACCTGCAGGACAAACAGCCTGTTCTGTTGAAGTGGGAAGAAAGAGAGGGAATAAAACTATCAGAGAGAAAATAAGGGAGCTGTGAAGAAGAGAGGAAAAGGGAGTACCAATACAAGATAATATTTGTAGTTCAGAGTTGAACTGTGGAATCCTTGCTGCTCTCTGAGCTTGGTGGTTATTTTTGTTTTTGTAGACGTTTCATTACCTAACTAGGTAACATCATCAGTTTGGGTTGGAGGTTTGTTTCTGACATCGGTGGGCAGGGCATTCTTCTGTACACATTCATACAGAAAGAATAGTTATTCCTTAGTGGAGGTTTGCCACTGTACTGTAAGCAAATTTCTGCCATTGGCATGTTTTCTGAAATGTTTAACACCCATATGTGGTACTAAGAGAAGGGAATATTTGCAGGTTTCACTATGGAGTGAAATTATCTTAGGGTTTCCAGAGAAATGATTCTGAACTAATGGCATGGTAAAGTATTTCAAATAAAATTTCCAACTGAGCTCATTAAAGTGGTCCAATATAAGCCAACATAAAAGAGAAATCTTGAATTTTCCAAAAGGGTCTACTTAACTTTCATAACAATTGTAAGAAATAGTGAAAGGTGATTATTGTCCCATGGTTTTATAAATCGGGGCTTCTGAACCTGGGCCACTTTGAAACATGTGGACTTCAACTCCCAGAATTCCTAGCAATGCATTGTTGGCAAGGGAATTCTGGGCGTTTTTCAAAGTTGCTCATTTTGAGAAATATTAGATCAGTCAGATCTGCCACAACTTAAATCTCTAACTGGAAATGATCCTTAGCTCCATCGGTTGAGAAAGGTAATAGTTTTATTAGAAGTCAAGTGCATTGCAATATTGCAAAGCCAGAACTGAGAATCTCGTGCCAGCATCCCTAAGTTCAACTTTTCCCTCCTTTATCTATCACTCATTGCTCACATCCCAGTGTAACCAATTAGAGGCAAGATGTTTTCATAATGAATCACTCCAAGCGTAGTTTAGTTGGGAGCTCCCTCCTCCTTCCAGCTGGATGACCTTGAGGCAGCTTCTGGAGGAGATACAGCACTTACTTTCATTTCCCCAAGCATTCTCCCTCTTCAGCCAAGTTACCATGTAGGATGTTGTAGTCTATGCAGTACAAAGGGTAGCAAGTTGCTTAACTCTGCTCTCATTTCCATATAGTGTTATAATCTGTAGCTTGGAAATTAAATGCCATTACTTGTGCATGGAAATACTTCTCTCTTCATCCTTCTGTGGCAGCTCATGCTTCCTGATGGAGTTACAGTAGAAGTTATTGTGGTTAATCAAGTCAACGCCGGGCACTTATTCGTACAACAACACACGCATCCCACTTTCCACGTCCTTCGTAGCCTAGATCAGCAGATGTATCTCTGCTATTCCCAACCTGGGATTCCTACGATGCCAACCCCAGTAGAGGGTAAGTCTTCTCCGATTTGGTTTTCATGCCCCTTTGCACCAATGATAAGAGGAGATAGTGTTGGTTTTATCACCAAAATGAAACCAGAAAAGAATCGTTCTTCAACCTTCTGGCTTTTTGCTATTATAGGAGAGCCAGTTTGGTCTAGTGGTTAAGATATCACACTAGAAACCAGGAGACTGTGAGTTCTAGTTTCGCCTTAGACATGAAAGCCAGGTGGGTGACTTTGGGCCAATCATCGGGATGGTGAGTTCTAGTCCCGCCTTAGGTATAAAGCTAGCTGGCTGGTTTGGGCCAATAACCAGGAGATTGTGAGTTCTAGCCCCACCTTAGGCATGAAAGCCAGCTGGATGACTTTGGGCCAATCACAGGGGATGGTGAGTTCTAGTCCTGCCTTGGGTATGAAAGCCAGCTGGATGACTTGGGTCAATCACCGGGAGACTGTGAGTTCTAGTTTCACCTTAAGAATGAAAATCAGGTCGGTGATTTTGGGCCAATCATCGGGATGGTGAGTTCTAGTCCCATCTTAGTTATAAAGCTAGCTGGCTGGTTTGGGCCAATAACCAGGAGATTGTGAGTTCTAGCCCCACCTTAGGCATGAAAGCCAGCTGGGTGACTTGGGCCAATCACCAGGAGACTGAGTTCTAGTTTCACTTTAGGCATGAAAGCCAAGTGGGTGATTTTGGGCCAATCATCGGGATGGTGAGTTCTAGTCCCGCCTTAGGTATGAAAGCTGTCTGGCTGGTTTGGGCCAATCACCAGGAGACTGTGAGTTCTAGTCAGTGCAGTGAGTGGCTGCCTGAAACTGAGCATCATTCTTCCAGTATTGATGAGGAGGGAAAAAAACTTGAGAAGCTGTAAAGTGGTGGGAGTACTGTTAAAAAAATATTCACTGTTTCTGCAGTTAAGCAATTTTAGAACAACAGTGAAATCTTGTGAAAGGGAAGATATTCATTATTACCAAAATACTGCTAAATTGGAGAGTAAGTCACCTGTGGTGATTTTTATATTTTTATAGATAGTCCTCGACTTATCGCAATTGGGTCCGAAATTTAGGTTATAAGTCGAGGCATCCACATGACTGGATCCAATTTTATAACTGTATTTAGGGTGGTTGTTAAATGAACCATACAGTCATAAGTCTGAATCCATTCTCCCAAATGGGTGTTTTTATTATCAGACACTGGAAGCTAGCAGGAAAATGTCACAAATCATGGTGACATGACTGTGGGACACTGAAACCGGTCATAAATGAGAGCTGGTTGGCAAGCTCCCAAAATAGGATTATGTGTGGGAGGGGCATTGACATTTTATAATGGTCAAAAGGGCTTTACGGTCCATAAAGCACCCTTTCTGAGGCGGTTATTAAATGACCGGTTGTAAGCCAAGAACTCCCTGTATATTTATTTATTTATTAAATTTATATAGCCATCCAATTTACCACTCTGGGTGGCCTACAGAATTAAAAATTAAAAAACCAATAAAACTACAAGAACATGCTCTCGGCATAATTTTTGTTATTTAATTTTATTCATTTGTTCATAGGGTTTATATACCCACCAACTCTGACAGGTTTAGGTAAAGGTAAAGGTTCCCCTCGCACGTATGTGCTAGTCATTCCCGACTCTAGGGGGCGGTGCTCATCTCCGTTTCAAAGCCGAAGAGCCAGCGCTGTCCAAAAATGTCTCCGTGGTCATGTGGCTGGCATGACAACGCCAAAGGCGCACGGAACGCTGTTCCCTTCCCACCAAAGGTGGTCCCTATTTTTCTACTTGCATTTTTTACCTGCTTTCAAACTGCTAGGTTGACAAGAAGCTGGGACAAGTAATGGGAGCTCACCCTGCTACGCAGCACTAGGGATTCGAACCGTTGAACTGCTGACCTTTCGATCAACGAGCTCAGCGTCTTAGCCACTGAGCCATCACATACTTTTTCTGACAGGTTTACCTACCTTATTTATGTAAATAAGATTACAGGTAGCCTGCAACTTACAATAGTTCGTATAGTGACTGCTTGAAGTTACAACCGCACTGGGAAAAAAAAGATTTATGACCGTTTTTCACACTTAACGACTATTACTATGGTTACGTGATTTACATTTGGATGCTTGACAACCGGTTCATATTTATAATGATTGCAGTATCCCGGGGTCATATGATCACCTTTTATGACCTTCAGACAATTAAAGTCATATTGTCAAATTTTTCAGCTTTCAATTTCCAAACATTAGGGGTGCTCAAAAGTTGTCACATGCCTTGGGGATTGTAAAGATATTTGGGTTACTTTAATATAATTTACATGTGCTTGGTAAGTAACTACATAAATATCATAACTTTTTAACATTTTGTTTGTTTCATTTTCCTTGGGAAGCCAGATTCACTTAACAACCGTGTTAGTAATTTAACAACTGCGGTGATTCACTTAACAAGTGTGGCAAGAAAGGTTGTAAAATGGGGCAAAACTCACTTAACAAATTTCTCACTTAGCAACATAAATTTTGGGCTCAACTGCGGTCGTACGTTGAGGACTACCTAGATAAAATACAGAATACATCAATAACACTAACACAGGAAGCAATTTTTTAATCTCCCAATGATGATGGGAACAGCTCACAGCATTCCCACCCACAAGTCCCAGTTTCTTTGATACATGTCCTTGGGGTAATAGTATCCATTGAACAAATGACGCTAATTGGCATGGAGCATTTGGCATTGGCATCCATTTGATGAAATGTTGACCACATTTCTTCAGGTTCCATTTGGGGCCGAGACCGTCTTGCCACCTGCAAGGTTTGATGATTTCTGGAAAAAAAAAGAAAGGAATACTATTACGGAGTGGTTACAAGTAGTCCTTCAATTACGACTTAGTAACTTTTAGGTCACTTTAGCAACCTTTCAAAGACCACTTAAAGTAGTGGCCAAAATTGTGGAAACCTTTTGGGAAAAGTGTATTTTCTAAAACCAGCTAATAACACCAATTTTTTTTTTTTTTGGAGGAGTACCATAAAATTATGTATCAATGGAAAGATAATTTAATCAAGAATGTCATGCAATAACTTTTATGAAGGATTTGCTATTAGAATAGCAGTTACAGTATAAAGAAGAAAAGTGAAACACGTAGAAAAAATGAGATATACAAAAATTATCATGTCAGCTAATAGTTGGGTAACCTTTAGCATGAATTATGGCCTTTACAATGTCTTCCCATGGAGTGAACCAAGACTTTTAGTTCTGCAGCTGTTATCATGTGAAACCAAGATTGAATGATTGCTTCTATTAACTGTGTCGCTTCTGACTAACAAGTTTCTTTAGTTGGCTCCATAGATTTTCAATTGTGTTAAGGTCTGGGCTATTCCCAGGCCATTCCATCAATGGAATAGGACTTTCTTGAAATTCCAAAAAAAAAAAAAAAAAGTGGTGTTATTAGCCATCAAACCTCAAAAATACACTTTTCCCAAAAGGTTTCCACTATTTTGACCACTTAATGTAGTAACCTTTCAAAGTTCCAATGATCCCCTACCAAATGGTACTTTCAACCTGGTTTTAAAGTTTTGACATCTGCTCCCCCATGGACATGGGACTGCATTTTGGTTACTTAGCAATTGGCCCACATTTATGGCCATTTGTAGTGTCCTGCAGTCATGTGATTGCAATTTACACTGTTCTGGGCCCAAATTGTCATTTGCTTACAGTTTTTACCAAAGACGCCCCATAGCAGGCAATGGCTTTGTGTAATGACCACAGATGCATTTAACTATTATAATGATTTGTTGGACGATCACTGCAAAAAAGGTTGTAAAATGGGATGGGTCACATGATGACTCGCTTTATGACCATCGTAATACCCATTAAAATCATAATGGGCATGCTCCATTATGATCATAAGTCGAGAACTTCCTGCAACTTGAAAGGCTGTTAGTAAAGAAAGGATTTAAGGCAGATCCCATTCTTCTACAGCAGAGATTATGACTGGTGGACTTCAACTCCCAGAGTTCCTGGCTGGCTCAGGAATTCTGGGAGTTGAAGTCCACAGGTCATAAAAGGGCCAACATTCCCCACCCCTATTCTACAACAACTACCCCCCCTTACTTTATTTCCTAAAAAGCTTGTTGCATTGCATCCTGAATTGTTCCCAATTTTTCTGCTTTACAGTTGGCGTTGTCTGTGCCGCACCGGGTGTGGAAGGCGCGTGGTGGCGGGCACAAGTGATTGGCTATTTCAAAGATGCCAATGAAGTGGAAATCCGATATGTGGATTATGGTGGATACGAACGAGTCAAGATTGACACGCTTAGACAAATCAGGTGAGTTGAGGTAACCACAGGAGTTCCTCACCAAGTGGTTGGCATCCTGAATTCTATGAATGTTGAAATAGATGGACCTTGGCTCATCCTTGGAAACTCTTTCCAGATTCTCCACTTTCAACTAAGGCAGATTTGTCCAACATTGGCCACTTTAAGACCTGTGGACTTCAACTCCCAGAATTCCCCAGCCAACATGGCTGGCTGGGGAATTCTGGGAGCTGAAGTCCACAGGTCTTAAAGTGCCACTGTTGGACAAACCTGAACTATAGATGAACATCAGTGGTCTGGATGAATCAGCTGGAAAGGATGATTGTAACTCAATGTAGCGGTTAAAACGTTAGCTTTCGTTGGGTGGGTAGTTTGATTGAACCATTCTTGCAATTATGTGATTGAAATTTGAAGGTTTCACAATCGGCAGGCGTTTATAACTGCCAGCGCCCTCTGCTCAAGTGATTGCCATTTGCATGTCTTGACAAGCAAAGTCAATGGAGAAACCAACAATAAAATCACCAGCCATGGTTACTTGATGTCTCTCTTTATGACCATATTGCTTTGCAACATCATTGCTGCTCCCAATTGTGGTTGTTAAGTGAGGGATACCTGTATGTATTTTTACATACGAATGTATGAATGGTGTGCTGTGTTTTTAAATTCTGTGACTTGATCTTGGACAAAAAAATAAACAGCTAAATAAATAAACTCTAGTTTAGTCATACTAGGTGTAAGTTGATCTTGAAAACCGATTGGCTGACTTTCAAAATTCTGTTGTATTGCTTTATTAGCAATAAAGATCTTTCTCGCAATACAAGAAATTCTTAAGTTGGGCAGCTACACACACACACACAGCTGTAAGTAGTCAGGGGGCCAAGTTTAAGGCCACATTGAACCAAGAGCTGGTCATAGGTTATGCTAGTTTCACTTAACAATCACATGATCCCCTTAATGACTGCAATGACTCACTTAACCACTGTAAAAACAGTTGTAAAATTGAGTCAAGTCACGTGATGGCTTGCTTAAGGACTGCAATGGGGAGCAAAATTCTGGGTTCGATCGCATTTGTAAATGAAGGACTATTGGCAAAAATAACATTGACTCCTGGGATAGTCAAATTGGGCTTTTTTTTGGGGGGGTCAGTATTAATCATTTTGGGGAACTCTGGTCTAAGCCCAGTAGCTTGCTGCCAAAAATATTTTCATTTTTTTCCCCCAAGGAGCTAGAGAGAAGGAAGCTTTGGCTCTCAAATTGTAAACCTAGACATTTCTATGTTGCTTTAATTCATTTCGTTATTATCACCCTTTTTTTTCTCTCTCTAAAGGTCTGACTTTGTAACCCTGCCGTTCCAAGGAGCTGAGGTTCTTTTGGACAACGTGGTGCCACTTCCAGGTAGTACCCACTAGAAACCTGAGAGAGAGGTGTCTTATCTTTGTGGTTTGGGATTTTATAAGAAAATCAAGAATGGTATACGCCAAGCTCTGTCTTTTCAACTTGGGGGTCAGGCTGCACACTTTTTGTAATGATCCATGACTGTAAACCTAAATTTCACATAGTTGCCTCCAGTTTCTAAGATCAAAGCAGTGGTGAAATCTAAAATTTGTTACTACCGGTTCTATGGGCGTGGCTTGGTGGGGGGAGGTAATATGACTGGGTGGGCGTGGCCAATTTTTTTTTTACTTTTAAAGCCATTGTTTCTACAACCTCTTTGGCGAAGAGGTTGTAAAAAAATGCTTTCAAAAGGCTCTGATGATCCCAGCTGAGTTGCCTGATTAGCAGAGGCTTTTTTTTCTTTTAAAAGCCTTTGACTATCCCAGCTGAGCCGCTCGATCATCAGAGGGTTTTCCCAATGCATCTCTACTTGTTTCTGTATGCAAGGTAAACTTGGGTGTTGAGCAGGACAGCATTTAGATATGCAGGTAGAAGAAGTGAGAAAGCCACAGGAGAAGAAGTCCTTTTTCAGGTGATTATATGCAGGGGTGGGCTTCAAAAATTTAGCAAGGAGTTGTTTGCCTGGTTGCTCGGTGGGCGGGGCCATGATGGGCGTGGCCTAGTCGGCCTCCTTCACGGCGAAGGCGGGGGGCTTTTTGCCCTCCCCGGGTTCCGGAGGCTTTCTTTGAGCCTCCAGGAGGTCAGAAATGGGCCCGTTTCCGGCCTTCCTGAACATCTGGTAGGCCCATTTTTTGCCCTCCCCGAGCCTCCGCACGCGCCCTGCACTGGGGCATGCACGGATTCCTGGGAGCGGCGGAGCCAGCCAGGAGTGGGATTTGGGGGTTCTCCGAACTGCGCAGAATCTTAGCTAGAGGTTCTCCCGAACCCCTGCGAACCCTCAGCAGCCCACCCCTGATTATATGTCTGTGTCAGGCACAAAGAATCAGGACCACATGTTAAGCTGATTTATCACTAATGCTTATAAACAAGAAGATAGTCAACAAATGGTTTAGCAGTAAAATTGGCACTAGATAAAAGTCAACGGAATTCAGGAAGGGTTGGGCTTAGTTTGTGAGAACGTAAGGACTCTGGGCTGATTACCCTCTTGACTCTGCCCCCGAGCTGTGCTTGTCCTTCTACATTCTGTTCCCCATTTGTTTATGTTTTAACTAGTTTAATAAAGCTGCCCAACTTAGAGTGGCCGGCATACCAAAAGTAGACCCAAATAATAAACAACCCCCCCCCCTAAGATTAAAACAGACATAATATATCAATACAAGTAGTCCTTGACTTACAACCAGTTACCTAGCTGCTGTTCAGAGTTACGACTGATCTACCGCGGAGGTATTTATGAACTGGATTTGAAGATATGACAGTACCCCACCCCCAAGTGATCACAAGACTGCACTTTAGGTGTTTAGAAACAGCATTTAGGGCAGTCACATGACCACATTTTACAACGTTTTTGTTGAAAGCTGGCATTTACTTCCAGGTTTTAGCAAAACCACGTTCCTAGCAAACCATTGATTTGCTTAATGACTACCATTAAAAAAATAGATTGGTCATGTCACTGAGTGCTTTATGACTAATCATGGGTTACGACTGTGATTGGCAAGGTCGTAACTCCAAGACTAGCTGTACAGGACACAAAATTTCAAGTGGCAACCAAGCACCATAACCCAACAACTGAAAGGCGGCTTCATTCATCCAGCCAATCAATAAATTGCATTGGTGGAAAAATGATGGGAGGGACCGAGTTCGGATTCTGCTGAGACTTAACTTCTAACTCAGGAACTTACCATATATACCCGAAGATAAACTGAGAATTTTAGGTGCCAAAATATACCCCCGAAATTGGGTTTGGCTTACCTGCAAGTGTATTTGGTAACACTTTTTAAAACTACCTGCATTTACCCTACTTGCATATAAATCCATCTCTGTATAAGGTGACCCTTGAGTCTTTAACCGAAATACTATGAAAATCCAATTATCCATTAACAAGCCAATTGTGAAAATTAAAACATGAAAATTTTGAGGCTCAAGATTATTCACAGATGGGTTTACACACAGGTGTATGCTATATTGTATTCTCTGTGTAATACTTTTTCTGCTTTCTTCGTGATTTTCATGCTTTGGGTAATTTTTAAAGTTGGTTCTTGTTCCTTCCTCCTTCCCATCTCCCCCACCCACCCCCCAAAAAAAAGGCACGAATAATCCAGAAAGATTTCAGGAGAGTTTCTGTATTGTTTAATTTGTTCTGGATTCAGGGACCACTTTGAATAAGTATTCTTTCTCTTCTCCTCCTTTCTATTACAGATGATGATCAGTTCTCATCTGAAGCTGACACGGCTGTTAGTGAAATGACCAGGGGCACACCCTTACTTGCACAGGTAAGTGTAACATAATCAAATCTGCTTTGATTTGATTAAACCTGGGAAAAAGCATTTGTGGTGACAAATTCTTTTTTCTTCCCATTAATGAGGGAGGAGGAAGTGAATGTCAAACAAGTAAGAAATGGTAATTTGGTAGACTCCAAATTTCTTGATTTCTCAGTGATCAGACCTGATGTTCAACAACATTTGCCATCAAGCCTGCCCGTGGCTTGTTCAAACTCACTTTAATGTTCAATCCATTACATCCATTACAAAAGCCATCCCTGATGGGCTTTTTAATATGGCTGTACACCGCCCTGAGTCCTTCGGGAGAAGGGCGGTATAGAAATCTAATAAATCAAATTAAATCAAATCAAAACCCACCCGGTTAGTCAGGAAAAGTATGTTCTGGACCCCATCAGTTAAAAGAATTTTGACTGGCGGGATCTAGGAAGTGAGCCTTCTCTGCTGTTACCCCTACTTTGTGGGACACTCTCTCTCTATCTCTAGAGGTGAGGCAGGTTTACACTCTTTTGGCCTTCTGAAAAGTAGTTAAAATGTGGCTCTGAAGCCTTGCTTGGGGTGCACAGAGAAGCATGCAGTCATGGGGCTGGTTAGCACCCTGAAAACTCTCCTCTTGTCTTTTAATTAATTTTTTAACATTCCTTGCCTCTTTAAAATTTTAAGTACTGTTTTTTCTGCTTTTAGTATTTTATTGTGTACCACCCAGAGATGGGCACTTCTTAAATACGATAGATAAATAAATAAATTATAATCTAGGCAAATTCTTGTCCAGTGAAAAGATTATAGTGATTTTGTTAGTGACAATCTAGGAAGATTTTAGATCCATTGCAGCCTGTCTAACATATGGCTCAAGGAGACACCTGTAGGAGAAGAGCAGAAGGGCTGGGGGAGGCAGAGTTAAATGTCTCATCAGCTTAGAGTTGTTTCATTCCCACAAGCACTCCAAGTCCAACCCCTCCTGAATCCCATTGACCCTTGTGCCAATTTAGTGTCAAACTTTAGCTGACCAAATTCTTCTGTATAGGCTTGAATTAATTTTCTTTGCTGCCACCTTACAGATGGCCCTGATCCTTTGTGCCTAACAAGAACCATGCATTAGGTGTGGGTAGGTATTAACTGGCTTCTCTATTTGTAGGTTACAAATTACGACAGTGCAACGGGCTTGCCACTAATACAACTGTGGAGCATGATAGGAGATGAGGTATGTGGATCAATTTTGGGAGAACAGCTCCATAATAGGTCACAGTGATCCTGGAATTAAATCACCAGCGCACTCATTATGATGATCCTTGGTGATTTTTAAACTGAAAGTGGGAGAGATCCTTCAGAAAATGTGCATTAGTAGCAGTGGTGGAATTCAGCCACTTCTATCCGGTTTGGGCAAACTGGTAGCGGCGGCTTTGGGAGGCTCCGCCCACCCAACCGGACGTCATCACATCCTGTTTTTTACCCCCTGCGCGCACTCACATTTGCGAACTGGTGGTGAAGGTAAGTGAATACTACCCCTGATTAGTAGGCTTCTTAGTAGGGTGCTGCTGTTCGGGGATGTTGTGTAGATATAGAAGGAGTAACAACTAGACTTCGTAGTTCAGAGAGAGGTTGGATCTCAGTCGAACGTCCCCACCTGCTCTGGGTTCGCCTTGATCCAGTCTTCCGGGGGGTGGGCAGGTGGACAGCACCAATGTCTTTCTGCAGTCTTCAGGCCAGCTTGTTAGATGGACAGCTGGTCTCCTCTTTAGTTGTGCCTCTTTGGGTGGACAGCAACAAAGCCTATAAGTCCTTTCACAGGATATGCCAATCCTTCTGATCCACGCAGACAGCACCAAACAATGTGGAAGAACTAAGCCAGCTTTGTTTCCCTCTTCAGGATCCCAGCTGCTTTGATGGAACCTGGCTGATACCTTTCTTGGAATTCTTTCTTATTACGTTTTTGCAAAACACTAAAGCAGGGGTCTCCAACCTTGGCAACTTTAAGACTTGTGGACTTCTACTCCCAGAATTCCTCAGCCAGCAAAGCTGGCTGAGGAATTCTGGGAGTGGAAGTCCACAAGTCTTAAAGTTGTCAAGGTTGGAGACCCCTGCACTAAAGAAAGGAAAGCAACTTGGGGCAGTCCAATTGGTGGGGGGGAAAATCTTGTTCGTGCACACGCATACAGAAACCCATCTGCTCTGCAAACCCAGGAATGATAGATCCCATTTTGGGGTTTCTTCAAATTCCTCTCTGTCCAAAAGCCAAAACAGAGAAAAGCCACAAATTTAGAGCTTTATCAGGAGGTACAAAGATAAGCCTTTCTGTTCATCCTCCAAATGGGGCCTATTTGGCAGGAATCGAGTGGCAATTTCCAGATTTTAGACTCTCCCGCAAAGGAGATTAGAATTTCCAGGTGAGCGTTTCTTTAGCATTAACTTAATGGGCTTGTCATCAAAAGGCAAAAATCTTTATTTACAATGAGATTATTTATTGAACTGAGAACTTCTCATTTTTGAGGGAAATTAGCTGCTAAGTGTGTTGCATATTAATGCTGCCTGCCATGGGATTTTTATTTTGCAACAGATAACATTTAAAAAAAAATTACCAATATTCTTTGGTGGAAGAGCATGTCAATTAAGCATAGGCAAAAGGATGGGGAAATTTTTATTTGAATTGGAGAGACTTGGTTTAAAATATAAACTTCACATTTTACGAACTGCGTGTACGCACACACTCTCCATAGATTGGAAACTCCGTTGCTACGTAACATGGTCCTTAAACAAGACATTATGTGACTGGGCTGAACTTGTGTCACTTTTCCCTGTGGCTATTAAGTGAATTATTGCAGTTGTTCAGTGAGTCAACCCATAACTGTGACTTGTGATCTGCTGCTGTTTTCCCACTGTCTTTGCTTGTCAGGCGTGTGTGTGATAATGAGACAGGTGAACTGTCGTATAAGTATGGGGGCTTTAAAGCTCCCTGAATGATGATCACTTGGCTGGGGGGGATGCTGCAATAGCCATAAGTTCAAGGACCAGTCATAAGTCTTCTTGTTCAGTGCTGTCACAACTTTGAACAGTCACTAAGTAAGTGGTCAGTAAACAAGGACTACCAGTGCTGACTTTCCACTTAAGATAGCTGCATGCACACACATACCCCAAATACTCATTGAAACTCTGTGCAGTATAGGTAGTCCTCGACTTAGAACAGTTCAGTTAGTGACCGTTCAAAGTTACAGCTGCACTGAAAAATGTGACTTATTCCGTTTTTCACACTTACTGACCATTGAGGCATCCCCATGGTCACATGATCAAAATTCAGACGGTTGGCAACTGACTCACATTTATGACGGTTGCAGCATTCCAGGGTCATGTGATCACGACCCTCTGACAAGCAAAGTCGATGGGGAAGCCGGATTCACTTAGCAACTGCAGCGGTTCGCTTAACAACCCTGGCAAGAAAGGTCATAAAATGGGGCAAAATTCACTTAACAAACATTTCACTTAGCAACAGAAATTTTGTGCTCGGTTGTAGTCGTAAGTCGAGGACTACTTGTAGAAACAAAACAGAACACCTCAAAAACATCTTCAATAATTATAATCGGGAATCGCCTCGGGATTCAAAGATTTGTTAAAGATAAGATGGGTTTAAAGGTTTTCCTGAATGAGATGCAGGTGCCAGTCCTACCACTGGGCAGCATGTTCCATGGCACTTAACAAAGCCATGGTTTATTGACTCACATGGTTGGGTTCTTCAGGATGCCTTTTCTGGATGTTTGCCCCAGATGAGCAAAATCCGTTTGACAAGACAATTTAAAGAATTATTCAATTACCAACAAAAAAGATCAAACTGAATAGCTGAATCCACTGAAAGAGAGAGGAAATTATGTTTAATTAAAACCAGCTCTCTACTAGCTTCAAAGTGAATTCTGCATCAGCTCAGCGTCAATGCAAAAAGCCAGTTGCAATTTCTTTTAAAACATTGCCCAGTGTCAGAAGGGCAGTCTCAGAGCAAATACCATTTCAGAATACAGCATTGGAGGAGGCAGAAGAATTTTTCTCAGCTAACAAAGTTTGTTAAAAAGTAGAATTATGCAGTGATTGTGATCTGTGGGTTTGGCAGTTGGAATTTCAAAAAGAGATTGCAAGTACCATTTGGGGGTCTGTTATAACTTCAGGCAGTCACTAAGCAAGAACTACATATATATACCGGCATATATATGTAGTTCTCACTGAATGACTGCCTGAAAATAAATGTGTGTGTGTATACACAAACACAAGCACACACATCTCACTTTTTAAACATTTAACCTTGATCACAAGAAATAATATTGACCAGTTCTTTCATTATGCTCATAAAGAACAAATTAATTATCAGAAAGTAAACACACATAATCAATTCAAAATGTTTTTCTGTTATAAAATGTCATTTTTTTGTGCTATTCTCCATGCTTGATATATCCATAGGTCTATATTTTTAAAATCCAATATTGTAGAGTTAGAAATTTCACTTTTTAATTAGGGTGAAAACGGCGGGAACTTTCAGAATCGGTTTTCACCAGTTGTGCCAACATGATGTATCCAATAAATTGTCTCAGAGTTCTGCTTTTTATGGGTGCAGTATTTGAAACGCTGACATCTGACTGTGCAAAATCACTTCATTGGCCCTGTTGTTGCTGGGATCACTCACTGATGTTTCTTGTTGTTTTCTCTTCCAGTTGGTGTCCATTAACCGAACATTGGTGGAACGAGGATTTGCTCAGTGGGTGGAAAGCTACTAGCAAACCCCTTAACCCATCTTCTGGACTGTTCTTTCCTCTATTTTTTCCCCTGTCCCTTTGACTTTCTTTCCTGTTTTTGGCACTGTTTCAAAATTAGGATTTTGTAGTCCTTCTTCCCACCCCTTTCCCCCTCCCCTCCCCACCTCCCCCCCCCCTCACGCAAATCAGTCATTATTTCCACCAGCAATTTGTGACAAATTCATCTGACTGACCACAGTTTGTATTGCATACCTCATTTTGTTGAAAAAGGCAGGGAGTTGTACCATAAGCCATTAAACAAAAACAAACCACAGCTTTAAAACTTGGCTCTTCCCCTTTGGTCAAATGTCAAGTTGTTAAAAAAAAAAAGAAAAGAAAAGAAAATAATTGTAATAATAGAGCAAAGAGGTTTGCACCAGGTTGGCTGTGTATCGTTTAAGGCGTGTGTTGAACGTATCTAAATTTCGTAAAAGTGACTGCTGCCTTGACATTAAACTGACTTGAAATAAGAGGAGATAAATTTGATTCAGAAATCCCCCCCCCAAAAAAATAATAAAATATTTGAAACTTGGGAGCACATCCGAAATAATAGGCATATCCGTGTTTCTAACCACAAAAGCTAGCTACCTACCTACCTTCCCTTTGGTTCTAGGTAAGGCCACATGTGATTGTGACTTCACTTTTAATTAAGGCTTGGTTTGTGCAAGAAACCAGGATACATTCGTTTTGCAGACCACCTGAGACAATGAATTTGACTTCGACCACTACAGCTGCGGCGTTTTTTTAAAATTCCCGATCATGTTGAATACACAGAGAAAAGAAAAAAATGGATCGCCAATCCTGATTGTAAGACATCACTGTTTTCTAGCTGTTTGGAAAAAAAAAACCTATGTAAATATATATAAAAATCATTGTAATATTTTGTACAAGAGAAAAAAAAATTACTGGAGAATTAAAAAAAAAAGGGAACTTCAAACAAAATGAATTTTTTTTCCATACCAAAATATCCTCTGTAGAGAAATAGTTCGGGGTGTATCATTTACACAGCTTAAAACACTAGAATGCGTGAAAAAATTTCTGACATTTGTATAGCATGATACTTTCCCCTGCTTGCTGTATGGTAGGAAGAGTAATCAGCAAATTCTTATTGCTTTTTTTGCTGTACAGATCTGACTGAATGGGGAAAAAACGAGTTAACATTTGGAATTAATATTGCAGTGGCGTCTTTTTTTTTTTTTTTTGCTCCTTTTTAGATTGGTTTCAAATGTGGAATTAAAAAAAAAAGAATCAAGTAATTTAAGCTAATTTAATACTATTAAAATATAAATGAATTTAAAACATGATTGCTGAGTTGGGAGTTATTACCGAAGGGAGAGAATGTAAAAATGTCTTGTATGTATGTCAATTCTATTACAGATTTTTTTGAAATATTGGTCTTATATAGAATATGGAGTGTATGGCAAAACCTTCTTCCTCAAAAGATGTAAAAAAAAAAAAAGTATTGTGTGAATCAGTCGACCTTTAAGATTTTCAGCAATTAAATGCCTCTAAATGTGAGGGACTAGTGTCATGGATTTCTTTTGTATGATTAAGGTGCTTGGTTAAAAGACTTGGCCAAATTTTTTCAGGGAACTAATTTTTCACTTTTTGAGAAAATTCCCTGGCTGGGGAATTCTGGGAGTTGAAATAGCAATAGCACTTAGACTTATATACCGCTTTACAGTGTTTTTTACAGCCCTGTCTAAGCAGTTTTTACAGAGTCAGCATCTTGCCCCCAACAATCTGGGTGCTCATTTTACCCACCTTAGAAGGATGGAAGGCTGAGTCATCCTTAAGCCTGGTGAGATTTGAACTGCCAAACTGCAGGCAGATGGCAGTTAGCAGAAGGCGCCTGCAGTACTGCACTCTAACCACTGCGCCACAGTGGCGCCACATATCCACATATCTTAAAGGTGATGAGGTTGAGAAACATTGACCTAATAATAGAGTTTGGGTCTTCATTTTGATTTTTTAATTGCCACAATCAGGACTCAAAGGTGTACAAAAGGAATCGCAAGATCAGTGGACACAAACATCCATGATACACTGCAACCATTACAGCAGTGAGTGCAGTCACAAAATGGCTGCCATGAAGTCAGTCACCGAAGAACCAGAAAGCAAAGGGGTAAGATTGTATAAGGCCTTCCTACTTGTTTTGCTACCACCACTACCCACCCCTTGCTAATTGTTAATCAGGAAAGGTTGAGAAGAACTAGAATATTATAGGTAGCCCTCTACTTACAACCATAAATGGGACCACAATTTCTGTTGCTAAGCAAGATGGTTGTTTAATACCTTTTAAGCAGGGGTGAAATCCAGCAGGTTCTGAGAACCGGTAGCGGAAATTTTGAGTAGTATAGAGAACCGGCAAATACCACCTCTGGCTGGCTCCAGAGTGGGGAGGGAATGGAGATTTTGCAGTATCCTTCCCCTGCCACACCCACCAAGCCACGCCATGCCCACCAAGCCACGCCCACAGAACCAATAGTAAAAAAATTTGGATTTCACCACTGCTTTTAAGTCCCGTTACGTGTTAAACGAGCCACTGTCATTGTTAAGTGAATCTCGGGGGTTCAGCAAATCTAACTTCCCCATTGCTCATCAGAAGCCAGCTGGGAAAGTTACAAAAGATGATCACATGACTCCAGGATGTCATACACATGGCTCCAACTGTCATAAATACTAGTTGCCAAACTCCTGAATTTTGAACATATGTCCCGGAGGGTGGGGGTGGGGTGTTATGACATTCATGAGGACTGGTCGTATATCACTTTTTCATCCATTGTAACTTCAAATGGTGGTTAAAGGAATAGTTGTAAGCCAAGGACTATCTGTATAGCCAAACTGGTGCTAGTTTAAACTCTTAAGGACCTGGATTGTGAGCTTTTGCGCGTAAGAGAAAATGCCAGCAAGCAAAAATTACTAGAGGTTTAAAAGTCCTACATGGGGATTATTTTAGGCCCGGGGTACAAGGCTTAGGCCCGGGGTACTTGCAGGACCATCTCCTGCCTGCTTCCCACCGTCCTGTCCACTCTCATAGAGCCACTCTCCTCAGGGTACCGTCGATCAGGCAATGCCGTCTGGTGACGCCCAGGGGTAGGGCATTCTCTGTGGGCGCCCCTACCCTTTGGAATGAACTACCCAGCGAGCTCTGGACGGCCCCGGATCTCCACTCCTGTCGAGACCTGAAGACTTGGCTATTCCAACGAATGGGCTGATGCTGATTCTTGGGTTTTATTATTTATTGATTTTAATTTGGTTTTAATGGGATTTTATTATTTTATCATTGTATGTTTTTAATCTGTGTTCGCCGCCCTGAGTCCTTCGGGAGAAGGGCGGCATATAAATACTGCCAAATAAATAAAATAAATCTTCCAGATAAACCTTCAGCACTTTCAATGTTGTGCACACAACATCTGTTTCAAGTGCAAAACGAGGTTGACAGAATAAAAGTTGGAAGGGATCTTGGAGGTCTTCTAGTCCAGCCCCATGCTTGAGCAGAAGACTCTACCAGTCCAGACAAGTTGACAAACTGATCAACTGACATCGATCAATTTGGACCCGTAGGGAGTGTGCTGATTTCGGAACAAGGTTGATGTCAAGTTCAGATCACACAAAAAAATGATTTCGAAACACCCTGGTTTCACACTGTGGGATCACTATTGTGCAGAAGTTTGTGCTTTGGTGCACAAAAGGAGCGTTTGGAATTGGGTGAAATCAACCCCAGAGTTCTCACTTGAGGCACAAACTGAACTTACCCTATTTTGGATTCAATGCGAAGACCCAGCTTTAGAGAAGTCTGGGATGTTGGGAAGGATGGAAGGTAAGGGAAGAAGAGGCTCATCAATGGGAAAAAGGAGGGACTCAGTTACAGAGGTGATGGTGGGTACACCATTGGAGTTATCTGAAAGACCAGGCTGATCATTACTGAGAAAATCTATGTGGTTGCTAAGAGTTGACAGTGACTGGATGGCATGTAATCAATGAAGCGGATGGTAAATACAGTATTTCTCTTGCAAGACTTAGTTAACTCCATGCCTGCTTTTTAAAATAGCAATAGCACTTAGACTTATATGCCGCTTTACAGTGCTTTACAGCCCTCTCTAAGTGGTTTACAGAGTCAACCTATTGCCCCCAACAAGCTGGATCCTTATTTTACCAACCTTGGAAGGATGGAAGGTGAGTCTGGTGGGATTTGAACTGCCAAATTGCAGGCAGCTGATAGTCAGCAGAAGTAGCCTGCAGTACTGCACTCTAACCACTGTGCCACCGAGGTAAATAAAGTAACTTATAATGTGCTTTGGTCAAATCAGGAGCCTTGGTGGCGCAGCAGACTAAAGTGCTGTTAACTAGCACCAGCTGCCTGCAATTACTGCAAGTTCAAATCTCACCAGACTCAAGGTTGACTCAGCCTTCCATCCTTTCGAGGTAGGTAAAATGAGGACCTGGATTGTGGGGGCAATAAGCTGACTTTGTATAAAAAAGAACACCGCTTGGGGGGGGCCGAAAGCCCTACTAAGCAGGTATATACAAAAGTATGAAGGCTATTGCTTAACGCATTGTAAGCCGCCCTGAGTCTCCGGAGAAGGGTGGCATATAAATCGAACCAATAAATAAATAAATAAAATAAAATAATGAGGCAGCTTGTGATAAGCCCTTCATCTGGAGAAGAACTTTGATTTTCTTTAAGGAAAGAACAAGTGTAGTATTTTTTTTGTCTCTTTCATAGCCAAAGAGTTCCTCAAAGGCAAGATTGTGTAAAAGTAATTATTTGAATAATCAGGGGTCAGCAGAACCCTCTCCCAGAAAGCTATTTTTGCACACCAGAGTAATATTAATACAACAGCCCTGAAAAAAGGGACATGACTTTTTCACACCACCGTTGCAGGATCTCCATTGTCACATGATCAGAATTTGGATGCTTGGCAGCTGGCTCAAAATTTATGACGGTTGCAATGTCCCGGGGTTATGCGATCACCTTTTGCAACCTTCTGACAAAGTCAATGGGGAAGTCAGATTCACTTAACAACCGTGATACTAATTTAGGAACTGCAGGGATTCACTTAACAAATGTGGCAAGAAAAGTCATAAAACAGGACAAACTCACTTAAAAGTGTCTCGCTTAGCAATGAAAATTTTGGGCTCAATTGTGGCTGTATGTTGAGGACTGCCTATACCTGATTTGCTCTCTTATTAGTTTGTACCTATCAATTTAGCTCAAAAACACATCTCCCCTGTCATTTAATTGTTCGATACAGAGAATGTATTAATTCAATAACCATATAGATATACTTTGTAAACACAGACTTAAAGGGGGGAAGGATGGAGAGATTGCAAAAGACATGAAAGAGTAGTTTGCAATCAGAGCAAGGCTGATGTCCAGTGTTAATCCTAATAGTAAGAGCAGATTTGCAAAAGAAGCAATTACTGGAGAAAAATGTGCTTTCCTGTATTTTCCAGCAGAGGTTGGATAGCTATCCATCACGGTTACTTGGATTGAGATTTGCATTGACAGGAAGTCAGATTCAATAGCTAACACCGATGTTTCTCAACCATGGAGACCTTAAGATGTCTGGACTTCAACTCCCAGAATTCCCCAACCAGCCATGGCTGGCTAGGGAATTCTGGGAGTTGAAGTCCAGATATTTTAAAGTTATCAAGGTTGAGAAATTTTGCCCTACACCAAGGATTTTCAAAACTCTAATGATGGAAAATTGTCTGGATTTGAGTGAACTTTATTTTTTTGGTCTTTCAGGGAAGCCCACCAAGTTCTCACAAAGTCCTGTGAAAAACAGTAGCAAAGTCTCCATTTAAACAACATTTTCCAATGGAAGAATTCAGACAATTTGAAGCACTAAAAGGAAGCAGTCAGTAGATGGCAATACAGCCTAAGAGATCAAACTCTATTTCTTCTGTTGAGTTTTCCAAGTCTCCCAAAAGTAAATAGAGCATCCGGAAATGCATCTCTCCATCAGCTCAGAAAAAAAAGGGTTCTTAATTACAAGTGGACTCCAATTTACAACCATTCGTTTAATAAGCGTTCAAAGTAGTGACAAATATATATTCTTGGATAAATTGTGTTAAGAGTGTTTTTATGTATAGTGACACAAATATTAAACTTTTAAATGCCCCCTTCTGGGTGTTTTATTTATTTATTTATTTATTTGCCTTATTTTGTCATAACTCTTCAATGATCAATATTCATTTATTTATGTGTTTTTACAGACATTTTAGGGTATCTCATCCAAAGATTCTTGGTGGTTTAAAGGTCATAGAAAAAGCAAAGCCCCTGAATCTATGCATAACGGTACATGTTATTATGTCAACCGAGGGATGTCTTCAAAGTATAATTTAAAAAATCAAGATGGCAGCCATTACGGTGTGATCCAAGCTCTGCTTATTTTTAATGACACAAAAAACAAGGCATAGGTTCAATCATACCTGTCGCAGTTGCTGTCTTTGGACACAACCCTTTATAATTGGCCAGATTCCAAGCTGCTGTCACAGAAGGGAATATCTGTAGCTTGGAGTTAAATTGTGGAGACCTTGGTGCTCTCTGAGTTTGGTTGTTTTTTTCCAGACATTTCATAACCCAACTAGGTAGGCAAGAGCCTGGTGGTGCAGTGGACTAAGTGCTGTTAAAGTAGCACTTGTTGCCAGCTGCCTGCAATTACTGCAAGTTCGAATCTCACCAGGCTCAAGGTTGACTCAGCCTTCCATCCTTTCGAGGTAGGTAAAATGAGGACCCGGATTGTGGGGGCAATAAGCTGACTTTGTATAAAAAAGAACACCGCTTTGGGGGGGGCGAAAGCCCTACTAAGCAGGTATATACAAAAGTATGAAGGCTATTGCTTAATGCATTGTAAGCCGCCCTGAGTCTCCGGAGAAGGGCGGCATATAAATCGAACCAATAAACAAACAAACAAACAAACAAACAAATAAACAAACAAACATCATCAGTGCTAGAAGGGAGACTTTATGTTTATGTTGTCTTCCAAAATAGGCAAGGAGAAGGCCCACTTTTTAAGCTTCCTTAAGGGTCTGGCCTGTCATCTGAGAACCAGTTTTTTCAAGTGACTTCTTGGGCTAGGTGAAATATTCAGCATGATCTCTCAAGTGGATTCAGTGTAAGACTTGTTTCCAGGCCCCAGGTGACCTAAGCTTCTGGACTAAAATAAAAACCAAAACTATTTTACTATTTTAAAAAATTACAAGAAAATGCTATTTACATGTGATTTCTAATTTCCAACTGATCTCATGTGGGCTGTACAGAGAAAACGATCAAAGAGCCAGATGTGGCCCGGGGGGGGCATAAAATGACCAGGTCTGGTGTGGAGGCTGTAGCATTTTTAAAGCTAAAATGAAACAGGATTGTTGGATGGCCAGTCTAATGTGCAGAAGTGTACGGTGAGGTTACTTATAGTTCAGTGTTTTCTGGGTATGGAATGGGATCGGTTTCATTCAATAAACCATGGTTCATTTAATCACAGATGGGGTTCCAGTGGAATGGCTTGCCTCCAGAAGTTGTGGATGCTCCAACACTGGAGGTTTTTAAGAAGAAACTGGACAGCTATTTTTCTGAAATTGTATAGGGCCGTGATGGCGAACCTGTGGCACGTGTGGCATGCGAAGCAATATCTGCAGGCACGCGAGCCGTTGCCCTAGCTCAGCTCCAGCGTGCATGCGCACGCCAACCAGCTGATTTTCGGCTGCCCCTCCCCTCCCAGGAGTCTCCACACAGCCCGTTTTGGATGCCAGGTAAGTACAGGGCTCACACGGAGGCTCTCGGAGGCCGTTTTCACCCTCCCCAGGCTCTAAGAAAGCCTCTGGAGCGTGGGAAGGGTGAAAAATGGGCCTAACGGGCTCACTGGGAGTCGGGAAGTGGGCTGTTTTCGGGCTCTGGAGGCTTCAGTGAGGCCTGCTAGGCCCAAAACAGGGAGCAGGGGGGTTGTGTGTGCATGCGTGGGGGAGCGTGTGGGGGGGCGCGTGTGCATGCGCGGGGGGTGGTGGTGCAAGGGGGCATTGAATTATGATTGTGGGCACGTGCGCGCGTGACCCCCCTCACGCTCCCCCCTGCTTTTGGCATGTGACAGCAAAAAGGTTAGCCATCACAGGTATAGGGTTTCCTGCTTGAGCAGAGGGTTAGACTAGGAGACTTGCCTGGCTAGGTGGCTCAGTGGTTAAGATGCTGAGCTTGTCGATCAGAAAGGTTGGCAGTTCGTGGGTTTGAATCCCTTGTATAGGTTGTCTGCGTGAGCAGGGGGTTGGAGTAGATGACCTCCAAGGTCCCTTCCAACTCTTACTGTTATTATTATTACTTCCAAGGTCCCTTCCAACTCTATTATTCTGTTAGATTGGCATGCCTAATTTAGAGGCACCCATCTGCAAACCTGGAAAGCTGAAAATCTGGCTTTTTCAAAACCGAAGATAGTACTTTCCCAAAATCAATGGTTTTAGCAGCACAGTTTCATCTTGCTCGACTGTCCTTGAGTGCGATTATGAAACAGACAGAGATGGATGAGCAAACGAGCTCCTTGTCACTGCAAAATTGCTCGGTGGTAGCTGTCTATTTCACACTAATTTAATTTTAATTTTCCAAGACTTTTCTGGGCTGACCTTGGCTGACCTCAAAAAGAGTTAAGCAGGATCAGGCCTGGGACTACTAGACATAATACCACTGAAAGAGGCTACCTTAGAAAGGGGTGAAGCCAAATTAGAAGACCACTTAGAAGAACTACCTGATCCTCGACTCCCCATGGATTGACGTCCATCAAAGGGAGATGATATTATTTCTTTTAGTAGCCGTCACAAGTTGCACCGAAAAATTTTAAAAGGAACGTTTAATACTTAAACTTGTTAAATACCTTATGCAAAATGTGGAACTCTTTTGGAATTTGGAAAACTAGCATCCAAGAGCCACCAATGGACTCACGAACGCACCAAGGAGCTGCAGGACATCTTGTACTCAGAGGGTGCGGTACCCATGCAGAGTGGGCAAAAAAGGCAATTTGAAGCCTTGGCGTTTCTTATGTGGGTTCCTCTGCATGCAAAAAGCAGCAGAGCTTCCATGGCATTAGCTGTGGCTAACATCTTGCCTTTTCTGACACTCTTCCCGTTTAGAGTAAAGGTAAAGGTTCCCCTCGCACAGGGGTGAAATGCTCCCGGTTCGGACCAGATTGCCCGATCCAGTAGCGATGGAGTCTGGTGGTTCGGAGAACCGGTAGCAAAAATCCCTGCCCCCCTCCCCATGCCCAGCTGAGCCGCACAATCATCAGAGGCTTTTTTTTTTACTTTTAAAAGCATTTTTTCTACAACTACGGCCGAAAAAGTGCTTTTAAAATTTAAAAAAAAAACCTTCCGATGATCGCGCAGCTCGTCAAAAACACTTTTTTTCTTTTAAATGCTCTGACGATCCCAGCTGAGTTCCCTGATCAGCAGAAGCTTTTTAAAAAAGCCTCTGCTGATCAGGGAACTCAGCTGGGATCGTCAGAGCCTTTTGAAAACATTTTTTTACAACCTCTTAGCTGAAGAGGTTGTAGAAAAAATGGCTTTTTAAAAAAAATGGCCATGCCCACCGAGTCACATTACCTCCCCCCACCAAGCCATGCCCACAGAACCAGCAGTAAGAAATTTTAGATTTCACCCCTGCCCTCGCACATATGTGCTAGTCGTTCCCAACTCTAGGGGGCAGCGCTCATCTCCGTTTCAAAGCCGACGAGCCAGTGCTGTCCGAAGATGTCTCCGTGGTCATGTGGCCGGCATGACTAAATGCCAAAAGCGCACAGAACGCTGTTACCTTCCCACCAAAGGTGGTCCCTATTTTTCTACTAGCATTTTTTTACATGCTTTCGAACTGCTAGGTTGGCAGAAGCTGGGACAGGTAACGGGACCCCGTTACGCAGCACTAGGGATTCAAACTGCTGAGCTGCTGACCTTTCAATCGACAAACTCAGCATCTTAGCCACTGAGCCACCACTTTCCCTCTGTTTAGAGGAAAGAGGACTTCACATGAGGCAATTCTCCTTTACCTCAAAAACAGTTTCCTATAACCAGTATGGCAGTGATGGGATTCAAATAATTTAACAACCAGTTCTTTGCCCTAATGACTGGCTGGGTGGGCGTGGTCATGGTGGGTGTGGCCAGGGGGTGTGATAGGCAGCACTTGGCCTCCTCCACTCCCATGGGAGCAAAAACGGGCTGCAGGGCGGCTGTGCCGCACCCCCCTGCGCCCCGTTTTGGGCCTAGTAGGCCTCCCTGCACTTACCTGGGAGCCAAAACGGGGTGCATGGGGACTCCTGGAAGGGGAGGGGAGGGGCCAGCTATCAATTTAACAACCGTTTTGCCCGAACTGGCCCGAACCGGCTGAATCCCATTACTGTAGTATGATCTAACAATGAAGGCACCCGGCTAATAAACGGGAGACTGTGAATTCTAGTCCTGTCTTAGCTAGGGTGAATTTGGGCCAGTCACTCTCTCTTAGCCCAACTCACCTCACAGGATTGTTGTCATGGGGAAAATAGGAAGTGAAGATGTGTTAGATATGTTTGCCTTCTTGAGTTATTTGTAAAAAGAATTGTGGGGTACAAATAAAATAATAAATTGAAAATTGAAAATGAAATGAAATAATCCTCAGTTACCGATACTTAAGATAATGTGCCCTCAGTTACCAGTACATAAGGTTTTATACTTTCAGTTACCAGTAATTAAGGAATTGTGCCCTCATTTACCAGTACTTTATTATTCCTTCATAAACACAGAAAAAAAGAAAAAAAAACCTTCCAAATGTGGTAAAAACTTGAATGTCCCTGAAAGATGCAGAGGGGAGCAGAACTTTCACACTTAAGCCAGCTGGGCCCATCATCATGAGCAATGGAGGCCTACCTCATAAACAGCCATGGTAGAAGTACCTACAGTGGCTAAGTCCCTCTAAGTGGGTTCACACAACATGCTACGTTACGAACCGAGAAAGGGCAAACTTTTTTGGCTGAATGCTCTTGTGGGGATTCCTCAACACATCTGGGTGGAATTTCCCAATTCAGGATCTGCTGTTGCCACGGTGACCATATTTTCTTGGAAAGGATAAAGGACAAAGTTGAAAAAAAGGCAAATGTGAAAGAAATTCTAAGGATTAAAAAAAAGTTTGTATTTTTAAACTTTGCTTAACAAAGGAAAATTCAAAAGCAAAGCCAAAAAAAGCTTTAGAAAAAAGCATATTGTAATAAAAATATCTAAAGTCCTAGACTTACAATCATTGGTTTCGTAACGTTTGAAGTTTCAACAGCACAGAAAAAAAAATAACTTATACCTGGGTCTCAGATTTACAATCATAACATCTCCACAGTCATATGATCAGATTTGGGCACTTGGCGATTGGCAAGGATTAATGATAGTTGCAACATGCCAGGCTCATTTTATGACATTTTTGCAGCAGTCATTAATGTGGCAGTCGTAAGTGTGAACCCATTTTTCACAATGCCATAGTTTTGCTGAAAAGTGCTATTTTGTGACTCTCCCATCATGCTTTCAGCAAGCAAAAATCAATGGGGAAAGTCAATTCACTTAATGACCACATGGTTCGCTTAATGACTGCAATGATTCCCTTAACAACTGTGGCTAAAAAAAGGATGTAAAATCAGGCACGTCTCATTTAACAACTGCCTTGCTCAGCAATGGACAACCTGATCTCAATTGTGGTAAGTTGAGGACTACCTGAATATAAATTTATTTTTAAAAGGCCACTCAGTTTCCGTGCATTGAATGAATTCATGAATTGCATGAATGTGAAAGACTGCATATGAAGGGGTGCCCTTTGTGCGGTAAAAGTTAAAAGACCAAAATAAAGGGCAAAAGGGAGTTTTTGAAAAATAAAGAAATCTAAAGGGCAGCTTTATGAAAGAAAGGACTGTCCTTTATAATAAAAGGCACATGGTCACGGTAGTCATAGCATAAAGATGCAATAAAAAAAATATTTCGCAACAAGCAATTGACAACTCTTTGCAAAATCTATTGGCAACATTGATCAGTGAATACACAAATCTCTTGGTGGGCTCAAGCCTGCTGGATCAAATCCATTTTATGCTTTGATTACAAGGGGTCTGCAGGAACTGGCCCAAAAGTCAAAGTGTAAACTGTGACATTATATGGTTTTGGGGCGGGGTCATCCGAGACAGGGCATTGTATGGTTTTGGGGAGGGGGCATCAAGAGAGATTGGGGGTGAAGCCCAGACTTTAAAGATCTCAAAATACAACACAGGTTTAAGCAAAGGACTTCCCTCTTGAGTTTTGGGAGGGGTATGTTTTTTTTTATCAATGACAAAGATTTGAGAGAAAATGACTGGTCCAGTCATCCAGTTGTCTTTCGTGCCTAAATTGGGACTAGAACTCACAGTCTCCTGGTGATTGGCCCAAAGTCACTCAACTGGCTTTCATGCCTAAGGTGGGACCTGAACTCACCCTCTCCTGGTGATTGGTCCAAAGTCACCCAACTGGCATTCATACCTAAGGTGGGACTAGAACTCACAGTCTCCTGGCTATTGTCCCCCAAACCCTCATATGGCTTTTTCCAATATATCCCTGGAAGACAGGATACTGTGTACTGGCAGGGAATTCTGGACATTGAAATCCATGCAACTTAAAGTTGCTAACAATGCCCCATAGGTAGTTCTCGACTTATGATCACAATTTGGGATCGGAATTTCAGTTGCTAAGCAAGACAGTTATGAAGTGGGTTGTGTCCAATTTTAGAATCTTCTTTTGCTAAGGTTGTTAAGCAAATCAAAGTCATTGTTAAGTGATTCATGCAGTTGTTAAGTAAATCCAATTTCCCCTGTTGACTTTGCTGGTCAGAAACCAGCTGGGAAGGTCGCAAAAATGCCAGTTGCCAAGCGTCCAAATTTTGATCACGTAATGTGAGGATGCTGTGTGTAAGTACAAGGATTAATGGTAAGTCACTTTTTCAGCACTGTCATAACTTTGAGCAGTCACTAAATGAGTGGTTGTAAGTCAAGAAGTACCTATATTCTTTCCCTCTGGTGGGAAAGACTAACGGGCTGCATTTATGCTTTTCCAAAGACACACAGAGACTTCAAAAACTCAAAAAGATCCTGCATTCCGATGCTTTCAAAATGTCATAAAATAACAGTAATGATAAATTAAAGGCTGCCTCTTTGCTTTCCGTCTCCAGCCTATTTATATCTTAGACATAGGGCAGATTCTAGAAGTTTTTTTGCCTCCCTCTTTTGACACTGACAGAAACTCTGCTTGTTGGGAAGCTATTGATGCTGTGGAGACATAATGCATCACCCAAATTTTGCACTGTGACATGTATAGGCTGGCTTGATTTATATGTGTCAGCTAAGAAGAAAAGTAGAAGGGAGCATCCCAGTTAGGTGGAAAAATATACTGTACTATATTCATATCTATATATTCATATCTCTAACCCTCCCTCTCTCTCTCTCTCCTATCATCTATCTATGTATGTATCTATTTATGTATGTATCTATCTATCTATCATCTATCTAATCTTATATTCAAATAATAATACAATATAATTAAATATAATATAATATAATAAATAAAATAAACATTATAATAATATAATATAATAATATAATATAATATATAAATTATAATAAAATTATAATTATATAATATCACATATCTATTCACATATATACTGTATTATATGAATATGGGTAGTAGGGTGGCTCAGTGGTTAAGATGCTGGGATTGTTGGCTGAAAAACTGACAGCCTAGGTTCAAGACCCAATATGTGATGGGGTGAGCGCCTGTTCTCATGCAAATGGAAGTAGATAAATAGGTACCACTTCGGTAGGAAGGTAATATCGCTCTGTGATGTCATGCTGGCCACATCATTTCCTTTTAATGACCCCATAATCCTTTTCCGGGTAGTGTCTGGGCATTGGAATGGAACTTAGTGTTTACTGGCCCGGATGCCCTTCCTGTTGCCAATGCGGAGTTTCAGCAGATATAATCTCAACATGCCCAGAGAGAAAAATATCTGCCTCTACCTAGGATTGAATTCACAACCTCCTGATTGTGAGGCGAGAGCTCCACCTCTAGGCCTCCCCACCACTCTCATGCTGGCCACATGAACACGGAAATATCTTTGGACAGCATTGGTTCAATGGCCTTGAAATGGAGATGAGCACTGCCCCCTAAAATCGGCAATGACTAGTGGAGTAAAATCCACAGGGACACCTTTATCTTTTTATATATAGATATGTATTTGTATTTGTATAGGAAAAATGTACTGTGTATGTGTGTATATCTATATTTATCTCCCACAGAAATTTCTGACTTCCAGCTAGGCTTGTTCAAAACAGTCAAAATGCTCAGAGCTGTTTTGCAGTCAAGCTGAATAGAAAGACAGAAATAACTAAAATAATACCTACATGTGAAATGAGATTGCCTTTGAATTGAATATGATTCTTGGTGATTCACAGACACATTCATGGTTATTTTATTGGCAGTAGAAGTACTTGTATTGGCCTTGATGTCTTCTGATGTTTTGTTTCTTTTTAAAAAATTCAAATTTAGCCTATAACCCTGGAATCTCCTAGTGGTCTTTACTCCAAGCATTAACTGGGTCTCAATCAGATTAGATTTTTGAGATCAGCCAGAGTCAGCCAAAAACTGCTAATCTACACTTATACATATTCATGTTCTAGTGTTGATAAATGACCAGTATAGGGTGATTGGAATAGTTTCAAGACAATGGGGAGAGAAAGTTAAGTCTGTCTATCTATCTATCTATCTATCTATCTATCTATCTATCTATCTATCTATCTATCTATCATCTATCATCTATGTCTCTATCTACCTATCTATCTCTACCCCAAAGCTCTCCTCCACCCTCAATCAGAGGTGGGTTTCAGCAGGTTCTGACCAGTTCTGGAGAACTGGTAGTGGAAATTTTGAGTAGTTCGGAGAACCAGTAGTAAAAATTCTGACTGGCCCTGCCCCCATCTATTCTCTGCCTCCCAAGTCCCAGCTGATTGGGAGGAAATGGGGATTTTGCAGTATCCTTCCCCTGGATTGGAGAGGGAATGGAGATTTTGCAGTATCCTTCCCTTGCCATGCCCACCAAGCCATGCCACGCCCACCAAGGCACAGAACCAGTAGTAAAAAAAATTGAAACCCACCACTGCTATCATCTATCTATCTATCTATCTATCTATCTATCTATCTATCTATCTATCATCTATCTAGCACAGGGGTCTCCAAACTTGGCAACTTTAAGACTTGTGGACTTCAATTCCCAGAATTCCTCAGCCAGCAAGGGTTGGGTTCAGAGTTGAAGTCCACAAGTCTTAAAGTTGCCAAGTTTGGAGACCCCTGATTTCTAGCAGGACATATCTAGCAGGACTAGAACTCACATCTCCTGGTGTCTAGCCTGATTCTTCGACCACTACACCAAACTGCCTCTCAAATACCTATAATATAAGTGTTTCTATATCTCAATTATACATACAGGGAATTTGAGTCCACTTAGAAAGGAAAATGCCAACTCTTTCTTTCACCCTTTTCCCAAATGCTCCTTGCGCTTTTCCTGATTGGAAGAATTCAACTGACATATTTTATGTCTAGCTAGCACATAACTTGCCCCACATATTTTGAAAAAATGCCAAGAGTGAGCTGTTGTTTGATTAACCCGGCATTACTCTCAATTCCTGGTTAAAAATAAGCCCTTCCCTTTGGCTTTGTTTTTCTGTCTCTTGACCAATCCTTTTGTCCCCTGAAGCAGATTGTGCCCTGCTTTTAATTGATGAATTAATCAAGATAAAGCAAATATCGCACTCGCTCGATAGACAGGATATTTTAAAGGTCTTAAATCAATGTACCAGTTTCCTTTGATTAAGCAGTGCAAGCAAATATTGGTTGTTGCTTGCAAAGGCATTGTCCCGTCTGTCCCCCAGCCAGTATTGTTTTCCCCTTATGCAGGCAAAACAATTCATTTTGTCCCCTCTCCTTCAAACGGGAAACATGGAGACCTTGTACCTGACCAACTTTGCAAGGAGTGAAGCTATGCAAAGTTTTTCAGCTGGGTAAGGAAGCTGACTTTAAAGAAACGCTTTAGCTACGGTTACCTACGTGTCTTCTTTTTCGTCCTTACCTCCTCTGTCTGGCCGGCATAACCTTAAAATGAAATATTGTCCTGCTTTTTTTAAGGGTCCTGGGGTGTGCTTTTTGGGAAGGACTATTTTCACAACAGAAATCATTAAAACGTTCAGGTATTGTGACCTTCTACATTTATTTATTTAAAGGTAAAGGTAAAGGTTTCCCTCGCGCATATGTGCTAGTCGCTCCCGACTCTAGGGGGCGGTGGTCATCTCCGTTTCAAAGCCAAAAGAGCCAGCGCTGTCCAAAGACGTCTCCATGGTCATGTGGCCGGCATGACTAAACACCAAAGGCGCACGGAACGCTATTCCCTTCCCACCAAAAGTGGTCCCTATTTTTCTACTTTTCTACATTTTTTACGTGCTTTCGAACTGCTAGGTTGGCAGAAGTTGGGACAAGTAACGGGAGCTCACCCTGTTACACGGCACTAGGGATTCGAACCGCTGAACTGCTGACCTTTCGATCGACAAGCTCAGCGTCTTAGCCACTGAGCAACCGCACCCCCTTTATTTATTATGTATTTCCTTATATCCTGCCTTTATTATTTTCATCTTAAGGTAGCGAACATACCTAACATTCCTTCCTCCACCTATTTTCCCCACAACAACAATCCTGTGAGGTGGGTTGGGCTCAGAATGACTGGCTTTCATGCCTAAAATGGGACTAGAACTCACAATCTCCTAGTGATTGGCCCAAAGTTACCCAGTTGGCTTTTGCGCCTAAGGCAGGACTAGAACTCACAGTCTTCTGGTTTCTAGGCCACTGGTTCTCAAAATTGTCTGCTTCTTTCTTCCCTTGTCCAACAGGGAAGAGGGAAGAGCCTTGGTGGTGCAGCGGACTAAAGTGCTGTTAAGTAGCACTTAGCTGCCAGCTGCTTGCAATTACTGCAAGTTCGAATCTCACCAGCCTCATGGTTGACTCAGCCTTCCATCCTTTCGAGGTAGGTAAAATGAGGACCTGGATTGTGGGGGCAATAAGCTGACTTTGTATAAAAAAGAACACTGCTTAGGATGGGGGGGAGGGCGAAAGCCCTATTAAGCAGGTATATACAAAAGTATGAAGGCTATTGCTTAATGCATTGTAAGCTGCCCTGAGTCTCCGGAGAAGGGCGGCATATAAATCGAACCAATAAATAAATAAATAAATAAACATCAGGAAAATGATCTGGAATGGTTTGCCCACTGGGCTTAGGACAGCCCCCGACCTTCTCTCCTTCTGCCGCGAACTGAAGATGTGGCTCTTTCATTAAATGGACTGACCCGTCTAAGGGCTTTTACATTGTAATAATTTTAATTAATTTTAACTGGATTTTAATTTACATTTAAATTTAAATTGTTGAATTTTATTCTTTGTAAGCCGCCCTGAGTCCTTCGGGAGAAGGGCGGCATATAAATTGCATAATAAAATAAAATAAATAAAAATCAGACTTGATGGACTAAATTTATGTTATTTAATTTATTTCTTGATTCCAATATTCAGCTTCAACCAAGCCACTTCACATTTTTAATCTCAGGAGTCTATCATACGTTGCAATTTGAAAAGCATGTTGTTGTTGATTTTATATTATCACTAGGAAATAAATTATAAATTTATTTTTTTAGAAATAAAGATTGATTGGAAAATATTGTGATTGAAAAGACTTCAACTCCCAGACTTCCCCCAGCCAGCATGCATTCTGGGAGTTGAAGTCCACATATCTTAATGTTGCTGAGATTGAGAAAAACATTGAGTTAGGTGAACAGTGAATAGTATTGGTGCTATCTAGATTTATAGATATTTCCATTTGTTATTTCATGCCTCTGACATCTTTGGGTCACCGTCTGTTTTCTCCTCTTCTGTGCTTCACATAAGACAATTTAACCTAGAAAGGGACAAATGTTTAGCTAAGGTAAACAGAAGGGACTGTATTTAATCTGCAATTTTACCCATCTCCAGGCAGCGTGATGGTTCAGTGGTTAAAGATGCTGGAAAGCTGACAATCTGGGTTTGAGACCCAAGTGCGGGTGAGTGTGGGTGAGCTCCCATCCCTTGCCACAGCTCCTGTTTACCTAGCAGTTTGGAAGCATGCAAATGCGAGTAGATAAACAGGTACCACTTTAGTGAGAAAGTAGCAGCATTCTGTGAGCCTTGGTGTATAGTCATGCTGGCCATATGACCATAGAAATGTCTTCGGATAAAGCTGGTTCCCTTGGCTAAGAAACAGAGATGAGCACTGCCCCCTTAGAGTCAGACACGACTGAACAGGGGAAGCCTTTAGACCAATGTTCTCCAGATTGTTCTGGAAAAAACCTGTTTGCTTGCTAAGAGTTGGCATGGAATTGATGGCACATAATCGTCCATACAGGCTTATATGTAACTTTTGGCCTAACTAAGCCAGGCTTAACATGTTGGGCTAATGGCCCTTAGCTTCTTAATGCAGTGTTTTCATCCAAGAACCAAATTTCCTTCTGTTTTCTACCCGCAGATTTGTGGGTATCCAATCATTTCTCTATTAAGCCATAGGAGAAATCTTGTTCAAAGCAAAGCGGATTTCAAGAAACGGTTGGGTTTAATTTCTTCCTTTTCAAACAGCCAGCTTGAAAATCTATTTGAGCATGAAAAGTACAATGTGATGTTGGAGAAATTATGGTGAATAATTTCCAGTTTGGTTTGCATCAGTACATTCCCAGTCAGTCCCTATTTCCAAATCAGAACAAGCCCAGACACTTTCCCATAGAGCTAGGAAAAATAGAGCTGGCATGGTGACAAAATCACCATCACTCAGAGAACAGAATAGGATAGGATAGGATAGGATAGGATAGGATAGAATAGAATAGAATAGAATAGAATAGAATAGAATAGAATAGAATAGAATCTGGAAGGGATCTTGGAGGTCTTCTAGTCCAGCCCCCTGCTCAAACAGGAGAACCTATACCATTTCAGACAGGCGGCTGCCCAGTCTCTTCTTAAAAACCTCCAGTGATGAAGCACCCACAATATCTGAAGGCAAACTGTTCCACTGGTTAATTGTCCTAACTCTTAGGAAGTTTCTCCTTAATTCCTCTCTCTTTGATTATTTTCCATCCATTGTTTCTTCTCCTGTCCTCTGGTGCTTTGGAAAATAATTTGACCCCCTCTTCTTTGTGGCAGCCCCTCAAATACTGGGATACTGGAATTATTTTCTTTGCAAAGGCAAAGTTGCAAAAGGCAGCTTCACTAGAAACAGCTGACATCTTGAGACAATAGTTTTAATACCATCCAGCGCAGTGGTGAAATTCAATTTTTTTTACTACCGTTTTTGTGGGTGTGGCTTAGTGCGCATTGCAAGGGAAGGATACTGCAAAATCCCCATTCCCTCCTCACTCCAGACAAAGGATACTGCAAAATCTCCATTCCCACCCCACTCCAGATGAAGGATCCTGCAAAATCTCCATTCCCACCCCACTCTGGGACCAGCCAGAGGTGGTATTTGCCGATTCTCCGAACTACTCAAAATTTCCACTACCAGTTTTCCAGAACCTGTCAGAACCTCCTGGATTTCACCCCTAATCCAGAGACAACCCTATCCTAGGTCCTTGGGAAATACTCGATAGGTGGACAAAATCCCATATCCAGTCCAACATCTGTCTGATTATGAGACCAACCTTAATAGGAAGATTAGCACAAGATTCTGTAGTGGCTTTCAAGGGAGAAAGCTATCCCAGGTTTTCCGCTATCTTCATGCGATCCTCATCTTTCCTCAGGAGCCAGAAATGATGTTTATTTTATGTAACAGATGGACGTGGGAAATGGCCCAGTCTGGAAATTCATCCAGATGAATCCAGTTTAATTGTGTTAAGCCACAGTTCACTGAACAATGGCTTGTTGTGTGGGCCACCATGGTCCAGGTCATTTAGGAAGATAGTCAAAACACCTTAAAAGTCAAGCATGGTGATGACTAGTTTTTTTTTTTAATTTTGTTCTTTTAAATTTCTATTAATTTTAATCTCAATTTTTAAATTGTCACAAGCTGCCTTGAGCATTGGACCAAATAGGAAAACAAGATAAACATTTAACTGTAAGTCATTAAATGGTGCTAAATTATCTCCATGTTTGTAAACAAGAATGACTGCATGTCTTCAACGGGGAAAATCAAAGCTAAATAAACTTTTTGACAGCTGGGGGGCACTGAGTGAATTCACTCATGGTTTGACTAACAGGTACTCCTCGACTTACAACCATTCATTTAACGACCATTTGAAGTTACATTTGAAGGCACTGAAAAAAAGAATATAAAAAGTGGAAAGAAGGGCAAATAACTAAGGCAGAATATCAGCAAATAGCCCGAGCATGTAAAGATGAAGTGAGGAAAGCTAAGGCTCACAATGAACAAAGGCTTGCGGCAAAAGTAAAAAATAACTAAAAAAAAAAGCTTTTTCAAACATGTTAAAAACAAGAAAAAAGTCAAGGAAACAATTGGTCCATTGCTGGGGGAAAGTGGCAAGAAGGTGACAAGCAACAGGGAGAAAGCAGAACTACTTAACTCATTTTTTGCATCTGTCTTTACACAAAAGGAAAAAAACAGTCCAACCTATCAAAAACAGCATCACAAAAAACAGATTAGGAACACAAATTAAAATAGGGAAGAAAATGATAAGTGAACACCTGTCTACCCTAGGAGAGTTCAAATCACCAGGACCGGATGGATTACACCCCAAGGTTCTGAAGGAACTGGCAGACGAGATCTCAGAATCACTGAACTATATCTTTCAAAGATCCTGGAGCACCAGGGAACTAGCAGACGACTAGAAAAGAGCTGATGTAGTACCTGTTATGTATGTAAGTTTTGGCGGTACATACGCAGACATCGTGGTAGTCCTGCTATGTACGGAGTTCGTCAGCCTGGCTGAATCCGCTGTTGCTAGCTCTTTTTCGGCTTGCTTCTCATTGCCTCAATCCCACCTTCATCGCCAATGTTAAATTGGGCGATTGAGGAGGCAGAAACAAGATAGTGCGTGACAACAGCTCTTTAATATAGTGTGAACTTCAGCAAAGGTTACAGCAATACAGCTCCTTTTATATACCTTGTTGGCCAGGGAACTGACCAATCACGAGTGATCCATTGTCTTTCAAATCTCCCGCCAAAACTTACGTACATAACAGTTCCCATCTTCAAAAAAGGAAAAAAAACAGATCCAGGAAACTACAGACCTATCAGCCTGACTTCAATACCAGGGAAGATTCTGGAAAAGATAATCAATCAATGAATCACAGAACACTTAGAAGCAAATCAAGTAATAACCAAAAGCCAACATGGGTTTGTCAAAAACAGATCATGCCAGACTAATCTTATTGCATTCTTTGACAAAGTGCCAAAATTAGTGGACCAGAGGAATGCTGTCAATATAATTTACTTGGACTTCAGTAAAGCATTTGATAAAGTAGACCATAACCTATTACTAGATAAAGTAGAAAAATGTGGGTTAGACAGCATCACCACCAGATGGATTCGTAACTGGCTGGCCAACCGCACTCAACATGTAGTCCTCAATGGAACTGCATCTACATGGAGGGAAGTATGCAGTGGAGTACCCCAAGGCTCTGATTTAGGCCCAGTATTCTTCAACATTTTCATCAATGACTTGGACGACAGGATAGATGGGGAACTCATCCAATTTGCAGATGACACCAACCTGGCAGGAATAGCCAACATTCCAGAAGATAGGCTCAAGATACAGAAGGATCTTGACAGACTTGAACATTGTGCGCTATCTAACAAAATGAAATTCAACAGTGAAAAAAGTAAGATTCTACATTTAGGGAAGAAAAACCAAATGCACAGGTACAGTATATGTGGTACCTTGCTCAATATTAGTAACTGTGAGAGGGATCTTGGAGTCCTAGTGGACAATCACTTAGATATGAGCCAGCAGTGTGCAGCAGCTGCCAAAAAAGCCAGCACAGTTCTGGGCTGCATAAACAGAGGGATAGACTCAAGATCATAATTAATATCACTTTATAATGCCTTGGTAAAGCCACACTTGGAATACTGCATTCAGTTTTGATCGTCATGATGTAAAAAAGAGGTGGAGACTCTAAAAAGAGTGCAGAGAAGAGCAACAAAGATGATTAGGGGACTGGAGGCTAAAACATATGAAGAACGGTTGCAGGAACTGGGTATGTCTAATTTAATGAAAAGAAGGACTAAGGGAGACATGATAGCAGTCTTCCAATATCTCAGGGGTTGCCACAAAGAAGAGGGAGTCAAGCTATTCTCCAAAGCACCTGAGGGCAGGACAAGAAGCAATGGGTGGAAACTAATCAAGGAGAGAAGCAACTTAGAACTAAGGAGAAATTTCCTGACAGTCAGAACAATTAATCAGTGGAACAACTTGCCTCCAGAAGTTGTGAATGCTCCAACACTGGAAGTTTTAAAGAAGATGTTGGATAACCATTTGTCTGAAGTGGTGTAGGGTTTCCTGCCTAACAGGGGGTTGGACTAGAAGACCTCCAAGGTCCCTTCCAATTCTGTTATTCTATTCTATTCTATTCTATTCTATTCTATTCTATTCTATTCTATTCTATTCTATTCTATTCTATTCTATTCTATTCTATTGTGACTTGCAACCATCATAGCATCCCCACAGTCATGTTATCAGAATCCAGGCATTTGGCAACTGGAGTGTATTTACAATGGTTGCAGCGTCCTAGGAACACATGATCCTCATTTATGACCTTCCCCATCACTTCTGATGAGCAAAGTCAATGGGGGGTTCGATTAACAACAGTGTGACTCACTTAACAGCTACGTCGATTCCCTTAACAACCCTGGCAAAACGATTGTAAAGTTGGGTGCAACTCAGTTAACAACTGCCTTGCTTAGCAATGGAAATTCTGGCCCCAGTTGTGGTCGTAAATCGAGGATTACTTGTATTGAAAACCACACCAGATCCAGAATGATGAGGATGACATGTACCCACCCACTGATCAAGTTTCACAGGACTTTTGATCACTTTACAGGTAGTCCTCGACTTATAGCTGTTCATTTAGTGACCGTTTGAAGTTACAACGGGCCTGAAAAAGTGACTTATGACCATTTTTCACAGTTACAACCTTGTAGCCTCCCCATGAACATGTGATCAAAATTAAGTTGCTTGGCAACTTACTTACCGCCATACTTATGACGGTCACAGTGTCCCAGGGTCATGTGATCCTTTTTGCGACTTTCTGATAAACAAAGTCAGTGGGGAAGCCAGATTCACAACCACCAAATTACTAACTTACCAAGTGCAGTGATTCACTTAACAACTTATGGCTAGAAAGGTTGTAAAATGGGGTAAAACCAGGGGTGAAATGCTACCGGTTTGGCCGAATTGGTAGTGATGGTTGTGGGTGGTTCGGAGAACCGGTAGTAGTGGCAGCATGAAGCTCTGCCCACCTGCCCATTTCATCGTTCCTTTCTGGTTTTCACCAAGAAGTAACCTATTTTTTACCCTCTGTGCATGCACAGAAGGGTTTGTGTGGCACGTGCACTTCCAAATTGGTAGGGAAGGTAAGTAGATTTCACCCCTGGCAAAACTCACTTAACAACACAAATTTGGGGCTGAATGGTGGCCGTAAGTCGAGGACTACCTGTAGTAACAATATTAACCTGGTAACATTGCCATTCAGACAAAAAAAAATGTTTTTCCCCCCCTGGGTGACCTGTTGCTTGTGAAATAAATAGCCAGGATATGTACTTATTATGGTCTGTTTGGCCTCAGCTTCCTACCATGCATCTCTTTCCTTCTACTGCTCTGTGAATCTGAAGGGTGCTCTGTCTTTCGGTAATTACTGTTCTATCATTGTCTTGGTGTAGAAACATCTGGTCTCCTCAGCAATTCTGCTCTTTTCTCTTACAGTCATTATTTCTTTGAGACTTTCATGGATCATGATGACCTTCTGTTTTTCCCCTAACACCTCATATGTCTCTCCTTGAGCACAGCTGTTTCCCCTGTATTCCCATCTCATGCCATGCCTTCGCCGGTCCCTCTATCAGCATCGCCCTGGCGTTCAAAATTTTATATTCATCGCTTTATCAAATCAAATCTCCTGTTCTGCATCGTTGCCTAAGGGGAACCGGGTGAAAATGGCATTAGGATCTTACAAGTTTTGTTTCTTCTTCTTCCCTCCAAACAAAAATACAGGCTCCGCTTTCTCAAATAATTATTTCTGAAATCTTGGAAGCAAGAGTGAAATCGAGCAGGTTCTGACAGGTTCTAGAGAACCGGTAGCGGAAATTTTGAGTAGTTCAGAGAACTGGAAAATACCACCTCTGGCTGGCCCCAGAATGGGGTGGGAATGGAGATCTTGCAATATCCTTCCCCTGCCATGCCCACCAAGCCATGCCCACAGAACTGGTAGTAAAAAAAAAATTGGATTTCATCACTGCTTGGAAGATAATTTTCAGCGCTAACAAGGGGGTGGGGAGAATCTGCGGTCTGCGGTCTTTCAGTTTCAGCAGGTAATTCGTTTTTCCCTGGGTTTAGTCCCACTATCAAAGGAAATGCAACTGTAAAACAAGATACGTATCACAGGAAGAGAAGTGGCTGCAATTCAGAGCATGGGTGTCTCCCGTATGAGTCCTTCCTGAACTCAGAGTGTAACACAGAAATAGCAAACAGGAACATCAAATGAAAAAGACAGCTCAAAGGCAGCAGTTCTGGAAGCTGCTCAGTTTTTGGTCATCTGCAGTGGGCTAAGGTAATTAATTAAATCCGATTGAGCAAGAAATATTTAACAGTTCAAAAATTGCCGGAGAGGGAGCGTTTATTTTTTAACTATTTATTTGACTGGATGCTTTCAACGTTGACACAATAACATTAAAACAACATAACCAGAGTCACTTGGTTGAATTGGGCAGCTGTAGAAATCAGATAGGTTAGTAAATAAATGATAGGAAGAACAAACCAGACACCAGGAGGGGGAAAGGAGGAGAAAGAACAAGAGAAAGAAGAAGGGAAGGGCGAAGAGGAAAAAAAGGTGGGAGGAGGGGAGGAGAAGGAGGAAGAGGAGGTGGCGAACAAGAAGAAGAGGAGGAGGAGGAGAATGTAGGGGAAGGAGGAGGAAGAGGGAGAAAAGAGAAAGAGGGAGAAGAAGAGGAGAAGAAGAAGGAAGAGCAGGAAAAGGAAGAGGAGGAAAAGAAGAATGGGGAAGAGGAAGGGGAAGAAGAGGAAGAGACGGAAAATAAGGAGGAAGAGGGGAAGACGAACAGAAGGAGGAAGAGATGAGGAAGAAGAGGAAGTGGAGGAAGAAGGGAAGAAGAAGTAGAGGAAGAGGAAAAAGAAGAGAAAAAGAAGAAAGTTTTAGAAAACCACAGTTCACTGTCTAGGGAACCCCAAGGGGTGCAATAGTCCACTCTTGTATTTACTGCATTAAAATATGATTAAAATGCTACTTGCCTGCAGACACATTTCTGTGTGCCATCGGGAAGTGCCTGACCCAAAGTTTATTAGGGAGTGTTTTGTAGAGTATTTTAAAATTTATATTACTTGCAAGGCCCTCCATCCTCAGCCATTTGTGAGAATACTCATCAACCCTTACCCAATTCCAGGTGCCCCTTGTGGTCCAAGACAGTATCTATCTCTATATTAAATATTTAAAAGGGAGGATGGGCAACTAAAAAAGCATTTATGAGGACTACTTTTTATGCTCTGTAATAATCAGGATTAATTTTATGATGTTTCTGAGAAACCGGCGTTGGAAGAAATCCCCATCGGGGTTCAGTTCCAAGTGGGAAAAAAGACACTGGAAACATGGAAACTGTTTGGAAAGATGGTTTAATGGTGGACAGGACCACATGGTTTGAGGTCCAGGGCAAAAAAGAGCACATGGGTGAGAGAGGGAGAGAGATTTATATCCTCTCTTGGGCCCTACCTTGGAGCTTCCTGTTCCTGTGTAAGGAATGTACTCTGATTGGATGTCAGACTCCCATGGGGCTATGCAGAGGTAACTTTGTAGGTTGTCTTGAGTCCCAGGCTTGGTTGAATCTTGCTGGGTGATGTAATGAAGGGGCTTTGGGCAATTCCTATTATGGCTTAATGGCTTTGTCTTGGTTTAGATCTTGAGTGAGGGCTAATTCTATCACCCTGGAGCTGAAGGTTTTTTGTAGATAATATGGCCCAGTTTTTTGTCTTGTGGATAGGTTGGCACTAGTCTTTCTGGGGCTATTAACAAAGGTGGGGGCTGCTTCCTAAGAGCATATTTCTCCTTTTCTCATCCAGGCTGGCTGGCTGGGGAATTCTGGGAGTTGAAGTCCACGCATCTTCAAGTTGCTGAGGTTGGGAAAAACTTCAAGGTCTGTTCCTGCTGCAGTTTTTCTGTAGTTTTTCTCAATGGGGAAGTCAATCTCCCTTTACTCAATTTCACAGGGCTGACTTTGAAAACAGCTCCGAAACTTTGGAGAGAAACCTTAGCTAATGCCTTCGTCATGTGACACTTGGCACATCTTCATAAAAGGCATTTTTCTCCCTGAACCAGGCAGCCATTATGCAGGATGACAGGAACATAACTCTTTTTTTGGATGAATAGATTCCTTAATCTACGATTCTTACAGGCCTATTTATATATAAATATGCTCTGCGTGTAAAAAAAGGGTGTGTACACACAAACACACACAAATCGCCAAAGCAATTTCTTCACAAATGGGATAGTCCACTCTGAAAAGGAGCTAAAAACATGATCTATTGGGGGGTACGTTTCTTTCTTCCCCCTTTATCTGAAAAAAAATTATTGCATGATTCATTAATCCTTCTTCCTTTCTCAGCCCGAGCTTTCCCCTTCTCCATCCACCCCAAACAGCAACATATAAATAATAATTCTGCTCTCGTCTACTCCAGGTGTCAAAACTCCTACAAAGTCATTCCAAGAACAGACCTATCAAGAGAGGCCAACAAGCAACTAGAACTTTCTGCTAGGCCAGGGGTGTGTCAAACTCAAGGCCCGCGAGCCAGATTCGGCCCGTGGGTTGCTTAAATCGGGTCCATGTGGCCAGCCTGGAAATAGCAAAGGACCAGCCCGCGGTGCCTCTCCCAGCCAAAATGGGGTGCATGGGGGCTGCGTGCACCCCATTTTTGGCTTGGACAGCCTCCTGCAGCACTCTGCCAGCCAAACCTTTTTGGCTGGCAGGGTGCTGCAGGAGGCATCCGTCCTGTCCTTTCCCCCCCACTCCCCCCACCGGACAGCCAGCGGAGAACTACAACGCTGATCCTGCCCTTGAAGAAATCCAGTTTGACACCCCTGTGCTAGACCAAAAAATATTCAGCTGCAATTCTAAGTGAATCACCATAGTTGTTAAGTGAATCACATCAGAGGTAGAATTCAGCCGGTTTGGACCGGTTTGGGTGAACCAGTAGCTCCACCGAGCAGTTGGCCCCGCGCACCCGCCCACGCTCTATCCTGTCCTTTATTTCCTACTTTGTAGCACATCTCAATTGCACGGCACAGCTGATTCCCCCTCCCCCTCTGTTCTACTTACCGTTGTTGACTTGGAAGGTTAGCAGCTGAGCGCAAGTGCACGCTCACCAAACCGGTTGTTATACCGACAGCATTCCACCACCGAATCACATGGCTGTTAAGCGAATCTGGCCTCCCCTGTTGACTTTGCGTGTTGGAAGGCAGCTGGGAAGGACTCAAATGGCGATCATGTGACCCCAGGACGTTGCAACAGTCATAAATACATGCTAGTTGCCAAACATGTATTTTGATCATGTGACATTGGGGAATGCTGTGACAATCGTCAATGCAAGGATCGGCCATAAGTGATTTTTTTCAGCACCCTTGTAACTTCAAATGGTTACTAAGCGAATGGTTGTTAAGTTGAAAACTGTCTGTATAGGACCTCTGAGGAAATAGGCTCTGCATTATAAATTTCCGGAGGTGCAGGTAGTCCTCAACGTACAACAGTTAGAATAGAATAGAATAGAATAGAATAGAATAGAATAGAATAGAGTAGAGTAGAGTAGAGTAGAGTAGAGTAGAGTAGAGTAGAGTAGAATAGAATAGAATAGAATAGAATAGAATAGAATAGAATTCTTTATTGGCCAAGTGTGATTGGACACACAAGGAATTTGCCTTGGTGTATATGCTCTCAGTGTACATAAAAGAAAAGATACATTCGTCAAGAATCATAAGGTACAACACTTAATGATAGTCATAGGGAACAAATAAGCAATCAAATCATATTAGGAAACAGTCAATATAAATCTTAAGGATACCAGCAACAAGGTTACAGTCATACAGTCATAAGTGGGAGGAGATGGGTGATAGGAATGATGAGAAGATTAATAGTAGTGCAAACTAGTCACTTAATTTGACAATGTTGAGGGAATTATTTGTTTAGCAGAGTGATGGTGTTTGGGAAAAAAACTGTTCTTGTGTCTAGTTGTTCTGGTGTGCAGTGCTCTAGGCTGAAGTTCGTTTTGAAGGTAGGAGTTGAAACAGTTTATGTCCAGGATGTGAGGGATCTGTAAATATTTTCACAGCCCTCTTTTTGACTCGTGCAGTATACAGGTCCTCAGTGGAAGGCAGGTTGGTAGCCATTGTTTTTTTGCAGTTCTAATTATCCTCTGAAGTCTGTGTCTGTCTTGTTGGGTTGCAGAACCAAACCAGACAGTTATAGAGGTGCAGATGACAGACTCAATAATTCCTCTGTAGAACTGGATCAGCAGCTCCTTTAGTGACCATTCAAAGTTACAATATCAGTGGCAAAAAGTGACAGGCCCATTTTTCACACTTACAACCGTTACAGCATCCCCATGGTCACCAGTTCAAAATCCAGAGGGTTGGCAACTGACTCATATTTATGACGGTTGCAGAATCCCGGGGTCATGTGATCCCCTTTTACAACCTTCTGACAAGCAAAGTCAATGGGGAAGCCAGATTCACTTAATAACGGTATTACTAACTTGACAACTGCAGTGATTCACTTAACAACAAGAAAGGACGTAAAATGGGGCAAAATTCACTTCACAAATGTTTTGCTGACAAATCTGCATTTCTCTGTCCTATTAGAATGTGGAAACACTTGCAGTGAGAAGCACGCAGACAGCGCGTAAATCTGCATCAAGCCAAACCTGGCTGCCTGCTGCAGATTATATGGTTTCACAAAGCAAAAAGTATACTACAAAATGCATGTCCCTAAGATATCATAATGGGCCTACAGCCTTTAAAAAGGAGAAGAAGCAACTTGATGGTGGAAGAAGATAAAATTGCATCATGATTCCCTTTAGCATCAAAGCAATATGCTCTTGTTAATGGAGTTGCGCAGAAGAATACAAAAATACATTCACCCTTCCAGTTTCCTCTTTGGGAAGAGAGTGGATTAAACAGGACTTTGATCTGCTCTTCCTAGCCACTCTCAAGAACTATTTTTCAACAAACACAGCTCAAACTTTCATCACCGGGAAGGAAAATGAGCTCTTTGGTGAATTCTCCTGGATGTTCTCATCCGTGCTTCTTGAGGCAAGCCTACAAAATATTCAGGATTTATTTCAAGTTATAGCCTGAACTGAGTATGGCTTTCTGAATAACCTTATTTGATTTTACAATCCTTGTTTCCTGCGTTTCTGAAAACAGATGCGTATGAGTTGTATAGAGGCGCAGAGTTCAGCCAAACAAGGTTTTAGAATGTCCTAATGCAGACAGAGAAACCTGAAAATTACGTTTATAATTTAATTACGTTAATATTTTTACCTGTTATCTTATATATGCTTGACAAATAAACTTACGATTATGATTATGAATATAATTCTAGTGTCAGCATTCTGATGCTGCCATAAAAAGACGAGGCTTGACTTTTCACCTACTTATTTTCTCTGTAGATAATATCCCCTAGGAGATGGGATGGGAGGGGTGAACATTCCTGTGGGGTGAGGTCAGAAGCTGGGGAGACTGACTTGGAAGATGGCCAATGAGAAGATGAGAATTGGGGAACGGAAAGGGAAGGTTTTGGGGATCAGAGGGTTAGTATCGGCTACGACGAAGTTGGGGCCAGATCTGTAGTACTCAATAAATGGAATATTTCAGCAAAGATTAATTGTTTGGGAGTGCAATTTATTTGAGATGACATCGAAACCTGACATCTAGTTTATCTGGTGAGATTTTAAATCTTCTTTGAATCTGGTGGCCTTCAGATGCCTTGGTAAGCAACTCCCATTAGCTGGGTGGCAAAATAGCTGAATTTCAGTAGCAAAATTTTTGTGGCTTCCTTCAACATCATCACCAGCCTAAATTAGGGCAGAAATGGGAACAGAAGCTCCCCCAGAAGCGAACAGTTACCGTTACCCCTATTATATCAACCCTGAACCTGATGTCCCTTACACTGCCATTTTAAAAGATTTTTTAAAAATCCTGCCTTTATTATTTTCATAAATACTTTAGGGCAGTGAACATATCTAATATTTCTCCCTCCTCTTATTTTCCCCATAACAACCACAATCCTGGGAGGTGGGATGGGCTGAGAAGGAGTGACTGCCCCAAAGACACCCAGCCGGTTTTCATGGCTTAGGTGACACTAGAATTGACAGTTTTCTGGTGATTGGTCTAAAGTCACCCATCTGGCTTTCACGCCTAAGGCGAGACTAGAACTCATAGTTTCCTGGTCTCTAACTGGATACTTTAACTATTAGACCAAACTGCCTCTTGTGCCATTACTGTATCACTGGATAGCCAGACGATCGGATAACTGATTTGGAGTTGCTGCCCTGTTAGGCAATAGCAATCTATGATATACTGAATAAACTGAATAATTGATTCAGTTTGCGTGCTACCCTGTTTCCCCGAAAATAAGACCCAACTGGAAAATAAGTCCTAGCATGATTTTTCAGGATGCTCGTAATATAAGCCCTACCCCCCAGTTAAGATTGTCAACCGGATGGATGCATTTAGTACCGTGTTTCCCCCAAAATAAGACCTAACCAGAAAATAAGCCCTAATGCGTCTTTTGAAGCCAAAATTAATGTAAGACCTGGTCTTATTATTGGGGAAACACAGTATGTGGATCATAAACTATGTTTAAGAAGCCAGTACAGCTGGGTTTGCACAACACACTGTCCAAAACAATGGGTGAATATGATTGCATGTGAAGAGGGAAATCCAGTCAATAAATACCGTATAATACAGCCGTCGTGTACATGCGAATCGAGCCCAAGACTAAGCCAGTTTTTTTTTTTTAAATTTATGCCATAGATTTATTTAAATTTGTATCCTACCTTTTTCTCAGAAACAAAAGGCATTTGCCATCTGTTGGCATAATTTGTTTGCTGATAGAGCGTGGAAAGTTGCAAAATATGGCTTGGCCTTCTGGGATGGGGTTCCCCTTGAGATCTGTATGGTTCCCATTTTGTTAGCTTGGGTGTCCCCTTCGCTGATATCATTAGTTTGTTGAATGTTTGCAGGTTTTCTATATTCACTATTCTGCCCAGTAGTGGTATTCACTTATCTTCGCCACCAGTTCGGAACTGTGAGTGCACGCACCACCTCTGCACATGCACAGAGCCTTCTGCACATGTGCATAGCATCCGTGATGATGTCTGGGCGGGTGGGTGGAGCATCCCGCCACTACCGGTTCAACCGGACCGGGTAGAATGGGTAGAATCAGGGGTGAAATCTACTTATCTTCCCTACCGGTTCGGAAGTGCACGTGGGAACCTTCTGCGGATGCGCAAAGTCTTCTGTGCATCTGCAGAGGGTAAAAAACAGGTTACTTCCTAGTTAAAACCAGGAAGTAATGACAACCGGGCAGGTGGTGAAGCCTCGTGTTGCTGTTGCTACCGGTTCTCCGAACCACCCGCCACCATTGCTACCGGTTTGGCGAACTTGTAGCATGTCAGCTCTGGGTAGAATCCCACCACTGATTCTGCCTCTGCCTCCTCCTCTTCCTCTTTCTCCTCCTCCCCATCCTCCTCCTTCTCCAGCAGGATGTTATCCATGACCTCCCCACCAAGATTGCAAGGGTGCCCTCAAATTTCATTATTTATTTATTTATTTATTTATTTTATTAAATTTCTATACCGCTCTTCTCCCGAAGGACTTAGGGTGGTGAACAGCCAGAAGATAAAATACAGAGATACAAAAATTTAAAATAGATTAAAAACGAATTAAATATTTTGGCTGAATTTAAAATATCCCATAATTTAAACAGATTAAAATTTGTATTTAAAATTTATATTTAAAAGGGGAGAAGATTTAGGCCAGGCCAGCTTGATGAAAGAAAAACGTTTTAAGCGCACGACGGAAGGTACGCAGATCCGGGATCCTCCGTATTTCCGGGGGGAGTTCGTTCCAGATCGTAGGTGCCCCCACAGAGAAGGCTCTCCCCCTAGGGGCCCCCAGTTGATATTGTTTGGCCGACGGCACCCGAAGGAGCCCCTCACTATGGGAGCGTACTGGCCGGTGGGAGGCTATTGGTGGTAGCAGGCGGTCCCGTAGATAACCAGGTCCTAAGCCATGGCCCTACAACTGGCTACCTCACCCCCTATTCATTTCTGGTTGTTCTTTCCCATTCTAATTACTTTCCCCTCACCAAGTGCTGCATGCCAAACATATTGGGACAGTTCATTCTCTGACAGTTATATTTTCATAGCGGGATGCAAAAATCACATCAGCTCGGTCGGTTTTCGCATTTCAGCATATTCTTCCAATTTGAATTGCAGAGATACAGAAATTACTAGCTATTCTGGCTTCCAAAATATCTGATGCCAGGGCTTCTTATTATACTGCAATGTTGCAACCATAGACCGGCTCACACACACACTGCTTTATCACTCTGCAGTGTGCAGCTATTTCCTCACCTTTGACTTGCAGATTTCATGGCCAGGAAAATAGCAAGTTATTGCCACTCCTGATGGACTTTTTCCTTCCGGCTGTAAAGCGGGAATTAATTGTTGTGAAGTGCTCATGCTGCTTCAACTTCAGCTACACCTCCTTTACAAGTTCCCCTCTTTTGGAAATATTGTCTCTTTGGGTAGCAAGGAACTTTTCGTTTTCCTGGGCTTGTTTGTTTGCCCAGAAAAATCAAAATAATACCTATAACCCCCCTGCAAACTGCCATTATTGTTCTAAGAAGCAACAAGCAAATAAATTTAAATCAATGTCTGTGTTTGATAAGATTGTCTTTTTTTTTTTCCTGCTAGATTTTGGCTTTAGCAACTATTTTGGGCTCTGTCAAGTAAGAGGCTAATGGAAAACAAGGGATGAAGCTGGAGTCGTGGTCTCTGTGTTCCAACAATGCTTTTTAAAAAAAACACATTACAGTAGCCATCTTTTTAGTCCACTTTGAATTTTGAGACTCTAAACCAGGGGTGAAATGTTACCGGTTCGGACCGGTTCGACCGAACCAGTAATGACGACGGTGGGTGGTTCGGCGAACCGGTAGCAATGGCAACGTGAGGCTCCGCCCACCTACCCGGTCATCGTTACTTCCTGGTTTTAACCAGGAAGGAACCTGTTTTTTTACCCTCTGCGCATGCGCAGAAGGGTTTGCGCGCGGATGTGACGCGGTGCGTGCACTTCTGAACCTGTAGGGAAGGTAAGTAGATTTCACCCCTGTTCTAAACTTGTCGGGAAGAAAGCCATAAAGTTGAAAGCAGACTAGAAATGCTAGGTGATATTTGGGCTGTTTAATCTGTGTGCTCTGTAATAATTTGGCAGCTTTTATAACCAATGCAGTGAAATCTTGATTCAACAAATCATTGGGAGGAAAGGGGCATTATTAAAGTCCCCTATCTGTTACATCCAAATTGGTGCTGCTCATTCATTTGCATCTCTTTAGATCCATCCAATGCAAATAACATAAAAATAACACACACACACACACACACACACACACACACACACACACACAAAAGAGGGCTGTGAAAATATTTACAGACCCCTCACATCCTGGACATAAATTGTTTCAACTTCTACCGCCAAAACGACGCTATAGAGCACTGCACACCAAAACAACTAGACACAAGGACAGTTTTTCCCAAATGCCATCACTCTGTTTAACAACTAATTCTCATAACACTCAAATAATTTACTAAGACTATATTACTATTATTCTTCTCTTCCTTATTAGTATCTCTCTCTTCCCACTTATTACTATAACCATGTTGCTTGTATCTTTCAATTTATATTGTTTTTATTTGTTTCCTAGTACGATTTGATAGCTTATTAGTAACCTTGACTATCACTAAGTGTTGTATCTTTTTATTCTTGATGAATATATTTTTATTCTCCTTATGTACAATGAGAGCATATACACCTAAGACAAATTCCTTGTGTGTCCAATCACACTTGGCCAATAAAGAATTCTATTCTATTCTAAAATGTCAATTACTTCATTCCACAAATTATGCAAATGACAAGATTTACATCAATTATCTGGCCTGCTTCAGGAACAACAGACTTGTATTTTAGAGGGAATATGTGTGTGTAAAATCCAACCTAAAATTTTGTCTGTTGTATCTGAAATCCAGAGAGTGGAGGTCTGAAAAATCAAAACCTGAGGGCAACCTATAAGATTACAGCAGGGGTGAAATCCAGCAGGTTCTGGAGAACCGGTAGCGGAAAGTTTGAGCAGTTCGGAGAACCGGCAAATGCCACCTCTGGCTGGCCCAGAGAATGGGAATGGAGATTTTGCAGTATCCTTCCCCTGCCACACCCACCAAGCCATGCCCACAGAACCAGTAGTAAAAAAAATTGGATTTCACCACTGGATTACAGTACACGCTACAGGATAACAGGATAACAGAGCTGGAAGGGACCTTGGAGGTCTTCTAGTGACTAGTCCAACTCCCTACTCAACCAGGAGACCCTAGACCCATGATCGCAAACCCACCTGCCACCCACAGGTGGCACACAGAGCCATATCTGTGGGCACACGAGCGTTGCCCTAGCTCAGCTCCAGCGTGCACATGCGCGAAGGCCAGCTGATTTTCGGGCCTTTCAGGCCCACCGGAAGTCAGGAAACGGGCTGTTTCCAGCCTCCGGAGGGGTGGGGAAGGCCGTTTTCGTCTTCCCCAGGCTCCAAGAAAGCCTCTGGAACCTGGGGAGGGCGAAAAACGGGCCTACTGGGCCCACTGGTAACCTTTTTGCCATTGGGTGCCAAAAGCAAGGGGAGTGCGGAGGGGTCACGCGCGCATGCGCGGGGCGGCATTGAATTATGGGTGTGGGCACGCTCACGCACAACCTCCCCATTCTCCCCCCACTTTTGGCACACAACGGCAAAAAGGTTAGCCATCACTGCCTTAGACCATTTAAGATGAGTGGCTGTCCTGTCTCTTCTTAAAAGCCTCCACTGATGGAGCACCCACAACTTCTGGAGCCAAGTCATTCCACTGGTAATTATTCTCACTGTTAGGAAATTTCTCCTTAGTTTTAGGTTGCTTCTCTCCTTGATTAGTTTCCATAAATTGTTTCTTGTCTTGCCTTCTGGTGCTTTGGAAAATAAGTTGACCCTCTTCTTCTTTGTGGCAGCCCCTCAAATATTGGAATACTGCTAACATGTCACAGTTAGTCCTTCTTTTCACTAGACTAGTCAAACCCAATTCCAGCAACCGTTCTTCATATGTTTTAGCCTCCAGCCCCCTAATCTGCCGGGCCCTGAAGACTTTTTTATTTCAGCAAGCTGGGCTGGGTTAAAAATCTTTTAATTGGGGAATTTTATGGGTAAGGGGTTTTAAATTGGGGAAGCCAAAGATAAATTTAATTTCGTTTTTATAGTATTTTAATGTTTGTATTGTGTGTTTTTTAATTTTGGCTGTTCATCGCCCCGAGTCCTTCGGGAGAGGGGGCGGTATAAAATTTTTTAAAATAAATAAATAAATAAATAATCATCTTTGTTGTTCTTTTCTGCACTCTTTCCAGAGTTTCAACACCTTTTTTATAATACGGGGGATCAAAACCATATTATACATTCAGTGGTTTGCAAGAATACGTATAATAAATGGATTGTTTTTAAAATTCACACAGCTTCTTAATTCATTTTAAACCTAGGTATCAACTGCAATAGCCACCCAGATAGCAGAACCAACACTAATATCAGAATGGTAACTGGTAGACTAAAAAGGTTAAAAAAAAATTGTCAAGGAAGGTTAGGGCAAACTATTTTTTTTATTATTGCCCAGAAAAATGCATGATGTGTCCATAACATGCCAATCTAAGCTTAATTCAAAAGAGACTTTATCAATTCAGATGTATGTAATAAGAGCCTCTGTGTTGGCATTCATAGAGAACCAGATTTATTCTGAATACCAAATTACCTTTTTGGGGGATTCACATAATGCATTAGACTATAATCTACTATAATGAAACAGGAAATATGTAAATATATCTTTTTTTTAAAAAAAAATGCCTGGATTAATACCAGACAAGATTAAATGTTTTGTCTCAGAGGAGTTGAAAGTCCCTCAGTTCCTAGAAAATTCTTGGAAATAAATTTTAACCTCCTTCAAATTGCCAAATCAACCACCAGCTGCTCCAGGAACAAATGATTCCACCTACATAAATTTTTTAAAAGAGAATAAAAAGAGAATAAAAGAGTACAAATTTTGAAAGAAAAAAAGGTAAAAAAAGTAGTACATGAAAACAGGTGCAACGAAAGAGAAAGGAAAAAGTTATAAAAAGCGGCTTCCATTCTTAGCAGTTATAAGTACATTTATATTTTAGCCTCTCTCTCTCTCTCTCTCACACACACACACACACACAAAATATTTTTTTATTTCCATATTCTATCCTTTCTAATCATCATTTTTCTTTTTTCAAGAAAAAGAGCAGAAGGGGTTTCCAGTCGATAATAACGGCAGTCCTGGACTAACAACCATTTGTTTAGTGATTATTCAAAGTTACAAAGCACTGGAAAAAGTGATTTATGATTGTTTTTCACACTTATGACCATTGTTGAATCCCCACGGTCACCTGATCAAAATTTGGATGTTTGGCAACTGACTCGTATTTATGACGATTGCATTATCCCGCGGTCATGTGATCACTCTTTGCGACCTTTGGATGAGCAGAGTCATTCAGAGTATTCAGCTAGTTCTATCCGGTTCGGGTGAATCAGTAGTGGCGGTGGGAGGCGCCGCCCACCCGCCCGGACATAATCACGTCCCATTTATAACACTCTGTGCATGTGTGGAAGGTCCTGCGCATGCGCGGAGGTGGCACATGCGAGTGCTCACATTTGCAAACCAGAAGTGAAGGTAAGTGAATACCAACCCTGGAAGTAAACCTTATAACAATAGCGCTTAGACTTATATACCACTTCATAGTTCTTTTACGGCCCTCTCTAAGTGGTTTACAGTGTCAGCATATTGCCCTCAACAATCTGGGTTCTCATTTTATCGACCTTGGAAGGATGGAAGGCTGAGTCAACCTTGAGCCCTGTCAGGATCAAACTCCAGAGTTTGCCTGCAATACTGCATTTTAACCACTGTGCCATCAGGGCTTGATAATAATGAAGTTATATATAATAGCAATAGCGCTTAGATTTATATACCGCTTCACCATGCTTTATAGCCCTCTCTAAGTGGTTTACAGAGCCAGTATATTGCCCTCAACAATCTGGTTCCTCATCTTCTGACCTAGGAAGCATGGAAGGGTGAGTCAACCTTGAGCTTGATAAGATTCGGACTGCCAAATTGTTGGCAATCGGCAGTCACCAGAAGTAGCCTGCAATACTGCATTCTAACCACCGTACCATCACGGCTCTTATTGTAAAGTTATGTTCAGAGAAACATCATTCGATAAAACTGCTGGTGCCCAAGTAGGTTCCCCTTCCATTCTCAAGGAAGTCTGCTAATAGCCAAAACTTTTCAAACTTTTAAACTTGTTAGTTAAACAAAAAAAATTCCCCACATCCCCTGATCAAAAGGCAAAGTTGTAATTATAGAACCGTGATGGTGAACTTATGACACATGTGTCACAGCTGGCACGCAGAGCCTTCTTTGCGGACACGTGAGCCATCGCCCAGCTCAGCTCCACTGTGCATGTGCGCACATGCCTTCTCCTGGCCAGCTAATTTTCGGGATGCACAGGGGGCGGGGCACATGTGGGAGATGCACATGCATGTGTGAGGGTCACATACACATGTACGGGGGTGTGAGTCACTGGCAGTGGTGGTGTGCAGGGGGGGCGGTGTGCCCCCCCCCACGGCCTGTTTTTGGGCCCAGAAGGATCCCAGGAGTCTCCATGCGGCCTGTTTTGGATGCCAGGTAAGTGCAGGGCCCACGCAGAGCCTGGGCAGGGCGAAAAACAGGCCTTCCAGATGTTCCGGAAGTCCGGAAACTCCGGAGGGCCTCTGGAGCCCGGGGGAGGCTGTTTTCACCCTCCCCAGAGGCTTGAGGAAAGCCTCTGAAGCCTGGGGGGCCCAAAAGTGCCCCCTGCTGCGGTGCAGGAGGCCGAGTAGGCCACACTCACCATAGCCATGCCCACCTAGCAACCAGGCAGAGAACCAGTTGCTAAAAATTTTGAATCCCACCCCTCGCCGGTACATGTGCAGGGGGGGAGCGGGGAGGGTCATATGTGCATGCGCGGGTGGCACGCATTGCATTATGGGTACATTATGGGTGTGCTTATGGCACATGGAGAGAAAAAGGTTAGCCATCACTGTGATTGAAGATTGGCTGAATTGAAGATAGGCCTCAGGCTTGCGACCATTTGTTTAGCTGTGATTTGAAGTAGCAACAATGCCGAAAAAAGTGACTTACAATCTATCTTTACATTTATGATCATCATAGCGTCCCTGCAACCACATCAATTCAATTCAGGCACTTAGCAACTGGCATTATTATTATTTTTATTTATTTATTTATTTTTATATGCCACCCTTCTCCGGAGACTCAGGGCGGCTTACAATGCATTAAGCAATAGCCTTCATACTTTTGTATATTTATACAAAGTCAGCTTATTGCCCCCACAATCTGGGTCCTCATTTTACCTACCTTAGAAAGGATGGAAGGCTGAGTCGACCTTGAGCCTGGTGAGAATTGAACTCGCAGTAATTGCAGGCAGCTGGATGTTAAATGCTGCCTCAGTAGGAGGCATTAGCCTCCTACGCCACTCAGGCTCCTATTATGACAGATGCAACACCCCGGGGTCATGTGATCACTTTTTGTGGCCTTCCCAGACAGCTTCCGACAAGCAAAGTCAATGGGGGAGGCCAGATTTGTTTAACAACTGCCTGATTTGCTTAAAGACCACGGGAAAAAGGTTATAAAATTAGACACAATCACATACTGACTCACTTAATGAGTGCGTTGCTTAACAATGGAGGCTCTGGTCCCAATTCACCAGAAAGAATCTGGAGAATCCAGAGCTGGGTTCTATATAATGAATTATGTAATGAACTAAAGCTCTGATTAATTAACCCTGGCCAAAGGGGGCCTCAGCAAAAGTCTGACAGAGATGTTTTATGAATATTCAGGACAGGAAAATGTCTGTTTGGTTGGAAATAACCTCTGTCCTCCCAAAGGACAACTACCAAAGGACATGGACGCCAGCCTAATAAAGCTACTCTTAAGCCATTATGCGTGTTTAGTTTAACAAAATGGAGGAATGCAGACACTGTGGTTTGAAAACCGGGATTTACTGTATATCCTAGCTCCGTTGGCATGCCCAGGCACAATAAGGAATTTGATTTATTTGATTTTATGATTTCACTTTACTGGCATTTTAAATATCTCTCCAGTCAGATTTCTCTGGCTCTTGATGGCTATCAAGAAGATTTGGCGGGTCTGAGGCAGGGGTGAAATGCTACTGGTTTAGGCTGGTTTGCCCGAACCGGTAGTAAAAAATGCTACTGGTTCGCTGAACCGGTAGTAAAAAATGTAAAAAAAAAAAGTTCCGACAATCAGTTGAGCAACGCACAATTGTCGGAACTTTTTTTTTTTACTTTTTTAGCATTTTTTTACTACCGATTCTCCTGCCTGGACCTCATTTGCCTTCAATCTTTCCCTGGGGAAAAAAAAATCTTACTGCTTTTTTTCCAGGGAAAGATTGAAGGCAAATGAGGTCCAGGCAGAAGAAGAACATCATGGCTTCGAAATCTAAGGGACTGGTTTGGATAAATTCAGCAGCACTTTTTCACGCGGCTGTTGATAAAAATAGGATCGCCAACATCCGATGATGGATATGGCACAAAAAGAAGACGTTTCTTGAGAATTTCTCCAAATTTCTCACACTTTGACCCCAGTCCTGAGTTCATGGTTGCATTAGTAAAACAGCCTTTATTGTGATTTATTGAATAAGCTACCATCAGCTGGGTTCAGACCACAGCCCAAACCTTAAACCATAATGCATAAACCAGTTTTATTGGAGGACTCTTCACTTGTAATATCCTGAGAGAAGGATTTTCACCTTGGCATGGGGTCAAAAATTTGGGTCAGCCTGTTTCCGCAATTGGAGAATGGATGGTTAAAATGATTTCTAAACACTTGAAATTTTTAAAAATATAAAGCAAAAAGATTGGGGTTTTAATTTTTTTTTTGTATTCTACTTCACCGAAGAAAGTGGAAGTCCCTTCCTTCCTTCCTTCCTTCCTTCCTTCCTTCCTTCCTTCCTTCCGTAGGAAGTTAAAACCCACCCCTCTCCTAGAGAAATGAAATATTTTAGGAAATATTAAAAGGGCAGAATATTTCCCCTAAAAGGGAGGCAGAAACTCAGCCCCCCCCACCTTTGTTAATGGGCCATTAAGGCCTCGGCCAGTCTATTCTACATAACAAAGATCTACCTCCTTCAGGCAAAGCCATTTACAGTAATTGCCCTTCATTGCATCACCCAGCAAGATTCAACCAAACTTAACACAGAGACAACCTAAAAAGCTAGCTAGGACCTCTGACAGCAACCAATTAGGATACTCTTCCTGTGCCCCAGGAAGTTCAAAGCCAGAGAGGGTATAAAATCCAGGGACACTCAGCATCTCTTCCCTTTTTTGCCCAGGACCTCAAAACCATGTGGTCCTGTCCGCCATTAAACCATCTTTTCAAGCAGTCTCCATGTTTCCAGTGTCTTTCTCTCCACTTGGAACTGAACCCAGATGGACATTTCTTCCAATACTTCCTCCCTCCCTCCCTCCCTCCTTCCTTCCTTTCTACTCTTCATCCTTTTCTACGTTTTCTAACTTTTGTTTCATTTTATATTTTTATCTTATAATAAACGTTAATGATTTTATTTTTAAGGAAGTTATGTCAGCCTGGAAAATACTATTGATTTGAGCTCATGTTACTTCACTGGGTATAGGAGAATGCAAACTCAGTGATCCATCCATAAAATGGAAACCAAAATCAGAGGTGTCAGATGAAAGCAAGCATTGATTCCCCAGAGAGGAGTGAGCAAGTACTCAGGTGTGCAGGGGTTAATCTTGTTCTAGATGTAGTAAGGAAATGGCCCACAATTCTGCAGATGTGCCTGCAAGGGAAGGTATCAAATCCCTGCAAAAAAAAAAACGGGTTGGTCTTAGATTGCTTGGTGGTAGCCACCATCTTGACTTTTTTGACCTCCTTGCAGACCCTCCCTGATCCTGGCAAGGCACTCAGTCAGGTGCAAAAGGAGAGTAAGCCATGGCCAAGCCCAGTGGCAGGAGAAGGAGGAGGAGGCACAAAGCAATTTCCAGCCTGCCTTTACGGTTTGTATGCGGCATAAATTCAACATGGTAATAAAAAGGAGTCTAAATCTTTACTGAATAATTCATTTTCATGCATAAGGAAGAAATAATGGCTTACATTATATCCCATCTCTCACTTAGCAACTTCTTAAGATTGATTGGATGGTAAGTCTGCAGAGTCTTGTTCTCTGCTTGCTCTCGTACTCAGCTCCGGTTTGCACCTGACAAATGTTCAGTGAGTGCTGTTATTAAGGAGAAGTACAGCCAGGAGCTGCAGGGAAAATGGAATAGGGGGTATTTTTATTTTATTAAATGCCATGATTATTTTTCTGAGCAATTGGTCATGCTGATGTAGATAATAGAGAGGGCGAGGTTGGATGCCACACGACTCCATTTGTGGGGGAAAACGCAAGTGAACTCAGAGGGCTGGGAAACAAAACGGAAGAGCCTCAAAAAATAGTTGGAGCTTTTCATCCAGAACTTTCTCGAACTTTCTTTCCCAAAATGCCTGGTCCATCTGGGATTCTCAACTTCAGTGGTGCAAGTCACGGTTGGTCTCCTAATGATACTTCGAGGATTTTTTCCCCCCAGCAGTGGTGATGCTGCTTCAGACAGGAAGGCAGTGCAGAGAGTGGTGAGGATGGCAGAAAAGATTATTGGAAGTTTGCTTCCTTGTATCCAGGACAGGACATATAATCGCTGCTTGATCAGGGCCCGCAGTATTGTCAGGGGCAAAAGAATTTTATTTTTAATGTGTGTCAGTGTGTTCAAAGTAAAAAATTTACAATAAAGGCTCATCTTATATCTTATCTTATCTCATCTCATCTCATCTGATCACTTATCTCTTCTTATCTCTTCTTATCTCTCTTCTCTTCTCTTATCATCTTATCTCATCTCTTATCTCTTCTTATCTCCTATCCTGTCCTATCTTTTTTTTAAAAAAAGTTTTTATTTTATAGACAAACTAACATACAATACATAATCAGTCATTCAGTGAATCATCTGAGGGCATTTTTTGTGTCTTCTTCTTACTTCTCCAATATTTATCATATCTCAATATTTTCATTACATTTATTATAACATTTCTCCCACATTTCTTTTTTATTAATATATTTATCTATCTTCTCTTCACTCATTTCATTACATTTCCCTATAAATATCTCTTCTCTAGCCAATAATAAAATTGCCCCCATAATATTCCGATTCCTCTCTTTCTTTAATTGTCAAAGTTAATCTATTCATTTCTGCACAATCCGATATTTTCTTAATTACTTCTCTTTCTGTAGGGGATGGACATATGATAATAAGATCTGATATCTGATGACATTTCCAACACTTAGCTGATTATCTTTAAACATTTTTGCCAATTTTTCAGGTGGCACATGCCATCTGTAAAACATTTTGCATTGGTTCTCCTTATATGCTGTGGACATTGTTAATTTGTAATTCCTTTCCCATAACTGCTGCCATTTATCTAGCTCAATTGTGTATCCAAAGTTTTTTGTCCATTGTTTCTTTTACCTGCTCTTCTTCTAATTCAATTGTAAGTAAGTAATTATATATTTTTAAAATTATTTTATCATCTGTTCCTCTGAGTATCCTACCCAGATCTGTCATTTCTAAATAAAAGCCATGTAATTTAGCATCTTTTTCATATCTTGTTTGTATTTACATATGTGTATACCAGTCCATCTCAATTCCTTGTTCTTCTATTTCTTGTTTCCTTTCAGTTCCCCCTTATCTATTAATATATCCTTATATCTAAGAATATTCCTAAGATTAATAATATTTGGGTGTATTAATGCTTCCATTGTTGATAACCATGTTGGTATTTTCAAATAATATTTATCTCTAACTTTCTCTCAAACCAATAATAATGCATTTCTTACATAGTGTCTTTGAAAACATGTATGTATCTTACTTCTGCCATACCATAAAAAAGCATGCCATCCCAATTGCTATCCTATCCTATCTTATCCTATCTTTTGCCTCTTATCTCTCCTCTCCTCTCCTTTTATCTGATCATTTTACCTTACCTATCTTATTGAATCTAATCTTCACTGTTGGAAGACTTGAAAGACCAGATTAGGGGTAGATCTTTGTAGGAAAAAATTATCTATGGGTAGTCCACAAATTATGACCACAATAGGGACTGGAAAATTTGTGGTTTGGTCATGAAGTAAAGCATCGTGTGACCACACCTGATTTTAAGACTTTTTTTTTGTCACGATCATTTAACGAATCACTGTAGTCATTAAGTGAGATATTCTTTAAGAAATGATAGCATGGGAAACCTGTCAGAAGGGTCCCTCCCTAGTTTCTTGGGCTGTAAAAGTGACGGGGATGAGATGTTCTTTCAGTCTTGCAAGATTCTCACAATAAAGTTAGAGTTAATACTTCTGAGGGAGTCTCTTGTTTGGACCAGGGGTCTCCAATCTTGGCAACTGTAAGACTTGTGGACTTCAACTCAGCAAAGTTGGCTGAGGAACTCTGGGAGTTGAAGTCCACAAGTCTTACAGTTGCCAAGGTTGGAGACCCCTGGTCTGGACTACCTTGCAAGGCTGACAGTCATTAGATAGTGAATGACTGTGAGAAGAACCCAACACATATTTAGGTTATCATCTTTTGTTATACAGTAAGGTGTCCTCTTTTTATTTTGGGTGATGTCTTCCCATAGTTGGTGATGGATTAGTAGGCACCCAAACATGTGGTATAATCCTATAGGACTCTTCTTACCTTTGTCTCTGGAATTAAGACATAATCTCTCTGTCTTTCTATAGCAAAACTCTCTCACCTATTACAAATAGCTTTTTAATTTATTTTAAATTTCATTTCGAAGCCATTTTCTATGCAGCTGGAGTCGCTGTTTAAGAAGGTCCAACATTTCCTGTACTGAGTGGAAGTAATCATGCAGTTATTTTTATTTTGGACTCTCTATTTTGTCTGCTGATGTCTTTTAAACTAAACTTTTCTTTCTTTTGCATGCTCGTAATATAGCATGGATCAACCCTATAAAGCCCAGCTTTTATATTCTTTGGGAAAAGTCAGTTTCTGGCAGGCTTCAGAATTAGCTCAGTGGTAAATTACAGCTTGACCTTATTTAAGAAAAAAAAAATGATTGGGCTTCTGCTTTCATACAAAGAACTATTAAATTTACCTTTAATATAGGACAAATCTATATAACATGGACAGCTGTAATATGGCTGTGCTGTACTTTCACTTTTCTACCAAATTATATCTTAATTTTTACCTTTGTGCAAGCAGTTGGTTGGCTTTATTTTGAACAAATTTAATCACTCAACGAAGTCTTGATTAATGCCCAAACTCAACCTCCTGTCAGCTCATAGGAGGCCTTAACGGACAAAGTAACATAATAGCCGTTAGTTTGCAATACAGGTAGTCCTCCACTTACAACAGTTCATTTAGTGACTGTTCAAGATTACAACAGCCCTGAAAAAAGTGACCTATGACAGTTTTTCACACTTACGTCTGTTGTAGCGTCCCCATGGTCACGTGATCAAAATTCAGACACTTGGCAACTGCTTCATATTTATGACTGTTGCGGGGCTTCAGGGTCATGTGATTCACTTTTGTGACCTTCTGACAAGCAAAGTCAATGGGGAAACCAGATTCACTTAACAACCGTGTGACTAACTTAACCTTGAAGCGAATTCGAAGGGCCACCGGCAGCCAGTACAGCTCGCGCAGGAGAGGTGTTACACGGGAGTAGCGGGAAGCTCCCATAACAACCCGTGCGGCCTCATTCTGGACCAGCTGGAGCCTCCAGATGCACCCCAAGGGCAGCCCCATGTAGAGGGCATTGCAGTAATCCAACCGAAAAATGATGAGAGCATAAGCGACTGTATGGAGGGCATCCCTGTCTAGGAAAGGGCATAACTGGTACACCAGGCGAACCTGTGCAAAAGCCCCCCTTGTCATGGCCGTCAGATGATTCACCAAGGACATCCGTGAGTCAAGGAGGATGCTAAGATTACAAACCCTTTCAGAGGGAGTAAGCAACTCCCTCCCCATCCAAAGTGATGGGGTTACTAGATCACGAGATGCCGGTAGCCACAGCCACTCAGTCTTGGAGGGGTTGAGCCTCAGCCTGTTCCTGCCCATCCAGACCCATACCGCCTCCAGGCACTTAGACATCACGGAGAGGGCATCCCTGGGTTGATCCGGGGTGGAGATGTACAGTTGGGTATCATCAGCATATTGATGATACCTCATCCCGAAGCTACGAATAATCTCATCCAGCGGTTTCATGTAGATGTTAAAGAGCAGGGGGGAGAGAACCAACCCCTGCAGTACCCCACAAGTGAGAGGCCTCGGGAAGGATCTCTGACCCCCGCGCCCAAACAAACTGCGTACGGCCCGAGAGGTAGGAAAAGAACCACTGTAAAACAGTGCCCCCCCACCCCCAATCCCCAGAACCATTGCAATAGGATACCATGGTCGATGGTATCGAAAGCCGCTGAGAGGTCAAGTAGCACCAGAATGGAGGAATAACCCCCATCCCGGGCCCGCCAAAGATCATTCACCAGGGCGACCAATGCCATTTCCGTGCTGTGTCCGTGCCTGAAACCCGATTGGTACGGGTCTAGATAATCCGTTTCCTCCAGGAATTGTGGAAGTTGGTATGCCACCACAGACTTAACAACCTTCGCTATAAAGCGAAGGTTGGAGACAGGACAAAAGTTGTTCAGGGAGGCTGGATCCAGGGCAGGCTTCTTGAGAAGGGGACGAACCACTGCCTCCTTAAGTACGGCGGGGAAGACCCCATCCCTCAATGAAGCGTTGATAATTGCCTGGATCCAGTCTCCAGTCACTCTCTGGTTGCTGCAACAAGCCAGGAGGGACATGGGTCCAACAAACATGTGGAGGCCCCCAATCTGCCCACAATCCTGTCCACTTCATCTATGGAAAGAGGGTCAAAGTCAACCCAGATGTTACTGTCAGATAATTATCTAAAACAGTGTCACTGAACCACACTGTCTATACTGGAAGGATGGTTTTGTGTTTATACTTTCCCTCCATTTTGTTTAAGAGACTGAAGGGGGAGTGGCTTAGCCACTCTATAAATATGACCTCCTTTACCCACACACACTGGGGAGACACATGGAAGGCACATAGGAGACACACAGAAGAAGGGATTATGTTCTAGGCACATTTACCTCAGAAATTAATAAAGACCAAGATACAATGTTCTGTGATTTAAAATGTAAATAGTTTATTCATTTTAAATAAACAAAGTTTTTCTTGATAAAAGAAATCTGGCCTAATTGTAGCTGCTGGGACATTCCAAGATCTTATTGACCTCTACAACCTCAACTAAAAACTTTTCTAACAGTTACCTTCAAGACTTGCTCCCAAGTTCTTGTCGGATCCTGCCCAGTCGGAGTCTAAACCCATCCGGATCTGAGCGACTTTGTCTTGCAGAAATTGTACAAAGTCCACAGTGCCTCCTTGTAAGGGGTCCTCCCTCATTCTCTGATTGAGAAGAGAGCGGGTCACTTGGAACAAGGCCGCTGGGCAATTTTCTGCAGACGCGATGATAGCAGCAAAATAGTCACGTTTCGCCACTTCCATCACCACAAAATAAGACCTAATATGGGTTCTTAACTGTGTTCGATCAGATTCGGAATGGGAAGATCTCCAACAGCCCTCTAGGCGTCTCTTCTGATGCTTCATCTCCCGAAGCTCCACGGAGAACCATGGAGCTGCCTGGGATCCCCGTTAGAGGAGAGGCCGCAAAGGGGCGATTCGATCCAGTGCCCCGGTGGCCGCCCATTCCCAAGCATCCACCAGTGCCTCTGGAGAATCGCGGGATAGGTCAGTGGGAAATGTCCCAAGCTCCATCAGGAACCTGTCTGGGTCCATCAGGTGCCTGGGGCAGAACCAACGAATCGGTTCTGCCTCCCAGCAGTGGGGATTGACGGATGGAAAGTCCAGCTTAAGGAATAAATAAATAAATACATCACTGTGGCTAGCTTGCTAAACCATCCTTGATACTCTGGCTTTTGACATACAAGAGGCATTCAGTCTAGTTTTAAGCAGAGCGGCTGGCTGCATGAATGCCCAAGAGAAGACATTTTTCCAAATTCTTTTTCTGTATTAAGACCGCTGACTTTGATGCTTCCAATCCATTATGATGATAAAACTAAGCTGGAATAGCCCCAAAATAAAGACTGATGGTGTTTATTCTCCCAGGCCCGGCATGCGCGTGGCATTGAAAATGTACAGCTTCTTCCGTGATATATTAATTTTCCCTCCATGGACAGCTTTTTTGGGGGGCCTGGAGAAATGAATGGTTGTGGATCTAACCTGCTTGGGTTCCTTGATAAAAGTCTATCTCAATTATCCCTTTTGTGATGGAATTTAAACCAGATGGCAAGACTCGCTTTCCTACTCAGCCTGCAGCATTAGAACGGTGCCCAAAGGAGTTTAAATCTTCCGCGCTTGCTTTTTTGATTTATATCTCTATTCCATCTTCCCACCAAGTGGTGATCGAGAGAGATGACAAACAATGACAATAAAACACAATTAAAAAGCATTAAACGTGGGCAACTCAAATATGGATTAAATCGTAAGAACATAAATTGAGGACTTTTGGATGAGACCCACCCAGTTACTTAGCCATGCTAGCAACAACATACAGGTAGTCAGAATCAGAATAGAGCTGGAAGGGAACTTGGAGGTCTTCTAGTCCAGCCCCCTGCTCAAACAGGAGACCCTAGAGCAGTGATGGCGAACCTTTTAGGCACAGAGTGCCCAAACTGGAAGGTGCATGCCAGCAGGCGTGTCCGCACGTGTACTCCAGAGCGCCGGAAACCCGATGACCAGCTGGCCGGTGCACATGCACGCCTCAGAAACCTGACGACCAGCTGGCTGAGCTGGGGCAACGGCATGCTGTGTGCCACTTCTGGCACGTGTGCCATAGGTTCGCCATCACGGCCCGATAGCATTTCGGACAGGTGACTGTCTAGTCTCTTCTTAAACACCTCCAGTGATGAAGCACCCACAATGTCTGAAGGCAACTTCTGTTCCACTGGTTAATTGTCCTCACCGTTAGAAAGTTTCTCCTTAATTCCAGGTTGCTTCGCTCCTTCATTAGTTTCAATCCATTGTTTCCTTGACTTACTGTACAAACACAATTGAGCCCCACATAACAATTGCAGTGATCCGTTTAACAATTGTTGCAAAAGGGTAATAAAACTGAGTGAAACCCACTGAACAACTGACTTGCTTAGCAATGGAAATTCTGATCCTAATTGTGGTTGTAAGACAAAGAATACCTGCACACCAGGGTTGGTACTCACTTACCTTTGCTACTGGTTCGCAAATGTGAGCGTGCGCGCCTCCTCCACACATGCGAAGAACCCTCTGCGCATGCGTGGAGGGTCAAAAATGGGACGTGATGACGTCTGGGCGGGTGGGCAGAGCATCCCGCCGCCGGCACTACCGGATCGTGCGATCCGGATAGAGCCGGTTGAATTTCACCACTGCTGCACACATCTCCTTTACATGAGTTTCTATCGTTCCATCAATTTCCTGGAGGATTAATGACTCCTTAATTGTAAACTTCTGATTCATTTGGGTACTAAGGCATACATGATACTGATTATCCAAGGAGAACATTCTAGTTTCTGATTGTACAAGGGTGGCCACCGGTTGTGGTTTAACAAAAGTCAACAGAAATAAAAGAACCCTAGAGTTTCAATCGCACTATCGCAACTACCATCTTGACATTATTTTACCATATCCTGTACACACTCCTGGAATTGTGATTAACCGTCTCCCACAAAATGATTGTGTTTTTGAGTTTGGAGAACATGATAAGACAATATGGTGTAACCTGTCATTTGAATATTATTGATATCAGGCAATAAATAATCCCATTTGTTGGGCTGTGCAAAGAATTCTGTCTTTCTATTTATTTTTTTCCTGAATTTCCCCTCTTCAATTTCCTTTGATGGCTCAACCAGCCCTCTTGTGTTAAGGAGAGAAAGAAATGTATAATGTATAATGTTATGCTCTCTGTAATAATATTCTCCCTCCTTCTATATCACGAGAGTCAAACTCGCGGCGTCACGTTGCCATCGTGTGAGGTTTTGCGATGTTTTCACCCTTTGCGGATCTGGGGTGGGCGTGGCCTGCACGTGACGCATCCCCAGCGGGCTGCCAGTTTGACACCCCTGTTCTATATCAAAAAGGAGTAGGGCTTTTATCACATGGCCACCATCTTGAATTTTCTTTTCGTATCCTTCCCTTTGGACAACTCTGTCCTGTGCCAGCCTGGGAGAAATTTAAGGGCAATGAAATGAAAACAGTAGGGACAAAGCATCACAGGTAGTCCTTGAATTACAACAGTTCAATTAGTGACCGTTTGAAGTTACAACAGCACTGAAAAAAATGATTTATGACCATTTCACACTTACGACCCTTGCATTATCCCCGTGGCCATATGATCAAAATTCAGTTGCTTGAAAATTGTCTCATATTTATGATGGATGCAGGGTCCTGGGGTCATGTGATTGGGCTTTGGTGGCTTCCTGACAAGCAGAGTCAAGGGGGAAGCCAGATTCACTTAACAAACTTTAGAACTAAGGAGAAATTTCCTGACAGAACAATTAACCAGTGGAACAACTTGCCTGCAGAAGTTGTGAATGCTCCAACACTGGAAATTTTTAAGAAGATGTTGGATAACCATTTGTCTGAAGTGATGTAGGGTTTCCTGCCTAAGCAGGGGGTTGGACTAGAAGGCCTCCAAGGTCCCTTCCAGCTCTGTTATTCTGTTTCTATTCTTATTCTATTCTAAACGTGGCAAGAAAAGTCATAAAATGGGGCAAAACTCACTGAACCATTTTCTCTCTTAGCAACGTCAATTCTGGGCTCAATTGTGGATTCCAGTTCATTGGCCTCGAGGTCACGATGGTGAGTGGTGAGCAAGGAAAATATTATACTGATATGGCTTGACCAGGGCTGTAGGCTTTAAGAGCTTTGCGCTTTGGTAAAAGAGCCGTCTAATCAATTTAAATTGCCCCTACTAATAATAAACCTCTCCCTGTACAAATCATTGAGTGTTCAGGGTGAAACCCAGTGACTAAGCACTATTCTAGAATTTTAATTCGTAAGCCTGAGGCATACTGGAGAAATTTGCTTGGTTCCCATCCTTCCCCCAAGTTTCAAAGGCTGTCTCAACGCGACTGTGCCTTGCGCTGTAAGATCCTCAGGGCAGGCTACCGCGTCAGTTGTGTTCTGCATTTGCGAGGGGCGGTGGGCTCTTCTTGGTGATGCTATGCAAATGACAACTCATAATTGCTGGTGTTTATTGAGTGACCTTGGATACTTGATTGGTTTGTTTACTTTCCCTTCTGCTAATGAAAAGCTTCCAGGCGGATTTTATGTTGTCTGTGGATCCTCTACCCTTTGGGCTAGAAGATGGTTGAGTTCCCATATAGACAAATGCGCAGGGGGAGGGAGGGGTTAGCTGGTGGCGGGGAGAATGCGACTACCAGCAGAAAAATTGCTGTCCTACAATGGGGATTATTCGGGGGCGAGGGGGGCCCTGGAATGGTGCTTTTTGGAAATTCCCCTGTACAGAAATGTAAGGTTGGAACCATAGACAAATCTGAGCATAGAGTCATTGGCTTATTTTTGGAGAAGGGTTTATTTTTTGAGAAGAGCTTATTTTGGGGGGTTTATTTTCAGGAGAGGTCTTATTTTGGGGGGCAGGCTTTATTTTTTGGGGAAAACACGTTATTTTATCCTCCAGTCCAGTGGTGGGTTCTAACCGGCTTTACTACCGGTTCTCTTCGTGCACTCACTCGCTTCGCTTGCATGCGCACCAAACTTGCGCTCCACGCAAGCGCGTTACGTATCTCCCCAGCTGAGGTGCAGTAATCCACTCTGCCGCACCTATCAGCTGTGCTAAAAAAGAAGAAATAAAAGGTAGGAATAACGCAGGGGTGGGGGTGGGGTGGGAGGATCCACCTCCCGGACAAAGAGAACCGGTTCTGTGATGTCATATTGTCACCGCTACTGGCTCGGCTATACCGGGCCGTACCGGGAAGAACCCACCACTGCTCCGGTCCCCTAATCATCTTCGTTGCTTTTTTCTGCACTCTTTGTAGATTCACCTGCCTTGAGTTATTTGTAAAAATAATAAAGGTGGGAAATAAATAAATAAATATAAAAAAATAAAATCATTTCAGCTTACATTACATTCACCAGATTCAGCACTAGAATGCTAAGATTTGGTTTGCTTAACTATGTTTTACTGAGAAAGCAATATTTGCCAGACCCAAAAGTGCTTTTTCAAGAGGCAACTGGACTTTCTGGTTTTTCTTTGAAGATGTTTCACTTCTCATCCAAGAAGCTTCTTCAGCTCAATATTTGCCAGAGTTTGTTAAATACTATACACTAAGCTGGCCTGGGCAATTCAGGTCCTATTTTGAACTTTACAAAGCCTGCTAGGACCTACCTCAAAAATTAGGTGTAAAGCCACCAATTTTTCAGGAGGGGCAAACTTTTTTCTCTTTTTTAAAAAAAATTAAAATAAATCCTATTTTATAAGAAAGGGCAGACTAAAAGTTTGCACTTTTTATCTGCTTCAGCAAGCTGGTTAGGGAATTCTGGGAGTTGAAGTCCACACCTCTTCAAGGTGCCAAGATTGTGAAACCCTGCTGTAGTGAGTCCCACAATTTAGAAGATATTTTCTCTGAATTATATCGAGATGGAGACTGCCTTCAGGGTCAGTGCTATAGCTGTGAAAAGGAAGAGGGGGGGAAAAAGCACACGCTTTTATGAAGATGCATTTCTTTCATATTGTGATATGAAGTTAAGGAGGAAAAAAAAGTTCATTCTCCGTAATAAGAAGATGTGTAGCTGTAATTTAGATGTAAACACAATTAAATTACCGAGTGGAGCCTCTTTTTTCCTTTTCTGGGTGAGTTCAGATGGCAGTCACTGCAATTTGAAAAGCGCAAAGCTCCATCAAGATGCTAGGGCACTGCTTTCTTGGAATTAAAAAACAAAAACAAAATACATACATGAATATAAAATAATCGAAGCCCATTGTCATGTCAAAAATCAAGCCTAAAAAATGAATCCATCATTTATTAAAGTAGGTTTAAATCTGCTCCCTAAGAACTACCCAAAGTTAATTAGGTAGCACGTTGAGACATATGATCCAGACCAGGGGTTGGCTGCTGCGGGTTCGCAGGGGTTTGGGAGAACCTCCAGCTAAGATTCTGTGCAGTTTGGAGAACCCCCAAATCCCACTCCTGGCTGGCCCCGCCCTGCCCACCCCTCCCAGGAGTCCCCATGTGACCCATTTTGGATGCAATAAGTGCAGGGTGCACGCGGAGGCTCAGGGAGGGTGAAAAACGGGCCTCCCGGAAGCTCAGGAAGGCTGGAAAAGGGCCCATTTCCAGCCTCCAGAGGGCCTCTGGAGCCTGGGGAGGCCGTTTTCATCCTCCCGGAGGCTCAAGGAAAGCCTCCAGAGCCCAGGGAGGGCAAAAACGCCTCCCTCACCGTGGTGCAGGAAGCCGATTAGGCCACACCCACCATGGCCATACCCACCCAGCAACTGGGCAGAGAACCCCTTGCTAAAATTTTTGAAGCCCACCCCTGACCCAGACTAACTTTAAATGTCTCTCCATTTTTTCATTTTTTTTGCCTTTTAAATCTTTTCTCTCCACTGCTACTCCAGTACTCTGACAATGCTGCAAGCTGACAGGACCTTGTCACGGGGTTTATTTTATTTATTTAGTTATGCAATTGATCTATCGCCTCCATCCTTGTGAGCTGTTGGTGTAAATCACAGACTGATGTACTCCTCCTGTGTCTCGAATGTTTCCTCTAGGTGTTGTTTCTGAAAAAAATTCTCTCACTTTTATTTCGTTTCATTTGAAATGTACTTGGCTACCTCAGGCTGCTATTAGAAGCACAGGGTTTTTTTAAAAAAAAATTAACTATTGAATCCTTCCATCCTTCGAGCACTCCAAGTAAGACAGAAAACTCAGATTAAACGAACAATGAAAGAGAATGAAGCAAATATAATTAATTAAAAGCCAGAAGGCCTGTCATTCCCCCTCCCAAAGTCTTAAGTGTGGCATGAATGGAGTTAGTTGGAACTTCCTGGAACTGTGAGTAATGTTTATTTCTCCTGAATAGGCCCTGTTGAGTACAAGTAGTCCTCGATTTGCAACCAGTTGCTTAGCGACCATTTGAAATTACGACAGACCTTTAAAAAGCTACTGACCACCCAGATTCGAAGTTACAATAGCTGTACAATATCAGTACAATAGCACGCAATTGCATTTTGGGGGGGTTCGCAACTGGCATGTGTTTACGGTATTCATAGTCATGTGACTGTGATTTATGACTGTTTCCAACAAAAAACGCCCCATAGTGAACAGTGGTTCACTTAACGTCTGTGATGTTCGCTTCATGTCCACAGCATATGTTTTAGATTGCTCAGATTGCCCAAGGAACTGCTGATACATTTCTACAGAGGAATTATCAACCTCAATAACTGTCTGGTTTGGCACAGCAACCGAACAGTACAGGTACAGACTTCAGCGGATAGTTAGGACTGCAGAAAAAACAGTTGCAACCAGCCTGCTTTCCATACAGGACCTGCATATTTCACGGGTCAGAAAGAAGGCTGAGTAAATATGTACAGACCAGGGGTGGTTTTTACTTACCTTTACTACCGGTTTGCAACGGGATTGTGCGCACACCGAGCTTCTGCACATACGCAGATCGCCTATGATGACATCCAGGGTGGTGGGTGGAGCCTCCCGCTGGTTTACTACTGGTTCTGAACCAGGGGCAACTCACCACTGGTACCGACCCCTCACATCCTGGACATAAACTGTTTCAATTGCTCCCCTTGGGACCCCACTACAGGCAGTGGTATGTTTCAAAAAAATTTACTACCGGTTCTGTGGGTGTGGCTTGGTGGGCATGGCATGTATCTTATGATTTATGACTTATCACTTTGTTGTTTGTATGTCCACTGACAGCTTATGCACCGGAGATAAATTCTTTGTGTGTCCAATCACACTTGGCCAATAAATTTATTCTATTCTATTCTATTCTATTCTATTCTATTCTATTCTATTCTATTCTATTCTATTCTATTCTATTCTATTCTATTCTAATCTGTTCCGTTCCATTCCATTCCTGTTCCTGTTCCTATTCTATTCCATATTTCTATTCTATTCTATTCTATTCTATTCTATTCTATTCTATTCTATTCCATTCCATTCCATTCCATTCCATTCCATTCCATTCCATTATATTCCAACCACTGTGTTCATTTAACAACTTCTGCAAAAAAAATCATAAAAATGGTCACATGTTACTCACTTAATGACCGTCACAACTTATGATTGTAATTGCAGGCTTAATTATGTTTGTACATCAAGAACTATCCGGATTCATTTCTCTAGTATGAAAGCATATAATGGATGATCATCTTTATGTAATAATTTGTATCACAATCCTACAATCATTTCTTAAGATGTGGAATCCTGCCCCCACAGATTTTATTTTAATTTTATATATTTATATTTACTTTCTTGGTAGCTCACAACAATGAAAGCAAAAGTTCACAAGTGCAAGTTCATTAAAATATGATCAACATGAATATAATAAAAACAGGGCCGTGACTTTTAAACATAAAAACCACAAGCACAATCAATCAATAGGTTTATTGTTGTGACCATAGGTTACGACCACACATTACAGAGGATAAAAGAAATAAAGCAATTAGTAAGCATAAGAAAAAGAGAAAGGAAGAACAGAACAATAAAGAAGTTGCACTTAAGAAAATTAAGTTAAGATGAAACCAGTACTAAAATTGAGAGCTTACACATTTCTGAGTTTAAAATTAGGGTTGCCAGGTCTGCTTCCAAAAAATAGTGGACAAGCAGGGTGGGGTGGGGGGTTAAGTAGTAAAAAAAATTGTACAATTAAATTATATATTTTCTTACAAACATTTTAACACGTATTAAAATAATCACTTCAAAACTTTACTTAAAATTCAAAACATCAAATATAATAATATGTAAAATATTAAATTACATTTTAATTTCATCATAAAGCTTTTGAATAAAAAAAATGTCCACTATTTTGTGAAAAAAAAATAGTGAACATAATGTGAAAAAAGCGGACTGTCCGCTCAAGTAGTGGACACCTGGCAACATTATTTAAAATAAAGCATGATAACTGGTTGATAACGTTTTCAGCTATCAGGATAGCATCATCAGCAATTCATATCTCAAGATAAATCTCTTATCACTGAGATCTGCTGACATACAGGAAACATATCCCATCTTAACACAAGATAATGGCTCATCAGCAAATTCAACCTGGAATGGATGCATTAAGTCAACTTATGTTAGAGAGCCCTCTCTGTGGGCACACGAGCTGTTGCTCAGCTCAGCTCCACTGTGCATGTATGCGTGCGCCTCCCAGCAGCCAGCTGATTTTTTGGGATGTGCAGGGGGCAGGAGACGTGCGGGCATGTTTAGGGGTCACCAGGTCACATTTCTGGCCTCTGGAGGGCCTCTGTAGCCCAGAGGAGGCTGTTCCCCCCGCCCCCGGGAAACTTGAGAGAAACCTCCAGAGCCTGGGGAGGGTGAAAAACGGGCCTCCCAGAACTTGCAGAAGTCCAAAAATGGGCCCATTTCCAGCCTCCAGAAGGCCTTCGGAGCCCAGGGAGGCCATTTTTGCCCTCCTGGGGGCTCAAGGAAAGACTCCAGAGCCTGGGAAGGCAAAAATGCCCGCCCTCCCCCACCGTGGTGCAGGTTGCTAAAATTTTTGAATCCCACACCTCGCGCACATGCACGGGGGGGGACAGGGTCACGTGAGCATGGGGGGGTATCATGCGCACATGCGGGGGGCAATGTATTATGGGTGCCAGCATGTGCATGGACTGTCACCCGCACACACACACACGCACTTTTGGTACACGAAGAGAAAAAGGTTAGCCATCACTGGTATAGGGTTTCCTGGCCAAATAGAGGGTTTGGACTAGAAGTCCTCCAAGGTCCCTTCCAAGTCTTTTTATTTAATTTATTTATTTATTAGATCAATTTATATGCCACCCTTCTCCAGAGACTCAGGGTGGCTTACAATGCATTAAGCAATAGCCTTCATACTTTTGTATATACCTGCTTAATAGGGCTTTTTTGGCCCCCCCAAGCGGTCTTCTATTTTATACAAAGTCAGCTTATTGCCCCCACAAAGCAGGTCCTCATTTTACCTACCTCAGAAGGATGGAAGGCTGAGTCAACCTTGAGCCTGGTGAGAATTGAACTCGCAGTAATTGCAGGCAGCTGGCAGCTAAGTGCTACTTTAACAGCAGTTTAGTCTGCTGCGCCACCAAGGCTCCTGTTATTCTGTATGTCTTGGAACTTCTATATCTGCTAATGATTATCTTTTCACTTCTTCGTCAATGAAACTTAGATCAAAAAAAAAAAAGACATTCAGTGTTGAAAGGGGCTTAAAATTATTATAAATCAACATGTTCAGAGTCTCCCAGATTCTTTCTCTTTGACCAGGGCCATTTTGGCTACATATATCATTAAAGCTCTGTTGCTCTGTTGATGTATTGGTGCCATACTTTCTCAAGATAATGTTATCCTGATAATACATCACTCTTTTTCACCTCATGTCAGTTTCTTCCTATCGTAGCTTCAGCCAGCAAGAAGGTATTGAGGGCAGCATTTTAAATTATGATGGTACTTGTTTTCTACATCTATGCTTTCCCTTTTCCTCCTGACTTTTGAAAACTTCTTATTTCTGAATATGCTTAATGTGGTGAAGCTTTTCAAGTTCCAATGTATTTGAGGGGCTGCCATAAAGAAGAAGGGGTCAACCTTTTCTCCAAAGCACCTGAGGACAGGACAAGGAGCAATGGATGGAAACTAAATAAGGAGAGGATCAACCTAGAATTAAGGACAGTGAGAACAATTAATCAGTAGAACGACTTGCCTCCAGAAGTTGTGAATGCTTCAACACTGGAAGTTTTTAAGTAGAGATTGGACAACACTTTGTCTGAAATGGTATAGGGCAGGGGTGGGTTCTAAATTTTTTTACTACCGGTTCTGTGGGCGTGGCTTATTTTGTGGGTGTGTCTTGGAGGTCATGGGACTAGGTGGGCGTGGCTAGCTGGTCAGAGTCATTTCTGGAAGGTCCTCGCACTTACGACCCGACTCATTTGTTTGCTTTTAACACTGATCACCTGTAGGACGGCCCTTTGAAGCCCCGCGGCAAGAGTTTAAACAGTTTTTTTCCCTCTAGTCATCAGCTGGGACTCAGGAGGCAGCAATAGATTGGGGGTGGGACCAAATAAAAGGTAAGAATAACGTGGGTGGGGGGAGGGCAGGTGGGGAGAACTGGTTCAGTGACATCATATCGTCACCGCTACCGGCTTGGCCGAACCGGACCGAACCGGGAGGAACCCACCACTGGTATAGGGCTGTGATGGCGAACTTATGGCACCCTCTCTGTGGGCATGCGAGCCATCGCCCCAGTTGAGCTCTGCTGCACATGTGCATACACCCACCACTGACCAGCTGGTCTTCAGGTCTCTGCTGCGCGTGTGCAAGGCCAGGGTGCGTGTGGGAGGCCCGCGTGCACATGCACAGGGTGGAGCGCAGGCGGGGGCCCTGCACACATGTGCAGGGGTGGGTCGTGTGCGTGGGGGCCGCATGTGCATTGCATTTTGGGGGTTCGGGCGCATGCGTATTCACACATGCACATGCTTTGGGCCAGTGGTGAAATCTAAATTTTTTTACTACTGGTTCTGTGGGCATGGCTTGGTGGGTGTGGTGTGGCTTGGTGGGCATGGCAGGGGAAGGATATTGCAAAATCTCCATTCCCACCCCACTCCAGGGGAAGGATACTGCAAAACCTCCAGTCCCATTCCACTCTGGGGCCAGCCAAAAGTGGTATTTGCTGGTTCTCTGAATTAATCAAAATTTCTGCTACCAATTTGCCAAACTGCTCAAAATTTCCGCTACTGGTTTTCCAGAACCTGTCAGAACCTGCTGGGTTTCACCCCGGCTTTGGGCACTCGGTCTGGAAAAGATTAGCCATCACTGGTATAGGGTGTCCTGCCTGATCAGGGGATTGAACTAGAAGACCTCCAAGGTCCCTTCCAACTCTGTTACTCTGTTAAGTAAGTGCAACATTACAGTCTCTGGCTGTGCACGAACCAGGGGAATCTGCAATAGGAACAGATATGTCAAGATAGCAACCATAGCCATTCCGGTTGTAGTGGCTTCTTGCCTTTTTGGCACTGCCCCTCCCAATAGTCCTGGCATGAACTACCATATTCTTGGAGTATAAGACGCACCTACCTTTTTTGGTGAGGAAAAGAAGAAAAAGAAATCTGCCTCTGCCTCCCAGCAATTTTGCCTCGTTGCAGCAAACAGCAAACAGCCTGCTTTACTTTCATTTTTGTTTTCAGCATAGCTTTATTAGCACAAAGAAAAAAAAATCTGTTGCAGCAATTTACCTCCTTGCAGCAAACAGCAGAGCCAGATTTCTTTTTATTGTTTTTCTCACCAAAATAGATAGGTGCGTCTTATACGGAGTGTTTTATACTCCGAAAAATACGGTAAGTACTTTTGTTTCCACATGGAAACTGCTTCTGAACTTCATGCTTGACGTGGAAAAGAATGAAACCCTGATTTTGGTCTTTACAGATTTAGACTGATAGATCTTTATAGAAATGATTTGTTCATACTATTATGGAAAAGCAAAAAATGGTGATTTGATGTTAATGCCTTATATTAATGTAACTGAGAGAGTCAGAAATCAATGCTTCTTTTTCTTTTCTTTTCTTTTCTCTTATCTTTCCTCACTTCTCTTCCCCCTACCCCCCACTGTTCTTCTATTTACTTTTGCATTTTGCATTTTATAATACTCTATAACTCAATAAAAAATGTTTAAAAAAATCCCCAAACAAAAAAAATTCAGAGGCTTGGCAACTGGTTCATACTTATGATGGGTTGCAGTGTCCCAAGATCATGTGATCCGCTTTTGTGACCTTCTGACAAGCCAAGTTAATGGGGAAACCAGGTTCACTTATCAACCGTGCTACCAGCTAAACAACGGCAATGGTGCTCCATCACTGAAGGTTTTGAAAGAGAGACTGGGCAACCATTTGACTGGGATGTATAAGTACTGGAGCAGGGGGGTTGGATTAGATGGCAGGTTGAAATCCCCCACGACCATCAGCCTGAGGGTACCAACCGCCACCCTGGCTATCACATCAGGCAGCTTGGGCAGGGCCGCTGCCACGTAGCAGGGAGCCAGGTACACGATCAGCAGACCCACCTGCACCCAACGGCCCCACTTCACAAGGAGGGACTCACATCCAGCTATCTGAGGAACAGTGGTCTCCCTCGGACATAGATCTTCGTTAATAACAACCGCCACCCCCCCTCCCCTCCCCTGGGCCCTTGGCTGATGGAATGCCCCTTGCACATTTCTACAAGGGGCATCCCCCCTTCCGGGCCCAACCAGGTCTCCGTGATACCCACCAGGTCCGCTCCCCCCTCCTGAATAAGATAAAAAATGAGGGGGGCTTTATTTACCATAGACCTGGCGTTACATAACATCAGCCGGAGGTCCAGGGCCTGAGGACCTGAGCCACCTGGGAAACGAAAAAGGCATTGGGGACCGGAGCGCGCAATCGCTCGAAGGTAGCGAGTGCACACGCCCGGAACATGATATGGTTCCCTGCCACCCCCATATCTGCCCCTCCCACCTACAGTACTGATTGAACAACCCTCCTTGGATCGAGCTCCCTCCCGCTCCCACACATCCGACCCTGTATCCCTGGTGCTGTACCCCCTCGCAGGGCCCAGCCTCGACCCTGGTGGATTTCCCCCTAAACCCACCCCAGTCTTCCCATTTAAAAAAACCCTCAATCTCTTCTTTGCCGCATGCCATCTCTTGGGGCTCCAAAGCCCGTCATCAAGATAAGCCCTCGATAGCGTGGAGGGCCAGGCCTGCGAAAGGGGGGAATTTCGCAGTGCTAGCACTGCTAAATATATATATCTAAATATATATATATTCCTATTGTGTTTTTTTTAAGGGACGTGGTGGCTCAGTGGCTAAGACGCTGAGCTTGTCGAACGAAAGGTCAGCAGTTCAGCGGTTCGAATCCCTAGTGCTGTGTAATGGAGTGAGCTCCTGTTACTTGTCTCAGCTTCTGCCAACCTAGCAGTTCGAAAGCACATAAAAAATGCATATAGAAAAATAGGGACCACCTTTGGTGGGAAGATAACAGCGTTCCATGCGCCTTTGACGTTTAGTCAGCCGGCCACATGACCACGGAGACGTCTTTGGACAGTGCTGGCTCTTTGGCTTTGAAACAGAGATGAGCACCGCCCCCTAGAGTCGGGAATGACTAGCACATATGTTCAAGGGGAACCTTTACCTTTATTGTGTTTTTATTCTTGTTTATTGCCCAGAGTTCCTTTGGTAAATGGGCAGCCATCTGCATTGGTTGATTGACTGAATAATAAATTGATGTTCATATAAATCAGTGTCTACCCATTTTGTGTCAATCGGTGACAGTGGTTTATATGTGGCCTCCTTTGGGTGGGATGGGGGGGGGGGACAAGGAACATCTAAGGACCTTTTTGAGTGTGCTGTACAAAGGGAAGGTAAAGAACCAGCTCTGTCTAAGGAAGGAAAAAGACCGTGCTGAGAAAACATTTCAGTCTTGGCTGATGTCCTATTTTTCTATGTAAAATAAGTTAATTTCGTTCCTCCCTAGGCACAGTCTAGGAAAAGATGTACCGGCTGATTTTAATGAATGTAGACACTAGGCCTTCTGAAATGAGTATCCATGAAATGTAAAGTCACTTGAGAAATCCTGTTATATATTCTCTTGGGGAAACAGAAAGGCTGTGTTTGTACAATTTGCTTAACTAGATCAAGTAAAGAGCTAGTAGCGCAACCCGGTAACCTCAATTAAGGCTTGGCTGGTTGGTTTTGGTGGCACGGAATCACGGCAGACCTCACTATTTGATCAGTGTAAGGATAAATGTCTTGCATACACACCAAAGGTAAGGGATAAATGCTAGTCAGTAAGGTTAAACATGTTATCTGACTGCAGGTAAAGAGTACGGATAGTCTTCGACTTATGACTGGTTGCTTAGGGACTGTTCCAAGTTCTCATGAATCTACGTGGGGGCTACTTGTATCCTGGATTCTGATGGTAGTTCTGCCCCCACCCCCGAAGTGGGATTCACTTACGTTCCCTACTGGTTCACGTTCCCTACTGGCCTTCCACGCATGCACAGAACTCGAGCATTACATCCAGGTGGGTCAGTGCAGCTTCCCGCAGTCGCCACTACTGGATTGCCCGAACTGGACAGAACCGGTTGAATCCCACCTCTGCCCCCCCCTGCAGTTATCTGAACTCCCCACTTTGAGCACCAGGCAAATGATCACGTTTATGGCTGTTTGTAGCGTCCTATGGTCATGTTATTGTGTTTTACAACCGTTTCGCCCCAAACTGGCAGTTACTTCCAATTTTCAGCAAAACCAGCCCCATAGTGAACTATGGGTTCACTTAATGACCGCACTGCAGCTTTATGACCACCCATTTGGTTAATGACTGGCCTGAAAAAGGTCGTAAAATTGGGCTGATCACATGACAACCATCACAACTTTGATGAGAGAGTTAATTTACCCTCAGTTAGCCCTATCTGAAGCTAAACCCACCCTTCTAAGATGCTGCTGGGTTCAATTGCTCACATATGCTACCCTTAAAGCCATTTACATTAAAAAGAAGTAAATAGGAACATTTAGAAAGTGAACATAGAACATAGAATAATTGGTTTAAAAAGGATCTTGGAGGTTTTCTAGTCCAACCCATACTCAAGCAGGAGACCCTATGCCAGTGATGGCTAATGTTTTTGCCATTGCATGCCAAGAGGGGGGCGGGAGGGGTCGCACGCGTGCATGCCCACACCCATAATTCTATGCGCTCCGCCCCTGCACACACATGCGACACCCCCCCGCTTCCCCCGCTCCTGGCACTCGATGGCCCGGTAGGCCCATTTTTCTCTCACACCTGGCTCCAGAGCCTCTCTAGGAGTCTGGGGAGGGCAAAAATGGCCTTCCCCACCCCGCCAGAAGCCCTCCAGAGGCCAGAAATGGTCCGTTTGCCAACTTCCAGTGGGACCGGAAGTTGGCAAATGGGCTGTTTTCAGCCTCCGGATGACCTCCATGGGGTGGGGAAGGCTATTTTAGCCCTCCCCAGACTCATAGAAAGGCTCTGGAGCCAGGTGAGAGAGAAAAACGGGCCTTCCCCACCACCCCTCGAGATCCTCCAGTAGCAGGAAACAACCTGTTTCTCTACTTCTGGTGGGCCCAGAAGGCCTGAAAATCAGCTGGCCGGCTCGCCTGCCCACTGATATGGCTATGCGTGCCACCTGTGGCACACATGCCATAGGTTCGCCATCATGGCCCTATGCCATTCCGGACAAATGGCTGTCTTGAAAACCTCCAATGATGGAGCACCCAGAACTTTCTGAGGTAAGCTGTTCCACTGATTAATTATTCTCCCATCAAGAAATTTCTCCTTAGTTCTAGGTTTGCTCTTTAATGATCTTCCATCTGTTACTTCTTGAGTTGGGAAAATGACCGGTATGCCTGCTATGATGGCTGTTTTCTGCATCATCCAATCAGCCCTTGGTTTCTTTGATCACCTGATTTAGATGACAAGGTAAAATGGCTTATTTGTGAATGATGTCAGATTCAGGCCTATGGCTTGGTGGAGTGTGTATACAGCAAGGGTGTCCAACTCACAGCCCATGGGCTGGATGCGTCACACGCTGGACACCCGCCCCCCAGTTTAGCAAAGGGGGAAAAAGTTGCGATACATCATGTGATGACAACATGACAACCCGTGTTTGACACCCTTAGTGTACAGCATTAACTTTTTTCTTGGTTTTACATACAGGTATGTTTAGTGACTGTTCAAAGTTACGATGGCACTGAAAAAAGTGACTTATGACCATTTTCATACTGACAACCGTTGCAGAATCCCCATGGTCACGTGATCAAAATTCAGCCGCTTGGCAATTGACTCATATTTATGACGGTTGCAATATCCCAGGGTCACATGATCCCCTTTTATGACCTCCTGATAAGCAAAGTCAATGAGGAAGCCAGATTTCTTGACAAGTGTGTTACTGACGTAACAACTGTAGTGATTCACTGAACAACTGTGGCAAAAAAAGGTCATAAGATGGGGTAAAACTCACTTAACAAATGTCTCACTTAGCAATAAAAATTTGGGGATCAATGGTAAATAAAAGGGCCTGGTGGCTCAGCAGACTAAAAGCATTGTGATTAACACCAGCTGTCTGCAATTATTGTAAGTTCGAATCTCCCCAGGCTCAAGGTTGACTCAGCCTTCCATCCTTTCTAAGGTAGGTAAAATGAGGACCCAGTTTGTGGGGGCAATAAGCTGACTTTGTATAAATATACAAAAGTATGAAGGCTATTGCTTAACGCATTGTAAGCAGCCCTGAGTCTCCGGAGAAGGGCGGCATATAAATCAAATTTTTTTAAAAAAAGGTGGTTATAAATTGAGGACTACCTGTACTAAAAACTCTCTCCAGGAAGATTCGCTTGGAAGTCTCCACTGTTCTGATTTCAGCCAAACTATTTCTCCCTCAGACTAAGTTCAGACAGGTGCTCCGCTCTTCTTTGCTAAACCATGGTTTATTTAATAAACCAGAATTGCAAAGGGCATGAACCATGCTAACAAATAAGCCATAGCAGGAGGCCCATAGCTTGATTGTGGACTATCTGATTTGCATACAGAAATCTCCAGCTTCAGTCTTCAACACATTGGGCTAGAATAATTTACAACAGATACACAGCATCTGGCTGATATTGGGGAATGTAAAGTTAGACAGGATAGGGTTTTGTTAATACTTGGATCCCTATTTCTCAACCTGAGCAGCTTGAAAATGTGTGGACGTCAACTCCCAGAATTCCCCAGCATGCCAAGATTGAGAAAAACTGACCAGTATAACTGATTATTTTAGAATTTCAGGGTTGTAGGCTGTACTAGCAATTTACCGGTAGAAGCAATGTTGTGAAAGGTGGTAGGGATAAGCCACTGCTCTATTGTGTCAAGATGGATATGGCCATATTAGTCTTCAGGAATCGTCCTTCACTTGAAGGTGGTTCTACTTTATCTGGTTTCTACGTCCTGAATACAAATGACATCGGATTTTGGCATGCCTGGTTAGCATCTTTATTTTCTTAATTGGTGGTAGTCTTTAACCTTCCAGATGGTGGGCTACCACTCTCTGTGCCCTAATTATTGCCCATGCTGAAATGATGGCAGCTTGAATCCTACAACATCTGGAAAGCAACAGGTTCCTCCATCTTATACTAAATTGTGCAGATATATAAAAGAATAACAGAGTTGGAAGGGACCTTGGAGGTCTTCTAGTCCAACCCGCTCCTCAAGCAGGAGACCCTACACCATTCCAAACAAATGGTTGTTCAATCTCTTCTTTAAAATCTCCAGTGATGGAGTACCCCCAACTTCTGGAAGTAAGCTGTTCCACTGGTTAATTGTTCTCACTGCTAGGAAATTTCTCCTTAGTTCCAGGTTGCTTCTCTCCTTGATTAGTTTCCATCCGTTGCTTCTTGTTTTGCCTTCTGATGCTTTGGAAAATAGGTTGACACCCTCTTCTTTGTGGCAGCCCCTCAAATATTGCTATGTCACCCCTAAGTCTTCTTTTCACTAGACAAACCCAATTCCTGCAACCGTTCTTCATATTTGCCAGCATGATTAGCTGGGGAATTTTGGGAGTTGTAGTCCACATCAGTGGTGGGTTGCCACCCGGTTCTATAGAACCAGTAGTAAAACTGGCGGGAGGCTCCGCCCACCGACCCTGACGTCACCAGGAAGCTTCTGCACATGCGACCCCATTGCGAACAGGTAGTAAAGGTAAGTAGAACCCACCTCTGGTCCACATGTTTTAAAGATGCCAAACATTGAGAAACACTGATCTGAGGCCAAACTGGCTTTGGGTAACAAGGTGCCATCTCTGCTTTAATGCCAATTTTCTTCTAATTTAATCTAATTGGTTCAGTAGGATGGGGAAACGGTCTTACCCAAAGTTTTGTCCATTGGCTTCTTCCTAAGGCCATACTTGATTTTGAAAATTGCAATCAATGAATTCTACAGCACAGGTCATCCATTAGTCTCCCATTAAATTTGCATTTGGGTTAAAATATTATTTCTGAACCAAGCACGGTAATTATTTGTTCTTGAAAAGTGCCTATATACTCATCAAGAGGGACATCAACCTGGAAAGGACATTCCCTTGTACAAAAGACCTTTCAAAACGCTTGCCATCTACAGTTTTTAAAGCACTTGTATTAAATAATAAAGTCTTTACAGGAAATGTGTGGCCCAATTAACTGCGGTACCTTTAGAGTCAATTAAGAGATCTTTAAAAAGAAGATTAACCAATTATTCGATTAAATGTGGCAGCCTAACTTTTGATTGCGAAATAACACTTAGCTTTTTAGCAATGGCTGACAGCCTTTTCCAGTCTATTTTTGTGGGTTTTCTGGTTGCAGAAACAATTTAATTGATTGTGTAATTTGTTTTATTTGTAACACTTTCATTATAGTTTTTATTACTTGTTGTTTTGTTACTTTTTCCCCTTTAAACGAGATCAGGGTATCTATTAAAATAGTTTTAAAACCATAAAGTGAAAACCTTTGATATTTCCTGACTTTTGGTCAGGGGTGAAATCCAGCAGGTTCTGACAGGTTCTGGAGACCGGTAGTGGAGATTTTGAGCAGTTCGGAGAACCGGTAGCGGAAATTTTGAGTAGTTCGGAGAACTGGCAAATACCAACTCTGGCTGGCCTCAGAGTGGAGAAGGAATGGAGATTTTGCAATATCCTTCCCCTGTAGTGGGGTGGGAATGGAGATTTTGCAGTATCCTTCCCCTGCCACATCCACCAAGCCATGCCCACCAAGCCATGCCCACAGAACCGATAGTAAAAAAATTTGGATTTCACCACTGCTTTCGGTTCCATTCCTTAGATACCAGAACAAGTTTTCAAATTGCAGTTGAATCTTAAATAAATTCTGAATTAAATTCTACTTCAGCAGGACTTAGTCCGTAGAAACTGTGGGCAAAATTGGGATATGTAGCAGACAAATGGTACTGTGTCCCAGATGTCTCTTGAACTTTTGTCTGGATTGGTCGTTCAAGTAGGCTTCAAAAGGACTACCAAAATTGAGACCTGATTCACACTTTGTATTGTGATTATCCGAAATTATGAATAAACCATAACTCAATTATTTGAATTCACACAAATCACAATTGCCGAGTCCAGATAGTATATGCCAAGCCAGACAAAAGATATTATGGCTTCCTCAATTCATTATTTTAAAACCTCCAGTTTAATACAGTTGTGGGAAGGCCCCACCCCCCCATCCTACAGAATGAAATATTTGGGGGGATATTAAAATAGGCAGAATTTTATATTTCCCCAAAGGAGAAATGGAGAAAAAATCTTAACAAAGGCAGAAAACAGCCCCAACAACCTCCAGTTGATGCCTGAAGTCTTTAGAGATGGATATTTTGTGCCCATTAAGAAAGACTGGGCCAATCTATTTATAAACAAAACACCTTCGGCTCCAGCTGATGGAATTAAAATTTACATCACCCCCACCCAAATTCTAAGAACAGGACATGACCTTTAGGACATAACAGGATTAACATACCACCATTAGAATAGCAAAAGGCACAAGGCTCACTACATTGCACAACCCCCTGGAGCACCTCAGAACCCTATAAAAATCCATGTACTCATCAAACCAATTAGTCAGCTGTCCCAGAATTACATGCTGTTGTTGGTTCTGTTCATCCAATGAATAGAGTCCTTCTTTCCAATCACTCCATTTTATTTCCCGTGCCTTTCTCCCAGCTTGGAATTGGACTGGATTTTAAGTGGTTAAGAAATTAGACTGGTACTCAGGAGACAGTGAGTTCTACTCCTGTTTTAGGAATGAAACAGCTGGGTAACCTTGGGCCAGCTACTTGCTCTCAACCCTAGGAAGGAGGCAATGGCAAACCACTTCTTAATTCTTACCAAGAAAAATGCACAGACTTGTTCAGGCAGTTGCCTGGAGTCCAAAAATGGCTAAAAGTTATCCAAGTCGTTAGCATAAAATAAATGGGAAGTGTCACCAGTGTTACTGTAAACAATTACATAAATCTGGGTTCAACGATATGAAGTATAGGGCTCCCCAATTGTTTATTTTATGTTAAAGTTGAATTACACCTGCATTATCTTCAGAGATATTCAGTGGTTCCCAAAGGCTGAGGTAATTGAATTACAATGTTGTGTGAAATCATCCTTTGTGGCCTGCAATTCATTGTTTATTGGTGTAGTGTGTTTTGTAAACCCAGCCAATTGTAGTTTGTTCAATTAGCATGCTATGGAAAACCAGTCTTGAATCAACGGAATGTGAACAAAAAGACAAATTTTGTATGGTGGGATATGTGGACTTGTCATCAGGTGTGTGTGTGTGTGTGTGTGTGTGTGTGATATTTCTGGCTATATTTTCAAAAGAATCCTCTAATATTTACTCCAAAGTACAGTGGTACCTTGATATTCAGCTGCTTAGAAACTCATCGAATTCGGTACTCAATGCATTTTGATGCAATCATTTTGTCCCGGTACTCATTGTTTGTTTGGTACTCAACAATTTGTCTGGAATTTGTCACTGCCTTGTGACTCACTACATTACTCCTTATGGAAAAAATTTGTTTGGTACTCATCGTTTTTGGTACTCATCATGCCTCCCGGAACCAATTAACAATGAGTACCGAGGTACTACTGTAAATCCTGTTATATTCGGTGACGCTCACTTTCTCATTAAATACAGGTTAGACTTCCATCCTCAAATTGTTTACTGTGTTAATTCCCTTAATGGATAATCAACATAGCCTTGCAAGATGACCCCCCTCCTGCACAAAATTCATAAAGTCTGGAATTGTGTAAAATATTTGCACAGGAGGTGTGAACAAACAGGTATCATCTCAATCGAAGGAAAGGGGAATTTGCAGCTTGTTTCCAAGTGTCTTATCGTGACCTTGAAATGGCATTCGGTTGGAGGTATTGCAAATATCCCCCCCCTTCCTTTCTCTCTCTGTCTCCCCCTCTGCTCATTTGAAGAAAACTGTCTCCAATCCAGCAAATTTTATTTTTATTTTTATTATTTTATTTAGGGGCAGGGGGAAGGTGATGAATGCAATTAGATTTTAAGGGAAAACAAAAAGGAAGGTTTTTTTTTCTTTTTTGATTAAAGCATGAGAGCCCCTTTCAAGTTTCTTTCATTGGCAGAATCACCTGAGAGGAAAAACTGCCCTGTGGAGAATAAAGTGCGAATCCCGCGGTGTGGCAGATGGGGATCAAGCCATTTCAGAGATTTCCCTTTCCTTTTCCTCCCCCCACACACTTCTTTGTAAAAAATAGCCCTCCAACCCCCAACCACTTCAGCCAATTCACTGAGGTTGAAAATGGGAAGCCGGGAGAAGTCGATTGACATAGTGCGATTTGGAGGATTGCTTGATGTATGTTTCCTACAGGTGTATTGGAGAGATGTGAAATAAACACGGAAGGTGCGTCTTCAAACTGTCCTTTTTGTGTAGAATTTCTCTCGGGGATGTGAACTGAAAGTTTGTGAAGCTTTACAGATCTCAATATGGCTTTATCCTTCATTCTGTTCCCCACGTCTCTCTGAAATTTATTTACCCCACTCTCATTTTGTAGGACAGGGGTGTCCAACATTGTCAACTTTAAGACTTGTGAACTTTAACTCTCAGAATTCCTCAGCCAGCAAGGGAATTCTGGGAGTTTGGTCCACAGGTCTTAAAGTTGCCAAGGGTAGACACTCCTGTTGTAGGACGAGATCTGGATTACAGGTAATCCTTGATTTACAATCATTTGTTTAGTGACTGTTCAAAGTTATAACAGCATTGAAAAAAGTGACTTATTACCGTTTTTCACACTTAAGACCGTTGCAGCATCCCCACATGGTCAAAATTTGGATGCTTGGCAACTGGCATGTATTTATGACAGTTACAATGTCCCTGGGTCATGTGATCTCCTTTTGCAAGGAGAAGCAAAGTCAATGGGGGACATAGATTCATTTAAGAACCATGTTACTAACTTAACAATTGCACTGATTCATTGAACCACTGTGGCAATAGCAATAGCAGTTAGACTTATATACTGCTTTATAGTGCTTTTACAGCCCTTTCTAAGCAGTTTATAGAATCAGCCTATTGTCCCCAACAATCTGGGTCCTCATTTTACCACCTCGGAAGGATGGAAGGCTGTGCCAACTTTGAGCCTGGTGAGATTCGATCTGCCAAATTGCAGGCAGCGGCTGTGAGCAGAAGTTAGCCTGCAGTACTGCACTCTAACCACTGCGTCACCATGGCAAGAAAGGTTGTAAAATAGGGGGAAACTCACTTAAGAACTGTCTTGCTTAGCACAGAAATTTTGGGTTAATTGTGGTCGTAGGGCATGTGTACATATATAATCCATAGATTAAAAGTCACCGTGAGGAAAACTTTAGCTTTGAATTCCTATATGTATGTCCTGTTTAAGAAAGGGTGAATTTCCACTGTGTGTCGGACTTTCATAAGTCACTTTTTAACGTGCTGTTGTAAATTTGAATAGCCAATAAAAGAATGATTGTAAGTTGAGGACACAAATATATACCGTATTTTTCGGAGTATAAGATGCACTGGAGTATAAGATGCACCTACCTTTTTGGGTGAGGAAAAGAAGAAAAATAAATCTGCCTCTGCCTCTGCCTCTGAGCAATTTTGCCTCATTGCAGCAAACAGCAAACAGTCTGCTTTACTTTCATTTTCGTTTTCAACATAGCTTGATTAGCACAAGGAAAAAAAAATCTGCTCCAGCAATTTACCTCCTTGCAGCAACCATCAGAGCCCTTGCAAAACAGCTGAGGACAAATCAGCTGAGAGTTGGGAGGCCGATCCAATCAACTTGTGCTAATTAGGCTGTGCTAAAGCTGAAAGGAGCTGTTTTTTCTTGCTGTTTGCTTGCAAGGAGGTAACTTGCTGTGAGGCAGAAGCCAAAGGATGGGGGCCAGTGGGTGGGCGGGGCTACATTTGGTGTATAAGACGCACCTAAATTTTCACCCCCTTTTAGGGAGGGAAAAAGAGGTGTCTTATACTCTGAAAAATACGGTAATCACACAAGGATATCTCCATGCTAGCCAGTGAATGAAGTCAATGCATAGAATTTGATTCCCAGAATATAATGTATAAAAATGCTGGGGTGGGTGGATGGCGGGAATAATTTTACAGGTTGCCCTCAACTTATGACCACAGTTCCGTCACTAAGCGAGGCATGTTTAGCGAGCCATGCCCAATTTTATGACTATTTTGCTTCAATCATTAAGCAGATCCCCACAGTTGTCAAGTGACTCGCATGGTTGATAAGTGAAATCTGGATTCTCTCATTGATTTTGCTTGTTGGAAAGCTGAGTAGGAAACTTGCAAATGACGCTCAGGTGACCCCGGGACCAGAGGTGGGTTTCAGCAGGTTCTGACCATTTCTGGAGAACCAGTAGCGGAAATTTTGAGTAGTTCGGAGAACCGGTAGTAAAAATTCTGACTGGCCCCGCCCCCATCTATTCTCTGCCTCCCGAGTCCCAGCTGATTGGGAGGAAATGGGGATTTTGCAGTATCCTTCCCCTGGAGTGGGATGGGAATGGAGATTTTACAGTATCCTTCCCCTGCCATGCCCACCAAGCCACGCCCACCAAGCCATGCCACACCTACTAAGCCACGCCCACAGAACCGGTAGTAAAAATATTTGAAACCCACCACTGCCGGGGACACCACAGCCATCATAAATAGATGCCAATTGCCTGAATTTTGATTGGTGACTGTGGGGAAGCTGCAACGGTCGTAAGGGTGAGAATCGATTGCGAGTCATTTTTTTTAGCGCCACTGTAACTTTGAATAGTCACTAAAATAACGGTTGTAAGTTGAGGGCTACCTATATTTATTCCTTACTCACAAACAGACCAGTAGGAGGCTGTAGCTGATTTGTTCTCTGCCAGTAATTCGGAAATTACAGGCAAAAAAAAAAAAAAAACATAAGCCAAGGTTGGGCAAACGGGATTGTTTGATGCGGATAAGCAAGAAACAAGATGTGCTTTTAAAGGGTCTAAGGATGTACAGTGACATCAGTAGGCAGTGCTGCCCTGCAGTGCAGAGGTGGTATTCAGCCGGTTCAAACCGGTTCAGACAAACCGGTAGTGGAAATCGTGGGTGGGTCTGCCCCAGCTCTATGCTGTCCTATCTACAGAGGAACTAATGAGTCTGTCATCTGCACCTCTATAACCATCTGGTTTGGCTCTGCAACCCAACACGACAGACACAGAATTCAGAGGGTAATTAGAACTGCAGAAAAAACAATTACTACGAACCCGCCTTCCATTGAGGACCTGTATACTGCACGAGTCAAAAAGAGGACTGTGAAAATATTTACAGACCCCTCACATCCTGGGCATAAACTGTTTCAGCTCCTACCCTCAAAACGACGCTATAGAGCACTGCACACCAGAACAACTAGACACAAGGACAGTTTTTTCCCAAACGCCATCACTCTGCTAAACAAATAATTCCCTCAACACTGTCAAACTAGTTACTAAGTCTGCATTACTATTAATCTTCTCATCATTCCAACCACCCATCTTCTTCCACTTATGACTGTACGACTGTAACTTTGTTGCTTGTATCAGTCAATTTATATTGATACTGTTTCCTGATTGCTTATTTGTACCCTATGACTATCATTAAGTGTTGTACCTTATAATTCTTGATGAATGTATCTTTTCTTTTATGTACACTGAGAGCGTATGCACCAAGATAAATTCCTTGTGTGCCCAATCACACTTGGCCAATAAAAAATTCTATTCTATTCTATTCTATTCTATTCTATTCTATTCTATTCTATTCTATTCTATCACGTTTTTGAGACCGGGCGCATGCACGGAAGACATGCAAGCAAAGTGCATGCGTGGAGGGCCAGGCGCATGTGAGCAAAGCAATGCACGCGTGCTCACATTTTTGGTGTTGGGCGAACCGGTTGGCAAATTATATGAATCCCACCTCTGCTGCAGTGGCATCAGCGCACAGGTAGGTAAAGGAGATGCATGTGAAGTGATGTCACCCTGAGGTGTGGCTTGCCACACCTTCTCCTGCCTTACTTCAGATACAGGTAATCCTTGACATATGACCATAATGGAATGGAGCCTGCTCTTTATGATCCTAAGTTGTAACGGTCGTAAACTGGGTCAGTCAAGTGGCCAACCTGATTTTATGACCTTTCTTTGCAGGTTATGAAGTGAATGCGGCAATTGTAAAGTGGCCACTGCAGTTGTTAAGCGAATGCCACAGTTGTTAAGTGAAGCAATTTGTTCACTACAGGTGCAGTTTTGCCGAAACCCAGAAGTCCTGGTTTTCTGCAAAACTCATAAAATGGAGTCATGGGACTGCAGGACGCTGCAAATGGTCGTAAATGTGCTGGTTGCCAAGTACACAAAGGTCAGTCATGTCACTGCGGAGGGGGGGGGCGGGGTGACAGTTGAAAATTTGAATGTGGGTCATAAGTAGCCCCAAGGTTGTAACTTTGAAACGGTCGCTAAGCAAAGTTGAGGACTACCTGAATGCACACTAGGAAAAAAAACCCACTTAAAAAAACTGAGAAGTGACAGCCACAAAAGTGAATGGGAGGCTAGACAGAAATATATCAAGAGCCGCCCAGAGTTACCTTATGGGAGACATAGGAGGCACAGAAATTAAATAATAATTAAATAAACAAACAGACAGACAGACAAATAAATAAATATCTGGCAGCCTTTGTTTCTCCAGCTCTCTGCTTCTAGGCCACTTGCCTCTAGGGAATATCCAACTGCACGAGGAATGCTAGATGAACAAAAGCCCAAGAATAGTGGGCTCAATCTCAGGAAACAGTGGCTTTCCAATATTACTGAACTACTATTCCCAGCATTCCTTGCTATCATGCATCATAGATGGGACTCCTGTGAGTTGTAGTTCAATGCAATTTCTAAGGCCCTGCAGGGATTGGAAGCCATAGCCCATGGAAGTTCCCTCAGGCTCAACTCCTTTTTTTTTGGTAGCCTCCCCTGAGATTATGCCATGGGTTTGAGGTGCTGGTAGCCCTCGATTTACAACAATTTATTTAGTGACTGCTCGAAATTACAATGAGACTGAAAAAAAGTGATATAACCATTTTCTACATTTATGACTATTGCAGCACTGAGGTACTTGTCAAACATTCAAATGTAAATCACGTGACTTTGGGGATGCTTCAACAATCATAAGTGTGAAAAATGGTCGTAAGTCGCTTTTTTCAGTGCCGTTGTAACTTCAGTCACTAAGCGAACAGTCGTAAGTCGAGGACTACCTGTGCTTGAAGATTTATTAAATCTTTATTTTAAGATTTTTTTTTCCAACTTTCAAATCTTTATGTATAACCTTTGGATTTCCTGGTGGTATCCTATCCCAGGACTAACCAGATTGGTACTAATCAAGTACTAAGCCATTTTTTCCAAGCTCAGTCAAGGGAGTCAGTCTTGCAGCTTGGAGTTATTTGAAAACTTCCAAGGATATCTTGCTTAAAGTGAAGTCTTCTTCAAGTCAAACTCAACTTCTCAAGCCTGTTTCTTGCTTAGATTGAAGAAGAGGAAAGAAATTCCCAGAAAATAAATTGTGGCTGAGGGTGAAGAAAATGATTGGGGTCTGCAGCAAATCAATGAGAAGGAATACAGTGATTTGAGATTTTTTTCAGGTGACAATTGTGCTCTGTTCAGAAAATGCTCAGAAAAGGAGCCTCTCTCGCTTACTCCGTCTTAAATTGTTAGAATTTTGAATCTTTCTTTGAACCAAAAATGATGAAGAAAGGAGAGACTCATTTGCATAAAGCAGAGTTAAAGGGTAGATGCGTTGCTTTCAGATGAGGTTGTGAACATTGATTTAGAATTGTAGATGGCTTTTAAAGAGATAAGCCAAACTGATAGAGGATCAAGCCCTCAATAGCTGTGAGTCTCGATAGATAGATGGATAAAGCTGGAAAACTAGTTTATTGACTGATTAGCCTTATAAACATATAAAAACATAACATAAAGGTAAAATACAAGGTCTTTTTCCGGGATAAAATAGGTAAAAGAAAATACAACGAAAAAATAAAAAGGTAAAGGTTCTCCTTGCACATATGTGCTAGTTGTGCTCATCTCCGTTTCAAAGCCGAAGAGCCAGCGCTGTCCAAAAACGTCTCCGTAGTCATGTGGCCGGCATGACTAAACGCTGAAGGCGCATGGAACACTGTTACCTTCCCATCAAAGGTGGTCCCTATGTTTTCTACTTGCATTTTTTATGGGCTTTCGAACTGCTAGGTTGGCAGAAGCTGGGACAAGTAACGGGAGCTCACCCCCTTACGCAGCACTAGGGATTCGAACCGCTGAACTGCTGACCTTTCGATCGACAAGCTCAGCGTCTTAGCCACTGAGCCACGGCGTCCCCGTAACGATAAAATACATATGTGCTAAATGCAAAGAATAAATGTTCAGATCAATAGATTGCCTTTAACTGATCCTCTAATCTGTTCAGTATAATAGATACTTAGCTGAATGTACAGAATACAGAATTGGAAGGGACATTGGAGGTCTTCTAGTCCAAGCAGGAAGCCTTGTTTAGGTAGCCCTTGTTTAGGTAGTCCTTGTTTAATGACTTCTTCATTTAGAGACTATTCACAATGATAACAGTGATGAAAAAGTAATTTTGCTCCCAGTCTTTACATTTACGACCTTTGCAAGTGTATGAAACCAAGGAAAATTGAAGAAGTGAGATCATAAGCACAGGTGCGGTTTCACTTAGCAGCCACTTCACTTAATGACCAAGCTGTCAGTCCCAATTGTGGATGCTAAACAAGGACTCTCTGCCTATAGGTACTCCTTGACTTACAACCACAATTGAGCCCAACATTTCTGTTGTTAAGTGAGACAGTTGTTAAGTGAACATTGCCCTATTTTATGATCTCGTGCCATGGTTCTTCAGTGAATCGTTGCAGTTGTTAGTAACCCGGTTGTTAAGTGAATCTGCCTTCTCCACTGACTTTGCTTGTCAGAAGTTTGCAAAAAGTGATCATGTGATCCTGGACACTACAACCGTCATAAATACGAGTCAGTTGCCAAGCATCTGGATTTTGATCATGTGACCATGGGGTTGCTGCAATGGTTGTAAGTGTGTAAAAGCAATAATGTATCACTTTTTTCAGGGCCGTTGTAATGTTGAACACTCACTAAATGAATGGTTGTAAGTCGAGGATTACCTGTAGGATAGAATCCAAGAGGAAACAGGACAGTTTGCAATCAAGGAGCCTTGGTAGTACAGTGTACAGTGGTTTAATGCATCTTGTTATTAACACAGCTGCCTGCAATTTCTGCAGGTTCGAATCTTACCAGGCTCAAGGTTGACTTAGCCTTAGCCTTTCTAAGGTAGGTTAAATGAGGACCCAGTTTGTGGGGGCAATAAGCTGACTTTGTATAAATATACAAAAGTATGAAGGCTATTGTTTAACACATTGTAAGCCGCCCTGAGTCTCCGGAGAAGGGCGGCATATAAATCAAATTTAAAAAAAGGGGGGTTTTATTTCAAATAGGGATTTCAGATATCTAAGCCTAAAAGGAGGCATACAGTTGACAATAAAATAAAACATGAATCTTGATAGCTGTTGGCTGCTCTTTGGGTAGTTGCTGGAAGGAACAAAGCAAAGGAAAACATTTTCCATCCTGTCCATTTCTCAAAAACCCTTGGGATCTTTTCATAATAGGGAACTCCCTAGTTTAGGGGCAGTCTACCATGGAATACTTGCAGCTAAAGAATAGCCCAATTTAACCCAGGAGGTGACCTGTGAATTTTAGAAGATTAATAATAGATCTCTCTCAGCTCTTTTGCTGACATAACTTCCTGGGTTAGATCCTGGGCAATTTTTTTTTAAAAGGATCACATTATGGCAGGGACAATTGTGTATTTTTCTTCCTCCCAAGTCTGGTCCCTGATCGTTGGGCTTATGAAGAACGGTTGCAGGATTTGGGTATGGTTTAGAACTAGAGGTGAAATGATAGCAATATTCCACTACTTGAGGGGCTACCATGAAGAAGAGGGGGGTCAATTTATTTTCCAAAGCACCTGAGGGCAGGACAAAAAGCAATGGATGGAAACTAATCAAGGAGAGAAGCAACCTGGAATTGAGGAGAAACTTCCTAACAGCGAGAACAATTAACCAGTTTGCCTTCAGAAGTTTGGGCGCTTCATCGCCGGAGGTTTTAAGAAGAGACTGGACAGCCACTTGTCAGAAATGGTACAGGGTCTCCTGCTTGAGCAGGGGATGGACTAGAAGACCTCCAAGGTCCCTTCCAGCCCTATTCTGAATTGAATTGGGCTGCAAGGAGGAGCCCGGTTCCCTTCCAACTCTGTTAATCTTGGAGCCTTGGTGGCGCAGTGGACTAAGTGCTGTTAAAGTAGCACTTAGTTGCCAGCTGTCTGCAATTACTGCAAGTTCAAATTTCACCAGGCTCAAGGTTGACTCAGCCTTCCATCCTTCCGAGGTAGATAAAATGAGGACCCGGATTGTGGGGGCAATAAGCTGACTTTGTATAAAAAAAAGAACACCGCTGGGGGGTGGGGGCAAAAGCCCTACTAAGCAGGTATATACAAAAGTATGAAGGCTATTGCTTAACGCATTGTAAGCCGCCCTGAGTCTCCGGAGAAGGACGGCATATAAATCGAACCAATGCATAAATAAATAAATAAATAAATAAATAAATAAATAAATAAATAAATAAATAAATAATCTGTTAAATCTGTCTGTCTCTCTCGCCCCCCTAGTTGGTTTGAATTTTTTTCCCCATAGACCAAAAAAAAGAGGTTTCTTGAGGAAAAAAAAAAAAGAAGGCAGGGCAGCCTTTGAGTTTTCAGCAACTCTTCCATCAAGCAAGAAAAGCAGAAAAATTCCCCTCAGTTGACAGCCCCGGTTTTGAGAAAGTCAGAAAGCTCGCACCGCTCTCCCCCGCCCCCCCCCTCTCTCTCGCATAACAGAAAAAGCTTTCCCGTTGGCCTCATCAAGGCATCGCCAGCTTTAATAGGGATTTTTGGAAATTAAGTCTTGCCAACCTGTTTCCATGGAGGAATGGGGTCAGAGAGAGGGAGAGAGAGGAAGAGGGTGGGGGGTGGTGGAAAGAAAGACGGACTGGCACTGCCCAACCCTTCGCTTTTTTTTTTTTTTTCCCCTGCGCACAACCCTACTTGGCAGCCAGGCAGCGCATGGCTAAGAGATCAGCCGAAGCATCCAGGTCACGATTAAGTGGTGGCGGGGTGAAATGGAAATAGTGTATATATATATATATACACACACACACACACACGATCGCTTGTGTGTGTGTGTGTGTGTGTGTAATGTACGCGCGCGCACGTGTCTTGTGCGCGCAAAGAAAGGCGAAGAGAATTCCCCCCCCTTTCAATCTCTTGCCCCCCCCCGAGTGGCGGGGGGGCGGAGGCAATCGGGAGTAAAGGAGCCGAAAGGGGGCGGGGCCTCGGCGGCTTGTGACGTCCCCCGAATGGGTTACTCTACGTTCTAGAACTCCGCCCCACGTGCGTTCTGGCGGCGGGGGGGGGTGGAGGAGGCGGGAGGAAGAGGAGGAGGAAGAAGGGAGGGAGGGAGGGAGGGAGGGAGCGGGGCTGGCTGCGCGGAGCGACGATGGCTGGGAGCGAAAGGGAGCGAGGGGGGAGGGAGAGAAGGAAGGCGCTTGAGCTGAGCTAAGCTAAGCTGATCCCACGTGTGAAAGGATCTGGCTGGTTCGCCGGCTTCTCTCTCTCTCTCTCTTTCTCTCTCTCTCTCTCTCTCCCTCTCTCTGCCGCCCCCCCCCCCCCACCAGCCAGTAATATTCACCGGTAGCAGACAAAAAAAAAAAGAGAGAGAGAGAGAAAGAGGGAGAGAGAGAGAGAAAAAAAAAGAAAGAAAGAAGGAAAGAGAAGAAAGCGGAGCGATCGGAGGGGAAAGGGGGGCCAAAAGAAGGGGAGAAACGAACCCGGGGGGAGGGTGGGGGGGTCCTACCGAAGGAGGGGGGGCTCTTGTTTCTCTCTCTTTCTCCCTCTCTCTCTCCCTCCCTCTCTCTCTCTCTCCTTCCTTCTCTCCGCGGGCTCGAGCCGTCCTTCTTGGCCGCAGTCATGGAGGCAGATGGGAGTCAAGCCATCTCGGGCAGCCCCAGCGACTCGCAGCACGACCCCGGGTAAGTTGGCTCCTCCGGCCTTGCCACTTTGGCTGGCGGGCGCGCGGGGGACCCCCTTTCTCGCTTGGGCAAAACTGGTGGGAGAAGCGCGGAAAAGGGAGGGAGGGAGGGAGAGGGGCGGCGCGGCGCCGGCGAAGGGAGAACCGAGCAGCGGCTCCTTTCTTTCTTTCTTTCTTTCTTTCTTTCTTTCTTTCCTTGTTTCTTCTTTCTTTCTTTCTTTTTTTTTTTGCCGGCTCTTTCTTCTTCTTCTTCTTCTTCTTTTCTTCTTCTTCTCTTCTCCGTCGCTCGCTCGCTCTCTCTCTCTTTCGGAGTTACTCACCTTGGGTCCGTTTGCCTGGGTCTGCCTCCCCCCCCACTCCACCTTCTCTCCCGACCCCTCTCCATCTCCCCTCCTCCTCCTCCTCTTCTTCATCCTCCCCTCCCTCCCAAACCAGGCTTAGCTTCCCTCGCCCCCCCCAAGCCGCCCCCCCTTTCCACCTCTCCCTTCCTTTTAGCTTTTGTAAGTTACACGTCAAAATGGCCGATCTGACATCTCTGCTTAACTCTGTTCTGTTTTCTTCTTCCAGTAAAATGTTTATTGGCGGCCTGAGTTGGCAGACCTCCCCAGGTAAGCCAGGGGGACCCGTTGTGTGTGTGTGTGTGTGTGTGTTTGTGTGTGTGTGTGTGTGTGTGTGTGCTGGATGGGGGGCAGCCCCATCTCCCACTCCCTCTGGATCTTGCCTAGCCCAGCCTCCTTTGATAGAGCCTTTGTTGTTATCCCAGGTCAGTTTCATTGGGTGTCTTCCTCCCCCCCCCTCACCTCCCCCCCCTCAGCACTCTTTCCCACAAGTAAAGAAACCACCTTTCACCCTGCACCAGAGTAAGCTGGAGAGATCCTTTACGTGCTCCAAAATAACACTTCTCTCCCCAAGTCCTCTATTCGACCTTAAATTTGTGTGTGCGCACTTTTGAGGGGTGGTAGGCTTGAGGGAGAGGGGGGTGGGGAGAGAAAAAAATTTTTTTTTTAAAAAAATATTCAGGTCATCCATATGTCCCCCTTTCTACTTTTGAGGGGGGGGAAAAAAAATCAAATGTTGCTCCCTTTCTTGAAGTGGCTGATTTTTTGTTTAAAAAAAATGCAGATATGTTTTAAACACTTGCTTCTGTTTTTCTTCTCTCTCTCTTTCTCATCCCCATTTCCCCCCCCCCTTGCGCTCCCTTTTTCTGTTCCGCAGATAATCTTAGAGATTATTTTAGCAAATTTGGAGACATTAGAGAATGTATGGTCATGCGGGACCCAACAACAAAACGCTCCAGGTAAACCGTTTTGTCCTCTTTTTTTAAAAATCAAAGTTTTCTTTCCTGTGATTTTTTTTTTTTAATATGGAAAGCTTGCACGGTCTGTGTGCTTAGAACAAGTGCTAGCAGTTCTTTAAGGCACATTAAGCATTAAGCAGTTAAAAACCTTTGGCTTTTTGGCGGCTCAAAAACTTCGAAGCTAGGCTCCTTCTGTCTTTGAAACTCTTGTGTCTTAAATATAGATGATGAAATGAGGAGGAAAATGTATGTTTTCTGCTGGTGGAAACCTGTTAAATTAAATAGGCTTTTGGAGAGACTCATTTTCAGAAACTTGTTTCTAACTGTTTGTTTGGCTAACCAAAGTATTTTTTTTTTAAAAAAAGAGAGAGCCAATCCCACAGTTTTCTACTTTTGGGTTAAACAAAGCATGAACTGAAGATGGCAAGATTTTCTATGCGTACATTGAGAGGTGGAAAAGGAGTTAAATTTTGAAGCATGCATAAGTTTTTTTTTTTTTTTTTTATAATCCGCCTTACCCTAATCTATTTTCTGACAAGGACTGATGGTTTGACTCAGAACAATATGAGAATCTAGGATGTGTCTTATTGAGTGTCTTAATGTATTTATTGTCTTTTCTTAGTATTTTCTGTGCCTTTTCCCCATCAGCTCTTCTTTGTCTTATTTCAGGGGGTTTGGTTTCGTTACATTTGCTGATCCTGCAAGTGTTGATAAAGTATTAGCTCAAGCTCATCATGAATTAGATTCCAAGACGGTACGTTACACAATGTGATATTGGTGTGTGTGTGTGTGTGTATAATGTCTCCATTATTTCCTGCAATATTATGAATGTGACAGGCTCATTTAAAGAGACAGCGTCCTTTTGGCTGGGTCTGTTCGAAGGGGTATTGTGATAGGTTATTAATGCTGTAATAATTGTGCAAAGAAATGCTGGGCTACCTTGCAAGATCTGGAAGCTCATCTTCCCATTATATATTGTAAAGAAAAGAAATCCTCCTTGCTCAAATATTAACTAGTTGGCCGGACAGTTCGGTTTGATTGTATTTATTTATTTGTCCTTCTGCTAACTGATGCTTCATCTATTTAGTTTGCAAAAACATACACTCTATCCAAGTTGTGTTAGTGGAAGGGAATACAGTAATTAGAGAAGCTTCTTTTGATAGATTAGAAAGATGCTACTTTATTTTTTGTAGGGCAATTTTAGGTTGCAGAAATTTTTAGAGTATTATTTTCCTTAGCTTTCCTTTCTAGAATACCGAGGAAGTTATTATTTTTTTTCCTAGCCTAACAGAAAAGGGCATTTTGAGAGGTTGCAACAAGTGAGAAGTGCTACCTTTCAAAGGAAAATTGCAACACTGTCATAAGATCAACGTTTCTGTTCCTTTCCGAATCATATCCCAAGTTTTTCTATTGCAAAAACACTATTTTGGTTTAAGAGGGCATTCATCGTCTGATGCTCCCATCTTCCTGCCACTAAATTTCCATTTCTGCCTGATATCCTAACCCTTCTGTAGCATCAGAAAGAAAGTTTGTGTTTGGCCAATTTAATTAGTTGGAACTTTAATTCCGTAACTTAAAGAGACAGCAATAAAAGTAATCTGTCTCTTAAACTGTGAGCAGAAGCTTGTTTTTATTTAGTTTCAGGATGGTTATTGTTTCATCATTATCACACTTTGATTTGCAAGTGTGAAAAATTACCTTTTAAACCAAGAAATTATGGTCTTAAGGTTACCAAGCCTTGCTTTATATGAATCTCTTTTAAAATAAATGAGATTATTATGTCTAAAAGCATCCTTCAGTGAAGCTTTGTTTTATTGTCATCCCTTCAAATTCTAATAACTTTGGGTATGTGTCCTGTTGGGCTTGTCTGAGCATGTGACTTATGTTTAAACATTCCCCAATTATTTGGGGGGGGGCGCGGGAGAGCAAGCCTCCATCTAATCCAGGAGCCATCCTGAGAAATCAACTTTAAAATAGTTTAATAACAATACAGACAGGTAACTTATTAAATGTACTGCTCCAAGAAAATATACTTATTGGAAGATATATTTTTGTGCGCTGCCAGTGGTGGTGGGTGGTGGGAGACTTAAAGAGGAAACGAAAGGATGGACCTTGTTCCTAATGTATTTATACTATGCTATAAAATGAACAACAGAGCAGAAGGGGCCCCCAGGAGAGGTTAGCAAGCTTTGCGAGCAAACCCTGGTTTGTGCATCCGAAGTTGGTCACTTTTGGGAGTCGAAAGTGGGAAGCTTGGAAATCCTTATAGGAAACTTTCCTATTGTACTATGATGCCAGCCAGATGAAATGGCATTGCTTTGATTTTGGACGTGGGAGCAAACGCCTCTGAGCGGTTTATCCGGAAATGGATTTCTCATTACTGTTTAAAAACAACAACGGCCAAAACATAAAGATACTTTTTTTGTTGCCTTGTTAGACCTCTGATAGTTTCTTGTCCTTTAGTATTGCTAGCATTTGACCCTGTTCCAACGCTGAGCACAGGAAACGGCTCGGTTTGCTATTGACACGGAAGTTGCCTGATCTTGCTTACGGTTACATTAGACGCTTGGCTTAGGTAATGGCCATCGGTATCAGACATAGCCTTATTATTAGTCATTTCCTAGAAGACTTGTAGATACAGTAAGTAGCATTGTATCTAACTAACTAATTTTATTTTTAGTAGCCTCTTCTTCTTTTTTTCTTTCTGTTGGCTGTTCTTTAAATAGTTCACAGGGATGCACAACAGGTATAGATGAGCCGAATGGGTTGCCTCAGGCTGGCAAGGGTCCTTCCAGTTTTGAAAAGCTGCCCACCTGTCACATAATGCCCATTCTTCTTGGGGTAAATTTCTGGAAAATTGCTGCGTTCATCTTGTGTCTCTTTTCTTTTTAAGGTTAACAGCTAAAACTTTTAAGGGGAGTTAATATGACAGCTGTATGATGTTTATTTGCCACCCCTCAGCCTCATTTCTAATGTTTTGGACAGTGGGAAATCTACACCTGTTGTATTTCTCTGGTAGCCAAATATCCTAGCTGGTGCTGAGAATATATGTAGATGGATATTAATCTCTAGGAAAGGGGTAGCTTTCTAGACGAAAAGTTTTGTGAGTTTTCTGTGTATGCTTGATGAGCTGTTACAGTAGCATGTAATCAATCACTTCTCAGGTACGTAGGTTTTTTTTCTAAAAACTTCATTACAAGCGAAATGGCCTTCCTAATGTGCAGGCTAAGATTTATTTGTGGGTGAAATGATAGCTCTTTGAATATATCATCTTCTATGCAAGTAACAAAGTTTTTCTTTTACCTGCCAAAGATACTTTTTTTAAAAAAACCCAACAACAACTCTTTGTAGCAAAAGTTTGGTTAAGACTCTTTTTTCCAAATGAAAACAAAAGTTTAGAAGTTGGCAAGTTTACAGCCGGCAGAAGAGTTGTTAAATATATATTTTTTTCAAACTGCAAGGTTATTATGGACTTGCTCAATTATTAGAGATATATAGGATTGTCTCAGAAAGAACTTTTAACATTCCCTTTTATTTCGGTTAGAACAGCACTACCCTTTTCATTGACGAAGATGCTGAAACCATGAAAAGTAAAATTCATATCTAAAATATTAACATGCTTATGAGGATATAAAGTTAATTCTATGAATTTATGGAGGGCTGAGAGAATTCCTACTTCTGCTTAACCCAATTTTACCCCCGTTCTTCAAATTGCTATTTAAGAGAATCTAATAAAATTATTTGCACTTTTCATTTCAAAATATTTTAGCCAGCCTTTGAAACCCAATAGCATTAAGATTGAGAATTTGAGGTGAAACAGATTTATAATTCACAGTAGAGCTTGCTGTTTGTTAAGAGGGCTTTTGATTGTGAAGGTTTGGAATTTTATTAACCTTTTTTAATGTATTATTGGCAAGTCATTTTTTTTTTTATGTAAAGTGGTAGCTGTACATTTGTGGCTTTAGAATGATAGGATTTTATTTTTAGGTTTCTTTGGATTGGACTTTAGTTAGTGTAGAAAAAACTTCTCTCTTTTAAGTTCCTTTAGTCAATTAAAAAAAAAATCAATTGCCTTCAGGTAATTTTTTTTTAAGAAAGGAAATAAATCTATTTACATGCAGTAAAATGTAAACATGCAAACTTTGTATCAGGTTCTCGAGATCATGTCTTGTCTCTCCATTACAGCTTAACTATGAAATACAAAATCAGATCCAATCATTCACCTTTTTTTTACATTTGCAGCGTAAAAACTTCCCTAAAAGTGGCAGTTGCTATTTAAATATACTTAAACAGTGGAGGCATTAACAGCAGATAAGAAAATAAACACAAATGGACTGAATAATCGTCTTCCCAAAATGTTCATATTTTTAAATACCTGTAATAATACAGATTGTGTTGGACATTCAGGATCTAATTAGCACCAGTTTGAAGAAGGAAAGACGAAGGAGGACTTTTTAAAATTCCCAACAGTTAAGTCACTGAACATGCTTCTTTCCTTTCTCTTCTGCGTGTTACGACTTTTCCCGCTAGTTTAATCCTGAAAGAAATCTTGTACCTGAGAAATGAAGGATTAATGATTCGGTGCAATCTTTCAGTTGTAGGATTTTTTTTTTTTGCCTTTCTGAAGAAAATATGCAAATGATCTTGCTTTTTATTTCTCCTCCCTCCATCCCCCCTCATCCCGCAGATTGACCCCAAAGTTGCATTTCCCCGAAGAGCTCAACCTAAGGTAAGAAAGAATAATCAATAATGAATTTTTAAGGCATGCTGTGAGTTGCATTAGTTTCTGGTTAGAGCAGATTGGGGGTGGGGGGGTGGGGGCCGAGCTGGAATGGAAGGGATTTTTCTCCCCCCCCCTTCCTTAAAGGTTGACATGACATGCCTTATGTATCTTAAGACCGGTGAGAAACATCAGAAAGTTGTGAACAAAGTATTATTCCAGGGGTAATCAACTCCTTATGGATCCTGTGTCATTTGGCATCGACTGGTTAAAAAACAACAACTCTTTTCGGAGTGGTGGGTGTTTCCTCCTCCGAGCGTAGTAACAGAATATTGCTACGCTGAGCAGCTGCGGTGTATTGACAAAGCTATAAGGGTTTGAAGTTGAGCGTGTGCTTTTCTTTCTGTCTTCTGGGGGGGTGCGGGGGGAGAGTGATGAATGTAGAACCGTGTTTGTTTTTCTTGGTGCCAAAGAGAAATGGCTGCTCATCCTTTCTCTTGTCCTGTTTTTTTTTTTTCTCCTGGAGCATTACTTGTGAATAGGGCTAGTTCATTAATTCACTAGCTTTTTTTGGTTGGGGAGAGGAGAGTCCGAAGCTTTTGAGAGAGAGAGAGAGGGGGAAAAAAAGAGGGGGAAGAAAGAAGCTTTGAAAACAAAAGGTCTTAAATTTGATTGGATGAGTGACCTATTTTCTCCTCCCCTACCTCCCCAACCCTTAGAGCTGCCTTGTATTATGTTTTGGGTTGCTTGCAAGGACATTTCGGTCATATTCAAAACAGCTTTTGTCCAACGGCTACCTCCGGATGGGGAGGTGGCTGCAAAGCCAACTTTCAGAGTTGGCTATCTCTCTGGGTTAGTTGGCTGCTAGGTTTCCCCCTCCCTCTTAAATCACAATGTTGTTTTAACATGGCGCAACTGTTTTTTCGATCTGTGGGGTGGGTTTCTTTGTAAAATACAAACAGACATTGTCCTTCTGGAACCACAAGTGTTAACCACGCACAAGTTTGGAGACTTCTTGCAGTTGGGACTAATTAGTTGTGTTCACTTGGGCCCAAACTCCCATTTAGTTGATCTCTCATCTGTTTTCCTGGCGGAAGTAAGCATCAGAAACAAATTGATCTGTAGAAGTGGCCATGGAGTAGTTTTTCAGTGTCCTGTTGGGTTAGGAAGAAAGCAAAAGGAAGGTGGGAATAAGAAAACACAAGAGGGAGGGGAGAAAATAACAGATAGTTGGACTGTCCCTTTTCAAGGCTGTTTGCAATCACCTAATGTTCCTTTCTTACAATTTTTGTCTGCAACCATGAATGAATTTGGAGGGTTTGTAGCATTTGCAGGACTGCTGGAGTTCTCTTTGACTTTGTTTTCCTCTTCTTCCCAGCTTTCCACACAAACGTTGCCGACCTTTTGAATCTACAGGGTTCCCATGCTAATTTATACTGACTTTTTTTTTTCCCATGGAGTTATTTATGGTTGTGTTCTGCCTGTCGGGTAAGAGGAAGGAGTATAATACTACAAGTACAGATTGCCCATGTGTCAAAATGGGATGGAAAGGGATTGCTCTCCTGCAGAATGTTTCTCAAAAGTGGGAACCGGTGTAAAAGTTTGATCTGGAAAGGAAATAAGATAGAGGTTTTTGAACTCAAAACACGTCCACCTCCAAATGTGGAATTTTAAAGGGAAAAAAAAATTACTGCCATTTCCTTTACTTTTTATTGAGGGGGAAGAAGCTGGTATGATTTATGCATTTAAAGTGTTTTCTAAGAAAATCTGCTCATCATGTTAGGCAGAGATACATACAATAAACCCGAAGGTACCACCACAGTAAAACAATTCATGTATTAAAAACAGAGTATACAAGCATGCTACACAACCCTCTGAAATGCCAGGGCAGAGAATGACATCTAAAGTGGTGCCACGTAGATAACAGCAATGGACCCAGCTGATATCCAGTAGAGAAAACATTAGTAACAACTGCAGACAATTCCAGTGACTGCAGACAATTCCAAATATTATCAGTTCCTTACCCTAGATATATTCCTGTAAGAGATAATAGTTTTGTGCACATTTTAAAATATGCAGCTATTAGAGAAAATAGTGACTAAGAGGAGGAGTTGTACTCATATCACCGATGCACTTTTTGAATTAAAAAAAAATGTTCTAGGTTTTTTAACCCATGTACATCCTTTGCTATAAACACTGTCACCCTCACTAAAATGGGTAAAAACCTGCTAAAATGACAAATTTACGTCTCTAAACCATAGTAATGTCAGCTATAGAACTGCAACGGAACAATTCTACTTTCTTTGGAATTAATAATAATGAAGCTGCAATAACAGTGGTTTAGTTAAAATCAACCTTCTCCATCAACCGTTCTACAAAATAAATTGCTTAGGGGGAATATAGCTAATAAACAGTGAAATTTATTTCAGTGGAAACAGAATAAATCAGTATGTATGCTTACCTTTTCTGGAAAAAATTGATGAGGTCGTTAATCCATCAAACCAAACCATTTTTGAAATACATATTGGAAGGAGACAACTAAAAGTGAAGGCACCACACTAAATCATTGTGTGGTTTGTTAGATTTTGGCTTAGAGTGTAGGAACTAAGCTATTGGCTAACCAACATTTAAATCCCAAACTTTGATTAATGCTTCCAAAATATAGAGAATAAAGTATGGTGAATCCATATGTACTATACAGTTCAATTCCCTAGGTGATGTCGTAACCCAACCCAGTTAAATGGTGGCCTGATGTTTGCTAGAAACATTCAGCACAATGGAATCCATTTCCAGGAAATGGATTTCCTTTGTATGGAACCATTCAAAGACCTGCTTTTGTATTGAACTTTCATAATAATTTAGTGCATTTGTTGGTCTTCTTCCTGTGATGTCAGGAATCTTTACAGCAGTGTTTTTAATCTTGGCAACTTTAAAATGCTGGCTGGGGAATTCTGGGAGTTGAAGTTCATATATTATAAAGTTGCCAAGTTTGAAAAAAATCACTGCTTTAGAGCAGGGGAGTCAAAACTTGTGGCCCGCGGGCCGGATGCAACATGCACTGGCCACCCCCATCCCTGTTTTAGCGAAGAGGGAAAAAAGTTGCGATACGTCACATGATGATGTGTCGTGAGTTTGACATCCCTGCTTTAATGTGTGTGGCTTATTAATTTTGAAAAGGTGTCAATCCAATGTGCATGCAAGTCTTACTCTATCCCTCTGTTTATGGGAGAAGGGATTATATCATTCTATTAAGTCCATAATTGTGGTTTGGCATAAATTGAATTAATGTGTTTGGAAAGCTTTAAGGTACGTCAATGCTTCAGGGTTCTTTTGCTGCTTATTCATTCCAAGTGACATTGGTTTTTACAGGTTTTGTGAAGTTAGACAAGAGGCACAAGCAGGACAAAATGAAATGAAAATGGCACAAAGTTGTAAGGATTCTCCTGACTGGATAGGAAAAGATGCTTGAAAGCTGCAAGCATGGAAAAGATTAGGCATTTCTGCATTACACCCGTTGATTTAGTGTGTAAACTGGATTGAAACATTTTGTTCCTAAATGGAAGTTCAAGAAGATATATAATGCTTGATGACTGAATAGTTGTTTTTTCCAGATTATCTTCTGGGTTTGTCAAAGCAGTCATATCTAATCCAAATAGCTTCCAATTTTAGAGGCTATTTCAATAAAAATACCATTTGCTGAATTTCCCCTTCTCTCCAGTGATAAAAGTAGATAATACATTGATAAAGTACATTGAACATAATGGGACAAAAAAGTGTGCAGCTTTTTTGACACAAATTTTGACACAAACCAAAAGGTTTGATTCAAACACAAAACTGCGCTGCCAAAATATATCTTTTAGGAAAGCATTTCACTGTGGTGATTTTATCCCTTCTTTGTCTTTGTTGGAAAATTGTCAGTGTTAATCTCATTTCGAAAGACACTTTCAGTGTTCCTAATGTAACTACTTCAATTTTTTGTGAAATGATTTCTGTCTGCTTAGTACAAACTATCTTTTAGGCTTTGATCCCAAGGTCTGGAGTTTTCATAAGATGTGTGATCTAAATCCTCCTTGTTTAGTTTTTCCTCCCTTTTGTGCTTACCTCCCAACTTTTTTTTTTAATTTGATTTATATGCCGCCCTTCTCCGGAGACTCAGGGCGGCTTACAATGCGTTAAGCAATAGCCTTCATACTTTTGTATATTTATACAAAGTCAGTTTATTGCCCCCATAATTTGAGTCCTCATTTTACCTACCTTAGAAAGGATGGAAGGCTGAGTCAACCTTGAGCCTGGTGAGATTTGAACTTGCAGTAATTGCAGGCAGCAGATGTAAGTGGATGTTAATTAGTCTGCTGAGCCACCAGAGCTCGGCTTTGTGATATTAACTTGCATTAATATCACAAAGCAGCAATGAAAATATTAAAATATACGTCAGGTTTTGTGTATTCAAGCTTTCATTTTTTTTTATTTTATATTTTTTTATCCTACACTTATCTTTTGAAAGTTTCCCTCTGTGTGTCTGTTTTGCTTTAGCAAAGTTTGTGTTTTAATAAGCATTTGTTATGAAAATGATATGTAAAAAGATTTTGAAGGGAAATGAATTGCCCTTAACAAGGGCAGAATGGATTTGAGATTTATTGCCACAATTTTTCTTAACTATGAATAAATGCACAGGCTTTTAAGACCAGTCACCTAAAGAAAGCTTTGGCTCTGAAAAGTTAATTTGTCCTAGTTTAAATCGTCCGTGTTTGCTTTTAGAACACAAAAGTTCACCTGAATTGGTTGATGATTGGATTTATGGAAATGTTATCGTTGGTGAAATAGGGCTGCAGGTGTGAGCAAACTCTATAGGCCTTGACCCCCAAAGATTTGCAACCTTAGCTTTCTTCTTTGGGGACGATAGTGATCTTTAAAGCAAGGTTGTGCATATTTGCAGTATAACTGTTGGTGATACAAAATGAGCAGTGGAGATATTTACTGGTTTGAGGGTTATTACCTCCCTATCTTTGCATAGGCATTTTTAAATGACCAAAGCACCATGTGATACATTTTCTCTGCAGTTTATGATTTATCATCAGGATAAGGATGCCACGGAAAACAGCTTCCCGTAGACGGTATGAATATAACTTACAGAGGAGTGGGGAGAAGTTCAGGGGTCAGTGTAGCCTTGCAAATTATTCCATAACAATAACTTGATTGCCCATGTGTACAGTTCAGGTATTTTAATTGGGGCTCAGATCTTAACGTGCATTTTGGACTGTCTTTGATGGATATCTGGGCAAGGATTTAATCTTGAAAGCATTTTAAAAACTGAGCATCGGGATACTTTTTGCCTTCCTCTGTATGGATTTGTTCAAGCTTTAAGTTTCTTAACTGCTTTTGTAGTGTGATTTATAATGACCTCAACCTGTTGGTAGGTACATGTGATTTTTTGAATTTGGAAGAGACAAAGCTGCAAAGTCCTTCTCTAACAGAACTTGGCTAATTCAACCATGGTGCCCTCAAGCCTAGAGGTGTAATTTAGTACGAGGCAGTTCAAACGAAGATCTGATTTAATTGTGACTGAGGGTGGTGATCTGATTAATGGTCTCATAGTTGATCTCATCGATGTGGTTGATCTCATCTGATAGCACCTGTTTAGGGTAGCTGCAGATCATGAAATTCCTTGGCAAATATGATAGATTTGCCAAGGAATTTCATGATCTGCAGCCAGATTTGGGGGCCTACATCTTGTGTTAGGTGATAGGTAACTGTGCACCAATTTTGACTTTTACTGGACCAACAACCCCTACTCACCGTCACTTATACCTAGTTACCTCCTGTTTTGACTGTTGCAACCTCTACATGGTGCTGCTTTTAAAAATATCCGGAAGCGCCAATTGGTTCAAAATACAGCAACCCGCACAGGAGTGGTATTGACTTATGTTTGCTACCGGTTCGCAAATGTGAGCGCACGTGCGCAGGACCTTCTGCACATGCACAGAGCTTTAAAAATGGGACATGATGATATCTGGGCGGGTGGGCGGAGCCTCCTGCAGCCGCCGCTACTGGTTCTCACGAACCAGATAGAACCGGCTGAATACCACCACTGAACCCACAAGATTTTGTACAGGCTCAGATGTGCATGTATGTTACCTCTCCTGTGGGAGATGCATTGGCTGCCAATTTGCTTCTCGGTACAATTCAAGATGCTGGTTGTCACCTATAAAACCCTACATGGCTTGGGACCAGGTTATCTGAAAAACTGTGTCTGCCTGGTTACATCCATCCTACCCATCAGAACAGGAAGGCAGGGAACGTTGACGGTCCCACATCTCCCAAGGAGGTACATATGACTGGACTGAGAAGCAGGGCCTTCTCAGTGGTGGCTCCCTCCCTTTGAAACATCATCTCTGCAGAGATTAGACTGGACCCTCCTTTGATACTCATTCACAAGGCCCTGAAGACCTGATTTTGCCAATGGGCCTGGGGAACCCAGAGTGGGATGGAGCCCCTCAAGTGGCTTATTTAACCGATTGCTGTTGCCAGGGTGAGGTTATTGTTTTTATGGTTGTATATTTGATTTCTGGTTTTTGTAAGCCTCCCAGAGTCACTGAGAGTGAGTGGGCGGCCATAGGAATTGCCTAAATAAATAAGGATAGGCTGGGCATATTACCATCTTGATGTACCGCTGACCAGATGGCTTTGGGGAGCAGCAATGAATTATGGGGGGGGGCTTCAATTACCCTCACCCTGGCGGCTGTTGTCTTGGGATTTCACAGTCTTGATGTGATAACCATGAGGATGTTCCATTTATCAGACCACACATTGTCCTTTCCTTCTGGGCAGGAGAACAATGATCTGTAGATAGGGAGAACACTACTAATCCCTTTGTCATGGTCAAGGATTAAACAATTCAGCATTAAACGTTCTCCCATCCCTCTGGGTTGAGGTTGATTTAATCCCTGAAAATATATGGAATCCAATAGATTCCTCAATGCTCTGGGGACAAAGAACGAGCTGGTTATTCTGTTGGAAAACTTGTCGCCCGCTGGCAAGATGAGACCGGCGATCAGTGTTTGTTTGTTTGTTGTCTTTAAAAAAAAATCTGTCATTTCTCTTAAGAGCGCAAGGTGGCAAAATTGAAGGACTTGGTCAAATAACTCTTATGAACTACATAGGGGCGAGGTGTTAACTGGCCTGATGTTACTCATTGCGTTGATTTTATTTCTAACCCTCTGATACATGGGAATTGCACTCAGGGAAACAACTCAGATAATACGACGATTTCATGAAGAGAATGCTTTTGTGTATCACAGATTTAAAAGATAGAACTGAGGTCCGGTGATTATTAGTTTGCCTACCTTGGATAACTCAGGGTTCCTATGAAGGAGCGTAGAGGTCCAAGTGGTTTCAGTCACCAGGAACATATTTTCCTAACTTTACTTATTTATTGCATTCTATAGGTACATATAATGGGACACGGTGGCTCAGTGGCTAAGACACTGAGCTTGTTGATCGAAAGGTCGACAGTTCAGCGGCTCGAATCCCTAGTGCCGCGTAACGGGGTGAGCTCCTGTGACTTGTCCCAGCTTCTGCCAACTTAGGAGTTTGAAAGCACGTAAAAAATGCAAGTAGAAAAATAGGGACCACCTTTGGTGGGAAGGTAACAGCGTTCCGTGCACCTTTGGCGTTGAGTCATGCCGGCCACATGACCATGGAGACATCTTCGGACAGCGCTGGCTCTTCAGCTTAGAAACGGAGATAAGCACTGCCCCCTAGAGTCGGGAACGACTAGCACATGTGTGCGAGGGGAACCTTTACCTTTTATAGGTACATAATTTTACAACCTTTTTTGCCACGGTTGTTAAGTGAATCACATGGTCATTAAGCGACTCCAACTTCCCTTGTTGACTTTGCTTGTCAGAAGGTTGCCAAAGGGGATTACATGATCCGGGACATTGCAACCATCATAAATATGAGTCAGTTGACAAGTATCTCGGTTTTATAATCGCGTGACTGTCGGGATGCTGCAAATGTAAGTGTGAAAATGGTCATCAGTCACTTTTCTCAGTGCCGTTGTCACTTTGAACAGTCACTAAATGAAGCAGGACTACATATATATATATATACACACATATATACATATTTGTATATTTGGGATATGGAACCTTCCTGGAGATAACATCGTGTAATAGGAGTACATAAATCTCACATCCCCTTGGATAACACCCCAGAGATGTGCTGTGTGGACTTCTTTGTCAAAATCCTAAGTTGGCTGTGGTTGAGCTGTGCGTTCCCTAGCGAGGGTGCCTCAAAATGGGCCTGACAAAAAATGTTGACAGGTAATGAAGGCATAGCTTTGGGAAGGTGTAAGACTTGATGAGTGGGATGTTCTGCCTTACTGATCAAACTAAAATGATCGGACTTTTTTCTCCGCCGTAGGCCCTCCAGATAGGAGACATCTGGGAACTGCAATCCCAGCCCAATTATAGGGTATTTATTTATTTATTAAACGTGTATATCTCCACAATCTCCAAGGACCTCCTTCAATTAAGAACTGAATAAAAACTGTACAATACAATAATAATTATGGTCAAATAAAAGTCAAAAGCAGTGTTTTTCAACCTTGGCAACTTGAAGAGCTTTGCTGGCTGAGGTATTCTGGGAGTTGTAGTCCACCCATCTTCAAGTTGTCAAGGTTGAGAAAGAATAGAGGGAATATTTTTGTACACCAACCATACAGTTGGCTCTCTGTTGTGGTGGTGGTGAAGGCTGATCTGTTGAAGGCCCTCGTTGGGTTTTCTTGAATCTCAGAAAAGTGTTTAGAATTAAAATTGGGATTCTTTCCATGCAAAGCAGAAGCTTTGCCTCAGAGCAACAAAACTCCACCAAAGGTTCATGCAAACTCTCTCTTCCACTGGCTGCACAAATATATTAGTTACAGGCTAATGAGAAGCTAAAATTTAACAGGTGGTTGGTTAAACGATCATTGATCACGGATCTGCACCTGTCCATTCTTAGCCATCGTTTATAAGTGCTTTTGTTAAATTGAAATGGGATTAAGAGTGGGAAATTACACCGTTGAAATGTTTGGGAAAATGGTTTCTCTGGTGAATTGATGAAAATAATCTTCCTACTTCCCGTGATGATAGATGTGTAGATTAGAGGAGCTAATTTGGTTGTGGTTTCCATTTGGAAAAAAAAAAAGATTTCTAAACCAATAGGAAAAAGGCATCTCTAAGTGGATTTTCCTTGTTGTGTAACTTCGTTTCTTTATTTGTGTCAGAAACATCACAATTAAAATAAAGCATACTAAGTGACATAAAATTTAAAATATAAAATACAAGATTAAAACATGTAGACGTTAAACAGATCTTGCCCAGAAACTAGCAAAATTAATTGCGTTTTGTCGTGCTGCCATGAATATACAATGATCAGGACATAAAGGGCAGGTATACATATGTATTGTTGTGTAAATTCATGTTTTTTTTTTCTTGATGTTGTTGGACTACAGTTCTGTTCACTTGCTTGTGGCCTTTCTGAGTAGATGTGAAGTTCAAGAACGTCTTAAGGAATGACTCAAGGAAATTGCTATCTGCAGTTCCTCCAATTTTTTCTATTCAGATGACTGGTCTTGGAGTTATTCACTGCTATGTTAGTTTTAATCATTTGGGGTTTTCCCCCCCTTTTGTGGAACAGAGTAAGCCAGCAAAAAGACATGCAAACTGCTAGACTTGAATAAAATAGCAACATTTGTTTAAGGAGGGTTTTCTAGGCAATACTGACTGCAAAATAATGCATTCTTGCCTTCTGTTTCTTAGGATTTCTGGGTCATTCTCCCTCACAGGAGGAGACTATCTGCAAATTCGATAGGATCCTATAGTGTGCAAAAGTACAACAACTCTAAATACAGTGGTACCTTGGTACTCAACTGCTTTGAAAGTCATCGAATTTGGTACTCAACACATTTTGACGTAAAGTAAAAATGGATTAAGGATTAAGTAAAACATTTTTTTTTTATTTAAAAGAGGATCTTCTCTACTCTTTCTCCTGCCCTCTGGAACATCTCACCCCCCCGCCCTCCCCCCCAATGTTAGGTGGCCTATCTTTTTGTACGGGCCGAAAGACATGACTCTGCCAGTTGGTTTGGGGCCCCAGTGGGGGAACTGCGCAGCGGACGTGGTTGATTACGTAACAATAGATCCCACCTCCCCACCCCCCCACTCTGCCCTCGCTGTCCCCTATGTCCTTGGTCTTAATGTCTGATTTTAATATTTTATGGTTTAACTGTATATGTAATTGTAAGCTGCCCAGAGTTACCCTATGGTAAGATGGGTGGCCAATATATTTTATAAATAAATACATACAGGTAGTCTTCGACTTACGACCACAATTTGAGCCCAGAATTTAGGTTGCTAAGCGAGAAATTTTAGTTAAGTGAGTTTTGCCCCATTTCACGACTTTCTGTGCCACGTTGTGTTAAGCGAATCACTGCATTTGTTAAATTAGTAACACAGTTGTTAAGTGAATCTGGCTTCCCCATTGACTTTGCTTGTCAGAAGGTTGCAAAAGATGATCCCGTGATCCTGAGGACACTGCAACCGTCATAGAATACGAACTAATTGTCAAGCATCCAAACGAAAATCACACGACCACGGGGACATGCCGCAAAGGTATATAAGTTTGAAAAATCAGTCATCAGTCACTTTTTTCAGTCGTGTTGTAACTTTAAACGGTCACTAAATGAACTGTTGTAAGTTGAGGACTGCCTGTAAATTTTTTTTCCAGGTGTGGATAATTACAGCTGGCCAGTGAAGGATGTTGGGAATTGTTGTCCATCCCCATGGATGAGAAGGAGATCGGTGGGGATCCAGAAGGTTGGAGAGAAGACAGATTCAAAGGGTTTTGTTGCTGAGAACAAGAGTGAAAAGGGAAGGACTTGTGGCTAAAGTCCCTCTCTCCTGCTCCACGCTTCCCAATGTCATCAGTTGAACAATCAGCCATGATCACCCTCCGGGTGGGTCTGGCTAATGACTGATCTAAAAGCATCAAATTCATTTAGTTTTCACTCCCAGTGACAGCGCCGTTAATGATAATAGATTCTTCTTCTAATTTCTCGTTTGGCCTGTTGCCTTGTCGGCCCCTGTTTTCTCCCTCCCCTTTGCCTCACTTTCCCCTCCCCTCCACCTCCCACCCACCCCCCTCACCTTATCCCCTATTGCTGAGAAATCAGCATTACTCAGAAAACACGAGTTTTATTTTTAGCAGGGAAGCTGGAAATAGTATAACGCAGCGTGTGTCTTCGGTATGGCTTTGGAGAAAGGAAATGGAATTAAGCATCGTTTCTTTCTTTCTTTTTTTTAAAATCTAGGTGCTTTTGCAAATAATGGCTTTAGGCCAAATACTTTTAAGTAGCTGTAGGTGGGGGAGGGAATCTCAAAAATGTTTCCGTGTGGAAAGTCCTGATATGCGCAGGATTCGGCAGCCGTTCAGCAGGGGCTCAGAGTGGCTGCTGTAATGGTGTGCCATGTGCTGGCTCTTTCTTGCGTGTGGTAACATGAGCGGTGTTAGCTGGATATGCGGGAGGAACATTAGAAGGGAAAGGTACGAAGTGTTAACAGGTAGTCTTCGACTGACAGCCAGTCGTTTTAACGACTGTGTGAAGTTACAATGGACCCCCCCACCCCAAAAGCTACTTACAATCCAATTTCAAAGTTTGGAGGTTGCCTCCTTGGTCATGTGACCGTATTTTGGATACTTGCCAGCCAACCAGCATTTACCACCATTGGTATCACCCCCCCCGCAGTCAGGTAACTCCAATTTATGACAATTTTGCTGGAAAACGGCATTTACTTCCAGTTTCGGGCAAAAGACATCCCATAATGAACAGTGCTTAACGACTGCAGTATTTGCTTAGCCAAAAAGGTCATAAAATTGTGCCTGGGTCAAATGGTGATCTACTTTACAATTGTCACAACGTATGACCTTAATTGCCTCAATTACAGTCATAACTCAAGGATAACCTGTAGTGAAATGCACAGCCTTTGGCTCCTGATCCAGTGTGTGTGTGTGTGTGTGTGTGTTAGATTCTGCTAGGCTTGCCAAAGCAGAAGCTGAATTGATGGCCCCCTTTTTAACTTGAGGACTGAAAATGTAGGCTTGGTCTTGTACAAATAGTCCTTGAGTTACAACCAACTTTGGACTTAACAACCAAAATTTCTGTTGCCAAGCGAGACAGTTATTAAGCGAGTTTTGCCCCATCTTACGACTTTGTTAAGGGAGTCACTGCAGCTGTTAAGTTAGTAATACGGTTGTTAAGTGAATATGGCTTCCTCATTGCCTTTGCTAGTCAGAAGGTCACAAAAAGGGATCACATGATCCCGGGGACACTGCAGCCATCATGAATACATCCTGGTTGCCAAGCATCTGAATTTTGATCATGTGACCATGAGGATGCTGCAATGGTGGTAAGTGTGAAAAACAGTCGCAAGTCACTTTTTTGGGGGCCATTGAAAGTTTGAACGGTCATTGAATGGTTGTAGGTTGAGAACTACCTTAGCACCATTGAAAGTTGCTCAGTGTTGAGTGCTGGTGATGGTACAATGGTTGTAAGTGTGAAAAATGGTTGTAAGCCGCTTTTTTCAGTGCCTTCAAACAGTCATTAAACAAACTGTCGTAAGTCGAGGCCTTTTTATTTTTATGGCTTACAGTTTTTTAAACTGCCTGATGTTGATGAGGATTGTTGATGATGTTGATGTTGATGTTGATGAGGTAGTAGATGTATTGCGTGCAAGCATCAAATTTATACATATGGTTAGTAAGCATAAGTAGATCCTTTGTACCTGGTGTAATATTCTAGGAACAACACTTCAAAGAGTTTGCAGGACCTGGCAAAAGCTAAAAAAGCCTTTCATATAATAATGATTATGTAAATTGTTATTTGAAGCCAGTTTGGTGTAGTGGCTGAGGCACAAGGCCAGAAACCAGGAGATCATGGGTTCTAATCTTGCCTTAGTCATAAAGCCAGCAGGGTGACCTTGGGCCAGACCTCACTCAGACCTAGGATCTCGGCAAATCACTTCTGAAAATCTTGCCAGGAAAACTGCAAGGACTTGTTCTTGTAGTCACCAGGAATCAAGGCTGACTCAGACAGCCAAAAATGTTATTTAATATATATTTACTGAGTTAAATATCTTAAGTATTGATCGATTGTGTACCATCAAGTCAGGGTTGACTCTTAGCAACCGCATAGACAAACTACCTCCAAGATGACTATTACGCATACTTTAATTTAAATTATATTATAAATTGTTTTCAGACCTTTATCATATGCAAATAATGAGATTTTTCTTGAATTAGGGAGGTCATAATAAATTGAAACTTCAGATCTGTGCTACCAGTTTAATTCATTCTTAATTTCTGCAAAAACAACTTCCTTGGCTATAATCTTAGAAATACCGCAAGATCCTTTTGATATAGCTCTGCATCTTTCCCCATATTTTTTTTCTAGATGTTCTCAGTTGGTTTGATTATCATGAGTTTGATGCCTTGACATGTCAATAGTGTCATGGATTCCATTCAGTTTATGCCCTGTTGTTGTTGGGCTGTTGTTTGATGTTCACTTGGATTAATCAAAGAATGCTGCATAAGTCATCTTGGAAAGGAATATACACGAAGCCTGTATTACAGAGTTTTGGTGGTAGTGGGTAGCACCCTTCCTTTTCAAGGATTTGACCAAAGGCTCTACGGTGTGTCAGTGTTTCATATAACAACTGAAGATTCCCAGAGCAGGAATGGAGCTTTGCTTATGCCATGGATCTCTAAACTTGGCAACTTTTAAGACTTGTAGATTTCAATTCCCAGAATTCCCCAGCCAGCACGACTGACTGAGGAATTCTGGGAGTTGAAGTCCACAAGTCTTGGAAGTCCAAATTTGCCAAACTTGGAGACTCCCTGTTATAAGAATATAACTATTGTCCTGCTGGATTGGCCAATTTAGTTCAGAAGTCTGATCTTATGATGGCCACCCAATTGCATAAGGAAGCCTATTAGTCCCCCAGGAGATGGCTTTCAGAGGTAGTCTCACTGCCATCAAAACAAAAAGACATTGATTCTTGTGACTTCCATGAATCGGTCGATCTTGTTTTTTGAAGGCAGCCAATCTGGTAGCCAGCACCACATCTCATGGTACTTAGAACTCCAGAGAAGACTGGATACAGGTAGTCCTCCTCTTGCAACCATAATTGGACCCATATTTTCTGTTGCTAAGCAAGACCATTGTTAAGTGAGTTTTGCTCCATTTTACAACCTTCTTGACCCAGTTGTTAAGTGAACCCTGCAGTTCTTAAATTAGCAACACGCTTGTTGAGTGAACCTGGCTTCCCCATTGACTTTGTATGTCAGAAGGTCACAAAAGGGGATCACATGACCCCAGGACACTGCAGCTGTCATAAATATGAAGCAATTGCTAAATATCCACATTTGATCATGTGACCGTAGGGATGCTGTAACGGTTGCAATTATGAAAAACAGTTGTAAGTTCCTTTTTGCAGTGCTATTGTAACATTGAATGGTCGCTAAACAAGTGGTTGTAAGTCGAGGGCTACCTCTATGCATTGTGTAACAGGCAGCTTACTTGGAGTATGAGAAGTGGGAGTGTGTGCAAATTTTATTGTGTGACAGACATTGTGTGACAGAGAAATGGAGGAAAAGCGGATGCTGGGTTTGAATGGAAGGAAGATATAAATTTGAAATTCTGGCTCAGTGGAGCTATCGTCATGGTTGTTCTTCTTGAATTAACAATGTTTATTCTTAACTGTGCTGTGTTGTATCTCCTGGAAGTTTCAGCCAAGTTCATGCCTGTCTTAGTAGGACCTGACAAGGAACATGGAATGACCAATGCTTTGGGACCATCCTTGCATGGAATACAGCTTGTTTATTGATCAGGAAGTCACAATTCCTGTTGCTTTTTTAGCTTTCAAACCATAGTTACATATTTCCAGTGTTCCTCCCTTAATATGATCTGACACAAACATTAAGGGGCAAAATGCATAACCCGGGAATAGGTGCAACAGTTAACGTAGGCTGTTGTCTTTTCCTTCAAATCTTATCTTTTGAAATATTGCAGTTCAAACTTCTTTCTTCCTTTTTAAGGGTTGGTTTTTTTTTTCTTGAGGTACTTGTTGAGTTGATTCTTTGTGGTCTCTCTTTTTTGGAGTGATAGTAGTGGGGTCATCCTGATTTTGCAAATGCTTACTTCATCTAAGTTCCCCAGAACATGATCCATAGTGTCCCTGATCATCCACCAAACAAGAATTAAGGTGGTTTTTGATTTATCCTTTGATTTTTTTTTCTCGTCAGTGTTCTTGGAATCACTGAATGATATTTGACTGCAGCTGAGAGACATCTTTTGATGGAGTAAAAACCTAATTTGTTGATAATAACAGAAGTCACTGTCCACAAAACCTGATGAAGCATTTGATGATTTAATGGCAAAATTGCATGCATCGGTTTTCTCAAAAGGCAATATTTTTGACATCCGGGAAGCCTTCTTTCTTCTTTTACCAGATTTTCTTTCCAGACTATCTTGTATTTTGCAAAGAGGCACTCTCACCTCTCTGGTGAGATAGTTTCAGAGAAAAATCAGTAGTGGAGGCATAGCTGTCAACTTGAGAAGCTGGCCTGCCATTTCAAATAGTTGCTGTGATGTTTTACGGGCGTCTTTAAATATCTGAGAAGCTGTCAACCTGAAGATGCAGCAGGTATGTTCTCAGTAGATCCAACATGTATGGAAATTGCTAGTGGTTCTTTTTATGCTAAATTCTAGAAAAGTGTTTGGTAGTGTGGAATTCTTCTCAGAGACTCCATCCTCTGATTGATTGGCATTGAGGCCATCATAGGACACTCTACATAGTGGTACTTGGCTATCTTAGAATTTGCTAAAATATTACTTAAAGATAAGAGATGTAAAAAAATCTGTCAGTACACAGGACTTATGACCACCGTTGAGCCCAAAATTTCAAGACAGTGTGTTAAGTGAGTTGTGCCTCATTTTACATTCCTTTTTTTGCCACAAATTTATGTCCTTTTTTGCCACAACTGCAAATCCCTGCGGTTGTTAAGTGAATCATCCAGTTGTTAAGCAAAATTGGCTTTCCCCATTGACTCTTTACTTATTGGGAGCCAGCTGGGAAGGTTACAAATAGTGATCATGTGATGCCGGGACAATGCTTGCCAGTTGCCAAGGGCCCGATGCTGCAATGGTTGTTTAAGTGTGAAAACTGGCCATGAGTCACTTTTTTCAGTGTCGTTGTAACTTCGAATGGTCTAATTGAATGGTTGTAAGTCGAGGACTAACTAGATTTAAATAGAGACTGAATGGCCATTTATAACGATTGATATAACGGGGAGTCTAAACTGGATGATTCTCCAAATTCTTTCCAATATCTATGATTTTGTCCTTCAAAAATGCTCTGTGATGCCTTTAAAAATGTTTGGTTCTACCCAGCATAATTTAAAATCTGTCTCTGTAATGAACTAAACTAGGAGTGTAAGAGTCTCTTGTGAGAACAAGATTTTGTTCGCATAAAATGCCAATGAGTCATCATGAAGTTTGATTGGTTTTGACTTAAGCGTTGTGTTTAAAAAGCGGAATTCTTAATGCAGTGATGTTACACATGACGATATACGTCTGAAGAAGAGCAAAAGCAAAAGAAGACGCTTTCAGTGATAGATTTGAAGATGGTGATTATCTTGGCCAATTGTCATCCCTGGATAAAATAAAAGCTGCTTGCTTTGTTGGGGTGATGATCAGGAAGCAAAAACACACATAACTTGGGTGTGTGATGAGAGTGGACTACTAAAAGTGATCACCCTTAGCAAGATTATTGTTTGCTGGACACTAGAGGTAGTATCTCAACTTACAACAGTTTGTTTAGTGGCTGTTCAAAGTTACAACCACACTGAAAAAAGTGACTTATAACTGTTTTTCGTGCTTATGACCGTTGCAGCATCCCCGTGATCACGTGATCAGAGTTCAGATGCTTGGCAATTGGCTCATATTTATGATGGTTGCAGTGTCCTGGGTTAAGTGATCAACTTCTGTTATCTTCTGACAAGCAACGTCAGTGGGGAAGCCAGACTCACTTAAGAACTGTGTTACATCACTGTGGCAAGAAAGGTTGCAAAATGGTCAAAACTCACTTAACAACTTAGCAACAGAAATTTGGGGCTCAATTGTGGCCGTACGTTGAAGACTACCTGTATTCAAAATAGTGAGAATTTATATATGCAGTCATTAGGAGATGAATCTATATCAGTGGTACTGATTCTAGCTTGTAAATCTTTTTGTAAATAATTGGTTGTTTGTTTTATCAACTCAATCCACTCCTATTGGGCCAATTCAGTTGGCATCTTGCAATGTAAGTATAATATTCAAATACCTTGAGATTTTATGTGCATTAACTGACATGCCCCTTAGTTTTAAAAGGCGTATCTTATTTTGTAATAAATGAACTTAAGTTCATTCAGTTTAACACAAAAATAAAACAGGAACAGGATTTATAAAGGGATCCCTGAAATTCAGAATCCAAGACAGTTGAGTAACACTTTGATCTTAGAAATTGGAGGTAACCATGTGAAATGTAGGTTTCCATATATGGATCTTTAGAAAAAGTATGTAGCCTGACCACCGAGTCAAGAAGACAGAGCTTGTTCTATAGCATTCTTGTAGGAGGTATGAAGAACAGGTAGTCCTCATTTACAATCATTCATTTAGTGATTGTTCAAAGTTACAACAGCACTGAAAAATGTGCCTTACAACCAATTTTTTCACTTATAAGCAATGCAGCATCCTCATGGTCATGTGATCAAAACTTGGCTGCTTGGCACCCGGCATGTATTTACAGTGGATGCGGCATTCTGGGGTCATGTGATTGCCATTTATGACCTTCCCAGCTGACTTCTAAGAAGCAAAGTCAATGGGGCAAACCCGAAGGGTGCTTTTTCAAGAGGCAACTGGACTTTCTGGTTTTTCTTTGAAGACGTTGTGCTTCTCTTCCAAGAAGCTTCTTGGATGAGAAGCGAAAAGTCTTCAAAGAAAAACCAGAAAGTCCAGTTGCCTCTTGAAAAAGCACCTTTGGGACAAACATGACCTGGATGACTGAGCATCTCCATAGACACCAATGGGGGAAGCTGGATTTTCTTAAAGGCCACAAGTTTCACTTAAAACCTGCAGTGATTCGCTTAACAACTGTGGGGAAAATGTCATAAAATTGGGGGCGAATCACTGAACAACCAACTTGTGTAACAATGGTAATTCTGGTCTCGCTTTTGGTCCTAATACATACCTGTATTGTTCTCTTTTGATCTCAGTTGCTCCCCATTGCCTCCCCGATTATCCCAGAGCTAGAGAAAAACCGTAGGTAATCCTCATGGGGCCAAGTGGTTATCTAAGATTGCTTAGTGGCAAATTGCATAGGAACAGAAGAATTGAACAGAAGAACAAAATCTGAGAACCTGGATTTGCCCAACACTCCTTCAAAAACTTCTACTGGATGCAGCTATTAATGTGACAGAACTGAAAAAAAAAGATTAACTATTAATCCTTATTTAATTGATTTACTGTAAATTAGAATTGGGCCTGAAAATGAGCAGGAACCTGTTTTTCAACTAGCAAGGTTCAAATCCTGGCCTTGTCAACAAACTGCAGCATCGAGCATGTCAATCTGCCCACTCGCTGTCCCTCAACTTTTCTCTTTAACCTTTATTGAGTTGAACTGGTTGATCAACCTTGGACTGGACCCTTCCTTGAAGTGTCCTTGGAGTTTCACCCTGTGTCTTCTGCAACATTTGTCTCTGGTTTTTATCTGCTGACCGCTAGGAATTGTTACAGTGTCTTGCTGAGGGAAAGCGTGCAAAACTTCTGTCACTTGAAGCTGGCCTTATTTCATGAGCGTGAACAAGTGCCAGGAATGGTAACTTTGAAAATGTTCCTGTTGCTAAGAACAGATGCCCTTAGTTCCGCTGTGTAACACATAGTTGTATAGCGCCTGTGATTTCCTTGTTCCCTTTTTTTTTTCAGCTGGTTCATTTGCTGGTAGTTCTATTACTGTTAATAATATTTTTTTTTTAAAAAATGCTCATTAGATCTTTGCTTTTAATCATTAGTTTTTTTTCTGGATTACTGAATCCAGCATTTTTATGGATTACTGAATCCAGCATTTTTATGGATTACTGAATCCAGCATTTTTACCCATCAGTTAGAAACAGGGATGGGAAGAGATAGATGTTTTGTGAACTAGATCTCAAATTAAAAAAAGAAGCATAAAACTGCTAAAGTTGATCAAGTCATACTTAGTTATGTTAGTTACAAAAAGGAGAATTTTGGCAGCTCTGGACAAATCAGAGTATGGTAAAGTTGGTTGCTTGGTTGACCAGATCTTTCTGAGTGGCACAACTGAAGTTAGAGTTCCGGAGGCAAGCAACATATTACACACATCTTTTTAAATCAAAGTTGCCATGGTATTTTGAAACTGCATTTTTCTTTTACATAATTAATGTTTTGAGTTGTTGCTGGCACTATTCTTTATAGCAGGGGTCTCCAACTTTGGCAACTTTAAGACCAGTGAACTTCAACTCCCAGAATTCCTCAACCTGGCTGGGGAACTGGCTGGGGTCCACGTAACTGGCTGGGGATTCTGGGAGTTGAGGTCCACAAGTCTTAAAGTTGCCAAGTTTGGAGACCCCTGCTTTATAGGAGAGTTTAGAGAGGTAACCAGTGTGTTTTGCATTTTCTGAATGTGTAAAATTCATCTGCTAGCAACCTTCTTCCATTTGCCAAGCGATGCATTGGATTTTGTCCTGGACCTATTATGGTTGGATGATTTTTAAAAATCTAATTGGGCAGTTTGTCTTCTTTTGTTCTTAATAGGCCAAATTTTGCACTAATGCATGTCTTGGAAAGATGTTTCCTGTTCATTTTTAAAAAAAAAAAACTAGGCCATTCCTCTCCTCCCCCTCCCAACAACTTGCCAAAGTAAGCTCCTTTTACACAGGAAAGATCAAAGGAAGTTTTGTCCTTTCATAATGTTCTTAAAAAAAATTGGCAGGTGCAGCTCTTTTTCTCCTCCTTCTTCTGGGCGACTGTTTTTCTTTTATTGGACCTCTTATTTATTTATTTTTTTTAAAATTGAAACCAGTGGCAGCTTAACACCTGCTAGTTTCTTTTAATCTTTTTTGGTTCTGTTTGAGTGGGAAACTTTGGAAACGGGCTGTTGAACATTGTTGGGGAGTCAGAGAAGCTGATATGGGCTCTCATCATATGTGAGTGTGTGTATGTATGTATCTATATATATCCCATTTTTATTATTTTTATAAATAACTCAAGATGGTGAACATACCTAATACCCTGGGGGGTCCTTGGTGTTCTCTGAGCTTGGTGGTTTTCTTTCAGATGTTTCATTACCAAACTAAGTAACATCATCAGTGCTAGCGGGGAGCAAACCTTTACTAGTATTGTTGATGTTACCTAGTTTGGTAATGAAATGTCTGCAAGAAAATCACCAAGCTCATAGAGCACCAAAGATCCCATAACAGTTACAATATTCTTTTCTACAATACTACTCCTTCATCCTCCTGTTTTCCCCCAACAACCTTGTGAAGTTGTGGGTTAGGCTGAGAGAGAGAGTGACTGGCCCAAAGTCACCATCTGGCTTCCATGCCTATGATGGGACTCACACTTGCCACTTCCTGGTGATAGGCCCAAAGTCACCCAGCCAACTTTTGTACCTGAGGTAGGGCTGGAACTCCCAGTCTCCTGGTTTCTAGGCCGGTTTGGTCACTGGATCAAACTGGCTCTCAGTTATAATTTATTAAAGGATCTCAAGTCAGAAAGACTACGTAGACGATCTCAAGTGAGACAAGTCCATCTCACTCCTTTTCTTCATCTCCCATATTTGGGTATCCAAGGCTGTTGCATTTAATCCTGATGGAGATAGTTAAATTTCACTAGTAAGAGTTCAGCCTTCAGTCAAGACTGGCTAAAAATACCATCAAGAACTGTGTTTGCAACCTGTAGCCATTTAGGATGGTCAGCACCTACATGAGGACATAAACCAGACCACCCCAATGATGCCCTTGATGTGATGTCCCGCTGCCTGGAGGCCATGCGGGTCTGGATGGGGAGAAATAGGCTCAGGCTCAACCCTTCCAAGACCGAGTGGCTGTGGCTCCCGGCGTCTCCCGGTATAGTCAGCTGGTGCCATCGCTGACTATTGGGGGTGAATCTTTGCCCCCCACAGAGAGGGCTCGCAATCTGGGTGTCCTCCTGGATGCACGGCTGTCTTTAGAAGAGCATATGACGGCCGTGGCCAGGGGGGCTTTTTACCAGGTTCGCCTGGTACGCCAGTTGCGACCCTTTCTGGATCGGGACGCCTTGCGCACGGTCACTCATGCCCTTCTCATGTCCCATCTGGACTACTGCAACGCTCTCTACATGGGGCTCCCCTTGAAGAGCACTTGGAGGCTCCAACTGGTCCAGAATGCGGCTGCGCAGGTGGTTATGGGCGTGACTCATTGCGCCCATGTGACACCTCTCCTGCGCGAGCTGCACTGGTTCCCAGTGGTCTTCCGGGTGCGATTCAAGGTGTTAGTTACAACCTTTAAAGCGCTCCATGGCTTAGGACCCGGGTACTTGCGAGACTGCCTTCTGCCACCAATAGCCTCCCACCAGCTAGTCCGCTCACACAGAGAGGGACTCCTCAGGGTGCCGTCGGCCAAGCAATGTCGGCTGGTGACACCCAGGGGGAGAGCCTTCTCTGTGGGAGCTCCTGCCCTTTGGAACAAACTGCCCCCGGAAATACGCAAGATCTCCGACCTCCGTGTGTTTCGCTGTGCCCTTAAGATCCTACTGTTTCACCAGGCAGGGCTAACTATGTAATTATTTTAAATTGGGAGTTCTAAATTGGGGGTTTTAATCTGGGCCGAAATTATATAATATTTTTAATAATTTTAAATTTTGATATTTGTATATTTTTTGTTTTAAAATGGCTGTACACCGCCCCGAGTCCTTTGGGAGAGGGGCGGTATAGAAATATTATTATTATTATTATTATTATTATTATTATTATTATTATTATTATTATTATTATTATTATTACTACAGATTTGATAAAAGTCGGTTTTGTACTCTCGTAGGACATGTCACATTTTTTCAGCTTTCAACTTCCAAACATTAGGGCAAATGTTAACAGCTCAAAAGTTGAGACATGCCTTGGGGATTGCAAAAATATTTTGGTTCCTTTAATGTAATTTAGATGTGCTTGGTAAATAACTACATAAATATCATAACTTTTTAATGTTTTGTTTCTCCTGTAGAATTGAACTTGTTCCGGGTACTGTTGAAAAGGGTAATGAGATAGTTGTATCGAAGGCTTCCAGACTTTTCTTTTACAAACTTCTCCATAGCTGTTTATGTGAAGAAAGCTAACAGTTCTGTCTGTTTTATGCCTGCTTGATACTTCGTCTCTTTTATCCCCCAGTTCTGAATTGGGAAGCCCTGTTTTATATTGTAAATCATTTAAACTTTTCAGCAATATAGAACAGGAACTTAGGATCTTGAATCCCTTCTAGTGCTTTGATCCATTTTAAGAGAGTTTCCAACCTACACACTGAAGGCGTGAGGAATGTCATTAGGGACTAGGTACATGTTAAGATATTTAAATTTAGTAGCTAGAGCAGTGGGGTTGTGCAGCGAGCCAGGACACCCAGCTTTGGCTGATTGATTGAAGAGGGCTGGCTCCTGCATGAGGCAATCTGCGCTGTGATTGGTTGCTGTGGTGTGGAGGGGGAGTTTGCCTGTTTTCCCGCCTTTTTCTTCGGTATGCTCTGTGATTTACCTCACGATGCTCCTGTTTGTCTGACTATCTAGTTTGCTGTCTATATAGTTGTAAAATATATTTATTTATGTAAAACAACAAGTTCGTGTCAGCATCTCTGACGTCATTTAGATACCTGCTGCCCAATTCCCTGACAGTACAAGTAGTCCTCGTCTTAAAATTGCCATTGGGGCCAGATTTCCAGTCATAAGTCATTACTAGTACTGTACTGTACTCAATTTCACAACAGTTCACTTAATGACTGTTGAAAGTTACAATGGCACTGAAAAATCGGACTTATGACTGTTTTTCATACTCGCGCCATTGGCAGCATCCCCATCGTCATGTGATCAAAATTCAGATGCTTAGCAACTGACTCATACTTATGACCGTTGTTGTGTCCTGGGGAAGCCAGATTCCCTTAACAACTGTGTTACTAACTTAACAACTACAGTGATTCACTTAATAACTGTGGCAAGAAAACTTGTAAAACAGGGCAAAACCTGCTTAACAAATGTCTCACTTAACATCAGAAATGTTGAGCTCAATTGTGGTCATAAGTCGAGGACTACCTGTACAGGTAGTTCTCTACTTATAACTATTCGTTTAATGACTGAAGTTACAACACTGAAAAAAATCTGAAATCTGACACTGTTGCAACATCCCCATGGTCATGTGATTAAAATTTGGACGCTGGGCAATTGGCTCATATTTATGATGGTTGCAGTGTCCCGGATCATGTGATCCCCTTTTGCAATCTTCTGACAAGCAGAGTCAACGGGGAAGCAAGATTCACTTAACAACCACGTTACTAACTTAACAACAATTTATCAAGTTGTGTAGGTGGTTCTCCTATCTCTCCAACCGGTCGCAGTCCGTGTTGGCAGGGGGACAGAGGTCGACCTCAAGGCACCTTGTTTGTGGGGTGCCGCAAGGGTCGGTCCTCTCGCCTCTCCTGTTCAACATTTATGTGAAGCTGCTGGGTGAGATCATCCGTGGTTTTGGGGTGCAGTGCCATCTGTATGCTGATGACACTCAGCTGTACATCTCCACCCCAGACCACCCCAATGATGCCCTTGAAGTGATGTCCTGGTGCCTAGAGGCTGTGCAGGTCTGGATGGGGAGGAACAGGCTCTGACTCAACCCCTCCAAGACCGAGTGGCTGTGGTTGCCAGCGTCCCGATATAACCAGCTGGTGCCATCACTGGCTATGGGGGCGAGTCATTGGCCCCCACGGAGAGGGCTCGTAACTTGGGCGTCCTCCTGGATGCACGGCTGTCTTTAGAAGAGCACATGACGGCCGTGGCCAGGGGGGCTTTTTATCAGGTTCGCCTGATACGCCAGTTGCGCCCCTTTCTGGATCGGTCACTCATGCCCTCGTTACTTCCCGCCTGGATTACTGTAATGCTGTCTACATGGGGCTCCCTTTGAGGAGCACCCGGAGGCTCCAACTGGTCCAGAATGCCGCTGCGCGGGTGATTATGGGGGCGACATGGTGCTCCCATGTAACATCTCTCCTGCGCGAGCTGCACTGGCTTCCGGTGGTCTTCCGGGTGTGCTTCAAGGTATTGGTTCTCATCTTTAAAGCACTCCATGGCTTAGTGGCTGGGTATCTATGAGACCACCTTCTGCCACTGATAACCTCCCACCGGCCAATATGCTCCCACAGAGAGGGTCTCCTCAGGGTGCCGTCGGTTAAGCAATGTTGACTGGCGACCCCCAGGGGGAGAGCCTTCTCTGTGGGGGCACCCGCCCTCTGGAACGAGCTACCCCCAGGGATACGACTGATCCCGGACCTCCGTACTTTCCGCCGGGCTCTGAAGACTTTCTTATTTCAGCAAGCTGGGCTGGCTTAAAATTTTTAATTGGTTAATTTTATGGGTAAGGGGTTTTAAATTGCGGAAGCCAAATTGATTTAATTATTTTTTAAAATTATTTTAATTTTCATATTGTATTTATTTTAATCCTGGCTGTTCACCGCCCTGAGTCCTTCGGGAGAAGGGCGGTATAATAATTTAATAAATAAATAAATAAATAAGTTTAAGAACTTGTGCTTGATCAGTAGATCTGCTGTACCAGTGCAGCACAAGAAACTATACTTAAATAAGAATTTTGTTTTTGCAGTATAGGTAGTCCTCAACTTGTGTCCGGTCATTCAATAGCTATTCAAAATTACAAGGAACATGTAACAGCTCCTTTATGGCTTGTAAAGTATTTGTGACTGTTGTAAAATGTTGTGCAACCTCCCATCCATGATCACATGACCTCATTTCAGATGTTTGGCAGCTGGCTTTCAGTTTCCCACAAAAAACACCCATGTGTAATGATTAGCCGGGGAATTCTGGGAGTTGAAGTCCATAAGTCTTAAAGTTACCAAGGTTGGATACCCTTGGTTTAGATCAAGAGTCTCCAATGGCAATTTAAGATTTGTGGACTTCAACTCTCAGAATTTCACAGCCAGCCATGCTAATTGAGGAATTCTGGGAGTTGAAATCTACTAGTCTGGCTGGGGAATTCTGGGAGTTGAAGTCCACAAGATTTAACCTTGTTCAACAATCTGCCAAGGTTAGATAAATAGGTTTGCAGTTTTGATCTGCATTAGGGATAGACCCGATCGAATTGCTTTGGGGAGAGAACATGAGATCATAACAGGCAGGAAGTTTTTGAAGCTTGGGTGGAGCTACACAACATTGTCCAGGCTCTGATTACTGGGCACAGAATGACATACAGTCTTTGTTTTTGTTCTGCTTAAATGCTTTGTTATGGCTCCCCCCCCCCCCCCAAAAAAAAATCCCTTTCATTATTCTTGTTCAACGTATGATCTAAATCTGCCCATTAGGAGCCTGAGATGATTTTTGCTAATTCCTGTTCCCTCCTGTATAATAAATCTGATACTAAAATTAGTCCCAGTCTCCCAGGGACAAGGCCATAATTCTTTGCCGAGATTATGAAGAACTGTGTGTCCTAATGATTTATAGGTTTTCCTGTGTCTGGATACCCCTCCTTCTTTTTATAACCTTGAATATCCAGGTTTCAGTCCTTAACCTTCCCCTTTCCTTTTCTCCTTCCTGTTTTCTCCCCCCCCCCATCTTCTTTTCACGATCCTTTTGAGATTTGGGATTTTGCTCTCACCAACTGTCTCTCCACCCCCCACCCCCCAATATCTTCTGTTTGAAGAAAACTCTTTAACCATCTTCGGTATTGTTGCCTATTTAAGCCTCTGTCACTGCGGGCAGATGACTTCCTTGGGTGTACTTCTGAAGGGTTTGTAATTGAGTCTTTTACCACAGTGACAGGATATTATTAACCTTCGCTAAACCAATTTATTTCATACTCCTTTGTGGGAGCAAGCTTTCTCCCCAACACGCTTACTCACGTCTACCTCTTTCTTCCCCCATGGAAATTAGGTGGAAAAAGGTTTTATAGGGTTGTTGTTTTTTTTGCCGTATTCCCGTTCCATGTTCATTTTCAGATTTAGATGGGGCGGGGGGGAATAGTATCAAATGGTCTGTTTAAAAAACAAACTCTCCTTAGTGCCTTTAAAAATATTTTTAGAGAGTGCGTGCTTCAGGGGAGAAGGAGGGAAAAAATAAACCAGCCCCTTCTGACAATAAGATGCTCATAAAAAGGGCCACATTTCACTTGACACTTTAATATTACCTGCTACTTTAAGCAATATCCCATCTTGTTTTCATCTCCAGAATTGCTTTTAAAACTACCTCAGGGAGTCGGGTGGGGGAGAGAAGAAAGCCCAGTGTGGTCCCATGGAGAGAATTGAGAGAGACAGACAATTTAGGCAGGCCTAAATTGAAAACTCAGTTTAGTTTGGATTGGCTGGTTAGCTCCTGCGTTGGAGGTCCTGTGAGTTTTAATTTCCATATTTGCAAAAATACAGTGGGAAATTCCGACTGGAGGATTTATGCTGAATGTCTAATGTTCTTCTGATGTTCTGCGGAAGACATTCTGCTCCTTGATCTTGTGAGGATAATAGAAGAAGGGATTCCTACCCTTTTTTCATGGGATAGATCAGTGTTTCTCAGCTGTGGTGACTTGAAGAGGAGAGAACTTCAATTCCCAGAATTCCCAATGGCTGGCTGGGGAATTCTGGGAGTTGAAGTCCACACTTCTTCAAGTTGCCAAGGTTGAGAAACACTGCTGTCGGTTATTATTCAGGATTGTTCTCCTTGAATGAGAGCTGAAATTGAATACATATGAAGGGTAATTGCTTAGGGAAAGCTCCTATTACCAACTGTAAGCCTCTCTGCTGTAGATACGTGCAAAATAATAGCTTGTCCAGTGTCCCACAATAAGGTGGAATTCCCAGTAACAACTCAAAAAGCAGCAGATGATAAGAACCACAGAGACTAACCATAGAGCTGATCCTTGGGGTGATGGCTTGGCATAGTCGCTGTTCATCATCTTTCCATATTTTGCTTTAAACATGCCCAGGAGCAAAAGTCAGCCTGTTGTTAAGGGATGTTTCTTTGATGGTTTCTGCAGTGAACATCTTGTTTTGCAGCTGAGGAACATGGCGATCGAAATGGGCTCCCTATATAAAATCATTATGTATTGTCTAGTAGATGTAACTGTCCTTGAAAGAAATTATTTAACAGTTGTTAAATAAGTTATGCCCCATTTTATGACCATCCTTGTCACAGTTCTTAAGTGAATCACTGCAGCTGCTAAGATAGTAAAATGATTAAGTGAATCTGGGTTTCTCATTGATTTTGTTTGTCAGAAGATTGCAAAAGGTGATCATATGACCCCTGGACATTGCAACTGTTATAAATATATGCCAGCTGACAAGCCTTTGAACTTTAATCATGTGACTTTGGGAATGCTGCCACAGTCTAAGTGTGAAAAGCGGTCATAAGTCACATTTTTCAATGACATTGTAACTTTGAATAGTCACTAAATGAATGCTTGTATGTTGAGGTCTACTTGTATTTTGAGAGGTCCTTGGTGGTTTCTGAGCTTCATTATTTTCTTGCAGATATTTCATTACCCAGACTAGGTAACATCATCAGCATCAGTTGACTGGCATTGATGATGTTACCTAGTTTTGGTTAATGAAACAACCAAACCCAGAGAGCATCAAGGACCCCTCATTTCAACTCTGAGCTACAAGTATTCTCCTTTATTGCTACTGGTATTCTATTTACTTTTTTTTCAAATAACTTTGGCAAAAAGAGATGGACCTGATCAGATCCCAACTTCTAATGAACAAAAGTCACATTTAGATAGATTTTCATCCTGATTTCAACAAGTAAATTCTTTGATGAAAATAAGCACTCTATTTGTCTTTGAAATATTATGGTACAGGCTTTACCTGCATCACTAAGGGTGTTTACATGCATTTAAACATTTTAGAGTGACTAGGGTTGTAATGTTACTTACAGACTCTAAAGTACTTGTTTGATGCATGAGGTACAGTCTGAAATGAAAAAAAAGAGATTGTTGCCCAAACCCTTAGATTTCCCCCAACCACATTTCTCTCTATTGCTCATTAATCCCACTGTGTTTTGTATATCCTAATCCAAATGCTCAACTAGCATTTTGAATATTTGATACACATTTTGGAATTGTGCAAAATAAAGGTTGCATCAAAATCTAATAAATAAATTCCACAGAGTTAATCTTTGGGCATTAGAGTTTTCTGTTCTGGCAATCATTTCTCAAGTAATGTAACATTTTGTTACAAAAAAAGGAAGTTAGTTGTTGTCATGGCTTTTTAGAAGTTAATGGAGCATATTTATAGTGTAAAGCTTGAGAGATTCCAGAATATGTACTGTCCAATCCTACACATCCGATTGAACTTATTTTGGTACAGGTTTATAGGATTGTACCTTGATCCTCCCTCTCATAAATCCATTCATCATGCTCTTTATTGCTTTTATTCGATCTCCAACCAGCATGAATATCTAGGCCTTGAAAGCTGAATGAATTATACAAACAAGTGTAGTCACATTTTACAATTCTGAGTGTAAAGATGGTTTCTTTTTAGTTTTGTAGACACCAGAAAAACAAAGCCAGTGATTCTTCACTTTCTCTACAGTAAAGAAATAAAAAGGAATGTAGCATGTGTAAAATGTAAATAAATAACTTTTTACTGAATGGGGCAAGATATGGAACAATTGTAAACGAAAGAGACTTCTAGTTCATAGCAGGATACCAATGCAATTATTCTGAGGTTTTTTTTTGCTTGCTCTGATTCAATAATCTGTAAGGATATTTGCAATGTCATCCCCTGTCCCTGAAAAATTAGGGAACGGTAAAAAGGTTGTAAAATTTAAAAGAACTGTAGGGAGCAGACTATATTGTGCGCTTTTTCATAGTGTGTTATCCATTTTTTTCCTGTGAGAAGAGCAAGCCTTTTTTCAAGGTCATCTTTACCGATCCCAAAAGTGGATCCAGAAGATTAGATACAGGTAGTCCTTGATTTACAACCATAACTGAGCCCCAAATTTCTCTTGGTAAACAAGACAGTTGTCGGGTGCCCCATTTTACGACCTTTCTTGTCACTGTTGTTAAGTGAATCAATGCAGTTGTTGAGCTAGTAAGATGGCTGTGAGGTGAATCTCGTTTCCTCATTGACTTTGCTTGTTAGAAGGTTGTGAAAGATGATCATGTGACCCCAGGACACCACAACCGTCATAAATACCTGCCAGTTACCAAGCGTTCGAATGTTGGTCACATAACCATGGGGACACTGCAACTGCTGTAAGTGTGAAAAATGATAAGTCACTTTTTTCAGTGCCATTGTAATTTCCAATAGTCACTAAACAAATGGTTGTAAGTTGAGGACTACCTGTATAGGTCATAGTGTTCCTAGAACCTTCTTTAATACATTTATAATACACATATTTCCTGTCTTTTCTTCAAGAAGCTCAAGGTAGTTTACACTATTCTCATTTTATCTTCACAAGGATGGTTTATTATAAGCTAAAGAGAAGGGAAGTGATGGGCCATTGGAGCATAGAGACATGAATTTGATTTTCCCTTATTGCAGCCTGACCGTCAACATTATATTACGGTTCAATAGTCTTACAGGTACCTCTGGACTTAAAACCAAAACTGAGACCGTAATTTGTGTTGCTAAGTAAGGCAGTTGTTAAGTGAGTCACACCTAATTTTTCCCCATAGCAGTTAGGTGAATCACTTTTAGTTGTTGTGAATCCCATGGTCGTTAAATGAATCGGGTTTCCCTTATTGACTTTGCTTGTTAGAAGCTGCAGGGGAAGTTCACAACTGGTGATCACATGACTCTGGGCACTGTCACCATTGTAAATACATTCCAGTTGCCAATCTCCCGAATTTTGATCATGTGACCGTGGGGATGCTGTGACAGTCTTCACTGGAAGCGCTGGTCATAATAAGTCAGTCCTTTCAGTGCCATTGTAATGGTCGCTAAATGAATGGTTGTAAATTGAGGACTATCTATATAGCCTCCTCCAGAACAAGAACAAGTGTGCACAGTACTCCTTTCTCTCTCTCTCTCTCTTTTTTTTTTGCTGTAAAAGGAAACCTGTGATCAGCTTGAGAGATAGTGCTTGGATGTCTCTTAGTTACTGGTACATTTAATATCTGAGAAGGTCCTGGATCTCTCTGGTCCTGTTCCTTATCATAACTGCTGCTGGATCTCCTGGCGACTGCATATACCCTCTTAGTGCTTAGATTCTTAGGCAGACAAAATGTACGTTGGGAACTCTGAATTTAAAAGGCAGCGGTGACTTCTGAAGGCTCTGGGGAGGCAGCGATGGAAAATGTTGTTGCTTGGGCTTAGATGTTGCTGCTGGTAGAGGTGATACTGCTGTTTCAAATGCTTCAAGGTGACCCTGTGGGAAAATCTTCTCTCCTCTGATGCATGCAACCTAGCAACAGGTATCATCAGATGTTTTGGTCCCTGGGTAATAGAGTGTCTTCTCACCCAAGCAGCTAGGTAGGATGCAATTCCTGGCTGTTTCAATCATGGGGGAATGGGAATCTCTGGAAAAAGCCCACTCCCCAGATCTTCTGCCAGGATTTATTTATACCCCTGTTTAACAATGGGACTTGCATGCCTTCTCAATCACACAGGTGCTAAAACAATGAAAATCTGGTACCCAATTGCATCTTTGAATTCTTTGGATGCTACCGGTCTGTTTATCGCTTTGGATAATTCTCTAGGGAATCCCTTCATCTTCCCCTTTGTTTGAGGCCAAGAGAACGACAGGGGATGTGGTGTCAGAAAGAAAGAACGTATAATGATGCAAATCTACTCGCTTTGGTGTTTTTTTTCTAGTGTTTAGCAGCAGGCCTCCCCACCCTTGCTTTGGCTACTGGAATTCTCCTGGGTCCATCATCTTAAAGATGTGCTGCTTGTAATAAGCGGCCCAGAGTTGCCTTATGGATGAGAGGCAGCATATAAATTTAATAAATAATTAAATAACTAAATAACTAAATACATACATACATACAAACATACCCTGTCACTTAGTGAGTAGCACAAAGTCGTAGTCCTTGTGGAAATAAAGAACCACTAAAGTACAGGTAGTACTTGACTTACCACCATTTATTTAGTGACCACTTAAAGTTACAATGGCACTGAAAAAAATTCTTTATGATTGTTTTCAGACTTATGACGGTTGCAGAATCCCCATGGTCACACAATCAAAATTCAGATGCTTGGCAGCTGGTTCATATTTATGATGATTGCAGTGTTCTGGAGTCATGCAAAGTCAATGGGGAAGCCAGGTTCACTTAACAAGCATGTAGCTAACTTAAGAATTGCAGGTTCCACTTAACAACTGTGACAAGAATGATGTAAAATGGAACAAAACTCACTTAACTATTGTCTCCCTTAGCGACATAAATTTTGCACTCCGTTGTGGTTGTAAGTGCATTCTATAAAGATTAATAAACTACCCAGCTTATTAAGAGAACTGCAGTTGTCTCCTGCAATTTTAGAGAAAGGAATATTCAAAAGCATATCAAGTGAATTTAAGAAATTGCCCTTTTTATTGTCTTCTTGTTTCTGTGAAAAACACCATTTTCATTTTCTGGCATCATCTTGATCCACAATTAAAAACAAAGAGATTTCAACCCTCAATGTTCTTCCTGCCTCTGCTTCATGTTTAATCTTTCCACCCCTGAAATAAGGAAAGTTATCAGCTGCAATAAACATTTCCAGTGACCTTTGATAGCCTGACTTTCCTTCCCAAATGAACACAATCTTCCCAGTTTATTTAAAAAAAATATTGTAAAAGGCATTCAGTGAGGGAAAAGGGGAAGTCTGAGGAAGATTAACTGTATTTCTCTTTCTGGAGTTTTTTGTTACAGTGGAGATGAGAAATATCTCTCTTTTGTATTCACTGTCTCTCCTAGGGACTCTGATTACAGGTAGCACCAATACTGAAATTGATAGAGGCCTTCTGTAGGGGGTGGACAGGGATGAAGAGAATGTAATTAGATCCAGCCCGTTTTCAAAGCAGCAATCCATGTTAATCTTTTGCAGCAAATACTAAAAAGGATGTTGCAGTATTTTAAAAATGATTTAGTTAGTTAAAAGCCATAAATCAGGCCTGACTGGCAGTAACAATCCTGGAATCTCATTGATCTTTTCCCTCTCCAAGTATGATTCTGGGTTTTGTTTTGTTTTTCTGTTAAGCAGGAAAATGAGTCTCCCCCCACCCATTTTACAGCCCTTCGTGCCACAGTTGTTAAAATGAATCACTGCAGTTAAGTGAATCTTAACTGTAACCCAGCTGTATTAGCTAACTATCGTCCTGTCTCCAACCTCCGCTTCACGGCGAAGGTTGTTGAGAGTGTGGTGGAGTGTGGTGGTGGGACAACTTCCTCGATTCCTGGATGAAGCTGTCTATCTAGATCTGTGCCAGTCGGGCTTCAGGGCGGGTTACAGCACGGAAACAGCATTGATCCATTGGTTGATGATCTCTGGAGGGCCCGGGACAGGGGTTGCTCCTCTGTCCTGGTCCTCCTAGATCTCTTAGCGGCTTTTGATACCATCGATCATGGTATCATGCTGCGTCGGCTAGAGGGGGTGGGAGTGGGGTGCACCGTGCTACAGTGGTTCTCCTGCCTCTCTGACCGTACGCAGTTTGTCTTGATGGGGGGACAGAGGCCGACCTCGAGGTTCCTCACTTGTGGAGTGCCACAAGGGTCGGTCCTCTCGCCCCTTCTGTTCAACATTTATGTGAAGCCGCTGGGTGAAATCATCCGTGGCTTTGGGGTGAAGTGTCAACTGTATTCCGATGACACGCAGTTGTACATTTCAACCTCAGGCCACCCCAATGATGCCCTTGACGTGATGTCCCGCTCCCTGGAGGCTGTGTGGATCTGGATGGGGAGGAACAGGCTCAGACTCAACCCCTCCAAGACTGAGTGGCTGTGGCTCCCGATGGCCCGATATAGCCAGCTGACACCATCGCTGGCTATTGGGGATGAGATCTTACCCCCCTCAGAGAGGGCTCACAACTTGGGCATCCTCCTGGATTTACAGATGTCCTTGGAGGATCATATGACGGCCGTGGCCAGGGGGGCTTTTTATCGGGTTCTCCTGATCTCCCAGTTGCGTCCCTTTCTGGATCAGGACGCCCTGCGCACAGTCACTCACACCCTCGTCACTTCCTGGCTGGACTATTGTAATGCTCTCTACATGGGGCTCCCTTTGAGGAGCACCCGGAAGTTCCAGCTGATCCAGAATGCAGCCGTGCGAGTAATAATGGGGGCGACTCGTCGCTCCCATGTAACACCCATCTTACGCAAGCTGCACTGGCTCCCGGTGGTCTTCCGGGTGCGCTTCAAGGTGTTGGTTACCACCTTTAAAGCGCTCCATGGCTTAGGACCTGGTTACCTACAGGACCGCATTCTGCCATTGATTGCCTCCTACCGACCAATACGCTCCCACGGAGAGGGCCTCCTCAGGGTGCTGTCAGCCAAACAGTGTAGGCTGGCGACCTCCAGGGGGAGAGCCTTCTCTGTGGGGGCCCCGGCCCTATGGAATGAACTGCCCTCGGACATACGAAGGATCCCTGACCTCTGTGCCTTCCGTCGCGCTCTGAAGACCCTATTATTCCAGCAAGCTGATCTGACAGGATAAAGGTTTTTTAAATTGGGTTTTGATAGAGGTTTTAAAATGATTTTAGTTGGATGTTTTAAATTTGGCCGAATGATTGAATTATATAATCATGATTGAATAATTCAATCATTTTAATAAGTTTTTAATTTTTGTTGTATATTGTTTTTACCATGGCTGTTCACTGCCCTGAGTCCCTTGGGAGAAGGGCGGTATATAAATATAATAAACTAAACTAAACTAAACTAAACTAATCTGGCTTCCCCATTACTTTTGCTTGTCAGAAGGTCGCAAAAGGTGGTCACATGACCTCAGAGCACTGCAGTGGTCATAAATATGAGTCAGTTGCTAAGCATCTGAAGTTTGATCACATGACCATGGGGACGCTGAAATGGTTGTAAGTATGAAAACTGTCATAAGTCACTTTCCCAGTGCTACTGTAACTTTGAATGGTCACTAAACAAACTTGTAAGTTGAGAACTACTTGTATTTTGCACATTCTTATGAACACTCTTCAGTAAAGATAGTACTCAACTTACCAACTGTAATGGTATCTGCCCATCACAATCACAGGTCCCGATGGTCATAAAATCAGGTGACCAATCCTATTTTATGATCTTTTTGTTGCAGTCATTAAGTGATTCTGTGGTGGTTATTTGAATGCCAGTAAGCAAAATATTGGCTTGCTATGGGCATGGTTTTGTAAAAACAAAAAAACAAAAAAACAAAAACGGAAGTGCTGGCAGTTGGAATTTTGAATCTGGGTTGTAAATAGCCCCAGGGTAGGTCCATTGTAACTTTGAATGGTCACTAAGCTGGTTGTAAGTTGAGGACTATTTGTAGAGATATCCAGCTTCATTGTTAGATCCTTCAAATACTTCAGTGAGTGTTTCATTTATGCATTTTTTAAAAGTTGGTCAATTTGCCTCTTGTGCCCACAAATTATCAGAGTCAGTTCCTGTTGGACTGTAATGTCTTGTAATTTGTAAACAATTTCCATTGTGTTTTATCTTCATTTCCTCTATTAAATTGCTTCTTGAACATTCCTACCTTAGTCGCATATTTTCCTGAGATTTGGCAAAGCATCTTAAAACATTCTCCTGTTTTCCTGTACTTACTATCATTTTTAATTGAGATAGCATTCCTTATCTTTTTTGGCTTGATGCTTAAAGTCTGCATTAAGTTGTTAAAAATAATTTTTGTTGCTTACGGCTTTTATCTTCCATGTCTTTCTTTGGATACAATGCTAGCTTGTTTTGAAAGCCATTTACGATCTTTTCCTCTGATGTTTTGGGAATATTTTTTCCACTCCAGTTTTGGCATCTTCTCTCCTCAGATCTCTTTTGCAGGAATTAAATGCATTAAATACATATTGAGTATTTAATCTATTGAATATGTTCCATATATCTTAAATATATTCTATACACTGACTTTATATTCTAATTCTCTGCTGGTTCTTCTCTGTAACTTTTGGAGTTTAACCAACCTATTCTACAATCAAATCTAGAAGTATCCTGTCTAGTTAAAAGTACTACAGGTAGTCCATGACTGACAACCACAATTGAGCCCAAAATTTCTGGTGCTAAGTGGGATATTTTTTAAACGAGTTTTGCCCCATTTTATGACCTTTGTGCCACAGTTGTGCTACACTGCAACCGTCATAAATATGAACCAGTTGCAAAGCACCTGAAATTTGATCACATGACCAAGGGGATGCTGCAACAGTCATGTGAAAAACAGTCAGAAGTCACTTTTTTCAGTGATGATGTAACTTTGAAGGGTCACTAAAATGTATTGTTGTAAGTCAAGGACTACCTGCACTTTAGTATATTTTCCCACTTGGGCATAAGGAAAGGGATCTAGATAGCAAGACTAGTCCAGCAGCTTTTAAGGAGATACATACAGTGACAGTGAGGCTCATTTTCAGTCAAGATGCAGTTTCTCCATGTCTCTTCCAGATGGTGGTTAGTTTGGACATAATGTCTGAAGGTTCAATTAATTGGGCTGATGAAGATTTTTCAAGAAAATGTAGATGTACATAAGCCTTCTCTGACTTCCTGGTGCATTGAAAAAAAAAGAAAGAAATAGGCCTAATTGGTTTTAAAATAAGTAGCTATACTCTCATTGTGCAGTATCCCTGTTGGAAGTGACGGGATTAGCAAACTATAAATATAAAGTGTGTGTTAAAATTCCTGTGATAATTTTGTAGGAGGCAGCCACAGACAGACAGAACAGGAAATATTTTTTCCCCCTCTCATTGAACAAGGAAAAAGGGTCTTGGGTTTTGCCGGTCCATTGCACTTTTATTGGTGTAGAAGTGTTTTACCTTTTCTTCCTTTATCCATTACAGGATGTTTTTTGAAGACAATCCTCGTTTAATGACTGCTTTGTATAATGACCATTTGCAGTTATGACAGTGGCGAAAAAGTAACTTTATAACCGCACAGTTACGACCTTCACAAGTCTGTAAAACTAAGGAAAGCTGAAGTAAAATTGTAAGCAGAGTTGTGGTTTCACTTAGCGAATCATTTTGATTAGTGACCGAGTTGCTAGTTCCAGTTGTAGTCGTTGAACGAGGATTGCCTGTATATTGCTTTGTCCCATTTCAAGTTCATTAAATGTGATTCGATTGAGGGCCTATTTACATACTGGATGCCAAGCAACTGAAGTTTGTTCATGTGACTATGGGGATGCTGCAATGGTCATAAGTGTGAGAACTGGTCATAAGTCACGTTCTTCAGTGGTGTTGTAATTTTGAGCGGTCATTAAACGGATGATTATAAGTCGAGGATTACTTGTATCAGTGTGGAGGAGACATTTTTTAAAACTCTCCTGAGCACCGGTTTGCCACGTGGCATGATTTGGCCATGTCTTCCCCTTTCTGGATTGGGTTGGGGATCTTTTGCCGTTGCCCTTGTTCAGAGGTGGGGGGCAGGGGCGGGAGGGGGCTTCTCAGCCTAAATCAGCATGGCTCTGACAAACCATTGATTGACTAGCTGCTGATAATCAAGTCTTTTCTGCCCAACTCATACTGAGAAAAAGGATGGTTGTTTTCCACGGTTTGGCTAAGAATTAGGAGGGAATTTGTAAAAAGATTGGTCTCAGGAATATTTACACAAGAGCGAGAGGATATTCTCTGCTTTTTAAAGCTCTCCTTTCTCTGAGGTAAGCAAGCAAGGATTTCTTGGCCTCTATCAACAAGGAGCTATTATGCAGCTTTGCTTTCCCATCAGAAAGAAAGTTAAGATGGCTGGGCAGAACGAGGGAGGTGACAACAAATTCCATGCCGGCTCCCTCCAGTTTTTACCAGCTTTAGTTTGGCCAGGCAGGATTTTTAGCCTGGAGAGATTTCTCCTTTTTGTTTCTTATTAGGGCTCGCTAATCACGTTTGCCTTTGTAAGGGGGCTTTATTTATTTATTTATTTATTTATTTATTTATTTATTTAAAACATTTGTAGTGTTGCCACATCTTATAACAAACTCTGGGCAACTTCCAATCAAAAATTAAAACAAGAACTTGTTGCTGACCTTGTAGGAGGAGGAGGAGGAATTTGTTTGCCTATGATCGCAAGAGAGCAGGAATTTGCTAGCATCTTTTCTGATCAATACGTTTTATGACAAGGCATGTGCACTTTTGTGAGTTGCGTCTAATGAAGTGTTGTTGGCTATGGGGAAATAATGAAGCACTATGGTTTTTGATGCCGATAAATATAATGTACAGGTAGTCCTTGACTTACAGGCATTTGTTTAGCAATGAAAAAAGTAACCTATGACCAGTCCTCACACTTATGACCATTGCAGCATTCCCATGGTCACATGATCAAAATTCAGGTGCTTCGTAACTGGTATATATTTGCGATGCTTGCAGTGTCCTGGGGTCATATGATCACCATTTGTGACCTCAGCTGTGTTTTGAAAAATATCAACGAGGGAACCTGGATTTGCTTAACAATGCATTCACTTAACAACTGCAGTAATTCGTTTTACAGCTGCGACAAAAAAGATTCAAAATCGGGTTTGACTCACTTGACAACCAACTTGCTTAGCAACAGAAATCTTGGGCTCAATTGTGGTTATAAGTCCAGGACTACCTCTTTATTTGTTTGTCAAATTTATATAGCTACCCATCTCACAAGCAAGTGACTCCCAATTCTGGGAGTTGAAGTCCACACATCTTAAAGTGATCAAGTTTTAAAAAGCATTAATCTAAAATATTAATTGGTCTGTTTATTTTATTTCTGTATCTTTGTTGGTTCCCTCCCAGGTAGGATATGTAGGTATAAGAAAAGCTTGGCAAATTTTTGAATGCCAAAATTGTCTGGTCATGTGGATAAGAAGTGTCCTGGGAAGATAGATGGAGAAAGGAGTGTCTGTTTGTCTGTTTGCAAACTAGGCTGTTTGTGTAGGAGAAATACAGGTAGTCTTCAATTTACCACCGCAATCGAGACCAAATTTTCTGCTGTTAAGCAAGTTAATTATTAAGTGTCCCTGGCCCATTTTACAACCTTTCTGGCCATAGTTGTTAAGTGAATCTTGCGTGTCAGAAGGTTGAAAAGGTGATTGCATGACTCTGAGATATTGCAAACATCATAAATATGAGTCAGTTGCCAAGCCTCTGAATTTTGAACAGGTGATCATGAAAAACAGTCATAAGTTAATTTTTTTTCAGTGACATTGTAACTTTGAATGGTCACTAAATGAATGGTTAAGTCGAGGACTACCTGTATTGCATTGTTCGGAGAAAAGTACTTTCCATACAGAATCTGCAGTGGCTATGATCTTGAAACATGCTGCCTCTTTAAAAGAAGGGGAACAAGAGAAGCCGGGAACGGATGACTGTGGGCCAGCTTAGGTTACATAATCACTTTCAGGTTTAGCACTGAAGCTTCTCCGTGAACTAATGGGGCCAGGGACATAATTATCTGATCTCCAGCCAGCATTTTCTGATCAGACCCATAACACGCCTGACCTTGCCGATTAAATTTATTTGTTAGTTTTATACTTGCAAAACTCCTTCAGCCGTGCACAGAATCCTCTGCTTGTTTGTGTGCATTTAGGCATATACGACGTACAACCACAACGGAGCCCAAAATTTCTGTGGCTAAGTGAGACATTTGTTAAATGAGTTTTCTCCCCATTTAACAACCTTTCTTGCAGCAGTTGTTAAGTGAATCACTGTAGTTAACGTTAGAAACACGGTTGTTTAAGTGAATCCGGCTTCCCCCATTGACTTTGCTTATTAGTTTCATAGGAAGCTCTTTATCGAGACTGAAGTGTGTCTTCTGTTGTTCCAGGAGTGGCTTCCCCCTCCCCTCCTTTCAGATGCTTCCTGTTATGTCTCTCGAACATGCTTGCACACACACACACACACACACACACACACACACACACACGGCTGTGTTGGAAGGAAAAGGGGATTGCTGTTGTTGAAAGCATCCTTTGGATTTCCAGGGCTGTTTTTGAATCTGTTGTTGAAGTGCCAGTTCTGGCAAGTGTTGCAGAGAAAGGAAAATCCTCTTGTATATTTTTCCTCTCCTCCAACTTGTGGTCCTGACAATTGGCAGCTCCGCTTTTGAGTCCTGCAAAATCTGGGAAGTTCAAGATGGAAAGGAGCTGTTTTCATAAGGCTTGCCATCTCTGGAAATGATCTTCCTTATGCTTCCAGGTTATTTGCAAATAAAAGCCGCCAAGGAAAGAGAGGTGTGGACCATTTGCAAGAGTTTCTGAAGCCAGGGATCAAGCGACAATTTGATTTGCCCCTGAAAAGCCAGTAGAAAATCTTTTTTTGTTGTTGTTTTGTTTGAAAGACACATGACTGGCTTTGCATTTTGAGTTGCATAATGCAGTAAACAGGATTTACATATACAGTTCATCAGCAAGTTACATGAATGCTGCTAGGCGGAAATTGAGGTTTACAGGCTCATATATGGGAGGAAATGGAGGCTATTTGAATATTTTAAAAAGCACAGTGTTTGAATTAGGGGAGATTTGTGAGGGGTTGATTATTGAAATTCACAAAGAGTTTCTCATCCTCTAAAGTTATGGAATAGCTGTCTATAAACAAAAGCCTTGGGTTGGTGGAAAAAAAGAAAGAAACCAGCACCCCCCTTTAATATAGATATTGATATGAACCTGTATAAATTAAGTACAGGTAGACTTCAATTTAAAACAGTACAAAGTTTGAAGGTACAACAGCACTGAAAAAAGTGACTTATGACCATTTTTCATACTTATGACCATTGCAATATCCTCATGGTTACATGATCCAAATTCAGATGCTTAGCAACTGACTCATATTTACGACTGTTGCAGTGTCCCAGAGTCATCTAATCACCTTTTGTGACCTTCTGACAAGCAAAGTCAATGGGGAAGCCAGATTCACTTAACAAACATGTCAATTGATTCACTTAACAACTGTCGCAAGAAAGGTCGTAAAACGGGGCAAAATTCATTTAACAAACGGCTCACTTAGCAACATAAATTTTTGGCTCAATTGTGGATGTAAGTCGAGGACTAGCTATACATGTAAGGTATGTGCACAGTAACCATGTCTGTCTCCTCCCCCTCTTAATTTGCACCCATAACCTGCTCCTCTGGAGTTTTGCTTTCACATAGTTTCAACTGTTTAGCTCACTGACAGTTAATGAAAATTTAAGAAGTGATAACTGGACCAGAGAAATAACATTGTTTTGTATTGACTTGTAAAAAAGGAAAATGAACAGAGATGGCGATGTCTGTGGTTTAAGGCGGGGCCTAAGGATACCTTTGCCCGGAAAGGTTTTTGACTTGGTGTAACACTCAGCTGGAAACACAAGGGATTGTCCTGCTATTGATACTCTGCTTATTTTGCACACCTGATCCTTAAAAGCACTGTTGCACCTGGTGTATTTTCCGTGTTGACCCTCCTGTTGGTCCAGGTGCAGGGAATTATTTACAGGCAGCTTAGTCCATGTAGAAGGGGAAGAAAAAACACAATGCTGGCACCCATACAAGCTTGTATAACAGCTCACTTTTGCTCAGTATGCGTGTTCTTCTTCAAGGCTTGTATTTCTTGGAAATTGCACAGAGGTGTAACGCTCCTAAATGAACTTGCCTGTTTGCTTTGCGTTCGTGAAGCACATGAAATTGAGGACTTATTATGAACGCATTGATGGGCTTACAAAAAAAAAAGGCTTGTCTGCATGACATTTCCAGGATTGTGTATTTTATTTGGACAGTATTTCCTTACCTGTGGATGTTCATAGAGTTTGAGTAAGGCAGGTGCTGTTCCAGTCTGCTAACATTGGTCTTTCTACATGACGATTGATACCTCCTTCATGAATTTGTTCTGTCTATCTGACTCAATGGCTCTTTGATACTCGGAAACAAAGCACTTAAGCTTCTGAATGTCATTTTTTTGAACAGCATCTATTCATGCTGTTAAACCAAAGGACGATGAGAGTTTGCTAGATAGACCTTTTATCCTACAGCACAACTTGCATGTTTAAAATTGTATCAGGACAAGTGTTATTGATCAAGTACATTTTTTATGACACAAATATTTTTTTCTTATTTGTATTGCGTTCTGTAGGATCTAACGGCTGCACCAGACTTTGATAGGATTCTGTGAGAAACAAAGAGTAAAATAATTTTATTTTAATGCATCCATCTTTCTTGATCAGGACTTCCAGGATATATAGGTATATTTTACAAGTCGTCCTTGACTTAACAACCGTTCAGTAATTGTTTCAAGTACTGAAAAAGTTGACTGGTAATACGTCCTCAAACTTTATGATCACTTTATGATCACTATAGCATCCCCATGGTCACATGATCAAAATTTGGGTGCTTGGCAATTGACATATATTTATGACAATTGTAGTGTCTCAGGGTGTCATGTGATCGCCATTTGAGACCTTCAACTCTTGTTCTATGTTCTATTTGTATGTATTAGAAAAGAAAAAAAAGCGAAAAAAAATATGAACATAGTAAAAGAAACTGCTTGAACAAGTAGATAGATCTGTGGTTTCTAACTTTCCCCTTTTTTTATACCTTGACTGATTTTCAGTATTTTATTAATGATGTATTGAGATATCATTTCTCCTTTGAAAGCCTAGTTTGAATAAGATCAAATCAAACTTCCCCAGTCTTTCTGTAAATTTCCTCGTTGCCTTTCCCACCAAGATTTTGGAAATGAAAACCGTTTTCAGTCTGAAGAGCTTTGTGTTATCTGGTGATTATTAGGTGACATGATAGAAAGAAATTGAAAATGGAGCTTTCTGTTTGGCAGTAGATTGGTGATCAGTTTTTCATCTGTTCTGAAAAGATAGCTTTCAAACAAAGAAAGCTTCTAGAGGATCAGGAAAAGAATGGGAGACTCTGTACAATTTAGCAAAACGTTGAAAGACCATATCTAGGCTGTCACACTTTTCTAATGGTTTGCTTACCTCTGATTTACTGAATAAATCACAGTTGGTTGGGAGGTCACATAACACATTCAGTCATAAACAGAGTTTTATAAATCAAAGAGGTGATTTCACACACTATTCTAACCCAAAAGGCAACAGACCTTGGCTATGAGAATCATCTTAGAACTTCAGAGGAGAAATCCTGTGAAGATGGAGAATTGAATTTCCCAGAATCCTGGCAAAAATGGAGAATTGGATTTTGATGGTAAGAACTGATAGTCCTTGACTTACAACCATTCATTTAGCGACCAACGGCACTGAAAAAAGTGACATACAGCCATTTTTCATACATACGACTGTTGCAGTATCCCCTTGGTCATACGATCAGTATTTGGGCTCTTGGCAACCATCATGTGTTTGTTTATGACAGGGTCATGAGATCGTCATTTGTAACTTTCCCAGCTGGCTTCTGATAAGCAAAGTCAATGGGGGAAGCCAGATTTGCTTAATGACTGCATGATTTACTTAACTGCAGTGATTCACTTAACGCCTGTGGCAAAAACTTCATAAAATGGGGCAAAACTCACTTAACAGCTGCCTTGTTTAGCAACAAAAAATTGGGGCTCAATTGTTGTTGTAAGTCCAGATCTACCTGTAATAATTTAGGTAAAAGTAAAGGTTTCCTTGCCCAGTCGTGTCTTACTCCAGTGTGTGGTACTCATCTCCATTTATTGGCCAAGGAGCCAGTGTTGTCTGAAGATATTTTCCGTGGCCATGTGGCCAGCATGGCTATATACCGAAGGTGCCCAGAATGCTGTTACTTCCCACTGAAGTGGTACCTATTAATCTACTTGCATTTGCATGCTTTTGAACTGTTAGATCGGCAGGAGCTGAGATAGGAACGGGAACTCATCCCCTTGCACTGGACCGTCAGCTTTACAGCTGACAAGCTTAGTATCTTTAACAGAGACAATGCTTATAAAAATTTGGGGGTGGGGATGGGGGAAACAGACAATTGTTTTAGCCTATTTGACTGTATGTAACTAGTTACCGTAATTGAGAGATGCTGTCCAGAGATCTTCGAAGACAGCTCACTGAGCAAGCTTTAGTAGCACCTCAAGACTCCACTTTTGGTGTGTACTTTTTAAAGTGGTATACTTTTGCGGTGATGCACAGTTGCCAAAGTTGCTTCATATGGCTTTGCTCTCCTATCTGGAAGGTCTTCTACTACTAATGAAGCCCAGGTAATAAATAACCTAGAGGAGATTAATAGCCACCTCCTGTAGCAAATTATATTTGATTTATTGCACATTATATATACACACAGGTGCCAGTAATTCAATTAAAACACAGGGCCTTTAAACTAGCAGAGATACACTTCTTGTGACAGCACAACAGCTTTTAATTCCATAATAGGATTTTAATGAAATAAGCCCAATACATAGCCTTTAACATATTCAAGAAGGGGGAGAAAGATATATGACTTCCCTGTAAACACAATGCCACTCTGAGTTGATACATGCAGTAACAAAGTCCGATTTAATATCTTGCTGCTAGATATTCCCTCTCAGGAGCATCATGTAATGGCAACTTCAATAAAGCAGCTTGCTTATCTTCTTGTGTTTTATAGCAGTATATCTTTTAAAGGCAGAGGGCTAGTGAATTCAGAAAAGCAAGACATTTCTCTATTTCTAAACCATGTCAAGAGGAACCAGTTCTGTAATACAGTAGTCAGAATAACAATAACAGATTTGGAAGGGACCTCAGAGGGCTTCTAGCCCAACCCCCTACTCAGGCAGGAAGCCCTATACTGTTTTAGACAAATGGTTGTCCAATCTCTTCTTAAAAAGGTCTAGTGTTGGAATACCTACAACTTCTGGAGGCAAATTGTTCCACTGATTGATTTATTCTAACTGTCAGGAATTTTCTCCTTAGTTCTAGGTTGCTTCTCTCCTTGATTAGTTTCCATCAGTTGCTTCTTATCCTGCCTTCAGGTGCTTTGGAGAATAGCTTGACTGCCCCTTCTTTGTGGCAACCCCTTAGATACTGGAACACTGTTATCATGTCACCCCTAGTCCTTCTTTTCATTAAATTAGACATACCCAATTCCAGCAACCATTTTTGATACGTTTTAGTCTCCCGTCCCCTAGTCCTCGATTTACGACCACAATTGGGACTGGAATATCTGTTGCTAAGCAAGGTGGTGGTTAAGTGAGTCATGCATGATTTTATGAGCCTTTTTTGCCACGGTTCTTAAGTGAATTCCTGCAGTTGACAAGTGAGTCATGCAGTTGTTAAGCAAGTCGGATTTCGCCCATTGATTTTGCTTGCTGGAAGCCAGATGGGAAGGCTGCAAATGGCAATCACATGACCCCAGGAAGCTGTAACTGTCATAAATGCATGCCAATTGCCAGGCATTTGAATTTTGATCACTTGACCCTGGGAATACTGCATCATAAGAGGGCTGGTCATTAAATCACTTTTTATAGTGCTGCTTATAGGTTGCTAAATGAATGCTGCAATGATTGTAAATACATATTACTTGCCAAGCACCCAAATGTTGATCACATAATCTTGGGGGATACTGTGACAGTCGTAAGTGTGAGGACCTGTCAGAAGTCACATTTTCTGTGCTGTTTAACTTCGAAACGGTTGCTAAACAAATGATTGTTAAGTTGTGGACTACCTGTGAGAAACTCTTGTCTTTCTCTGCGATGGAAGATTCAGAACTTGCAGACAAAAGAAGAACCGTCTTTAACTCGAGAGTTTTAAATTGGCTGTATGTATCCTGGTGTGAGGTTTAGTCAATGAATTAACTACAATCTGCATATTAATCTTCAGTGATTAATGATGAAGCATTTAACCAATAAAGTAACTAAAAATCTACATATGAATACTGCAGCAACATTTATTTATTTATTTATTAAACTAATTTATATTTGTTTAATGGGACTCTTGGGCAGCTTAGAACAGAGCATGGGGTTATCTTCTTAAAATTATTATTCATGGGCTTTAGAGTAGACAACAGTATGCATGTAAGTTTCTATCCTATACAGGAGAAAATCCTCCCTCTTAAATTGCTTATGCAAACCATAGCACACAGAAACACACCCATGTCTGTTCTTATTATTTAGTCTCATTTAAATTGAATCTAATCAATCCATTTTAAACGTAACCAATTTGTGAACTTTTATTTAGTCACTAACTCTGGCTTGGGTTGTTCAAGATGTCTCTCGCTTTCCAGCCTGGTGCCATAATCACTAGACCAAATAGATTATCTAATTCTTCAGACAATAGAAATAGGATTCAAAACCTGTGAAAATACTGCCAATCTGGACAGAATGGTTTGGAATCATTAAAAATAACATTGCACTGCCAAAAAGTTCTTGCAGGAGAATAATGGATTGCATCGAAGTACCATTTTCTAGGAAAGACATGGAAGAGAAAACTTGTACTGCAGGTTTTCCTTTCCAAGGAATGAAGATGCACAATAGACACCTTTTACTTCTTGAGATAAATAAAGCTATCTCTGTAACAGCTTTGTTTATATTTCTACCTTAATGGAATGACTGACCTTTACTTACTTGTGAATGCTATTTTTCCTTCAGGAAACCATATAGGTATATACCAGTGATGGTTAACCTTTCTGCCGTCGCGTGCCAAAAGCAGGGGGGTTGCGGGGGGGGGGGGTCCCACATGCATGTGCCCACACCCATAATTCAGTGCCCCCCACACACACATTCTGAAGTCGGCAAACTGGCCGTTTCCGGTCTCCAGAGGGCCTCCGGGGGTGTGGGTGGGAAAGGCCGTTTTTGCCCTCCCCATTTTCTAAGCTCCTAGAAAGCCTCTGGAGCCTGGGGAGAGCAAAAAAACGGGACTTCCAGACCCGCCAGAAGTCAGCAAATGGGCTGTTTCCATCCTCCGGAGGGCCTCCAGGTGGTAGGGAGGGCCGTTTTCGCCTTCCCCAGGCTCCTAGAAAGGCTCTGGTGGGTCTGGAAGACCCGAAAATCAGCTGCTGGTGCACACATGTACACCGGAGTTGAGCTAGGACAACTCTTATGTGCCCACTGATATGGCTTCGCGTGCCACCTGTGGCACGCGTGCCATAGGTTCGCCATCACGGGTATATACTATCTTTCCCATACCCCACTTTTTAAATATTTCTTTACCTAACTTACATCCTGAGGACCGTTATATTGGTGTAGTGCCCATCCTGCTCCAGGAATCCCATCTTAGGCAATAGTTAATAGTAAAGCATTATTATCTCTCGATGTAGTTCAGATAGTTGTTATCAGAGCACTGTTGCAAGATAGGTTTGGTCAAGTGGCTAAGGCCGTGAGTTTAAATCCCACCTGAGCCATGAAAGCCAGCTGGATTGAGGGGTGATCTTGAGCGAGTCCCCAGGAGACTGTGAGTTCTAGTCCTTTCTTAGGCATGGAAGCTGGCTGGGTAAATTTGGGCCAATCACCAAGAGACAGTGGGTTCTAGTCCCGCCTAAGCCATGAAATCCAGCTGGGTAAACTTGGGCCAAACATACACTCTCAACGTAGCTCACCTCACAGGGTTGTTGTTATGGGGAAAATACGAAGAAGAAGGCGTGTTAGATATGTTCACCTTGACTTATTGGTAAATACGTTTGCCTTGATTTATTGATAAAAATAACAAAGGCAGGATATAAGTAAACAAATAAATTAAATAAATTAAATAAAATAAATTAAATAAATTAATTTAATAAATTTATTAAATTTAATAAATTTAATAAAATAAATAATAAAATAAAATAAAATACAGACAATAACCGTGCTTTCTTTTTGTATTTTGATAGTACTGTGGCATCAAGTTCCTCTATTCACTTAGTTATATAATTATTGTTGGAATCACTGTTCAATTGTAGTAGTATTGCATGTTGAAGATGCTAGACTAGAGGCTTACTGTTACATCCCTACTGTTTTGAAAAGTTTAAATATGAAATCACACACACACACTCGCACACACAGAGTCCTCAACTTATAACTGAAATTATAACAGACTCAAGGTACTTATGACCCTGATTCAAAGTTCTGATCCTTCCCCCTCCTCCCTGCAGTCATATGATTGCAGTTTGAGAGATTGGGAACCAACCTGTATTTATGGTCATTTACAGTGCCCCTTGGTCATGTGACTGATTTATGGCTTATTTTTGTTTAGTCCAAAACTGGTATTTGCTTCCAGTTTCTTGCAAAAAAATGTCCATCATCCATAATGGGTTTTCTTAACAACCCTGGCATTCCCCCTAATGAGTGCGACATTAACTTTATGACCTCCACATTCATTTAACAACTGCACAAAAATTGAGTTGGTCATGTGGATGCCTTGACTTACAACTTCATGACACACAGTGAAGATACCAGGAGCCCTTCTGATCGTATGTGGAGGACTATCTGAATACCTATGTGTGTGTAGAGAGAAAGTGTACACTATGAGTTCATTAAGATAAAAACCAACAATTGAGTTTGCTGTGAATTACATCAGAGCATAACCTGCTTTAAAGCTTGGGCCTTACTGACACAAATCAAATAACTCTTTGACCTTTTTTTAATTCCTAACACTGGGCTGGATTCCAACAGCTGACTTTATCATAAATCTTAACTGTGTTTGCTTTGGTACAGCTTTACAGTTGGGACTTCTGGTCTTTTGGCTTTATGCTGTACATTGGGAGAGAAAAAGGCTGGATGGGCACATTGTTTACATGTTCTGTATATAATATTTGTTTGATCACCCCTTGCATTGTGATTGGCATATGGTATGAGAGCCAGCTTGGGCTGAAAACCTGGTTCCTGCCTGAATTACAGTTTGGTTTGTGTGAAAAATATGCTCAAGTATATATGGGATATTCTACAAGCAGTCCTCAATTTACAACCACAATTGGAAGGAGAATTTCCGTTGCTAATCAGGGTGAGTTGTGAGTGCCTAATTGAATTGTGCCTCATTTTACAACCTTTTTTGCCAAGGTTGTCAAGCAAATCACCGCAGTTGTTAAATGAATCACACGGTCGTGAAGTGAATTCAGTTTCCCCCATTGACTTTGCTTGTTGCAAACATGTTGGGAAGGTTGCAAATGACAATCACATGACCCTGGGCTGCCCCCACCATCATAAAAACATGCCAATTGCCAAGCACCCAAATTTTGATCACCTGACTCCGGGAATACTGCTGTAATAAATAAGACAACCAGTCATAAGTCACTTTTTTTCAGTGCTGTTTGAACAGCCACTAAATGAACGGTTGTAAATTGAGACTAGCTATTTTTCTAGAAGAGAGGCTGTTAACCTGGTATGAATTCCAGGAGTCAGTGATTTGTATGGGGAAAAAAATTGCAAGCTTATTTTCACTAAATCTGGCAGAAATTTAGCTTTTCTTGTTGAGTTGACCAAAGCAACAGGTATATTATCATATTATCAGAATATGTTTTTTTAAATGTGTTGATAACTATACTTGAGCAACTCATTTTTTTCTAATGCAGTTCTATGGTTGATATATTTTATGTATTTAAATACTTTTTTGTAAACAAAATGTCCATCAGACTCTCAGAGGGTCTGTGGTACAAAAAGATTAAGAACCCCTGATCCACAGTTTAATTAAGGGGTAAGAAGGAAGTATTTCCTTTTATTAGTTTCTTTACATTTATCTTCACTGGATGTTGCTTAGTTAAAAAGTTGCTTAGTGAGAAAGAGGGAATACTGCTTTCCATCCATGTTTTGTACACCTGCCTGTTACCTACTGTTCCCAAGTTGGAATATTAAAGCTGAAGGTTGCTTTGTGTAACTGTGATGATTCTTGTGATGAGCTGGACATCTTTGTGTTAGAATTCTTTGGCCAAATTTACTCTACACATTTATGAAACTGTTAGAAGTCCAGCCTTTGAAATAATTTCCATGTCCCGAGTTTTCTTCCTCTTTTCCCACGTTAAAGGCTAATTTGGTTCTGCATGAATAATGCAGGTATTGACAGCTGTACCCCTTGTGTGATTCTGGTTTGTATTCTTAGCAGCCTACAAATCTAGTCACACCTCTTAGGAGGGAGGCTGTAGTTTAGAGGTCATAAGTTACTCTCCTGTATAATAAGTTGCTAACAATGAATCATCCAGGACTTTAAAAGAATAATTTCCATTGCTTAGCTGTGTGTTTCTTGATCTGTTGAATGTTTAGACACCACAACCCTCCAGTCACGAGGTTAGTTTGGAAAAAAAACAACATTTGAGAATCAGGGAGTTGAAGGTTACTGCACATGATAGTTTGATCTGAGTTAGTGTTGGAAAGAGAAGGGACATCAGAGAAACACTTCAAACCTATGTTGAGGTCATTTCTGTCCAGCTTGGGTGAAAATAATTGATGTGACCACGCTGCCCTTTTGTCAGACTGTCTCTCAAAAGATAGTTGGAGAAGATAATATAAACCCTTAGTAAGAGCACACTTAGAATACTGCATCCAATTTGGGTCACCATATGATAAAAAGATGTAGAGGCTCTGGAAAGAGTAAAGAAAAGAGCAACAAAGATCATTAGGGAGGTGGAATCTAAAACATGAAGAATGGTTGCAGGAATTGGGTTAGTCTAGTGAAAAGAAGGAACTAGGGGTGACATGAAAGCAGTGTTCCAATATCTGAGGGGCTGCTACAAAAAAAAAAAAGAAAGAAGGGGGGGGTCAACTTATTTTCCAAAACACCTGAAGACAAAACAAGAAACAATGGATGGAAAGTAATCAAGGAGAGAAGCAACCTGGAATTAAGGAGAAATGTCTTGACAGTGAGAACAATTAACCAGTGGAACAGCTTGTATTTAGAAATTGTGGGTGGTTCAGCACTGGAGGCTTTTAAGAAGAGAAAGGACAGCCACTTGTCTGGAATGGTATAGGACAGTGATGGCTAACCTTTTTGCCATCGCGTGCCAAAAGTGAGGGGAGTGCAGGGATGTTGCACGCACGTATGTCCACACTCATAATTCAATGTGCCCCGCCCCCACGCATGCACGCGTGACCCCCCCCCAGTGTGACCCCTGCTTTTGGCATGCGATGGCACGGTGGGCCCGATAGGCCTGTTTTTCGCCCTCCCCAGGCTCCAGAGTGTTCCTTGGAGCCTGGGGAGGGCAAAAACGGCCTTCCCCATCCCCCTGGAGGCTGGAAACGGCCCATTTCCTGACTTCCGGTGGGCCCAAAAGCAACGCTCGGGTGCCCACAGATATGGCTCCACGTGCCACCTGTGGCACTTGTGCCATAGATTCGCCATCATGGGTATAGGATCTCCTGTTTGTGCAGGCAGGTGGACTAGAAGACCTCCAAGGTCCCTTCCACTATGTTATTCTGTTAAGATAATGGTGTGTTATGGTATCTACATGGAATACAAGTCAGTGGAGTGAAATTTGATGGTTGAAATGTACCCAGTTCTTTATATCTTCAGGAATTCTTACCAATCCAGTTAGTGAAGGACAAAAAGGTGTGAAGTTGGAAACATACTGAAAAGGTGGAAGATGAACAGCACTGAAGGTGTTAATTGCTAATGCAATTAATTGAGCTGGAAGAAAGCCTCAAGCGTTTAGTGTAAGATGTCACGATTAACTTATTTGTGTGATCTCCAAGAGTGGCATTTTTCATTTTATTTCTTTAGGGTAGGATCCCATTTCCTCTTTAAATCTTGTCTTGATACGCTTCTTAAGTATGGAAATGTATCTCAAATTCTAGGTTCAGCTTCAGAATTTATTAATTCTATTGATCACAATAAACTTGGAAGAAACTTGTTTTCCATTGCGCTGCTCCTCCAATCCATGGATGGGTAGTATCTCCTAGTTGCTGGGCAGGAACTGAGTGCTAAATTGCTTCCCTTTGCTAGGCCACGCCCACCTCGCCCAATCAGCTTCAGTCTTTCTCACTCAGTTGCTGTGAGAACTTGGCAATTTGAGTGCTCTATATTTTAAAAAAGATTATTAGGCTTCCCTTCCTAATTTTATTATTTTAATTTCTTATTTTTGTCCTTCTTAAACATCTAAAGGAGCTGCAACTGAAAAATTCTGAGTTTGCTGCTTGCCTGGGGCGTGCTTGGGGCTCCAAGTCGCCTGGCTTATCTCCCCTCCGATCGGGGCTGCAGCGTGCCGGATTCCGACCTGGCTGGGCGGATCCGTGCTCTTTTAGCCGCTGGCGACGTGCTAGCCTCTCGGTGAGCCGTCAGTGCTGCCGTCGCCTCAGCTCCTCTTTCTAGCGGCTCCGGAGTGCCTGCCCACTGTCGGACGGCCTCCGTTGACTTCGGGCCAGCTGGTGAGCGCAGGGAGCGCGCAGACGCCCTACAACGCAAGAGCGGCCCGAAAAACATCAGCTGAGCCGGTTACCGCTGCATTGAAGCGCTCGTCTTTCAGGAGCGCTGTACCGAGTTTTGGGAAGAATTTCGGCAACCCCTGACACAGCGTTTGGAAGGTACTGAGGTTTTTCAGGGATGGCCGCCATTTTGTTTGAGGGTTACCGGCGTGGCGGCCGCCATTTTGTTTCGGGGCCTTGCAGGCCTAGCGGCCGCCATTTTGGAGATCAGTTAAAATAAATCAAATAATTCCGCTGGAAGGAAGATCACGTAGATAGCGGCCTATTAATTGAGGGGGATGTTTGGGGCCTTGTTACCCAGCCCTTATGGATTGTGCCCTGTTAGTGGCCATCGATTGCCCTTGGTCCCTCCTTGGCCCAGTCGAGTTGATTAACTATAGGGCTTGAGCTCAGCAGCTTCTGAGCCTATATTGCCCCTGCCTGACTGAGTCTTCACTGTGGGCATTTTTCCTTGACAGGAGCCTCGGTGCTGATCTCTGTGGTCTTGGCCTACTACTACTGCTCGCCTGGACCTCCACGTTCGCTATGGCAGATATACCCTTATCATCGGACTCGGAGGGCGCCTGTGATTTCCCAGCCACCCACCACAAGTCTGGCCACAAAAAGACGAAATCCAAGTCTCGAAGGCCTAAATTACCTTCAAAATCACCCAATCCGAATAAGGCAGAGCAGAGGCGGCATGAAGCATTAGAGAAACAGTTTAAGAGGGCACAACAGCAACAGGCGAACCTTTCTACAAAGTTTCCAGCTTCTGAGGATTGGGCCGCCACTTCTGAAAATGTACAGGCCGGGGCCTCCTCTACCTCTCCAGCGCCTCCTGCTTCCAATTTACAACGCTCCAAACGAGTATCGAGATCTTTGCCTGATGTTTCTGGACAGTCTGAAGCTCCTTTGAGCTGTAGGCATTTGCCGGAGGCTACATTTACACCTACTGCGGCGGGGCTCCGCCCAGAGGTCCCTGATGCGCCTGTGAACTTTCAATCCATGCTGTCGGACGCACTGGCCAAAATTTTGGCAGCTGGCATTCAACAGGAGGTGGCCCGACCAGTGATGGCAGGTCTGCCCTCTTCTTCTTCCTCTTCTGCTTCGGCTCAGGCTCCGGTCAGCGACGCTGTTCCCAGTACCAGTAGGCACCACCCTGTCCAATCTTCTTCTGAGGAGTCTGAGGAAGGGGAAATTTGCCCGGAGGATGTCGAATTCTCAGAGGATGAGGATCTCCCTCCAGAGAAACCATCTTTCACAAATTTATTCCGGCCTTCTGTTTTTAAATCATTACTACACAAAGCCAAGGTTGCTACTAAATTTGGTATCGCAGAAGGGACAGCTGAGAAACCTTCTGACTCTCAACACCCGCACGATGCCCTATTTCAAGTCTCGAAACAAGACAACGATGTCATTCCCTGTCCACCTTTGTTTTCTAATGTCATCAAGTCAGCGTTCGGCCAACCAGGTTCCCTGACAGCCCCAAGTGGCCTGGACAAGCGTCTCTATTCAGCCGAGTCGCAGTTGGAAGATCTTCTGGCCGTACCTTCAATTGACGCCCCGGTCGCTGCCTTGTCCACTTCCTCGATGCTGACTTCTGACGTTGTGGACGGTCTTAAGTCAGAGGACCGCAAGATGGAAATGGGGTTCCGCAAAGCGCACCAGGCTGTTGCTTGGGCCATCAAGGCGGCTACCGCCACTTCCGTCTTCAACAGGGCTTCCCTGATCTGGCTTCGCCAGCTTCAGGAGAGGTTACCTCCCACTGACACCAGGCTGCACCAGGACATCAATAAACTTGTGGCGGCAACAGAATACTCTGCCGATGCCTCTCTGACAGCGACGAAGTTTGCTTCACGAGCTATGGCAGCTACGGTGACTAACAGGCGCCTTTTCTGGCTTCGCAATTGGCGCGCAGACAACAAAGCAAAATGGAAACTGGCATCAGCGCCATTTACTGCCCCGTCACTTTTTGGCCCTTGCCTAGAGCCTATCTTAATTGAAGATAAGGACAAACGCAAGGTGTTGCCATCCTCCTTTCACCGGGCTGAGCGTAGATATACACCTTACACGCAGCGACAGTCCTTTCGAGCCCCCTCGGGGTCAGGTGGCTCGTATTACCAACGCTCTTATGCCCAGTTGTCTGACAGGGCATCAGACAGACAGCCCTTTCGTGACAGGGCCAGAAACCAGTCCCAAGCGAAACGTCCCTTCAGAGGCTCTTCTTATCGGCCTCCACGCAGGGGGAAGTGACTCGGTGCCCCCAGGTCACATCGGGGGTCATCTCCAGCAATTCTTCCCCCAATGGGACCTTTCGACATCGGATGCTTGGATCCGCACAACAGTTCAACAAGGCCTGCGACTAGAATTCCACACGATGCTGCCCACCAGTTTTCGCCGCTGCCCCATTCCGCGCTGCAAGGTGCAAAGGGAACTGATGGAAGCCGAGATCTCACACCTCCTCTCCATAGAGGCAGTGGAACCAGTGCCCAAAGGGCAGGAGGGAACTGGCTTTTACGCTACCTTATTTCTGGTGCCCAAATCATCGGGGGGCCACAGGGGCATCTTGAACCTGAAACGTCTCAATCAATATATTCTATATCGCAGGTTCAAGATGCACTCCCTCAGGTCTATTCTGGCGTCCATCAGGCAAGGGGACTATCTGCAATCTGTAGATCTGCGCGAAGCATACCTACATGTGCCCATCCATCCGCTGCATTGACGTTACCTCCGCTTCGAGTACAACAACATGCATTTCCAGTATCGGGCGATGCCCTTCGGACTGTCCTCGGCCCCCAGAACCTTCACGAAACTGGTGACTGTGGTCGCGGCTTCAGTCAGGTCCCGTTCTGTCCGTCTCAGCTGTTATCTCGACGATCTGCTGGTGATGTCAACGTCACAGTCGCAGGCCCGGATGGACATGGAGATAGTCCTCCAAACATTCAAGAGTCACGGTTTCTCCATCAACTGGCAAAAGAGCCATCTGACTCCCACGACACGCCTTCAACATCTGGGTGCGGTGATCGATTCCCAATTGGGTCAGGTGTTCCTGTCTCCGGATCGCATTCGCGACATCAGGACTATGGTGCGGCAAATTCAGTCCCAGAGAAAGGTGTCTCTGCTCCTGTTGAACCAATTATTGGGGAAACTAGTGTCCTGCATCCATGTCGTTCCGTGGGCTCGCAGGCACTCCCGCCCTCTTCAGTGGCTGTTACTCCCCTTCCAGAGAGCGCACCACAGCTGGTCGTCTTGCAAGATTCTCTTGCCCACTCAGACTCGCCTGTCGCTCACTTGGTGGAGATCCCCGGCTCTTCAAAAGGGATGTGTCTTTCTCGAGCCGGAACGTGTGATTCTGATTACCGATGCCAGCCTGTCGGGCTGGGGAGCTCATCTACAGGGTGCAGTAGTACAAGGTCAGTGGTCTCCGGTGGAGCGGGCGAACAGCATCAATTGGCTGGAGTTGAGGGCTGTTCGTCTCGCTTTACGCCATTTCGGGCATGCCTTGGAGGGACAGCATGTATTAGTCCGGACGGACAATGTTACCACCAAGGCGCACATAAATCGGGAAGGGGGCACATGCTCCAGGTCCCTGATGATGGAGTCGGACCGTCTGTTGGCTTGGGCGGAGAAGCACACGGCATCTCTAGTGGCGGACCACATCTCGGGGCAGGACAACATTATGGCGGACTGGCTCAGCAGGGAACACTTGGACCCAGCAGAGTGGTCTCTAAACCCGGCCCTCTTCGAGCAGGTTGTGGATCGTTTCGGTTGCCCTCTAGTGGACCTCTTTGCCACGACCCAGAACGCCCAGCTCCCGAGGTTCTACACGCGCTACCTGACCAGCGGAGCAGAAGGCTACGACGCCCTGCGCTGCCGGTGGCCGTCCGGGCTTCTTTACGCCTTCCCACCTCTCCCATTGATTCCAAAGCTGATCCGGAAAATGTTGTTAGAAAGAGCCGAGCTGATTCTGATAGCTCCCCAGTGGCCTCGCAGACCCTGGTATGCGGATCTGGTGGGTCTCTCTACAACTCCACCGTGGGTGCTTCCGCTGGAAGAGGGGATGCTCAGCCAGGGGGTCATCTGCCACCCCGATCCAGGGTGGCTCTGATTGGCCGCTTGGCGCTTGAGCGGCTCCAGCTACAAAAGGACAGATTATCTCCAAATGTCATTAAAGTGATACAGGCTGCAAGGCGCCCTTCCACCACTAGAATATATGAGTCTTCTTGGCGTTCGTTTTCTTCCTGGTGTGGCTCGCATCATGTGGACCCAACTTCTGCAGATGTCCCGGATGTGCTGGACTTTTTGCATGAAGGTCTAGCCAGAGGTCTTGCTCCTGCCACACTTCGTCGTCAGGTGGTGGCCCTATCCACCGTCATCTGTTGTGAGAGACACCGTACTCTTTCACAAAACCCCAGGATTAGGAGTTTTCTTCATGGCGCCACCAACATCTCACCACCCGTGGTACACAGATACCCGTCCTGGGATCTTCCATTAGTACTTCAGGCGCTTACTTCCTCACCATTTGAGCCCTTAGCTTCAGTGTCTCTAAAATTTCTGACGATTAAAGTGGCCTTTCTTTTAGCCATTACATCGGCGCGACGTGTGTCTGAACTCACGGCTCTGTCGGTTCACAAGGACCTTTGCATTTTCCATGACGACAGGGTGGTTTTACGTTTAGACCCATCTTTCTTACCAAAGATAAATTCGCACTTTCACCGCGCCCAGGAGTTGGTTTTGCCTAACTTTTGTCCGCATCATCGACACCAGTTTGAAATTTCATGGCACACCCTGGATGTCAGACGGGCTCTCAGGCGTTATGTCAAACGGACAGAATCCTTTAGGCAGACTGAGTCCTTACTTGTATCTTTCACTCCTTCCTCGATGGGGAAGAAGGTGTCGTCTACTACAGTTGCCAGGTGGATTAAGGCTTGTATCACCACGGCCTACGATGTGAGAGCCCGTCCTCGTCCGTCAAAAATTTATGCTCATTCCACTCACAGCGCTGCGGCGTCGGCGGCTTGGTCGACGAATGCATCGGTGGCGGAGATCTGCAGAGCTGCTTCTTGGGCTTCTGACTCATCATTTATTCGACACTACAAAATTGACCAATATGCATCGTCAGATGCTTCCTTTGGCCGCAGAGTGTTACAGCAAGTGGCCACGCCTCGGAGTGAGGGTTCCAGTCAGCCTCCCACCCTGGGCATTTGAACTTGGGTACATCCCATCCATGGATTGGAGGAGCAGCGCAATGGAAAACGGACGTTGTGTTCCTGAACGTCCATTTTCGGGGCGCTGCGACTCCAATCCATACCCTCCCGTTCGGCTTCCTGTAGTTTGTGGTTGTATTCTTGTTATGTTTATAGTTGACTTTGTTCCTGCGCCTTCGTGGAGAAAGACTGAAGCTGATTGGGCGAGGTGGGCGTGGCCTAGCAAAGGGAAGCAATTTAGCACTCAGTTTCTGCCCAGCAACTAGGAGATACTACCCATCCATGGATTGGAGTCGCAGCGCCCCGAAAATGGACGTTCAGGAACACAACGTCCGTTTGTTTAATGTTGAGTCATGGATAAACATAATGTGTGAATGCGGCTATAAGTTCATACTGTGACTGGCCTGGGATTTGAACTCAGGCTTCCCTCTTCTAATTCCAGTGAGGAAATTTCTCACGCATTTGGAATTACAGTTAGTCCTCAGTTTACAACCACAATTGGGATCAGAATTTCTGTTGCTGAGCAAGGTGACTGTTAAATGAGTTGTGCCTGATTTTATGATCTTTATTGCCAAAGTTGTTAAGCAAATCACTGCAGTTATTAAGTGAATCACATGGTTGCTAAGTGAATCTAGCTTCGCCATTGAATTTGCTTGTCAGAAGTCTCCTTGGAAGGTCAAAAATGGTGATCACATGACCTCAGGACACTGCAACCATCATAAATACATGCAAATTTTGATCACATTACTCTGGGGATGCTGTAATGGTCATAAGGGTGAGGACTGAACAGGTCACTTTTTCAGTGCCATTGCAACTTCGAATGGTTGCTAAATGAATGGTTGTAGGTTGAGGACTCCCTTTATAATTCCTCCTGTACAAGTAGTCCTCAATTTACGACCACAATTCAGCCTCGGTTTTCTGATGTTAAGTGAGACATTTGTTAAGTGACTTTTGCCCCATTTTACAACCTTTCTTGCCTCAGTTGTTAAGTGAATCACTGCAGTTGATAATAGTTGGTAGTTGGTAGTAGCCCGGTTGTTAAGTGAATCTGGCTTCCCCCTTTGCTGCAAAGGTCATAACTGTGAAAAATGGCCATAAGTCACTTTTTTTCAGTGCCGTTGTAACTTTGAAGGGTCACTAAAGGAACGGTTGTAAGTCGAGGACTATCTGTATTTGGCATGCTACAGCAGCTAATGGCTGTTCTTCCATTATATCATCAAGGCTCTCACTTCAAATAGGGATCCTTTTGCTCCCACAAGAAAGAATGCAAATCAGTAAGAATAGAAGTCCACTGCATGTTGAAGAATTATTTTTCTTAAGAAATATGGAACACTTTTAATACTTTCTAATCTTCTCATTTGGGTTTGGTTTCCCCCACCTCTCCTTTCTTCGTTCTGCTACTCATCAAAATGGTATCTGCTTGTTGAATGCTTTTGTTTCTTTTCTTATTTTCCTATTGCTTTTTCATCCAAGTTAATTTGTTTCCTTTGGTCTAGTAATAAATTGAAGAAGTTAATAGTGCATGGCTGAGAAGAATTAACATTTAAAACTAAGGTGAAGAAAGAATTAGATATGCCTTGCTAAAAAGATGTATATGTGTGTGGACTGCATGTGTATTTTGTCTGGGTTTATTTGTTTTTCAAATTTATACAGCTACCCATTTCACAAAACAAGTGACTCAGGCTGATGTACAACAAAGTTAAAAAAGGCTAACATACAAATAACAACAATTATTATTGAAAACATTAAAACTATACAGGCAATCCTTGACTTACGACCACAGTTGAGCCCAAAATTTCTCTTGCTAAGCAAGACAGTTGTTAATTGAGTTTTGCCCCATTTTACGACTTTTCTTGCCACAGTTAAGTGAATCACTGCAGTTGTTAGTAACACGGTTGCTAAGTGAATCTGCCTTCCCCCACCTTGACTTTGCTTGTCAGAAGGTCACAAAAAGTGACTGTGTTTATGGCTGTTTGTTGTGTCACCTGGCCAGGATTTGTGACCTTTTTTTTAAATGCCAGAAATTGGTGTTTACTTCCATTTTTCAAAAAAAAAAAAAAAAGCCCATTATGGACAATGGATCTGCCTAACGACCATGCCGATTCACTTAACAAACTGCTGCAAAAGTCGTAAAATTGGACGTGGTCACACATGAACCCACTAAATGACTGATACACTATAGTTCTGGGCTTTATTATGGTAGTTAGCCAAGGCCAGCTTGAATCCTGCACTAACATGTTATGCACAGTTTTTGACACTATGCTGCTAAGTAACAAAAATGTTAGAAAACAATGGGAATTAAGGTTCAACAGAAGTTGGAAAAAGACTTTCTGAGTTCCTAGATCTAGGTGGAATATGCTTCATTACAATGAAGTGTGGGAGCTTTGGAAATTATTGAATCAATCATCTCTTTTGAAACCAGAATGAGTAGCTTTTTTTTTTTAACCTGTTCTTTTTAACCTGTTTTTAACGTGCCATGCCTTATATCCAGTAGTAGGTTCCACTTAACTTCGCTACTGGTTTGGAACTGTGAGTGCGTGCGTTCCCGCTCGCTTCGCTGATGTGTGGCGCTTCTGCGCATGCGCAGAACGTCCGTGATCACGTCCGGGAGTGTGGGCGGAGCCTCCTGCTGCCGCCACTACCGGTTCACCCGACCAGGGGCGAACTGGTAGAAACCCACCGCTGTTTATCTCTCTCTTAGTTCTTTATATGTCTTGTGGACTTCAACTCCCAATATTCCTGAGCCAGCCATGCTCAGGTTCAGCATGGCTGGCTCAGGAATTCTGGGCGTTGAAGTCCACAAGTCATAAAGGAGCCATGATTCCCCACCTCTGCTCTAGGAGAAAAATATACCTATTTCATCCCTAAGAAAGTTTGTTAGCAGAGCTAAGAATAAGTCTATCTCGATGCTCCTGATGAGGTAAAAAATGGTGTGGAAAAGCATAAAAATAATGTCAGGATCTTTAGCAGAAACACTTGCGACGTACTTCAAGAACAGGAGACCTTTTCTTTGCGGAAGGACCATGCAAATACGGCTCCAAAATACTGAATGAACACTGCCCTGAAAGGATTGCTGTGTTTTGACACACGGTTAAGCTCAGGGTGGATAAAAATCAATGATTTTTTTTTAAAAAATAAAAAAAAAAATCAGTTTTTTAAAATTTAAATCGGATTTTTTTGATTTAAATCGGATTTTTTTTTATTCTTATCGAATTTATTTTAATAAAAAACTTTTGGGGTAAAAATCTATCGTAAGATAGTTTTCTATTTAAGATACATAAATAATTTAGTTTATTCAGCATGAAATGGAGCTTAGTTATGTAGCATGAGGCTGTATATTCTGCCACACTAGGACTATCGGTGAGTCAACAGTGGGTCAAAGGAGTAGCAGAGATGACAGTTGCTCTTTAAAAATTATGATTTAAATCAAGTTGATTTAAATCAAGCCTTTTTACTAGTGATTTAAATCATGATTTAAATTGTGATTTAAATCAACTTGATTTAAATCAAATCCACCCTGGTTAAGCTTTCTTCCCAAATTGACCTGAACTCTGCAGAAATGCATAGGCTACATGAAGCGGCTTTTGAATTTGAGTGTAGAATCCCTTGCTTGATTTTCTGTTTTATTTTATGAGTTGTCATGCTGATGTCCTTAAACCCTGATTTTTCTGACGCCTGCATGGCTCTTTTTATCCTCTTCCTCACCTGGAAGCACTTGAAACCTCTTCTAAACAAACAGTTGCACCAGCAGAGTTAATAATGCAACCTTCAGGGAATAATCCTGTTGGGTAGAAGAACAAGGTCTCTTCGGGGGCGGGGGGGGTGTTCACCAGGGGCTTGGCAAACGGAAAAGATTTCGTATTTATAGTTGCAGTCTAATTGAAGTGAGGTTGGCAATGGGGAAGCGCTGTGTTTTTGATGCTGATAAATACAATGTACAGGTAGTCTTCAACTTACAACCATTCATTTCATGACCATTCAAAGGTCCAGTGGCACTGGAAAATGTGACTTGTGACGAATTCTCACATTTACAACTGTTGCAGCATCCCCACAGTGATGTGATCAAAATTTGGAAACCAGCATGTAATTATGAGGGTTGTAGCATCTTTGGGTCATGTGACTGCCATTTTTTTAAAAAAAATTGATTTATATGTTGCCCTTCTCCGGAGACTCAGGGTGGCTTACAATGCGTTAAGCAATAGCCTTCATCCTTTTGTATATTTTATACAAAGTCAGCTTATTGCCCCCACAAACTGGGTCCTCAATTTACCTACCTTAGAAAGGATGGAAGGCTGAGTCAACTTTGAGCCTGCCGAGATTCAAACCTGCAGTAATTGCAGGCATCTGGTCTTACTAACAGGGTGCTTTAGACCACTGTACTACCAAGGTTCCATTTGCAACCTACCTAATCATTTCCCCATAAGCAGAATCAATGGGGGAAGCCAGATTTGCTTAATGACCACACCACTCACTTGGCAACTGCAGTATAACAGAATAACAGATTTGGAAGGGACCTTGGAGGTCTTCTAGTCCAACCCCCTGCTCAAGCAGGAAACCCTATGGCCATTTCAGACAAACAGTTGTCCAATCTCTTCTGTGATAAAAAAAGGTTGTAAAATCCAACTCCCTTAACAACTGCTTTGCTTAGCAATGGAAATTTGGGGCTCAATTTTGGCCCTAAATCAAGGACTACCTGTATCTCCCTCTCCAATCCATATTAAAGAGTTATAAAAGTTGTCTTTGCTGGGCAGCTAAATGAGCTACAAAGGGCTACACAGGACACGATCTTAGCTATGTTACAAGGAGGGCGCATTGTGAAATACGCTAGCATTTCTTTTTTTAAAAAAGAAGTTACTTGGGAATAGATGAACATACATTTCCACTGTCGCCATAATTCATCTTAGAGATGTTGACATCTATCTTACTTGGCCAGGACAAAATTTGTCAGGTGTTTGACACATTTTAGCATTTCACCCTCATTTCTGAAGAATGCCTGGGGCAACCTAGGATAGCTTTCGACAATCAAATAAATTATATTGTGACGAACAAAATTTGATGCATTTGGGGCAGAACCTCCCAGCATATGGAAGAAACTACTGTCAAGACTCAGATTGGTGCTAATGATTTTGTTCTCCATAAAACAATGAAGAACTTCTGGAGTGACAGTAATTTTCAGCCACTGGCTTTTTATTGAGCTGCATCAGAAGGTTTAAACCTCTCCAGTGAGACTTTTTTGCTTTTGAATTTAATTGACATTTTTTTCTGGATCCTCTTAAGTTTTGCATGCAGGGAAGTTGTCATTGATTCTTTCCCATGTCAGGTTGTTGAAAGATTGATTCATAGAGAGCAAGGCGACTTTTCCTCAAGTTGGTGGACATCTTGCCAATGTTGGCATGGTAAAACTCTTACATTTTTAAACTCTTCAAAATGGGCAGAGTAAGCTCCGACCTTAAAGATCAGAGAGCTTGTTCCTTTGTATGACGCTGCCTTGTGCTGCCCATGTGGGTTTTCTGATATGCTGCGGATGTATTTGGCCTATTGGCCTGTTTCTTGATTCCACCTTTCTAACTAGCGTTAGGTTCTGTAACCAGAAATCACCCTGCACAGGTAGTCCTTGACTTACGACCACCACTGAGCCCAAAATTTCCATTCCTAAGCGAGACAGTTGTTAAGTGAGTTTTATCCCATTTTACGATTTTCCTCACCACAGTTGTTAACTGAATCAGGGCAGTTGTTAAGTTAGTAACACGGTTGTTAAGTGGATCTGGCTTCCCCATTGACTTTGCTTGTCAGAAGGTCGCAAAATGGGATCACGTGTCTCTGGGACACTGCAACCGTCATAAATATGAACCGGTTGCCAAGCGTTTGAATTTTGATCATGTGGCCATGGAGATGCTGCCACAGCCATAAGTGTAAAACAGGGTCATAAAGTCATTTTTTTTCAGTGCCATTGTAACTTTGAACCGTCCTTAAATGAACTGTTGTAAGTTGAGGACTAGTTGTCCTATGATGAGAAGTAGATTCTTCACAAGGGAAGTAAGAAGGGAGGTCTAAGTCCTAACATTCAAATATATGTGATGCCCTCTTAGTAAAAGAGTACTTCCTTGCTCTGCTCCCCAAGGCAGAGCAAGGGAGTAAACCAGGGGTGGGTTCTAAGTTTTTTTACTACTGGTTCTGTGGGCGTGGCTTATTTTGTGGGCGTGGCTTGATGGTCATGTGACAATGCTTTAGGATTTAGCAGAGGTACTGGTCTACCAGGCTTTTAACTGCTTGCAGAGCTATACCGGTCTACCCATTTATTTTTGCAGGCACCAGTCTACTTATTTGTTTTTGGAGGCACTGGTCTACCACCAAACTGCCTTTTACCACTGATCAGCTGTAGGGCGGCCCTTTGAAGCCCTGCGGCAAGAGTTTAAACAGTTTTTTTCCTTCTAGCCAATCAGCTGGGACTCAGGAGGCAGGAATAGATTGGGGGTGGGGCCACATAAAAGGTAAGAATAACACTGGGGGGGGGGCAGAACCAGTTCGGTGATGTCATATCGTCACCGCTACTGGCTCGGCGGAACCGGGAGGAACCCAGCACTGGAGTAAACACCGGTTTCTATCAAAAAACATTGCAAATCACAGACAAGTAACCATGGAACACTGCAAATGGTTGTATACCTAAGATAGCAATGAGCAGGGAGTGGCAATTCTTGGATCTATGTTTGGGCTGGAGGCGCCATTTTACGTATTTCTGTATTATGGTGAGGACACCCAGTTGGGATTATTTGATACAGAATTGTACCTGTGGCAATTTGCTGTTTAGAAGTGGATATTCCGCAGGAGGTTTTAGCAAGGTAAGGTTAACATTGAATGTTAACAAAAAAATTCATAATAAAGGAAGAAGTACATAAATAATGGAGTGGGTGGGTGGGATCTTTTTCTTAGTTCACTAACCACCTCCAAACTGAGATGCCTCTATGGGGCCCCAAACCGTTCGGCAGATCTGGGTTTTCAGGCTCTTCTGGAAGGCTAAAATGTTGGGGGTGAATCCCACCTCGAGGGGTACAATCAGTGGTGGGTTTCAAATTTTTTTACTACCGGTTCTGTGGGCGTGACTTGGTGGGCGTGGCTTGGTGGGTGTGGCACGGGAAGGATACTGTAAAATCTCCATTCCCACCCCACTCCATGGGAAGGATACTGCAAAATCCCCATTCCCTCCTGATCAGCTGGGACCTGGGAGGCAGAGATTAGATGGGGGCGGGGTCAGTCAGAATTTTTATTGCCAGTTCTCCGAATTACTCAAAATTTCCGCTACCGGGTCTCCAGAACTGGTCAGAACCTGCTGAAACCCACCTCTAGGTACAATGTTCTTGAGCAGGAGTCTCCCAACTTGGCAACTTTAAGACTTGTGGACTTCATCTCCCAGAGTTCCTCAGCCAGCTAAGGAATTCTGGGAGCTGAAGTCCACAAATTGCAAAGTTGCCAAGTTTGGAGATCCCTGCTCTAGAAAGCGGGAGCCACTGCAGAAAAGGCTGTTGTCCTGGATCCTTGGCTCACGAGATCCACAGAATGCCCCTTCGGTTAGAGCAAGTGGGGTAGACCAATCCCATTGGGGTGAGATGGTTCCTTAGGAATCCTGAATCCAGCCCATATGGTATGCTGTGTTTTCAATTTTATTGGGACCACAGAGATATCCATAAGCTCTGATGGTTACTAAGTATGTCCCAGGAAGCTTTCCCTCATGGCCTGGAACCCTTTGAAATGCAGTAGAAGAGATTGAGGTCAGATCCATGTTTAGATTAAGGTTGATACATGGTTGCTGTGAAGTATTTTTTGAAGCCGTTAATTTATGTAGGTGGCTGCCTTGTGCTAAACCATGCCATTGAGCCTAGATTCATCTTATTTATATCAGCAGACCATGAGGTCACTGAAGATAATAAGTACCACTCAAGACATGCTACTCACAAAATACAATTTGAAAAGAACCAGTTCTCTGTCTTAGAAAGAGAGGGCAAAGCAGAGGTTATGTTAGAGCAGCGTTTCTTAAAGTGTGGTCTGAGGACACCTGGGATTCCCCAAGACCTCCTTAGAGATCTTCCAAAAAATCAAAATTATTTGTCAGCTATGGAAGAGATTTGGAAAAATTTAAAACAATGTCACACTTCTCATCACTATTTTTACTGGTTAACGTATATAGGGCTTTTTCATGAAAAATATTTTATATTTACTGAGTTTAAAATTGTTATTCTTACACGAGTCAATAAATATTCTAGGTATAGAATACGACTTTACGACTGCATCACTTAGCAATGGAAATTCTGGTTCTAATTGCTGTTGTAAGTTGAGAACTACCCATACTTCGTAATTACTCTAGTGCTGACAGCAGATTTTATTCCCATATTTGGACAAAATCCTATGTCAAGAAATCACTTTTCCAAATTGGTGTATCTCAGGACTGGATTCTAGTAGAAAGACTCTGGAGCTTATTTTTTCATCTGGGATATGGTTGGCTGAGATGCAGAATATTATTTTTCTCTGTTTCATGACAATTTGGTTCCATTCCATATTTCATCTTCCTATTCTTATTCAATTACTTCCTTGAATATTACTTTAGAAATTTTAATGCACAATACAAATGGTCTTTCACAGAACTTCCATTATTAAGCAAGGTAGTTCTTAAATCAATCGCACCCGATTTTACACCTCTTTTTTTGTCATGGTTATTAAGCAAATTGCAGTTGTTAAGGGAATCCTATAGTCATTAAGCAGATCTCACTTCTCCCATTGACTTTGGGGGTAGTGTTGGTTGGAAGCTGGCTGGGAAGGTCGCGAATTGTGATTGTATGACTCCCCAGGATGCTGCAACCATCATAAGTACATATTGGCTGCCAAGCATCTAATTTTGACCATGTGACCATGGGGATACTGCAAGAGCCTTGGTAGTACAGGGGTTTAAGGCACCCTGTTATTAAGCTGGTTATTAAGACCAGCTGCCTGCAATTACTGCAGGGTTCGAATCTCGCCAAAGCTCAAGGTTGACTCAGCCTTCCATCCTTTCTAAGGTAGGTAAATTGAGGACCCAGTTGTGGGGGCAATAAGCTGACTTTGTATAAATATACAAAAAGGATGAAGGCTATTGCTGAGCACATTGTAAGCCGCCCTGAGTCTTCGGAGAAGGGCGGCATATAAATCAAATTTAAAAAAAAAAATGGTTGTGTGAGGATTACTTGTAAGTCACTTTTTTGAGTGCCGTAATAACTTGGAATGGTCAGTAAACAAATAATCATAAATTGAGGAGTACCTGTAGATATTTTCCTAATCAGTAAACATCATCCTGCCAACAAAAGTGCGTATAGTCAAGGCTGTGGTTTTCCCAGTTGCAATGTATGGCTGTGAAAGTTGAACCCTAAGAAAGGCTGAGCGCCAAAGAATTGAGGCCTTTGAACTCTGGTGCTGGAGAAGACTCCTGTGAGTCCGTTGGACTGCAAGGCGATCTAACCGGTCAGTCCTAGAGGAGATCAACCCTGACTGCTCCTTAGAAGGCCTGATCCTGAAGATGAAACTGAAATACTTTGGCCACCTAATGAGAAGGAAGGACTCCCTGGAGAAGAGCCTAATGCTGGGAAAGATTGAGGGCAAAAGAAGAAGGGGACGACAGAGAATGAGGTGGCTGGATGGAGTCACTGAAGCAGTCGGCGTGAGCTTAAATGGACTCCAGAGGATGGTAGAGGACAGGAAGACCTGGAAGAAAGTTGTACATGAGGTTGCGATGGGTCAGACAAGACTTTGCAACCGACAACAAGAACAACAAGACATACTTATTGCCTTCCAAGATTTGACTCTTTGTAGAAATTTCAAACTTGTCTAGACAAAGGAAAGAAATATAGGGAACAGGAGGTGGAGCAGTTGGGACCATTGTCATTGCATGCTATGGTTTGTTAATTTGGGGTTTACATTATTTCCATGTATTTCTGTGCTTTAAATTTCAACAGGCACTCCCTTTCCGCACCCTTTTTTTTCTTAGAATCTAATTTCAGGGCCAGGTTCTGTTGTGGAAGACAAGAAATAGCTGCATTATTAGGGAATTGTAAGTGCCCTCCCTGGATTTGGAGAAGACTTGCCAAATGTCTTTCACATTTGCTAATTGCAACCAGGCTCCTTCCATCTGGGATTAAGGTTAACTTTCATGGCAGAGAAGCCTCGGGGTTTCTTACTTTAGAAATTAAACACTGTCACACTTCAAAGAGTTGCAGGGCGAACAAAACAGAGGTGGTTTTCTTGCCAGTACCTACAGATTTCCAGATGTTTTCCATGTTGATTTTGCGGGTCACCTAAGGGAGAAGTGAACTTTAACCTGGCCCTGGGTTCATAATAAACACAGGCAAGACAGTCCTGGATTTACATGGAAGATGAAGCCTACATACAAATTAAATTAAAGCCTTTTGAGGCCGGTAGTAATGTGAGAATGGGTTGGCTGTTGAATCAGAATGAAGGATTATTCTGTTATCATAGGAGTTAAAACAGAAACATTTTGGAACACTGCAAGCAGACTACATGTACCGTGTTTCCCCGAAAATAAGACCCTGTCTTATATTTTTTTGAACCCTGAAATAAACGCTTGGCCTTATTTTTGGGGAGGTCTTATTATTTTGGGGCGAGTGGAGCAAGACGGGGCTCCTTTTGCTGTCTTACCTGATTTCCAGCTCTGTCTCCCTAACCCTAACCAGAGGAAATGGTGGGGATCGGCTGTGCATGCATTTAAATATTTTCGGGGAGGGCTTATTTTCGGGGAAACACGGTAATCTTTTATTTACAACCATTTGTTTATTGACCGTTCAAAGTTCCAATGGTACTGAAAAAAGTGACTTACGATCATTTTTCACACTTATGACCGTTATAACATCCTTCATTTAACAACTGTGGCAAGAAAGGTTGTAAAATGGGCCAAAACTCATTTAACAACTGTCTTGCTTAGGAACAAAACTTTTGGGCTCAATTGTGATCGTAAGTCGAGAACTACCTGTATTAGGGTCTAACTACCAAGAATTGGTTACTGAGAAGCATACTGTCTGTGATACTGGAGATGGATCATTGCTTTCACGATGTGCCATTGGTATATTTACCCTCCATTAATTTGCCTAATTATCTTTTGAAATTGTCTAAACTGGTAGTCATCCACTTGTTTTATAGCAGCAGCTTCCATAAAAACTGTACGCTGTGAGATTGATTATAGGACATCAAGGGGCTCTTGATTCTTAGTGACCACATCTATCGACAGGTGATATTCTGTCCATAATCTGGCCTTTCAGATCTTCTAACAGTGCACTCATCACAGCTTTGACTAAGTCCATCTATCTTGTTACCGCCCTTGTCCTCTTTTCCTTCCTTCCATCTTTCCCAGCATTGAGTTTTCTCCAGAGAAATGGATCTTTCCATCATGTGTCCAAAATAGAATAATTTGAGCTTGGTCATTTGTGCCTAAAGTGAGAAGACTGGGTTGATTTTTTTTTGATGACCCATTGGCTTGTCAGGAATTTTCAATCCTCTTCTTATCCGGTTTCTTCAAAGCCCGACTTTCACTTCCATAAAGTGTTAACAAAGAGAATACCAGGGTTTTCACAGTTCTGACCTGAGCTGTGTGAAGGAGGACTTTTGTCTTGGATCTACAACAGGGGTCAGCAACCTGCGGCTCTGGAGCCGCATGTGACTCTTTCACCCTTCTGCTGCGGCTCCCTGTCACTCAAAATATGAGTCACAACTGCCAATGTGTAACACCTGCTGGCACGTGATTTATTGAGCTTTTCAACCCCCGGTAGGCCAACCATGGCTAAATCCAAGAAAAGAAAAGTTTCAGAAGAAAACAATGTTTAATTCAACTACATATGCTAGTTTTGTGGCCACTCAAGAAATAGTCAGGCACAGGAATGGTTTTGTGGCTCCCGGTGTTTTCTTTTCTGGGGGAAACTGGTCCAAATGGCTCTTTGAGTGTTTAAGGTTACACTCTTTACAATATACTCAACTATAATATACACAACTGTTAGATGACCTTCAGGTTCAAGGGAAAAAGAAGACCATATATAATTGTATAATGTGGTTAAGAAAAACTATCTATTGCTGCCATGATTGCCGTAGAAACGTAGCAGAGATTATTTCATCAAGGGACCCTCATATCTGGCATTGACCTCATTTGTAATAATGAGAAGGTACGTATCAATCAAATATTTTATTTATAGTCGAGCTTGGGTGTCTTTAACCAGAAGGTCTAACTTCCACTTCTTGGTTCTTTGTATCATGCATATCAATTCCCTTTGGATATTTGCACTTACTACGGTAGAGATAGCATGTTGTTCACTCCTACAATTGTTCTCTTGTGACTCTGATGACAGTTGTGGTTCCTATACCCAAGTGAAGTTTTCAGTGTGAGCAAGAATATCCATTGTTTCTCAAATTGTGGTCTGAGCCTAAGGTTCTAAGGCAGTGTTTCTCAACCTTGGTAGCTTGAAGATGGGTGGACTTCAACTCCCAGAATCTCCCAGCTGGCTGGGGGATTCTGGGAGTTGAAGTCCACCCATCTTCAAGCTACCATGGTTGAGAAACACTGCTCTAAGGGGTCTTCAGAATCAAAATGATTTGCCAGCCTATGTGGAAAAAATATTAAAAGTTCTGCTTTTATACTTTTTAATGTTTTTAAATGATTATAGGATGCTTTTATAGTTTTTAAGTTTTTTTTTTTAAAATAATTATGTCATGGTTTTAAGTTTATATTTTTTGTTTTATTGGATTGTTGTACTCCTCCCAGTATGGCTTTCTGTGAGATGAGAGGCCATATAAATTTGATTTATAAATAAATAAAACCAATTGAGCAATCATGAAAAGCAGCAGTGCAGTGAGTGCATCCGTTTTAATTTTTAATATGGTAAATATTGATAACTATATCCCAATCTAACGAAAGTTCTTTGGGGGGCCCTCCATAATTTTTAAAAGTGGAAAGGTTTCAAGACAAAAAAACATTTTAAGAAATCTTGACCCTGGCTATTCCCTGCTAGCAACCAAATAAGAAGAAAAAAACATCAGTATTCTTGGCCAGCTAATATTTTTCCTAGGATAAAAGATGTATAAAGAAATTTTGTCTCCCAAACTATTACAAATAATCCTCATTCATAGTTATAGCAGCATTGAAAAAAGTGATTTGTGACCATTTCTCACACTTACAACTGTCATAGCATCCCCATGATCATGTGATTAAAATTGGGATGCTCGGCATCCAGCATCTATTTACGACAGTTGCCACATCTCAGGGTCATGTGATCACCATTTACGACCTTCCCAGTGAGCTTCTGACAACCAAAGTCAACTGGGAAAGCTGGATTTGTTTAATGACGGCATGATTCACATATTTGTAGCGTTTTGATTAACATCCATGGCTTCAGAGGTCATAGAATTGGGTACAACTTACTTAACAATCAACTTGCTTAGCAATGGAAATTTTGGTCCCATTTTGGTTGTAAGTTGAGGATTACCTGTAATATAGTACAGGTAGTCCTCAATTTACAACAGTTTGTTTAGTGACCGAAGTTACAACGGCACTGAAAAAAGTGACTTATGACCGATTATCACACTTATGTTAAAGCATCTCCATGGTCATATGATCAAAATTCAGAGCTTGGCAACTGACTCATATTTATGACCATTGCAGTGTCCCAAGGTCATGTGATCACCTTTTGCGACCTTCTGTCAAGCAAAGTCAATGCGGACATCAGATTCACTTAACAACCGTGCTACTCACTGAACAACTTCAGTGATTCACATTGTGGCAAGAAAAGTCGTAAAATGGGGGCAAAATTCACTTGACAGATATCTCATGTAGCAACAGAAATTCTGCTCCCGATTGTGGCCGTAAACCGAGGACTTCCTGTAATATAGTAATAGGTTCTTAGCTACCATTCTTCACACCAATCTTCATTTAGAACTTCTTTCCCATGGGTGATACACTTGGATCTTTAAAAAACACCACTTTTAAATACTGGCATACCTAATCTAGTTAAAATTCAGAAGACAAAGCCATTTGTGAGATGTAAATGTTCCTGATATTTACTGAATTGTCACAGGAAAACAAGGAATTTGGATCAATTTGTCTCTCACGCTCCATTTGCTGGCATGTCACATTACCTGTCTCAGCGATCTGTGCTCCTGTAATACATCCAGGCAACATCTGGAAGTCCCTGATGATATGTCTTGGCACCTTTATTTATTTGTTTATTTATTTATTTTAATACTTTTCTCCCTCTCCAACAACCCCCCCCCCAAATTGTTATTCCTCAGAAGCTGTGTTGTCGTCGTTTTGTTGTTGTTGTTGTAGACTAGTTTCTTCTCTATAGCTCATTTGGATATGAAAATGTCCATAAATGGAGACACTAATTTATTGCAGCGTTGCAATCATGCTACCAATCATGGAAATTGACTCCTGCCATGGTAACCCAACTGCAAACTTAAGCAATCCCTTCCTCCCCTGCTTGAGGAGATGATCTTCCACATTGAGAGATCAATTTTCTGGGATTCATGGAAATGGGAGATAAATTTCAAATGAAGATGCTTTCAGGGCTTGGTCTGCTAAATGCAGAGTTTTGTGCCCTTGAGAATGCTGAAGAGATGAGATGGAAGAGGATGGTGGTGCGGAAAGAGATCAGATTAGGGTAAATGATCATGTATTTATTAACACTTGCCAATGAAATTAAAATATATTATGATGAATGCTAATGACTCCGAGTTGCATTCATAAAGATTTCTGGGATATTCCCCAACCTGGTATTCTCTGGATGTTTTATGATAAGAATTTTAATGCTGGCTGGAAATTCTGGGATTTGTTGATGTAAATTGACAACCCTAATTAGAGCAGGAATGGGGGAATAGTGGTAATGGGTTTTGTGATAAATTTCTGAATGAATTCCAGTAGATCAGCAAATCCTACTGACTGCAGTAAGAGTAGAGTAGAGTAGAGTAGAATGGAATGGAATGGAATGGAATCGAACCGAACCTTGGAGTCTTCTAATCCAACCCCCTGCTTAGGCAAGAGTAGTCCCCCATTATATACTTCTGAAATGATCGAACTTTGATGGTACTCAGTAATTGCAGGTAGTCCTCGACTTACAACTATTCGTTTAGTGACCGTTCAAAGTTACAACAGCCCTGAAAAAATTGACTGACGATTGCTCTTCACAGTTATGACCATTGCAACATTGCCATAGTCATAGGATCAAAATTCAGATGCTTGGCAACTGATTCATATTTAGGATCGTTGCAGTGTCCTAGAGTTATGTGATCACCTTTTGCGACCTTCTGACTAGCAAAGTCAATGGGGAAGCCTGATTCATTTAACAACCATGTTACTAATTTAACAGCTGCAGTGATTCACTTTGACAAGCGTGCAAGAAAGGTAATAAAATAGGGTAAAACGTAGCAATTATCTTGTTAGCAACAGAAATTTTGGGCTTAATTGTGATGGTAAATTGAGGATTACCTGTGTTTATGTCCCTGTCTGTAACCTAGAAGGGACTGGGTGGGGTGAGGCGGGGCAGGGCGGTGGCTCAGAGGTTAAGACACTGGGCTTGTAAGCTGGAAAGCCAGCAATCCAGGTTGTTGAGGGTAAAACTGCCCTCTGCAAAGTGGTGCAACAGACCAGACAGCGAATAGATACGTTGCTTAGCAAAACACACAGATACTCACAGACTCTGAACGTTTAAAGAAAAATAAACAGTCTTTACTTGTAGTAAGAAAAAAACAAACTTGGCTTCTCAAAACAAAGATAACACTTCTTCAAATAATCACGGTTCAACACAAAAACATAGTTTGCTTACAATTCCAGTTCTCTTCAGTAACACAGACACAGACACAGTTCCTTTCAGCAGTTCAACCTTCTAATAGCAGGAGCAGAAGTGAATGAATTTCCTGCCTTCTTTTATGTCTGCTTAGCACAGCCAATTAGTCATCTTTGTAGCAGTTAAAGTTACAGAACATAGCTTTGTATATATTATCTACCCAACCGTAGGATAAACATCCAACATTCTCTCCTTTGGGTAGACAAATATATTTACAATCTTAAACCATGCTGTTCACATGTATCTATATGTTTCCTACTTCCCTGTGCTTTTGTGAAATGATCAGCCACATTGTCTTCTGATGGTTGTAGATATAATGCATGATGCATGGTGTATTTCAGATATTTAAGGATACGTTTTGCTCCTTGCCAGTGTCTTTCTGTAGGTTCCGTGTTGAATCTAGCTAATTGGTTCACGCTGTAAGAAATAACGGGTCTAGACCAATTGCTAATGCATGATAAATTGCCAATCAACGATTGGCATATTCCTTTATCAAACAACGGACTTTTCACATCAGTGTTGCAATAATCTTGAACCATAGGTTCGAAAGTATGCAAATGTGAGTAGATGAATAGGTACCACTTCGGTGGAGAAGATCAAAGTGCTCTTTGATGTCAAGCTGGCCACATGACCGCAGAAATATCTTTGGACAACGCTGGATCAATGGCCTTGAAATTGAGATCATCACTACCCCTTACAGTCATCAGTGACCAGCTGAATAAAATCCGCAGGGACTCCTTTACCTGTTTTTTACCTACAGCCTAGAAAATTTATAACTCTGTTGCTGTCTTGCATTTAGAAGAAGATTATGGGATACAGAATTGTTTGATTCCATGTAACGTTATGACAATACACCAAGCCGCAAGCCAGCCGATCAGATTTGAGCCTAGTCTGTTGTGTGAAGCAGAAACAGAAGGTAGTTAACTTATGCGTCAATGTGTTACAAGAACCTTGAAAATTGGGTTAATTGACCAAACTATAGTTCAGTTAACCATGGGAAAGAATGTCACACGAACAGGTTCTAGCTGAAAGATTTCACTGTTACAAAAATAATAGTGCCAAAATATATCCTGAATTTTGCTCACTTACGATTGCAAGGATATATAGAGGTTGCATTCAATTCCACAAGCTGAATCTGATCCCATGTTCAGTATGTGGGTGGATCATATATATATATATATATGTCACTGTCAGATCAAATTGCCTGTCTGTACCTAAGCATTATGTCTGTGAGAAATGTATTAATGGCTCCATTATATTAGGCAAAATGTGACTTCTATCAGATTCCAAATTTGATATATCTACAATTTCAGCTGACACTGAAGAGTCCATTCATTCTCTAATGTTGGGTATACGCAGTGTAACTTGTTCCCAGATTGCAGCTCTCGCAGTTCTTATAGCTTTTAATCCACCAACAAAAGTGATTTTTGCCAATTTTCTATTTGGAGGTGTAAGAGATGAGGCTAAAATGGAAGATCAAAAGCAGCTCTCGGCTCTCGTAATCCCCTGATGCTGAAGTGCCTCTTCCAAGATATTAATTATGGAAATATTCTTTCATTACTCAAGAGAATAATAATCTCACAGGAGACATACGTCTGATCTTTGATCCTAAACTGGACAAAAGAAAGGAGGTTTTGTTTTTCCTTCTTCAGATGTTGGCTTTTATCATTCACCTGTCTCCAGTCACACCTTTCCAAGAACCAAAGCTGATGGAAATTACAGATTGGAAGGATTAAGGTAGAAGTAGGATGAACTGAAAGCAAAGGACCAAACCAGTAAGATTTTTGTTTTTCTAGATGTTGAGATCGAGAAGGAAATAATGTTGCCTCCCGTTTGATCTTTCAGACATGCCAATATTGCTTGCAAATCAGTACAGGTAGTCCTTGATTTACAACAGTTTGTTTGATGACCGTTCGAAGTTACAACGGCACTGAAAAAAGTGACTTAGGGCCATTTTTTGCTCTTAACAACTGTTGCAGGATCCCTGTGTTCATGTGATGAAAATTCGGGCACTTTGCAAGTGATTCGTATTTATGATGGTTTTGGTGTCCTGGAGTCATGGGAATCACCTTTTGTGACCTGAGAAGCAAAATCAATGGGGAAAGCAGATTCACTTAACAACTGGGTTACTAACTTAACAACTGCAGCGATTCATTTAACAAATGTGACAAGGAAGATTGTGAAATGGGGCAAAATCCACTTCACAAATGTCTCTCTTAGCAACAGAAATGTTGGGCTCAATTGTGGTTGTAAGTCGAGGACTACCTGTACACCTCCATTATTGATTCTCACCACTTTCATGATATGTTGGAATTAATCTCCTGTTGGGGATTATGGAAGTTGAAGTCCAATTACTTAGGAGTGACAGAGAGGTTTGATGGCAAAATTCTGTATGTTTGATTGATTATGTGCCATCAAGTCTGTGTCAACTCCTAGCAACCGCATAGATTTTTTTCCCATGATGATCTACCATGAGCTTGATTTTTCACAGTGCAACCATCATCACTGCAACAGAGTCCTTCTACCTAACTTCTGGTTCTCCTTTTATGAAAAATGGTCATAAATCAGTGCTTTTCAGTGTTGTTGTAACTTCGTTAAATAAAGTTGTTAAATGAATCAGGTTTTCCCATTGACTTTGCTTGTCAGAAGATCACAAAAGGTTAATCACATGATTCCGGAACACTGCAACCGTCATAAATATGAGCCACTTGCCAAGTGGCCAAATTTTGATCATGTGACCATGGGGATGCTGCAACAGTCATAAGTGTGAAAAGTGATCGTAAGTGCCATTTTTCAGGGCCGTTGTGACTTTGAATGGGCACTAAACAAACTGTTGTAAATTGAGGACTACCTGTATATCCATTTTGACTGATTATGCGTCATTAAGTCTGTATTGAATCCGAGCGACCACATGGACAGATTTTCTCCTGGCGGATCTGTGCTCCATACTGGTCTTTCAGGTCTTCCTGATAGGTCTTTGTTCTTCCTTTCCCTTCCACCTTTCCCAGCATTAGAGCCTTCTCCACAGAGCTGGGTCTTCAAATAATGCATCCAAAGTAGGATAATTTGAGCCTGGTCATTTGTTCTTTGAGTGAGAACTCTGGGTTGATTAGATTGGGGATCCACTGGTTTGTTTTCTTGGCTGTCCACAGTTTACTCAGGAGTCCATTCCAATATCAAAATTCAAAGGAGTCAATGCTTTTTTTTTAATCTGCTTCTTCAAAATCCAGCTTTCACCTCCAAAGTGTGCCACAGGGAATACCGTGACTTGCACGATTCTGACCTTGAACATGCAAACACATGTGATATGTCTAGACGTCCAAGATCAGAATCATGCAAGTCACGGTATTCTGTTTGACACACTATTTGAATATTTTTTCCAAAGCCTTCATAGTTGCTCTACCAAGTGCTATTCTGTGGTATACCTCTTGGCTGCTTGTTCCTTTACTGTTAATGGTTGATCTATCCACCACTCAGATATCCTCATTATATTCAAATATAGGATACAAATAACAGACATTTCATAAGAAAACAGAGCTTTCATCCTCATCCGTCACTTGGGAATATTTCGGGGGGGGGGGGGGAGAGAAATCAGAATTCTATTAACATAGCGCCTAGTCCATTACCGGAATAATATTGATGTAACACATGCTATGTTGCATTCATACATGTTAAACCATAAGCTTGTTTTAATAATAGTTTTCTGAGTGACATAACTATGCAGGGTACGGTTACACTTCTTGGCAAGCTGTAGCTTGTTTCAACATGGCACGGACAACCATCCAAGATGACCTGGTGCTAAATCATAAATTGGGTTTATAAGTCCAAAAGCAGCTGGATTTTGAACTTCCATTAAGCCAAAGTCTAGCAAATAAATATAAAATAAACAAACAAACAAACATTGCCTTTGAGTGAAATGGAAACCCATATAATGTTTCATATAAGAGAATCTCAGCTTGTTTTCCTTCTCTGTTAGTCTGTTCTATAGAATAACAAGAGAAAGGAAAGTGATACGTGCACTTAAGGCTTGTAGGAGTTTGTTTTTTTACCAGAACCTCAAGAGCCACTTACCAAAGCTAGTTGCAAAAGAGACGTACAGTACTTAAACTAAAATAAGAGACCCTTTCTGAGTGCATTCTGGGCTTTGGAATTTGTTTTCAGAATCACAGCTCAAATAATGACAGTCTTTTCATGCAACAGTTTCTAGTTACTCAAAGACAGTCTTGAGTCTGGTGTCCTCCAAATGCATTGAGGTTAACACTCCCAGAATTTTTTAGCTAACGTGGGCTGCCTCAACATAACAGTATAGATGTCTAACTTAGAGACCAATGGATTGATTATTGCCATCAAGTTGTTGTTGACGCTTAATACCCACATAGATAGAACTTTTCTGAAACATTGTTCTTGCAAGTCCCCAGAGGTACACCAATCGCCACTCTTAACAAAAATCCATCCACCTTGTTGGTGGTTGTCCTTTTCTTCTCTTTTCTTCCACCTTTCCTAGCATTAGAGCCTTCTCCGGACAGCTAGGTCTTCACATAATTTGTCAAATGTAGGATAATTTGAGCCTGGTCATTTGTACCTTGAGTGAGAACTCTTGGTTAGTTTGTTCAATTTTCATCTGTTTTGTTTTCTTCTCTGTCCACATTATTCTCAGTAGTCTTCTCCAAAACCAACATTCGAAAGGGTCTTTTCCTATCTTGTTTCTTTTTCCTATCTTGCTGCTTACAAAATTCACATTTTGCTTCCATAGAGTGTCACAGGGAATACCACAGCTCTGATCTTTATCAGTATAGACCAGGGGTCTCCAACGTGGCTACTTTAAGACTTGTGGACTTCAATTCCCAGAATTCCTTAGCCAGATATAGACCAGGGGTCTCCAACTTGGCAACTTTAAGACATGTGGACTTCAACTCCCAGAATTCCTTAGCCAGACATGCTGGCTGAGGAATTCTGGGAGTTGAAGTCCACAAGTCTTAAAGTTGCCAAGTTTGGAGACCCTTGGTTTAGACGTTCCACCGCATCTGAATAACTTTTCCTGGGGCCTTCACCAAATGCTACTCTGCAACACATTTGGGAAAAGGTTTCCCAAATTTAGGAGCCCTAATTTAATTGCAACTAAGTTAATTAATTACTACATTCTTATCAAATGATGGAAACCTTGAATGTCCATCTGATCTGTTCTAAAACAATGCAGCCTCTGTTGGACCCATCTTTGTCCACTGCTCCTGTACAATGCATTTCTACAGTGAAGGTCATTTTTTTTTTATTTTGTCAACCTTTTGCTCCTTTACATGGCTTTGATTGCAAGTCGTCAGCAAGCTGCATGCATGGGTGGCTGGATTTTTTTTGGGGTGGGGGGAAATAGAGTGTTCCAGGTGAGAGCCACTCTTAAAACTCCTTCAGAAATTGGAGGGATAATCCTGTTTGTGCTTCGTTGCTTCGCTTCATCCCCAGGTTAATGAGCCTCAAAGTACATCATCCTGCTGAATTGGATCCTCCTCCTCCTCCTCCTCCTCCTCCCCCCCACCCACCCAAAATCTCTGAGCCAAGCTTTCTTTCCTTCCCATGAGAAGACGTAGTCTCCTTGACCAGGCTGTCGTCATTAGGGTGACCCTGTTCATCTTTCTCGGAGCTAACACTAATGAACTGTGACAGCAGTTCAGATGTTGGCTGTTGGTAGGAACTGGTGTTTAGTGGTGCAGAGCGGTGTGCAAGCATGTTTTTTTTTTTTTTTGCGCGCTCGTGTTTGCATCTGAGGAAATGGATCAGATTGGAGTTCGACCTAGCGGGTTAACCTATGCGGGTTTTTTTTTTTTCCAATTTCCCTTTTACAAAAAAACCAAAAAACCAAAAACGATTCAGGGAAAAGATTTTGAATGGACCATTTTCAAAGCTGCACATTTGTTTTTGGTTTTTTTTTTAAATTTTTTTTTCATAGGATGGGAAGCAGGGAATTCGTTAAATTAATAAATTTGAATGCATTTCCTCCTCTCTCCTTTTTCTCTCCCTGTGTCTAGGAATAGAGAGCCCAGGAAGACTCATACTCAAGTTTGCAAAACTGGGAAACGGGGATTTTCTACCCCACAGCCTCTCCTAGCTAAAGATGTCTGTGTCTGGAATTGGTTTTTCTCTCCGCTGCCAGTTGTTATCTAGCCATGAGATGGCCTTTGAGTTTTCCAGGCCATCAGGCTCTGACAGCCCAAAAATGCCTTCCTCATCAGTGGATGTTGCATAGCAAGCTTTCCTGCACACCCCCTGCTCATTTTTTCGGAAAAGGCTGAAGCAGAACACTTTTAAATGGTCTCTTGATTAAAGGAAACCTATAATGTCAGAAATGCATTGTTCCCTCTTCTTACCCTTCTTGGTCCTTTTTTTTTTTAAAAAAAAATACCAGGGTGCCAACTGGGACTTATTAACTTTAAATCCAAATTTCTCATCTTGCTGGCTAGCTGCCTCTGGAGCTTAGTATGTTGAGGAGCTGTCAAGGATGTCAGTAAAAGACTTAACTATAACTAACGCCCCATCCAATATTAGTCACTCATTCTGTGCGTGTGCATGTGTGTGCGTGCGGGTTGTGACAGGGATGGTGAGCTGTTCTTTCTCCTCATTTATTTTCCTTCCTCAGCTCTATGGCACTATTGCTAGTCCTCGACTTAACGACCACAACTGGGACCAGAATTTCCGTTGTTAAACTAGGCGGTGGTCATGTAAATGTGTCATGTCTAATTGTATGTCCATTTTTGCCACAGTGGTTTAATGAATCACGGTAGTTGTTAAACGAATCCAGCTTCCCCCCCTTGACTTTGCTTGTCAGAAGCTGGCAGGGACCCTTGTAAATGCATGCCAATCCTTTCCAAGCACCCAATTTGTGACCATGGGGACAATGCTGCGACCATTGTAAGTGTGAGGCCCATATTTTTGTCATTGGGATTGTAACTTTGAACAGTCGCCAAATGAATCATTGTAAATCGGGGACTACCTATAGTTTATTAGTTCCACTCCCATCTTTTTCAGAACGAAGGGTGGAGAGATTTTAAACAACATTTTAAGCTCTCTATACTTGGAATTCTGGGCGAAAAATAGCAGAGCATTTAATTTACCCTCCTTTTCCCTTGCAGGTTTGTAACAGAAATTATGAGAAAATGCAGTAATAATTTGCATACCCATTGCAAAGAACAATGCTAGAATGTTTAGGTTTATATTGTTTTTCCAACCTGGAGGAAACACCATGGCTAGCCACCAGGGGTGAAATGCTTGATCGCCTGATCCGGTAGTGATGGCGGGTGGTTCGGAGAACCGGTAGCAAAAATCCCTGCGCCCACCCCCCCATGCACAGCTGATACGCGCGATCATCAGAGGCTGTTTTTTTAACTTTTAAAAGCATTTTTTTTCGGCAGAAGAGGTTGTAGAAAAAATGCTTTTAAAAGTAAAAAAAACAGCCTCTGATGATCGCGCGTATCAGCTGGGATTGTCAGAGGCTTTTAAAAGCATTTTTTTCTGCAACCTCTTCGGCCAAAGAGGTTATAGAAAAAATGCTTTAAAAAGGGGAAAAAAGTGGCCACGCCCACCCAGTCACATTACCTTCCCCCGCACCAAGCCACGCCCACAGAACCGGTAGTAACAAATTTTACATTTCACCACTGCTAGCAACCCACATAATACCACCACCACCACCTCCTTCTCCCCCACCCCCCAAAACAAATCCAGAGAGGTCATTTGAAAGAGCTCATCCAGTAGAAATGTGGCTTAATTAGGCAAGAGAGGCATTTTCCACAGCTTGACTAGTTTGCCATGTGTAATAATAAATGACCCATCTTTTTCCTGCAGAAAAGAATGGATTCCATTGTGGCTGAAAAGAAAAAAAAGACACGCAATGGATAAAGCTTTGTGTTGCTTTTTTTCATTTTTGAACCTGCCCTGTCATAATGCAAAGTCCAAAAGGAGAGTCTGGAGGGTTAAAGATGACCAAGATGGGGTTATGGCCGCCACTGGCAGATGGTCTGAAGGCTTTTATCAAAACAGTATTTTCCCAAGGCTGAAAATCTTTCCTAACTCTTGTGTGTAACATTACAAAAGATAACAGCTTCCACTTTTTTATTTTTTATTTTTTTTTACCATCCTGTTTGTTATTAACCCCCCTTGCTCTTGGCAAAAGCACTTTATTATTCTGATATTGAGGTCAGCTAAATGCCAATTAAATTGCAGTTTGCACGGAAGGAACACACACAGACCCACGTCGTGTGCGGAGAAACTTATCTGCAATAAATCTTGAGATTGTACGGAGAAATTATTGGGATATTTTAAACGTTTAGCTGAATAAAAGTGGTGTTTGTACTTGTACTCAGGGCTAATTTTTAGGTATCTTCACGGTCGTTTTGCTAATGCGTATCTTTTCGGAAACTTCCCTCAGTTTTCATACTGGGAAAATAATAATTAAAAATTATTCATAGCCCTTTGTCTTTAAATGCTGCAACATCTCTCACTAGGTCTCAGAATTAAATAGACGTTTGCGTTGACTAGGTAGTCCACAATTTACAACAGTTCATTTAGTGACCATTCAAATGGCATTGAAAAAAGTAGCATGGCCATTTTTCACACTCATGGCCAATACAGCATTCCCATGGTCGTGTGATCAAAATTCATGTGCTTGGCAAGTGACTCATTTTTATGACGGTTGCAGTGTCCCGGGATCATGTGATCCCCTTTTGCGAATGTTTCACAAGTAAAGTCAATGGGGAAACCAGATTCACTTAACAACCATGTTACTAACTTAACAGCTACAATGATTCACTTAACAACTGTGGCAAAAAAGATCGTAAAACAGGGCCAAACTCATTTAACAAATGCTTTGCTTAGCAACAGAAATTTTGGGCTCAATTGTCGTGGTAAGTTGAGGACTACCTGTATTTCATGGAGAAAATCTATCCATCTGCTTGCTAGGAGGATGTCACATAATCAGTCAATCAATCTGTCAGTCGTGATGTATTGGAATAGCCAACACCTTGGATACCAGTGGGGCCATTTCTCCTGTATTTCTGGATCGGTGTCTGTTTTGCACTGCTGTTCTTTTAACAATATTTCAACATTTAGAAAGCTGACTGAGTGACAGTGGCTTGAGATCTGCAAGAGTGCACTAAACATGAATTGGAGCAGGAGAAAGAATACACAGATTTTCTTGACGTTTAAGATTAGTTATGAGTTGAAAAGAGCTGAATGGTTAAGTGTGTGGTTGTACAGTTGTACCTATGTATTTTTTGTTTTTGTTTTTTGAGACCAATCCTAAGCAAAAACACATCATTAATATATATATATATATATATATTTTAATTTGATTTATATGCCGCCCTTCTCCGGAGACTCAGGGCAGCTTACAATGCGCTAAGCAATAGCCTTCATCCTTTTGTATATTTATACAAAGTCACCGTATTGCCCCTACAAATTGGGTCCTCAATTGACCTACCTTAGAAAGGATGGAAGGCTGAGTCAACCTTGAGCCTGGCGAGATTCGAACCTGCAGTAATTGCAGGCAGCTGGTCTTAATAACAGGGTGCTTTAGACCACTGTACTACCAAGGCTCTATTCATGGGGTACAGCACGAATTAATGCATTATTTTAGGGCGCAGTGTTAAAACTCAGCGAACATATTTGGTTCTTTTCCAGAGAAACATGTCTTAACTTTGTTAGCCAGTCAGATTCTTTTTGTTGTGTGTCTGCCTGCCTGTTTCCCTTTTTTTAAATATACGTTCTGTTGTTAACAAAAAACTTTCTGGATTCAAGAGCCATAGATGGGAATTGTGGCTTTCTCCCCCTAGATTGCAAATTCATTGTGACTGACTCCTGTCTATTACTACTCTATTATGTGCCATGATTTACGACTAGTCCATGATTTACGACTTACAAGTTAGCACCAAAATTTCTGTTGCTAAGCGAAACATTGGTTAATTGAATTTTGCCACATTTTATGACCTTTCTTGCCACAGTTGTTAAGTGAATCGCTGCAGTTGTTAAGTTAGTAACACAGTTGTCAAGTAAAACTGGCTTCCCCCATTGATTTTGTTTGTCAGAGGGTCGCAAAAAGTGATCACATGACCCAGGGACACTACAAATGTCATAAATATATACTGAAAATTTTTAAGATGATGTTGGATAACCATTTGTCTGAAGTGGTGTAGGATTTCCTGCCTAAGCAGGGGGTTGGACTAGATGACCTCCAAGGTTCCTTCCAACTCTGTTATTCTATTTCTATTTCTATATGCCAGTTGCCAAGTTGCCTGAATTTTGATCATGTGATTCTGGGGATGCTGCAATGAAAGCATGAAATAAGCTACTTTTGTCAGCGCTGTTGTATCTTCAAACGGTCACTAAATGAACTGTTTTGTAAGTTGAAGATTACTTGTACTGGATTCTTAGTGGTCTGCAGAGAATATTAGTTGAAGGGGTTTTCCCCTTTACTCTGGGTTTCCTAATGCAGAACATTGGCAGATGAGATTTATAGCCATTACCTTGGTCTCTTGCTCTGCAGGTGATAGAATAGAGTAGAGTAGAGTAGAGTAGAGTAGAGTAGAGTAGAGTAGAGTAGAGTAGAGTAGAGTAGAGTAAGTATAAGTATAAGTATAAGTATAAGTATAAGTATAAGTATATTTCTATACCGCCCTTCTCCTGAAGGACTCAGGGCGGTGTACAGCCTATTTAAAAACACAAGACAAACATCAATTAAAAATTTAAAATTATTAAATAAATTCGGCTCAATTCAAAACCCCAGAAATTTAAAATACCCCAGATGGGGTATGAATAGAATAGAATAGAATAGAATAGAATAGAATAGAATAGAATAGAGAGTTGGAAGGGACCTTGGAGGTCTTCTAGTCCAACCCCCTGCTAATAGCATCTCTCTGTCTCTCTCTGATTTTCTTAAGTATAAAGGTAAAGGTTCCTTTTGCACATATGTGCTAGTCATTCCCGACTCTAGGGGGCTGTGCTCATCTCTGTTTCAAAGCCGAAGAGCCAGCGCTGTCCGAAGAAATCTCCGTGGTCATGTGGCCAGCATGACTCAATGCCAAAGGTGCACGGATCGCTGTTATCTTCTCACCAAAGGTGGTCCCTATTTTTCTACTTGCAATTTTTTACGTGCTTTCGAACTGCTAGGTTGGCAGAAGCTGGGACAAATAACGGGAGCTCACCCCGTTACGTCACACTAGGGATTCGAACCACTGAACTGCTGACCTTTCGATCGACAAGCTCAGCGTCTTAGTCACTGAGCCACCACGTCCCTTTTCTTAAGTATAGAACAAAGAAAAAGATTATAGACATCACCAAGAAACCAAAAAGTCTGGGTATATTCAGAGTAGTGGTGCAAAAAATCATAGCAGGTCTAACTTGCCTTCTGAAACCTGGGGTAGTTGTCATTCATGCCGCATTTCCTCAATTAAATATTAGAACATAACACAACTTGGCATGTATTTCCTAAGCTCCAGATATAATGTAATTCCTCCAGAGTCAACCCTGCGGATTGTGATAGAATTAACTGTGTGTAGGATTGGATATTTATGTGCATTTTCAGCTGATGATTAAGTTACAGTTAATTTGTGAAAAGTGCCTTTCCTTAAGACAACCACAGAGGTCTACGCATGTGGTAACGGTGGGAAGAAATAGGGTGTTTTTTTTTTTTAAAGATGTTTAGCATTCTCGCTCTTCCCAGATGCCACCTGTGGAGGTGAGCCATGCAAAATGTATGGCAAAGAGGAGGGAGGTCTGCAGGGAAAGCGTCACCTGCCCCTCCCTCTGATTAAAAAAACAACCCTCTGAAATTTATACCAGCAGCTTCAAGGCAGGTGCTTTGTCCTAATAAAAAACATTTTATGCATGGAATACAGGTAGCCTTCAACTTATGACCACAACTGAGCCCAAAATTTCTATTGAAGCGAGATATTTGTTAATAGATTAAAATAGAATAGAATAGAAGATATTTGTTAATAGAATAGAATAGAATAGAAGAATAGAATAGAATAGAATAGAATAGAATAGAATAGAATAGAATAGAATAGAATAGAATAGAATAGAATTCTTTATTGTGTGATTGGACACACAAGGAATTTGTCTTGGTGCATATGCTCTCAGTGTACATAAAAGAAAAGATACATTCCTCAAGAATCATAAGGTACAACACTTAATGATAGTCATAGGATACAAATAAGCAATCAGGAAACAATATCAATATAAATCGTAAGGATACAAGCAATAAGGTTACAGTCATACAGTCATAAGTGGGAGGAGATGGGTGATGGGAATGATGAGAAGATGAGAAGATTAGTAGTGCAGCTTTAGTGAATAGTTTGACAGTGTTGAGGAAATTATTTGTTTAGCGGAGTGATGGCATTTGGGAAAAAACTGTTCTTGTGTCTAGTTGTTCTGGTATTATGTTGTTATGTTACGTTTATTAGATTTCTATACCGCCCTTCTCCCGAAGGACTCAGGGCTGTGTACAGCCATATTAATAATTAAATTAAATTAAATTAAATTAAATTAAATTAAATTAATATTAAAACACTGGTGTGCAGTGCTCTATAGCGTCGTTTTGAGGGTAGGAGTTGAAACAGTTTATGTCCAGGATGCGAGGGGTCTGTAAATATTTTCAAAGCCCTCTTTTTGACTTGTGCAGTATTAAGTGAGTTTTACCCCATTTTACGACCTCTCTTGCCACAGTGCAGTGAACAACTGCAGTTGTTAAGTTAGTAACGTGGTTGTTAAGTGAATCTGTTTTTCCCATTGATTTTGGTTGTCGGAAGGTCGCAAGAAGTGATCACATGACCTGGGACACTGCAACCATCATAAAGGGGAAAAAAAAGAAAGAGGGGGTCAACATATTTTCCAAAGCACCAGAGGGCAAGACAAGAAACGATGGATGGGAACTAATGAAGGAGCACCCTGGAATTAAGGAGAAACTTCCTAACAGTGAGGACAATTAACCAGTGGAACAGAAGTTGCCTTCAGAAGTTGTAGGTGCTTCATCACTGGAGGCTTTTAAATAGAGACCGGACAACCGCTTGTCTGAAATGCTATAAGGGTCTCCTGCTTGAGCAGAGGGTTGGACTAGAAGACCTTCAAGGTCCCTTCCAGCTCTATTCTATTCTCACTTCTCAACATGCCAGTTTCCAAATGCCTGAACATTGATCATGTGACTATGGGGATGCTGCAACAATTCCAAGTATGAAAACCAGTCATTAGTCATGTTTTTCAGTGCTGTTAATACTTCGAACGGTCATAAACGAACCATTGTAAGTCAAGGACTATCCGTATAACTGCCCTAAACCTTAGCTTGCATTTTGGAAAAGTTTGCTGGGTTTATATATATGCCTGTGTCCGATAGACTTGTTTAACCTTTGCCGGCTTCCTAGTTCAATAGTTCTTGGATGGAAAAAGTTCTAAATATAGGACTCATTTGTTGTGGAATAATAACTTCAGCGGGCTGGATATAGGAAGAGTTTCCAGTTCCTTGTAGGCAGGAAAGCTGCAGGAGGAGAACACTGTAAATGAAATGCCGCTCGTTGGCTGTTCCTATGTAGCTTGTCATCGTTTTGTTAGAATGATTTGTTCAGGGGATTGATTGGGAAAATGTGTGTCCAATTGTGTGTCGTGTAGCACTGATGCAGTTGCCCTGTTGAAGACACACAATTGTAAACAGAAGATGAGGTGGTATATATTTATATCACACTGTAAATAGAGGGAGGTTCATTGTGATCAGTGAAAATCTTTATACTTGGATACATCTCTCTGTGTGCTTGCGTTTGGGTAGGTGTGTAAGGAGGGGAGAGAGAGAATGAGAGAGAGAGAAAGAAAGAGAAAGAGAGAATGAGAGAGAAAGAGAGAATGAGCGAGAATGAGAAAGAGAGAAAGAGAGAGAATGAGAGAGAGAATGAGAGAGAGAAAAAAAAGAATGAGAGAGAGAGAATGAGAGAGAAAGAGAAAGAATGAGAGAAAGAGAGAGAATGAGAATGAGAAAGAGGGAGTGAGAGAGAGAATGAGAGAGAAAGAGAGAGAAAGAGAGAATGAGAAAGAGAGAGGGAATGAGAGAGAGAATGAGAGAGAGAATGAGAGAGAAAGAGAATGAGAAAGAGAGAGGGAATGAGAGAGAGAATGAGAGAGAGAGAATGAGAGAGAGAGAGAGAATGAGAATATTTTTCCTGCTTGAGGCTAAGGGTGGGGTGACAATAATAGATAGATACTCCTCAACGTATAACTGATCACTTAATGACTGTTTGACATTACGATAGATCTCTCTCAGGATACTTATGAAGGTTTTGAAGTCCCAACCCCTGTTTGGCATTTCGGCTGTTTGGCATTTACGGCCATTTGCCGCATCCTGTGGCCTCATGGCCATGTTGAATGATGTTTTTGTCAAAGAAATGGTACTTCCAAACCACCCCATAGCAAACAGTTATTTAATAACTGCTGCAAAACAAAGGACATAGAATCAAGTTGGTCACATAGGTGATCCATTTTATGGCTGTCATGACTTATTAGTGTAATGGGCAGATTCCATTATCATTGTAAATCGAGGACAACCTGTACAAACCGTCTCTATTTTATAGGTTTTAAGGCTAAAAGAGGAAGATTGGAATCTTGTAATGGTAGAAGAGCGTCGTTTTGAGTTACTCTGTCTAAATTAGGCCCATTTTATAAAGGTGGTATGTTGTATGTTTGTGTGTATGCAGGGTGGATAAAAATCAATGACTTTTTTAAAAAAATCAAATTTTTTTGATTTAAATCGGTTTTTTTTTATTTTTATCGAATTTATTTTAATAAAAAGCTTTTGGGGTAAAAATCTATGGTAAGATAGTTTTCTATTTAAGATACATAAATAATTTAGTTTATTCAGCATGAAATGGAGCTTAGTTATGTAGCATGAGGCTGTATATTCTGCAACACTGGGACTATCGGTGAGTCAACAGTGGGTCAAAGGAGTAGCAGAGATGACAGTCGCTCTTTAAAAATTATGATTTAAATCGAGTTGATTTAAATCAAGCCTTTTTACTAGTGATTTAAATCATGATTTAAATTGTGATTTAAATCAACTCAATTTAAATCAAATCCACCCTGTGTGTATGTATGTGTGTGTGTGTATGAAGCCTTTGGCAAGGGAGATTGTGATAGCTTCCTTCGTTTCCATCTGGATTATCGTTCTCACCATTTTAAAATCTTTTTTAATTGGCGTTATTGCAATTTCCTTGTTTGTGATTGTTGTGAATCACCCAGAGTTGTTGGGAGTCAGGCAGCATCCAAGTTTGATTGATAAATAAAATTAAAAAAAAATGCATTGAAGGCTAATTCCTCAAAATGCTTTTTAATTAGGAATGTGGGGTACAGGTATTTTAGCGAATAAACATATTTTTTGCATTTTGTATTTAAAGGCAAGAGAAGTATTTTTTCTTTAAGGATTGCTATGTGTTTTTAGTTTGGTTCCCCAGTTTGTAGTCGGAAGAAATATCTTGGAACTACCATACCATGCTCCCTCAACTTAATTCTAAAGTTTTGTGTGTAAATATATATCTGGGTGTTTGTGTTGCTCTCTGTCTTTCAGTGTTGGAATCCAGCTAAACCTGGGGTGCTGTAACTTTTAAAGATAACACTTAGAATAGAATAGAATAACAGAGTTGGAAGGGACCTTGGAGGTCTTCTAGTCCAACCCCCTGCTTAGGCAGGAAACCCTACACCACTTCAGACAAATGGTTATCCAACATCTTCTTAAAAAATTCCAGTGTTGGAGCATTCACAACTTCTGCAGGCAAATTGTTCCACTTATTAATTGTTCTAACTGTCAGGAAATTTCTCCTTAGTTCTAAATTGCTTCTCTCCTTGATTAGTTTCCATCCATTGCTTCTTGTCCTACCCTCAGGTGCTTTGGAGAATAGCTTGACTCCCTCTTCCTTGTGGCAGCCCCTGAGATATTGGAACACTGCTATCATGTCTCCCCTAGTCCTTCTCTTCATTAAACTAGACATACACCTATGACAAACACCTAGAATTTCTGTTGTAAGTCTTGATGTCGTAAGTTGTGGTACCCAATGACTTTTTTTGGTGGTAGTCATTAAGTGAACATGATAGCCATTAAATGATCTGTGTATTCCTATAAGCATTTTTTTGCAGGAAACCAGCAAAAATGCTGTAAAACGTGATCACGACTATGGGATGCTGCAACCAGCTGATCCGGTTGCCAAGAGCCCAAAATGTGATCATGTGTCTATTGGGGGTGGGGGGAGAGGTTTGTGCAGCTGTCAGAACTCTGGAATGGGTTGTGAGTAGCTATTAAGAGGGTCCATCGAATGGTCATTAAGCAAGGACTACCTGTAGAATGGTTTATTGGTTCGATTTATATGCCGCCCTTCTCCGGAGACTCAGGGCGGCTTACAATGCGTTAAGCAGTAGCCTTCATATTTTTGTTGTCGTTTGTTCCACCCAGACATACGTCCGTACGTTTTCCCATTATTCAGTTTGTGCAGTCTTGCAGTATGCCACAACACAAGTGTGATAATGTAATCTGTGTCTAGGGAAATCCGTGTTCGTGTCTAACCCAAAACAGAGAAAGCCCTTGCGTGGCTTATGACCAAGTCCCTCTTTCTCAGCATTGTGGAGATAAAATGAAGGGAGATCCCTTGACTTACTACTGTTGCAGAATCCCCGTGGTCAAATGAATGAAATTCAGGCACTTGGCAGCTGGCTCCTATTTTTGACGATTGCAGTGTCCTAAGGTCTTGCGATCACCACTCACAATTTTCTGACGAGCAAAGTCAAAGGAGAAGCCAGATTTACTTTGCCACCGGGTTCCTAACTTAACATCGGTGGCAAGAAAGGATGCAAAAATGAGGCAAAACTCATTAAACAGCCGTCTCACGTAGAGACAGAAATGTTGGGCTCAGTTGTAGATCGTAAGTTGAAGACTATCTGTATAAACCAACTTGGCCCTTGGAGGAAAATTGTTGTGTAAATCTAATGAACAGAAACATTCCAGACACCGCAAACAGGAAAATCAAGCTCTTACCTATTTTATAATCCTTGTTCCGTTTCTAACTTTATACTGGTGCCCCCAGAGTGCTTCCCAAATCAAATAAAGGGGCCACTGCTTATAAACCAACGCTGATGTGGAAGGAACAGAAAAGTACAGCCCAACCATCTTACTGAGTTAAAAATACATGTTCAAAACGGGCATTTGGAGGTGGATTAAGCAGATCTCGATGTTAAGGCATTCCATAACCTGCCTGCTAATCCAGGGAGGGCCTTCTTCTCGGTGTCTTGTATCAGATAGCATAAGGAGCCTAAAATCAAGGTGCCTTTGTACAGACAAATTAATGGTGACAGTCCTTCAGGCTTCCGTACTCTTCAGCTGGCATTTATGATAAAACCATTTGCAAAAGTAAAAAGGTATTTTTAGCAAATGTACAGGGAAATCTTCCTTTAAAATAAAACCAATGTTTTATTTTAGTATTGAGCTTCACATCTTGCTTTAGACAACTTTAAGCTGTGTGGACTTCAACTCCCAGAATTCACGCTGGCTGGGGAATCCTGGGAGTTGAAGTTCATACGACTTAAAAGTTGTCTAGACTGAAAAAAAACTTGCTCTAGGACCTTATTTTTTTGTTCTTCTTTGCAGGCTAGGCTGAGCATTATTCACACGGTCATTTTGTGCAAGCTATACAGATAATCCTCAACTTACAACAATTCATTTAGTGACTGTTTGAAGTTACAACGGCACTGGAAAAAGTAACTTATGACTGTTTTTCACATTTACGACCATTGCCCATAGTCATGTGATCAAATTCAAATGCTTAGCAATTGACTCATATTTATGACAGTTGTGGTGTCCCGGGGTTGTGGAGTCACCTTTTGTGACCTTCTGACAAGCAAAGTCAATGGGGAAGCCAGATTCACTTAACAACTGTGTTACTATCTTAACAACTTTAGTGATTCATTTATCAACTGTGGCAATAACGGTTGTAAAATAGGGCAAAACTCATTTAACAAATGTCTTGCTTAGCAACAGAAATTTGGGGCTCAATTGTGGTCGTAAGTCAAGGACCACCTGTATTATATTACAGTGTTGTTTTTTTCTCTCCTAAGTATTGGGAAAGATTTTTTTTTTTTGAATACTTGGGTGGAGCTATGTGTGGTATATTTTTTGAAGATAATCTGGCTGGGTGTCCATCAGATAAACGGGGTGATAGTGAAAAGATAGGGGAAGGAGATGATCCTGCAAAATATGCTGAAAGGGATAGATGGTTGAACCATCCATGAATTCAAAGGAACTGTTCCTTCTTTTTCCTTTCATGAATTAATTTGTTGCTTTTCATCTTGAAAAGCATTTTCAGAATGACTTACAAAGCTGTTTTTCTCAAAACTGTTTGCTTCTATTATTATTATATATAATTAGTCGCGCAGTCGACCAGATGTTTAGGCTGGATTTGCCATTTTTATCCTATCGAGTCCTTCCCAAAAACCAGGAATAGGCGGATGTTGTTTAATAATGTTAAAGGTGTGGTAGCAGGATGTAAGCTGTTCCAAGTGAAGCCACTTTTTGCAATTGATCAATGGTGGTTTTGCCAATGTCAATAGTGTTCTGATGGTGCTCCAGTTGTTTTGGGATTCCACCCAAGGTGCCTCTCACTATTGGTATTATATCTTTGTTTTCTTTTGCCATCATTGTTCTATTTCTCTTTGCGGGTCTTTATATTTTGTGATTTTCTTCAGTTCTTTCTCTTCTCTTCTGCTGTCTCCAGGTATTGCCATGTCCACTGTCCAGACTTTTTTTTCTGACTTTTTTATTGACAGTTGTTGGTGTAATATGGCAGATGCTTGAATTCTAAAGTCCCAGTGCACTTCAGCTTTTTCATTTTCTGTGACTTCCTCAATTTTGTGGACCCACCAGTTCTCTCTTGCAGGCAAATTGTATGATGATGATGAAATAAAAAAGCCAAAAAAGCCAACACTGTTCTAGGCTGCATAAACAGAGGGATAGAATCAAGGTCATGTGAAGTGTTAATACCACTTTATAATGCCTTTGGTAAAGCCACACTTGGAATATGGCATCCAGTTTTGGTCACCATGATGTAAAAAAGATATGGAGACTCTAAAAAGAGTGCAGAGAAGAGCAACAAAGAAGATTAGGGGACTGGAGGCTAAAACGTATGAAGAACGGTTGCAGGAACTGGGGATGTCTAGTTCAGGGTGGATTTGATTTAAATCGAGTTGATTTAAATCTCAATTTAAATCATGATTTAAATCACTAGTAAAAAGGCTTGATTTAAATCAACTCGATTTAAATCATAATTTTTAAAGAGCGACTGTCATCTCTGCTACTCCTTTGACCCACTGTTGACTAACAGATAGTCCCAGTGTTGCAGAATATACAGCCTCATGCTACATAACTAAGCTCCATTTCATGCTGAATAAACTAAATTATTTATGTATCTTAAATAGAAAATTATCGTACGATAGATTTTTACCCCAAAAGTTTTTTATTAAAATAAATTCAATAAAAATCAAAAAAATCCGATTTAAATCAAAAAAATCCGATTTAAATTAAAAAAAATCTGATTTTTTTGATTTTTTGAAAAAAATCATTGATTTTTATCCACCCTGGTCTAGTTTAATGAAAAGAAGGACTAGGGGTGACATGATAGCAGTGTTCCACTATCTCAGGGGCTGCCACAAAGTAGAGGGAGTCAAGGTATTCTTCAAAGCACCTGAAGGCAGGACAAGAAGCAATGGGTGGAAACTAATCAAGGAGAGAAGCAACTTAGAACTAAGGAGAAATTTCCTGACAGTGAGAACAATTAATCAGTGGAACAACTTGCCTCCAGAAGTTGTGAATGCTCCAACACTGGAAGTTTTTAAGAAGATGTTGGATAAATATTTTTCTGAAATGGTGTAAGGTTTCCTGCCTAAGCAGGCGGTTAGACTAGGAGACCTCCAAGGTGCCTTCCAACTCTGTTATTCTATTTCTATTTCTAATTGTGTATTACAATAATATAAATATTGATAATAAATTGCTGCTGTTTAGCAGCCAAAGACTGAAAGTCAGGACAGTTAAACTGTGTGGGAGGCCCTGACTAGAATGCAGGGAGATACCATGCTAGGTTGCCATCAGTTAACTAATCTGTGTGCTGTTTTAATGCATGTTCTCTGCTTAATTGCAATTTCCCTCTTCTTTTCCTGGCTTCCTCTCTTTCCCCTCCCAGATTTATTTCTCATTTGCTCTTCAATTTCCAGCCTTCTCGGAGACCGGGAGTCTTTTTAATCCTTAATCATTTTGTGACCCAAATGAGGTATATTATTAGAGTGGTCAGGCACAATTGCTTCTTAGCTGTTCTCGTCTTGCAAGAGAGCCTTGGAAAGTCATGATCTGCTCAGGGCAACAGGGTGCTTTCACCACATTTAAGGGAGCCAAGGTGTTTGGAAGATGGGAGAGGTGGTTGGCAGCCAAAGCACAGCTGGTGTTATCAGGGCCAGGAAGAATAAAAAAGCAGAAGAACTGCCCAGCTGTTAAAAAGGTAACAGTAAAGGTTCTCCCAACATATGTGCTAGTTGTTCCCGACTCTAGGGGGAGGGGCTCATCTCTGTTTCAAAGCCGAAGAGCCAGCGCTGTCCGAAGACGTCTTCATGGTCATGTGACTGGCATGATTAAACATGGCGCACGGAGCACTGTTACCTTCCCACCAAATGTGATCCCTATTTTTCTACTTGCATTTTTTATGTGCTTTCGAACTGCTAGGTTGGCAGAAGCTGGGACAAGTCACGGGAGCTCCCCCTGTTACGTGGCACTAGGGATTCGAACTGCTGAACTGCCGACCTTTCGATCGACAAGCTCAGCATCTTAGCCACTGAGCCACCGCATCCCCAGCTGCTATTTACAAACATCTAACAGCTCAGCTGTTAGATGTTTGTAAATGGCGGCGTGCTTTGGAGGCAGTCCCAAAGGTGCTTTTTCAAAAAGCAAGTGGACTTCTTTGGTTTCTTGTCCTTGAAAATGTTTCGTTTCTCATCCCAAGAAGCTTCTTCAGTTCTGACTGACTGAGGGAGAATGGGATTTATATTTTATTCCCCACCATTCAGTCAGAACTGAGGAAGCTTCTTGGATGAGAAGCAAAACGTTTGCAAGGGAAAAAAACCAAGAAAGTCCAATTGCCTTTTGAAAAACACCTTTGGGACAGTGATGACCTGGATGATTGTGAATCTCTATAAACATCATGGAGGAAAGTTATCTCTAGATGTTTTTCCACGGAATTGTTATAATCTCTGACCATTAGCTTTGCTGTGCAGGACTCCCAGGCTATAATCCAAAGAACAGAAGAATTCTTATTGGCAATTATGAAAATTTACCCAGAGTGATAAGAAATGGCCCGCTTGATCTTATTATTATTTTATTAGTATTTTTTAGCATAGGATTAAGAACATGACAGAAGAGAAGTAAACCTATACACACAGTCCACATACCATAATTATAAGTATAACTTCTATGGGGTGATAAGAAATGGCCCGCTTGATCTTATTATTATTTTATTAGTATTTTTTAGCATAGGATTAAGAACATGACAGAAGAGAAGTAAACCTATACACGCAGTCCACATACCATAATTATAAGTATAACTTCTATGGGGATATGGCAGTGGCCTCATACCTGGATGTCCCAATTCAGTTATTTCTCTTGATCTTGGTCCAGGGCTTGAGAAGTCCCAGTCCTGCGTGGTCATTTACTGTTCCTCAGATGATGAGGATTCAGGAAGCTGTGTGGAACACTTAAACATTTGGGTGCATTTCACAAGCTTAACTCAGTTGGCAAAGGTAATCGAACACTGAGGTTTTATTCTGAAGAGCCAGAACTATAGAAGGGATCAGTTGGCCCATCTGTTAAACTGAATGAGATTACAGCCTCAGTTGGCAGGTGGGAATCACGGTGACATCCACCTGGGATGCTTTTCCCAATTTTTTCAAGACTCGTCATCTAACAGAATAATAGAATAACAGAGTTGGAAGGGTCCTTGGAGGTCTTCTAGTCCAAATCCCTGCTCAAGCACGAAATCCTATACCCGTGATGGCGAACCTATGGCACCCATGCCCAATATGGCACACAAAGCCATGTCGCTCAGCATGCTCAGCCTTGCCTGTTTGTCTTCTGGGTTTCTGGCGCGCATGTGTGTGCAACAATCAGCTGTGCTTTGTGTACATGGCAGTGCTGAAAACTGGCCTGCGCATGTGCGCTGGCCAGCTGATCATCAGGCGCACATGTGCGCTAGAATCTGGAAGTTTGGCTTTCCCAGAGCGCAGCCCCAATGAGCGTACCCATGTGACCTTTCCGTGTGACCTTTTTGGCACTCGGTGCCGAAAAGGTTTGCCATCACTGCCCTATACCATTTGAAACAAATGGTTGTCCTCTCCCTTCTTAAAAAACTCCAGTGTTGGAGCACCCATAACTTTTGGAAGCAAGTTGTTCCACTGATGAATTGTTCTAACTGTTACAAAAGTTCTCCTTATTTCTAAGTTGGATCCCTCCTTGATTAGTTTCCATCCATGTCTTCTTGTTCTGCTTTCCGGTGTTTTGGAGAATAGGTTTCCACTCTCTTCTTTGTGGCAGCCCCTGAGATCTGTTGGAAAACAGAACAATGTAAGCCAGGTGTCCTGAATTTATCCCTCTGGAATATAGCATTGGATGTCCGCAGATAAAGCCACCTCCTTAACAAATGGAAGGTTACTTTAGGAATGCGAATGGATTCGAACAGCAAGCCATCTTGAGATTACGGATTGGCTTCTTAGCTAAAGTCTTCAGTGAAATCTTCACATCTGTTTCTAGAGTTCAGAACCTTTAGATTGAAGAGGCTTGAGACCGCTCTATAAAAAGGACATTTGTGACTCAAATGTGCTTTTCTAGCTGTTGCTAACATCACCACAACCACATCATCCCCAGCCTCGTGACTTTGTCTCAACTGCTTTGCAAGTTGTGTCTTTTTCTTCTATTGAACACGGGGAAGGCTGTTTTGGTTTTCCTCCTGGCTCCTTGTACGCTGTTGCGGTTTGTTTTAGCAGCGGAGGGAAAGGACGACACGACACGTTGGGGACCTGTTTAAGTAAAACGGGGAATTTACCACGAGCAATAATTTTTACCTTGCTTTTGCTGAATTGGAAGGGGACATGCCAAAACCTTGTTGCACGAAGCTTTTAAACATTCTTTCTGAGCGTGCACGGGGATAGAAAGATGATATATTATGATAAGGTTTTCCCTTGCAAGTAAGTCCATAACCCTCTTTGTTAATACTCGATACAGTAGTAGCATGACATTTTAGATTTATTACTACGCTCTTTTTTTGGTGTCTCTTTAAAGCCAGCCAGAATCTGGAATTAAAAGGAGGCTTTCTTCTCCTTAGCTGCATTTGAAGCCTCTTCAAGCTGGCATAAATCAAAATATATTAAGAGAGCCAACAAAACAGAATAAGGAACTTTTGAAAGGATCATCGGCTATAATTTAATGCTTGGCAGCCAAGATGAATTGGCTATATACTTACTTTTTCTCCTGCATTCCCCTCTTTTGGAGCATGAGTTTATATTTCAAGAAAACAGGGGCGTGAGGCTGGCTGTGAACTGAAACTTGCGTTTTATATATAAGTTGTAGGTTTGTAATTAAAGATTGAGAGGGGAATAATCTGCTAATAGTAAACGGGATGATATTCTCTCTTTTTGATTTTCTTTCCAGAGTAAAAGTATGCTGTTCACACTTATTGCCTAATTAATTTTAATTTACACGATGTGTACCAGAGACCGATCAATAGGAACTTGGGCACCACTTTCCAAATTGAATAACTTGTTCAATTGAATAACCTGTTTTCTCACAACTCGATCGGTGGGTGGGGTCCAAATGGATGAAATGTAATGGGGCAAATCTACCCCCTCTGCACTATACCCCTCCAAACGAAACAAATAGTTTTGTGAAGAGCCAATGTAGGAAACGACCAGGCTGAGCCTGAGGGAGGAGTCAAACACGTCATCAGTCATGAGTCCCTTTGCGCCCACAGGAAATCTAAATCCAGCCCACCTTGAATTCCTGTGACTCTTATCTATCTTACTTGGGCCACTAGTAGTTCAGATTCTTATAGACAGCATTAGCACACAATAAACCTTTATATTTATTTGACCTGTCTGGATCTTCTCATTTCTCTGGCGCTTGACAGTCAGTTGTGAGCGGTAATTTAATCCAGCAGTGTTCAACCTTGGAAACCTTAAGATGTGTGGACTTCAACTCCCACAATTCCCTAGTCAGTATTCATGTAGCTGAAATCCACACCTCTTAAAGTTGTTAAGGTTGGGGAATATTGAACTACATGATGCTTGTGGACCTTTCTAACTGTACAGTTCTATGATTCTGGGCCAGGCCCAAATACCAAGGTTTGGCTTGGAAAATAGATGTAGAATTGAGAAATCTGATGGTTTTTGAATATACTCTGCTCAGAAATAGGTTTTAATACTGGTATGGAAATTCCCCATGTGCAATTTTATATATTTATTTATTCAATGTCTGTAGCCTCCCTTCTCTAGAACGTGAACCATTATAACATTTATTAAAAAGTGCAAGCAGCACACACACACACACACACACACACACAACAACTAGACACAAGAACAGTTTTTTCCCGAATGCCATCACTCTGCTAAACAAATAATTCCCTCAACACTGTCAAACTATCTACTAAGTCTGCACTACTATTAATCTTCTCATCATTCCCATCACCCATCTCCTTCCACTTATGACTGTATGACTGTAACTTTGTTGCTTGTATCCTTACGATTTATATTGATATTGTTTCCTGATTGCTTACTTGTTCCCTATGACTATCATTAAGTGTTGTACCTTATGATTCTTGACAAACATATCTTTTCTTTTATGTGCACTGAGAGCGTATGCACCAAGACAAATTCCGTGTTAAATTTATATTTACTGACAAAGAAATAAATTTAACACAAAATAGTTTGTCATGAAAGCGACTGCCTGAGGGCTCCTGGATTGCAACCAGCGCCCATAACATATTCAAAACTAAGCTGAGGAATTCTGGGAGTTGGAGTCCACAAGTCTTCAAGTTGCCAATGTTGGATATCTCTGCTTTAGGGCCTTATGAAAGGCCAATATAATCTCTGGAGGGAGAGTGTTGCCAAGGGTTGTGGCCAGGGCCGGATTTAGATGAAAAGAGGCCCTAGGCTATTCCACTTATGAGGCCCTTTCACCAGTGGTGGGATTCAATTTTTTTAACAAGTTCTGTGAGCGTGGCTTAGTTGGGGGTGTGGCTTGGCAATCATGTGACTGGGTGGGCGTGGGTAGCTGGTCACGTGACTGGGTGGGCGTGGGTAGCTCATCATGTGACCGGGTGGGTGTGGCTATGTGCATAGACTTTTTCAGAGGGCTGAAAAAAGTCATTTCTGACTGGGCCTCGCACTTTGACCGGTCCTCACACTTATGCCCGTGCAGCTTTCTTAACAACCATGTCACTCATTTCACAACTGCTTCTCTTCACCATGGTGACAAGATAGGGCAAAAATGTAAAATGTGAGGACAGTCGTAAGTTCGAGGACTGGTCAAAAGTGCGAGGACCAGTCAGAAATAACTTTTTCAGCCCTCTGAGTAGTCCATATGCATAAAAGGATACAGCAATAGAGAGGGATGAAGGAAGGGAAGGGAAATTAGAGTAGGAGGGAGGGTAAGAGAGGGAGGAAGAGAGGAGGAGAAGGAGAAAGGAAGAGGAAGTAGGGAGGAGAAGAAGAGGGGGAGGAAGAGAAAGTAAGAAGGAAAGAAAAGAGAGAGGTGGTAGGTTTGAGGAGAAAGATTGCTGTACAATAAAAAAGATGAAAGGGAAGAAAGCCAACCCCAAAGAAATATAAAGATATTAAAATAAAGAATGAATTGTTAAATTTTAAAGAATAAAAGAGAACAAATATGAATAAATAACAATAATCAGAAACACACATACAAACATACAATGTATTTTCTTTGAACAGAATATTTGGCCGGTTCACAAATTTAAACAGTGTTTAGTCATTTCAATTAAATTTACAATTTCTATATTTCCTTTTTGCCATATTTATTCCTCATCTATCTTTGTAAAAAACCAATATTACCCTTCATCCTCATCTCTAATCTTAATCAAATTCAATTTTTCCCTTCTATTCTATATTATACCCCTTCTCATTGTCATCTATTTTTATATCCATCCTCACATTGGTTAATTATGTAATATTAGTTGTTTAATATAAATTCAACATTTTAATATAAATCAATTAGTTATATAACTATCTTTTTTGTATATTAATCAATATGAACATGAATATTCCAATTATTTCCATGCAATCCAATTTCTTACAAATCCATTAATTATATTTACCAATAATAATAAACCAAATAATTTCCCCCATATATTCCTCCAAACCACAACTTAACCATTTCTGCTTTCAGAAATATACAATTAATAGTATCTCAATTATTACAATTCCCTAGTTAAATAGAGCTTTTTTTCTTTTGTGTTTTAAAATCCTGAACTCTCCTCTTTTTCCCTAAATTTCCCATTGTTTGCACCTACCTTTTTTGGTGAGGAAAAAGAAAAGAATTCTGCCTGCCTAATTTTCCAACCTTGCAGCAACAGCAAAGCAGTTTCACTTTCGTTTCTCAGTATAGCTAGGGGGAAAAAATCAGCACTCTTTGCACAGAAGCAGAAGAGCCCTGAGCAAAACAGCTGAGATAAATCAGCTGAGAGCCGGGAGGCCAATTAGCCTATGCTGAAGCTCCGTGGGCCAATAAAATTACAAAAAGAAACACCGAACCCTTTGTTAAATTGCTGGCTCCCCCGCCCCTCGCCCACCACTATTTATTGGCAATAAATAGTGGTGCGGAGGGGCGGGTTCGGCTGCACCACTGGCTCTAGGGTGGCCCTTTGAAGCCCCGCGGCAAGAATTTGAAGTTTTTTTTTCCTCTAGCCATCAGAGGCAGCAGTAGATGGGGAGTGGGCGGGGTAAGCGAACGGCCGGCAATCCAACAGAGCAGAGAGTGAGGGTGAGTGAAGGTGTGGAAGCTGCTTTCTCCATCCTGCTCTCTTGCGTCCGGAGCCGGTGGGGAACCACGTGGCAGCCCACGTGGATCCCAGGCAGCGGAACTCAGGCTAGGGAAGGGGTGGGCAATTGTGGCTCTTTTACAACCTGTGGCCTTCAACTCCCAGAATTCCTGAGACAGCCAAGCTGCATCAGGAATTCTGGAAGTTGAAGTCCACAGGTTGTAAAAGAGCCACAATTGCCCACCCCTGGCTACGGTAGGCTGGTGCCGCGCGGGTGGGAGGCGAGGGGCGGGCGAGCCAGCAATTTAACAAAGGGTTCGGCCGAACCCCCTAGAACCCCCAGAATCCCACCACTGTGTAGGCCCCTCTTGATCTTGAGGCCTTAGGCTGAAGCCTAGTTAGCCTATAGGAAAATCCGGCCCTGGTTGTGGCAGAGGAGACATGTCTTCTGGTCACTGCCAGCCGACATTCCTTGGCTGAGGGGATCCCTAGCATGCCCATCAGGCCGGACCAGATTGGTTACCTGAAGGACCATCTTGTCTCAGTAGAGAAGATGGTCCCTGAGGTAACTTGGTCCAAGACCATAAAAAGCTTTAGAAGTGGCAACCAGCATCTTGAATTGAACCCAGAAACACATTGAAAACCAATGCAGCTCATGAATGATGTTACATGTCAAATATCTGACACCATATACTACCCATGCAGTTGCATTCTGTACTTGTTGAAACTGCTGAATAGTCTTCAAGGGCAGTCCCATGTAGAGCACATTGCAGTAATCCAGAAGGGAGGGTTAAGCTGCCTTAACATTTGCTATTGTCAGTTGTCCTGGGGATGAGGCAATTGTTCTGAAACTCGCATATGAAGGGTTACTATATTCAAAGGGATGGCTTAGTTACTTAGTTACATTTTTTTAAAAAAATGTTTTTTTTTATTCAAGGCAATAAAACTAATCTATTCAACATAGTGCCAAGAGCTTTCAACACTTTTGGTTTCTTCTGCACATCTGTTTACTAGGCCATTTATTATTTTTCTAGGCCAGTGGTGGGGGGGAGGAATCACACTAACAGTAGCTTATATATTTATTTAAGCAATTTATATAGCTGCCTGATTTTACAACAGTGACTCTTGGGGGGAAAAGAAGACCATAATAAAAAACAAACAAACAAAAGCAACAACACAGTTTATGAAAATAAACAGCACAACACAAGAATGACACATGCCCTAGTATTCCATTTCCAGTCAATAAAGACAGAAATAAGGCTATTGCATAGGGCTCTGTTAAGTTCTTTTTGTCTTTTGTTGCTTGAAAGAACAACTGCTGTATTTTTAAGACACACCTTAGTTTTTGGGGAGGAAAATAAGAAAAAAGCTGATTGGCGGGTGAATCAGCCTCCCAGAATACCCCCAATCAGCTGTTCCCAGAGGCGAATTTTAGCAAGAGGTTCGTAGGTTGTGAGCTCTGTGCCTTGCTTTTTTTTTTTCAGCCTCTGAAATGTCTGAAACTCTGTTTCAGAAAAAGCTTTTTTTTCCTGCCTCTGAAAGCCTCCAAAACAGAGCTTCAGAGAAAAAGCCTCTGAAACTTTGTTTCAGAGGCTTTTTTTTCTGACGCTCTGTTTTGGAGGCTTTTTTTTCTGAAGCTGTGTTTGGAGGCTTTTTTTTCTGAAGCTTCATTTCTGAGGCTTTTTTCAGCCTCTGAAATCTCCGTTTGAGAGCCTGGGCGGGGCTACATTCGGAGTATAAGACACACCCAGATTTTCACCCTCTTTTTTGGGTCTGTCTTATACTCCAAAAAAATGCAGTAGGTCTTTAGTGTCTTATGGAAGGGCAAATGGATCAGGACCATTCAGATTCCCAAGAGATGCTGTTCCATAGGATAGGCCCTACATTAGAGGTAGCATGACTCCTAAGTCCTATAAGGTGACGTTGCCTAATAAATGGGATCTGGAACGTGACCCTTCCAAGACTGGTGGGGTGAGCAGAAAGAGAGACAGGTGAATAGAATAAATGAAACTATGAAAGTGATAACAGAATAATAGAGTTGGAAAGAACCTTGGAGGTCTTCTAGTCCAACCCCCTCCTCAGGCAGGAAACCCCACACCACTTCAGACAAATGGTTGTCCAATCTCTTCTTAAAAACTTCCAGTGTTGGAGCATCCACAACTTCTGGAGACAAGTCATTCCACTGATTAATTGTTCCCATTGTCAGGAAATTTCTCCTTAGTTCTAGGCAGTTTCTCTTCTTATGGATCTTGGCGTCCTAGTGAACAATCACTTAAATATGAGTGTGGTGCAGAGGCCCTAAAAGTCAACACTCTCCACTGCATTAATGGAGGGATAGAATCGAGAACATGGCAAATATTAGTTCCACTTCACAATGTCTTGGTAAGACTGCACACTTGAAATATTAAATCCAGTTTTGGTCATCATGATATTAAAAAGATGTGGAGACTCTAGAAAGAGTGCAGAGAAGAGCAACAAAGATGATTAGGGGACTGGAGGCTAAAACATTTGAAGAACGGTTGCAGGAACTGGGTATGTCTAGTTTAATGAAAAGAAGGACTAGGAGAGACATGATAGCAGTCTTCCAGTATCTCAGGGGCTGCCACAAAGAAGAGGGAGTCAAGCTGTTCTCCAAAGCACCTGAGGGCAGGACAAGAAGCAATGGGTGGAAACCAGGGGTGGGTTCTAAATTATTTTACTATCGGTTCTGTGGGCGTGGCTTATTTTGTGGGTGTGGCTTGGAGATCATGTGACTAGGTGGGCGTGGCTAGCTGGTCAGAGTCATTTCTGGAAGGTCCTCGCACTTACGACCAGTCCTCGCACTTATGAGCTGACTCATTTGTTTGCTTTTAACACTGATCAGCTGTAGGACGGCCCTTTGAAGCCCCGCGGCAAGAGTTTAAACAGTTTTTTTCCCTCTAGTCATCAGCTGGGACTCAGGAGGCAGCAATAGATTGGGGGTGGGACCAAATAAAAGGTAAAAATAACATGGGGGGTCGGGGGGTGGGAGGGCGGGGGGGAGAGAACCGGTTCGGTGACATCATATCGTCACCGCTATCTGCTCGGCCGAACTGGATCGAACCGGGAAGAACCCACCACTGGTGGAAACTAATCAAGGAGAGAAGCAATTTAGAACTATGGAGGAATTTCCTGACAGTTGGAACAATTAATCAGTGGAAGAACTTGCCTCCAGAAGTTGTGAATGCTCCAACACTGGAAGTTTTTAAGAAGAGATTGGACAACCATTTGTCTGAAATGGTATAGGGTTTCCTGCAAAGTCTAATTTAGACTAGAAGACCTCCAAGGTCCCTTCCAACTCTGTTATTCTCTTAGGTGGTCCTGCAAATAACCTGGCCCTTCTTAGGTGATAACTAGCACCTTGAATTGCACCCAGACCTCACCAGCAGCCAGAGCAGCCCACAGAGATGTTACTTAAGTGTTTTATACAATGCTGAAGACTGGCCAGGACACTGCAATTGGTCAGTTGCAGGTTAGAAGCACTCTTGAAGGGAACCCCCATTCACAGCATGTTACTGTAATTCATCCAAGAGGCGATTAAAGTATGAGTTACTTTGAGTAAGGCCTTCCAATCCAGAAATAGATACGGTTTGCACACAAGATGAATTTAACGCAAAAGAAGTTCTAGCCATGATTGCAACCTGCTTGAAGAGCAGGAGCTTTGAATTCATGAGACCTCCAGATTGCACAGCATCTCTCTCTGGGGTGGGGGTGGGAAGAGTACAACCCCAAGAGTTCTTATTCCATCCGGGTCTCCAGAGTCACCAGACCCTGGGAAAGAACCTGCATGGTATCATTTGGTTGTCCGGAGCAGGAATATATAATTAGAACTCATCAGCATCGTGATAATAGCTTGCCACATGATGACTAATGACCACAAGTGACTTCATGTAGTTCTTAAATAGGAGCGGGGAGGGAAAGAAATCCCATAAAATAGAAGGTCTCAGGCTCAATCTCTCTCCCCCCACCCAAACTTTCCACCACTGACTGGAACAGGCCTGAAAAAAAGAGAACAGTCACAACAAACTTGTCTTCCCATTCCTAATCCCTCAACTGGTTCTGAAGAATAGGTAAAAGTAAAGGTTCCCCTCGCACATATGTGCTAGTCGTTCCTGACTCTAGGGGACGGTGCTCAACTCTGTTTCAAAGCCAAAGAGCCAGTGCTGTCCGAAGACGTCTCCATGGTCATGTGGCCGGCAGGACTCAACGCCAAAGGCGCACGGGATGCTGCTCCCTTCCCACCAAAGGTGGTCCCTATTTTTCTACTTGCATTTTATACATGCTTTCAAACTGCTAGGTTGGCAGAAGCTGGGACAAGTAACGGGAGCTCACCCCATTACGCGGCACTAGGGATTCAAACCGCTGAACTGCCGACCTTTCTATCGACAAGCTCAGCGTCTTAGCCATTGAGCCACCGCATCCCTACTCTGAAGAATATAATGATCAAAAAACACTAAGAGATCAAAGGGGGGGGGCGTGAGGATGGGCGTGCACCACTCGTATCCTAAGCCCACCAAAAGTAATCCTGCAACCGTCATAAATAGGAACCAGTGGTCAGGCCTCTGCATTTTGATCATGTGACCCTGGGGATGCTGCAGTGGTCGTAAGTTTGAAAAACTTTCGTAAGTCACAACAAAAGATACGTAACGTATCTTTTCTTTCATGTACACCGAGAGCCTTTGCACCAAGACAAATTCCTTGTGTGTCCAATCACACTTGGCCAGTAAAAAATTCTATTCTATTCTATTCTAAATCACTTTTTCAGGGCCATTGTAACTTCGAATGGCCACTAAACAAATTGTTGAACGTCATGGGCTACCTGTACCTCTCCAGAGAAGTCTGTCATAACTTGGAACGGTCACTAAGCTGAGGACTACTTACACCGACGATGAGAAAAGGCATGGGAGGCCCTCTTTCTCACGTCGGGGGCTGGCACAGGTTCAGAAGGGAGTTGAGGAGTTGTTAACTCGGGTTGTGTATTACTTGAAAAAAACTGGAGTACTGTACTTCCCAGGGCTGTCAATCTGGCGTGCTCTTATGAATGCTCTCCACTCCGAACAAAAGAACATATTGTAAATCTGGGCTCTGGTTCCATTCCCCCCCTCTGTTTTCCCCCCTGCTCTCTCTCTCTCTCTCTCTCTCTCCCCCTCCCTCTCCTTCTCTCTCTCTCTCTCTCTCTCTCTCTCCCCCCTCTCGCTCTCCCTCTCTCTCTCCCCCTCCCTCTCCTTCTCTCTCTCTCTCTCCCCCCTCTCTCCTTCTCTCTCTCTCCCCCCCCTCTCTCTCCCCCCTCTCCCTCTCTCTCTCCCCCCCCTCTCGCTCACACAATTTTGCTGGGTACAATAGTTGTCCTAATGTTCAGAGTTGTTACGTCTCCACTGTGAACACCAGGACTAGGCGCTACATGTAAACAGCTTTGTTGGCTCTTTCAGTGTCTTGTGCTTCAAGTGTACACCTTTTTTTGCAATCTCCCCCCCTTCCCCCCCCTCTCTCTGTCTGTCTTTTGGATAATGGCAAAAATCCCTCCTTATGGGAACCGCTGTAGATAATACACAAAGCTCTTTGAAAAGAGCTTTATCGGAGTACAAAGTACTTGGAATTGGAAACCCCTAGAGGTCTGCTTTGTTTCTCATTTCTCCCACATCTCTCTCCCCCCTCCCTCTCTCTCCCCCCCACCCCCCAATCATTCAAAAACTTGTTGTGGCTCAGGATGGGTAGCATCCCACCCTATTTTTCAGTTGATTTGCATGTTAGAGGGAAAGGCGTAATTGGTGTTTAACCAGAACAAAAGAGGATCTGTTTGTTAAAAAGAAAAAAAGATTTCTTGAAGTAGACCCTAATGCATATACAGCCTTTGTCTCTCCTCTCATTAGGAATTGAATAGGATGCCCCCGTAATTAAAATGAAGAAGGCAGAGTTTTGGTTTAGATGCTTTTTTTTTTCTGAGCTAATTGGTTTGAAAATTGTATTTGATGCTGTTCTCTGAGGGATGTTGGCACAACACCTATCAGGCAGGGGACATCCTGTCCCTCCTCACTTAGCCCAGAAAAATGGCAGTTGAAGACATGTCTTCCTACCCCCCCTTCCTCCCTTCCTCCTCTCCTCTCCTCTCCTCTCCCTTCCCTTCCCCTCCCCTCCCCTTCCTCCCTCCCTCCCTCCCTCCCTCCCCTCTCCTTCCTTCCTTCCTTCCTTCCTTCTTTCCTTCCTTCCTTCCTTCCTTCCTCCCTCCCTCCCTCCCTTCTCCTCCCTTCCTCCCTCCCTTTCTCCCTTTTTCTTTTAAAAAAACTATGTTTATCTTTTCCCTTGAATGCACATACAGTAGCTACTGTCAGTCCTTGAAAGTGTTACCACTTCTCGTCTTGCTTTGAAAGGTGCTTTAAAAGAAAAAAAAAAAGAAAAAGAAAATTCAACCGTAGATGTAGAGTTCTCCAGTTTGAAACCTTTCAAAAGGCTGCGTTTTTGTCTGTGTTTTATTCCAAGGGTCAGAACTGTCACACTAGGCCATTTCGCGAGCAATATCGTAAAAAGCCCACTGAGAATTGCCTGATGAACGTATAATATAAATTCAGAACACTCAAAGGACCACTTAAAAAAAAAAGTTCTATCCAAAACAGTTGCGTTTTATGGCTAGGTTAGGATTTTTAGTGCAGCGTGAATTCCACAACTTTGCATGAAGCTCTTGTCTTTCCTGCTGCATGCTGCTACCCATGCTGGACAAGGTCTACTCAGGGGAAGCTCCTTTATGGTGTCCCCCCAGCCTGCCCTGCAATGAAGGTCTCCCTTAACCCTCCCTCCTTGTCTTGGCAGTGCAGAGCACCTGCTCTGGGGTTGGAGAAAAACCACAGCATCTGCTCTGCTTGGCGTCTCAAGTTCTGTTGCTGGTAATCCTGTTAAAGGATCAAGTAGCAGGTCAGGGGGAAGGTTTTTATATTCCGAGACCCTCCAGAGATCCAGTCCAGTAGATCAGTGTGGGCTGAACAGACAAAGGATCTGGTCAGGGGAAGGAAAGCTACTGACTATCTCAGTGTCTTTTTCGCCATCATTTGCAGCACTTTTTAGTCTCCAAGTAATTCACATACTAGCACATTATGGTTAGTGGGGGAAACAGTTCCCCAGATGTCATGGAAGCCCCTTAACTAAAGAGGGTTGTTATAGCTTGGTTTAAACTAAACAACCAGGTTCATTTGGGCTTTTAATACTCAGAATTTTTGGTCAGAATGGTGGACGGTCTGTGCCATTGACTGGCTGGCTCTCTTAGTTCTCCTGAGACATCTTGGCATCTTCTGATATCGTTGCATCTTCCTGGACTATTTGGTTGGATTGGGTTTAGGAAGTCCTAATAAAAGAGAACGTTTGCAGCTCAGGGTTGAACTGTGGGGTCCTTGGTGCTCTCTGAGCTTCTTTGTTTTCTTCCAGACATTTTATTACCTAATTTAATAACATCAGCAGTGCCAGAAGAGAGTGGGGTATGCTCTCTTGTTTATATACAAATGGCTTGCCTGTCAGTGTTGGTGGGAGTGATCTTGGTAGCCCCTTGAGTAAGCTGCTGTTTATTATTTGATTGTGTGTCTGAATTAGGATTTAGGATGTCCTATTTTTTACCATGGTTTCATCCTTAATGTGTGACTTGTGGTCTTCTAGAGAATCGCATCTTCTGGCAGCCCATCTGGTCCCGGAGTTTTTCCATTCTTCTGCTTTTTAATTCCCTCCATCAATTCCATCATTGACATTCTTTCTTCTAATGCTTTTTAAAATTGTTCTGGTATTTTAGGGGTCATTACTTTTTCCAAATATTGTTCTATCTTTTCTTCTGGTATCTGCTCTTGTTGATATAATTTCTTATAATATTTCTCAATTATTTTTTCCTTTTTCTCATTTCGGTAACATATCTTTCCCTCTTGATCTAATAAGATGGAGGGATATGTGGTATTGGGATTCTGCTCTATTGTGCCATTCATTTTCAAAGAAGCAAATGGTGCCTTTAAATGTTGCCCAAATTTAAGAATAGGCTGATCGGTGGGCTGATCAAAATTCAGGTGCTTGGAAACCACTGTGTATTTACAATGGTTGCAACATCTTGGGCTCATGTGATTGCTATTTCTGATCTTCCCAGCCAGTTTCTGACAAGCAAAATCCGTGGGGGAAGCCTTAAATGCTATCTTGGAAGACGATTTGTTAGGATTAACTTTTTCAAAATGAGAATAGCATATAAAGGCGTTTGAGAATGCAAACCATACATTAAGGTTTCTAAGGCCCAGCCCTGCACGATAGACTTCTAACATCCTGTTGCCATACATGAATAATTCTGTGCTACTATTCATTCTTAAGGCTCTGCAGTACTACTCAAGCAGAGATACAAGTGGAAGACTCCTCTAAAGTAAGACATAGCCTGAAGCACTAAGTCATGGGTGTCAAACTCGATCATGTCACGTGAGGTATCATGATGTTTTTTGCCTTTGTGGAGCCAGGGTGGGCGTGGCCTATGCGTGACGCATCCAGCCGACGTGACGCATTGGGCCTGCGGGCCGCCAGTTTGACAAGCGTGCACTAAGTCTTCAACATACAAATATTTCCAGCCAGGCTGACCACCAGTGACTACAGTTTTTGAGGGTGAAAGAATACTAACCCTATATTTTAATTCACAAGGGAATAAGCATACCACAGCTATTGGAAATCTACTTATCAGAAATCCGGCCGAACAAACAAAACAAAACTCTTTTTATGAAATGGGCTTGGCGGTGCCAGTGAATATACAAAGTTTTTTTTATTTTTTAAATTCCAAGTGCAGTTTTTCTAGTTAGAACCTGTAACTGCACAATTACAAGTGTGAATGTGTATGTCTGCTCAGAAAACGGATGAATTATTTCAACTTGAACGTTGATCATTAAATTTACAGGATTAAGTTAAGAACTTAATAAAGTGTTGCTGTGTGATCCAATTATTTCTGAAGATTTTCCCTTTGCTTTCCTTCTTCTCTCCCAAGATTTTGTTTTTAATTAAGAACTAGCTAAAGGCCAGTCAAATTTTGATGCGGCAGCTGAGCCAGTAGGAAACTTTACCTCACCAGCAGCTCTGCTGATCCCCCACTGCTGCCAACTGCACCCATGTGCTGCACCCCTATTTCTGAGGGGGACGGAGAAAAAAGCAGAATGGCTCCCACAAATTGTAGGACTGTTGTAGAAGTTGCGAAGGACAATTGGATGTGAAATCTAATTCACCATGGGAACTGAGGGATGTGTTGAAATTTCACCCACAAATCATGGAATCGTAGGGCTGGAAGGGCGCGCCCTCAGAGGTCTTCTATTCCCAAGATAGGAAGTCCTTATACCGTCCTGGACAAATGGTTGTCCAATCTTTTCTTGAAAACCTCCAGCAATGGAGCACCCACAACTCTGGAAGGCAAGCGGTTCCATTGATTAATCGTTCTCACTGAAAGAAAATTCCTCCTTAGTTCCAGGTTCCATCTCCCTCTGACAAGCTTCTACCCATTGCTTCTTGTCCTGCCCTCAGGTGCTATGGAGAATAAATCAATGCCTTTGTAGACAGGCCTTCAGGCATTGGAAGACAGTGATCAGGTCTCCCCCAAACCTTCACTTCGTTAGGCTAAACACACCTTAGCCGTTCATCAAATGATTTAGCCTCCAGACCCCTTATCATCTTTGTTGCTCTTATCCACACTCTTTCCTAAGGCTTCAGAAAGACCTCAGAAATCTTAATGATCAGGTTGGGACCTTTCCTGTATATTTCCTAGCCACAACGTACTTACTGTGTCTGGAAAGTTTCTAAAGGCCCCAACTCTGTGAGTCTGTCTGATCAGTGTGGGCAGTAGAGCAACAGTGTGTAGGATTGTCCAAACATGAGCCAAAACATAAGAAATAGAGGGGGATGGATGCAGCGGTAGGATTCAGCCGGTTTGAGCTGGTTTGGGTTAGGGTTAAATTGCTGGCTGGCCCCTCCCCTCCCCGCCCCTTCCAGGAGTTCCCACACACCCCATTTTGGCTCCCAGATAAGTACAGGGAGGCCTCTTAGGCCCAAAATGGGGTGCGGGTGGGCAGTCCCCCCTCCCGGCTCGTTTTTGCTCCCAGGAGGCTGCAGGGAGGACTACTAGGCCCAAAACGGGGCATGGGAGGCCCTCACCCCCCCCCCCCGCTGCCCGTTTTTGCTCCCAGGGGGGTGCAAGAGGCCGAGTGCTATCTGCCACACCCCCTGGCCACGCCCACCATGGCCACGCCCACCCAGCCAGTCATTAGGGCAGAGAACTGGTTGTTAAATTATTTGAATCCCACCACTTGATGGCTGTCTGTCTGAATGAGGGGTCCTTGGTGCTCCCTGGTTGTTTTCTTGCAGAGGTTTCGTTACCCAGAGTAACATCACATCAGTAACATCAGATGATGTTACCTAGTTTGGGTAATAAAATGTTTCAACCATGACCTACAAATATTCTCCTTTGTTGAATGTGGGCAGCTTTTCTTTGTTCCTCCTCTTGGTCTAATGTGGGGGTGTGGGTTTTTTTTTTTTTTTGTTATGTGCAACTAAGGATTCTGGTTGGGGTTCCCCCTTCCTGTCCTCCATCAGCACTGAGGAATTGTAGAATATATCGAGAGGTACACATAAAAACTCTTGGACGATAGGAGACACACACTGACGTTTAGATCGGTGCCTCCCTTTCTGGATGGGCCTGCAATGTTGCGATGAACGTGTGAAAGGATGCAGTTTGTGTTGCAATATCATGACACACGTTTCAGTCGTTTTGGCATTCGTGCTGGTAGGAATGGATGCCTTTGAGAACAGCAGGAAATGGTCACCTTTCGACAACTATGAAAACTATGTGGTTGTATATCTGGTCCAAACTCCTGATATTCTGGCAAAGAACCCTGAGCAGAATTGGATTTGGGATACATCTTGTGATGAACATTCTTTCAGGATTCACGGACTCCCTCTTCCCACGCCTGCTCCAGATATTTTACAGTAGCCCTGTCTAGCCCAATGAGTTCCAGATGTGAAGGACTTCAACTCCCAGAATTCCCAGCCACCATTGGAATCGAAGTTGAAGACATCTGGAGGACATCAGGATGGGGAAGGTTGGCTGAGAGCCTGTTTAAGAAGCTGTTCAGGTCTGCAGTTGTAAACTCAGCATATGGAACTGCTTAGCTTGTAAACAGCCGGTCTATTCTGATGATAGTTCTTAAGACTGTAATCCTCCTCCAAACCTGTTGTTAATGACCGGATGGTCGTTCACCAGGGGCCTCCTATAACTGTAAAACTGGCTGTTAGTTGCTTCAGAATACTTGGCTCGCTCGCTCTCATGCACAATAATATTGCTGCTTTCTTATGTTCTTAATTGTTTTCGAAGTCTCTTATTTATGCTACTACGACAGGAGGGAGCAACCTTTTGGTGGACAAGGGACTGAATGAATATGGGAGAGGATGCTGAGGGCCACAAAAATGGATGGGTCGGAAGGATTTGGTGCGTTCCTTGTGGGGGAGGGGGTTAGAACCTTGGTGAGGTTTTTTTTTAGTATTTTTAACTTGAGTAAGCCTATTCTGGGCCTTATGCTGCTACATTAAATTGCTTCCCTCCAAAAAGTGACCACTGTTCTACCAGTTTTAGCCATCACTTCTACCAGTGATAGCTTCAGAAGTCTTTGGGACTTGCTGACGGACGCAGTGGCTAAGGCACTGAGCTTGTCAATCGAAAGGTCAGCAGTTCAGCAGTTCGAATCCCTAATTCTGCATAACGGGATGAGCTCCCGTTACTTGTCCCAGCTTCTGCTAACCTAGCAGTTCGAAAGCACATTAAAAATGCAAGTAGAACAATAGGGACCACCTTTGGTGGGAAGGTAACGGCATTCCTTTGGCGTTGAGTCATGCCGGCCACATGTCCACGGAGACATCTTTGGACAGCACTGGCTCTTCGGCTTTGAAACAGAGATGAGCACCGCCCCCTAGAGTTGGGAACGACTAGCACATATGTGCATGGGGAACCTTTACCTTTTAAGGAAGACTTGGGGCTGCACATAACCCTGGAAGTGCAGATGACTGCCTTTGTTCTAGACATATTTACAGGTAGTTTTAGCAAGGCATTACAGAGTCCTATTAACACTTCATGTCATCTTGACTCTATCCCTCTGTTAATGGAGCCTAGGATTGTGTTGTCTTTTTTGGCAGCTGCAGCACACTGCTGGTACATATTTAAGCGATTGTCCACTAGGACCCCAAGATCCCTCTTGTACATACTACTACAGGTAGCCCTTGACTTACAACAACTATTGAGCCTAACATTTCTGTCTCAATTTTGATCACATGACCATGGGGATGGCTGTAATGGTCATAAGTGTGAAAAATGGTCATAAGTTATATTTTTCCAGTGATGTACCGTAACTTTGAACAGTCACTAAATGAACTGTTATAAGTCGAGGACTGCCTGTATTGAGCCAGGTACCACCTATTCTATACCTGTGCACTTGGTTTTTCTTGCCTAAATGTAGAAACTTACTTTTCTCACTGTTGAATTTCGTTTTGCTAGATAGGACCCAATGCTCAAGTCTGTCAAGATCCTTCTGTATCTTGAGCCTATCTTCTGGAGTGTTGCCTATTCCTGCCAGCTTGGTATCGGCTGTAAATTTGATGAGTTCCCCATCTATCCCCTCATCCAAATCATTGATGATTATTGAAGAGTACTAGGCCTAAGACAGAGCCTTGGGGTACCCCATTGCTTTCCCTCCATGTAGATACAGTTCCATGAAAGACTGCATGTTTAGTGCGGTTTGTCAGCCAGTTAACGAATCCATCTGGTGGTAATACTGTTATCCCCACTTTTTTTTATCTTACCAAATAGCAGGTTGTAGTCTACTCTATCAAATGCCTTACTGAAATTATATCCACAGCAAATGATCTCCTTCCGCTTGCTCAAAATCACATTTCTGAAATTCTGCCATTTTGCTACCAAATTTTGAGGATGTGATTTGGGGATGCTGGGGAGTTGCCTATGGCCTGTAAATTGCCTACTTTGAAGAATTGCTGTTTATTTCTTTATTTGATGAAGTTACATGCTACCCATTTTGAGGAGCATCACAGCAGATGGCAGCAACATCTCTCAATCTGGGGGGGATATCAGAAAAAGCCAAGCAAAGTCCAATTTGGTTAGTGCTTGAATGGGGAACCATTTAGAGAGGTCTGGAAAGCTGGGAAAAAAATTGCCAAAATCTGCAGGGGCAAATTACTTTCGTTTCTTTCTCAAGAAAGCAGCATGAACCTCTTGGAATCATCCTTAAGAGGAAAATCTCAAGGGAGATGTTTTCTGTCACTCCAAAATGGGTTCTGATTATAAATCTGAAAACATTAAAACCACAGTCTCATCTTCATAATAATTCTAAACAACTTGGAAAAAATAGAAATATATTAAGCCCTCTCTTCAACTCTACAAGTAGTTCTTGGCGTACGACCACAACTGGCGCCAGAATTTCTGTTGATAAGCAAGGAGAGTTAAGTGAATTGCACCTGATTTGGCTGTTAAGCCATGGCTGTTAAGTGAATTGCTTAGGTTGTTACGTGAATCACTTGCTTATTAAGCAAATCTGGTTTCCCGCCCTTGACTTTGCTTGTCAGAAGCTGGCTGGGAAGGTCACAAATGGTAATCATGCGACTCCAGGATGCTACAACCATCATAAATACATGCCAGTTACCAAATGCCTGAATTTTGATTATGTGACCATGAAGATGCTTGCAACAGTCGTAAATGTGAGGACCAGTCAGAAATCCCCTTTTTTCAGTGCTGTTGTAAACTTGGAATGGTTGCAAAATGATGGTTATAATTTAAGAATTACCTGTAAGAAAGATGGAATGAGGCATAGCTCCAACTTCAGGTTGTCTCATAATCTAGGCTCTGACACAGAAAAAGCTGAATTTCCAGTAATGCAGGGTAGGACCTGCAGAAATTGCCCTATTGAAGTGTGTGGGACAAGCTCTGTTGAAATATATTGATGCTTATGCAAGTGCTCTGGCCCCAAATGATGTAAGATTTTGATGTTCCACAATTAATTGTTTGAGTTGGATTCAAAAAATAAATGTGAACCAGCATGGAAATGTGCCTACATCTTGGTGAACTGAAGGTGCTGGACTTCTTAAGGATTGTCTTATGAACCTTTATTGGGCTATGTTCCACAAAAGAAGACTTTTGACAAAGTTCCCTTCAGTTGCGTATAATAAAAAGTGTCCAAAGAGCCAATGGGATGTAGTGTTGAGATGCTAGACCAAAGACCCAGGTTGTAGAGCCCCTTGGGCACCCATAAGCTAGTTGGGTGTCCTCGGACCAGTAATTTGCTTCCAGCCCAAATCAGCCTCATGCATTTATGATTTTGCTGGAAGAATTAGGTGAACACAGCACAAAACCAAGCAGACTGGGCTGGGAGATATGGAGATATGGGACAAATGCTGAGAACAACAGCCAGGAGATGCAACCGAGACAATGTCAGATAAGTGAAATCTGAGTCCAGGGCAGAAATGTAATTTGAGAAAGCGTTTCAGACATGACTCACGATAATTCTCAGGAAAATAAACGGAGGGAGGGGGTGAAGTGCATTCAGACTTGCAAGATGGAATCTTGTAATAAATGTGGTATTAGCATTCATAATTCTGGTTTCCTATAGTCTAGTCTGCCTTGAAGGACTGATGTAGGATGCAGTCCTCTTTAGTTGGTGTTTATGGACTGAAATCTTTTGGTCCATTTTGGGTGGTAGGTAGATGTGTTTTTGACTTTCCAGCCTAGGTGAGCAAGCGAGCAAGAGAATGACTAGTCCAAAAATCATCCACCTGGCTTTGGTGCCTGAGGGATGGCTAGAAAACAGATCTTCACCATTTCATCACCCTGGCTCTTGAATTGAGAGAGACTGGCAAAGTCACCCAGTGGGCTTCCATGGCTGGCAAGGGGCTAGAACGTCGGTATCCCCATTCCTAGTCCAGCACTTCCACTTCTGCGTGTCTATGGAGGTTCTCAATCATCCAGGTCATGGTTGTCCCAAAGGTGCTTTTCAAAAGGCCATCTGGACTTTCCTGTTTTTTTTTTTCCTGACTGAAGAACTGAAGAAGCTTCTTGGATGAGAAGCGAAACGTTTTCAAAGGAAAAAAAACCCAAGAAAGTCCAGTTGCCTTTGGGAAAAAGCACCTTTGGGTTTGACTTCTACAGCTTATCCTTGATTTACAAGCGTTTGTTCATTGGCCTTTTGGAATTACAACACCATTAAAAAAGCGACGACCAGTCCTCACACTTACAACCACTTAAAGGCATCCCCATGGTGACGTGATCAAAATTCAGATACTTGGCAAACGGCATGCAGTTTTGATGATTGCAGCATCCTAGGGGTCCCGGGATCATCATTTGTGACCTTCCCAGCTGTCTTCTGACATGCAAAATCAAGGGGGGAAGCCGAATTTACGTAAACGGCCACGTGGTTCGCTCAAACCACTGCAGTGATTTGCTTAACAACCCCGGTTTAAAAAAAAAAAGGACATAAAATCAGACGTGATTCATTTAACAACCACCTTGCCTGATCCATGTTAATTCTGGTCCCAACTGTGGTCATAAATTGAGGACTACCTGCAGACCGTACTGGCTCTCGCCAGTGTAAAAATAAATAAATAATAAATCTTCCTTCAGCTTGGGAGGGAAGTCTGCAAGGTGGAGGCGCATTCAGATCTGTTAACACATCAAGCCTTAACATAAATAATTGCTAGTTGTTGCTGTCGGTGGCAATTCCTGAGAAGTGGTGGGAAGGTGAAACAGCACTGAAACTCTGCCTAGGTTGCAGAAAGATAGGATCAGCCTCGCCCCGTTCTGGAAGGTCTTATTTTTATCCATCTCGGTGTTTTTTTTCCCTTCTAAATGTAAATGTCAAGAAATTAGAGGAAATATATTCCCTTGTAAAGGCTGGGGATCAGAAGAAGATCGTGACCCGGGGTGAAACATTTTACCTTCAGATGATAAACTAATTGGGGAATATTAAAGTTGGAAGCGGCACTTAGCTTCTGTTCTAATTTATTTCTCATTTACCTCCCTACGTCTATTTTTTCCCCCTCCCTTCCTGCCTTTATGAATGCAAATGTAGCAGCCGTCTGGTTTATGGCGAACACTTAAAAATAACGGTGCAGTAATTAATGGTGAATTGCTGCAGAGATCTTACTGAAGTACCAGCTATCTTCACGTTAATTTCCAATAAGCTCATCGTGGTCAACACTATTATGTTAAATACCATCGAGAGCAATAACTGTGAGTAAGATTAGGACGTGGCTGCAAGGTATGGAGCAGCCGGCTCTATTAAGAATGGGAAGAGGCAATTCTAGGCTGAAGCTAGCTGTGACCTTAGCCATTCTTATATGGGGGTTTTGCTAAACCGAAGCTCGGGACAAAGAGGATGAGAAAAGAAATAACGCAGAACCGCAGATTATTTTTTAAAGACTCGGCAGAAGAAGTGAAAAAAAAAAATCTCCTTTCTTCTTCTTCCTCTCCTTCTGTGTCTTGCTGTTCCAGTTTATAAGAAACAGCAGGGCGAGGTAGGGGTTTTACTTGGTTGGGCTTCCAATCCTATTGATCTTGCACAACTGTTTAAGCCTTGCCTGGAGCCAGTTGGAGCTTCCATCAGGAAAGCAGGAGGAGAGAAAGGCAGATTCAGGTGGCCTGTGGCTTCAGAAGAAAGAGGTCCTCTTAAATATTTATTCCCTACATCTCTAAACTAATTGGCTGACACAGCGAGGGGGCAGATTTATTCTTCAGAGGAGAAGCGTAAAGGGAGGAGGGCATCTGTTGAAGAGCAGCACCTTCGTTTTTGAGGATGAAGGGGAGCCATCGGTGATGGCTGAAAGAGCCGTGGGAAGCCATTTGCTCTCCGTGCAGCTTCCTCCACTGTGAAAGCTTGAGGAGGGCCTCGTTTCTTCTCAACTGGGTCCCTTCCTTGCCAATTTCCTTCTCAGTAGAACAGGTCCTCCTTCCTTCCATCACAGACCTTGAAAAATGATGCTTTATCAGACGTTGGGTTCCTGTCCCCTAATATTTGGAAATATACTGTATTTTTTGGACTGTAAGACACACTGGTGTATAAGACACACCAAGATTTTGAAGAGGTAAGTAAGAAAAAAAAAAAAGATTTTTGCCCTCCCCGGCCCCCATGAACATTCTGCAGGCTTCCCAAACTCTCTGCGTGCCCTGTTTTTTTGCAAAAACAGACCCGTTTTTGCAAAAAGCGGGGTGCGCAGAGGGTTTGATAAGCCTGCAGAGTGCTCCTGGGGGCTGGGGGAGGGCAAAAACGTCCATGTTTTTGTGAAAAACGAGCCCGTTTTTGCAAAAAATGGGGCGCACAGAGGGTTTGGGAGGCCTGCAGAGTGCTCCTGGGGGCTGGAGGAGGGCAAAAATGCCCCCGTATGCCACTTTTGTTTTGCAGAAATTGGGGCATTGTTGCCCTCCCCAGCCCTCAAGAACACTCTGCAGGCCACCCAAACACTCTGTGTGCCCTGTTATTGTGAAAAACGGGCTCATTTTCCGCAAAAATGGGACGAGTGGGGTGGGGCTTTGGGAGGCCAACAATGGCTGTATTCGGTGTATAAGACACACCAACATTTCCACCTTCTTTTAGGAGGGAAAAAAGTGTGCCTTATACTCTGAAAAATACAGTAGATTGAGATCTAGTTTGCTCTACAGCAGTGTTGGCGAACCTTTTTGGCACCGAGTGCTGAAATGGGAGTGTGCGTGCGCCCACGTGCGCCTGTGTGCCAGAAACCAGAAGAGCAGATGATCTTCTGGTTTCTGGCGGGCATGCACGCGCGAAGACCAGCTGTCCGGTGCACATCCTCGCGCCTCCCTGCCTGTCCCCCTGCTTGTCCCCCTGGTCCCTGTCGGGGTGGCAGGACATCCCCATTGACGACCCGGTTCTGCAGCTCCAGACAGAGAGAGAAAGTTTGGCGGGGAATGCCGCCTCCCTCTGCTAGAAACCCGGAACCCCTTCAGACCTCAGAGGGAAGGGACGTTGGCGTTCCTGGGGCTTGGGTTGAGGGGCCAGCAGGTGGGAGAGCTTGGCCCCAACTCTGGCCGGGATGAAGCGCCCCCTGCCAGCCACTGAGTACAAGTCAGTGCATCCCCCCCCTTCCAGCTGCTTCCCGGCTAGCACGCTTCTTACGCCTCGGCAGTGCCTTTCTGCTTCCTGGCTGGTGCGCCTTTTACCCGTTGGTGACATCTCCATGTGTGAGGAGTTGCACTCTCCTCTGGCCCTCCTGGGGCAGCTCGCCTCCCTGATAGCAGCTCTTCCTTTTCCTCCTGGCTGCTCCAGCATCCCGGCCGGAAGCGGCAGCGTGAGAACCGCCGCTGCTCCCTTGCCCCCCGTGGCGGCAGGAGCAGTGGGCGGTGCAGCTGTCTGCCCAGCCAGCAAATGCTCTGTCAGACATGGAAGCCATCTTTTACCTGTGACCCTTCAGGCCTGCCACAAATTCTACTGTGGGAAAATGGGAGGGGGGATTGTATGGAGTGAAGATGATATGTAGTCAAAATAACATTCTTTCCAGAGAGTCAAGGCCGAGTTCCCCTGCAACTGTGCTGAGAAAGTATCTTCTGTTCTGGAGGGTGCGAGTGATAGACATGTGGGTGATGGGCAAGGACTTGAACTTTCTTTTGGGTGAGGAAACCCCGGAAGCAACTGGAGCAACCCTAACCCTCCCTCCCTCCCTCCCTCCTTCCTCCCCGCTCCCCAAGGCAGAATTGGCCAGTCAAACTTCAATAACTTACATTTACATTAAATTTAACTTGTACTAGATCAACTCAAGTGAAGAGATGTTCTAACAATTAATGGGTTTCATTCTGGAACTTCATTTAATTTGGGGCTCCCTGTCCTTTTTAATAACGAGTGGACTTTAGCCATCATTAATACTGCTTTAGGTGTTTATTTACATTTCTACTCTCCCTATCCATTCCTAGACCACTTGAAACAGGCGGCTTTTTGCTTTAAAGGAAACCATATATTCCCTCAGAACATGCATAGGGGTGTGTTTGAAATGTTTTATTTGACCTAAACCAGAGATCGACAATGTAGAATATTGCATTTCTATAAACCACATTCCAACTGTTGACATTCCATTGTGGGCTTATAGGTTGCATGGGTCCTCATCACCCAAGGATTCAAAATGGCGTCAAATTACCTTTTCCAGTCATAAAAAAATCATTGGTGGCAAGTCTAGGACAGTGTCAGCAACTTTAAGCTATCTAGACTTCAACTCCCAGAATTCCGGCTGGCTCGGGAATTCTGGGAGTTGAAGTCCTTATTGCTTAAACTTGCTGACGTTGAGAAACACTGGTCTAGGAAGTTTCTGATGGCTGAAGAGTTTGCTCTTTAAAAGGAGCAGTGTTTAATTAAAGCACCATGATTGTTCAGGTAATAAAAATGAAAAGATATTACAGTCATTTACAAAGGCGAACCTTATGCTTCTTTAAAAAACTGGCAGATTAATTGTAGTGGATTTTTGCTCACACACAGGATGCATAAAGTGTTATTTTCACTTGGCAAAGGTTTGTATGCATAGAAGGGGCATGCCCTGAGAAATAACAGGCATAAAAAAAGCAGTTTAAACCACCATTTAGTCTTCTTTATTGTTAACTATTTGACTTTAGAATGTTCCTTCCCCTCCCACCCTTGATTCTACGAAAAACAAGATATCACAGTTAAATATCAACTATTAAAAAACATTGATGTAATAAGTGAAAAAAAAAACCTACAGTAAATGTTAATTCAGTGGAAGATTTTTCATGCTTTTCATAGCTAAAGGAGATCTGGATCAGCTCCTTTTAGATTTTACTGTCATTGCATCAACTATTATTAATCAAATTTGTGTGCCACCCAGAGTTGTTGGCATATAAAATTTAGTTTTGGCTAAATTTGGCTGATCAGAATTTGGGTGCCTTGTTTACGACGGTTGCAGCACCCGAGATCACATGAAATCCATTTGTGACCTTCCCAGCCAGCCTCCAACGAGCAAAGTCAATGGGATTCGCTTAACAACCACACGATACATTTAACAATTGCAGAGATTCACTTAACAACTGTGGGAAAATCTCTCTTAACAACCACCTTGCTTAGCCATGGAAATTCTGGTCCCAAATGTGGTCGTAAGTCGAGGACTACCTGGGATAAAGAGGCTAAGTCATTAAAAAAAAAAACTAAAGCTTGTTCTGTGTCCTAGATAAATGCTGAAGACAAGGTCTGATTATTATTTTATTTTTTTTAGTCTTTTCCAGAGACTAAGTGGAACAGTGTTTTATATAGACTGTATAAAGGAGCTGAGATTGCTTTTTTGAAAGCAACCACACCAGGACATTTTTATTGTTAAGGATTATGAAAACATAAAAAAACCCCACAACAATGGAGTTCACACCCTGCACTAAGTTTTAATGTATTTGATTGTTCTGGTTTAGTGTGTGAATGTAGTCAGTAGTGATTTACTCCATAAAATATGGTTAAAAAAATAGTGTGGGAGTACATAACATCTTTCCACTTCAAAGCTGCACTTGACCTTTAAATGATGCGCAAAGGCCATGCACTAAGTATAAAACTAAGTTAATTTTATTTCCTTTACATTTGCATTTAAATTAATAATACTGTGCCCTAGTTTGCTTAAGGAAATGATATACTTAATCATTTACTTAATAATCGTATTAATCATATACTTAATAATTTTCCATTATGCCTCAGCAAAACTTGTTAGCAACTACCGTGTTTCTCTGAAAATAAGCCTTTCCCCCCCCGAAAATAAGCCCTCCTCAGAAAATAAGCCCTCCTCGAAAATATTTAATGGCATGCGCAGCCAGTCCCCGCCATTTCCTCTGGTTACGGTTAGGGAGACAGAGCTGGAAATCAGGTAAGATGGCAAGAGGAGCCCCATCTTGCTTCATGCGCCCCAAAATAAGACCTCCCCGAAAATAAGGCCAAGTGCTTATTTTGGGGTTCAAAAATATATAAGACAGGGCCTTATTTTCAGGGAAACATGGTAGTAATTTTGTTACAGTACTGAGTTTGACTATTAACTGTTGACAGCTTTCGTTCCCATGCATTTCTTTAGTTTGTAGACTGTATCACTGTTGTGGCCCATCAGCGGCCTATGCAGATTGTAGCTGATTCCGACAACGAAGAGGCTGGTGTGGTGCTGCGCCAGCAGCCTGTGCAGCTGGCGCTCGAGTCGGACAGTGAGGAGGCTGGAGAAGATGTGGTGCCAGAGGCAGGGATTCTTCCAGGGCCTTCAGAAGCTCCAGAAGCTCCTTTAAGTGAAGAGGACGAAGAGGAGAAACCTCTTCTCGATGCATGGGCGCGCAAAGCTGCCAAAAGGCAGGAGTGGCTCCTCAGGAGGAGGTCTCCTCGAGAGTAAGGCTTGGGGCTAATTGGCCACTCCCTTAGCCTATTTAAGGAGGAACGCCGATTGCAGCAAGCTGTAGGGAACAACTTTAGTTCAGTCTCCTTTGCGTCTGGATTCTCTGCAAAATTGCTTCTGGGCTTTCTGCCAACCCTAGTAAGACTGTGATTACCTTATCTTAGAATTCTTGTAACCTGTTAGGAAAGTTTATTAACAGACTTTGGTTGAAAAAGACTGAGTTATTTGAGTAAAATAAGCTTTGTATAGATTTTGTGTGTGCTGCGTTTCTTTGGGGTCTGTAGCTGGGGCAGAACAATCACTGATCTTAACAACCTCCAGCATTGGAGCATCTGCACCTTATGGGAGGCAAATCATTCCACTTATTAATGGTTCTAACTGTCATGAAATTTCTCCTTAGTTCTAGGTTGGTTTTCTACTTGTTAAGTTTCTATCGGTTGCTTCTTGTCCTGCCTTCAGGTGCTTCGGAGAATAGATTGACTCCCTCTTTTTTGTGGCAACCCCTGAGATATTGGAACATTGCTATCATGTCATGCCCACCCCAATCCTTCTTTTCATTAAACTAGACATACCCAATTCCTGCAACCGTCCTTTGCATGTTTTAGCCTCCAGTCACCTAATCCTCTTTGTTGCTCTTCTCTGCACTCTTTCAGGAGTCTCAACATCTTTTTATATCATGATGACCAAAACTGGATTCAATATTTCAAGTGTGCAGTCTTACCAAGACATTGTAAAGTGGAACTAACATTTGCCATGTTCTTGATTCTATCCCTCCATTAATGCAGTGGAGAGTGTTGGCTTTTGGGGCCTCTGCACCACACTGCTGGTTCATATTTATGTGATTGTCCACTAGGACTCCAAGATCCATAAGAAGAGAAGCTGCCTAGAACTAAGGAGAAATTTCCTGACAATGGGAACAATTAATCAGTGGAATGACTTGTCTCCAGAAGTTGTGGATGCTCCAACACTGGAAGTTTTTAAGAAGAGATTGGACAACCATTTGTCTGAAGTGGTGTAGGGTTTCCTGCCTAAGCAGGGGGTTGGACTAGAAGACCTCCAAGGTCCCTTCCAACTCTATTATTCTGTTATCGCTCTCATAGTTACTGTTATTGAGTCAGGTATCATTTATTCTATTCATGTGTCTCAACATCTTTTTATATCATGGTGACCAAAATTGCATTTATTATCTGGCCCTTTTCCCTTTAATTCACATTTTTTGAACTCACAATTAAAGCTCAAGTCTCACTCAACTTTTGAGTATAGCTAACTCCTGATGTCTTCATTAGAGATATTTGTGTAATTTTCTAAGCAACAATAGAGAAATGTTTGCCACTTTTTTTCTGGCATATATTTTCAGATTCCCAGTCCAACCAGTAGCCCTCAGTCTTCTAGTGGTCTGTCATTCAAATACTTGTCAAGTCTAATCTGGTTTAGTTTTTCAAAATTACCAACAGTTGGTTAGGTCCTGCCACCAACTGGGTGTTGTGGTCCGCCAGCAGCCTGCGGAGCTGGCAGCGGAGTCGGACAGCGATGAGGCTGAGGAAGAACATGGGCCAGTCCTGGAGGCTGGGGAAGGCCTGCGTCAGAGGCAGAGATGGGGCCAGGGCCATTGGGGAGTGAGGTGCGGACTCCAGAGCCTCCAGAGACTGATAGGAGTGAGGCAGAGGAACAGGAGGAGCCTGTTCCTAATGCACGCATGAGAAGAGCTGCCAGAAGGCAAGAGCAGCTCAAGCAAAGAGGACAACTCAGGAGTAGGGCCAAGAGATGATTGGCCCCTCTCATAAGGCTTAAAACTGACCAGCAACTGTGTTTGGGCTTTGCTGGAAAACAACTTTGGGAGCTTTGTCGTCTTCTTCGTCTTCGTCTTGTATTTATTTTTGTATCTGGGACTTCTGAACGTTTGCCAAGAAAGGCCTTTGGCAGTTTGCCTAATTGGACCAAGGTTTGCGATAGGACTGAGGAATTTGTGTTGGGAGGAATTTGCTTTAATTTAGTTGAACAATGCTGGGAATGAAGTAATTGTCAGCTGTTCGAATAAAGTTTGTTTTTTCATGGACTAATTTTCTTACTTCTTACTTGGGCCTGGGTCACAACACTGGGTACTTTTTACATTAGGGAATCTCCAAATTTTACATTCTAGGCAATGGTGGTATTCAGCTGGTTCAGACCAGTTCAGGAGAATTGGTAGCGGCAATTGCAGGTAGGCTTGCTTACCCACCCTGGCGCTAAGCTGTCCTGTTTAGCCACGTTTTTGAGGCTGGGTGCATGCCCGGAAGGCACGCGTGCCAGCAAAGCGCATACGTGGAAGGCAGGGTGCATGCCGAACCGGTGGTAAAAATATGTGCAACCCACCTCTGATCCTAGGGGATCTTGATCAGTTCACTTGAGCATTAGGTCAGGAATATTATAGGAAGTCTTTTTATGATGAATATTGTACATTGTTTGGTTTGTGTTGCCCTAATTTGTGTCACACCAGATTTTTGAAGGGTGAGCCTTTCTCGCCTAGAGATGCCAAGCTTTTAATTCAGGGTTTTTGTCATGCAACTAGATGTTCTACCAAGGACCAAACATTCACTCATTGATGTAAATAAATGAAGTAGTCCTAGTTCAGTGATGGCTAATCTTTTTGCCGTCGCATGCCAAAAGCGGGGGGAGCACGGGGGGTGGGTCATGCACGTGCGTGCCCACACCCATAATTCAATGCCCCCCACACCCTGCACCCCCATGTGACCCCCTTCACTCTCCCCCAGCTTTTGGCACGCGATGGTACAGTGGGCCCGGTAGGCCCATTTTCTGTCCTCCTCAGGTTCCAGAGGCTTTCTTGGAGTCTGGGGAGGGTGAAAACGGCCTTCCCTACCCCCCTGGAGGCTGGAAACGGCCCGTTTCCCAACTTCTGGTGGGACCAGAAGGCCCGAAAATCAGCTGGCCGACGCGCACATGTGCACTGGAGCCGAGCTAGCGCAACGCTCATGTGCCCACAGATATGGCTCCGCGTGCCAGCTGTGGCACACGTGCCATAGGTTTGCCATCACGGTCCTAGTTCATCCTGACTTCCTAATCTTCTTCTTTTCGCTTTGCTAAATGAACGTTCCTTTCTGTAAACCTCTTCCTGTTATAACAATAAAAGCAGATTGCTGTGGAAGACAAGGCATAAGAGCTTGTCAGATTAAATTTGGACTTTGTGGTGATGGCTGCAGATGACAGCAGCTGTGTGGAGTAGCACAAAGGGGTCATTATTGCTAGTGCCACCTTCCTCAAAGCGGCATCTGAGGAGGCCCCATCACAAAAATGCGTAATTCACATTTATATTGTGAGTTTTTTAAGCATAGGCCTGAAAAACGTGCGATTGAGATGGAGTTTTAGGGCAGGTGGAAAGATTAAATAGATTTTTCTGAGGGGAGGGGTGCGATGGGTTATACATTCAATTTATTTTCATTCACACTTACAAACAAATGCTACTCAGTCTTTCACTATAGTTTATTGTCTTTTAATGGAGAATATCTGCTTGCTAGAACTGATATTCTGGTGGCAAAATAGTTACCAGTTTTGAGGAAAGAGGTTCTTCAGAAAGACTACCAAAGAGGAATTGGTAGCCTTCAAATAATGCTGACGCATAATTCCCAAGAAAACTAAAAAAAATATACCCATAGAAGAGAATATTTATAGCTCAGGGTTGAACTGCAGAGGCCTTGGTTCTTTCTGAGCTTGCTTCTTTTCTTGGAGACATTTCATAACCAAACTAGGTAACGTCATCAGCGTTTGAGAGAATGGAGTGAGGTCTGTTCTGTTTATACACCAGTGGCTTATCCTGACAGTGTTGGTGTGAGTATTGTTGGTGGTTCTTTGTTAGGCTGTTGTTTGCTGTTTGATTGTTTGTCCAAATTGGTAGTTCTTTGGTTGGGGTGTTATTTATGGCACGGTAGTGTGAATTTTGGTGTTAATTTCTGCTTTATCTGGATGTTGTTTGCTGGGTGTTGTTTTGGTCTATTTATTTTTCCTTTTTAATTTTTTGATTGTCTCTTTTGAATGGTATGTAGATGCTGTTTATCTTAATGAAATGTCTGCAAGAAAATCAAGCTGAGAGGGAGCAAGGACCCCACATTAAAAATATGCTTGATGATTGAATTACAGCAGCACCTGGAGGTCACACATGCCCCACCTCGCTTGCTGGGCTCCCCTTTAATGTGTGTACTCAATTAATTGATAAACAACTGTTGAGTATATTCTTTGAATTCTTACACTTAGCAGGAGGTTAGAACCGATGCTAACAAGTCATTCCTACAATTCAAAAGTAGAGCGAAGGAGGGGATGGCTCATGGCAACTCTGAGAAATTTTGAACTTCCTGGAGATTGAGAATTTGAATTTTTTGAATGGAAATATAAAGCTGTAGCATAAAGCTCCCACCATATATCATTTGTGCTCCTGCTCCTTGGGTAATTTTATTTATTTTTTAAAAAAAAAACATTTTAAATGTTGAGTCATGTGGATAAGAAGCATATTCTTGCGGGCAACATCCAGACCTCTTCTCTCCCTTCTTAAGAGCTGGTTAATTTTAATTCTCACCATATAAAAGGGAACATTTTTAGATTGTGGAGATGAGTGAATTTGACCTTCTGTTTCATACTAAGAGTTAATCTTGACAAAGTCAAGGCTGTCTTTGTTAGTTCTCTTGTAAGAAAACTACTCTTCTCTGACATCTTGACTGACATCTTGACAGCAGGGCCATCCATCTGGTCCAGGTATGATGCTGGAGCACCTATTGCAGTGATGGCTAATCTTTTCCGGACCGAATGCCCTACACACACGCCTGAACCCCCAGAATGCAAAGTGTGCGTGGCCCCCGAGCATTTGCTCACCCCCACGCATATGCACCCCTGCATGCACCCCCCCGCATGCGTGCCCCCTGCATGTCCCCACCCCGCAACCCCCTGCATGTGCCCACCCCATGCATGTGTGGGCAGAAGGTACATGCGCATACATGGCAGAGCTGAACTAGGGCAACGGCTTGTGTGCCCCCTGAGAGGGCTCTACGTGCCACCTCTGGCACGCGTGCCATAGGTTCGCCATCATGGACCTATTGCATAAAGAGGTTGTGTTTTTCATCATAGACCTAAGCTAAGGATGCTCAAAAGCTGGAACTCTGGTACTAAGATGGATCTCATCTTGATTTTATTGGCTCTCATCCTGTGTGTTTTTGTTGGTGTTTTACTACAATCTCTCTTGCTGTATTCAGAGATGGGCTTAGGTCGTGAGTGCCCAACCTTCTGGCTTGCCTGGTCCTCATTGATTGAAGAGGAATTATCTTGGCTGCATATAAACAGCCAAGTTTATATGCATATATAACATATAAACTGCATATATACAGCCAAGTTTATATGCAACAGTTTATTTTATTTTATTTTATTGGTTCAATTTATATGCCACCCTTCTCTGGAGACTCAGGGTATCTTACAATGCGTTAAGCAATAGCCTTCATACTTTTGTATATACCTGCTTAGTAGGGCTTTTTGGGCCCCCCCAAGCGGTGTTCTTTTTTTATACAAAGTCAGCTTATTGCCCCCACAATCCGGGTCCTCATTTTACCTACCTCGAAAGGATGGAAGGCTGAGTCAACCTTGAGCCTGGTGAGATTCGAACTTGCAGTAATTTGCAGGCAGCTGGTGTTACTTAACAGCACTTTAATCTGCTGCGCCACCAAGGCTCTTAAGTGTTAAGTGAATCACTGCAGTTGTTAAGTTAGTAACACGATTGTTTAAGACAGTGAATCTACCTTCCTCGTTGACCTTGCTTGTAGGAAGGTCACAGAAGAGGATCACAGAACCCAGGGACACTGCAACCATCATAAGTATGAACCAGTTGCCAAGCGGCTGAATTTTGATCACCTGACCATGGGGATGCAGCAACAGTTGTAAGTGTGAAAAATGGCCATAAGTCAATTTTTCAGTGCCACTGTAACTTAAAACGGTTGTAAGTCGAGGATTCCCTGTACCTGTCCAGTCTCTTGTCTTGACTTCATTTTTGGTTGTGAGATGTTTTCCAGCATTCTGAGCCTTGTCTATAACAAAATAGGAAACCTGCAAGTATATTTTGTTTTCCAGGTCTGTGTTGAATAGAAAACCTGTAGGGATTGTAAGGACTAAATAGACCTGGGTATCCCTGGATGACTGCCTTCATTTTTTGAATGCCTGTAAATAGGTAATAGTCAATAAAATCACCTTGAATTCCTAGCCCACATGGATAAACCTTAAGGTATAATTCTTTTTTCAATCATACTTTATTCTTATTTCCCAATTACATAATGCTAGCACTTTTTGGATATATCAGGCCTATTTCCTTCAGATTTGTTATAACTTTTTCTAGGTATTTTAAATGATCTTCTCAATGCTGGCTGTAAATCCTTATTTAGATAGGTCTCAAACTATTATCTTATTTATTTATCTATTTGTTTATGCAGTTTAGGTAATGAGTGACTCTAGCCTGACCCTGGGTGGCTCACGAAACAAGATAGTATAAAAATAACAGTCTGAATTAAACAGTAAACAGATGGCCGGGAAATATCCAGTGTATTAGCTTTTGGAAAAACTGCAGGAGCTCTGTGTAACCCAAAAGGTATTTTGGTGATAGCCCCTTATGGAACAGCAAATGCAGAGTTTTCTTTAAATTCCATCCCAAGTGGAATTTGTCAATAATAAAGATGAAGTGTTGATAAATATTTGTGGCCACATATCTGATCTCTCGTCTATGTGAAGCCCCGGCTAACAATTGAATTTAACCACCTTACTAATTTGCTGCGTTATCAGCTCAGAATCTAATTTCCTATTTGGTTTTGGTACTATAGTTTTCCAAAGGCAAGTCCTCGACTTACAACAGTTCCTAAGGCAGGACTAGAATTCATGCTCAACGTTGCAACTGTTGTAAATACATGCTGGTTTGCCAAGCACCCAAATTTTCATCACATGCCCATGCTTGTCCGTGGTAAATGCGTGATTTGGTTGTAAGTCACTTTTTTTCAGTGCTGTTGTAACTGTGAATGGTCACTAAATGAATGGTTGTAAGTTGAGGACTGTCGGTATATTCATCTTGTACAGGAGACGATGACCAGACACTATTTTGCATGCATTTATTTTAAGAAATTTTGCTAAAACCTGCTGTGACTTATACAAAGTGTTTGCACCAGCAGCAAACCTACGAAACTTAAGAGAAAAGAAATAAGGAGTATTTGGTCACTATTTACGTTATCATAGGCTGGCGAAATCCCATAAATATTCATCACTGTGGCAAAAATGTATGTTTTTTATTCTTTAAGAAACGGTACAGCAAAAATGGCAACAATACATTTGCTTCAGGGCAAACCTTGTCTTTTTTAGGGAGGCTTGCAGACAAATTCAGCCTGGTTTACTGGCCCACATACCTTCATTGCCTTGTGTGTCCTAGAAGAATTGTTATCCTGTGAATGCTGATGATAGAAAGAGGATTCAAAAATTAGTGACCGCATTTGTTTGACCTTCAGCACGAACCCAGCTTTGTAAATTGAATTACAGTTAGGCACCTATAAATTCCACATTAAATCATCAGATTCTTCTGCCTTGGAATGGAGCCATATCACCTGCTGGGATGGGGAATCTGTAGCCTTCCAGATGTTGGAAGTTCAGCTTCTACTCGTATTCAGACTTGCTAGTGCTGTGGGAGTTGGGAAATTATATTCAGCAGCATCTAGGCGATGTTTGGTCTCTCTCTTCTGCACTTTACTTTAAAGAGTGTACTTTAAGGAGTGGTGGAAATAAAAACAGATATCTTTTCAATGCTTTATATGCTGTTTTCCATTGTTTTGTGTTTTTCATCTGACAGTGGCCGCAGCAACACTGTTTGTGAGTTGGATGGCCATATAAATTGTATGTATGTATGTATGTATGTATGTATGTGAGTAAGGGACGTGGTGGCTCAGTGGCTAAGACGCTGAGCTTGTCGATCGAAATGTCGCAGTTCAGCGGTTCGAATCCCTAGTGCCGCATAATGGGGTGAGCTCCCGTTACTTATCCCAGCTCCTGCCAATCTAGCAGTTTGAAAACACATAAAAATGAAATTAGAAAAATAGGAACCACCTTTGGTGGGAAGGGAACAGCGTTCTGTGTGCCTTTGGCGTTTAGTCATGCCTGCCACATGACCACGGAGACGTCTTCAGACAGTGCTGGCTCTTCGGCTTTGAAACGGAGATGAGCACTGCCCCCTAGAGTCGGGAATAACTAGCACATATGTGCGAGGGGAACCTTTACGTTCATTTTTATGTGGGAAAGACAGGGCGAAGAGATACAACTAAGGGAACGATAGGATAAAAGGCAGCTGAGCCTGTAGCAGTAATGTGGACGGGGCATGAGGATCAAAAGAGACCCACCTGAGTTTCTCAAGTTGTAAAAGAAATGGTGGCAGAATGGTTAGAATGCAGTATTGCAGGCTAACTCTGCCTACTGCCAAGAGTTCGATCCTGACCGGCTCAAGGTTGACTCAGCCTTCCATCCTTCCGAGGCCAATAAAACGAGGACCCAGATTGTTTGGGGCAATATGCTGACTCTGCAAACTTAAAGAGGGCTGTAAAGCACTGTAAAGCGGTATATAAGTCTAAGTGCTATTGCTATTGCTATTTTCAGCGTTGCAAGATTCCGTTAATATAGATTTACAATAAAGTAGAATTAGCTCATACGGTCGTGTTTCCTATCTGGTCCACCTAGTAAGGCTTGACAGTATGTGTTATGGAAGTATAAATAAATATATGTAGTCTTTGACTCCCAACCAATCTAATATAATTAAAGTCATAACGGTACTGCAAAAAGTGACTTATGGCCATTTTTCACACTTACAACCATTGCAGCATCTCCATGATCATGTGATCAAAATTTGGATGCTTGGCAAACTGGTTCATATTTATGATGATTGCAGTGTCCTGGGATCATGTGATCACCTTTTGTGACTTTCTGACAAGCAAAATCATTGGGGAAGCTGGATTCACTAAGCAACCACATTACTAACTTAAAACAACTGCAGTGATAACACTTAACAACGATGGCAAGAAACATCAAATCCACTTAACATCTCTCTTGCTTGGCAACAGAAATTTCAGCTCAATTGTGGTCGTAAGTTGTATGTATATGGGCTTCATGCCTTGGTCTTCCTACTGATGGGATTTAAGGGATACTGTTTAATTTAAGAGATAATATTAGGTTATGAAGGTTAGAAGACATTTGTAGTCTTCTTCTAAAATGGGTGGGTAACTGTGGGCCCTTTACGATCTGTGGACTTCAACTCCCAGAATTCCTGAGCCAGAATTCTGGGAGTTGAATTCTGGGAGTTGAAGTCCACAGGTTGTAAAAGGGCCGTAGATGCCCACCCCTGTTCTAAAAAAAACATTTAAATTGGTGGCCATCACCACATCTTTTGGTAAAGAATGCCTTCATTTGAGATGTTTCTAAAACATTCTTTTTTATCAGCTTTGGGGTAGTAGCAATAGTATTAGCACTTCAACTTATATACCACTTCATAGTGCTTTACAGGCCTCTCTAAGCGGTTTACAGAGTCAGCATATGCCGCCCCCCCGCCAAACAATCTGGCTCCTCATTTTACCCACCTCGGAAGGATGGAAGGCTGAGTCAACCTTGAGCCTGGTGGGATTTGAACTGCCAAATTGCAGGCAGCCGGCAGTCAGCAGAAGTAGCCTGCAGTACTGCACTCTAACCACTGCGCCACCGAGGAGATCAATCTCCTTTTCTTGATTTTTTCCCCCCGGGGCTTCAAAATTGAAGGGGACACGATGGATTATTATCAGAGATTTGCACTGGGTTAATCACAAGCTGCTGTATCATAATAGCATTAGCCCTTAGACTTATACACCACTTCACCCTATCTTTCTCTAAGCAGTTTACAGAGTCAGCCTATTGCCCCCAACAGTCTGGGTCCTCATTTTACCAACCTTGGGAAGGCTGAGTCAACCTTGAGCCTGATGAGATTCGAACTGCCAAATTTCAGGCAACATAATCTGTTGGGGACCGAACCAGAAATCTTCCAATGAACGACAAACTGAACTTGCAGTTGTTGCTCCAAAGCACAGCCTTTTTTCTTGTTCTTTTTTTACAAAGCGGGAGGGAGGCATGCTAGTTTGCTTGGGGAGAGGAAAAAAAAAATTAAACATAATTTTTGCCATATCTATGGAATCATGGCTAGATGGAACACAGCAGGTGGCCAAGAAACCCAATCGGGGGAAAGCTGCGGCACTTTGAGTGCAATCAAAGTTAAGTGCAGAAATTTAATTAAATGGAAGCAAAGCTGGTTGAAACTTTCTGAAAGCAGCAGTGCATTGTCAGATTCGACAATTATTTCAAGGAGCACAATCTGCAGATGGTGTCTAATTGATAAATTAAGGGTCTCGAGGTCTAATCTCTGTCTGTGTTTCTGCTTGTGCATGCCCATGTTTTAAGACTTTTTTTTTTTTAAGATCATACTTTTGTTTTAATTTGCTATCAGTACTGGGAAAATGTTTGCAGTATGGGTAGTCCTCGACTCGCAACCGTTTGTTTAGTGACCGTTTGAAGTTACAGTGGCACTGATAAAAGTGACTTACGTATGGTTTTCACACTTACGACTAGAGGTGGGTTTCAGCAGGTTCTGACCAGTTCTGGAGAACCGGTAGCGGAAATTTTGAGTAGTTCGGAGAACTGGTAGTAAAAATTCTGACTGGCCCCGCCCCCATCTATTCTCTGCCTCCCAAGTCCCAGCTGATCGGGAGGAAATGGAGATTTTGCAGTAACCTTCCCCTGGATTGGGGAGGGAATGGAAATTTTACAGCATCCTTCCCTGGAGTGGGGTGGGAATGGAGATTTTACAGTATCCTTCCCCTGCCATGCCCACCAAGCCACGCCCACCAAGCCACACCCATAGAACTGGTAGTAAAAAAAATTGAAACCTGCCACTGCTTACGACCACTGCAGCATCCCCATGGTCACATGATCAAAATTTGGACTCTTGGTAATTAGTTCGTATTTATAATGGTTGCAGTGTCCTGGGGTCATGTGATCGCCATTTGTGACCTTCTGACAAACAGAATACAGAATAACAAAGTTGGAAGTCTTCTAGTCCAACCTTCTCATCAGGCCCTATACCAGTGATGGCAAACCTTTTAGGCACCAAGTGCCCAAACTGCGCATATGTGCATGCTCAAATTGCATTCGTGCACATGCACGCATTTATGTGTGCCATAGCTTCGCCATCATGGACCTATGCCATTTCAGACAAATGGTTGTCCAATCTCTTCTTAAAAACTTCCAGTGTTGGAGCATTCAACAAAGTGAATGGGGAAGTCAGATTCACTTACCACCGTGTTATTAACTTAACTGTAGGAGATGACCAGGTGGAGCTGGGGGGAGGAGTCAAATGTGTCATTAGTCTGGAGTCTCTACACCCCGAAAAGAGATCTAAGTCCAGCCCCCCTTGAAATCCATTCATTCATATCTGGAGCTAATATGATCTGACCATTAGTAGTTCAGATTCTGTTCTGCCCCAGCTCCGGATTCTCGAGGATATTGACACACACCAACAGTCCTTATCAAATTTATTAAGTAGCAAGAATAAACCAAAGTCCGGCAAAGGTTGGCAACCAGCCCAGAAAACAAGATACGATAAGATTTTTCCAAAAATGCTCTGATTACAAATTGTTTCTAGCAAGAAACTTACTAACGGCCGTGTGACTTAAATAGGCTAAGGGAGTGGCCAATTATCCTCAAGCCTTACTCTTGAGGAGACCTCCTCCTCCTGAGTAGCCACTCCTGCCTTTTGGCAGCCCTGTGTGCTTGAGCATTGAGGAGAGGCTTCTCCACTTTGCTCTCTCCACTTGAAGGAGCCTCTGGAGGTTCTGAAGGCCCTGACTGAGTCTCTGCCTCTGACACCACATCCTCTTCAGCCTCCTCACTGTCTGACTCGAGCGCCAGCTGCAGCCTGACTGCGACACCACACCAGCCTCCTCGTCGGGATCAGCCATGATCCGCGTAGGCCGCTGGCGGGCCACAACAGATTCTTGCGCCTGTCCTTAACAACTTAACAGTGACTTACTTAACAATTGTGGCAAGAAAGAATTTAAAATGGGCAAAACTCACTTAACAACTGTAGTGCTTAGCAATGGAAATTGCTCAATTGTGGATGTAAATCGAGGTTTCCTACCAATGGGAAGAATGGTAGGGAAAAAGAGACACTGATGGTTAGAATTATTGGGAGAAGAAGAACAAGGATTAAGCAAAGGTGGAGGTGGAATAAAAGTGTGGGAGAGCAAAGAATTTACCTGCTTTCCGGAGAGTTAATGATGTACTAAATTATACTAGCAAAGGACTTTTATTTTACACTTCATTCATCTGTTCCCTTCTCCCTATTCATCACCAATTGTCACAACATTGCTGCCTTCTCTCCTCCACCATGATATGTGGTGAATTTTGTGAATGACACTTAACGCTAGTAGTTTTCATTAAAAAAAAAAATTCAGTGGATGCTTTTTGAATATCAAACTGGAAAGATGTTTTTTTTCCAGCATCAGTGAGATGGGTTGGCTCTGGTTTGTCAGTGAATCAATATTTTTAAAGAGTTTCAGACATTTCTGGAAGTAGGAAAAACATTCTTTGTGCAGGCAGACTGTTATTCCTGATCATGACATACAACTGGTGCTTATGGGAATATTCAAACATCTTCTTTGGTGCCTGTTAAGATTTCTGCTCACATTTTTATTTCTTTTATTCATTAAACATGAAACTTGGTCAACTGACATTTAAAAATGTGCCAAAATATGATTGACTGGTGCTAATGGTTGATATGGGTTGCTGCCAGCGTCCTAGGTATCAACGAAGTATCTTCTTAAAATATATGATGTTCTGAGTAGCGCAGTTTTTTGCAATTCCACTGGTGTTATTGCAGGAAGCTGCAATTTCTTGATGTGTTTTGTAAAATTCTTCGACATGGTACCAAGTGCCCCGATGATAATGGGTATCACTGTTACATGTTTCATCCATAGCTGTGTAGTTTCGATGGCCAGGTCGCAATATTTTGTGATGTTTTTCCAGTTCTTTTTCCCGACTCTGGCGTCTCCTGGTACAGCGATATCAATAAACTGCTTTTATTGTCAGCCTTCGACAACCTTGATATCTGGCTGAAACAATATTATTATTATTTACTTTATTCATTAAACATGAAATTCAGTCAACTGAACATTCAAAAATGCATCACAAATACCATTGACTAGTGCTAATGGTTGATACGGGTTTATTATTATTATTATTATTATTATTATTATTATTATTATTATTAACATTAATTTCATTAAGTGGGAAGGTAGCCAAACAAAGATCCAAATTATAGCATCCTTATTTTTAATAATGCCTTTGGTCTTTACAAAGGCTCCATAAATATATTTAAATAACCAAAATATGGCTACATGTTTTCAACATGTTTGCAACATGTTTTCTTTAGGAATATACTGTAGAAGAGAGATTGGCTGAGCCAAGGGGAGGAGTCAAATGGGGACTTAGTCCAGAATCCCTACATGGGCACAACAGGATGAAATCCAACCCCCCTTGAATGCCATTGAATCTTACCTAGTCTCACCTAGGTGCAAGCTGTCCATCTGAGAAGATTCCTGTGTATAGGCTTAAGCAATAAAACAGCTAATTGAACTCTTTTCAATTATTCAAGTGTTAGTCTGGTTATTTGTGCCTGGCTATACTGTACCCAATTACCTAGAAAAAACAATAGGAACACCTAGTTTTGAAATTCTCTGCAGTTTGCTACCTGTTCGCTGCCCACACATGCACAGTGCACGCCAAACCAGAGGTGGGTTCTATTTACTTTTACTACCGGTTTGCAACGGGGCTGCGCTCGCTCGCTCGCTTGCTTCACTTGCGTGCGGGCGCACTCTTCTGCGCAAGCACGGAAGCTTGTGCGCATTTGCAGAAGCATTGTGATGACATTGGGGTCAGTGGGCGGAGCCTCCCACTGGTTTTACTACCGGTTCTATAGAACCGGCACGAACTGGGGGCAACCCACCACTACGCCAAACGTACGCTATGTGTGCATGCTCAGTGTGCATCAAACACACGCTTCATGCGGAGAAAGGATGGTTAACAAGGTAAGTAGAACAGCGAGGGGGGGAACAGCTGATTTCCTGCTTTCTAGCCAATATAAATCGCATGGCACAGCTGATCGTTGGAAATGCCGGTTCGGATCCAGTAGCTTTTTTTTTACTACCGATCCACTGAACCAGTAGCTTTTATCACTACTGGTTCGCCTGAACTGGTGCGAACCGGTAGGATTTCACCACTGTGAGCACTCAAAGGGGGTAAGATGATAGGCAATAATCGAAAAAGGACATTAACCATCCACCCGGTTACGACCTTTGACCATCTGATCAAGATTACTTGGGAAATTGGAGTCTTGCGGAAAGTCCATCCTGAGGCTTTTGGAGTCTGGGTCCTTTTCACATAGAGAACGTCCTTGACAGATAGATGAACCCTCCAAATATTTATTTGTTTGCTTGTTTGAATTTATTAGTCCCCCCCCCCCCAACCCCAAATGGATTGGTTTTGAGTGTAAATATATAGTGCAGGGATCTGTCTGGAATGATAACTTTTTTTTCTTGAGGATAATTTGCAAATCAAATATGTGCGCTGACAGAATATTTACACATCTATGAAACAACATTAGATTGCCCCAATCCATAAAGACAGAGTGCAAGCACAACAGAGTATCCTCCTCATTTTTCTCTCTCTCTCTCCGCCCTCCCCTCCGTCTTTCCACCTTTTCTTCTTTCCTTCTTTCCTTCCCTCCAGGCTAAATATATCCAACCAGTCAATCAAGATTGGCAGGCATCACTGCCATAGCTGTCAGATTCAGTTAGCTCTGGCTGAGCTAAACCCTTCGCCTTGTTCTCCGGGCCTGGAAATGTATTTGAATAGTGGCACCCAAATGAGACTTGCAAATAAAGTGTCATCACGATGGGCCCCTGTGTTTGTGTGTGTGTGTGCGTCCGTGTGCGCGCGCCTGTGTAGAAAGAATGATTCAGCAGTTGGTTTTAAGAGTATTTTTTCTTCTCTTTGTTTCTGGTGTTTGGGAACAAAAGAGAATACCTGTAAAATGCCCACTGCTTGTAATGGCTAGAGGAATGAATACTTTTGTGGGTTTTTAGGGCAGGGGTTGCCTATGGTTCCATTTAGGACCCCATCTCCCTAACCCTCTAAACCAGGGTCCTCAACCGTCAGGTTGTGGACCGGTATTGCTCAGTAGCGGGTTTCACTTACCTTTGCTACCGGTTCAGAACTGTGAGCGTGTGCGAGCACACGCTTCGCTCGTGCGTGGCACTTCTCTGCATGCGCAGACTGTCCGTGATGATGTCCAGGTGGGTGGGTGGAGCCTCCAGCCGCCGTCGCTACCAATTTGCCCGAACCGGGGCGAACCGGTAGAAAGAGCCTTGGTGACGCAGCAGACTAAAAGTGCTGTTAAGTATTGTTAAGTAGCACCAGCTGCCTGCAATTACTGCAAGTTCGAATCTCACCAGGCTCAAGGTTGACACAGCCTTCCATCCTTTCGAGGTAGGTAAAATGAGGACCCGGATTGTGGGGGCAATAAGCTGACTTTGTATAAAAAAGAACATCGCTTTGGGGGGGGGTGCGAAAGCCCTACTAAGCAGGTATATACAAAAGTATGAAGGCTACTGCTTAACGCATTGTAAGCCGCCCTGAGTCTCCGGAGAAGGGCGACATTTAAATCGAACCAATAAATAAATAAATAAATAAAACCCACCACTGGTACTGGTCCATGGCCTGTTAGGAACTGGGCCACACAGCTGGAGGTGAGCATCAGGCAACATACCTAGGTTGCATTATCCTCCTGCCCTCCTCCCCCCTGCCCTCCTTCCCTCAGTCCGTGGAAAAATTGACTTCCACGAAGCCAGTCCCTCGTGCAAAGAAAGATTGGGGGCCACTGCTCTAAGCAATAAAAGAAAAGGGAAAGTTGGCGTTTTCGTAAGCCACAGGGGCTGGGGTTGCACAGGTGCGATTGTAGGTCTTGCATTCTGTTGTTTTGTTTCATGCCAAGCGAGAAAGAGAGAGAGAAAAAAAAACACTTAAAGGTACACATGATCTGTTGTTGTTGTTACTGCCTGCTTATCCCCATGCTGTGTAAAGAGGGTGAGGTGGGGGGGGTGTTTGCGGGTGTGTGTGTGTGTGGAACTGCAGGCAGTGGCTGTGTGATGACATTGCTATTTCTAGAGCAAACCAGGCAGAGCATCTGAATGATAAAGCCAGCCTGTTCTCTTTTTTTTTGGCTACAATAACGGGGGAACAGATGTGGCTTGCCGATAAGACTCCAGTTGTGGTATGTGGGGTCCCGAGACTTTCTGGGGGAGGAGGAGGGAGAGAGAGACGTGTTCACTCTTTCTTGTGAAGGTTGGAAGAGCCAATCTGAACTGTAGCATGCGAGAGCAGAAACTTTTTAGTGGGAAGACATGATTTCGCCCCCCTCCCCCCTTCCCGGTCCTGATTGATGAACTGGAACAGTAAATGGAGAATTTTCTCCCAATTCAGCACAGAAACAAGTGAGACAGGTAACCCTGTAAGGCAGGGGTGGGTTCTAATTTTTTTTACTACCGGTTCTGTGGGCGTGGCTTATTTTGTGGGCGTGGCTTGATGGTCATGTGATAATTCTTTAGGATTTAGCAGTGGTACTGGTCTACCAGGCTTTTAACTGCTTGCAGAACTGTACTGGTCTACTCATTTGTTTTTCGAGGCACTGGTCTACCCATTTATTTTTGCAGGCACTGGTCTACTCATTTGTTTTTTGGAGGCACCGGTCTACTCATTTGTTTTTTTGGAGGCACTGGTCTACCCATTTATTTTTGCAGGCACCGGTCTACTCATTTGTTTTTGGAGGCACTGGTCTACCCATTTATTTTTGCAGGCACCGGTCTACTCATTTGTTTTTGCAGGCACCGGTCTACTCATTTGTTTTTGGAGGCATTGGTCTACCACCAAACTGCCTTTTTCCACTGATCAGCTGTAGGGCGGCCCGTTGAAGCCCCATGGCAAGAGTTTAAACAGTTTTTTTTCCTTCTAGCCGATCAGCTGGGACTCAGGAGACAGCAATAGATTGGGGGTGGGGCCAAATAAAAGGTAAGAATAACGTGAGGGGGTTGGGGGGGCAGAACCGGTTTAGTGATGTCATATCGTCACCGCTACCGGCTCGACGGAACCGGGCGGAACCCACCACTGCTGTAATGGCCCACTCAGGATAGGCTTCACCTGGGATGGCTACCCTTGCTTTGCAGGAAACTCACAAGGCCCTTCAAATGGGGGATTGTCACAGTTGGGAGCCGTTGATGGGGATTGTGCCTAATTTTATTGCCGTCATTAACCAACCAGCTCATTGGTTAATGTGGGCCTTGAGTGAAAGGAGAAAAAGTATGGGGAGGAAGAAACACATGACTGTGTGATGAAAACAAATGTTTCCTTGGAGTTTTGGCAGTGAGCGTGTTATAGGGAGAAAGCTGGCTTGGTCTTGCATTTTGTTAATGCATTCGCCAAGAAGTTGACTTCTAGTACAGGTAGTCCTCAACTTACGACCACAATGGGGACCAGAATTTCTGTTGTTAAGGCAGTTTTTTAAGTGAGTTGGGTTCGATTTTTGGCCACGGTTATTAAGTGAATCACTGAAGCTTAAATGAATTACATGGGCATTAAGTGAATCTGGCTTCCCCCTATTGGGTTTGCTCATTGGAAGCCACCTGAGAAGGTCACAAATGGAGATCACATGTTCCTGGGACACTGCAACTGTCCTAAATACATGCTTGTTGTCGAGTGCCGGAATTCTGATCACGTGACCGTGGGGATGCTGAAATGGTTGTTAAGTGTGAGGACTGGTTGTACTTTTTTCCAGTGCCGTTGTAACTTTGAAACAAATAATTGTAAATCGGGAACCACCTGTATTACTTGGGTCAGGGTATGAAACCAATGTATTTGCAATGTATGGCTGTGAAAGTTGGACCATAAGAAAGGCTGAGCGCCAAAGAATTGAGGCCTTTGAATGATGGTGCTGGAGAAGACTCCTGCGAGTCCCTTGGACTTCAAGGCAACCAAACCAGTCAGTCCTAGAGGAGATCAACCCTGACTGCTTTTTAGAAGGCCAGATCCTGAAGATGAAACTCAAAATACTTTGGCCATCTAATGAGAAGGAAGGACTCCCTGGAGAAGAGCCTAATGCTGGGAAAGACTGAGGGCAAAAGAAGGGGACAACAGAGAACGAGGTGGCTGGATGGAGTCACTGAAGCAGTCAGCATGAGCTTAAATGGACTCCAGACGATGGTAGAGGTCAGGAAGGCCTGGAGGAACATTGTCCATGGGGGTCGCGATGGGTCGGACATGACTTCACAACTAACAACAACAACAAATGAAACCAAGGAGGTCCTGAGCTATATTCATTGCTCATATGACATAATTAGACACTGTAATTGAATCTCGGTAAATAGCAATAGCACGTAGACTTATATACCGCTTCATAGTGCTTTACAGACCTCTCTAAGCGGTTTACAGAGTCAGCATTTTGCTCCCAACAATCTGAGTTCTCATTTTACCCACCTCGGAAGGATGGAAGGCTGAGTCAGCCTTGAGCCTGGTAAGATTCGAACTGGCAAATTGCAGGCAGCTGGCAGGCAGCAGATGTAGCCTGCAGTACTGCGCTCTAACCACTGCGCGCCCCATGGCTCTTCAGTTCATGGTTAAGCTTCATTGACATCTGAGTAGCCATCACAGTTGATGTTGACCCTGCTTACTTCACAAGGTAGTTGTCAGAAGGAAGTGGAATAAGGAAAGTGGAAAAGGAGCCTGGTGGCGTAGCTGATTAAGCACTGTTACAGTGCACCAGCTGCCTGCAATTACTGCAAGTTCAAATCTCACCAGGCTCAAGGTTGACTCAGCCTTCCATCCTTTCTAAGGTAGGTAAATTGAGGACCCAATTTGTGGGGGCAATAAGCTGACTTTGTATAAATATACAAAAGTATGAAGGCTATTGCTTAATGCATTGTAAGCCGCCTTGAGTCTCCGGAGAAGCGCGGCATATAAATCAAAATAAAAAAATAATAATAATAAATCTTGTGCTGCTCCCCAATCACTTTTTCAACAATGGACAGAGGGAGATAAATAAGTTCCAGGATACAATTGTTAGGCATTTTGTAATTAGGAACAAAGTGCAGATTGTGGCTCAGATCGGCGTCATTCACACCACACAATTCACTTTATTACTGAACTAACTAGTTTTCTGGCCTTGCACCATATATTGGACCATAAATAAGAGAAAACGCTAGGTTTGCACAGCCTGTTTGGCCACAAAAAACACACACACACACCCTCTAATCCAGTTTAAAGCTAAATCTTATACATAAAATGTTTGTTTTTGTTTGTTTGCAATCGGATTTTGCCTGTTGTACCAATGCAACCGCCATGTTTTTAGCTGACCTAATTAAAGCATGTGGATGCAACGTGTGAGTCTTCTGGGCAAAGACTACATACCCATATAGATAAAAGTGATTTACATAATCCTGCGCTCCTACTGCTTTTTATAGATGCATCTTGGGGCGCCCATGTGCTTGGGATACTGAACATCTGCTCAGCTGATCACAGGCTTGAGATATGAGATGGGACACTGGTGGCAGCTGCAGCTGCCTTTAAAAAAAGGAAATCTTCAAAGAATTGACGATGTGCCATCAAATTGGTGTTGACTCTCTTCAGAGACGTGTGGATAGATTTATTCCACCATGATTTGTCCTTATCCTGGTTTTCAGGTCTTCCAATGGTGTACCGTCATTCACCGTAGCAATAGACTGATATACCACTTCATAGTGGTTTACTCTAAGCCAGTGTTTCTCAACCTTGGTAGCTTGAAGATGGGTGGACTTCAACTCCCAGTATCCCCCAGCCAGCAGCGCTGGCTGGGGGATTATGGGAGTTGAAGTCCACCCATCTTCAAGCTACCAAGGTTGAGAAACACTGCTCTAAGCCCTCTCTAAGCAGTTTACAGAGTCAGCGTATGGCCCCCAACAATCAGGGTCCTCATTTTACCGACTTAGTCAGAAAAGGAGGGTGCATGAGTCATGTTAACAACTGTAGTGATTCACTTAACAACTCTGAAAAAAATTGGGCATGTCTCATTTAACAACCATCTTGTTACGCAATGGAAATTCTGATAATAAGACGAAGACTAGACGTGAATGCCCAGAATCTGATGAGATGCAACATTCACATGAAGATGTCTCATGTCTCAGATGTTGCCTTATACTCACGACAGGAAATAGAGATATATCTAATTTCAGGATCCATTTGGGATTGCCGGCATTTCCATCAATTGTTGGGCATTCACTGTAACACAACAACAGCATCATTAAAAAAAAACCAACAATAACTCTGCATAACCATGGTGTCTGTTTTCTTCCAAAGAGCACGAACAAGACAGCGTTCAAGAATTCATGGTGTGTTGAAAAAGAGGAAGATCAGTTATGCATAAATTGCTCAGGGAGTATAAAATGTAGTTACTAAAAGTTTGGAAAGATTTTCAAGCCCATCCAACTGCAGATGCAGTTTTTCTGATGCAGTCAGGAATATTCTGAGAGCGATGCGACAGCCACAATTGCATTCTTGTATAATTTTATGATGATCCCAGTTGAGAAAGGACAGGGATGACTCACCTTTTTCTCTTTGTGTGCCCGTTTCTGGACTTCCCAAACTTCCAGAAGGCCCATTTTTTGCCCTCCCCAGGCTCCGGAGGCTTTTCTAGAGCCTCTGGGAGAGCGAAAACGGCCTCCCTCGAGCTCTGGAGGCCCTCCAGAGGCCAGAAATGGGCTTGTTTCCAGACTTCCGGAAGGCCTGTTTTTCGCCCTCCCCAGGCTCTGCGCGGGTCCTGCACTTACCTGGCATCCAAAACAGGCCATGTGGAGACTCCTGGGAGCCTTCAGGGCCCAAAAATGGGCCATGGGTGTGTGTGTGCGCCACACACCCCCATGTTCCCCCCACTCCCCCGTGCATGCACATGCTCCCTCGCGCCCCCCCCGTGCATGCACACACGACGCCCTCTGTGCATCCCGAAAATCAGCTGGCCAGCGGGAGGTGCGCGCACATGCACAGTGGACCTGAGCTGGGCGACGGCTCGCGTGCCTGCCGAGAAGGCTCTGTGTGCCAGGTGTGGCAAGCATGCCATAGGTTCGCCGTCATGGAAATAGGGCATTATAAAGTTAGAAAAAACTCAGAAGAGGGACTGTAGGATTGGAGCCTTTACCAGAGGCATTTTTTAATTAAATGATGCATGGGCGGGATAGCCCTTCCCTTCCCTTCCCTTCCCTTCCCTTCCCTTCCCTTCCCTTCCCTTCCCTTCCCTTCCCTTCCCTTCCCTTCCCTTCCCTTCCCTTCCCTTCCCTTCCCTTCCCTCTCTTCCCTTCCCTTCCCTTCCCTTCCCTTCCCTCTCTTCCCTTCCCTTCCCTTCCTTCTCTTCTCTTCTCTTCTCTTCTCTTCTCTTCTCTTCTCTTCTCTTCTCTTCTCTTCTCTTCTCTTCCCTTCCCTTCCCTTCCCTTCCCTTCCCTTCCCTTCCCTCTCTTCCCTTCCCTTCCCTTCCCTTCCCTCTCTTCTCTTCCCTTCCCTTCCCTTCCCTTCCCTCTCTTCTCTTCTCTTCCCTTCCCTTCCCTCTCTTCTCTTCCCTTCCCTTCTCTTCCCTTCTCTTCTCTTCTCTTCTCTTCTCTTCTCTTCTCTTCTCTTCTCTTCTCTTCCCTTCCCTTCCCTTCCCTTCCCTCCCTTCCCTTCCCTCCCTTCCCTTCCCTTCCCTTCCCTCTCTTCCCTTTCCTTCCCTTCCCTCTCTTCCCTTTCCTTCCCTTCCCTTCCCTTCCCTTCCCTTCCCTTCCCTTCCCTTGAGCTTAGTTCTCTTCTTGCAGATGTTTCATTACCAAACTAGGCAGCATCATCAGTGCTAGCCTCCCTCCCTCCCTCCCTCCCTCAGGATCCAGAACACACAAAAAGAAACCACTTTTACAACCCATAATGCTTACGAATGTGTTGCCGCGAAGGATAGTACTCTTTAAAAGCCCACTTCCCACTTAAATTCTGTGGTGGGAGGGCTGGGGCTGTGTCGTGAACATAGACAGGGTTGACAAGGATCAGGTTTCAAAATGATCATGCTGGGGTTAGGGTTTTTCTTCAGTGCTTAATCTTGGTTCAGCTTATTTTGGAGAACGCAGGATCGTTTTAATATATTTTCTGCCTCAAAATGGGAAGAAAACACATAGTTCATGTTCAGCAATTGCCCGGCTAAGTTTTGTTGGCGCCTGAGGTTGCCCCCAGCTCTTCCCCACCCCCTCCCCAAAGTAGAGGGCCTTAAAAAGTTTAGAGAAATGAGAAGAGAGAAACTTTCGAAGGATTGTTAGCTGTGAGGTATTAATAGAGCCAGTTGGCATGAGAGTGACTACGGCAGATCTTATATACAGGAAATCTTGAAATTCAGCAAATTTTCACTCTTCTCTTTTATGAACTGGCATACATATGCATATCAAAAGTCCCTGGTTTTATCTTCTGGGAGAGTTCTTATTAGAAACTTTCCATTCCTGGGGAGGGAGGAGGGGTGGGGCAGCGGAAAAACAAATGCATTTTGGTTCTTTATTCTCTGGAAAAAAAAAAAAATCAAAGTACCAAGATTCTTTTGAACTGCTTAGATGAAAGGCACTCTGGAAATGCAGAATACCATTTAGTTCTGTTTATTTGCTGCCTTATGCAGCTGTTCCACTCAAGGCTGGGCTTAAGCTCTTATAAGGACCTGCTATCCAGAGGTTGGTGGGCTGAGAAATATAGAAAGGGAATCCGGCAGCTAAAGATGGGAGCGAAGTATACTGGCCTTCACCATTCTCATCCCAGCTTGTTTTTTGGGCTGTGCCTCCGGCAACCATGGGATTTTTTCTAGTCCTTCTGTGTTGGATGTCAGAGTGGAGTGGAGCGGAATGGAATGGAATGGAATGGAATGGAATAGAATAGAATATTGGCCAGTTGTGATTGGACACACATAAGCTCTCAGTATACATACAAACCAGTGTGGGTTTCACTTACCTTAGCTGCCGGTTCGCTCGTGCGCGTGCCACTTCTGCACATGCACAGAGCGTATTGGATGACATTTGGGCGGGTGGGCAGAGCCTCCCACCGCCACTGCTACCGAACCGGGGCGAACCGCTAGCAACCAACCACTGATACAAACAACAAAGTATTATAATCACTGTACATACAAAAATACAAACAACATGTACATACTAACAACAAGTGTATATACAAACAACAAGGCAATATAATCATAAGATATCAATAGGAGAATGAAGTAGAAAAGATGAGAAGGATATTCGGTTCATTACTGGTTCCCATCCCAAAGGGGTTTGGGAGGACTTTGGCAGACCTCAAGTTACACGTAGAAGATATTGCTGGAGGTGTGTTAGCAGCGGGACGTACAACGTTATCCATAGAATGATGAAATAGTTGCATCACAGCTGTTATTGTTTTGAGGTTTCTTCCCCTTTCTTTTTCTTCTTTCTTTACTCAGCATTGTGGACTTACTCAGCAATTGAAGCTTGGCATGTGTGTTGTTTAGGGGGCGAGTTTCTCCTAGAAGCCTTTAAAGTAATTTTTAGAGAGCTCCCAAATGTTGAGGTCCTTGAAACCTGCCAATCCTTATTTTGACATTGCTTCGGATATTTAAGGATTGGCCCTCCCAACTAAAACATGGAAATAGAAGGGACAATTATGCATTTTCCTAAACTGGGTAACTGAAAGGCCTTTTGAGTGATTTGTGGTTTTCTTTTTCTGAATTCAATTATATTTTTCTAGTAGTATCACTTTAATCGTAAAGGCTGGCATGCTTTCCCAGCAGTCAAAAAGAAGTACTTTTTAAAAAATTGCCCGAGTGATTAGAGTTCTCCCATAAGATTTTTCTCTCTTTCCTCCCAATGGCTATTAGTGCTGTATTAGTACTATAACAACAACAATAGCAATAATGACGATAATGATCAAGAACCAGAAAACTATATCAGCAAAGATATAAGGGACCTAATCTATTTATTTCCTATCCTTATAGCCCAAGTGTATTCATCTCTACACCAAAGTTGAGTTAGGTGGGACTTAACTCTCACAATGGATTGCAACTTCAAGGTTAGAATAGTACCAGGTAGTAGTTCTATGTTCTAATTTCTATTAGTAGTTCTAATATTGTCATAATTCTATGAATAGAATGAAGTCTGAAACTTTAATAGCTTAAACTGGTCAATTAGGTAGATCTTTTAAAACGGAGTCCTTTAACAGGATCCATACATATGGAAGTAATATTCTTAAATATTTTGATTTTGATGAAGGACAACAAGCTTAGATAAGCAATGTTTTAAAATACACATTTTCTTTCCAATCGAAAATAATTTTGATGATTTTTAAATTTAAGAAAAATCACATTTACAGCGACTTTCAGATTTCCCCAAGATTTAATTCTGAATTTGTCTTAAAGATTAAAACAAAATATAATCTGAGTTCAAAATTTCTTTCCTAAAGCAGCTGTATTTAATTTAGAATGGACTAATTTGGGAAATACCAACACACAGCCAACACACACTGGCTTGATTTCTGTGTGGTTTACTGATCGGCAATAAGACAGGCAGAGATTCAACAACGCAACTGCATGCATGATCTGGGAAACGCGTGGAATCAAGATTTTGCCTGATGCCTAGGTCCCACATAGGTGGTTTGGAATCCATAGTCAAATTATAGGAGACCAGTGGATCAGAAGTTCAGAAAAATAGGGTACAGCAGTGGCAAAGAGCCACATGAGGTCAACAACAGTCCAGAAGGTCAGAGAGAGGATAGCCAGCTGGAGTGAAGCCAAAAGAAGGATAGAGGAATCCCAGTTGGTGAGTTGTTTCTGAAGAGAGCCATCATCACTAGTGGTTCTTAAATAGTCCAGAAGCAGGTGTGGCTCTTTCATGGGCATTAGAATCTTCTACTTCTCAAGGAACTGAGCAGATCCTCTCCAAAGCTGGTTCCTCACCAGCAGATTCCTTCTGCACCTCCTCCTGCTTAGAATAGAATAGAATAGAATAGAACAGAACAGAACAGAACAGAACAGAACAGAACAGAACAGAATTCTTTATTGGCCAAGTGTGATAGGACACACAAGGAATTTGTCTTGGTGCATACGCTCTCAGTGTACATAAAAGATACATTGGTCAAGAATCATAAGGTACATCACTTAATGATAGTCATAGGGAACAAATAAGCAATTAAATCATATTAGGAAACAGTCAATATAAATCATAAGGATACCAGCAACAAGATTACAGTCATACAGTCATAAATGGGAGGAGATGAGTGATAGGAACTTCTGCTGACTTAGCCTCCAGTGGTTGATTACTGATTCCTGAGGCTGGCAACTTGCCGGACCAGGCTTCTGAGCCTATGATTCAGAGGGCTTGGAAGAATCCATTTTAGATGCCTGATCTGTAACACGGTGTTAATGTGTATTAGAAAAATGCAGAATGGCTTCCGTAGGAGTGAACTTATGGTCCATTCCTTATGGAGGAATGGAAAAAGAAACTTTCAGGTAGCTGAGATTTGAGTTGCCTTCAAAACAAGAGGTGGTTGTTGTTAGTTATGAAATCATGTCCAGCCCATTGTGACCCCATGGACAATGTTCCTCCAGGACTTCCTGTCCTCCATCATCCTCTGGAGTCCATTTAAACTCACACCGACTGCTTCAGTGACTCCATCCAGCTACCTCATTCTCTGTTGTCCCTTTCTTCTTTTGCCCTCAATCGTTCCCAGCATTAATCTCCTCTCCAGTGAGTTCTTCCTTCTCATTAGGTGGCCAAAGTATTTTGAGTTTCATCTTCAGGATCTGGCCTTCTAAAGAGCAGTCAGGGTTGATCTCCTCTAGGTTTGACGAGTTTGATCACCTTGCAGTCCAAGGAACTCTCAGGAGTCTTCTCCAGCATCAGAGTTCAAAAGCCTCAATTCTTTGGCACTCAGCTTTTCTTATGGTCCAACTTTCACAGCCATACATTGCAAACAAGAGGTAGCATCTTATCGTGGTATCTCCATGACGTGTGTCCTTATAGTCTCTCCAAAACCATCTTGTAAAATAGGTCATTATTATGACAAATAGCTGGCTCCCCCAGAAGTCACAAAGCCATCCTGTGATAAAGGCTCCCCACTGCATCCTCCAGTGTTTTTCAAACTTGGCACCTTTTAAGATGTGTGAACTTCAAGTCTCCAGAATTCCCCAGCCAGCTTTAAGAAGTCCACACGTCTTAAAGGTGAGAAGTCTGAAAAACACAACTTTATATCAATTGTGTTCTTCTGCACAATGGAATTCTCCATATCTACTCCTGCTGGGTTCATCAAATGGACTCCCATTTCATGCTGTCTAGTTCTCATCAACTTTTCTTTAGGATCCATTCCCAAAGGAAGGAGAGTTGGGAGAGATCCCCTGGAGTTCTACTTTCTAGGACCACCCTTTTTTCATTGCGATGATTGGAATTGAACCATCTCTGGAGACTTCAGAAACTCGGGTCAATTGCAAGATCTAATCTGGGTCAATCATCCGGACCAGAGGTTTACTCTTCCAAGCTTTTGCTCTCATACTGGAGCCCATCCCCAGGGAACTTCTCTCTATTGGAATATGTGCTTTGGCCTATTCTCTGCATTGTATTTATGTGGTGCCTTCCTATTGGTTGATTGGCATGTTGATGACTGGCGATTGGCTATTGTTTCCTTGTGCTGCCAGGTCCTCGGCCCCTAAGTACCTGATCTCTTGTTCAGAGATCTCCAATCTTGATAACTCTACAACGTGTGGACTTCAACTCCCAGCATGGCTGGCTGAGGAATTCTGGGATTTGAAGTCCACACGTCGTAAAGTTATCAAGGTTGGAAGACCCCTGCTCTTGTTCACTGACAAGGGGCTCGTTTCCCAAGCTTCAATCATTTAAATCACTCAGATCAATTACCCAGTTCACACTTTGCTCTAAAAAGAAGCTTTCTCTCCAATTTTTATTAGCCCTGTGCCATCCTACTCTTAGAAGGGATAATACCTGTGCCTTCTTTTCTAGTTACTTTATGCTCCCAAAGGAAGAATGGCAAATTTAAACCAGTGCTGGACTTTTGCTTCCTCAACTGCTTTTTGATGGGGTCTTGCTTCAGGATTTTAATTGTTTCCAGCTTTCCTCTCCTAGAGAACAGAGGGCATATATTATGAGGACCATGTGCCATCCAGTCATTGTCGACTCCTAGTGATTTTATGTGATTCCAGTGGTGGGTTCCTCCTGGTTCGGCCCGGTTTGGCCGAACCGGTAGCGGTGACGATATGACGTCACCGAACTGGTTCCCCCCCCGCCCTCCCACCCCCCCCACCCCCACGTTATTCTTACCTTTTATTTGGTCCCACCCCCAATCTATTGCTGCCTCCTGAGTCACAGCTGATGACTAGAGGGAAAAAAACTGTTTAAACTCTTGCCGAGGGGCTTCAAAGGGCCACCCTACGGCTGATCAGTGTTAAAATCAAACAAATGAGTCGGGTCGTAAGTGCGAGGACTGGTCGTAAGTACAAGGACCTTTCAGAAATGATTCTAACTAGCTAGCCATGCCCACCTAGTCACATGACCTCCAAGCCACACCCACAAAATAAGCCACGCCCACAGAACCGGTAGTAAAAAAATTTAGAACCCACCCCTGTGTGATTCCCCCCATGATGATGATCTGTCCCTAACTGAGCCCTTCAGGTCTTCCAATGGGGCACTCGTTGTCCACTGTAACTGAGTCCATCCATCTTTCCGCTGGTCATCCTCTTCTTCTTCTCCTTCCTTCTACCTTTCCCAACATTGCAGTCTTTTGCAGAGAGTTGGATCTTCTCATAATGTATCCGAAGTAGAATAATTTCAGCTGGTTCATCAATGCCGCTAGGTTATTTTCATGTTTGCATAGAACCCTGCATTGTCTCTTCCTTTCTTTTTATAGTAAATGGATCCATCAACCAATTTCGCATTCAGTCCCTTCCACAGGGCCTGGGAACATTTTCTAAGTTACGAGTGCCCCTTGTCCTTTTCCTCTGTGCCTCCGAGTCACAATTCTGTTTTGTTATGTAACTGGCTGGCTTCTTGCCACATACTACCATTTAGAGCTATGCTCTTTTTTCTTATTACGCTGCCTCTGCCTTGGGGTCATTCATGAAAAGTTCTTCCTTTCCTTGCAAGCTACCCAGTTTGCAAGCAAATAAAGATATCAATCAGAGGAGACTCCATACCAGCAGTCCTCTAATTCTGAATGCTTCAATAACTCAACCCAAATTTCTTCCTCTTGCTAAAGTCAGAGCTTGTATGTCTATGGAGAGTCTCAACCACCCAGGTCATGGTTGTCTCAAAGGTACTTTTTTCCAAAAAGGCAGCTGGACTTTCTTGCTTTATTTCCTTTGAAAATATTTAGCTTCTCATCCAAGCACCATCTTTAGTGCAGCTGGTGATGCCGCCGTTGTCTGGCTTCTGGATTACATCAAAAAACTCAGGATATCACAACAATAGAACTCAGGATGTTAACACACAGCCCATTACCCAGGTCGTTAAAACACAAAAGACTAATGGGCACACATCAAGGACCTCACCCACACAGGATATTACGAAACAGCTGACTAATCTGCAAACATCAACTCCATCAACTAATCAGGATGTAACAACACAGGCAACCAAGTCGCTCACAGCAACAAAGCCAGCACCCCACACCTCCCCTCCAGTATTTATAGAGAGACGGCAGCTCCGATCACGCTTTCCTCGCACAAGCACGAAGCCGAAGACACCAGCCTGAAGATGACGAGTGGGACCTCGTCGAAACGTCACCAAGATACTCTCAATCTTACACAGGAAAAGACCCGAATACACCAAAACTTGCATACCTCTCCCTCCAGTCAGTTAGAACTGAAGAAGCTTCTTGGATGAGAAACGAAACATTTTTAAAGAAAAACCCCCCAAGAAAGTCCAGTTACCTTTGAGAAAAAGCATCTTTGCGTCAGAGCCTGTATCATTCTCTGAATTTTGGGCCACGTGGCAGCTGCTACTTCAAGGATTGCTACTCAATATATAAACTCCCTGCGGGCATCATGTCTCTGTTCAGTTTCTTGGTAGACAGACATAGGACATCTCTTCTTCCTGGTCCTTTCCTGCATCAAGTAATTTCTACATTGATAGTTAAATCAGAGAGTTTTATTGAGAACATTACCTTTGCACTTCCTTTCTCAGTGCATGGAGAATTCACAAAGTTGACAAATTTTGATATAGATTAAAGTTTAATTATTCCAAGTTGACAAGGGTTACAGGTAGTCCTCGATTTATGACCAGTGGTGAGATTCAAATAATTTAACAACCGGTTCTCTGCCCTAATGACCGGCTGGGTGGGTGTGGCCATGGTGGGCGTGGCCAGGGCTGCATGACAGGCAGCACTCGGCCTCCCGCACCCCCCTGGGAGCAAAAATGGGCTCGGGGGGGCGCACCCCCACGCCCTGTTTTGGGCCTAGTAGGCCTCTGTGCAGCCTCCTGGGAGCAAAAGCGTGGGGGAGGGGGCACACCATACCTCCCTGTGCCCCGTTTTGGGCCTAGTAGGCCTCCCTGCACTTATCTGGGAGTCAAAATGGGGTGTATGGGGACTCCTGGAAGGGGCAGGGGCCAGCCAGCAATTTAACTACCAGTTCTCTCAAACCGGCTGAATCCCACCACTGCTTACGGCCTCTCGTTTAGCGACTGAATTTACAGCAGTATTGAAAAAAGTGACTTACAACCTGTACTTGCACTTTTGATTGTCCCAGCACTCCCATGTTCATGGGATCAAAATTTGGGCACTTGGCAACCAGTGTGTACTGTATTTATAATATTTGTAGTGTTCCTGGAGTCATGTGATCACTATTTGTAACCTTCCCAGCTGGCTTCCGATGAGCAAAATCAATGTGAGGAGCTGGATTCTCTTAACAACCACATGATTCATTTAAGATCTGCAGTGATTAGCTTAACAACCGTGGCGCAAAAAGTTGCAAAATTGGCCACGACTCAACAACTACCCGGCTTCGTAATGGAGATTCTGGTTCCAATTGTGGTCATACATTGAGGACTACCTGTATCTGTAAGAGCGAGAAGATCCCAAAGGCCATAAGCAGACACATAATGTGTATGTGTGTGAATTTACAGATAACCACGCAAAGCATTGTAGGTAGATAGATAGATAATTCATTCTTCTGTGCCAGAGAACATTCTTCAATTGGGCTCTCCTTTTTCTTATCCACACTGGTTCTTAGATCGAAGGAGAAGGACTGGCATTCCTAAAGGAACTTCAATGGTTGATGGGGTCTTCCCACTCTTAATCCAGCACCTCCTCCAAGTGTGGATCCTTGGTGCTCTCTGAGTTTGGTTGTTTTCTTGCGGACATTTCATGACCCAAATTAGGTAACATCATCAGTGCATCAGATGATGTTACCTACTTTGGGCAATGAAACATCTGCAAGAAAACTCAGATGTTTTCTGAGCTCAGAGGGCACCAAGAACTCCTCATTTTGAGCTACAAATATTCTCCTTTATTGATATCTTCAACAGTACATCACTAAGGCTGAATGAGAAGAATTGGTCCCAAGTCATCAACTGGCTTCTATACATAGGAGAGATCTAGAACCTGGCCCTCCTCATTTATAATCTAGGACCTTCGCCACTACGCTGCATTAGCCTGACATATCTCATGGTCTCCATTTTACTTTTTCACATAAACAATGTAAGGGAATTGGGAATTTTCTCTCCTCACATACCATTTTCCACTCGTCTCTTATGATCAACATTACTTTTGTTTCCTAATTTTTGGGTCTGTCTCCACTATTCATTTCTTCACGTCTTCAATCCTTACTTACCTGAAGTAGGGACACATTTAAACCATATGGCATTAACGCTACAACCTAGAAGGTGCGAAATGTGGCTTTGATTTGTACGATTTGTTGGTGTTTGGCCAATATGCAGAATGGTGGCTAGTTTACTTAATATATTTCGGCAGCCTCTTGAGGCGTTTTTGAGCTAAAAAGCTTGAAAATTGTACAGGCAATATTGGATTTTTTTTTAAACAAAAAATTAAAATGTGCTCTATTTGGTTGCGGCCTTGAGTATTTTACTCCTCTGAGTAAATAAATAATCAGGCACATTATTAAATACCTGTTTCTTCCAGGTTTTTGATGTCCTCTCCAGAAACATTTTTTTTTCTCTCTCTAGAAGTATCGAGGGAGGGAAAAAGGGGTGGGAGGACCTTTCAGTATTTTAGTTTTACCTTTTTCTCCTTCTTCACTTCCATTCCCCATACAGATGAGCTTTGAAAAGCGTCTTTATTCCATTTGACTGTGCTATTATGTGCCCAGGCATTCAATAGGACTTGTGATTTATGATATGTATGCGGCCTTTGTTGTACTTTCTTCTGTCATTTATCAGAACGAGGAGCTGGGTTTGATAATTCTTGGCAAATGGCTTTTTCAGTTTAGAATGTCAGCTGTCACCCTGTCAGGAAAAGTTATTTCTGTGGGGACAATCTCTCTCCCTCTCCCCCCCAAATTCCCTTATTAATAAGGCAGCGATCCTGGCTCTTTATTGTGGCTCCTTGCTAAGGAATACTTGCTATGAGGCTGGAGAAGTGCAGCTTGCAAAAACTCCTCGGGATGATGCACTTCAGAATTTTAACCTCTGTGTCTAAAAGTACAGGTGGCCTTCAACTTATGAACACCGTTGAGCTCAAAATTTCAAACTGCTAAGCAAGACAGTTGTTAAGGGTAGGAAAAGGTTCATGGACTGATGAGCAGTTGGGTGAATGTCTTCCACAATGTTAGGAAATCCAGATGCGGGGAATACATTTTTAGTATGGAAGTCTCATTCTCATTAGGGATGGTAGGTAGGTAGTTCTCGATTTACAACCACAGTTGGGACTGGAACCTCTGTCGTTAAGCGATGCGGTTGGTAAGCAAGGCTTGCCTGATTTTATGAGCTTTTTTGGGGGGAAGGGATCACAGTTGTGAAGGAAATCCAGCTTCCCCCATTGACTTGGCTTGTTGGAAAGCCTCTAGGAAGATCATAAACGGTGTCTCAAAGGTGGCCTTTTTTTTTCTCTTTTAAAAAAACAACTGGACTGTCTTTTTCCTTGAGGAAGAAGAAATCGTTTCGCTTCTCATCCAAGAAGTTTCATCAGTTCTGATGGTGGGGGTGGGGGTGGGGAATGGAAGGATAGGTACTGACAGTTGAGACTGGATGGTGTATGTGTGTGATGGCCTGGGGCATGGCACGAAAGCAACATAGCCAGAGAACAGGTCTAACTTCCCTTTATTGCTCCAACTTTGCCCCCAAACGTCCCCACGTTTACTACAAGTCCTGGAACAAAGCTCTCACACGCACTTTCAGCAGCCTCTGGCTGCAAGTAGTCCAGTAAGCAAGTTTAGCCAAACAGTAACCAGGTTCAGCAGTCCAATAAGCCAGGGTTAGCCAAACAGTAACCTCCAGGCGTCAGCAAGTGCACACAAGGCTCCATAGATTCAATGATTGTTCCCAACAAATACCCCTCCCACCAGCACCTCCTTACATCTCAGTCCCCAGGTATGCCTTGTGAAGGGGGGCGGGGCACTCTCCTCCCTCTTAGCAGGCTCAGTCTGCGTTCTCACCTTCTCTCTTCTCTGCGTGCTCTAGGATCAGGAGGGGGTGGTCCTTGCTCTTCGCCTGAGCTCTGTCTCTCCTGCTCCTCCCTGTCTGCAATCCTTTCTAATCCTGAAAAACCTTGCCTGGATTGATTCTGCCCTTCCCCAGTTTCCTCCAAGGCCAACGGAGCCGCCCTCTCTATCTCGGTTCTTGTTCCAGCTCATCTTCTTCCACAGATTGAGACTCTGACAGAGATAAATATCATATGAAAATACCAGCATGGTTATCAACAATGGAAGCATTAATACATCCAAATATTATTAATATTAGAAATATTCTTAGATATAAGGATATCTTAACAGACAAGCGGGAATTGAAAGGGAAACAAGAAATAGAAGAACAAGGGATTGAGTTGGATTGGTATACACATATGCAAATTTGAACAAGATATGAAAAAGATGCTAAATTATATGGTTTTTATGTAGAAATGACAGAACTGGATAAGATACAGGAAGAGATGAACACATAATTAATATATATGTGTATATATATATATATATATATATATATATATATATATATATATATACACAATTATTTACTTAGTATTTAATTAGGAGAAGAACAGGTAAAAGAAACTATAGGTTGGGCAAAGAATTTTGGATACTCAATTGAGTTAGATAAATGGCAATAGCTATGGGAAAGAAATTATAAATTAACAATGTCCACAGCATATTAGGAAAATCAATATAAAATGTTTTATAGATGGCACATGTCTCCTGAAAAATTGGCAAGAATGTTTAAAGATAAATCTGCAAAATGTTGGAAATGTCATCAGTTACCAGGATCGTATTATCATATGTGGTGGACATATCCAGAAGCGAGGAATTATTGGATGAAAATTAAAACACGGTTAGAAGAAATGACACAACAACATATAGATTTAAAACCTGAACTGTTCCTATTGGGTTTGTTACCAGAGAAATTTAGTAAGGAAAATATATACTTGGTTGTACATATGTTAACTGCCGCGAGGATAGTATTTGTGCAAAGATGGAAAGCAGAGAAAATTCCTATGGAGAAAGAAATAATTAAGAAAATATTGGATTGTGCAGAAATGAATAGACTGACTTTGATACTTAAAGAAAGAGAAGAATCGGAATATTATCAGATTTGGGGGCAATTTTATTATTGGCTGGAGAAGAGATCTACATAGAGTAATAGTGTAAAGAAAGGTGGGGGAAATGTTATAACAAAGGAAATGACAAATATCAAGTTATGAGAAATGATTGAGGAGTAGGGAGAAGACACAAAAGATGTACTCAGATGATACGCTGATGGATTGATTATGTATTGTATGTTTGTTTGTTTATAAAAATAAATACTTTTTTGAGGAAAAAAAATTTCTTGACGGGCATGACAGGGGGATGGAAGGATAAGTTCTGATAGGATGGTGGGTGGAGGGATGAAAGAGTTGTATTTCTTTGCAGTCATCAGGTTGTTAGCATTCTCTCTCAGAGCCATTGAGGGCACTTGAGGGTTTATCTGTGCCCTCAGGGTCACCTGAATCAGGGTGCAATTGGTTGTGGAATATGGTTGGAGCTGCCGAAAGGGTTGCGTTGCAAACCGGAAATAGATTCTGCCCCCCTCTGGCGGATGAAGCTGCTGATGAAGCTTCTTGGATGAAAAGCGAAACGTCTTCCTCAAGGAAAAAAACAGTCCAGTTGGCTTTTGTAAAAAAAAGCACCTTGGAGATCTGGATGTCTGAGAATCTCCAAGATGTCATAAACGGTGATGGGTATGACCTGGAATGCTTCAACCATCAGAAATACCTGCCGGTTGCCGAGTGCCCAAATTTCAATCACGTGATCGTGGGGATGCTGCAAGAGTCATAAATGAGAGGACTGGTCATAAGTCACGTTTTCAGTGCTGTTGTCAAATGGTGGTCAGTCAAGGACCACCTGTGTTACCCTCACATCTGAGATCAGGGCTTGGGCAAAACAGAGGTGGCATGCTGGTTGGTTGTGAGTTCAAATCCTCGCATAGAGTTGCTGTTTTGTTCGGCTCTCTTTTCTACCTGAGCCATTTCTATCAAGGTCTGTCATTTTAATGGATACAGGTAGTCCTCGACCTACAGCCACTATTGAGCTCGGAATTTATGTTGCTGAGTGAGATATTTGTTTTGGCCCATTTAACAAATTTTCTTGCTACATTTGTTAAGTGAATCAGATTAACTATTGGAAGGGTCCTTGTAGGTCCATGGTTGTTAAGTGAATCTGGTTTCCCCATTCACTTTGCTTGTCAGAAGGTCGCAGAAAATGATCACATGACCTCAGGACACTGCAACCATCATATGAATATGAATCAGCTGTCAAGCTTCCGAATGTAAATTATATGACCGTTGGGATGCTGCAGCGGTTGTTAAGTGTGAAAAACGGCCATAAGTCACTTTTTTTAGTGCCATTGTAACTTTGAATGGTTACTAAATGAACTGTTGAGGACTACCTGTATATGAGTAACACCCCCACACCCCCACACCCATACATCCACCCACCCACACAAACACACACACACCAGTGGTGGGTTCCTCCCGATTCGGCCAAGCCGGTAGCTTTGACGATATGACGTCACCGAACCGGTTCTCTTTGTTCGGGAGCTGGGCCCTCTTGCCCCCCGCCCCCTGCGTTATTCTTACCTTTTATTTGGCCCCGCCACCAATCTATTCGCTGCCTCCCGAGTCCCAGCTGATTGGGTAGAAGGAAAAAAACTGTTTAAAATCTTGCCGTGGGGCTTCAAAGGGCCACCCTACAGCTGATCAGTGTTAAAAGGCAATGTGGTGGTAGACCAGTGCGCTCGAAAAACAAATGGATAGACCGGTGCCTCCAAAAACAAATGGGTAGACCGGTGCCTCCAAAACAAATGAGTAGACCGGTGCCTCCAAAAACAAATGGGTAGACTGGTACGGCTCTGCAAGCAGTTAAAAGCCTAGTAGACCAGTACTTCTGCTAAATCCTAAAGAATTGTCACATGACCATCAAACCACGTCCACAAAATAAGCCATGCCCACAGAACCGTTACGAAAAAATGTTAGAACCCACCCCTGACACACACACACACACACACACACACACAGACACAAAATCTACACTACACTACACTACACTACACTACACTACACTACACTACACTACACTACACTAATGTCTATGGAGCTTCCCAATAGCCCTAAAGGTGGTTGAAACATTCCTGAAGAAACCATAATGGCTTCCAGATTAGGGAATACTGTCTCTCCAGAAGTATGTGAAGGCCCCACCATGCTCTTATTCCTGAAGAAGGTTGAAATGGTTTTATTTATATATTTGTTTGTTTACATAAATTCAACCTCTCCAGCTGCCCACTCTTGCTGGACTCTGGGCAGCTCAGAAGGTTTTATTGTACGGATTTATTACCAGGATTTATTCCCACATGCCTTTGGTCCCAGCTGTGAACACCTGTCTTTGGTTTTATTTGAGTTTACTTTTGATTGTTGGAGTTATTTTTTCCCCCTTTCTTTTTGATCTTGCTCTGATTTACTTACTGTTACATTTTTTTTTGTTTTCCTTTTTATTGAGGTTGGAATTGGGGCGGGTTACAAATGGTGTAATAAAAACAACACACTTTGTTGTGATTGGGCCTATTGTGATGTCTGAAACTGGAACATAGATTAAAGTGTTTGAGAGCATGGCTTGGGTCAGGCAGGGGCATCTGTAGGTGTAGTGGGAGTCCACATAACTTAAAGAATGCCGGCTGGGGAATTTTGGGAGCTGAAGTCCGCACAATTTAAAGTTGCAGAGATTGAGAAATGCTGGGTTATTTTCTTTCTGGAGTCCCTGCCAGGGCTGTTTCTTGATCTGGTCTACCTCAGATCTACCAGACTCCAGTTCTGTCACCAAACACCCACCTTCTGTACAGATAGTCCTCGACTTCTGACCATAAATGACCCCCAAATTTCTGTTGTAAATGAGGAAGTTGTTAAGTGAATTTTGCCCCATTTTACCACCTTTGTTGCAGTGGTGGGTTTCAGATTATTTTACTACCGGTTTGCCACGCATGGGCCCGGCCTCAACAACGTGCCTAAATAGGATGGCATAGAGCCCACCCACAATTTCTGTTACTGGTTTGGGTGAACTGGTCCGAACCGGCTGAATACCACTTCTGCTTTGTTGCCACAGTTGTTAAGTGAATCACTGCAGTTCTTAAATTAGTAACACGGTTGTTAAGTGAATCCGGCTTTCCCGGATTGACTTTGCTTGTCAGAGGGTCACAAAAAGGGATCACCTGACCCCCCCGGACAGAGCAACTGTTGTAAATACATACCAGTTGGCCAGCGTCCAGATTTTGACCATGTGACTGGGATGCTGCAATGGTTGCTAAGTGTGGAAAAATGGTCATAAGTCACTTTTTTCAGGGCAGTTTGAACGGTTACGAAATGAACCGTTGTAAGTCAAAGACTACCTGTATTTGCGAGGTGTCTACCAGTAGATAAATTTCAGTAGAATAAAAAGGTTTGTTTTTCTTTGGAATTTCCAAAGAGGTTTTTCTCTCATTCTCTCTCTCTCTCTCCATCAAAACGACAAAATAGACCTAATTGATTGCAGATCATTAAACAGTTCAAAATATTGGCAGGAGGAGAGATTTATGCTAAAGATTTAAATGTTCCATTTTTTTTCCTTTTCCTCTAGCCTTATCAACTCTTGGTTGTGTATTAAAAACTCATTTGGATACAGAGTGAATTTGTAACATGAGTTGTATTCTAATGGATGGAAAAGTTAGGTCTCTCAACCACTTTCCTGGGAAACACAGGAAGTCCTCATTTACTGATCTCAATTGGGACTGGCCACTCCATTGCTAAGTGGCATAATTCTAAAGTGAAGCATCATATGTATAGAGTTATGGCAGCCTGTCATAAAGCCAATCATCTGTGGTTGTTAAGTGAGGCATCACATGATCACAACCTGTGACGCCCTGCTGGCCTCCCCATTGATCTTCCTTGTTGGAAGCCAATTATGAAGCATACAGGTAGTGATGACATGACTATGGAACATTGCAGCTGTCAGAAATGAGCACCGATTGCCAAGTGCTCGAATGGCGGCCACATGACTGTGAGAATGCTGCAATGGCCACAGGAGAATAACAGAGTTGGAAGGGCTCTTGAAGGTCTTCTAATCCAACCCCTCTCCTTAGGCAAGAAACTCTACACCATTTCAGATAAATGTTAGTCCAGTCTCTTCTTAAAAATTTCCAGTGTTGGAGCATTTACAACATCTAGAGATAAGTTGTTCCACTGATTAATTGTTCTAACTGTCAGGAAATTTCTCCTTAGTTCTAAGTTGCTTCTCTCCTTGATGGGTTTCCATCCATTGCTTCTTGTCCTGCCCTCAGGTGCTTTGGAGAATAGCTTGACTCCCTCTTTTTTGTGGCAACCCCTGAGATATTGGAACACTGCTATCATGTCACCCCTAGTCCTTCTTTTCATTAAACTAGACATCCCCAATTCCAGCAACCGTTCTTTGTATGTTTTAGCCTCCAGTCCCCAGCTCCCAGGACTGTTTCCAAAGCTATTTTTTTTCAGCACTGTCATAACTTCCAATGATTGCTGAATGAGTGGTTGGTAACTGAGGAGTATCTGCATGTTTTTTTTTTAAACTCACTCAAAATACACATATTAATGTTAAGCCTTTTTTTAAGGTCAGCCAAATCTGGATTATTCAATTAATTATGATTAAAGAACTCATGTATGAATCTAGTTTCTGTATTTCATGGCTGCTTCTCACTTTGTTTTTTTTTTTTTTTTAGACTTGCTTGTTTTGTAGCGTCATTGAGTGCTTGTATGCATGTTTAAATTTGTATTTTTGACTTCTTGTTAACTGCTACTGGCAAATTAGCCTATAAATATTTAAAATATTTAAATTACTCATGTTCATCTAGCATTTATATCAAGACAAATAACAAGTCTAGAGCAGAAATCCATGCAAAGTGTTATTGTCTCCCATATGGGCAATAAAGAGTCCATATTAAGAATTATATTGTGGCACTAAGAACGAAAGACGTACTATATTTTCTGTTTTTATTATGTTTGCAGACAAACAAGCAGCTCTTTTTAAGAGGACCTGCTTCTTACTGGGGAGGGAGGGGCCATATGACCATCTGTAGAGGAAGTGAAGGCCATCTGGGAGGCGGCATGTGCTCTTGTCATCTTGGTGATAGAGGCAGTCCTCAGTTTACGATCACTTGTTTAGTGACCATTCAGAGTTCCAAAGCAATGAGAAAATAGACTTAGGACAAGGGGACCAGAATTTCTATTACTAAGCGGGGCAGTTATCAAGGGAATCAGTCCCGATTTTACAACCTGTTTTACCATAGTTGTTAAGCGAATCACCGAAATTGATCAGTGAATCACACCATCATTATGCAAACACAGCCCCCTCTATTGATTTTGTCGGAAACGGACTGCGAGGGTTACAGATCACATGACCCCAGGATGCTGCAATCATTGTAAATATATACCGGTTTCTAAGAGCCTGCATTTTGATCACGTAACTGCAGGGATGCTACTATGGCTGCAAGTGCGAGGACCAGTTTAAAGGCCCGTTATTCAGTACTGTTGTAAATTCAAGCAGTACCATTGTAAGTCAAGGACTGCCTGTATATGTGTTCCATTTTTGTAAAGCCCCTCTGGTGATTGTTACAGAGAAATGAGCATCTTCCAATTTAATTTAAAAGTAGATTTTTCTATAAAGGGACTCTTTCTGTATTGAACGGGTGGGAATGGAGATTTTGCAATATCGACGAGGAGGGAGCGGACCTGGCTTGTATCACTGAGACCTGGTTAGGCCCGGAGGGGGGGTTCCTCTCTCTGATTTGTGTCCTCCAGGTTTCCGTGTACTACACTAGCCGCGACTCCACGGGAGGGGTAGTGGGGTGGCGGTTGTTATTAGGGAAGGTCTTAGACTTAGGGAGGTCACTGTCCCTCAGATAGGCAGGTGTGAATCACTCCTGTTGAAATGGGACCCTGGGGTACAGTCAGCTCTGTTGATTACGTACCTGTCTCCCAGCTGCGTATCTTCAATCCTGCCCGCACTGCTCGAGGTCTTAGCTGAACTGACGGTTGAGCTCCCCAACCTGATGGTTGTGGGAGGTTTTAATCTCCCGTCAGCCGGTGAGACCTCTGAGTTGGTTGGGGAGTTCATGGCCTCCATGATGGCCATGGACCTGACTCAAGTTGTACAGGGCTCAACTCACAGTGGTGGTCACACACTCGACCTGATTTTTGTCTCTGGGCAGTGGATAAATGCTCTGGGTAGGGGTGAACTATCTATCCAACCCCTGTCGTGGACCGACCATTCCCTCCTTAAGCTATACTTTCCATCCGCCAACCCCCACCGCTGGGAGGCAGAACTGACTCGTTGGTTCCGCCCCAGGCGCCTGATGGACCCTGATAGGTTCCTGACGGAGCTTGGGACATTTCCCACTGACCTAGCCTGTTTATGTAGTTCTAGGCTGCATAAACAGAGGGATAGAATCAAGATCATGTGAAGTTTTAATACACTTTATAATGCTTGGTAAGGCCACACTTGGAATACTGCATTCGGTTTTGGTCATTACGATGTAAAAAAGGTGTGGAGACTCTAGAAAGAGTGCAGAGAAGAGCAACAAAGAGGATGAGGGGACTGGAGGCTAAAACATATGAAGAACGGTTGCAGGAACTGGGTATGTCTAGTTTAATGAAAAGAAGGACTAGGGGAGACATGATAGCAGTCTTCCAATATCTCAGGGGCTGCCACAAAGAAGAGGGAGTCAAGCTATTCTCCAAAGCAGCTGAGGGTAGAACAAGAAGCAAGGGATGGAAACCAATCAAGGAGAGAAGCAACCTAGAACTAAGGAGGAATTTCCTGACAGTTAAAACAATTAATCAGTGGAACAACTTGCCTCCAGAAGTTGCGAATCCTCCAACACTGGAAGTTTTTAAGAAGATGTTGGATAACCATTTGTCTGAAGTGGTGTAGGGTTTCCTGCCTAAGCAGGGGGTTGGACTAGAAGACCTCCAAGGTCCCTTCCAATTCTGTTATTCTATTCTATTCTATTCTATTCTATTCTATTCTATTCTATTCTATTCTATCTCTGTAGGTTTTTAAGAAGAGATTGGACAGCCACTTGTCTGGAATGGTATCGGGTCTCCTGCTTGAGCAGGGGGTTGGACTAGAAGACCTCCAAGGTCTCTTCCACCTCTGTTGTTCTGTTGTTGTTTTTTATGCTCATGCTAGGATTTTTGTCTCCAATCCCTCCCCTGCTCATCCCCGTTGCCTCTCTGAGCCTGTTGCAGCTTGTCTGAAATCTTCTTTAAGTGTAGTGCCTTCAGCCGGGTGTTAGAATTTCCACTTCCTGTCAATACAGCTTCAGTTCTGTGATGATTGTGGATGCCGAGGAATTAGAAGGAGGCCGAGACAGGCAATGTTACATCAAAGAGCCTTTGCTGGAAAAACAGCAGGAAGCTTCCCTCTCTCGGAGCTGTATGGCTCCGGGAAGCTGGCCGAGCAGCCTCGGATTGACTGCGCAACTGTCATCCTTTTAAAGTATGGTGTGATTTCAAGTGAAAGACTCAACTGACACCACACAGTGGCTCCTGGAGCGCTGTAGGTTTAATAGCTCTGGGGACAGTAGAGCAGTGCCGAGACCTGGCAGCGCAACAGCAATTGACTTTTAATCCACTCCTTCCTGCCAACTTTCCTTCCTGATTCCTCCTGGGTGCACAAGAATGCCAGCCCGAGTTAGATTAGAAAGAGACAGAAGCCGCAGAAAGCAGCATCCCAACTTTTTTCCACACTGCCGTCCTGTGACTTTGAAGCGACTTATATAGCGTCTCTGTGTCTGTTTCGAGAAGCAGGCAAAGGGGCGTCCGAGGCTGGCTTGGGAACATGGTTCAGCAGGAGAAAGGGCGTTCCGATTTGGGAAAAGGTCTAATGCACAAACGCTCCTTTTTGCACGGGAAGAGGTGGGATGCCGGGCCTTATCAGAGCTACAAACTCTGATAAGGAAATGGAAGAATCTCTAGATGAGGCAGCAGGCTGGAAAGTATGCAAATAGGGCTGTTTGACTGGCGCAAACTCCTTCGTTGCCATGAGACGTAAATTCGTCAAAAAATCCCGTTAAAATCATCCCTCTACAATACGAGCATTTAAGTTGATTGTGGCCAGATTGATGGAGTGGTCAGAAACGGACCACACATCAAGAAGGCAACAAGTGGTTTATAGTAGTTATGTCTTACAGCACTGGCCTGAATTCCATTAATATGTGTGTGTGTGTGTGTGTGTGTGTGTATATATATATATACACATACATATATATATATAAATTATATATATACACATATACATATACATATACATATACATACATATACATATATATTCATATTCATATTCATTCTTTAGGTCTGTCCAAAATCTGCCCAGTTAGTGAATAGATCCCAACCCCGCAAACACACACACACACACACACAGAGAGAGAGAGAGAGAGAGAGAGAGAGAGAGAGAGAGAGAGAGAGAGAGAGAGAGAGCGAGAGCATGTCACACCACCCCCTTTACAGGATTCTTTCTCCAGATAAGAGAGAGAGATGTGAAGCAAAGGAATCGTAAACCGAAAGAAAATAAGGGAGGAAAAAGAAAAGGAAATACAATAGTCCTTGACTTAACAGATCGTTTAGTGCAGGAGGTCTGCAACCTTAAATACTCAAAGAGCCACTTGGACCCATTTCCCACAGAAAAGAAAACACCGGGAGCCACAAAACCTGGGTGGGCGTGGCCAACTCGATGTCACTCACTTCCACCAGTCACATGACCCCCCCCCCAGCCATACCTACCCAGCCGGTCATTAGGGCAGAGAACCAGTTGTTAAAAAACACCAGGAACCATAAAATCCTTTTGACATATCTCTCCCCTCCCTCCCCCCTCCCTCTCTCTCTGTATCTCTCTTATGTCTCCCTTTCTCACCCCTTCTCTCTGTATCTCTCTGTCCCTGCCCTGGCCGCTTCTCCATCCCCCACGCCAGGCGAAGGGTGACTGGGAGGGGAGGGCGAGAGGCGGGGCCAGCCAGTGGTGGGATCACCTGACAGGGAGCTACAGCAGAGGGCCCAAAGAGCTGCATGCGGCTCCGGAGCCGCAGGTTGCTGACCCCTGGTTTAGTGGTTGCAAAATGGGATCACATGATCCTGGGATACAGTCCTGCAACCATCATAAATACGAATCAATTGCCAAGCATCCGACTTTTGATCACATGACCATGGGGATGCTGCAATGTTTGTAAGTGTGAAAAATGGTCATACAGTCAGGTTTTTTTCTAGTGACATCGTAACTTTGAACGGTCACTAAATGAGCTGTTGTAAGTTGCGATTACCTGTACTTTTTACCGTGCCAATTCAGCCAATGGTTGTGAAATCACATCTACCAACACTTTTAGCTCCCTGGGACGTTATCATCCATCAGATTAATTCAGCAGCTTTTCATTCTTGATCCCGTCTGTTCTCTTACTACAAACACCTTTTAAGAACCACATTTCTAATGCAGGGAACACATTTTTATGCTGCTCCTGGTGTAAGTGACTTCCTCTTCTGTGTAACCAATTAGGCAGAATCTTGCTGTTATACACAGCTTATTTTAACAAACATTAATTTTTAACAGCTCATCATATATTAACCATTTTCTTTCTGCCAGCACTTGTTATGTCTTAATTTCTTCATCCGTTTCGCTATGTTCAGTACCATTCTACCAAGGAATATATATTCTAGCTATTTGCTCTAATTCTTTGCTCTTTATTATTTATTGCAGTAAATGATTGCTATGTGTACAGGTAGCCCTCAAGTTACAACCACAATTGAGCCCAAAACTCCTGCTAAACAAGGCAGTTGTTAAGTGAGTTTTGCCCCTTCTCCTTCAGTCTATGAACCAGTGTGATGTAATGGTTAAAGGATAAGAAAAAGAAAACCCCAGTTGAAGAATGTTCTCTGGCACAGAAGAATGAATTACCGTATTTTTTTGGAGTATAAGTCGCAACCCCCCCACCCCCCAAAAGTGGATGAAAATTTAGGTGCGTTTTATAGACCGAATACAGGTGTTTTTTGTGTCCCAAACCCTCTGTGTGTCATGTTTTCGCCTTCTCTGGCCCCCAGAAGCACTCTGCAGGCCAAAAATGGGCCCGTTTTGGGTGAAAATGGGCCGTACTGAGTGCTGCAGAGTGCTTCTGGGGACTGGGGAGGGCGAAAACGTGACACACAGAGGCCAAAAACTATTTTTTTCTTGTTTTCCTCCTGTAAATTTAGGTGCCTTATAATCTGAAAAATACAGTATCTATCTGCAGCTATAGTGTTTTGAGTGGTCATCTATAAATTCCCACACACACATTATGTATCTGCTTATGGCCTTCAGGATCTTTTCGATCTTAAAGATGCAGGTAATCCTCAATTTATGACCACAATTGGAACCAGCATCTCCATTACTAAGCAAGGTAGTTGTTGAGTCGTGGCCAATTTTGTGACCTTTTTGCCACAGTTGTTAAGTGAAACACTGCGATTCTTAATTGAATCATGTGGTCATTAAGTGAAATCTGGCTTCCTCATTGATTCTGCTTGTCTGGATCTAAGAGGGTACAATGTGGAGACGCAACCTGTGCTTCTTTCTGGAGCAAAGTATAGACTGCTTAATCATTATCTGCTGGAAGAGTTGAGTGCTTGCTGCCTAGAAGACTTTAAGAATGCATGAGGCCATTTGTAGGTGAATTATGCGACTGTAGAACAGTGTTTCTCAACCTTACCAACTTTAAAACATCTGGATTTCAACTCCCAGAATTCTCTAGCCAGCATACCTTTAAGAAGTTGGGACTTCAATTCTCAGAATTGCCTGGCCAGTATGGCTTTAAGACAACTGTAATTCAACTTCTGGAATGTCCTAAAGCTTTAAAATAGGTATATCCAACCTTGGCCAGTTTAAGACTTGTAGACCACAACTCCCAGAATTCCCTGGCCAGAATGCTGGGCAGGGAATTCTGGAAGTTGGAAGCCCAGAAATCTTAAAAGTGGCCATGGTTGGAGACCCCTTGCTTTAAGACAACTGGACTTCAGCTCCCGGAATTCCTTAGCCAGCATAGATTTAAACAGTTAGGACTTCAACTCTCGGAATTCCTTAGCTTCTGTAGCTTTGAGATGTCACTAATTAAGAATTCTGGGAATTGAAGTCCTGACGTCTTAAAAGTCTTAAGGTTGAGAAACTTTGCTATAGAGAGCAAACCAAGAGAACAGTAGACTAGAAGGCAGTTCTCATGATAGCTGCAAGATTCAAGAGGGCATCACAAGCCTTTCATAACAGACTGTGGATGCTGCTGGTCTGAATTTTTCTTAATTTAGGAATCGGACAGCCAGACTCCTTATCACACCGAAGAGGCTGTCAGCATACTTCTGTGATTAATCTCCTGCATTTGGCTTTGCTGATAGGATTGCACGACCCATCTTTCCAGAAAGACATAGGTTAGGGGTGGGCAGCTAGAGCCCCTTTACGACAGTGGACTTCAACTCCCAGATTTCCTGAGCCAGCATGGCTGGCTCAGGAATTCTGGGATGTGAAGTCTACTGGTCGTAAAGGGGCCGTAACTGCTCAGCCTTGCCATAGTGCAGAAATTCTGCCTGGGTTTGATCTCTGGTTGTTACCAAACCTATTAAAAAGTCAAGAAAAGCAGATTTTCAAACAAGCAGGGGTTTCCAAGTAGCCTTTAAAAAAAAAAAAGCAGATGATGATAAAACTGAACTCTTACCAGTCAGGCAGAGAAAAAAACTAAACAAAGAAAGAGCTTTTTAAAAATATCCACAGCTTATTTCCAAATGACGCCTATATTAGACACGGCCCCCTAAAACCTAAAGGGGATTTATCCCCCCCCCAATAGAAGTATATAAACAGAAGATCGTGGACTTTTTCCTTTTTTTAAAAAAAAAGAAAAGAAAGAAAGCTGTTACCAAGTACTTCAGTGTCCATGCTAACAACTTTTAAAATCAATTCTTCCTTGAGATAACTGATTTATTAGACACCTACTCTTCTGCAGGCAAAGCTAATCACAATTAACAAACAAAGCAGTGGGCAGCAGTTACAACGCGGAGCAATAAATCTTCCAGGATTAGAAAGCTCTCTTAATGGGCTTTGAAAGGAAAGCTAAATGTGCAAGATGGAGTGAATGCCTTCTGAGACCTGTTCAGACATAACAGGAAGCCATGGCTTGTTGCTAATGAATGAACTAATGAATGAATTTTGGCTTCTCATACTCCTTTCCTTTCCCTCCTGGCTGGAAATATCTGTGGAATCCAAATGGGAGGAACTGTGGCTTTTTAAAATTATGATTAATACATTCTTTCAGATACTCAAAGGGTTAAAATGTCTATGGAGATTCTCGGTCATCCAGGTCATGGTTGTCCCAAAGGTGCTCTTTCAAAAGGCAACCGGAACTTTCTTTGTTTTTTCCTTGAAGACATTTTGCTTCTCATCCTAGAAGCTTCTTCCGTTCTGACTGAATGGTGGAGTCTGAATGGAAGAAGCTTCTTGGATGAGAGGCAAAACGACTTCCAGGAAAAACAAAGAAAGCTTTTCAAAAAGCATCTTTGGATCAAAAGGTTAAAGGTGACTTAAGATTCTATATACCATTTTGGGATACAGGTAATCCTCATAGCCTGACTAGGTGGCTCAGTGGCTAAGACACTGAGCTTGTTGATCAGAAAAGTCGACAGTTTGGCAGTTCTAATCCCTAGTACAGGTCTCCTGCGTGAGCAGAGGGTTGGACTACATGACCTCCAAGGTCCCTTCCAACTCTGTTACTATTAACTTAAAACCATTCACTTAATGACTGTTCAAAGTTACAGCAGCACTGGAAAAGTGACTTTCAACTGTCTCTGGCTCTTAACAACCATTGCAGCTTCCGCAGAGTCAAAATTTAGGTGCTGGGCGACTGGCAGGTATTTGCAATGGTTATGGCATGCCGGGGTTGTGTCATCCCCATTTGCGACCTTCTCAGCTGACCTATGACAAGCAAAGACAGTGAGGGAAGCTTGTTATGCTTAACAAATGTGTGTTTCGCTTAATAACTGGAGTGCTTTGCTTAGCAACCATGGCAAAAAAAAAAAAGATCATAAAATCAGGTGTGAGTCACTTAACTGTCTTGGTTAGCAGCAGGAATTAAAAGACTATTAGGTAGTCCTTAAGTTACGACCAAAATACAGCCCAAAATTTCTGTTGCTAAACAAGGCAGTTGTTCAGTGAATTTTGCCCCATTTTGCAACCTTTCTTGCCATGTTTATTAAGTGGATCACTGCACTTGTTAAGTTTATAACATGGTTGTTGAGTGAATCTGGCTTCCCCATTGACTTTGCTTGTCCGAAGGTCGCAAAAGATGATCATATGACCCTGGGACACTGCCACCGTCATAAATATGAGTCAGTTGCCAAGCGTCTGAATTTTAGTCACATGACCATGGGGATGCTGCAACAGTTGTAAGTGTGAAAAATGGTCATAAGTCACTTTTTTCAGTGCCATTGTAACTTTGAACGGTCACTAAATAAACTGTTGTAAGTCGGGGACTACCTCTGTACCATGATACGTTCAGTAATGTTATTGTTGGACTGCTGTTCTGTTCTTATGGCACCTCACTCCATCATCTTTCATTTTGTCCAGCAGCTGAATTTGTTGGGTGGATTTATGGGGCAATCTGTCTAAACCTACAGAAAGAAAACAGCAATATAAACAATCAATCTTTTTTCTCTTGAATAGGAAAAAAGACATGATATGGTCTTTGGGGGCTGTGATGTATCATGATGTAAATGGGAAATGCACACTGAAATATGTTCTCGATTTTATTTTAATTTCCCGTACTGCAGGTAATCCTCCATTCACAACCATTTGTTTAGCACCCATTCTAAGTTACAACTGCACTGAAAAAAGTGACTTAACAACCTATCCTCATACTTATGGCCACTGCAGCATCCTCACCATCATGGGCTCAAAACCCAGGTGCTTAGCAAGTGGCACGTACTGTATTTTTTGGAGTATAAGACGTACCTACCTTTTTTGGTGAGGAAAACAAGAAAAAGAAATCTGCCTCTGCCTCCCAGCAATTTTGCCTCCTTACAGAAAACAGCCTGCTTTACTTTCATTTTCATTTTCAGCACAGCTTGATTAGCACAAGAAAAAAAATCTGTTCCCAGCAATTTATCTCCTTGCAGCAAGCAGCAGAGGCCTGGGCAAAACAGCTGAGAGCAAAACAGCTGAGAGTCGGGAGGCAGATCCAATCAACTTGTGCTAATTAGGTTGTGTTGAAGTTGAAAGGAGCCAAGCTGAAATGGGCTCTTCTTGCTGCTTGCTGCAAGGAGTTAAATTGCTGGGAGGCAGAGGCCAAAGGGTGGGGGCCAGTGTGTGGGCGGGGCTACATTTGGTGTATAAGATGCACCTAAATTTTCACCCCCTTTTAGGGGGCAAAAGGTGCGTCTTATACTCCAAAAAATACGGTATATGGGTGGCAGAATCCTGAGATCATATGACAGCCAAATGTGACACTCCCAACCGGCTTCCAACAAGCTAAATCATTGGGAGAAGCCAGATTTTAGAGTGAACTGCAGGTAAAGGTTTCCCTGTTCGGTCATGTCTGATTCTAGGGCGCAGTGCTCATCTTCATTTTTTGGCCGAGGGAACCAGCATTGCCAAAGACAATTTCTATGATTATGTAGCCAGCAGAACTAGAAAAAACTATAACTAGAAAGGTGCAAGGAATGCTGTTACCTTCCCACCCAAGTGGTACCTATGTATCTACTCTCATTTGCATGCTTTCGAACTACTAGGTGAACAGGAGCTGGGAGGCAAGGAAAGGGAGCTCACCCCATCATGCGGCACTCGGATCTCAAACCCAGGCTGTCAGCTTTTCAGCTGAGAAGCTCAGCATCTTTAACCGCTGAGCCATCGCAGCCTAGAGCGAACTGCAATGACCTACTAAAGAACTTAAGAGTTTAACAACTGTGACAAAACATATCATAAAATTGGGTGTCTGCTCTCTTAATGACCGCTTTCCTTAGCCATAGAAATTCCAGTCTCAATTAGGGTTGTAAATAGAAGATACCTGCATGCAACTTCTAAAATGGCATCTTTTTTCTTCATCTGGCATTTGAAGGAGGCTTCTCGGTGGTTAGGTTACACATAAAATGCATTGTCTAATTTTGAGCCCATTTTAAGAAACCAGCCGGAATGGAATCCAATCCAATCGCCTAGAACGTTGTAGAAACTGGAAACAAAGCTATGTAAGGAATGTTTGAATGTTAGATGTTTTTAGTTTAGAGAATAGATGATGGCGGCAGGGGGGGGGGAGAACGACAGGAGGAGGGAAGAAAAACATGCTTCAAATTCCATAGTTAAGCCTCTGCCATTTCAGGAGAAATAAGAAGAGTGGATACAACAACAAGTCAGTGGAAATGACAGAATAGGTGATTTTAGCTAAATATTAGGAGGGGAAATTCTAGTGGTGCAGAGTCTGAATTTGTCTGAAATGGTATAGGGTTTCCTGCCTGAGCAGGGGGTTGGACTAGAAGACCTCCAAGGTCCCTTCCAACTATCCTATCCTATCCTATCCTATCCTATCCTATCCTATCCTATCCTATCCTATCCTATCCTATCCTATCCTATCCTATCCTATCCTATCCTATCCTATCCTATCCTATCCTACCCTCTGTATTCTGTATTCTGTATTCTGTATTCTATATTCTCTACTCTACTCTACTCTACCTTACCCTACCCTACCCTACCCTACCCTACCCTACCCTACCCTACCCTACCCTACCCTACCCTACTCTACTCTACTCTACTCTACTCTGGAGATGCTCAGTCATCCAGGTCATGGTTGTCCCAAAGGTGCTTTTTTCAAGAGGCAACTGGACTTTCTGGTTTTTCTTTGAAGACGTTTCACTTCTTATGCAAGAAGCTTCTTCAGCTCTGACTGGATGGTGGGGAAGAGCTGAAGAAGCTTCTTGGATGAGAAGCGAAACGTCTTCAAAGAAAAACCAGAAAGTCCAGTTGCCTATCTTTCTTGTGATAGTCTATTTTAAGTATTGACAGTGTACCTCTTCCTCTGGAATACAGGTAGCCCTTGTCTTAATACCATTCATTTAGTACAAAATTACAACAGGACTGAAAAAAGTGACTTACGATCGGGTTTTTTTTCCACACTTAGGACCACTGCAGCATCCCTGTGGTCATGTGACCAAATTCGGATGCTTGCAAGTGGTGTGTATTTATGATGGCTTTCAGTGTTTTGGGGTGTGTGTGTGTCACGTGGTCCCCTTTTGCGACCTTCTCACAAGCAAACTCAACGGGGACAGCAGATACACCCAGCAGCCCTACGACGTAACTCAACCACTACACTGATTCACTTAACCACAGTAGCAGGAAAGGTCGCAAAATGGGGCAAAACTCACTTAACAACTGCCTCACTTGGCCACCGAGTTTTTGATCGTAAGTCGAGGACTACCTGCATTCTGCCAATCTGTTTATAAGAAACCGAAAGAACGAACAAACAAACGAATGAACAAACTCCGGGAGTTTGTTCAATAACAAACCCCCCTTTTTTTTTAAAAAAAAAACATCTTTCTGGGTCTCTTTAGATGAAAAGCTCCTTTTTTTGTGTGGAAAAAAACCAATTGGCGTGTTGTACAGACATGGGCTTCTCTCGGGCGATTAAGGGAAGAAGACTCGCTCATCAGTGGCTGATTGCTGCCGGCATCTGTATTATGTAGATGAAATTAATCAAGGCTAAGGGTTAAACTTTTCCCATTTGTTCAGGGTTGGAGTATTTTTTTTTCCCCCTCATGAAATCAGTTGGAGTAGTTTGGCAGGGAGGAAAATTGCTTCCGATGGTTATTTCTCCGGCACCCGCCCCCCCCCCCCCATGCTCCCCCCCCCCACCTTGGCTGCTTTATGAAGTTTTTACAAGCTTGGCAAAACAGGATCTCGAGTCGTTTGCAGCAGCAGCAGCAATGCTGATTGGACAAGGCCATTATGAAACCGTGGTAGGTCCGAGTCGTTGTAATGATTAGAAGGAGACAAGGCATTTAATGCGTCCAGTTGCTAAGCTTTTGGGGAGGGAGGGAGAGGTTTCGAAGAAGGAAAACAGATTGCATTAACATACGAGACAAAAGGCGTCAATCATTAGGTCAAAACCATTGGGATTGGGCAGAGCCAGTACAGGTAGTCCTCGACTTACAACCGTTCGTTTAGCGACCGTTCAAAGTTACCACCGCACCGAAAAAACAGTGACCCGTGAACGTTTTTCACACTTACGACCTGTTGTGGCATTCTCATGTGATCAAAATTTGGACGCTCGGCATCTAACTCCTATTTATGACGGTTGCACTATCCTTGATGTCAAAATGGGGAAGCCAGATTCACTTACCGTATTTTTCAGAGTGTAAGACGCTCCAGGCTATAAGACGCACCTACCTTTTTTGGTGAAGAAAACAAGAAAAAGAAATCTGCCTCTGCCTCCAAGCAATTTTGCCTCATTGCAGCAAACAGCCTGCTTTACTTTCATTTTCGTTTTCAGCATAGCTTGATTAGCATAAGAAAAAAAAAAATCTGCTCCCAGCAATTTACCTCCTTGCAGGAAGCAGCAGAGGCCCACACAGCAATAGGCAATGGCAATTCCTGCAACCTGAAACAGCTGAGAGTCAGGAGGCCGATCCAAAGGACAATCAAACCTGAGCTAATTAGGCTGTGCTGAAGCTGAAATGGGCTCTTCTTGCTGCTTGCTGCAAGGAGGTAAATTGCTGGGAGGCAGAGGCCAAAGAGTGGGGGCCAGTGTGTGTGTGGGGCTACATTTGATGTATAAGACGTACCCAAATTTTCACCCCCTTTTAGGAGGGAAAAAGGTGCGTCTTATAGTCCGAAAAATACAGTAACAACCGTGTTACTAACTGAACAACAGCAGTGATTCGCTTAACAAATGTGGCAAGGAAGGTCATAAAATGGGGCAAAATTCACTTAAGTGTCCTACTTAGCAACATAAATGTTGGACTCCATTATAGTCATAACTTGAGGACTACTTGTAGTGGGGAGGTTCACTCACTGTCTGCACTTCCTTGAAACAGCGACTTCTATTTGGAGTTGTGCAACTGGTTTGGGTAGCTGTAGTGAGATCCTAGACTGCACTACACAAAAATGGTGTTTGGTTGAAGAAGTTGTAGAGAAGGGCTGTGTGGGCACCCAGGCATGCTATAAAAGCATTGTTTCTCAAACTTGGCAACTTTAACATAGGTGGACTTCACCTCCCAGAATTCCCCAGCCAGGGCCACATTTGATAAGCATTGCTGTAAAGCTTTTTGTTTTTTTTAAAAAAAAATTTTAATCCCAAGTGGTGCTCAACTCTATGATTTGGCCAAATCTTGAGGCCTCTCCTCAAGAAGCCGTCCCTGGATCCGGCAATATTGGCCAACTATCGTCCTGTCTCCAACCTTCGCTTCCTGGCGAAGGTTGTTGAGAGTGTGGTCGCGCGACAGTTTCCGCAATTCCTGGAGGAAACATCCTATCTAGATCCGTTCCAGTCGGGTTTCAGGCCTGGGCACAGCACGGAAATGGCATTGGTCGCGTTGGTTGATGATCTCTGGAGGGCTCGGGACAAGGGTTGCTCCTCTGTTCTGGTCCTGTTAGACCTCTCAGTGACTTTTGATACCATCGACCATGGTATCATGCTGCACCGGTTGGAAGAGTTGGGGATGGGGGGCACCGTATTACGGTGGTTCTTCTCCTTTCTCTCCGACCGGTCGCAGTTTGTGTTGGCAGGGGGGCAGAGGTCGACCTCAAGGCCTCTTATATGTGGAGTGCCTCAGGGGTCAGTCCTCTCGCCCCTCCTGTTCAACATTTATGTGAAGCCGCTGGGCGAGATCATCCGTGGCTTTGGGGTGAGATACCACCAGTACGCTGATGACACCCAGCTGTACATCTCCACCCCAGGCCACCCCAACAATGCCCTTGAAGTGATGTCCCAGTGCCTGGAGGCTGTGCGGATCTGGATGGGGAAGAACAAGCTCAGGCTCAACCCTTCCAAGACTGAGTGGCTGTGGCTCCTGGCATCCCGATATAGTCAGTTGACTCCATCACTGACTATTGGGGGCGAGTCGTTGGCCCCCACTGAGAGGGCTCGCAATCTGGGAGTCCTCCTGGATACGCAGCTGTCCTTGGAGGAACATCTGACGGCTGTAACCAGGGGGACCTTTTGTCAGGGTCACCTGATTCGCCAGTTGCGGCCCTTTCTTGATCGGATTCCCTGTGCACAGTCACTCATGCCCTCGTGACTTCTCGCCTTGACTACTGCAACACTCTCTACATGGGGCTCCCCTTGAAGAGCACCCGGAGGCTCCAACTGGTCCAGAACGCAGCAGCGCGGGTAGTGATGGGAGCAGCTTGGTGCTCCCATGTAACACCACTCCTGCGCGAGCTGCACTGGCTCCCGGTGGTCTTCCGGGTGCGCTTCAAGGTGTTGGTTATCACCTTTAAAGCGCTCCATGGCATAGGGCCTAGCTATCTTCGAGACCGCCTGCTGCCACCGACGACCTCCCATCGACCCGTGCGCTCCCACAGAGAGGGCCTCCTCGGGGTGCCATCAGCCAAACAGTGTAGGCTGGTGACCCTCAGGGGGAGGGCCTTCTCTGTGGGGGCACCTACCCTCTGGAACCAACTGCCTCCAGAGATAAGGAGAATCCAAGACCTCAGTGCCTTCCGCCGTGCCCTTAAAACCTTCCTTTTCCAGCAAGCCGGGCTGGCCTAATTTTTTTAAAGTGTTTTTAAGTGTTTTGTTTATTGTTTTTAATTAACGGGGCCAAATTTATATATGTATATTTTTAACTGTATTTTAATATTTGTACTTGATGTTTTTACTTGGCTGTTCACCGCCCTGAGTCCTCAGGGAGAAGGGCGGTATACAAATTCAAAATAAAATAAAAAATAAAAATAAATAAAACATTGTGTGACAAGGTCTCTCCTGAGGGTAGGACAAGAAGCAATGGGTGGAAATTAATTAAGGAGAGAAGCAGGAGTGAAATGCTCCCGGTTCGGACCAGATCGCCTGATCCGGTAGCGATGGTGGTGGGTGGTTCGGAGAACCGGTAGCAAAAATCCCTGCCCCCCCCCGCCCATGCCTAGCTGAGCCGCACAATCATCAGAGGCGGTTTTTTTTTAACTTTTAAAAGCATTTTTTTCTACAATCTCTTCCAATGAAAAAAGTAAAAAAAAAGCGCCTCTGATGATCACGCAGCTCAGCTGGGATCGTCAGAGGCTTTTCAAAGCATTTTTTCCTGCAACCTCTTGGCCGAAGAGGTGGTAAAAAAAATGCTTTGAAAAGTCTCTGAGGATACCAGCTGAGTTTCCTGATCGGCAGAGGCTTTTCAAAGCATTAGAAAAAATGCTTTGAAAAGTAAAAAAAAAAAAAAAGTTGGCCATGCCCACCCAGTCACATTAACCCCCCCCACACACACACACACACCAAGCCACGCCCACAGAACTGGTAGTAACAAATTTTACATTTCACCCCTGGAGAGAAGCAACTTAGAACTAAGGAGAAATTTCCTGACAGTTAGAACAATCAATAAGTAGAACAACTTGCATCCAGAAGTTGTGAATGCTCCAACACTGGAAGTTTTTAAGAAGATGTTGGATAACCATTTGTCTGAAGCAGAGGTGGGTTTCAGCAGGTTCTGACCAGTTCTGGAGAACTGGTAGCGGAAATTTTGAGTAGTTCGGAGAACCGGTAGTAAAAATTCTGACTGGCCCCTCCCCCAGTCCCAGCTGATCGGGAGGAAATGTGGAGTTTGCAGTAACCTTCCCCTGCCATGCCCACCAAGCCACGCCCACCAAGCCATGTCATGCCACACCCACCAAGCCACACCCACAGAACGGGTAGTAAATTTTTTTGAAACCTATCACTGATCTGAAGTGGTGTACGGTTTCCTGCCTAAGCAGGGGGTTGGGCTATAAGACCTCCAAAGTCCCTTCCAACTCCGTTATTCTATGTTCTAAGGTATCTCTAAGTCCTGTGGCTGAAAAAAGCATTCCCAATTAGCTTTCACCTGGACTGATCGAAGAACTTTTTATGACACATAGGTCATTTGAATATTTCATAACACCTGGATATTTCAGTTATCTCCAGAAACTCTGTTTGGAGTGTTACAAGCAGTCCTCATTTAGTGACCATTCATCGTTACGGCAATCATGAAAAAGTCACTTTGCCACCAATTGTCACATTTGCGGCCTTCGCAGGTCTGTGAAGCCAAGAAAAGGGGGAAGTAAAAGTGTAAGTACAGTTACTGTGCACTTAAGCAACCACTTTGCTTAATGACCAATTTTGCCAGTCCCAATTATGGTCACTAAACGAGGGCTACATAATAATAATAATAATAATAATAATAATAATAATAATAATAATAATAATAATAATAATAATAATTTTATTTCTATACCGCCCTTCTCCCGAAGGACTCAGGGCGGTTGTACTGCCAAAACAAGGCATTTTTCCATTTTAACTTTGGATTTTTAAATGCCCACGTTTTGTTAGGAAGAAGAACATTGTACATATTTCTTTATAGGTTTTGTTTTTATGGTGGGTATTATCTTTAATACATAATACAGCTACAGGGCACTTATTATGCTAGTTAAGAAATTTGCAAAGATTGAATTTTCTGAAAGAGTGTGGTCAGAAGACAACCCAAATGTCAAGCACACTAATCCGAATAATAGGCCAATTAAACAAATCGAGTTAAAATCCGAGGCACCATTTGATAGCAGCCTAGGGCTCAAAAACTGGGGAACTGAGCATTAGAGCTAGATTAATTAAAGATTCAGGCATACACAAGGGTCAAATCACAAATGTTCCACAGCAGTAAACTGCTACAAGGCACAGGTTTTTCACTCTTAGTTTGTAGAGCATCCTTCTGATAACAATTATTCTCCTTTAGTAGTAAACAAACAAAAGAGCTACTTGGACCTCTTCAGAAGTAGACCTTTTGCTCGTTAGGAGATTGTCCTTGTAACTTAAGCACCTTTGTGGTAAGCCACTTGCATATAAACAGAGAGCAAACCCTACTATCTTCTAGCAATGATTACGTTACCTACATGGGTAATGAAATGTCTGCAAGAAAGGAACCAAGCTCAGAGAACATCAAGGACTCCACAGTTCAACCTGGAGCTACAGATAAGTTTCTTCTATTAAGTTCCTCTGCATTTGACCATTCTCTTGATCTGGACAAATGATGCGTGGTCGTGGTGCTTCAATAGTGTTGGCCTTCTTGGATCTTATGAAGGTCACTCTGATGTCTCTTCCACTAGCTCAGGGTTTCTTAATGATGGCCATGCTGCCTGGAAGTTACAGTTCACACATCTTCAAGTTGCCCAGTTTGGCAAGCACAGTTGCAGCTTGGAAGGGTTTCTTGAAAGTCAAGATTCTTCGAAGTCCCAATAGATAAACTCTAAAGCCCTGTTCCTCCGCTGTTGAGCCTCTGGCCGTCTGTGAAGAAGCAATGGTGGTGACCACCGGAGGTAGCAAGGAAGACCCAAGTCGAACGAGGAGAAACCAAATTACTGGGAGAACCAGAAGCAGTTTGGAAGGTGTTGCTTGCTGAGAGAAGAGGAAGGGATGGGACAAGATGGCGGCGCGCGTAGACGCTACGGTTTTGAGCTCCTGGTGTTATAGTGGAACGAGTGGGCAAAAACTAGTCTATTTTTAACCAATTTTGTTGTATATATAATGTACAGTGACAATAAAGGCTATGCTAGCAAGGGAGAAAAATGTCATGGGGGCCTTAGCAGAGAATCCCAAGAGTTTCCAAAAACTAGAAAATAGGTTATTGATTAGTACTGATATGCAACAGTAAAATATAAGAAATACAATGATCAGGCTTGGATGCAGGCAGTCCTGTAGCTATGACTAGTTCTTAGCAGCCATCCAAATTTGCAATTCTTGTTATTCTGTAATATTTTTACTAATAACCAAGCTGATCTGCAGTTACGATTATTTATCTATTTTATCAACTCCTTTTAACTTTGCAAGTAAAGCTGTGGATGTAGTAATTAAGCTTTTCTTTTATTTGCATATTGTAATGTAACCAGTGGTGGGTTTCAATTTTTTTTACTACTGGTTCTGGGGGCGTGGCTTGGTGGGCGTGGCATGGTTTGGTGGGCATGGCAGGGGAAGGATACCGTAAAAACTCCATTCCCACCCCACTCCAAGGGAAGGTTACTGCAAAATCCCCATTTCCTCCTGATCAGCTGGGAGGCAGAGAATAGATGGGGGCAGGGCCAGTCAGAATTTTTACTACCAGTTCTCCGAACTACTCAAAATTTCCCCTACCAGTTCTCCAGAACTGGTCAGAACCTGCTGAAAGCCACATCTGAGTATAACCCTCTATATAACTCCTCAGAACTGAGTCTCATTGGATTCATTGGGATTTCATTCCAGCCTTAGAAGGGTTGAAGGCAGTTATAAAGTTGCCTGCAAAATTACTATCATTACGTTAAAAAAAAAAAGTGATTAAAGTTCACTTGGCATAGGTATCTGGTGTTTGTTTAGCTTTTTGCTCTTAGAGAATGTATTTCATGATTTTTGGGAGGGTTTGTTATATAATTTATTGTTCTTTCGATGCTGGGCATCTTAGCCTGTTTCCCCTCAATTCTGTTGTTTAGTTTCAGTCTGTTTTTGTTACTTCTTTCTTCTTCCCTCACGTGTTACTAGGGAAGGGAATACAGAAAAAAACCAAGGAGACTAGCAGGGAATCCCAGCGCTGCAGGGAAGTTGAAAAACATGCTAGAACAAAGCACTGGCAAGCCATTTCTTCTGTCTGCATGGGCATCTCCATAGTTATCTGAAAGGGTGCTCAACCAGAAGGAGGAGGCTTACTTTAGGCAGCTTTTCATATGGACTGGATACTGGAAACTGAAATGGAGAGCAAGGTAGCTATAGTTATCAGCAGGGGTAGGCTGCTGGGGGTTCGGGAGAATCTCTAGCTAAGATTCTTTTTTTTTTAAATTTGATTTATATGCCGCCCTTCTCTGGAGACTCAGGGCGGCTTACAATGCGCTAAGCAATAGCCTTCATTCTTTTGTATATTTATACAAAGTCAACTTATTGCCCCCACAAACTGGGTCCTCAATTTACCTACCTTAGAAAGGATGGAAGGCTGAGTCAACCTTGAGCCTTGGCGAGATTCGAACCTGCAGTAATTGCAGGCATCTGGTCTTAATAACCAGCTTAATAACAGGGTGCCTTAGACCACTGTACTACCAAGGCTCTGTGATTCTGTGCAGTTTGGAGACCCCCCAAATCCCACTCCTGGCTGGCCCCACCCACCCCACCCCACCCCTCCCAGGAGTCCCCACGCGGCCCGTTTTGGATGCAGTAAGTGCAGGGCGGACGCAGAGGCTCAGGGAGGGCGAAAAACAGGCCTACCGGAAGATCGAGAAGGCCAGAAACAGGCTTGTTTCTAGCTGCCAGATGGCCTCTGGAGCCTGGGGAGACTGTTTTCACCCTCCTGGAGCTCGAGGAAAGACTCGGGAGCCTGGGGAGGGCAAAAAGTCCCCCGACTAGTCCACGCCCACCATGGCCACGCCCACCCAGCAACCGGGCAGAGAATCCCTTGCTAAAATTTTTGAAGCCCACCCCGGGTTATCAGCTAGAAATACATCGTACCAGCAGAGGCTGGAAATACGATGAACCTCTTTGTGTGACAGCTTTTGAATGTGCATTAATAAAGCAAGTATCAGTAGGTTTTCAGACGCTCAACCGCTGCATTTTCATACTGAAGAATAGGATTTACAGGTAGTCCTCGACTTATGACCGCAGTTGGGAACCAGAATTGCCATTGCTAAGCAAGATGGTGGTTAAGTGACTCACGCCTGATTTTATGAACTTTTTTGCTGGGGTGGTTGAGCGAATCACTGCAGTTGTTAAATGAATCGTGCAGATGTTAAGCTAATCCAGCTTTCCCCATTGACTTTGCTTGTCGAAAGCTAGTTTGGGAAGGTTGTAAATGGGGATCACATGACCCCGGGAAATGGCAATTGTTATAAATATATGCTAGTTGCCAAGTGCCTGATTTTGATCACATGACCATGTGGGTGCTATGACAGTCATAAAGGTGAGGATTGCTTGTAAGTCACTTTTTTCAATGCTGGTGTACCGTCAAACGGTCACTAAACAAATAGTCACACATAAAGTGAGGACTATTTGTTTATCAAAGTTAGGAATTTTGCTAGGGCAAAAATGTTGTTCTTGATTCCATGTCCCATCAAGTTTCCTGGTACCTTGATGACCCACTTTACAAGGTACTCGAGGTAGTCCTCAATTTATGACCACAATTCATCCCAAAATTTATCTTGTTAAGTGAGAAATTTGTTAAGGGAGTTTTGTCTTATTTTACGACTTTTCTTGCCATGTTTGTTAAGTGAATCACTGAAGTGGTTAAATAACACGGTCGTTAAGTGAATCTGGCTTCTCCATTGTCTTTGCTTGTCAGAAGGTCGCAAAAGAGGATCACATGACTCTGGGACACTGCAACCGTCATAAGTATGAACCAGTTGTCAACCACCCAAACGTAAATCACATGACCATGGGGATGCTGCCATGGTCATAAGTGTGAAAAATGGTCACCTAAGTCACTTTTTTCAGTGCCATTGTAACTTCGAACGGTCACTAAGTGAACTGTAGGTTGAGGACTACTTGTAGTCCTTACTGTCTTCAGCTAGATCAGGGTGCATTCAATATGGTAACACTGCTTAATATTTTGAAAAATGAACAAAATCCAGTTTTATATCGTTTTGAATGAATTGTTAAAGTCCCATGAGATGGGTGACTATATATATTTATACATAAAGGTAAAGATTCCCCTCGCACATATGTGCTAGTCGTTCCAGACTCTAGGGGGCAGTGCTCATCTCCGTTTCAAATCTGAAGAGCCAGCGCTGTCCAAAGACGTCTCCATGGTCATGTGGCTGGCAGGACTAAACGCCAAAGGCGCACGGAACGCTGTTACCTTCCCACCAAAGGTGGTCCCTATTTTTCTACTCGCATTTTTTATGTGCTTTTGAACTGCTAGGTTAGCAGAAGCTGGGACAAGTAACGGGAGCTCACCCCGTGACGTGGCGCTAGGGATTCAAACTACTGGGATGCCGACCTCTCGATCGACAAGCTCAGCGTCTTAGCCACTGAGCCACCGCGTCTCTTATTTATATATAAATAAAATAAAAGGATTAATCCATTGCCTTAATAACAGTGGCCTTGCTTCAAATGGATTTCTTTTAAAAAAAAACACAGTCTATTTGCTCTGCTAAAAGCCTTTTAAAACTTGCCACCAAAGTGAAGAACCCTGGACTTCTCTCTCTCTCTCTCTCTCTCTCTCTCTCTCTCTCTCTCTCTCTCTCTCTCTCTCCAGCTTCTTGTCTTTTGTATTCTGTTTGAGAACAAGAATAATTCAGTTACAAGTTCACTTTTCCCATTAGGCAAGTTACATTTTAATCAGATGTAACGTTTTTCTCAATGCAGAACACAATGGAGTATGAAATGTAACTCTGCCGCATACACAGATAGTGATTTCTGCTTCCTTGCTCTTCAGCCATTTCTCTCCCAGTCAGCGTTTATAAATCTTAGAAGACTCCAGTGATGACAGTGGAGATTAGATGAGTAGACAGGATGCTTCCTGCTAATCTGTCTCCTTCTCTTTCTTCGTATATTTCTGAGGAGAAAAGTACTATGGACGTTTTCTATGTTTTCATCTTTAGGTCTAATTAGTTTCCCCTGAAGTTCAAATTAATGTTGGTTGCTTTGCGATTGTAAATTAAAACTCTTTATACACCTTTTTTCTGTCCTTCAGACAATCCCTGTCAGGCTGAACTGGTAGGCAAGAGAGGACCAGGTTAATGGAGGTACACACCATTTTCATTTTCATTTTTTCATTTTATTAAATTTGTATACCGCCCTACTCCCGAAGGACTCAGGGTGGTGAACAGGCACAAAATAAAACACATAAATACAAAAGTTAAAACATGATTAAAACCCAATTAAATAATTTTTGCCCGAGACAATTTAAAACTCCCAATAATTTAAAACGAATTAAAATTTCAATTTAAAAATTTAAAAGAAGGGGAGAAAATTAGGGCAGGCCGGCCTGCTGGAATAGGAGTGTCTTCAAAGCATGACGGAAAGTGCGCAGATCCGGGATGCTCCGTATCTCCGGGGGGGAGCTCGTTCCAGATAGTAGGTGCCCCCACAAAGAAGGCCCTCCAGTGGTGGTATTCAGCCAGTTCTATCCGGTTCAAACGAACTGGTAGAGCCGGCTGCATGAGGCTCTGCCCACTTGCCTGGACATCATCACGTCCCATTTTTGACACTCTGCGCATGTCCGGAAGTGGCACGTGCAAGCGAAATGAACCTGCATGTGTGTACATGCTCATATTTGTGAACCGGTAGCGAAGGTAAGGGAATACCCGGTACACACAGCAAGTTTCTTTCCAATTTTTTTTTTATCTTCAAGCTCAGAATGTTTGTGGGATTCGTCTTTTGTCAAATTCTGGCTGAAGCTGGATCTAAAGAGAGGTTGTAGTAATTGTAATTGCCTCAACCCCTGTGAATTGCAAAGAGAGAGGAAGTGCCTGGTACACTTTCCTCCAGTACATTGATCACTAGATCAGGGGTCTCCAACCTTGGCAACTTTAAGCCTGGAGGACTTCAACTCCCAGAATTCCCCAGCCAGCTTTGCTTTGGTTGGAGACTCCTGGGCTAAATGTTTCAATTATTGTTGTTTGGCTATCTCAGTTTCCCAAAATAAAACCAGTATTCAACTCCCTCCATATTTGGCTTACTGATGCTAAATCTTGTTCCTAAATAAAATCTAACTCCCTTAAGGTAGGGATCCCATTGTATTTTAGGCACTGTACTGCATTTTTAAGATTTTAGGCTGCCTGAAACAAATCCTGCACCTATAGGTGGTCCTTGACTTATGACTGTAATGGAGCGTGGAATTTCCATCGTAAATCATGACGGCATTAAATTTGTACCCAGATACGACTGATCTGATGTTATGAGTTGGTCTGTAATGATTGTTAAGTAAACACTGAAGTTGTTAAGCAAAAAGGGATAGTGAAGCAAATCAATGCATTCCTATGGGTGGTTGCTTTTTAAAAAAAAATATATTTTATTTATTTATATTTCACATTTTATTTGCTGCCCATCTTGTGGTTCAAGGTGACTCTGAAACCAGCCAAGTTTTGCCAAGTTTCTGGCAAAAAAAAGCCCCCATAGTAAATCGTGACATGTGACCACTGAAAGGAGCCGTAAAGTTGAGCTGGTTGCCAGGCGCCCAAAATGGATTCCACTGTCGGAACTTGGGAACCCAAAAAGATCTTTGGGGGGAAGAATCTGTCACAACTCTGAATGTTTGCTAAGTCACCAGTCATTAAGTGAGGAACACCTGTAACGGTTCAGGAAAGTGGTCTAAAAATGATATTTGCCCTTATCCCAAAGACGCTTTTTGCAAAAGGCAACTGGACTTTCTTGTTGTTTTCTTTTCCTTTGAAACATTTTGCTTTTCGTGCAAGAAGCTTCTTCAATTCTAACTGACGTTCTAACAGATCTGAAGCAGCTTCTTGGATAAGAAGTGAAATGCTTTCAAGGAAAAAAACAACATTTGTCTATTAATCTATACCTGTACCTATTTATGCAATTTACATACATATTTATCCATCATAACGTATTTATTTCTCATCCAACATTACACCCTTGTCTCGGCTATCCTCCATTTGTCTAGCCATTCGTAAATTTTTTTCCAGGTTATATAGTACTGTGTTTCTCATTTATCTTTGAGCTCCAAGGTAAGTCTGTCCATTTCTGCGCAGTTAAGAATTTTTAGTAATATTTCCTCTTCAGTTGGGGTATCTTTCTCTTTCCACTTTTGAGCAAAGGCTATCCGTGCCGTTGTGAGTATATGCAATAATAGATAATTTATATCTTTCTTATATTACCAAAAGGAAAAATTCCAGCTTGACTTCTGTATTTATTAATAAAATTTCTTCAAACCAACTCTTTATTAAATTCCAATATTTTTTTGTCTTTGGGCATTCCCACCACATATGGTAGAAATCCCCCGAAGGCGTCTTATACTTCCAACAAGCCAAAGAATTTCCCTTATTGATTCGTGCTAATTTGGTGGGGTGGGGTGGGGTGATGCCACCTATAAAACATCTTGTATAAATTTTCCTTATATGAGGTTGCTAACATAATTTTTAATTTTTTTTCCCCATAGAGTTTGCCAATTGTCCAAATCGATAGTATGTCCCAAATATTTACTCCAAATTATCATCATTTCTTTGACTTGTTCCTCAATCATATCTTATTCCAACAAATTCGTCCTTATCCTACCAACAGCAATCCCCAGTCACTCTGGGGTCTACCTAATGCTGTGCATGTTTGGGGCTTAGAAATTGGAAGTCTGGAGTAAGTGAAGAATATTGTGGCTGAGCATGGATTAGAGAATAAGAAAGATCTTGAGTTAACTTGTGGTTTAGTTTACCGTATCGTGCTTTACAATGTCTATAGGCCAGGGGTGTCAAACTCAATTTCATTGAGTGCCTCATCAGAGTTGTGTTTGACTTTGGGGGGCCGGGGTGGATGTGGCCAGCTCGACGTCACTCATGTCAGGGGCACCTGTAGTGGCCCGAAGTGCTGTGCCAGCGAAAACAGGCTCCCAAGCTCCGTTTTTGGCTGCGACAGCCTCCTGCAACCCTCTGCCAGCAAAAATGGAGCTTGGAGGGGCCGCATACGGTCCTTCCCGAGCTCCGAAGTACCGCGGGACGGTCCTTCATTGTTTCCAGGGCGGCCCCGCGGGCCAGATCTAAGCACCCTATGGGCTGGATTCGGTCCTCGGGCCTTGAATTTGACACATCTGCTATAGGCAAATATTAACAGGTACAGAAGCTCTTTGTAAAGGATAAAAACTAGCATTTCAAGATAAAAAGAGACTTTTCCTTGACACACTAGTTTTGTCTCTACATTATGCTTGGCACGGAGAGGCGTTCAGTAGTGTGGAAGTCCAATTTGAAGTGGTATAGTCTGGCACAGGCTTAGAAGTGAGATAAATATCTTAATGAATCTTAATGGGTTTCCATTGTCTTTGTTAATAAGATTTCTGCTTCAGGGTAGGTGGGTTGCCATCTACCCTCCTGCTTGATTTACGTTTTGTGCACGCAATAGGGGCAGGATTCCTCTCTTTAGTTGAGGAACTCCCAAGGGATTGGTTCAATTGTTATGCACAGATTGTGTTGCTAGGGGCACGCTGGAATTTGGAATTCTGTCAGTTAACAAGATCCAACTGCCAGTTAAGAGGGTCCAGATCACACACTATAGAAGCTTGACAGGTAAAAGAGAAGCAGAGGATGGGGTGGCATCAGAGGGATAAAACTGCTGTTTGGCACCAGGGAGATCCCAGCTTTATCAGTTCTCTGCATTTCCTGAAAGATTTGCCCAAAATCCAGTGTTTTCAAACGCTTTGTGTTGACTCTGGAGAACACAACGGAGGGGCACTACTCCAGAGGCAAACAATCACAGATGAGGTGGAGATGTAGCAGTTATTTGAAGGAGGAAGCTAATATAGCTAAGTGTTCTGGGTTTTTTTTGGGGTGTGTATGTGTGTGAATGAATAAAATATAAAGAAGAATTCACGAATGGGGCTTACAGCAACCTAGCCTCACCTTTCTCCCCCACCATCTTTTTACCCTCCTGATTTTTCTGGTGAGTTAAAAAGAGGACAAGATACAGAGAACCCCTATTCAGTGAAGTTTTTCTACTAAATTTCTGTTTCAGAAATCCTCTTAGCTTCCTCAGCTGATTCCGATAACTGATCAAAAGTTTTGTGTCCTAGTCAAATGGCCCCCAAACTCTTGAATAATGCTTTCATTTAAGGGTCTCCAAACTTGGCAGCTTTGAAACTTGTGGGCTTCCACTCCCAAAATTCCTCAGCCAGCCATGGGAGTGGAAGTCCTCAAGTTTTAAAGCTGCCCATTCATTCATTCATTCATTCATTCATTCATTCATTCATTCATTTTCTATCAGAGCCCCCCGCTTTAGTTTATTTATTGATATTTATTTGTAGTTCATTTTTCTTAACCACTTATTTCCCTCAGAGGGAACTCTTGGATGGTGTACAACATCATCAATAAAATTAAATATTAAAATCAGAATAATTTAGCCTTAAAAGTTTTTAAATTACAAAAAACAACATTATAAAAATTTCAGAAGATGAAGAATTCTAAGATGGTGATTAACAATTGTTAAAATACAGTTGTTAAAATACTGGATCTCATGGGGACAATCAGTCCTATGGTTGTGTAGGATTCTGTGTCCACTATGCAAGGCTACACAGCCACATTTTGACCCCCATTGTGGAAGGCCAAAAGATTGGGGGCTTTTTTGACCCAGGTGATGTGTTCTTTCAAACTCTCTCGGGTTGAAGGGAAGAAGTTGTTACTTCAAACGGTCACTAAATGAACTGTCGTAAGTTGAGGACCACGTGTAATGTGCAGATGGTTGCAGCTTGTAGCATTGATGAGACGTAAGGTCACAGGTGATGATTGGTAGCTGAAGGAAGGGAGTGACATTTACTTCGGCTTGTCACGATGGAAAGGACAGCCGTAAGAGCAAATAATTTGTATTCTCTGACAAAGGGGAACCGGTACAGCACCACAATTGAACTGTCTTTTCAAGAAAACAGGGAATGCCACGGTGGGATTTAATTTTGTGTGTTATTTTTGAATCAAAGAGCTGCTTTCCGGAACAATTTCCTGCCTTTGAATGGCTGTCCAAGCATTAATAGGTTGTTGCTGTGCATTTCCTTGTCATTACTAATATTTCTTTGACCAAAACTATTGAAGTAAAGGATTTAAAAAAAAAAAAAGAATTATTTTTCATTTTTACTCTTTTACCTCCCTTCATAAAGGAATGGCTCTTCTATCTCTTTTTGCTTTTTGTTTCCTCTTGAGATGACGCATATCAAATTGAGGTTGGGGAAAAAAAGAGTCTTTTAAAAATGTAGAATAATTGCTTCCTTTCCCTCCATTTCTTCTAGGTTTCTATGTGTGGTTAGGTATGTCGAGTATGTGTGTGTGGGTGTGGGTGTACGTGTGCATGTTGTGTATCCACACTTTGATAGAACATCAAATGTTTGGCTCCGTATTATATCAAAGCTCGGTATGAAAAAAGGGTCTCTGACAGGCCTGCAAAATGGTTTAGTTACAAGGCCGCTTGAGCCAGCTCTTATTTGTAAATGACAATTTTCTACCGCAAAATATATGCTTAGACTTCAGTTGTCGAGCTATGGATGGCAGCCAGGAGAGGAATAATTGAATTTTAATGCCGCTTGGTTTTAAGGTGATTTTATTTAAAAAGGAGCGAATTAAGTCACCGAAAGATGGTTAGGGAAGGGGTGTTTGGTGGGGCAGGGAAGGGAAGGGAGACCGACATTGCAAGCCAACTTTTAATAGTGTTTGAAATTGGATGGTGTTTAATTTGTTCCCTGCTCAGTCTGGCTTTCCTTGTGGGTGAAGCTAGTCATTGTAGCCCAAGTGCAAAGCAGACCTTAAAAAGTTTTGGAGGTTTTTTTTTTTTTTTTTTGCTTTTAATGTGTCTGCATCCAGGCATATGATTTGTCTCTGGCTGCAAAGAGATGCCTGCCAGCATTCCTTAAATCAGTATTTCTTCCTAGAGTGAAAAGAAAAATAGTAATGTTTGAGTGATCAGAAGGTTTGAGGGGCTTGAGGCTTTATGGGTTATGGATTTTGACTTTTCCCATCAGTCACATGTATGTGAAGATTGGCTCTGATCCTTCTTTTTCCACAGGCCTGTGACCATTAGCTCTGAGCAACTTTCTGTAACAAATTGACCCAAGTCTTCATGTATCTCGAGGCCCCTGAACTGAAGATGCATCACCCCCAAGTGTCCTGTTGATCTGCATAGAGGTGGATGGATGGATGGATGAATGGATGGATGGATAAGGGAAATGACAGCGTAGTTTACTTAGACTTCAGTAAGGCATTTGACAAAGTAGACCACAGTCTACTTCTTCATAAGATAGAACAGTGTGCGGTAGACAGTACCATTCACCAGATGGATTTGCAACTGGCTGACCAACCGCACCCAGCAGGCAAAATTTGTGGGAATTGAAAAACAAAATCCCTTTTGTTTATTGTAAAAACACTGGAAGTTTTTAAGAAGAGATTGGACAACCATTTGTCCAGTGGTGAAATCCTCCGCGGATTGCCACTGGTTTGCTGCCCACGCATGCGCGGTGCATGTCAGATGCACACTGTGCCTGTGCAGTGCGCACCAAACGCAAGCTGTACATGAGAAAAGGAGTCGTTTGAAGGTAAGTAGAACAGCAAGGGGGGGGGAACAGCTGTGCCACGCGGTTTAGATTTACTCGAAAGCAGGATTTCCTGCTTTTGAGCGAATATAAATCATGCGGCACAGCTGATTGTTGGAAATACCGGTTTGGACGAACTGGTAGCTTTTTTTTTAATTATTATTATTTTTACTACCGGTTCGCCAAACCAGTAGCTTTTATCACTACTGGTTTGCCCAAACAGGTGCAAACTGGTAGCATTTCACCCCTGCATTTGTCTGAAATGGTATAGGGTTTTCTGCTTGAGTAGGGGGTTGAACTAGAAGACTGCCAAGGTCCCTTCCAACCCTGTTGTTCTGTTCTGTTCTGTTCTGTTCTGTTCTGTTCTGTTCTGTTCTGTTCTGTTCTGTTCTGTTCTGTTCTGTTCTGTTCTGTTCTGTTCTGTTCAGTTCTGAATGAACGAACGAATGGATACAGGTAGTCCTCATTTAGCATCTGACCTGTATAGCGACCATTTGTGGTTACAACAATGCTGAACACTTTGTGACTAGTCCTTGCGTTTATACCCTTCGCAAGACTGTAAAGCAAAGAAAAATGGGAGTAAAATAGTAAAATTGGGATGTTTCACTTAGCAATTGCTTCACTTAATGAACATTCCTGGTCCCGAATGTGGTTGCTAAGTAAGAGCTACCTATACATGCAAATATACTTGCATACTTTCAAGTTGCACATGTTACCACAAAAAGGTTTGGATTTATCTTGGCTAGAATATCAGTTGTAGGACTGGCATGGACCAGTTTCAGCTGTATGTGGTTTTCTATGTCCCTTTTTTTTCCCTGCCAGCAATGTGGGTTAAGCACATCTAGATATATAATCTTCAAGAGGAAAGGCAGATGCATTTTGATTCAGAAGGCCAAAGTCAGATGGTGGCTACAGCTGCCACTTGCATACCCTCGTATTGGAGGTGGGATGTGTTGCAATTTCCTTGCTTTTCAAAAATTGATAAGTATCTGGGTTTCACCTGTATCTGCCAGGAACTTACAACTTCCTTCTAATAAACAATTTTCTTCTGCGTCATCTTGGTTATGTCAGCAGCTTTCTGATAAATGTGCTTCAATTTTCCTTGGTTCTGTTGTCAATTCTTTCTCCTTTGCTCCAAAGTAGAATGTAGAACTGAGTCTATGTAGAGAGAAAAAATGTATCTGGAATTCAGCCGAAGATGTTGCTTTAATAACTACGTCTTTACCTTATTTACTGTTGAAAGATACAGGCAGTCCTTGACATGCTTATTGATTGTTTGAAGTTATGACCTACCTGAAAAAAGTGAGCTACAACTTGGTTTAACAGTTATTGGTGGTCCTTAACCTACAACAGTTCATTTAGTGATGGTTCAAAGTTACAACGGCATTGAAAATAGTGACTTAAAAGCTGTTTTTCTGTTCTGCCCCAGCTACGGACCCCAAAGAACGCAGCACACACAAAATCTATACAAAGCTTATTTTACTCAAATAACTCAGTCTTTTTCAACCAAAGGCTGTTAATAAACTGTCTTAACAGCCTACAAAATTCTAAGATAAGATAATCACAGTCTTACTAGGGTTGGCAGAAAGTCCAGAAGCAATTTTGCAGAGAATCCAGACGCGAAGGAGAGTGAACTAAAGTTGTTCCCTACAGCTTGCTGCAATCGACGTTTCTCCTTAAATAGGCTAAGGGAGTGGCCAATTAGCCCCAAGCCTTCCTCTCGAGGAGACCTCCTCCTGAGGAGCCACTCCTGCCTTTTGGCAGCTCTGCGTGGCCGTGCATCGAGAAGAGGCTCCTCCTCTTCATCCTCTTCACTTAAAGGAGCTTCTGGAGGTTCTGAAGGCCCTGGCTGAATCCCCACCTCTGGCACCACATCTTCTCCAGCCTCCTCACTGTCCGACTCGAGCGCCAGCTGCACAGGCTGCTGGCGCAGCACCACACCAGCCTCCTCGTCGGAATCAGCTACAATCTGCACAGGCCGCTGACGGGCCACAACATTTTCACACTTACGACTGTTGCAGCATCTCCATGGTCACGTAATCAAAATTCAGACACTTGTCAACCGACTCATATTTCTGACGGTTGCAGTGTCCCGGGGACATTTGCTCACCTTTTGCGACCTTCTGACAAGCAAAGCCAGATTCATTTAACAAAGGATATGACTAACTTAGCAACTGCAATGATTCACTTCACAACTGTGACAAGAAATGTCGTAAAATGGGGAAAAATTCATTTAACAAATGTTTCGCTTAACAACAAAAGTTTGGGCTCGATTATGGTCTTCATTTGAGGACTGTCTGTAGCTTGTGTGTTATACGTCTTTTGATCCACCCTTCAACTGGAAATAGGATTGCACCTTCAGTGGTTAACCATCCTGTTAACCAGTGGTGAAATCCAATTTTTTTTACTACCGGTTCTGTGGGCGTGGCTTGCTGGGTATGGTGTGGTGCGGCTTGGTGGGCGTAGCAGGGGAAGGATACTACAAAATCTCTGTTCCCACCCCACTCCAGGGGAAGGATACTGCAAAATCTCCATTCCCACCCCACTCCAGGGGAAGGATACTGCAAAATCTCCATTCCCACCCCACTCCAAGGGAAGGATACTGCAAAATCTCCATTCCCACCCCACTCCAGCGGAAGGATACTACAAAATCTCCATTCCCACCCCACTCCTGGGAGAAGGATATTGCAAGATCTCCATTCCCACCCCACTCTGGGGCCAGCCAGAGGTGGTATTTTCCGGTTCTCTGAATTACTCAAAATTTCTGCTACTGATTCTCTAAAATCTGTCAGAACCTGCTGGATTTCACTCCCGCTGTTAACTAGGTAGAAGGCCTCTGTTAAGATGGTTCATGTTATCTGTAATCCAGGTAACTGGATTTTCTTGGGTTTTTTTTCTTCTGAAGACTTTTCACTTGTCATCCAGGAACTTTCTTCAGCTCTGACTGGATGGTGGGGAATGGAGGGATTTATACTCCTTGCATATAGCTGGTCATTGGCATTCTTTTTAGAGAGGCATTGAGGCTGCTTGGAGATTTGTCTATGTCTTCGGGGTCATCTGAGTAGTGCAAAGAGGTGTGGAGGCTTCTTGGCTGCAGGATGTTTTCTGCTCTGTGGTCCCTTCACTGTTGAAGACAGGTGCAGGTTGTTGGAAGTGAGTCTGTGGTGTCTGCATTTTGGTCAGAGCTGAAGAAGCTTCTTGGATGAGAAGCAAAACGTCTTCAAAAGAAAAAAGAAGAACTAGTGCAGAAAGCATCCTGCAGCCAAGAAGGCTCCACACCTATTTGCACCACTCAGGTGACCCCGAGGACACAGATAAACCTCCAAGTGCTTCAACAACCCTCTAAAAGGATGCAAATGACCAGCTGTCTGCAAGGAATATAGATCCTTCCTTTCCCCATCATCCAGTCAGAGCTGAAGAAGGTTCTTGGATGAGAAGCAAAACATCTTCAAAAGGAAAAAAACCAAGAAAGTCCAGTTGCCTCTTGAAAAAGCACCTTTGGATCAACCATGACCTGGATGACTGAGAATCTCCCTAAATTATTATCTACAATCCTTAATGGATACTTGTATTTAAATATTAATATATTCTGAATCATTGCCTGGTTTAAAGATTTGGGTATTTGTTTACTTTTTAGTGTATTGATTAATTTTTCTAATTGATTGGTTGCAGATCTATCCTGTTCTAATTCAGAACCACTGTAATTTGGAATCTCAGCTGTCTTAAAAATGTGTTATGTTATCCTTTGGGGAATGGTCTCCCAGGAACAATTCGCAATTTGTTCAATTCGCAATTTGTTTGTCAATGAATTATGAGATACTTTCCTCTTTCAAATGCACACGTGTGGTGCCCAATTGCAATTTGCCTCTAAAGAGGAAGGAGATAAATCTTAAAAGATGTAAAAAGTGAGGCACCATTCTTTCTTTTCCGCCCCTTTTTAATGATTGCAAATGAAACAGGTGGGTTTCAAAATACCTCTATTTTGGGGGAGTTGTAAATTTCTGGAGACTTAGTGCACAGTTGATTAAAGCTGATAGTGTTGAAAAATTGTCTCTGTACATATTCCAAATTTGATAGGGAAGGATACTTTTTGAACTTTGATAACAGATGTGATCTCTGGCTAAAATGGTGTCAGGAGGCAATGTGTGGATCTGGAAAGCTAACCCAGGAAAGATTATTATTCAGACAACTCCCTGCCTACAATATTTCCCCGAAAATAAGACTCGGTCTTATGTTAATTTTTTGCTCCAAAAGATGCATTAGGGCTTATTTTCTGGTTATGGCTTATTTAGGGGGAAAATACGGTACTATATGCACCCATCAGGCTGACAATCTTAACTGGGGCTTATTTGGGGGGTAGGGCTTCTATTATGAGCATCCTGAAAATTCATGCTAGGACTTATTTTCCAATTGGGTCTTATTTTTGAGGACAAATTAGGATCAAAATTGAGCCTGTAATTTTGATCTTAAGTCGTGACGTTCATAAAGCTATTACCATGTGATCATGCCCGATTTTATGACCTTTTTTGCAGTGGTCATTAAGCAAATGTTGGGTTAAATGAATGTCATGGTCATTAAGTAAACCCATTTTCACTCTGGAGTGGGTTTTGCCAGAAAACAAAAATTAATACTGTTTACTAGAGCCAGTTTGATCTAGTGGTTAAACCACCAGGCTAGAAAGCGGGAGTCTGTGAGTTCTAGTCCCGCCTTAGGCATGAAAGCCAGTGTGGTGACTTTGGGCCAATCACCAGGAGACGGTGAGAAAGGCTCCCCCAAGGCCTAGGCCAAACCAGTTGTTGTGTACCATTCAAGTTTTCCAAGGGCACCGAGAGCGCTTCCTGTCCAGGGGTCTAGAACAGGGGTCTGCAACCTTAAATATTCAAAGAGCCATTTGGACCAGTTTCCCACAGAAAAGAAAACACCAGGAGCCACAAAACATGGGTGGGCATGGCCAACTCGATGTCACTCACTTCCACCAGTCACATGACCCCCCCCCAACCACGCCTACACAACATTCTCTACCCATTAGGGCAGAGAACCAGTTATTAAAAGACACCGGGAACCACAAAATCCTTTTGACATATCTCTCTCTCCCCTCCCTCTCTCTTCCCCTCCCCACCTCTCTCTGTATCTCTCTATGTCTCTCTCTCTCCCCTCCCTCTCTCTGTATCTCTCTATGTCTCTCTCTCTCCCCCTCTCTCTGTATCTCTCTGTCTCTGCCCTGGCTGCTTCTTCATCCCCTGCCGTCGCCCTTACCTTCTCAGGCCAGGTGAGGAGTGACTGGGAGGGGAGGGCAAGGGGCGGGGCCAGCCAGTGGTGGGATCACCTGACAGGGAGTCACAGCAGAGGGCCCAAAGAGCCGCATGCGGCTCTGGAGCCGCAGGTTGCTGACCCCTGGTCTAGATCTAGGAGTCCTCCTTAGCTGAAGATTTGAAAGTTCTTTGCCGGCGTATCATCCACCCAAGCTAAAACCTTCTAGCAAATAGTACTATTTCCAGGCATAAGAATAATGTTTTCAATGTCGGCTTCGCCTCCTGCTTGCTTCGTACCTCCCACTCCGAACCGGCTAAGCCACAATTGAGACACTCTCACTAAAGCTACTTTTTAATTGATCCTCGGAGAGTAAAGGAGCACTCCTTCATGCAGCGCAAGTCACAACACATTTGCCGCTGTGACCAAAAGACACTCCAGGTTGCTTTCAACACCTTTTAAGGTTTTCCTGCAAACCTTGAACGATTTGGGCCATTGTTCTTCCTACTCAGCCCTGTGTTCGGCCCGCCCTTCCTCTCAGAAATCCTTTGAAATCCAAAAGGGTTTTGGGCACAGGTGTAGAGGTGTGTGTGTGTGTTATCTCCATGCTGGCATCGGTTTTAAGTCTACTGTGCAGAGCAATAATTCAGAAAGGTCTAAAATAGCATCTCTCAGATCCTGGCACACCTGTCAGACTACACCATCCATAGCCTTAGCCCTGAGATGGCGAACCTATGGCACATGTGCCCAAGGTGGCACGCGGAGCCATTTTTCCAGACATGCGAGCTGTCGCCCAACTCACCTGCAGCTGCACATGCACGCACATACGCCCCAGTTCAGGCCTCTGGTGCGCATGTGCGCAATTCAGGGGACCCAGCTGTTCTTCAGAGCTCTCCTGCGCATGTGCGTGCGTTTGTGCATGAGTGCGAGAATACTTGGATGTGCAGATGGTGCAATTGCACGTGTAGCCCATGGGGGGGTGCGTGAAAGCCATGCACATGCGCAGATGGGGGAGTTGTGTGCGCAGTGCTTGGGGGAGGAGCCACACATTAGTATGGATAGCGTGTGAGCAAAGCGCATACCTGTTTGGCACTCGGTGAGTAAAAGGTTCTCCCCCACTGGTGGTAGTGACAACAGTTCTGTTTAGTGTCCATTTGGAGTTAATAACGGCACGGAAAAAAGTGACTTATGACCGTTATTCACACTTACAACCATTGCAACAATCCCATAGTCACATGAACAAAATCTAGGCCCTTGGTAACTGGCTCCTATTTATGCCAGTTGCAGTGTTCTGGGGGGTCATGCGATACCCTTTTGCAACCTTCTCATGTGCAAAGTCAATGGCGGAAGCTGATTCACTTAACAACTGAAAGGATTCGCTTAATGGTGGCTAGGAAGGTCGTAAGGGTGATGGAAGCTGTAGAGGTCTACAGGTCAGGGAGATGTCATGACAGGTGTAAATGACCTTGGGAGACAGGAGGGAGAGCCACAGACCAAACAACGTTCAGATAAGAGGCAGTTGAGTCTTCAGAAGGAATGGGGGCATGGCAGACATATCAGAAGGGACCCTCCCTAGTCACTTGGACTGTAAAGGTGAGGGGGGTGGAGAGATGTACTTTCAGTCTTGCAAGATTCTGTTAAGGTAACCTTGCGATAAAGATAGAGCTAGTATTTCTGAGGGTGCTTCTTGTTTGGACTTCCCCGCAAGGAAGCTTAGGACGGCTGTTCTAGACCAGGGGTCGGCAACCTTAAACTCTCAAAGAGCCACAAAGATCCTAACCGGAAGCCCCCCGTTCAATTCTGGAGTCGACCAGAGGTTCTGTTCCCCCACCATAGAGTCTCTTCCTAGCACGGTGTCCTTTTTCCTCTACTTGTCCTAAGCGAAAGCCCTATCAATTGTGGAGCCAACCAGAAAACCCGCCCCTTGCCATAGAGTCTCCTCCTGGGACGCCATGCTTCCCCCCCCTTTAACCGAAAGCTCCTCTCCAAATTGTGGCGCCGACCAGAGACAGGGAGCCACAGCAGAGGGATGAAAGAGCCACATGCGGCTCCAGAGCCGTGGGTTGCTGACCCCTGTTCTGGACCTTGGGAGAGAGCACAGCCCCTGCCCTCAAACAGGGAAACCTTCTACAACAGGGGTCTCTAACCTTTTGGACCTCAGGGACCACCAAACTCATAATTTTAAAGCCTGCGGACCACTGGGAGCTCAGCCACCTTTCGGGCCTACCTCTCTGCTTCTGCGACGCCTCCGGGTTGGAGGTCCGAGAGAAAGTGTCTGGTCCAGGCACACAGCCTGGAAACCTCTTTTGTGTTCCTTTTCTCAAGAAGCTTGGTCAATCTGAGTGAAGGAAAACGAAGATGATCAGACTGACAATGGCTTGCTGATGTTGGTGGGAAAGTTGGTCCCCTATTCCAGAGCTGCGGTAGTCACAGGACTGGCCCTTTGGTCATCCCAGAGCAGCTCCTCTACCCGGGTTCACCGGCCTGCAGGGGAGCTGCCTGCAAAGATTGCTCTGTGGACCATCAAATTTTTCTCGCGGACCACCGGTTGGTGATCACTGCTCTACAATGCTCTACTTTTTAAGGAAAGACATTCCTCATTCCTCCTTGTCAATTGTAGCTTAAGATCCCTTCCCCACTTTAACCATTCTTCAAAATCTTTTTTGTTTTGTTTTTTTAGCCAATAAAGGAGAATATCTGTAGCTCAGGATTGACATGAGGGATACTTGGTGCTCTCTGAGCTTGGCTGTTTTCTTGCAGACGTTTCCTTAACCCAAACTAGGTAATCCGTACTAGTTATCTAGTTTGGATAATGAAACATCCTTTAAAAAAAAAAACTAACTCCATTTTTCATCTGTTTTTATTGCCTGTGGTGTCATGAACTTCATCATCCCAAAAAGAGAGCCGTTGAAAGAGCGCCACAATTTTTTTGGGGGGGGGGGGCGCTCAGGTTAATACTTTATAAATATTATTAGTCCCTTGCAAATTCTTTCCCAACAGGAAACTGCCTCCTCTACGTGCTTTCTAGGCTTCTGAGACCTGCAAAAAAAATGTGCTTATGCTTTATGCCTCTCAGGTCCCACTTGGAGGCTGTATCCCAGGGCTATTTTGCTGGCCCGAATTGATCAAGTACTGTACTTTCAGTATTCTGAACGTGTTAGAGGATTAAAGGTAAAGGTTCCCTTCGCACATATGTGCTAGTCGTTCCCAACTCTAGGAGGCGATGCTCATCTCTGTTTCAAAGCCGAAGAGCCAGCGCTGTCCAAAGACGTCTCTGTGGTCATGTGCCCAGCATGACTAAACGCCAAAGGCGCACGGAACGCTGTTCCCTTCCCACCAAAGGTGGTCCTTATTTTTTACTTGCATTTTTTACCTGCTTTCAAACTGCTAGGTTGGCAGAAGCTGGGAGAAAAGTAACGGGAGCTCACCCCGTTAGATGGCACTAGGGATTCAAACCGCTGAACTGCGACCTTTCGATCGACAAGCTCAGCGTCTTAGCCACTGAGCCACCGCTCAGTGATTGTTCACTTCCTATATTTCTTTTCCTTTGGGGCTGGTGCAGGAGAATTGGTGGCAGGTTTGATTAGGTTAACAACTGCAACAACAAAACAATCCTCCAAACATAAAACTAGTACAACAGGTGGTTCTTGACTTACGATGGGTTGCTTAGCAACTTTTTGAAATTAGATCAGACCTACTAACAACTCAGATTTGAAGTTCCAACGGTTGCCCCTTTGGTTATGTGACTGAACTTCGGGTTCTCGGCAACGGGGACATGTTTACAAACCCTTTGCAGCACCCCATGGTTATAGGGCCACATTTTATGATGGTTTTGTCGAAAATTGGCATTTGCTTTTCGATTTGCCGAAAACTGCATCCACATCCGCTGGTTCACTTAACAAACACAAAACTCAGTTAATGATCGCTGTAAAAAAAGCTTGTAAAATCACGTCATATCACGTGAGTGACCTGTTTTTACAACCATCAGGGCTTACAACCATGATAGGCAGACTCCATTAGGGTCGTAAATCGAGGATTACCTGTAGGGGAAGGATTGTCACCCTTTTCCTTGTTCTAGTTTTCTGCTTGACCCGCTTCCCACTTTGACCTTCCATTCTTTTGCATCAAGCACGGGAAATCAGGAATCAAGGCGGTTCAAATTAATACAGGTTTATTGCATACTAACGCTCTCTACAAGAATCTGAACTACTGACAGTCAAAGCAGATTGGTGGTAGATAAGGGTCAATGGAATTCAAGGTGGGCTGGATTTAGATATTTTGTGAGTGCAAAGGGACTCGAGACTGATGATGTGTTTGACGCCCCCCTCGAGCTCAGCCTCATCATCGCCCAAATATTCTTCTTGTGATCTGAAAGCGCATACAATAACTTAGTCCCACTCTGGCACATAAACCAGTTGCATTCATCTGCAAATCTCATAGGCCTTGAGTTTGTCTGAAATTGTAGTAGAGTTCATTTGGAGAGCAAAGGCCTACTACAGCAGGCTGGTGGTATGCATATGTGAGAGGGCAGGCTGCCTGCAAAATAGCTAGTACCTGGGCTGCTATTGCCCTGTCCCTTTAAGACCTTTCCCTCGCCAGCAGAGCAACTGGTGGCTATAAAGGCTGAGCAGAGAGGCAGCTGGGTGTGGTGGTGATGGACTGAGAGGGCAGGTGGTTTGTGGTCCTTTATGGAAATAAAGCCTGAAGCACCCTATGGCAGAAATCTCCAACCTCGGCCATCTTAAGGCTTGTGGACTTCAACTCCCAGAATTCCTCAGCCAGAGTTTTGAAGTCGACAAGTCTTAAAGTTGCCAAGGCCAACAGTAAGAGATACTGTTATCCTTTCATAAGGAGGAGGAGTGGAGGAGCAGCAACAGCATGAGCTGTAGTAAAACTGGGGAAAAGTGGAGTAGTGAGCAATGAGTACTACTCTTGGAGTGCTTATGTCTAGTTCAATGAAAGGAAGGACTAGGGGGTGATCTGATAGCAGTGTTCCAGTATCTAAGAGGCTGCCACAAAGCAGACAGAGTCAAGCTATTCTCCAAAGCACCCGAGGGTAGGACAAGAAGCAATGGGCGGAAACCAGTGGTGGGTTCCTCCCAGTTCGGCCTGGTTCGGCCGAGCCGGTAGTGGTAACGATATGACGTCACCGAACCAGTTCTCTTTGTTCGGGAGCTGGGCCCTCCCTCCCCCCTGCTCCTCCCGCGTTAGTCTTACCTTTTATTTGGCCCCACCCCCAATCTATTGCTGCCTCCCGAGTCCCAGCTGATTGGCTAGAAGGAAAAAAAACTGTTTAAACTCTTGCTGCAGGGCTTCAAAGGGCCGCCCTACAGCTGATCAGTGTTAAAAGGCAGTGTGGTGGTAGACCAGAGTGCTCGAAAAACAAATGGGTAGACCAGTGCCTCCAAAAACAAATGAGTAGACCGGTGCCTCCAAAAACAAATGAGTAGACCGGGGCCTCCAAAAACAAATGAGTAGACCGGTACAGCTCTGCAAGCAGTTAAAAGCCTGGTAGACCAGTACCTCTGCTAAATCCTAAATCCAGACATTGATCTGGAATGGTATAAGGTCTCAGGCTTGAGCAGGAGGTTGGACTAGAAGACCTCCAAGGTCCCTTCCAAGTATATTGTTCTACATTCTGCATTCTGGTTCTTTGTTTGTTACCTAGAGATCTGTGGGGTTTTGGAGCCCATTGACCTGGATGTCCTGAAAAGAACCCGTGACAGCATAGTAACACAACTTTTTGTCCCCATTCTGCAGAGAGTTAACCAACCTTTTGCCAAAGATGCAAAGGCTGGTGTATCAAATATGGATTGGAGACTGGGGTGCAGATGCCTGTTTAATCAAAAAAACCTGCAAGCCAGATTCAAATTCATTTCATTAGCATAACATGATGAAGGGGAACAAAAATGGCACACCATCACCTGAGGTGTATGGTGTGATTAAATCACGAGCTTCTGTGGGTGTCAGAAAATACAACAAAGAATTGTCTCAACCCATCGCGAGACACAAGTGGTCCATTCCCATATGTTTTCTGCATTTACAGTTGCATCGTGTTATGATGGGGCGGTTTCTGAAGCCCTCCTCCCCATCTTCAAGTTAAGAAGATGATTGGATATGTTTGGGTTATGCATGGGGTCTTACCAACTTGACCCTATCCATATAATTTGTTGGGAGCTGAGGGAGAAAAAGGAAAATATTAGGAGCCTGATGGTACAGTGGACTAAACTACTGTTAAAGACTTAAAGTAGTATTTAGCTGCCAGCTGCCTGCAATTACTGCAAGTTCAATTCTCACCAGGCTCAAGGTTGACTCAGCCTTCCATCCTTCCGAGGTAGGGAAAATAAGGACCCGAATTGTGGGGGCAATAAGCTGACTTTGTATAAAAAAGAACACCGCTTTGGGGGGGACCCAAAAAAACCCTATATATATATATATATATATATATATATATATATGTATGTATGTATGTATGTATGTATGTATGTATGTAATCCAGTTTTTGAAATGAGCTCCTTAAGCCACAGGATTGGCTCTAAGAGGATCTAAGTGCATTAAAATGCATTTTATTTAGCTCCAGGTTTCTGAAGCCTAGAAATATTACTTGACACACAGCATCCTGACCGTTGTGGTGGAGGGCTGAACTAGCAAGGAAGGAAGTCTCACAAGGAAACCAGCATGGGAGACTTAGTTTGAACTTGCTGTGGTCACGCTACAAGCCATGTTGAACTGGGGGTGGGAGGCATGCCAGTGAAACTGTTTCAAGAATGAAAACCTGTATTAAAAGAAAATGGGCCGTGGGATTGGAATGCCCAAATCTTACCATCAAAGACTGTTAACCAAATAGTATCTCTTTGAATTGAACTGAATGTCCTAAATCAAGAGGTGGGCAACTGGCACCTTTAGGACCTGTGGACTTAAACTCCCAAAATTCCTGAGGTAGCCATGCCGGCTGGCTTAGGAATTCTGGGAATTGAAGTCCACAGGTCATACATAACAGGACCATAGTTGCCCATCCCTGTCCTATATATTCCTTTTCCGCAGAGGGGATGAATTGTTGTTAACGGGATTAAGCATAGCCTTGGAAAAGTATACCTGTTTTTGCAGACCTTGTTTTGGGATAATCTGGAATAATACCCTTTCCCCTCTTTTTTGAACTTTATTTTACAGATGGTCACAAGAACAAAGAAAATATTTGTAGGTGGATTATCAGCTAATACGGTAGTGGAAGACGTAAAGCAGTACTTCGAACAGTTTGGCAAGGTAAGGTCTGATGGGGTTGAACACAACACCCTTCTTCTTTTTAATGACTTTTTATGACCTGGATTCCTTGTTCTCTCTCAGAATTAATTTGTGAATCTCTGGGAGTGTCTGTGGGTCAGACTTGCACCTGGTTATGTCTTAGGATGTGCCCACGTTAAGCACACCGATGTGATCATTTCCCCTGATTTAAGATTCTTATGTCAGCGGCCTTAGTGGTAAAGTGGGCCTTTGTCCATACAGAGATGTGTATATATATATGCACCCCCTGCGTGAACCTGGGGCTTTGCTGCCCATCTCTCAGTCTTGACCCCGACCTTCTGAAACCTTTGCACACAACTCTTGACCTCTGCAAATACCAAATGTCTCCATCTGTTGAACTTCCTGGCTTTTATTTGCATGAAGTTGGTGACTTAAGTCCATCACCGGCATGGTCAGCAGCTGCCAATTACTCTTAGGGTATGCTTGGTTTTGGTACTCTATATATAGAATTGAATTTCCTTCTGTGATGTTTCTTTCAAGGGATATTTATTACACTGCATGTCAGATAGATGGACGGGCATACGTATCTCCTCGTATCCTATTGTTTCACTAGCTCCTTTGGAGATGCTGTTCCTCAGAGAAATCTGATATTTTCTTCTTTTCTGGGGATCTTATCCAACAAACCTCAGGTTCAACTGATAAGCTGCATGGGTTATGTTGCAACCTTTTCCTTCTTTTATTTTTAAGATGTGCAATAGCTGCTGATAAGACAGTATAATACTATCTTGATGCCCTGCCTCCTTTGAACCGTTCTAACAAAACCCAAAACAATAAGAGGCCAGTCAATGAGCATTTCTCCAGCTTTTGTCCACTTGGGTTGGAGGCCTTCTCCATGTTTGTCAGAGGTGATGGATTTTGAGGCTGCTGTCCTATGCCAAAGATCCTCTCTGCCAGTGTGACAGAAGAACAATTGCATTTTGATTGTGTCCGCGTGCCAAAAGTTGGAGACCACATCAATAGCTTTGTTTTCTAGATCAGTGTTTTTTCTAACTTGATAACTTTTAAGACACTGGTAAAATCCAATTTTTTTTACTACTGGTTCTGTGGGCGTGGCTTGGTGGGCATGGCAGGGGAAGGTTATTGCAAAATCCCCATTCCCACCCCTCTCTGGGGCCAGCCAGAGGTGGCATTTGCCAGTTCTCCGAACTACTCAAAATTTCTGCTACCGGTTCTCCAGAACCTGTCAGAACCTGCTGGATTTCACCCCTGCTTTAAGATCTGTAACACTTCAATTCTCAAGAAATCTGACTGGGGATCCTGGGAGTTGAAGTCCACACATCTTAAAAGTTGCCAAGTTTGAAGAACGCTGGTCTACATGATGTGTCTCCAACTTGGCCCTTCAGGTCTTCCAAAGATGCACCCCCCCCCATTGTTTCTGTAATTGAGTCCCACTTCCTGTCTTTCTACACTTGACAGTATGATAGATTTCTACAGAGAAATTGTATTTTACATTCCATCATGGTTTTGGCATGGCTCATGTTAAACGCATTGGGGCTCATGCAGGAAATAGTTGTAATATTTTGCTCCGTGTTATTGGAATGGTAAGGTGGTAGCATTTTGGATGGATAGTGTTGACCCACCCTTGATTTCAGCCCCCCCCCCAAGGGAGGTCGGAACATCAACATTACGAAGGACCATCTCATTCTAGGAATATTGACTTGCAGGTAGTCCTCGACTTACAACCACAATGGGAACCGAATTTCTGTTGCTAAACAAGGGGGGTTAAAGAGAGTTTTGCCTGAATTTATGATCTTTTTTTGCCACGGTTATTATTAAGCAATTCTTTGCAGTTGTTAAGTGAAGCACATGGTTATTAAGCAAATCCAGCTTTCCCCATTGACTTTGCCTTCCCAGCTGGAACCCAGCTGGGAAGGTCACAAATGGCAATCACATGACCCTGGGACTAGGGGTGAAATGCTTCTGGTTTGGACCGGATCGCCTGATCCAGTAGCGATGGAGATGGGTGGTTCGGAGAACCGGTAGCAAAAATCCCTGCCCCCCCCCCCCCGCCTCCCATTGCCCAGCTGAGCCTCACAATCATCAGAGGCTTTTTTTTATTTTTAAAAGCATTTTTTCTACAACCTCTTTGGCTGAAAAAATGCTTTTAAAAGTTAAAAAAAAAGCCTCTGATGATTGTGCGGGTCAACTGGGATCATTAGAGGCTTTTAAAAGCATTTTTTCTACAACTCTTCGGCCGAAGAGATTATAGAAAAAATGTTTTTAAAAGGAAAAAAAGCCTCTGCCGATCAGGCAAGTCAGCTGGGATCGTCAGAGGCTTTAAAAGCATTTTTTTTACAACCTCTTCAGCCGAAGAGGTTGTACAAAAAATGGTTTTAAAAGTAAAAAAAAAAAAGTTGGCCAAGCCCATACAGTCATATTCCCCCACCCACCCACCCACCCACCCACCAAGCCACGCCCACAGAACCGGTAGTAACAAATTTTACATTTCACCACTGCCTGGGACTGTGTAAATTCATGCTGTTTGCCAAGCACCCACATTTCGATCGCATGGCCGCGATCACGATTGCAACGACTAGTTAAGCGCAAGCGCCGGTCACAAGTCACTTTTTCCAGTATCGTAACTTTGAATGGTTGCTAAACAAATGGTTGCAAGTTGAGGACTAGCTGTTTTGTCACCTATGAGTTGGTCGGTACCTGTGACACAGAAGTGCCACCAATCCTGCCTTAGACTTTCCAGTCTGCACTTCAGTGGTGGGTTTCTACCGGTTCGCCCCGGTTCAAGTGAACCGGTAGTGGCGGCAGCGGGAGGCTCCGCCCACCCGCATGGACGTCATCACGGATGCTCTGCGCATGCGTAGAAGTGCCAGGCGTGAGCGAAGCGAGCACATACGCGCACTCACAGTTCCGAACCGGTAGCAAAGGTAAGTGGAACCCACTACTGCTGTACTTGTGTGTTGATCGCCCATTTCCGTGGTATTTTTACCGAAGAAGCTTCCACATTGGGACGTCGTCTCTGAAAGCCTTGTTTTGAATCTACGTTTTTGTTTGTGGCGGGGGAGACTTCTTAATAGATATTGTGTTAGATTGATAGTTGTTTTGCTAACCGTTCATTTTATTTTATTTTTTTCCGATGATAATCTCCCGATTCCGACAGGGTGATGTTTACAGCCTGCTGAGCCCTTTATTAGAGGATTGTGTCAGGGTTTTGAATGCTTCTTCCTTAGTTATTGTCAAATCTGCCAAACTCCTCCGTCTAGTTTTGAAGTTAATAACAGTTTTGATGCATGCATGTTTCTGTGCTTCTCGCGTGCACCCTTGAGGGATCCGTTTTGTTTTGCCATCTGGTGGTTTCGTGCTGAGTCAATAAAGATAGTTTTGGTGCCCCCTTGATTTTTCTCTTTCTGCCTCAATGTTCGAAGGCTCCTTTTCTTGAAAAATCCAGTTATTCCTTTTTAAAAAAAAAAAAAAAAATCGATACCCAAAAGCCAAGAAAACCCAAACGAATAGGCTCTCTTCTTCATCTCCAACTTTCACGCAGCTCTCAAATATAATACACATTTAATAAAATAACTAAAATCTAAAATGATGGCTGCCATCCAGGTGCTCCAACCTTAGTTCATAAATTGCTGACTATCAGATGATTTATGCCGCAGAACAATATACACACCTGGGAGTCAGTCCCACTGATATTAATGTGGTTTTCTTCTGTGTGGACGTGCATCTGATTAAGTTTAGAAGCGCACATGAATAAAGATATTAATCCCAGGGAAATTTTGCCTTTAGACGATGCCTGCTTGTGTTTGTGGTAACATTTCTCTCCCCTGTGAGAGAGAAATTGTAAGTTGATTTGTGCCACCTGCAATTTTTATAGGCTGGAGTAGTTAAAAGTTATAGAGCCTGACAGAAAGTTCTCCCTTCGTTGACTGGTTATTTTTTCACACAACCGTAAAGCATTTAATACAACTTTAACAGAATAACAGAGATGAAAGGGGCCTTGGAGGTTTTCTAGTCCAATCCTCTGTTCCAGCAGGAGATCCTATAACAGTGATGGCCAACCTTATCGGCACTGAGTGCCGAAAAGGGAGCGTGCACATTCGTGTGTGCTTGTCTGGGCCACAACCCGGATGAGGAGCTGCCCAGGGAGCATGCACGCGCTTGAAAATGAACTTCCGGTTTCAGCCAGTTACTCGTCCGGGTTTCTGGCACGCATGCGCATGTGATGGATCAGTTGGCCGGCGTGCATGATGACGCAGGAAAATGGAAGACCAGCTCTTCTAGGTTCCCGCACTACTGCATGCAAAAAAGCCAGCTGATCGTCGTGCCCGCATGTGTGCCAGAAACCCGGAAGAGGAACAGCTGACGCCATGCGTGCCAGGCAACATGGCTCTACATGCCACTTCAGGCACGCGTGCCATAGGTTTGCCATCATGGTCTTATTCCATTCTGGAGAAACATTTGTCCAATCTCTTCTTAGAAATCTCCATTGCTGGAGCACCCACCACTTCTGAAGGTGAGCCGTTCCATGATTAATTGTTCTCATTGTCAGGGAATTAATTGCGTCTTATTAAAAGGAGGGCTGTTAAACTACATGTGAGGGGCACACTCATCATTGCTAGATGTGAATCTGAAAAAAAAAAGCACCTCCTTGCTCTCTGGAATTTCCTTAGGGATTCCATCCATAGCTTAGTTGAAGCCCAAGAAAGTCAAATTTTTGGCGTATTACGGTCTCTGTCTTCAGGGCTCTTAAGCATTTTCTCCTTCCCAAACAAAGGACGTGAGTTTTCACTGCTCTAGTCTCGAGAGTGTGCATGTGTGCGTGTACTTGTGCATCAGAGGTGGGTTTCAGCAGGTTCTGACCAGTTCTAGAGAACCGATAGCGGAAATTTTGAGTAGTTTGGAGAACCGATAGTAAAAATTCTATCTGGCCCCACCCACATCTATTCTCTGCCTCCCAAGTCCCAGCTGATCGGGAGGAAATGGGGATTTTGCAGTATCCTTCCCCTGGATTGGGGAGGGAATGGAGATTTTACAGTATCCTTCCCCTGCCACACCATCAAGCCACATCCACCAAGCCACACCACACCCACCAAGTCACACCCACAGAACTGGTAGTAAAAAATTTTGAAACCCACTACTGGTGTGCATGGGTGTGTCGAAATCCTTTTGCAACTAGTTTGGGAATCTCCAGAGAGTACTTAGATTTTTGCAAAATTCCCCTTGGGGGAAATATAATGGACTTATTATGCGCACGTAGGTAAAATCCAAATCCTTTTCTAATAAAATGGGAGGTAGTCTTTCAATGCCCTGCATGCTTTTCCAAAACTCTGCTGAAAGTAACTCGGACTTGGAGTTTCTGGAGACTTGCAATTTAGACTTTATATATGTATGATGAGTGGTGTAATTAGATGTGAAGACTTCTGCTTAGTCACTGGTTTATCCTAATCCGGCTTTGGCTTTTCCCAACAACAAAGTGAGCTTATTTTCTTAAGCTGAAACAACTCAGCTGCCTTTGTTCCTGCCTTTTTATTGTCTCATTCCTTTCATTCTGTTTTCCTGCCAAAAGTTTTGTTTCATTAGGCTTACGAGTCATTTCCAATTCAGTGGGCTGCTACAATGGGGCCTTTATGTACCTCCGGCGGCCTTGCTTTCCCCCGTGTCTTTCTGCGTTTGTGTCAAGATAAGAATGTTAACTGCAGGACTTGTTTTTACTTTTCATATTAAAATTACGCGGGTCAGCTGATTTTGAACAGCAAGGTATTCTACTGGAATATTATTTAGAAACACCGTTTAGAGAAGTTAAGCCCTGGTTCATTGTGAAATTAGCCGGGTTCCAGATCTGTTTTATAACTGTGGTTGGTGATTTATTTTGTTCCAGTCATGCAATATTTTCTGAGATGAAGATCTGTGTGGTTGGCTTTAACAGAAGTGGCCTTCCAGATTAAGAGACTGATCACATTTTCACTCTGTGGAACTCTACAGGTCTGGATCTTAACAGATTTTTTTTTTTTTTTTTGGCAGTGGCAATGGGTTATCCTACGTTACAGGTAGTCCTCGACTTACAACTATTCATTTTGTGACCATTCAAAGTTATGGGACTTTGAAAAAAAAGTGAGGACCATTGCATCAGCGAATGATCGCCATTTGTGACTTTCCCAGGTGGCTTCCAGTAAAGAAAGTCAGTGGGGGAAACTAGATTTGCTTAATGGCCGTGTGATTCACTTAACAACTGCAGTGATTTGCTTAGCAACCGTGGCAAAAAAAGTCATAAAACTGGGCTGGACTCACTTAACAAATGCCTTGCTTGACAACCAAAATTCTCCTCCTAATTGTGGTTGTAAGTTATTATTATTATTATTATTATTATTTATTAAATTTGTATACCGCCCTTCTCCCGAAGGACTCAGGGCGGTGCACAGCCAAATTAAAATACATACAATACAAAATTTAAAATAATTTAAAACAAAATTAAATCCAATTGGCTTCCCGAAATATTAAAACCCATTACCCTTAAAAACCCTTTAAAAAATTTTAAGCCAGGCCAGTTTGCTGGAATAGGAAGGTCTTCAAAGCTCGACGGAAGGTACGGAGGTCTGGGATTAGTCGTATTCCTGGGGGGAGCTCGTTCCAGAGGGCGGGTGCCCCCACAGAGAAGGCCCTCCCCCTGGGGGCTGCCAGTCGGCATTGCTTGACCGACGGCACCCTAAGGAGGCCCTCTCTGTGGGACCGAATTGGCCGGTGGGAGGTTATCGGTGGCAGAAGGTGGTCTCGCAGATAGCCGGGCCCTAAGCCATGGAGCGCTTTAAAGGTGAGAACCAATACCTTGAAGCGCACCCGGAAGACCACCGGGAGCCAGTGCAGCTCGCGCAGGCAAGGTGTCACATGGGAGCGCCAAGTCGCTCCCATAATCACCCGCGCGGCTGCATTCTGGACCAGCTGGAGCTTCCGAGTGCTCCTCAAGGGGAGCCCCATGTAGAGAGCATTGCAGTAGTCCAGGCGAGAGGTGACGAGGGCATGAGTGACCATGCATAGGGAGTCCCGATCCAGAAAGGGACACAACTGGCGTATCAGGCGAACCTGATAAAAAGCCCCCCTGGCCACGGCCGTCATATGTTCTTCTAAAGACAGCCGTGCATCCAGGAGGACGCCCAAGTTGCGAGCCCTCTCCGTGGGGGCCACTGACTCGCCCCCAATAGCCAGAGTTGGCACCAGCTGGCTATATCGGGACACCGGCATCCACAGCCACTCGGTCTTGGAAGGGTTGAGTCGAAGCCTGTTCCTCCCCATCCAGACCCGCACGGCCTCCAGGCACCGGGACATCACTTCAAGGGCATCGTTGGGGTGGTCTGGGGTGGAGATGTACAGCTGAGTATCATCAGCGTACAGATGGCATCGCACCCCAAATCCACGGATGATCTCGCCCAGCGGCTTCACATAAATGTTGAACAGGAGAGGCGAGAGGACCGACCCTTGCGGCACCCCACAAACAAGGTGCCTTGGGGTCGACCTCTGCCCCCCTGCCAACACGGACTGCGACCGGTCGGAGAGATAAGAGGAGAACCACCGTAAAACGGTGCCTCCCACTCCCAACCCCTCCAGCCGGCGCAGCATGATACCATGGTCGATGGTATCAAAAGCCGCTGAGAGATCTAATAGGACCAGGACAGAGGAACAACCCCTGTCCCGAGCCCTCCAGAGATCATCAGCCAACGCGACCAATGCCGTTTCCGTGCTGTACCCAGGCCGGAAGCCGGACTGGAACGGATCCAGATAGACAGCTTCATCCAGGTACTGTGGGAGCTGTCGTGCAACCACACTCTCAACAACCTTCGCCACAAAGCGAAGGTTGGAGATAGGACGATAGTTTGCCAAAACAGCCGGATCCAGAGAAGGCTTCTTGAGGAGGGGCCTCACCACCACCTCTTTCAAGGCAGGAGGCAAGACACCCTCGCTCAGAGAAGCGTTAATAATCCTCTGGAGCCAGCCTCGTGTAACCTCCCGGGTAGCCAGCACCAGCCAGGAGGGACACGGGTCCAATAAACATGTGGTTGCGTTCAAGCTCCCCAGCATCCTGTCCACGTCCTCAGGAGTCACAGAATCGAACTCCTCCCAGATGACATTCTCAAGACCTGCCTCAGACACATCGCCTGAACCCACCCAGTCAGAGTCCAAGCCGTCCCGAATCTGAGCGATTTTATCGTGCAGATAACATGCAAAATCCTCAGCACGCCCTTGCAAGGGGTCTTCCCGCGCTCCCAGATGGAGGAGGGAGCGGGTCACCCTAAACAAGGCGGCTGGGCGATTATCTGCCGACGCGATAAGAGCGGAGAAGTAATTACACTTCGCCGCTTTTATCGCCACTAAGTAGGTCTTGATATAAGACCTCACTAGTGTTCGGTCAGATCCAGAACGACTAGCCCTCCAACTACTCTCTAGGCGTCTTTTCTGGCGCTTCATCCCCCTCAGCTCCTCGGAAAACCAAGGAGCTGGGCCGATTCGGTGCCGGGTCAGAGGCCGCAAAGGCACGACCCGATCTAAAGCACCAGCGGCCGCCCTATCCCAGGCGGCCACCAGGTCTTCTGTCGAGTCGTGAGCCAGAATCTCAGGAAATGGCCCAAGCTCCATTTGGAACCTATCAGGATCCATCAGGCGCCTGGGGCGGAACCACCTAGTCGGCTCCGCCTCCCTGCGGCAGGGTGTGGCGGTCAGAAGGTCAAGTCTAAGGAGAGAGTGGTCTGACCATGACAGGGGTTCAATGACTATATCCCCTATATCAAGACCATTCAACCACTGACCAGAGATAAAAACCAGATCCAGAGTATGTCCTCCTATATGAGTAGGGCCATGAATTAACTGGGTCAGGTCCATGGCTGTCATGGAAGCCATGAATTCCCGAGCCACCTCAGACGTTTCACCAATAGACGGCAGGTTGAAATCCCCCATGACCATTAGCCTGGGGGTCTCAACCACCACCCCGGCTATGACGCCGAGGAGCTCGGGCAGGTCAAGGACTACCTGTACTATACTGTCATTTTGCAGCTTTAGGCAATTCATATTCTTCCTATTATAGCTCAAATGGTTGAAAAACGTGATTAGCAATAAGATCTAATTTTAAAACATCTCTTTGCCTTTGACTTGCGATTCAGCTAATCAATTATCTGTAATGTTTAATATGAGAATAAAGGTCAAACGGTTTTTTCCGCCCCTATCCTAGCATCTTCTGAAATGTTCCTCGAAGCTTTTAATGCAGGAAGTAAAATAGAGCAATGGTTTAGAGAGGAGCCAGGCCCCAACCACAACTTTCTGCCTGTGTCCATAGTGGTGCTTCTTCTTTAAAAAAATCTATTTGTATTCCATGGAGGAATTGAAGTCACAAGTAAAACTGAAAAGTCAGGCAATTTAAGCCTTCCTATTATAGCCATAATTTAGCTAAAGAAAATCTACGGGTTTGCCCTTCCATTAAAAATACCTCTCTGTTTTACATGAAGAAATTAGATATACTCTAAATAGAGATATCGGTCTTGAAGTAATATTCATTTTACATTTACATTTACACTGAGAGCATATGCACCAAAGACAAATTCCTTGTGTGTCCAATCACACTTGGTCAATAAAGAATTCTAATTCTCATTCTATCTTTTCTCATAAACTGAGTAAGCTTTTTAACCATCTATTTTATTTTCTGAAATAAAAGTGAAAAACACCTTAAGAACTATTCATATATATTTGTACAAAAATTGAAAGAACAATTTATATCTCTATTATTACAAATTCACGTAAGAACATTAGAGCAGGCATTTGAATCAACATGTCTGTCTCAAGCACATACATAAAAGTACAAACCATTCAATTTTTTACTAATTAAAAAAAAACATCTCTTTTTAAAACAGAGTAGAAGTTGTTGAATTAAAGGCTGGAGAGCAGATTTAAGGTGGACTTTTGCAAGAGGAAGAATTTTCCAAATAATCAACTAGTTTACTAGCAAAATCTGCTGAAAGAGTGAGCTATTCTGTAGAGCAATAGGAAATGTTCACAAAGAGAACATGAGAATGAGTCAACCATTGGAAAATTTGAAGAACCAGGTTGGGGACAGATCATGCAGAAAAATCTATGTGGTCACTAAGAGTCAACAACAACTTGTTGGCCCAGAAATCACTTCAGGAAAGGTTTTAAAAAGTAAAGATAACCCTTGGATAACAAGCCCCCTGTATTAAGGTTTTGTTTATATTTTGAATACATTTCCTGCTTGAAGAAACGTGACTTTTGAACCAATCGAAAGTACATTCAGAAAGTCCTGAGTGTTGTTTGGTCTCTTAGAAAAAAAACCCTCACCCTGGACATTGGTTTCTTGAGATTTTTTCTGGAAATAGCCTCCTGTCCCGTCAGGTCTATCCCTGGTTTGGTTTGGATATCTAGGTGCGAACAATTAATGATCCATTAGAATATTATACAGTCCAAGGGTCTCCAAACCTGGCAACTTTAAGACTTGTGGACTTCAACTCCCAGAATTCCCCAACCAGTTGGAAGTCCACAAAGTTGCCAAGTTTGGAGACCCCTAATTTAGTGCAAATATTTATTTCCACCCCGAGGCCTGGAAGGCTTTTGAGGATGTCATTATAATAGGATTATTATCATGAGAAATAAAGGGATTCTCTCCATTAGTTCATTTTGGACGGATATGGCGGACTACCCTCTAACTATTAGCTGTCAACCCAATAGAACTGCAAGTTCTGGTAAGAAACAGGCGTTTTTGTCCAGCTTGGTTGATTTTCTCTCTTTCAAATTTTGGTATTTTGTCCTTATCATACCCCCAAACCTTTTCTTTTCAGTAATCCTCTACGCAGAAATGTCTCCCACTCCCCAAATTTAGAGGGTTGCAGGAGGCCGTTGCAGCCGAAAATGGAGTTTGGGAGCCCGTTTTTGCTGGCAGAGCGCTTGGGCCACCACAGGCGCCCCCAACACTAGTGATGTCGAGCTGGCCACAACCCCTGCCCCCCCCTTTCCGAGGTCAAACACAACCCTGATGTGGCCCTCAATGAAATCGAATTTGACATCCCTGCCGTATACCATTCTGGACAAATCGTTGTCTGGTCTCTTATTGAATACTTCCAGCACCCACAACTGTTCCAGTTCTAGGTTGGATCTCTCTTTAATGATCTTCCACCTGTTATTTCTTATCCTGTCCCGAGGTGCTTTGGAGAATAGGTCAACCCCCTGTTCTCTATGGCATCCTTTCAAGAATTGGAAGACCGCTATCATGTCATCCCTAGTTCTTCTCTTCATTAGAGTAGACATACCAAGTTCCTGCAATTATTTCTAGGCTGGTTCTCTCTCCCCTTGATTAGTTTCCATCCATTGCTTCTTGTCCTGCCTTCTGATGCTTTGGAGAATAGGTTAGTCATTTCTTCTTTGTGGCAGCCCCTGAGATATTGGAAGACTGCTATCATGTCACTCCTAGTCCTTCTTTTCATTAAACTAGACATACCCAGTTCCTGCAACCGTTCTTCGTATGTTTTAGCTTTCAGTCCCCTGATCATTCTTGTTGCTCTTTTCTGCACTCTTTCTAGAGTCTCCACATCTTTTTTTGTCTCATGGTGACCAGCAGTGGACACATTATTCCCAGTATGGTCTCACCAGTGCAGTATAAAGTGGTGCTATCACTTCATATGTTTGTGAAACTGTCCCTAATAATCCATAATGATTGCAGTGGTAGTGTTAATGCCTCTGTTGCAACGAGTCTTGCGTCTTCTGCTACAAAATTTGTTAAAGCCAAATGCTTCTAGGTAGTGTTTTGGCAGTTAGCCTGCTGTTGCCATCGATTATTTATTATTTTGATTAATGAGAGAGCCAGCAATGTTATTTTTATGATCTGATTGTTTTTTTTAAATATATATAATATTTATTATATTAATTTGGGCATGGGTGTTTTAATTGGTTTATTGTTTATTGCTTTACCGTAGGTGTTTTAATTGTTGATTTATAATTATAAGCTGCGAGAAATTTAGCAGTACACAAAGGGAATGAATGAATGAATGAACGAACGATTAATAAACAAATTCCTGAAGAATTGTTTCAAGGCAACTCTGTCGCCTTTGAGGGCTTTTTTCTCTTCCTTCCTTTCCTCACCGAGAAGGACCTACTCTAGCCCTGTACCCTTAGCTTGTGAAGAAGACTGCAGTAATCCAGAGATTACTATGGAACACAAGGCATTGCATTTGGTCTTGAACCAGTGAATTAAAACAGTGGGGTCCTGGGTGCTCTCTGAGCTTGGCTGTCATTAAATTAATTAATTAATTGTTAATTAAATCTTAAATTTATTAACTTAGACAGTGTATGTGTCCCCGCTTAGTAGAAGAAAAGAAAGACTTTCTTCTTAGAAGAAGAAAAGATTCTGCAGGGCGATCAGCTGAGATGATCAGTAGAATGGAATGGAATGGAATGGAATGGAATTCTTTATTGGCCAAGTGTGATTGGACACACAAGGAATTTGTCTTGGTGCATACACTCTTGTCTTGGTGCATAAGGTACAACACTTAATGATAGTCATAGGGAACAAATAAGCAATTAGGAAAATATATCAATATAAATCGTAAGGATACAAGCAACAAAATTACAGTCATACAGTCATAAGTGGAAGGAGATGGGTGGTGGGAACGATGAGAAGATTAATAGTAGTGCAGATTTAGTAAATAGTTTGACAGTGTTGAGGGAAGTATTTGTTTAGCAGAGTGATGGCGTTTGAGAAAAAACTGTTCTTGTGTCTAGTTGTTCTGGTGTGCAGGGCTCTATAGCGTCATTTTGAGGGTAGAAGTTGAAATAGATCAAGCCTCCACCACCAAACCTTCATGGGATTGAAGAAATGAGCTTCTTGGTGATCTTACAGGCTTCTTTATAACCAGGAGGGTTATAAAAAGACCAGTATGAAGTCTAGTCAAAAGAATCTCAGTTGTGTCTTGATCCTTTTCCTAGGAATTCTAACTCACCACCTTTTTGATCTGTTGGGGATGCCTGAAGCTTTTCCTAACTTCAGGAGGATTCATACTGGATTTGCATATTTTCACCAGAGTCAGTTTGGCTTTCTCCTCCCAGTGTTTTACTGTTTCCCCAATCACTGGAAGAGGAAAGTTGACCATACTGATGGGGGAATAACGGGTACTAAAATACAGCAACATTATGGAACCAAGATCCTTGGCTCTGCAAAGGAGTTAAAAAAATAATACTAATTTGAAACATCCTGGTTGGAAAGTCTTGGCAGATGTATAGATCTGGCTTTTATTTTATTCTCTCCCAAGAATAGATGGAAAGCAGCCTGTTGACAGATAAGTAATGTATTGGTGTATTGGTTCTTTGAAAAAAATAAGGTGGAAAAAAGTCCGTGTCCCAAATCAAATGTTTCTTTCTATTTTATTATTTTTAAGGAGGCCATTTGGGGTCCGAGTTCTCCAAAGAGCAAGGAAGTGTTTCAAACACCTGTGAGAGACTAATGTGCTTTGGCTGCGAGAGGAGCGTGTGGAGAAAAATGTGGTATTACAGAAAATAGGCATAATGGAGCTTTTTTCCCCACATGCTGCAAATCAATCATTTTGGTGGCCTGTTCAAGTGTTTTTACACACAGAGAAAGAGAGACCTTCTACCTGGAAGGCTATTGTCTGAAGCTAGACAGTTCTGAGGTACAGCAAACTTCATATTCCCTCAGGACGTTGAGTGCTGCTTCATTTGGGACACCTGAGAAGTTGCTTCATTGAATTGCTTCATTTCTAACTGAGAAGTTAGAAAATTTACCATATATGGTTGCCCAACTCACGTTGACTCCGAGTGGCTTACAGAAATAAAACCCTAATACAAAACCCAATAACTCCTCATCCCCAGGTGACAACAGTCAAGCCAACTACAGGTAGTCCTCCACTTACAATCACAATTGAGCCCAAAATTTCTGTTTTTAACATTTGTGAAATGACTTTTGCCCCATTTTACAACCTTTTTTGTCAGAGCTGTTAAGCGAATCAGTGCGGTTGCTAAATTAGTAACCCCTGGCAAGAAAAGTCGTATGATGAGGGCAAAACTCACTTAACAAATGTCTCCTTTAATAACAGAAATTTTGGGCTCAATTGTGGTCATAAATCGAGGATTACCTGTAGTTGGTTTGATTGTTGTTAAGTGAATCTGGTTTCCCCCATTGGCTTTGCTTGTCAAAAGGTCACAGAAGCTGATCACGTGACTCCAGGACACTGCAACCGTCAGAAATATGGACCAATTTCCAAGCATCTGAATTTTGATCACGTGATTGTGGGGATGCTGCCATGCTCCTAAGTGTGAAAAAGGGTTATAAGTCACATTTTTCAGTGCCATTGTAACTTTGAACGGGCACTACACTAACTGTTGTAAATCAAGCACTATCTGTGTTTGATGGGCTCCATATCATGCTGGGGTCCTCACGCTCATTGGCGAAGCCATGCCTTCCGGGCCTTTTGAAAGAGTGACAAAAGTGGGGGACCCGCAGGGATGATGTGAATTTCAGCTGTGCAATTTGCAGCCACCAATTTGACACCCCGCTGCAGGCACCCCTGAAATTTGGAATTTTTCACAAGATTATAGGCGTTTGTAGAGATTCTTAGTCATCCAGGTCATGGTTGTCCCAAAGGTGCTTTTTCTGGAGACAACTGGACTTCCTTGTTTTTTCTTTGAAGACGTTTCGCTTCTCATCCAAGAAGCTTCTTCAGCTCTGACTGAAATCCTTCCATTCCCCGCTAATCCAGTCAGATTTTTTTCTTCTAAGAAAAAAACAAGGAAGTCCAGGAAAACCACCTTTGGGACAAGGTTATAGCAGCTTTAGAGAAATGGAGAAAAAAAAAATGTTTGCAGCCATTCCCTAGAATTTTTAAAAAATGCTAAAACAAAACTCGCCCAGACACAGGCCTGAGAACCAGATTTATATTACCATCTTGCTTGATAAAAGAGACGAATCGGAGAAAGTTGGAAGATCCGGTACAACACTAGTTAATTGTGAGACCAAATGCATGCACGCTCATCCTTGTGCATTCTACTTCTGTAAGGCACGCCATTTAGCACAAACGGGTCGTGTCTGCGGGAGAGGAAACGGGAGAGCAAAGTGGGACATCGGCTGAAAAGATATTGCAGAGATGTGTGCAAGGTCACACAACTCACTCCTCCTGTGCATTTATTAACAATAGCTTGACCTTTATTAATATAGTTTTCTCGGTTATGAGGTGGGTTATTTTATTTTATTTTTTTGCCTGCCAGTCTAAGCAGTTTTTGCAAAGGGTATTTTTCATAATGTGAGATTCAGATGTCTGGACTTTGACAAGATTAACGTGCACCTGTCAGGGCTGTTTCTGACATTTGCATCACAAAATACTTGTAAGGGGCCACAAACTGAGATTCTTCTGTTGATCTCTGAAGCGGCTTTGCTACTACTGAATTAATGTTCTTCCTTTCTCTCCTCCCTCCCTTTTTCCTTTCCTTTCCTTTCCTTTCCTTTCCTTTCCTTTCCTTTCCTTTCCTTTCCTTTCCTTTCCTTTCCTTTCCTTTCCTTTCCTTTCCTTTCCTTTCCTTTCCTGCCCTGCCCTGCCCTGCCCTGCCCTGCCCTGCCCTGCCCTGCCCTGCCCTGCCCTGCCCTGCCCTGCCCTGCCCTGCCCTTCCTTCCCTTCCCTTCCCTTCCCTTCCCTTCTTCCCTTCCTCCTCCCTCCTTTCCTTTTCTCCTCCCTTCCCTTCCCTTCCTTTTCTTCTTTTCTCCTTTCCTCCCTCCCTCCCTCCCTCCCTTCCTCCCTGTAGCAACCGGTCTGTGCAAATGGGGACAAGGGCAAAGTGGCTCACATAGAAAACCAATTTAGGTAATCTAAACAGAAGGTGGATTAACCAGTTGCTAATCTGCAGTAAGTCCAGAATGCAAGTGGCCTCGCCGGAATGTGACCTTTGTTGAAGTTGCATTTCAGCTAAACAGCCATTAATAATGGAGCCAGATTGAAAAGGGCCTGAGATCTCTTTTGCTGGTTAGGGAACTAGTCAAATTCACATGAGAGGTATTTCCGAGAATAGAAAGTGAGGTTAAATGGTGTGTTTTGGTTGCGTATATATTTGATATCATACGAATTTCCTGCTGAACGTTGCTTATAACTAAATATTTTCTATTTCTCTGCTGCTCCCACCATCCCATAAAGGCTTAGTAGAGATCTGCAGGCTAGGATGCTACGTGTTGAAATGAGCTGAGAGCCACGTGGTTCTTTCCCCCCCCCACCCCATTTTTTTTTTTTTTTTTAGTTTGTAACTAAGCAATAGACTTCTCTGTAAGGGTTAAGTTACAGGTAGTCCTCTACTTACAAGAGTTTGTTTAGTGACCGTTCAAAGTTACAACAGCAGTGAAAAAAGTGACTCACAGTATGACCATTTTTCACACTTATAACTGCTTCAGCATCACTGTGGTCATGTGATTCAACATTCAGATGCTTGGCAACTGACTCGTATTTATGACGGTTGTAATGTCCTGGGGTCATGTGATCACCCTTTGCAGCCTTCTGAGAAGCCAAGTCAACGGGGAAGTCAGATTCACTTAACAACCATGTTACTAAGTTAACCACTGCAGTCATTCACTTAACAATCGTGGCAAGGAAGATCATAAAATGGGGGCAAAATTCACTTAACAAATGTCTCACTTAGCACCCGAAATTTTGGGCTCAGTTGTGGGGATAGGCTGAGGACTACCTGTACTCAAAGAAATTCAAAAGATAGGTTCAACCGTCTAAGTTAGTTCAGATTCAGCTTAAAGTACAGGTATCCCTCAAACTTTGGTCACTAAATAAATGGTTGTAAATTGAGGATCAATCAATCAATCAGAATAGAGCTGGAAGGGAAGCTGGAGATCTTCTAGTCCAGCCCCCTATTCAAGCAGGAGATCTTATACTATTTCAGACAAGTGACTGTCCAGTCTTTTTTAAAAAAGTGATGAAGCACCCACAACTTCTGGTGGCAAGCTGTTCCACTGGTTAAATGTCCTCATTGTTAGGAAGTTTCTCCTTAATTTCAGGTTGCTTCTCTCCTTGATTAGTTTCCCTCCATTGTTTCTTGTCCTGCCCCTCTGGTGCGTTGGAAAATACATTGACTCCCTCCTCTTTGTGGCCGCCTCTCAGAATACCTGTATTTTAATCCTTTTCTTTTTAAATTTGATTTATATGCCACCCTTCTCTGGAGACTCAGGGCAGCTTACAATGCATTAAGCAATAGCCTTCATACTTTTGTATATTTTATACAAAGTCAGCTTATTGCCCCCACAATCCGGATCCTCATTTTACCTACCTTAGAAAGGATGGAAGGCTGAGTCAACCTTGAGCCTGGTGAGATTCGAACTTACAGTAATTGCAGACAGCTGGTGTTAATCACAATGCCTTTAGTCTGTTGAGCCACCAGGCCCTTATCCTTATCCTTATCATTTGGAGGCTTATCCTCTGGTTAACCTAGTAAGACTTACTTGGCCATTGGAGTTTAGACTAGAAAAGCATGGAGAGTGTATCCTTACAGCCTGAATCTGTTGCTTCCTAATACCTAGATACCAGAGGTGAAATTCAAATTTTTTTACTACTGTTTTGTGGGCGTGGCTTGGTGGGCGTGGTATGGCTTGGTGGGCGTGGCTTGGTGGGCATGGCAGGGGAAGGATACTGCAAAGTCTTTATTCCCAACCCACTCCAGGGGAAGGATACTGCAAAATCCCCATTCCCTCCCCACTCTGGGGCCAGCCAGAGGAGGTATTTGCCAGTCCGAACTACTCAAAATTGCCGCTACCGGTTCTCCAGAACCTGTCAGAACCTGCTGGATTTCACCCCTACTAGATACCTACCTATCTACCGACTTACATACCAGAAAGGGCAAACGGCATGTTTTCCTTTGAGCTGTGGAAGATACTTAGCCATTTTCAGCGCGTTCGCTTGTGCTATGGCGGTGGTTTCCCAGGTGGGTTCCCCAAAAAAGGGAACGAACCAGAGGTGGGTTTCAGTAGGTTCTGTCCAGTTCTGGAGAACCGGTAGCGGAAATTTTGAATAGTTCAGAGAACCGGTAAATACCACCTCTGCCTGGCCCCGTCCCCATCTATTCTCTGCCTCCCGAGTCCCAGCTGATCGGGAGGAAATGGGGATTTTTTTTTTTAATTTGATTTATATGCTGTCCTTCTCCGAAGACTCAGGGCGGCTTACAATGTGCTCAGCAATAGCCTTCACCCTTTTGTATATTTATACAAAGTCAGCTTATTGCCCCCACAACTGGGTCCTTTTTTTGCAGTAACCTTCCCCTGGAGTGGGGTGGGAATGGAGATTTTGCAATATCCTTCCCCTGGAGTGGGGGTGGGAATGGGGATTTTGCAGTATCCTTCCCCTGGACTGGGGTTAGAATGGAGATTTTACAGTATCCTTCCCCTGCCACGCCCACCAAGCCATGCCATGCCATGCCCACCAAGCCACGCCCACAGAACTGGTAATAAAAAAAATTGAATCCCACCACTGGAACGAACCCTTCAGTTTTCCCCACCCTCCACAGCAGGTGCCTGTGGTCCATCTGAAGGCAGCTGCCAACATTTGGTGCAATTGCTTCCCCCCACCCCCCACCCCCAAAAAGAGAGGGGGGGCTGTAGTTCAGATGCAAAGCAAGTAATGGCTTCTTAACGATAACAAGCTGTTGGCTTTCCCCTCAGAGTTGAATTCATCTCACAGATGTTTGCTTCGTTTTGGCCATCTTCTCACTTGTAGTTTGGGTAATTGTGCTCAACTGGAGACTATTACGACGGAGGAACGGTTTGAACTTGTTCCACCGATAGGTGTTTATTGGTTTGTTGTGTTGGCTTCCGAAGTCTCATTTATATAAAACCCAGCGATATTATTCCTAATAGCCAAGTTGTATCCGAGAAGACATCTGTGGGCCAGGAGCCTGTTTCTTGACAGTAAATACTGGCGAGTGTCTTTCATCCGCGCTGACATTTTTAATGTTCCCTCTTCAGCAATTTTGTGGTTTCGACTCTTTGTTTAACACCACTTTCTCGGCAATTACTTCCAGCTCCTCCTGCGAATGACCTGTGCGACCCCCGGTTAGATGTGTGTATATTTTTGATATCTGTAAATCACGAAGGGCACTCTGGGAAACCTCCTTTGGACAAAAGAGGCCTTTCGGTGGTGTCAGTAATGGTGATAAAGAACGCCTTGCCTCAACAGCTAAAAAAGACAGGCGTTTTTCATTAGATTTATATTGTATTGCATGAACTGTGTGGTAGGAATTGGATGTCATCTAATAGAATTTCTTATGGAATCAGCAGCGCTTCACTCTTGCTGTTTCAACTTTTTTTTCCTTCCTTTGAACGCAGGCTTTTCATTCAAATATCTTGATTTTTGACTCTAGTAAACAAAGGCTATTTTGGGGAAGTTGTCTTAGGTGACTCAGAGGCGACCGTTGAAGAATGTATCATTTGATGGCGATACATGTAATTTCTGGGTCCACAAATAGATATTGATCCAAAGAGCTGGTAGAGACTATTTTTGCATTGTAATACATCAGGGGAAAGAAAAAAAAAAGGAGAAGCACCGATCCTGAGCCGGCCATGTTGTCATTCACATTCGGTCTGGCTTTTGACAAATTCCCCGGAGCCTCCCGTCTGTATGGTCAAGTTTCGGGCCTCCTAAGCAACTGGAGGCTGTATTTATTTAAAATATTTATATGCTGAAAATCATCCTGTTGGATTTCGAGGCAATTTGTGACAGCCGGAAAGCATTAAAAATCATAGCAGCTCTTCATTGAATTGAAGCAATAGGGTGCAGAATTAAGTGAGTTTGTTTATTTATTTATTTGTTTGTTTGTTTGTTTATCAAATTTATTGACCGCTTATTTTACCACAAGCTAATTTAATATATTTTAAACTGCTCGGGATTGATCTAGGAATGTTGGCTTAGATCAGGGTGTCAAACTCGCGGCCTGTGGGCCAGATGCGCCATGCCCACCCCCATTTTAGTGAAGGGGAAAAAAGTCACGATATGTCACGTGACGACATGAGTTTGACATCCCTAGCTTAGATAGTCAACTCCATGGCTGAGTTTACCCAACTTCCTTGACTTGGCTACTGGATTACCGTATTTTTCAGAGTATAAGATGCACTTTTTTTCCCCACTAAAAGAGGGTAGAAATCAGAGGTGAGTTTCAGCAGGTTCTGACCAGTTCTGGAGAACCGGTAAATACCACCTCTGACTGGCCCTGTCCCCATCTATTCTCTGCCTCCTGAGTCCCAGCTGATTTGGAGAAAATGGGGATCTTGCAGTATCCTTCCCCTGGAGTGGGGAGGGAATGGAGATTTTACAGTATCCTTCCCCTGCTACGCCCACCAAGCCACGCCCACCAAGCCACACCCACAGAACCGGTAGTAAAAAATTTTTAAACCCACCACTGGTGGAAATGTTAGTGTGTCTTATACACCAAATGCAGCCATTTTTGGCCTCCCGAAACCCCGCCCCCCCCGCATCCTATTTGCACCAAAAACGGGACCTGCAGATGTTTTGGGAGGCCTGCAGAGTGCTCCTGGGGTCTGGGGAGGGAAAAAACATGATGCGTGGGGGGGGGGGTTTGGGAGGCCAAAAACAGGCCCATTTTTCATGAAAATGCAGTGTGCAGAGTGTTTAGGAGGCCTGCAGAGTGCTCCTGGGGGCTGGGGAGGGCAAAAATCTTTTTTTCCTGGTTTACTTCTTTGAAATCTTGGTGTGTCTTATACCCCGGTGTGTCTTATAGTCCAAAAAATACAGTAATTCTCTTTTTGGGGATTCATATAATCAATTAACTTAAAACTAATCAAGCCAAGGTGGTTGCTCAAGGAACAAATGACCAAGTTTAAATTATCCTACTTTAGACAAATATAAAGATCTAGTTCTTTGGAAAAGGCTAGGATACAGAGAACCCTGGAAGAGAAGAGGATGACAAGCAGCAAGATGGATGGACTCAGTTCAGAAGTGATGAGTGCGCTATTGGGAGTCTTGAAAGAGGAGGTTAAGGATAGATCTTCATGGAGAAAATTTGATGGCACATCATCAAAAACTAACCACAATTAATATAAATTCATTCATCCATTCCATTTCTCTAGCCACCCATGTCGGCCAAGTGATTCTAAAGTTCTAGTTCTAACATTATAAAACAGTTAACGTTATAAAACAGTTACCAAAACAATAAAACATCCAGAGTATAAATTAATACAGCAGATAATGAGATAATGAACCGACTAACAGTAAAGCTAGTAAATAAATAGTCAAGTAAATAAGTACTTATAGGGACGCAGTGGCTCAGTGGCTAAGACACTGAACTTGTCGATTGAAAGGTCGGCAGTTCAGCGGTTCGAATCCCTAGTGCCGTGTAACGGGGTGAGCTCCCGTTACCTGTCCCAGCTTCTGCCAACCTAGCAGTTCGAAAGCACGTAAAAAATGCAAGTAGAAAAATAGGGACCACCTTTGGTGGGAAGGGAACAACGTTCCATGCACCTTTGGCATTTAGTCATGCCGGCCACATGACCACGGAGATGTCTTTGGACAGTGCTGGCTCTTCGGCTTTGAAACGGAGATGAACACCACCCCCTAGAGTCAGGAATGATTATCACATATGTGCGAGGGGAACCTTTACTTTTACCTTTAAATAAGTGCTAAGCCTGGTTAGTAAAACTATCCTTAACCAAGTCCGATCACCAGCTAAAAAGCATTTTCTTGGTGATCAGAAGAGGTACCGATAGAAAGAGGCTTTGGGTGAGGATTTTAAAGAAGGGAGGAAAACTAAGGCTTTGCTACACGTTACTCACTGTGCATCCTTGTATATTTGTATAGGAGTTTTCCTATAATAGTTAGCACTGATATTAGGGCTGAGTGGAAAGTTATTTTTAGAAGTTTTTTTTTCCCCCAGCTGAAAATTAGGAGGCACGAGACAAAGCAAAAATTACTTAAAAAAAAAAAAAAAAGACTGCCACCCATTATGCTCCCAGCAACAGTGTGCTATTTTTAATCTTCCACTCTCTTCATGCCATGTCAGAGTGAGAGCCATTCTTCCAAGCCACTCTGTATAACCTAATAACTTTTTTTTTAAAAAAATAGAGTGGAGTACAAACAAGATTAATTAATTAATGGTGGCTTGTTTGAGGGCAGCCAGCTGCTTTGAAATCATGGTTTATTCTTGGCTTACATTTTTGCAGTTTATGACTTAGCATGGGGCATAAATGGAGAACTGCATACATATAACATCTCTTGGGTTATTCCTGATTTGCTTTTCTGTCCTAATTTTTCAATGGACCTAAAATAACGGCAGATTGGGGGGGGGGAGGAGGGGGAGAATTGCCCCAGTGAGCTAAGACTGATCTGCAAATCTGACTATGTGTTGTTCCTGTATTATTTAATAAGCCCCAGTGACAGGATTTTTCATAGGGTGCAAATGCAGCTAATACGTCAGGAACCATTTAAGTAATCCTGTAAGAGAAAATAAGCGATGCTATCTACTCAGTCTTAACACTGGATGAAATTTAACCCAAGATACTTCTGGATCATCAGTATATAGCCATGATGGCAAACCTGTGGCACGTGTGCCGGAAGTGGCATGCAGAGCCATCTCCCTGGGCACGCCAGCCATCGCCCCTTGCTCTTCCGGGTTCCGGCACTCACATGTGTGCCGGCCAGCTGGTCTTTGAGCATGCGCGAGCACTGGAGAGCAGAAGAGCAGCTCCCTGGTGTGCATGCGTGCACCAGGAAGGTGAGCTTCTGGTTTCCAGCACGCGTATGCACGCCATCAAGCTGGTCTTTGTGCGTGCATGCGCGTGCTGGAAACCGGAAGTTCAGCTTCCCGGTGCACACGTACACGCCAGGGAACTGCTCTTCCACTTTCCAGCACTCCTGCGCGTGCTTGCCAGGGAGCTACTCTTATGGTTTCCAGTGCTCCTGCGTGCACTCCTGTTTCGGCACTTGGTTTCGCCAACACTTCTATACAGCTTACTTTCCATGGGGCATTGCAGGTAGTCCTCAATTTACAACCACAATTGGGACCAGAATTTCCGTTGCTAAACAAGGCAGTTAAGTGAGTCGTGCCTGATTTTGCACTTATTCTGCTACCATTGTTAAAGAGAATCAGTGCAACTGAAATAGATAGCGATAAACGAAAAAGGGAACTCGGAATATTACACGGTGTGGGAAATGTGGTATAAGTGGATGGAAGATAAAAGTAAAAGGTAGAATAAGGGAGGGCGCAACTATTAAAACAATTAAGTAAATCAGGGAACACCATGTATATAATTTGTATACATTCATGAACGCCGCTAAACCGAAAACTGTTGAATTGTATTATCATGTAATTTAATAAAAATTATTATATATAAGAAAAGAAATAGATAGTTAGATTAAGAGAGTTGGAAGAGACCTTGTAGGTCATCTAGTCCTAACCTCCAAGCAGGACCATCCCCGACACTGTTAAGTGATTGATGTGGTTCTTAAGCGAATCCAGCTTCCCCCATTGACTTTGTGTGGTTGAAGCTGACTGGGGAGATTGCAGATGGTGAATACATGATCCCAGGATACCGCGACCATGGTAAATACATGCCTGTTGCACCTTTACTTTGATCACATGACATGGGGTTGCTGCTACAGTGCAAGGACCTGTCATAAGTCACTTTTTTCAGTGCTGTTGTAACTTCAAACGGTCGCTAAATGAATGATTGTAAGCCGAGAACTTCCTGTAATAGGAACTTTCTAATACAGAAGTCATACACAGCTTTCCTTTTCTGTGTGATACCGGCTTAGATGGGAAGCCATTCCGTGGCCCCAGTTTTGAAACTTGCCTGTCAGGGATGCTGTGCGGAAAGTCTGTTGCCAGTAATTATTTCTAATGAATAAACCAAAAAGACAAGTATGTGTGAAGTTCATATTGCAGCTTTCAGGTTTTATTATCGCCTTCTCCTGAAGGGCCAATCACTACAGGGCGCCAGCTGGTGGTTTCTCTGGCCTGACGCTCCCAGGAGATGGTTGATGATAATGCAGACTTGAACTAGCAGAAGCGCCGATGAGTTTGTGGGCGTATTTATAGATGGCTTGTTTGCCAGGGAGAGAGGCTGCTCTGCTCTACACAGAGGCCTTTGAAAGGTGGCCAACCTCTTTTTTTTTTTTAAAAAAAAACAGAAACAGAATAACAGTTGGAAGGGGCCTTGTAGGTTATCTAGTCCAACCCTCTCCTCAAGCAGGAAGGCCCTATACCATTTCTGACAAGTAGCTGACTGGTCTCTTGTTGAAAGCCTCCAGTGATGGAGCACTCACAACTTCTAAAGGCAAGCAATTCCATTGGTTGACTGTTCTCACTCTCAGAAAATTTCTCCATATTTCTAGGTTGAATTTATCCTTGATCATTTTCCATCCATTATTCCTTGTCTGGCCTTTGGGCGCTTTAGAAAATAGCTTGACCCCTTCCTCTCTGTGGCAGCCCCTCAAATATTGGAATACTGACATCATTTATTTTATTTTATTTATTTTATTGAATTTGTATACCGCCCTACTCCCGAAGGACTCAGGGCAGTGAACAGCCATGGAATAAAACATATAAATACAAAATTTAAAATAGATGTCACCCCTGGCCTTTCTCTTCACTAGACTAGACAAACCCAATTCCTGCAACCATTCTTACGTTTTAGCCTCCAGGCCCCTAATCATCTTGGTTGCTCTTCTCTGCATTCTTTCTAGAGTCTCCACATCTTTTTTAGATTGTGGTGATCAAAGCTGGATGCAGCATTCCAAGGGTGGTCTTACTAAGGTTTTATAGAGCAGTAGTAGTATATCATTGTTGTGGCCCGCCAGTGGCCAGCAGAGCTGGCAGCAGATTTGGACAGTGATGAGGTTGGGGAGGAACATGGGCCAGTCCTGGAGTCTGGGGAAGGCTCGGATGAGAGCTCTGAGTCAGGGGCAGAGCGGGCCAAGGCCATCTGGTAGTTCTTTGCTGCCTCCTGAGTCTGACATCAGCGAGGCAGAAGAACAGCGTGAGCCTGTTCCCAGTGTACGCATGTGCAGTACAATTAAGAAAACAGAGTTGACTTGGGAGTAAAGCTTGGAGATGATTGGCCTCTCCCATAAGACATAAAAGAGGAGCGAACAGGACACAAGCTTTTGCAGAAAGCAATTAGTTCATCTGGTTGGTTAAAGCTTTGGAAAGTTCTGTTTGACTCTGTGCTAAGTTTGGCCTTGCCCTGCGTGTGGCATTTAGTTCTCTGGCAGCATTCCAAGGGAGATAAGGTGGGTGTTTATAAACATTCCCCTGAGAGATTTTTTGAGAAGCCTTTCGGACTGGGAATGACAATAATTCACAGCCGTGCGAATAAAAGGGGTTTGCCGGGACTAAGATTGTGCTGTATGCTTTCTTAGGAAGCCTAGTTCAGAACAATCATGTGATCTTGATTCTATCCCTCTGTTGATGCAACCTAGGATTGCATTGGCTTTTTTTTTCTGCCGCCGCACATTGTTGGTTTATATTTAAGTGCTTGTCCACTAGGACTCCAAGGTGCCTCTCACAGTTACTGCTATTAAGCCAGGTTTCACCAGATCTGTACCTGGACTTTTGGTTTTTCTTGCCTGAGGGTAAAGCTTTTCTTACTTACTTTTCTCTTTGGTGTTTCCCCTTCATGCTATGAAATGTTAAGTTCCAAGTACATTCCTCACTAAGCTACTGTGAGAAGTAGAGTTTGTCCCTTGCTTGGATCATGGAAGATTTGGGAGTTATTTGCACAATGACTCTGCCCAAAAGTTTTATGTAGCAATCCGTAGGAAGCTCCTTCCAAGGTTGGGTTCTTTTTTTTCTTCTTTTTTCTTTGCATGAGACATTCAGAGCGCCTTTTGTACATTAAAGTGGTGACTCATAGGATAATAGGATAATAATCCTTGGACGCTTCCTGATCCTTCTTTTTCTAAATGAATTCTTCCCTTTGTCTCATAAGGTTTCTATTTGCCTCTGATTTCCCCCCCCCTCCCGACTTAGGGGTCATTTCGTTTCATAAGTGGGACTGTGAAAAAGGGCACAAGCTGAACTGCCCTGTGCTACCTCCAGCAAGAGGAAATTAGTGACGTCAGAAGTAGGTTTCCCTCTTCTGAGACTTGTTCTGGTGTTGAAACCAAGCTCGAGGCCTTACTGCCTTCTCTAAATTCTAAGAATGTTCTGAAAACAATCAGGGATCCAGTGGTGGGTTCCTTCCGGTTTGGCCCGGTTCTCCCAAGTCAGTAGCGGTGACAATATGACGTCACCGAACCGGTTCTGCCCTCCTGCCCCCCAACCCCCGTATTATTCTTACCTTTTATTTGGCCCCACCCCCCAATCTATTGCTGCCTCCTGAGTCTCAGCTGATGGCTAGAGGGAAAAAAACTGTTTAAACTCTTGCCGTGGGGCTTCAAAGGGCCGCCCTACAGCTGATCAGTGTTAAAAGAAAACAAATGAGTAGACCAGTGCCTGCAAAAATACATGAGTAGATCAGTGCCTGCAAAAATACATGAGTAGACCAGTGCCTGCAAAAATACATGAGTAGATCAGTGCCTGCAAAAATAAATGGGTAGACCAGTGCCTGCAAAAATACATGAGTAGATCAGTGCCTGCAAAAATACATGAGTAGACTGTTGCCTGCAAAAATAAATGGGTAGACCAGTGCCTGCAAAAATACATGAGTAGATCGGTGCCTGCAAAAATACATGAGTAGACCAGTGCCTGCAAAAATATATGAGTAGATCGGTGCCTGCAAAAATACATGAGTAGATCGGTGCCTGCAAAAATAAATGAGTAGATCAGTGCCTGCAAAAATACATGAGTAGATCGGTACAGCTCTGCAAGCAATTAAAAGCCTGGTAGAGCAGTACCTCTGCTAAATCCTAAATAATTGTCACATGACCATCAAGCCACGCCTACAAAATAAGCCACGCCCACAGAACCGGTGGTAAAAATTTTTAGAACCCACCCCTGCAGGGATCCCCAGCCTAATGCTATCAAGCACAGGAAATCAGGAGTCCAGGCAGTTCAAATGAATGTAGGTTTATTGTATGCTAATGCTCTCCACAAGAATCTGAACTACTAACGGTCAAAGCATAATTAATGGTAGATAAGGGTGAATGGAATTCAAGGGGCTTTTTTTCAAGAGGCAACTGGACTTTCTTGTTTTTTCTTTGAAAACGTTTCACTTCTCATCCAAGAGGCTTCTTCAGCTCTGATGAGAAGCTTCTTCAGCTTCTTGGATGAGAAGCAGAACATCTTCAAAGAAAAACCAGAGAGTCCAGTTGCCTCTTGAAAAAAAGCACCTTTGGGACAACCATGACCTGGATGATTGAGAAGCTCCATAGACACAAGGGTCAATGGAATTCAAGGAGGGCTAGAGTTAGGTCAGGACTCAAGACTGATGATGCATTTGACCCCTCCTTCGGGCTCAGCCTGGTCATTTCCTACAGATTTCATCCAGAAGTGCTGGGATTAGCAGCTCCTTGAATTCATAGGCGACATACTTGGGAGGGCTGCTAAACTCTCTTACAAATGCACTTGAAAGCTAGTAAAGAAGATAATAGTCAAATTCTCTTGGCATCATCATCTTTAATTTAGGTAATGGGACAGACCAAGGACCTGTCCCGTCTCTCTTCCTAGCCCGCTGCATAATTAGTGAGGAGTTGAACAGGCGGAATAAAACTATAATCACCTAAAGCAGGTTGATTCTTGTGCCTTAAGAACATTCAAGTAGATCACTCTGTCCCTCGCCATACACGTAATCATAATCCACTACAAAAGTCCTTTATTTAAATCTGCCTTCCGAGGACGAATGTGTCAATTTTGGTTTTGCTGTTCAATATTAAGTTTTACAAGTAGTTCTCTACTTACGACTGCACTGCTCATTACAGTCATAACTCATGAAGGCCGTAAAGCAGATCGATCATATGATTGACCCGATATTATGACATTTTTGTACCTACCTTAGAAAGGATGGAAGGCTGAGTCAACCTTGAGCCTGGGGAGATTCGAATTTGCAATAATTGCAGACAGCTGAATGTTAATAACAGGCTTTTAGTCTGTTGAGCTATCCAGGCTCCTGAATTTGAAAAATCTTTATACACAATTTTTTTATACACAATTTTTTGAGTTATTAATGGCATTGCATAGATGGAAAACTCCAAGTTCAAACATAGAAATTTATTCTGGGTTGTGCATACATTGTGTTAGTATAAGAGAGAGAGAGAGAGAGAAAAGTGGGGGGCGGGGCGGATATGTATATGGTAGATGGCAGTAGCTTTTTCTTTGTTTCAAATATTAGTTTGAATGGGATCGCTGGATGGACTGGTGAATTTTCTACCCAATTATGCAATACAGCTAGAAAACTCTTTTTTTTTTTTGGTTTTTGTTTTTAATTTGCTTTGGCTTTTAGATCCAAGTAATTCACACAGGAAATTGCAAACGGTCGCTTGAAATTTCCCCGTTTTAATCAGAGGAGGGAGGATGCTTTAAATCTTAGGAAACCTTTTGTCTTCTCTTGCATCTGATCATTGATTACCACTGGGTGCCCTTGGCAGTAGACCTGCCCGCTCGTTTATCTGGGTGTTTTAAGAACCTCCTTCCATGTAATGCTAGTGAGCTAATGATAGGGCCACGCTGTGGGGGCCTCCGTCTGCCAGCAGCTCATAAAATTGCTCTTCCCTTTTTTTTACTCCAGTGGGTCTCCCTCCCGGCCCCTCCGGCTTCTTCTCCCACTTCCAAGGAGTTTTATGTGGAGAGGGGAGGGGGTGGTGGGGGGAAACACCAGCAAGGGATTACCGCTCTTTGATTATGGCTTCCAAATGAAGGGAAGCGACCGGCCCCGGCAGTCCTGTTTTCTGTTTGGGGTTTGTGGGCTGGGAGGGGATTTGGTTTCTGACCCTCAAGGATGTGCCTTTGCTTTTGAGGCGTTCGGTTCCTGTTTTCTGGTCGTGCTGGAGCCGTTGCCGGGCCGAGTCCCTCTCTTCGGAGGAAGTGCCTTCCCACCACAGCATTGACCTTGTGACATTTGTGCTGAAGGTTGCCTGTTCCCCAGGGTGCCGGTGGTCTTTCCAGAGAGGTGTGAGGCCCACATCGATCCTTTTAAGTGCACTTTTTATTCGTCTCTTTTCCTTGTCCTGCGGCTCGGCTCGGCCATTACTTGGTGGCGGCTGGGTTTTTTTGTTTTGTTTTTTTTTGTTTTTTTGCTTCCATCCTTTAAATATAATGAAGCTTGCCTGTCTGCCTTAGTTTTAAATGCATTGGCAGCAGGGGGAGGGGGGAATCTTCCTGCCTTCCTGCCTTTTTACCCCTAACCCACCCTCCTCCCTCCCCTCCCTCTTTCTTTCTTTCTTTCTTTCTTTCTTTCTTTCTTTCTTTCTTTCTTTCTTTCTTTTCTTTCTTTTTCTTTCTTTCTTTCTTTTCTTTCTTTTTCTTTCTTTCTTTCTTTCTTGCTTGCCTGCTTGCCTGCCTGCCTGCCTGCCTGCCTGCCTGCCTGCCCCTAACCTACCCTCCTCCCTCCCTCCCTTCCCCTAACCCACCCACCTCCCTCTCCTTCCTTCCTTCCTTCCTCCCTCCCTCCCTCCCTCCCTCCCTCCCTCCCTTCCTTCCCCTAACCCACCCTCCTCCCTCCCTTCCTTCCCCTAACCCACCCTCCTCCCTCCCTTCCTTCCCCTAACCCACCCACCTCACTCTCCTTCCTTCCTTCCTTCCCTCCCTCCCCTTCCTTCCTTCCTTCCTTCCCTCTCCTAATCCACCCTCCTCCCTCCCTTCCTTCCCCTAACCCACCCACCTCCCTCTCCTTCCTTCCTTCCTTCCTTCCTTCCTTCCTTCCTTCCTTCCTTCTTTCCTCTCTCTCTGTCTCTTTCTTTCTTTCCTGCCTTCCTTCCTGCCTGCCTGCCTGCCTTCCCCTAACCCACCCTCCTCCCTCCCTCCCTCCTTCCCTCAATCTCTCTCTCACTCTCTCTGTATTGCATATATGTATATATAACTAAATTGAAATTATCTTAAAGTAAAGTACAAAAGAAAACAAAGATAGCAAAGAAATGGATGAAGAGGGAAAGACATGTGGGACAAGGAAAAAAAAGGGAAAAAAAAGCATTAACTTCCAACTTTTTTCAGCACAGTAGAATAAAATACACTCTCAAGTTTTTACTTTTACATACTTGTTATATAGCAGCCGTTTCTATAACAACAAAGTAAGCAGTAAACCCCCAAATCAGAATTTCATCCCCCCCACTCTTGACCACAAAGTTTAAAAGAGATTTCCAAACAGAAACAAAACTGGAGCTATTCTTTTCTTTAATTAAAGGAGCCATTTGGCCATCTCTGCTAACTCCACAGATTTCTGCATCCATTCTTCCATGGTGGGGATTGTTGTAGCTTTCCGTTTTTTTGCGCATAAAGAATTCTTGCTGCCCCTTTCATTCTTCCAAGGTCCTAAATTTTCTCTCTTGCTCAAGCTCCTCTAATTATTGAAGAGTAAAGTTAATCTTTTTGCTTTTCCCTGAAATCTTACTAACAGGAGGTTAAATTAATAGTCATTCTTGCCGGTAATACTTTGGCTGAAATCCATCTTCCGGTTGCTTAGAAAAAGTTTTAAGAACAAGCCATGCTTATTCCACTTGTGGAAACTTTTGGGATCGGACTGTGAGTGTCCCAGGGCTCCAGCAAATAATCTTCTCCAATTTTTCCCACTGTCAGTGAAAATCAACATCTGCCTTAGTTACTAGGGCTCCCTAAATTCATTCCTGCCTTAAAGAGGTTTAGAGCAGGGGTCTCCAACCTTGGCAACTTTAAGCCTGGTCGACTTCAACTCCCAGAATTCCCCAGCCAGCCTTGGTGGACTTCAACTCCCAGAATTCCCCAGCAAGCTTGGTAGTTGGTCCACACATTTTCAAGCTGCCAAGGTTAAGAAACACTGTTATCAGGGGTCTCCATTCTTGGCAACTTTAAGTCTTGGTGGACTTCAACTCCCAGAATTCCCCAGCCAGCTTTGCCTAGCATTCCTCAGCCAGTTTTGAATTCTGGGAGTTGAAGTCCTCCAGGTTTAAAGTTGCCAAGGTTGGAGACCCCTGGTTTAGAGGGTCTAGAAATCCAAGCATAGTCCTTATTTGCAGCCTTTTAAAGCAGCTGCTGCATATCAGTTTGGGGAAAGGGTACATTTCCTATAAGGACTGTTATTAATCAGTTAATTAATTTAAATTTATTGGCCACCCAACTTCAGTCAGATGCTCCCTTCTCCTGCTGCCACACCTCCTAAAGTTCTTCTTGGAGACTGAATGGGATGATGGGATTTGTAGTACAGCGCTACCTGAAGCCCCCTTAGAGTTGATTAAATGAGCTGTTCTCTGCAATTTTGGGTTTTACACCTGTAGCTGTTTGAAAAAGAGGCTTTCTCTTCCTGTTGCCCACCCCAACCACTTTAAAAAAATGCAAAATCACTGTTTCACCGTTAAGTAAAAATTGTCTTTATATTTTTTCTCCTTGTTTGTTTCTATCAATTGTCTGTCCGTCTAATCTACAGACTGAAGACAGTCAGACAGTCAGCCATTCTCTCTTTCTCTTATGCTATCTATCTATCTATCTATCTATCTATCTATCTATCTATCTATCTATCTATCTATCATGCATAATCTGTCTCTCTTTCTCTCTCTGTCTCTCCATCCATCCATCCTGCTCCCTTGCTTTGCTCTTTTATATTTTTCTCTGGGCAGGCAGTTCCCTCACCATCTGTGGTTAATTTGGAAGCCATTAAAGGGCACTTAGACCTCCGAGCAGGCTGTTTAAATCTATTTCCCGCGAAGACTGCCTCAGCACGCTGCTGGGAATAATCGCACTACTTATATAGCACTTTGCAGCTTCACTGTGCTGTCCAAACATGGGCTAATCTAGCGGATATTAATTTGAGTTGTTGAGTAACTTAAACTTCAGAGCTATTGACTTAAATTAAAGAGGGTGGATTTTTTCCCCCGTCCTAATGCCTTTTGATGAAATGATAAAATACTCTTCTTCCCCTGGGAAAAAGACTTTTTTTTTTTGGTGTAATTTATTATTATTTGCTATAAACTTTGAATAGTAGGATGGGCTTTTTTGCCTTGGAGCAATTGATAAGATTAAGTCAATAAATCAATAATAATCATTATTGTGAGAAGAGAGCTGAATGGAAATGGACAGATCGGAGCAATAATAAACTTCGTCATTGCATTATTGTTACAGCAGCAATATCATCCAAAAACAAAACAAACAAAAAAACCCAAGAGGCTTGTAAATAATGACCTTGTACCCTTGGTTGAAAAGTCGATACAGGTAGTCCTCGTATTACGACTGGTTGCTTAGCGACTATTCAGAGTTATGATGGACACCCTCACCCCCCTGGCCCAGTTTCAAAGATACGATGACAAAACACACACACACACACACACACACCTGCATTTGGGTTGCTTGGCAACTGGGCTGCATATATGGGTGTTTGTAGCATCCTGCGGTCACGTCAGGGCAATTTATGCTGAAAATTGGCATTTACTTCTGGTTTTCAGCAAAAAGACGAGTGAACAATAAAATTGCTTAACTACTGCTGCAAAAAAAAAAAAGGTCATTTTTTGGTCACATGATGACTCACTTTACGACCGTCATGATTTACAGTCATAATGGGCCGGTTTTATTACAGTTGTAAGCCGAGGACCACCTGTATAAGAATTCCTATAACAAAGAATCAGTTGGTAACTATGTTCTCCTCCTCTCTGCCCTATTTTAAATAATTTATTTATTTATTTATTTATTTATTTATTTAATTTGTATACCGCCCTTCTCCCAGAAGGGACTCAGGGCGGTGAACAGCCAAAATTAAAAAACATACAAATACAAAAGTTAAGATAATTAAAAGAATTAAATAATTGGCTACCCAATGTAAAACCCCAAATCCATAAAATTTAAAATCCCAATTAAAAACCATTTAGGCTAGGCCGGCTTGATGAAATAAAAACGTCTTCAGGGCTTTACGGAAGGTCCAGAGGTCCGGGATCAATCGTATTCCAGGAGGCAGCTCATTCCACAGGGCGGGGGCCCCCACAGAGAAGGCTCGCCCCCTGGGGGCCGCCAGCCGACATTGCCTGACCGACGGCACCCCGAGGAGGCCCTCTCTGTGAGAGCGTATTGGCTGGTGGGAGGTTATCGGTAGCAGCAGGCGGTCTCGCAAATACCCTGGCCCTAAGCCATGGAGCGCTTTAAAGATGAGAACCAACACCTTAAAGCGCACCCGGAAGACCACCGGGAGCCAATGCAGCTCGCGCAGGAGAAGTGTTACGTGGGAGCGCCACGTCGCTCCCATAATCACCCGCGCGGCCGCATTCTGCACCAGCTGGAGCCTCCGGGTGCTCCTCAGGGGGAGCCCCATGTAGAGAGCGTTACAGTAGTCCAGGCGTGACGTAAATAATTAAATCAGAAGAAAACTTTTTGTTAAACTGATTTATTTGCCTTCTGTTTTTCTCATTTATAATGCTTCCATTTGGGAAAAGGAAAAAAAAGAAAAGAAAAGAAAATGTCAAAACCCATAGTAAGAAAGGTATCTCGAGTGGGACAACCCAGGGCTGTGAAATAGTGTGTGTAACGTTTTGTGTTCATCAAAATTCTTCATCACGCAAAGTGGCAAACAATGGTTTGAAGTTATAAAAAAGCCTCTTGCCATCAGTCCTTGCACTTACAACCTGTTCTGACCTAGGCTTCCTTAAAAAGCAGGAAGCAGAGTCTTGGTCCTGGCAAAACCCCTTTTATTTACATGACTGTGAATTCCTTTCATTCACAGTCAGCAAGGCCTGGCCAACAGTCTTTCAGAGGAATATTTATCAACACAGACCTTAACTCGCTTGGAAAGCTGCCAGGTAACTAGTTTCCAAACACAGTGCAAGGCAAAACCTGGCGCAGAGTCACAGACAGATCTTCCCATTCTGAAACGACCGACCGGCCGAATTGTTTCCTGCAAAAGCCCACTCCCCGTTTGCTCCTCTTTTGTTTCTGTGGAATTGGGATCGTAGAAACACCCAGGAGCATAGAAGAGTTCAGAGGCAGATGCATAAGTAAATGTCTTAAACATATTTATTTATATGATAAATTATATTAACTATGTACAGAGATCAAGTCTCATGAGGAACAAACATGAAAAGAGAGAGATGGAGAGAGCAAGGTGGAAAAGGTTGGAGGGGGTTTTATACTCAGGGTAAGCCCCTCCTTTCCACATAGGGATGGAGACACTCTCTGCCTCCACTGATGTCTATATGACACATGTGCCAATGGCTTGCAAATACTTGACAGTTTCCTATGGGAGGGGCCAATCACCTCCAAGGTGTGGCTTTACTCCTAAGTCGACCCTGCTTTCTTATTTGTTCTTGTCTTCGGGCAGCTCTGTGCATGCGCACACGGGGAACAGATTCCAGCTGTTCCTCTGCCTCACTGCTGTCTAGCTCCTTCTCTGCCTCCCATGCAGAGCCCTTGTCTGAGCTTTCCCCAGCCCCCAGCCCAGGCCCATGTTCCTCCCCAATCTCCTCACTGTCTGACTCTGCTGCCAGCTCCGCTGGCCGCCGGTGGGCCACAACACAACCATTGTAGCTTCCCCACAGTCTTGCATTCAAAATTGGCCAATATGGCAACCCATCAAAATTGGGACCAATGGCAACCAGCATGTATTTACAAAGGTTGCAGTGTCCCAGGGTCCCGTGATCGCCATTTGCAACTTTCCCAACTGGTTCTGACAAACAAAGTCAATGGGAAAGCCAGGTTCACATAGAAACTGCACTGATTCACTTAACAACTGAGGTAAAAAGAAAAAGGGGGAAAATCAGGCGCGATTCTAAGTGTAGTTAGAATCTAAATGTAGTGTAAGCAATTCTTAACTACACTTAGAAATCCTGGTCCCAATTGTGATCGAACGTCAAGGACTGCTTGCATATAGTTTTGGAGAAATGAGACATTTTATAAATTGATATTGGTGCATCCAGTTGGTGCTGGTGTTAAGGGGCTGATACAAGGACGAGGGGTGGGGTGGGGTTTCCAAGCTATTCTTCAAAGCACCCGAAAGCAGGACAAGAAGCAAAGGATGGAAACCAATCAAGGAGAGAAGCAACCTAGAACAAGGGTGTCAAACCCTATTTCATTGAGGGCCGCATCAGGGTTGTGTTCGACCTTGGAAGGCTGGGGTGGGTGTGACTGGGGTGGGCGTGACCAGCTCGACATCACTCCTGTTGGGGGCACCTGTGGTGGCCCGAGCGCTCTGCCAGTGAAAACAGGCTCCTGAGCTCCGTTTCCGGCTGCCACAGCCTCCTGCAACCCTCTGCCAGTGAGAATGGAGCTCAGGAGGGCCGCAGGGAAAACGGAGCTTGGGAGCCCGTTTTCCCTGGCAGAGGCTTGCAGGAGGCTGTGGCAGCCGAAAACAGAGCTCGGGAGCCCATTTTCGCTGGCAGAAGCACCGTGGGCCGGTCCTTCACTGTTTCCAGGGCGAGTCTGGGGCCAGATCTAAGTACCCGGGGGGCCAGATCTGGCCTCCAGGCCTTGAGAGTTTGACACCCTTGACCTAGAACTAAGGAGAAATTTCCTGACAGAACAATTAATCAGTAGAATGGCTTGCCTCCAGAAGTTGTGGGTGCTCCAACACTGGAGGTTTTTAAGAAGTGATTGACTACCATTTGTCTGAAATAATATGGGGTCTTCTGTTTGAGCAGGGAGTTGGGTTAGAAAACCTCCAAGATCACTTCCAACTCTGATATTCTGGTGTTAAGTAACATTGTAGTGAGGCCAGTGGTGGGTTTCAAAATATTTTACTACCGGTTCTGTGGGCGTGGCTTGATGGGCTTGGCATGGCTTGGTGGGCGTGGCAGGGGAAGAATACTGTAAAATCTCCATTCCCACCCCACTCCAGGGGAAGGACACTGTAAAATCTCCATTCCCTCCCCAATCCAGGGGAAGTTTACTGCAAAATCCCCATTTCCTCCCGATCAGCTGGGACTTGGGAGGCAGAGAATAGATGCGGGTGGGGCCAGTCAGAATTTTTACCACCGGTTCTCCAAACTACTCAAAATTTCCGCTACCGGTTCTCCAGAACTGGTCAGAACCTGCTGAAACCCACCTCTGAGTGAGGTGTTCAACAGATAGTGGTATACCCTGGGGAGCAGCGGCGTCTCTAAAAGACCAAGAGGTATCTTCTGCCTTGGTAAAAAGAGAGGAGGAGACTTGCAAGATTGATGTCGGCCCTTCAGAGTAAACCAGATTGAGAAATCACTTTTTATTACCATAGAACAAATATAATTAAAAAATGGGTACCTTCCTGATGTATTTAAAGGTGTTAGTTATCACCTTTAAAGCACTCCATGGCTTAGGACCTGGGTACCTATGAGACCGTCTTTTGCCACCAATAGCCTCCCACCGACCAGTTCGTTCTCACAGGGAGGGACTACTCGGTACCGTCAGTCAAATTATGCCGACTGGCGACTCCCAGTGGGAGGGCCTTCTCTGTGAGGGCTCCAACCCTTTGGAATGAACTGCCCCCTGAGATACGAAATATCCCTGATCTCCGTGCTTTCCGCCGTGCCCTCAAAACCCTGATGTTCCAACAGGCGGGGCTAAACATATGAACATGTGAATGTTTTTAAAATGTTATCTAATTTTAGGTTCTATTTAATTGGGCCAAACTACGTTATAATAATAATTTTAATTAGCAATTTTATGATGTTTGTGTGTCTATATTTTTCTTGACAGTACACTGCCTTGAGTCCTATGGGAGAAAGGCGGTATAGAAATATAATAAATAAATAAATAAATAAATAAATAAATAAATAAATAAATAAATAAATAAATAAATTTGACTGGTACGGTAGGTAGACATAGGAGATATCATGGAACTGCTGTTATACATAATGTGTAATATTTTATACAAAATACCGCACAAACTATACAATATTTTACACAAAACTTTTACATCATTTTATCTTTACTGCGCACAAGAGCAGTTTGCTGAGTACTCGATGGGGGAAAAAAATGCCGTTCTTAATTCTGTCTGCTTTGCTGGCCCCGTTCTTCAGATCATGGGCCTGTTTAGCTGAGCTTGTTTTGAAGTCATGCGGTGGAGTCAGGTTAGGACAAATATGTGCTGGGATGGATGTGCAGGAAGAGCCTTCTGAAGAATTAGAACTATTTTCAGATGGTGTGTGTGTGTGTCTCTGTGTGTGTGTACTCGTGTGTGCAGGTTTGTGCATTAGTGCAAGCGTTAGTGGCCTATGAGTGTTTGTATGTGCATAATTTTAGGAGCCTTGTTAGCAGTGGTTTTGGGGAGTCTTATTAAGGGAGGGTTCTGCAAGAGCGTATTTAGCATAACATATCCTATTCTTGAAGAATGTGTTTCCCAGAGAGGCTTATAGCGTGTCCAAAAAAAAATGAAACAACTGCCCTAACATGAAAGATTCATACCAAATCAAAAGAACATCTAAGAGCCTTATGTAACACCGAATTTTAACCTATTTAAACGGTAAACGGGAAACCATCGTGGGAACTGTACGATTTATATGTAGAAGAAGGTAGTCCTCAACCTACAAGCACAATTGAGCCCAACATTTCAGTTGTTAAACGGCACAGTTGTTAAGTGAGTTTTGGTCCATTTGGCAACCCTTCTTGCCACAGTTGTTAAGCGAATCGCTGCATTGGTTAAGTTAGTAACATGGTTCTTATGTGAAATCGGGCTTCCCCCATTGACTTTGCTTGTCAGAAGATTGCAAAAGGAGAATCACATGACCCCAGGACACTACAACCGTCATAAATATGAGTCAGTTGCCAAGCATCTGAATTTTGATCAGGGATGCTGCAATGGTTGTAAATGTGAAAAATGGTCATGTCACTTTAAATGAGCTGTTAACAATGGAAAAATGATTTGTATATATGTGTTGTTTGTTTTGTGTTTGCTTTTAATGCATTCAAAATAAAAAACTTTATAAACAAAAAAGAAAAATGGTCATAAGTCACTCTTTTTCAGTGCTGTTGTAACTTTGAACAGTTACTAAACAGTTACTTTTCATACAGTTGCTCTTGATGGTGAGATGGGCAGTATGTAAATTTAATAAATAAATTAATAAAAATAGTACTTTCCAGACCGCCCCCCCCCCCCCCCCCTTTTCCGGGCTGCTGCAATGGTTAAATAGAATTTCTCTTCTGATCCCTTTCCAAAGCCGTAAACCAGTTAAGTACCTCCATCACTCAGGATGAGACAGTGCAGAGTGACTGTCTGGGGTTTTCATCCTATAAATGGCACCCAAGTTCAAAATCTCTTAAACAGATTGCAAAATGGAAAGTCTAGAGGTCAGGATGCAAGGGACGAAAAGTAGAAAGCGTTTTATGGCCCAGGTGTTGCTAACTGACTCTCCCAAGTAATACATTAAAAAAATGATTCCAGTTCTGACCAAATAATTTTTTTCCCCTTTCACTTTTGTGAAAACTCATGAAAAAAAAAACTCATTTTACCTACCAGATATCTTGGCAGCTTGGCAACTTGAAGATGTGTGGACTCCAACTCCCAGAATTCCCCAACCAGCAAGGCTGACTAGAGAATTCTGGGAATCGAAGTCCATACTTCTTCAAGCTACCAAGTTTGATAAATACTGTTCTAGAAGATACCTGGTAGGTAGTGTGATTGAAAACAAGAACGGACACTCACCTTACTTACTAGGTATCGTCTAGGTCAGATGTTTCTCAACTTTGGCATTAGAAGATGCATGAAAAAAATAATCTTACCTACCAAGTATCTTCAGTGTTTTCTCAGCCTTGACAACTTGAAGATGCGTGGACTCCAACTCCCAGAATTCCCCAGCGAGCTTGGGAGTTGGTCCACACATTTTTCAAGCTGCCACGGTTAAGAAATACTCTGATCAGGGGTCTCCAACCTTGGCAACTTTAAGCCTTGGTGGAGTTCAACTCCCAGAATTCCCCAGCCAGCATTGCCCATAATTCCCTAGCCAGCCTTGGTGGACTTCAACTCCCATAATTCCCCAGCCAGCTTTGCCCATAATTCCCTAGCCAGCCTTGGTGGATTTCAACTCCCATAATTCCCCAGCCGGCTTTGCCCAGAATTCCCCAGCCAGCCTTGAATTCTGGGAATTGAAGTCCGCCAGGCTTAAAGTTGCCAAGGTTGGAGACCCCTGTTCTAGGTGGTACTCCTATTGCTATAATCCCTAGCCATCGTAGCCAATGAATCTCAGAGAGCTCCAAATCAGAGACAGGTATGCTAAACATTAATTCTTTTTGTGCAAGCAATTCTTCCCAAACTCCCATCTTTGGTGAACAACTGATGCTTCTGATAAATACCCCAGTGGCGAAGTGGGTTTTACGCTCCTCCTTTGTCCCTGGTTCGGAGCTCATCCAGCGACAAGGACTCGTCTTTCTCAAATGCAGCACAAATCAAACAACCCTCCCCTCCCCACCTGGGGTTGCTGAATTTTAATCACTTAGATGCAGAGATGCGATAGACGGAATCAATTTAATTTCTCTTGCTGAGGTCTGAGTGGAGAGGAAGAGGGGCGAAAGGGAAGGTCAAGGCAACTTAGCCGATAAATTGTTGGGTTTATAAATAAACACGTTGCAGAAATCTTGCCCTCTTTTTTCCCATTCCCACTCCCAATCTTTGCTCTTTCCACCTCTTTCTGCGGTTCAGGTTCATTAAACAAAAAACAAAACAAAAAAACCAGCAACTTGTGCAGACAAAAACCAACCTGGCACAATACTGCAAAATTGCTGATCTCAGGCAACATTTTTGTTTTGTTTTTGTTTTTTGCTGGAGGGGAATGTTTGTTAATCAAAGCACCCTTTTCCCAAATGCCTTTTGAAGCAAAGATTTCCCTCCTTGAGTCCTCTGATTCATTCCTAAGAAAATGAGACGCCCGTCTTCTCCTACACAGGTAGTCCTCGACTTCACAACTGCAATTGGGACCAGAATTTCTATTGCTAAGCAAGGCAGTTTATTAAGTGAGTTGCATGCAATTTTATGACTTTTTTTTTTTTGCCACGGTTGTTAAGCAAATCACTTGCTGTTGTCAAGTAGATCATGCGTGATTAAGAGAATCCGGCTTCCCCCACTGATTTTGCTTGGGAGAAGATACAAATGGTGATCAGATGGCCCTGGGACGATGCAACCCTTGTAAGTATGGGTAGTCCTCAATTTATGACCACAATTGAGCCCAAAATTTATGTTGTTAAGTGGGATATTTGTTAAGTGAGTTTTGCCCCATTTTATGACTTTTTCTCACCTGTCAACTCACAAAGCATCCCTGGCCTGCTCTCAAGTTGCCATAGGCCAGGGGGGGATGGGAAACTGGCGAAACTGCACAGCAGCCATAAACAGATGCACATTCCACGCTTATCTTCCTCAAGGCTGTATCCCAGAGATACTTACAGCAGTCGAAGGGGAGTGACTCTACAACCCACAAAATTGCTCCGTTGGCGAATGTGATTGATGAGACACTCTGATGACCACTTCAGTTCTTAAATTAGTAACATCGTTGTTAAGTGAATCTACTTTCCCCATTTTTTTATTTTTCATTTTTTTAATTTTGATTTATATGCCGCCCTTCTCCGGAGACTCAGGAGGCTTACAATGCGTACAATACATTGACTTTGCTTGTCAGAAGGTCGCAAAAGGGGATCACATGACTCCAAGACACTGCAACCGTTATAAATGCGAGTCAGTTGTCAAGCATCTGAATGTAAATTATGTGACCATGGGGATGCTGCAATGGTCATAAGTGTGAAAAATGGTCATGTCACTTTTTTCAGTGCTGTTGTAATGATCACTAAATGAACTGTTGTAAGTTGAGGACTACCTGTATAGGCTGGTTGCCCCTCAAATATATTATTTATTTATTTATTTATTTATTTATTTATTTATTTATTTATTTATTTATTTATTTTTCAAATTTCTATACCGCCCTTCTCCTTTCGGACTCAGGACGGTGAACAGCCAAGATAAAAACATCTATACAAACATCACAGTTAAAAAAAAGTTAAAATAATTTATAAATTCGGCCCATAATTTAAAACTTGTCAATTAAAATCAATATTAAAATATTAAAACTAACCCTAAAATCAAGTCAGACCGGCTAACTGAAAAAAATAAGTTTTTAGGGCCCGGTGAAAAATCCGAAGGTTGGAGATCACTCGTATCTCTGGGGGTAGATTGTTCCATAGGGTAGGTGCCACCACAGATAAGGCTCTCCTCCTGGGGGTTGTCAGCCGGCATTGCCTGGCCGACGGTACCCTGAGGAGGCCCTCTCTGTGGGAGCGAACTGGCTGGTGGGAGGCTATTGGTGGCAGAAGGAGGTCCCGTAAGTACCCTGGCCCTAAGCCATGGAGCGCTTTAAAGGTGATCACCAACACCTTGAAGCGTACCCGGAAGTCCACCGGAAGCCAATGCAGCTCGCGCAGGAGAGGAGTCACATGGGAGCGCCCCGTCACTCCCATAATCCATAATTATATACAGGTAGTCCTCAACGTATGACCAAATATATTATTATATACAGGTAGTCCTCAACATACGACCACAGTTGAGCTCAAAAATGTATGTTGTTAAGTGAGACATTTGTTAAGTGAGTTTTGCCCCATTTTACGACCTTTCTTGACACAATTGTTAAGTGAATCACTGCAGTTGATCAACTGCAGATCCAATCACTGCAGATTGAAGAAGTCAATCTGGCTTCTTCATTGATTTTGCTTGGTCAAAAGATGGCAAAAGGTGATCACATGACCTTGGGACACAGCAATTGTCATAAATATGAGTCAGTTGTCAAGCATCCGAATTTTTGATCATGTGACCACAGGGGTGCTCCAAAGATCGTAAGTGTGGAAACAGTCATAAGTCACTTTTGTCCGTGCTGTTGTAACTTTGAATGGTCACTAAATGAACGGTTGTAAATCGAGGACTACTCATATTTATATCCCATGCTATTGTTTTTTTTAAATAAACAACTCAAAGTCTCCCAGTCTTCTTTCGTTCCTCACAATCTCCTGGTTTCTAGGCTGGTGCCTTAACCATTAGACCATATTGCCGCTTTTATTCAAAGTTCACGCTACGGATGCATAGGACAAGCCATCCTTGGATAGATGAAATCTTTACAGCAGTCTCGTCTTTTGTGCTGGAGGGGGAAAACAGAAGCCTTGATAAGTTGTGCATCTCACCTGTGAAAAGCACCTAACTTTTTATGCATAGCAACCCCTGTAGCTGATTCCCTTAAGTGTTGGGAGCATCATATGGATGACTGACTCCATCCTATTCTCTTGGATCCTTCCTCTCCAGTTCTGTCAGCCCACCTGAGTAAACCAGATAGGAAACATGAGTAGACGAGCTAATTCTACTTTATTGTTGGGCTACATTTATCAGAATCTTACAGGTTTGAAGGTACCAGTTTTTCACCGCCACTGTTGACCTGATCAATCAAGGCAGCTCCTTCCTACGTTTCTTCCTCTGCCCCTCTCTTGCCTAATTGTTTCCTAGGCAGCATCTCTTCTTCTTGTTCCTCAAGGTCATCCACATATTCCACTACAAGTCCCCTTTCCTGGGGGTCCATAACCCCCTTTCCCTTTTGTCCCCTCCACCTTCCCTGGCATCTGGCAAGGCCAGGCAAGCTTGTGCAAAGGTTTCCGCTTCCAGATGCCATAATCGCCCTGATCTAATGAGCTTTTTGAAGCTTGCCTAATTCTGAAAGGCATGTAAAATAGAAGAGCAGTGTGAATTAATAACCCAAACTTGGCTAGCTTTGCGGTGAATTTGGTAGCCTGCCATAACCATCAACCCCATATGTGCAGTTGTACGTAACGACCGTAACTTATGGGCAACTTGAATTTCTTTCTTTCAAGTTGCCCATAATGATGATAATTACGATTAATGAAAGGAATATTAGCCTTCCGTGTTAAGCGTAGCTGGAAAAAACATGGGAAATATGGATTTCCCACCCACCCACCCCCACTTTGCACGTCGAAGGGATGGCGTAGCATTGTTTTAAGAGGGAGCACAGCATTGTGCTTTGGATTTCACCTTTATTAAAATGCAATTTCTATCTTTGCTATTGCTTCTGCCGATGCCGGATAGTACAGAGACTAAAATGTTTTATGCTGGTGGGAAGGGTGAATTGATACAGATTTAATCTTTATTTGAATCTCAAGCCTCATTGCTATTGAGGCTTTTTGTAGATCTTTGATATGCCTACAGTAGCCTATTTCATATTTTAATTTTTTTTTTTAATTGATTTGTGTTTCTTGTCTTTTCTACTGTTCTGCATGCCATCCATAGCTGCTAGGACAAGAAGATGAGTGGCAGATAAAGTTGAAAAATAAATAAAAATAAATGAATATATGTATATGTATACATATATACGTAGGTCTTTGGTTATTCGGGTCTTCTCCCACGTAAAATTGGAAGTGTCTTGGCGACGTTTCGACGAAGTCTCATTCGTCATCTTCAGGCTGGTGTTCTCGGCTTCGTGCTTCCTGCGATCTCACATTGGTCCTGGAAGCACGAAGCCGAGAACACCAGCCTGAAGATGACGAATGAGACTTCATCGAAACGTCGCCAAGACACTTCCAATTTTACGTGGGAGAAGACCCGAATAACCAAAGACCTACATACAAACACCCGCGAAAACCTGAGAAAACATACATACATACATACATACATACATACATACATACATACATACATATATATATATATATATATATATATATATATATATATATATATGCATTGCCAAGTTAAAAGATGGCTGGGTCTTTGTGAATCACTTCTGTAATTCTGTGTCCTGCATAGCTTCCCTTTTCTCATCGGAAAGGCCTCAATGACGACGTTGCCTGAGCCTGTTCCAGAATTTTCCACTGCCCCGGTAAGAAAAGAGTGAGTGAAAAGATAGAGGAAACAGAGTTTGCTTGTGGAATTCAAAAGGAGGAGGATGAGAGGAAAGTGACCAGAGAGGCTGTATGGCCAAAAAGGATTATTTGCACAGCTGTGGGAGTGAAAGGCCATATGCTGAATAGCTGCTGATTGTAAAGGCTTTGTCTGGAAACCTGCTGTCTCCTCATTATGGGTAGTCTGCATATTGTAACTCAGTAGTACAAGGAATAAAAACCTGTGCTATCTTCTAGAAGAGGGATCAGGAATGGAAAAAAAGCAGCTTTGAAGACTTACCAAATCCATGGATAGTTATTCCTTTTTATTTTTTTTTTAACCTCACTTTTATTATTTTTATAAATGACTCAAGATGGTGAACATACCTAATACTCCTTTTCCTCCTATTTTTCCTTAACAACAATAACCCTGTGAGGTGAATTGGGCAGAGAAAAGGGAATTGGCTCAAAGTCACCCAGCTGGTTTTCATGCCTAAGTAGAACTACCGTGTTTTCCCGAAAATAAGACCCTGTTTTATATTTTTTTGAACCCTGAAATAAGCGCTTGGCTCTATTTTCCGGGAGGTCTTACTATTTGGGGGCGCATGGAACAAGATGGGGATCCTCTTGCCGTCTTACCTGATTTCCAGCTGGCTCTGTCTCCCTAACCCTACCCAGAGGAAATGGCGGGGACCAGCTGCGCTGGTGGTTAAATATTTTCGGAGAGGGCTTATTATCCGGGGAGGTCTTATTTTTGGGGAAACATGGTAGAACTCGTCTGCTGGTAATCAGCCCAAAGTCACCCAACCGCCCCGAATCTCCAGAGAAGGGTGGCATATAAATTGAACCAATCAATCAATTGATCGATTGATCGATCGATCGATCGATCGATAGGGTTTCGTGCTTAAAATGGGACTAGAATTCCCTGTCTCCTGGATTCTAGCCTGGTGCCTTAACCACTTCACTAAATCCAATGCTAATGATAAGGAGAGCTAAAATTATAACTGATGTTCCCATCTATTATTTTAGGATTGAAAGGGTATCTTTTCTACCAGGAAATTATGAACAATATACTGAAGGGGTGAGATTGACACTAATAGAAATATGATCAAGATAAGGTTATTAATTTTAAAATGCTTAACTATCCAAGTCCAGATGAACTGCACACAAGGATAGTGAAATAAGTTCCTCTTGATCTGGCTGAAGCTATATGTATTATTTCTGGAAGATCCTGGAGATGGACCAGATGATTAGAGGAAGGCGAATGTTCCTATCTTAGGAAAGAGGAAATAGTAAGTTCCAAGAACTATAAATTACTCTGCCTGACACCCAGAAGAGTTCTGAAGCGAGTCATAAATCATAAACAGTAATTATTGGAGGTCAGGAAAGATTTATTAAGAATAACTCTCATCAGGTTAACCTATGTTTTATCAGAAAATATATTTAATAGACTATGGGAATTTGGTAGGCGTAATATATCTTGATTACAGCAAAACATTTCGCCGAACACTACATAGGATTCTGTATTAATGACCTGGATAGAGAGATGGGAGGAATGCTTGTGCAGAGGACACAAAATTGATCCAAGAAGACAGAAATAAAATTCTAAACCATCTTGATGGATTTAAAAAAAAAAAAAACATGTTGAAACCAAGGATGAAATTTTAAGGGAGATGTACAAGGAAAGTAAAATGGAAATGGACCAAAGGCATGGATAGTTGGGTTGCTAATAGTAATTGCAATAAATGGCTATATGTATGAATCAGCAGTGTGATGTGGCTGCAAAAAGAAAATCTGGTTTGGGCTGCCTCAGGAGGCACATAATTTTGAAATGATTAGCAGAAATAGTGTCCTGCTCACTGAATCAAGGAAACAAAAACAAACAATCAAATGAACAAAAAAAAATAATGAGATACCCCTATTAGTCAGTTCAAAGATGAAAATAGGAAAAATATCAAGGTTTTCTAACCTTACTTTGCTTTAATTCTGTTGCAAACAATAGAGTGTACAGGTAGTCCTCGACTTACGAGCATAATTGAGCCCGAAATTTCTGTTGATGAGTGAGATAGTTGTGAAGTGAGTTTTGCCCCATTTTACCATGTTTCTTGCTACAGTTAAATTAGTAACACAATGGTAAATTAGTAACACAATTGTTAAGTGAGCTCTGGTGGCGCAGTGGTTAAAATGCAGTATTGCAGGCTAATTCTGCGGACTGCCAGGCTGCCTGCAGTTTGGCAGTTCAATACTGACTGGCTCAAGGTTGATTCAGGCTTCCATCTTTCCGAGCTCAGTAAAACGAGGACCCAGATTGTTGGGGGCCATAGGATTAATTTCCACTAATAAGACTAAGTGCTATTGCTAAGTGACTCTGGTTTCCCCATTGACTTTGCTTCTCAGAAGGTCACAAAAGGTGGTCACATGACCCCGGGACACTACGACCGTTATAAATATGAACCAGTCGCCAAGCATCCGAATTTTGATCATGTGACCATGGGGATGCTGCAACAGTTGTAAGGGTGAAAATGATCATAAGTCCTTTTTTCAGTGTTGTAACTTTGAATAGTCACTAAACGAACTGTTGTAAGTTGAGAACTACCTGTGTGCCCATTTTGACTGATTACTGTCTGTAGCATTAAGTTGGTACTGATTCTTAGTTAGTAAATGGATAGATTTTCTCCAGGAGAATCCATGCCCAACCTGGTCTTTCAGGTCTTCCTGACGGGTCTTTGCTCTTCTCTTCCCTTCCATCTTTCCCAGCATTGGAACCTTCTCTAGAGAACTGGATTTTTCACATAATGTGAAGTAGGATTATTTGAGCCTGGTCATTTGTGCCTTGAGGGAGAACTCTGGGTTGATTTGTCGGATGATCCATTGGTTTATTTTCTTGGCTGTCTATGGTATTCTCAAGGGTCTTCTCAAGACCAAAGTTCAAAAAGGATCAATGTTTTTCCTATCCTGCTTCTCCAAAGTCCAACTTTTGCTTCCAAAGAGCATCACAGGGAATACTGCTTGTCTGCAAGATTCTAAATTTTGTAGGAATACAAATGGCATCTCACTGTCTTTTCCAAAGCCTTTGTTGCTTAGGATCTACTAATCAAGTAATTGCGCAAGAAAGCCATTAGAGAAAAGGAAACCCTCTTGTAAAATTTATGTGAAAGGACAAAATGTCCTGATTAAGAAGGTCAAACTCTTAAATAGATCCGGTGCAATTGGGCCCCAAGTTGGTTTTGACGCTTGACTTGATTGGCATTTATTGCTTTGCCTCAAGGAGGAGAATGTATTGTGATACCTTTCCTCTAATACTTTAGGAGGGTTTTTCATATTTATAGGAATTACATATCTGCTTGTTTTAAAATAAAACTAATTGACTTGGGAGTTCCCACTCAAGGCACAAATGGCCGGGCACAAATTATCCTACTTTGGACACATTTTGTGAAGACCTAGCTCCCATGAGAAATCCATAATTCTGGAAAAGGTGGAAGATTAGAAAAAAACAGGACAACCAGCAACAAGATGGATGGAGTCAGTTATAGCCTCTGTATAAATAGCACACTTATTATAATTGGAACACCCAAAGGATAGATCAGCAAGAAGAGATTAGACAGCTATTTGTTTGGAATGATATAGGGTCTTCAGCTTGACTAGGGGATTGGACTAGAAGACCTCAAAGGTCCCTTCCAACTCTGTTATTCTCCAATTTTGTAATAATGGATAAATTCTGTGGATTGCTAAGAGTTGACACCAACTTGATGACATTTAATTAGTCAATCCATAGATACATTGATGATGATGTTATCCATTCAGTTGAGTCCAACTCTTGGTGATGCTATGATCCAGGTGTCTCCACATCTTCTGATCTTGCACTATTTCTTTGAGTGTTTCTAGGCTATGGCTGGTATCAGCTTTGATGGTGTTTACCTACCATGTTCTTTGATGCTCTGATTTCCTTATAGATACCGTATTTTTCGGAGTATAAGATGCACCTCCCCCCCCAAAGGGTGAAAATCTGGGTGTGTCTTATACTCTGAATGTAGCCTCGCCCAGCCTCCCAAATGGAGATTTCAGAGGCTGAAAGAAGCCTCTGAAAAAAGCTTCAGGAAAAAAGCCTCAGAAAGGCTTTTATGGCAAGCAACAAAAGAAGAATCAGTAAAGGTTCTAACTAAACTATGCTAACAAATCTGGAGAATGACACAACAACCAACAGATCGGAAGAGGTTAATCTACATACCAATACCAAAGAAAGGAGATTGAACAGAGTACAGATAGTCCTAAAGAATAAAAGCCTCTGAAAGAAGCTTCCGAAAAAAAGCTTCCAAACAGGGCTTCAGAAAAAAAGCCTTTTTTTCCTGCAGCTCTGTTTCGGAGGCTTTCAGAGGCAGAAAAAAAAGTTTTTCCTGAAACAGAGTTTCAGAAGTGTCAGAGGCAGAAAAAAAAAAAAAGCAAAGCACAGAGCTCACAACCAACAAACCTGTTGCTAAAATTCACCACTGGAACAGCTGATTGGGGGTATTCTGGGAGGACAATCCACCCACCAATCAGCTTTTTTCTTATTTTCCTCCCCAAAAAACTAAGGTGCATCTTATACTCCGGTGCGTCTTATACTCCGAAAAATACCGTACATTAGAGAAGGGTGGAGCCTCTAAGAGAGCCAGTTTATTGTAGTAGTCAAAGGCACTGGGCTGGAGGGCAGAGACACTGAGTTTTACTCCTCCCTTATTATGGAAGGCAGCTGGGAGGCTTTGGACCAGTGTTCTCTCTCAGCCCTTTGAAGAAGGCAGTGGCAAACAACTTCCAAAAAAACGTTGTCAAGAAAACTATGAATTTGTCTAGCCTACAAGACCACTATGATGACTCCCCCGGACGCTTCCCCAGATACCTCTCCAGATCTCAGCTCAGAGGAGGATGCACCAGTTCCTGGCATGTCAGGAGTGGAATTGGTCAATGTCTCCAAGCAGCCATCTGAGAGGGATTTGGCTGAAGCACAGTTGCAGTGGGACAGCCCTGAGGTTTCAGGTGGGGAAAACATGCAGCGGCAGCCGTTCAGCAGTGAGGAAGAGGAACTGCCTTCTGCATCTGGTCCAAAAATACATTGGGCAGAGAAAAGACAAGAACAACGAAGATCAGCTCGATTACTCGTAAGGAGGCAGCTTCGCCCCTCTTGATGGGCTGCACCAGAAACTGGCTATTTAGCACAACAAAGAGATGGAGACGATGCTGGGAACAACACGTTCATTTCCTTGCTGTGTGTTCTTGCCTCGAACTTCGGATTGTGACTCTTCTGTTGCCTTGGCCTTTGGATTACTTTCGTCTTGTGGACTTTCCTTTGTCTTGGGAACTTGCTTTTGCCTTTAGGACTAGTGTTGGCTTCATTTGAATAGCCTGTGGAACTCATTGGGGTTGAAATGCTCCTGGATCAGACCAGATCACCCGGTCCGGTAGCAATCTTGGCCGTTGGTTTGGCGATCCGGTAGCGATGGTGGAGTGAAGCTCCGCCCACCCACCCGGGTGTAATTAGTTCCTGGTTTCTGCACGCGCAGAAGGCACATGATGCGCGGCACGGGCACTTCCGAACCGGTAAGGAAGATAAGTAGTTTTCACCCTTGGTTTGAGCTGGGGTCAGCACAGTGTTGGGGAATACCAATTCAGGCTCGGAAGCCTTAATAAAGAGTCCTTACACCCTTGGTGTCAGTGGTGAAATTCAAATTACTTTACTACTGGTTCTATGGGTGTGGCGTGGTGGGCATGGTGTGGTTTGGTGGGCGTGGCTTGGTGGGTGTGGCAGGGGAAGGATACTGCAAAATCTCCATTCCCACCTCACTCTGGGGCCAGCCAGAGGTGGTATTTGCCAGTTCTCCGAACTACTCAAAATTTCCGCTACCGGTTCTCCAGGACCTGTCAGAACCTGCTGGATTTCACCCCTGCTTGGTGGGTGTACATATGCACGAGTGGGACAGCACGACGACTTCCAAGACACAAAGAAAAAGGAAAGCCCCTCTAAACATGAATGGACGGTGTTCCTCAAGTTGGAGATAATTTGTTTAGATGATGGCCCTACAGAGAGGCCTAAATCCGACGGAGCCTTTGCTCTTTTCTAGTACTTAGCGCAACTGTTTCTCCTTCCCTGTTTTTCTCTAATAAGCCTTGAGAGAGTTCTCTTCCCCTCACCAACGTGAGTTGGCACTGTAGGACGGAAGGTTGAAGTGGTTGCTTTTGATGCAGGTCAATTTCAGAACAAACCCAGCTATTTATAACGTTGGCTGGGTGCCCCGGAGTTCTATTTAATGAATGGCCTGGCCTGGAGACACTTGCATTGTATGCTTCTCCGCTGCTTATTCCAAAGGTGCCACGGAGAAAGTGGTGAAAATATGCACCACGTTGTTTTGTAACAGGGATGCCTTTTGGAGGTAGACATCATCACCCTTGCTTTCGAGTCAAGATATTCCGTCCGACACGGACTTGCCTTAGAGCGGCGTGGAAGAAACCTCTTGGTTCTTGTCAGGGGTGGGTTCTAAATTTTTTTACTACTGGTTCTGTGGGTGTGGCTTATTTTGTGGGTGTGGCTTGGAGGTCATGTGACTAGGTGGGCGTGGCTGGCTGGTCAGAGTCATTTCTGGAAGGTCCTCGCACTTACGACCCGACTCATTTGTTTGCTTTTAATACTGATCAGCTGTAGGACGGCCCTTTGAAGCCCCACGGCAAGAGTTTAAACAGTTTTTTTCCCTCTAGTCATCAGCTGGGACTCAGGAGGCAGCAATAGATTGGGGGTGGGACCAAATAAAAGGTAAGAATAACGTGGGGGGGTGGGGGGGGAGGGCGGGGGGGAGAACCGATTCGGTGATGTCATATCGTCACCGCTACCGGCTCGGCCGAACCGGACCGAACCGGGAGGAACCCACCACTGGTTCTTGTCCACGTTGTGTCCTATTTCCCACTCGTTCCTTCATCCTTGCATCCTGTCATCTTAACTGAGTGTGATGCTGAAGTGCCCAGCCAGTGCGTGGGTGGCCTTTCTGCTCTGTTGCTGTCAGCTAGAAAAAGGTGTAATATAAACACTTGTCTAATTGCCACATGAGTCTTCCAATTTAAAGACAGAAGGTAACATCAGAGACCTGGTTGTTTTGCTCGCAATTAAACAACAGCAGAAAGGAAGTGAAAAGGCAAGGGAAAGCAAATCTTATGCAAAACAGGCACACCAGCAAATTAATGTATGCAGAAGTTTGTTTTTTAATGAGTAGCTTTGTCATTTTGGTCTGCTTGTTTTGTTTTTTTGTTTTTCCTCCTGTGGCACTCTCATGTTTTTCCTGTGCTTGGTTTAAGAAATGTCTTGCACTTCTTGATCAAATCAAAGAATCACCTTATTAGGTTTCACCCTGCCAGGTTAGACTGGAACCAATTAAAACATGTAGAAAAAAAAAAAAGCTAAGAAATCATCATGAAAGAATCCCAGCAGCTGTTGGCTATCAGATGAGATCAAAGTTCCTTGACCCATTCTTCCCCACCAGGGAGAAACAGGGTAGATAGAAATCAGAGTTCCTGCTTTACAAAGAAGACTACTGATCGTCCTCGGCTTACGACTGGTTGCTTAGCAACCATTCAAAGTTACAGCCTGCCTTAAAAAGGGCACTTATGACCCAGATTTGAAGTCTTCCCCCACCTGAGGTTATGTGTCCACACTTTGGAGCTCGGCAACACAGCATTTGCAGTATTTTGTGGTCACAAGACCCTGCTTTACAACTGGAAACTGGTGTTTCCTTTCAGTTTTCAGCCAAACGTCGTATGAAGTTACAACTTATAACTGTAATGGTCAGGCTCCATTTCAGTTGTACTTCGAGGACTACCTGTATCTGTCTCTTGTCTGGATAATGGTTAGATTTGATAATCCATTTGTTTTCCTCTGACCAGGTGAGAAGTACCTCTCGTGATTCTGACTATCTCTCTGACCACAACATGGTCAACAACGTTCCCTTACAAAGTCCATAATCAGGGCTTTGACGTGGCAGTAGGTAACGTGGTCATTATTGTTTTTTGGATTTAATTTTGATGTTATTTATGAAAATAAATAGCCATAGAAAACGGACTCGGAGTTAGAGGAGAATGTACAACAGTTTTGGAGGACATCCAAATTTAAGTCATTTCCTTACTAGCAACTTATGGAATCACCCGGCCATCATTTTAACAATAATTAGAACAGTGCTTATATCACTTCAGCGAGGGTCATACAGTTGAAGGCACAATAAGTCACTGGTGAAGAGATGAGTGGAGGGGTGCACTGTCTTCCATCTTATGCCGCCAAGAATGAAATCGGCCCATGGACATGCATTTCAATTTGCCAAGCAAGAAATACAGTACTTGTTCAGGAATCTTTTGAAGAGTTATGGGTGAGGTCTACTGGTCCCTGAACTCTCACTTTAAAATGTTCATTGTGATCAGTTGGATCAGATGAAGATTTACAAAGCCCAGCCCTCTTACTCTTTCTCTAGCATTTTTTATCTGGATCTTCTGTCTAAGACTTGGAGCAACACACGCAGACCAGTGACAAAATAAGTCTTTGTCCATTGGTTTATAGTCTAAATGGCTCAGCACATAAGAAGAAGAAAAAAATCACTAAGTGACTGTCACAAAGTTCTTACAATGAATGATCCGTTGGATAATAGAATAAAAAGTCCTCCTAGTTGTAAAGTTGTCCCCGTCATTGCTGAATGGAATTGATGGATGGCTTGTGGTGACATCAGAGATAAAATGAGGAGCCAGTATGCCGACTTTACAGCCCTTAGAGAGGGCTGTAAAGCACTATTTATTTTATTTATTTATTTATTTTTCATATTTGTATACCGCCCTACTCCCGAGGGACTCAGGGCGGTGAACAGCATAAATAAATACAAAGACATATAAAAGTTAGAAAACTATTAAAAACAGATTAATTAATTTAGGTATAGGATTCAAAGATTAAAATATCCAAATTTATCTAAAGAGATTTAAAAACCAATTTAAAAGCCAATTTAAAGGCCAATTTAGAAGGGAGAGTTAGGCCAGACCAGCCTGTTGGAATAAGAACGTTTTTAGGGCGCGGCAGAAGATGCGTAGGTCTTGGATCCTCCGTATCTCCGGGGGGAGCTCGTTCCAGATGGTAGGTGCCCCCACAGAGAAGGCTCTTCCCCCTGGGGGTCGTCAGTCGACATTGTTTGGCCGACGGCACCCCGACGAGCCCCTCTCTATGGGAACGAACTGGTCGGTGAGAGGTTACTGGTGGCAGGAGGCGGTCTCGTAAGTACCCTGGTCCTGAGCCATGGAGCGCTCTAAAGGTAGTAACCAAAACCTTGAAGCGCACCCGGAAAACCACTGGGAGCCAGTGTAGCTCGCGTAGGAGGGGGTCACATGAGAGCGCCACATTGCTCCCATCACCACCCGCACGGCCGCATTCTGGACCAGTTGGAGCCTCTGGGTGCTTCTCAAGGGGAGCCCCATGTAGAGAGCATTACAATAATCCAGGCGTGAGGTGACAAGGGCGTGAGTGACCGTGCGTAACGAGTCCCGATCCAGAAAGGGACGCAACTGGCGAATCAGGCGAACCTGATAAAAAATCCTCCTGGCCACGGCCGTCATATGCTCTTCTAAAGACAGAAGCAGTATGTACTATGAAGCGGTATGTAAGTCTAAGCGCTATTGATATTGCTTGTTTTGATTGGAAACCAAAATATACATTTACTTTTGTGAATAGTGTTGCTGGGTGAGAAAACAGGGGAATCTGATGTGAATCTTACAGAGACTATATGATGATGCAAAGCATATGGATGTGCAAATTGGAAGTGTCAAAAGACCAAAGTAGTTGCATATAGCAGGCAACACGGAATGAACAATTGCAAGTTATACAGGCACGATTAAAAATAAGCTCATGTGGGGGTTTCTCTTTGGCAACAATACGGAAGGCGCCTAAGAGAAGGAAAAATTCTGGATCCATCAGATATTCCAACTCTGCATCCATCGGTCCTTTCCAACTCTCTTATTCTGCAATCCTGTTATTTGGAGCATATCATCTTCATAGATGACTCTTCCTTGCAAACGTTGCAACACCAGTCAGGCAGCCTGTTGTCCTAAGAAAGACAAGGGATTATGGACACATTCCTCAAAAGCAGATCATAAAAATGAAACCAGTTCACGTTTCCAGTTGCTAAACAGGTCCAATCTTGTTTTTCTTTTCTTTTTTTAAAAAAAAATCAGATCAATTTAGCTAGGTGGTACCCCTGTGGAACTGTTGATGCAATTCTTATTGTTGGCATCGTTGGAAGGTACAAATGAGGTTTTACTGTCTAGCCCCCGATGGGCCACGCTGAAGGGTCTTGGTGGAGGAATATGATAAATAGCGGAGGTTACTGATGGGATTACAGCTGTCCTTTATCTTAATTTTGCATGTTTGTTCTTCTTAGAAGAGCGCCGTGCCAATAAGATTATGACATGAGTCAAAGGCATAATTTTCCCCGCTCGCTTTACAAGAGGAATGTTACATGAGGGATATCATTTGATCCGTGCTGTCAAACTACAGGGGGAAACGACTCATGCTTGAATTTTCTCTTGCGCATATTCAAAGATAGGGGGAAAAGTAATTGAGGATTGGAGGATTCAGAATTTTTTTTTTAAAACCCACCCTTCCTTGCTCACAGAGACTTTAAGGGAGGCCAAGACCTAGCCCCTACAGATGTATGTATGTATGTATGTATGTATGTCTGTCTTTGGTTATTCGGGTTTTCTCCCGCGTAAAATTGATAGTGTCTTGGCGACGTTTCGACGAAGTCTCATTCGTCATCTTCAGGCTGGTGTTTTCGGCTTCGTGCTTCTAGGAGCAATGTGTGATCGCAGCTGTTTCTGTATGTATGTATGTATGTATATATGTATTAATTCAAGAGCGAAAATGTTTATAATCGTTGATCAGTTTGCTCCTCTTCCTGGCAAAACCTTTGTTTCTGGTCGTGATGCCTGCCAGCATTATGTTTAATTGAAAGGACTCAACTTAATTAAACTATAAAAAGGCACTCCACGGAGAAGTTTTGCAAGGGACGTGAAGCCAGACAGCTTTATTTCACATAATGTTTAGCACACGCAGGGGGAGCACATTGCCTTCCTCCCCAGAAGAGATGTAATTTTACATTACGGAAACAATAACGGGCGTGTGAATTGTTGGTTGCTTGGGTTGGGAGTTGAGACTGCCTTTCCAACCCGTTGATATATAAATGTATGGGGTGAAGTGCCCTAATTTTCAGTTTTCTGAGTCCTTTGTCATTTTGCATCACCACCTTCATGCTCTCTGCACACTTTAATTTTTGGAGGGGCATTCAATCAGTTACTCTTTTAAGTGAGCTTAATTGTGTAAAGATTATAATGCATAAGAGAGCCGCCTGTAATTAGAATGGGGGTGGTGCCATTAGACAGTGTTTTTAGTGGAGAAAATTATAGTCTTCATAAGCAGAGCAGAGAGTGGAAGCTGCATATATTAACAAGGCAACAAGTGTCATGTTATGCAAGTGTAGGATTGACTGTGTTCACTCCACTTTCCTTCTTATCCTTTGTTGCTTTGATGTTGGGCTCGAGCTGTACTTAAAATATGCAGGGAAGAGCTTGCAGTCGGCCAACAGGCTTTTAGTGAAAGAAATAGCGGGCTTTACAGAACAAAGATTTTTCTTCCTCTTCTTTCTCAGCTTGAAAAGACCCTCTGCATTCATATATAGGTACACCATCACCCCCCTCCCTCTAACTTAGGGAATTCAGGTGTACTTTCACTTCCCCAGTTCTGTCAGTTGGACTGTTCCCTGATATTTCAATAACCGATGACCTGCTGCTTTTAGTTTCGGAACAAAACAGAATTCTTCTTCACAAGCTTGAAAAGCTTCAGCAGCTCAACCGCACATCTCCAGGAGCTGTTTTAGAAATGACACAGGAGATCACGATATTGGAGAATGCCTTTCTCCCCCCCCCACCAAAAAACAAACAAACAAACAAACAAAAAAACACCGGTGAATAAAGCAGAAAGTTCTGGGGATGTTACTAGTTGTTTTTCCCCCCCTCCTTTCATCTGGAGAATTATACGGTGTCTGGCCAAGAATATCTTTTTCCTGTTAGCATTCTATGCCCACTGAGCATATTCTGCGATCACTGATTTTCTTCTCTTTTTTTTTTCCTGGTATCCCCACCCATGTTTCTAAAGATGGTTTCTACTGTAAAATCTGGAGTTTTATTTATTTATTTATTTATTTATCGGACTTATATGCCGCCCTTTCTCCACAAGGACTCAGGGCGGCCCACAGCAATAAGCAACAACAAGTCCAAATTAAAATTCAAACAATAAAAGAATCTAAAATTCCCATTAAAACCCCTTCAGTCCAGGCCAGCCTGGCGAAACAACCATGTTTTAAGGTCACGGCGGAAAGAGCGAAGGTCGGGGACCACCCGGAGCTCCAAGGGGAGCTGATTCCAGAGGGTAGGTGCTCCTACAGAGAAGGCTCACTCTCTAGGGGCTGTCAGCCAACATTGCTTGGCCAATGGAACTCCAAGTAGGCCCTCTCTGTGTGAGCGCACCGGGTGATGGTTAGCTGTTGCTGGCTGCAGGTGATCCGCCAGATATTCCGGGCCTAAGCCTTGTAAGGCTTTATAGGTAATCACCAACAGTTTTGCTGAATTGATTGAGTTCTGTCTTTGGATGGATGGATGGATAGATGGATAGATGGAAGTTTCTTTGGACTCTGTGAGAGGACAGGCTGCCTGCAAAATGGACACTATCTGGCCTGTTGGTGCCCTGAAGTTTTAAGACCTCTCCCTAACCATCCCAGCAATGTGTGGCTTTAAAAGCTGAGCAAAGAGGCAGCTGGTGGTGTTGGTGTTAGGGTTATGGTCTTGGAATTGTGGTCTTGGTGTGGAAGTGTGAGGAAAGGTGATTTGTGCTTGTTTGGGGAACTAAAACAGCCGGAAGCAGCCTAAGTCAAACAGAAGAGCTACTGTTCTTCAGAAATAAGGCTCACAAAGAGAAGTAGTGGAGGAACAGAAGTTGTAATAGAATACAGTAGAAAAGTGGTGTAGCCTTTGAGTACTTGTGGGTGTGTTGCCTACAGGCCAGGTGGGGTGGTGTTGGCTCCCTTGGTGTTTTGGAGCCCACTAACTTAGGTATTAAGTTAGTGGCCTCCAAAGGGACTTAAAGGGACGTGGTGGATTTAGTGGCTAAGACGCTGAGCTTGTTGATCAAAAGGTCGGCAGTTCAGCAGTTCAAATCCCTAGTGCCGCATAACAGGGTGAGCTCCCGTTACTTGTCTCGGCTTCTGCCAACCTAGCAGTTCGAAAGCACGTAAAAAATGCAAGTAGAAAAATAGGGACCACCTTTGGTGGGAAGGGAACAGCGTTCCGTGCACCTTTGGCGTTTAGTCATGCTGGCCACATGACCACGGAGACGTCTTCGGACAGCGCTGGCTCTTCGGCTTTGAAACGGAGATGAGCGTCTCCCCCTAGGGTCAGGAACAACTAGCACATGTGTGCGAGGGGAACCTTTACCTGTACCTTAACTTAGGTATATATAAAAGAACCTGTAACAGACTCCTAGCCAACCACATACATATAGATTTTTCTCTCTTTTGAACCTGAGAACATTATGGTATTGGTTTCAACCTAATAGCTAGAATGAAATGGATCATCTTCTGATCCATATCTTGGTTCTTCTGCTGGATATCTTTCTAGCACCAATCCATTGGGAAAGGGCTTGAAGATCATCTCAGGTAGTCTTCTACAGGTTGGTCTTTGACTTACAACCATTTGTTTAGCGACTGTTAAAAATTGCACTGGAAAAAAAGGGACTTGCAACTGGTCCTTGCACTTAACAACCATTGCAGCATCCACAATCACATGATCAGAATTTGAGCACTTGGCAGTTGGCACATATTTATGACGGTTGCAGCATCCTGGGGCCATGGGATCGCCATTTGCAACTTTCCCAACTGCTTCTGACAAGCAAAATCAGTGGAGGAAGCTGGATCTGCTTAACAACAGCCGTGATTTGTGTGTGTGTGTGTGTGTGTGTGTGTGTGTGTGTGTGTGTGTAAAATTGGGTGAAACTAACTTAATAACTGCCTTGCTTAGCAATAGAAATTCTGGCCTCAATTGTAGTCATAAGTTGAGGACTACCTCTATACTAAAACAGTGTAAATCTATCTCTCATCTAGCTCCAATTTTTGGGTGTGTGTGCGTGTTTATTTCACTTAGGTAACTGTGTGGCTTCCCAAACAATCTGGCGCACTCCTCTGGCCTGGGCCATAAGATTGGACTTCAGTTCCCAGAATTCTTAGCTGCAGAATTCTGCAGGACTTCCTTGGTTGGTCTAATACAGAGGTCTTCAAACTTGGCAGCTTTAAGACTTGTGGACTTCAACTCCCAGAATTCTCCAGCCAGCTATGTTATGCTGGCTGGAGAATTCTGGGAGTTGAAGTCCACAAGTCTTAAAGCTGCCAAGTTTGAGGACCCCTGGTCTAATATATATCTAGAGAAGGGATATCAAACTCTATTTAATTGAGGGCCGCATCAGGGTTGTGTGTGACTTCAGTGGCCGGGGGGTGGGCGTGGCCAACTTAATGTCACTCATGTCGGGGCGCCTGTGATGACCCGAGCTCTCTGCCCGTGAAAATGGGCTCCCGAGCTCCGTTTTCGGCTGCAACGGCCTCCTGCAACCATCTGCCAGCAAAAATGGAGCTCGGGTGCCCTCCCGAGCTCCGTTTTCGCTGGCAGAGGCACCGCAGGCCGGTCCTTCACTGTTTACAGGGCGGCCCTGGAGCTAAGCACCCCATGGGCCAAATCTGGCCCCCGGGCCTTGAGTTTGACACCCCTGATCTAGAGGATTTGAAGTTTAGTACATCTTGAGGCTTGGGAAATCTGCAGTGTAATGTAGACCTAAGTTGCTGTGATTTGTTCTCCCTGGGAGAAAGGATTAATATATTTAAAAAAAATTGGGGTGGGGGAGAATCACAAGTTTGTGGGGTGGCGATCTGAAAATTGTCTTGATTTTGGCTCCCCTGATTATTTCTGTCAAGAGATGGCCTATCGCTGTGTAACAATTGCTGTGTAACAATTGAATACTCTGTGTGTGTGTGTGTGTGTGTGTGTTTTCATTTTTGCTGTCTCTGCACCTGTAGGTAATTTATTAGGGACAATTAAGAGCTTTTAGGGTGGCAACCGTCACTCTTGATGTAAGAAGGAAAGCGGTTGGGAGCGTGTCCGGGGTGGGGGTGGGGAATCTCTTGGCAGGGAGTCAGATGCTTTTTGCATGGGGCATTTTTCCACTTTTCTTTTGGTCCTTTCCCTTTGTGTCCCCCCTCCTTCCTTGAAATAACATGACACTGGGGGAACATTGATTTCTGCTCTGAGTTGTTAATGAAAAATTCCTTGTTGGCTCTTAGTTTCTGAAACCCTTTGAGACCTCAGAGGCTTCAGGAGTAAACATGTCAAATGTGTGATGTATGACTTTGTGTGAACTTCCTAGGGACAAAAAAGCTTACCCCCCCTTTTTTTTTTTCATTGTTCGCAAAATGAAGAGTTTGCTTTAGCCTTACCCTACACCTTCCCTCCTGCTCTCTCTCCCCACCCTTTCCCTCTCCCCCCCTTTTTTCCCCTTTAGTCAAATCTGACTGATTGATCTTCTGTGAGGGACTTCAAGCATCATGAGAGGAAAGAAAACACCCAGGTCTCTTTCTGGATAAGAAAGTTAGGTTTGGTGATTTGCTAAACAGATGTCAAAGCCTCCCGATCCGGAAAAAGGAATGCAAAGTTTAAAAAGGCGACTTAGAATTCCGAATCCTATTTACGAAATGCCCTCTCTGAGTGGGAGATCACGTCCTTGGCAGGCCGTGTTAATTAATGTGGAGAACTCGGTTGCATGCCCATAATTTTGAAAGAAATTAGAATTGCCGGTTTGTCCCTGTGTTGTAAGGGTGATAGTAGGGGTGTGGGGAAGGGGGAACACACTGACTAATCAATCTGATTGTGGATAATGCTTCATCATTAAAAGGTGTTAAGGGGAGAACTCACCCACATTAAATGATCTCAAGTAGATGTCTGATTAATTTGGATACGGGTTTCAAAGATTCTAAATTATTCTTGGGACTTGGGCCCTAAAAGTGCCGTTTTCACACGAACCTGATTGGAATCAGAGAGCTGGTTTTGCACACGGCCATCCTAGTGCAGCTTGCAGCGTTCAATTCTAAGGAATGAGAATTGGGCTTCAGGTTGAGGTACTGAAGCACATAATTTTTCTCTTTGCAACGAGGAGGGGGAAAATCCATTTCTGTTTGCATGGCAGATGTTTGACCTGTTCCTTCTTAGTGCATCCTCCGTAGCTGGGCTCGGATAACCAAAAACCTTCTGGGGGCTCAGCCATGACACAAATTGAGGTCTTTACCTTCCAATTTACGTCCCTGGTTGGGTACGAGACATTCAACTTTTGCTTGCTAGACATCACACCTAGGCATTAGCCAGCAATCAATTTTCACTGGTGTGAAATATACTCAGACCCGTGCAGGGTGCTATGCCTGTTGGGAGGTTAAAAGAACAATACTTCTCATTCTGTTTCTTTATTAAAAACAAACAAACAAATACCATTGGCCTGGCCAATTCTGTATTTCAAAGTCATGTGTAATGTACCCCTGCTCTGGTATGATGGTTCAAACATTTTTCCAGACAAATAACATCAATAATTCTGTATTTTTATTTACCTTTTTTTGTAGCACATATTTGTATGGCTTATATTTTTCTGTTGTGCTAGGGTTGAATTGTTTTTTTAAAAAATCTTGGATGTTTTAATCTGTATCTGTGTTTTGTAGGCCGTCAATAATCTTTTTCAATTGTGGTGGCATAAGAAGTATGAGGAAGGAAGGAAAGAAGGGAGGGAGGGAAGGGAAGGGAAGGGAAGGGAAGGGAAGGGAAGGGAAGGAAGGAAGGAAGGAAGGAAGGAAGGAAGGAAGGAAGGAAGGAAGGAAATTCCTCTTTCTCCTCCATCTGCTCTCAAGTACAGATAGTCCTTGACTTGTGATTGTAATGAAGCTGCCCATCACAGTCGCAATGTTACAATGATTGTAACATGGGCTGGTCCCTTGACTGACACAATTTCATGACTTTTTGTGATGGTTGGTTAGCAAGTGTTGCAATTGTAACATGGTTGCTGCAGGTGTTAAGCAAACACCGCGGTTGTTAAGTGAAACAATGGTTTGCTATGGGTGCAATTTTGCTAAGACAGAAGTACGGGTTGGTTTTTAGCCAAACCATGGTTAAATGTGACCATCATGTAGCCACAGGACTCAAACATCCATAAGTGCAGCCCAGTTGCAGGTGCCCAAATTTCAGTCACATGACGATGTTGGTGGTGGGGTGGGGAAGAGACCTGTCATAACTTCAAATCCGGGCTGTAAGCAGCTCTCGGATAGGTTCGTCGTAACTTTGAAAGGTCGTTAAGTGACTGGTCGTAAATCAAGGCCTACCTATATCAGGGTAAGATTGGCCATGTGCAGTTTATTATTTATTTATTTATTTATTTATTAAATTTCTAAACCGCCCTTCTCCAATAGGACTCAGGGCGGTGCACAGCCAAAGTAAAAACAGAGCATACAAAATTTAAAAAATAGTATTAAAATAATTAAATATTTTGGCCGTAAATTAAAACAACCCAATTTAAAATCAATTTAAAATTTAAGTTTAAGTACAGCAATGCACAATTTTCTGATGGGCTTCTTATTATTGCACAGGACACCATTTACTTTCAGAGACCAAGCCATGCTTTGCAGACAAATACAAAAGAGACATTCCTGTGTATAGTGACTCATTGCTGGAAACTTCCCATTGCGTGATCCCTGTGTCAGTCAGTCGAAACTGCGCAGAGGGCTGTTTCTGCTATGGAAAGGAAAAACGGATGCCCTCTCACCTGGGTTTACTAAAGAAAAAATCCCATAGAAAAGGAGTTTCTAAGAAATTCATTTAAACTCAAGACCAGGTGTCTCCAACCTTGGCAACTTTACGACTTGTGGACTCCAATTCCCAGAATTCCTCAGCCAGCAAAGCAAAGCTGGCTGAGGAATTCTGGGAATTAGAGTCCACAAGTCGTAAAGTTGCCAAGGTTGGAGACCCCTGCTTTAAAGAGCTAAATTCATGTGTAGAACATTATTTTAATAGAAGGAATCGAGCTGGGAGCAGGAATGGAAGTCTCCAGGCCTGTCTGTTGAAACAAAGCAAATTAAAGCCAGCGGATGAACAAATGTAAATAAAGCACAGATTGCCAGCAGCAGCCAATGAGATGTCCCCTTTGCTCTTCAATGAGTCTTTGTGAAAAGCTTGACTGCTAGTGACTTTTTGGGCATGTCCCTATTATGGACATTATTATGGAAATCGTGTTGTGTTTGCCTTTCCCCTGGATTCTCTCTTTTGTTTTCCCTTCACACTCTTGGGATTTTCTGCTGGTGTCCAATGACGTCTGACTCTGTTTAGCTTTCTGAAACCAGGCGAGGCAAGATTCAAATTGAAGGCAGATTTCGATGTTTTGGTTGGATGTTTCGCTTTGTTCACACATTTTAATAATTATCTACTTAAAAATTGGTTCATTACATATTCTTCCTTAGCGATGACACAAAGGCCGAACCAGCCAAAAACTGTACGTCAAAATGGATGCCCAATTTTAAAGAAACAGTCATCATACAACAGTAGGGTTCGTGGATTACATCTATAAAATGTATATCAAGTTATAGCCTAAAAGAAAATTGGTACAAAATGTTTTATAGAGGGTACACAACTCCATCAATAACACCTGAGCTAGACAGATCATACAGTAATGAATATTGGAAAGGAATGTTTTACCACGTGTGGTGGACATGTCAAAAGAACTCAAAAATATTGGAAAGGTATAGATCAGGGGTGTCAAACTTGTGTCATCAGGTGACATATCATGATTCCCCCCCCCCTTCGCTAAGCCGGGTGTGGGCATAGCCAGCGTGTGACACATCTAGCCCGTGGGTTGTGAGTTTGACAGCCCTGGTATAGATAGTACAGTAAAAGAAATCTTGGAATTTAAAATTGAAATGAAACCACCACTTTTCCTACTAGGCATAATTTATTGATTTGTATCCTGCTTTGATTATTTTATAGGAGCAACTCAGTGGCTCAACGGCTCAACCCCAGCGCAGTGGTGTCAAACTCGCGTCGTCATGGCATCATGCGATGGATCACAACTTTTTCCCCCTTTGCTAAACTGGGCGTGGGCGTGGCCAGCGTGTGACGCATCCAGCCCATGGGCCGCGAGTTTGACAGCCCTGGCTTAGTGACTGGAAAGCCGATAGCCCGGGTTTGAAACCCAAGGGCCATGTGACAGAGTGAGCTCCTGTCCTGATCCCAGCTCCTGCCAACCTAGCATTTGGAAAGCACGCAAACACGAATAGATAAATAGGTACCACTTCAGTGGGAAGGTCACAGCGCTCCGTGATGTCATGCTGGCCACATGACCATGGAAATGTCTTTGGACAGTGCTGGCTCAATGGCCTTAAAATGGAGATGAACACCGCCCCCTACAGTTGGCGATGACTAACGGAGTAAAATCCGGAAGAACTCCTTTACCTTTATTATTTTCACAAATAACTCAAGGAGGAAAACACATCCAGTGATCTCTTTTGAATGGTATATTTAACTTTGGATGAAAAAGCCAAATAATTTTATGCTTGTAATATTTGACACCATAAATGATACTTGATAGATTTTTTTTTCCTTTCTCTTTTTTAGCGGTATTTTCTATACTTTTAAGTTACCTATATAAAAGGATGTCAATCATCTTTAACTATATCCTAGAAACATCATTGTATTGAAACAATACGACGGATCAAGATTTATAACCATATAATAAAAAGGAAAAAAAATGACTTCATTGTTTGCCCTTTCCTTCCTTTCTATATTTCAATATTTATCTGAACAAGAAGGAAGGATCTGTGATTGACCTCAGCCAAGTTCTGGTTTGTGTCTTCCTTCTTCTTTTTTTAGAACAGGGGAAGTGGTTTTGTGGATAAGACAAAGTCTGGCCCATCTATGTTGTGTATGATAAGGCGAGCTTGCAGAACTTCTCCACTAATGTGCACATACATGCAACTAAAAGCAACTGCCATCTTTTTTAACCATAATATAAATACCTATTATCATTCCAATCTATCTTAGCTCTGTAATTGGCAGAACTGCGACACTGTAGACCAGTGTTTCTCAACCTTGGCTACTTGAAGATCTGTGGGCCTCAACTCCCAGAATTTTCCAGCCACAGCAATAGCAATAGCACTTAGACTTATATACTGCTTTACAGCCTCTCTAAGTGGTTGTTGTGACCGAGGCCCACGGAGTGATTACCAAACACAATTCAGTCCTGAGCAAACTTATTTTATTAAAACAGCTGAGAATTAATTCATTCTCAGCGTAGTCCAAAACAAAATTCTTTATAACCAGTCCCTCGGCCTTATCATCAATGTCTTTGATGTCTTTGGAAACCTGTCAAAGGCTTTTCTTGGCAAAACCCCCACAAAGTTCAAGAGACGCTGACAAGAAACACAGGAATCAATGTTTCTTTTCTACAAAGAATCCAATGGCTCATTGCTGCTCTTTTAAGCCTTATGGGAGTGGTCAGTCATCTTCTGGCCTTACTCCTGAGTCGTCCTTTTTGCTTCAGCTGCTCTTGCCTTCTGGCAGCTCTTAGCATGCGTGCACTAGGAACAGGCTCCTTCCTGTTCCTCTGCCTCTCTGCTGTCTGCCTCTGGAGGCTCCGGAGTCCGCGCATCATTCCCAGATGGCCCTGGCCCCATCTCTGCCTCCGATGCAGAGCCCTCATCCCAGCCTTCCCCTGACTCTAGGGCTGGCCCATTGTCCTCCCCAGCCTCCTCACTGTCCGACTCCGCTGCCAGGTCCACAGGCTGCTGGCGGACCACAACAGTGGTTTACAGAGTCAACATATTGCCCACAACAATCTGGGTCCTCATTTACTGACCTCAGAAAGTCAACCTTGAGCTGATGAGAATCGAACTGCAGGCAGTCAGTAGACTGCAATACCGCATTCTGACCACTAAGCCACCACAGCTCTTATCCTGTCTTAGAGCAGGACAGGAAAAGGTACAGAATAGGAGGTTTCTGGCTCAACAGTAGCAACTGTGAGAAGGATTTAGGTGACCTGATGGATCACTGCTTAAATATGAGCCAATAGTGTGCTTCAGCTGCCATAAAAGCCAATGTAGTCCTAGGCTGCCTCAACAGAAGGATAGCATCAAGATCATGGGAAGTGATAATATTTATTTATTTATTTATTTATTTATTTATTTATTTATTTATTTATTTATTTATTTATTTTATCGGACTTGCTAAGATGTTCTACAACCCTGGTTCTGTGAAATCTCATTCACAAGTTTCTGGGCTTTTTATTTCTAGCTGACAAGCAGTAACTCTGTGTTGCTCTCTGGGAGACTCTCTTGTCAGCTAGAAATAAAAAGCCCAGAAACTTGTGAATGAGATTTCACAGAACCAGGGCTGTAGCATCCAGTTCTGGTCACCACAGTACAAAAAGGATGCTGAGCAGTTGTTGGATTCAAATAATTTAACAACCCGTTCTCTGCCCTAATGACCAACTGGGTAGGCGTGGCTCGGTGGTCATGTGACTGTGTGGGTGTGGCCAACTTAATGTTACTCACGTTGATGGGCGCTTCACCTTAGCTGTTACAATGTAATAAGGGTTAACCAGAGAGGCAGTTTCTGTAAGCAGGGCAATAAAGATTAGGCTAGAAACAACACCAGAATGTTTCCTTCCTGCCTTCCTTACAGGATTAGCCCTGTAAAGTGGGGAAAAAAGCAAAATAAGATTTCTTCCAACATCCAGTTCTCTGAACTGCTTAGAAAGTTAACAACTGGTTCTCCAGAATAGGTGAGAACTGTCTGAATCCCACCACTGATGCTGAGGCCCTAGAAAGACTGCAGAGAAGAACATCAAAGATGATAAGGGATCTCCAGGCTAAATCCTATGATGAACAGCTAAGAGAACTAGATATATTTAGCCTAATGAAGGGGAGACATGATAGCATCTTCCAAACCTTGAAAGACTGTCAGAGGGCAGAGGGTGTCAATTTATTCTCCAAAGCACCTGAGGACAGGACAAGAAGCAATGGATGGAAGCCCCTCAGAGGGAGATTCAACCTGAAAATAAGGAGGAATTTCCTGACAGTGAGAATAATCAATCAATGGTGTAGCTTGCCTCCTGAAGTTGTGGGTGCTCCATCATTGGAGGGTAGACACTTTGGAATTTTAGTTTTGGAGAAGAGTCCTGAGTAAACAAACAGTGCAATCAACTCACTACTGGCACAAATGGCCCAGCTGAATTTCCCTACTTTACACATCCTAGGTGAAGTTTTTATTCTTTGGAATAGGCTCAGGGGTGGGCTGCTGGGGGTTCGCAGGGGTTCGGGAGAACCTCTAGCTAAGATTCTGTGCATTTCGGAGAACCCCCAAATCCCACTCCTGGCTGGCCCCGCCCACTCCACCCCACCCCACCCAGGAGTCCCACACGGGGATGCAGGTAAGTGCGGAAGCTCAGGGAGAGTGAAAAACAGGCCTACCGGAGGTTCGGGCCCTCCAAAGGGCCTTTGGAGCCTGGGGAGGCTGTTTTCACCTTCCCGGAGGCTCGAGGAAAGCCTCCGGAGCCCAGGGAGGACAAAAAGCCCCCCCCCCCCGTGATGGTGCAGGAGACCGACTAGGCCACGCCCACCATGCCCATGCCCACCCAGCAACCGGGCAGAGAACTCCTTGCTAAAATTTTTGAAGCCCACCCCTGAATAGGCTTTAGTGATGGGAAAGGTAGAAGGAAAGAGAAGAAGAGGAAGACCAAGAGCAGGGCCAGCGGACTCTGTTACAACGGCAACAAGTGCACCTTTGGGTGATTTGAAGGAAGAGTTAGATTTTCTCCTCAATGAGCTATCCCTGCCTACCTGGTTGTGAAGAGTCAACACGGACTTGATGGCACGTAGACCTCAAAACACCGAGGTTGGCATAGCTACCACGGTGCCCATGCCTTGAGGATAATCTCATTACTTTTTAATGGGCCAATGGGTTTGCTAGTTCTGGGAGAATTGCAGGTCATTTGAGAGCTTTCAAAGAAGGTTAGAGGCATGTAATCATAGCGGATTATACTACTATCTCCCCTCTCTAGCAGGGATTGGTACTAGACTGAAGCAGCATCCCAAACAGCCTCTTTCAAATTACAGAATTACAGAGGATGGACAGGGGAAGAATAGATTCTTCTATTATTGCTCCCGAGCAACCGATGCTGTCTATAATTTTGCAGCCATCAGAACGAGAAGCTTCTGATAGACCACTTTGTGGTGAATTGGCTCGGATCTCTTTAAAACCATCCCACCGAGCAAAAACATCTAATTACAACAAATTCCCACCCTTTAAGTACGGTGGCGTAAAGAAGCGTTTCCTTTAATTGCTCCTGAACTTCCGGCCTCTTTTTAGTTTTAATGGATGACCCAATTTCCAACATTGAGAGAGAAGGAGAAATATTTTCCTCCGCATTTTTCATGCCGCACATGATTTAATGCCCCTTTCTTATATTTCTGCTGCTCAGTTTTCCTGTTTGCTGAAAGAGTTCCCAGACGCTGCCTCCACTCTGGACCCTTCATTATTTTGGATCTGCTATTTTTGTACCTTTTCCTATCCCACAGATACCCTTTTTCAGGGATGGCAGACAGAATAGTACAAAGCAGGGGTCTCCAACCTTGGCAATTTTAAGACTTGTGGACTTCAACTCCCAGAAATCCTCAGCCAGCTTTGCTTTGGAATTCTGGGAGTTGAAGCCCACAAGTTCGCAAGTCTTAAAAGTTGCCAAGGTTGGAGACCCCTGGTATAAAGTACAGCTAATCCTCGGACTTAAAACCACAGTTGGGACCAGAATTTCCATTGCTGAGCTACGTGGTTGTTAAGTGAGCACCCAATTTTACCATCTTTTCTGCTATGGTTGTTAAGCAGATCACTGCAGTTGATTAAATTGTGCGGTTGTTAAGTGACTCTAGCTTCCTTCACTGTCTTTGCTTGTCAGATGCTGGCTGGGAAAGTTGCAAATGTCATCACAACATCTCGACATTCTGCCTCCATTGTAAATACATGCCAGTTGTTAAGTCCCCAAATTTTGATCACGTGACCATGGGGATGCTACATAGGTTGCAAATGTGGGGGGCAGTTGTAAGTCCCTTTTTTTAGTGCCATTGTAACTTTGAAGGTCACTAAATGAACGGTTTGTAAATTGGTGACTAGCTGTACTTCAGGAGAACTTTAGAATACAGATCGTCCTTGACTTACAACAGTTCACTTAGTGACCGTTCAAAGCAGGGGTGGGTTCTAAATTTTTTTACTACTGGTTCTGTGGGCGTGGCTTATTTTGTGGGCATGGCTTGGTGGTGGGGGTAATGTGGCGGTGGGCGTGGCCAACTTTTTTTTTTAAAACTTTTAAAAGCATTTTTTCTACAACCTTAAGAGGTTGCAGGAAAAAATGCTTTTAGAAGCCTCTGACCATCAGGCAACTCAGCTGGGATTGCCAGAGGCTTTTAAAGGGATTTTTTTTTCTTACAACCTCTTCGCCCGAAAAGGTTGTAGAAAAAATGCTTTTAAAAGTTAAAAAAAAAAGCCTCTGATGAGGTGGGCAGGGTAAGCGACTAGCAACCGGGCCGGGGACCGGTTTGGGGGTGTGGCCAGCCAATGTTATTACCGGTTCTCTGAACTACTACAAATTTTTACTACCAGTTCTTGCGAACTGAGAGCAACCCACCACTGGTTCAAAGATACAACGGCACTGAAAAATGTAACTTATGACCCTTTTTCACCCTTACGGCCGTTGCAGTATCCCCATGGTCACGTGATCAAAAGTATTTGATGCTGCATATAATTACTGCAGGGAGAGTGGCATTCGCAGAAGAATGGAAGACTGAGGACTTACCAACGGACTCAAAAATAATTTATAAAATCATGGAATGTGCAGAGTCCAATAGACTAACAAAACTGATTAAGGGTAAAAGAAACTCAGGCTTTTATGGTAGTTGGAATATGTGGTATGATTGGACCCAGAAACGATGGGAGAGAGACAAAGGATAATGTTGGATTATAATTATAGATGATGGTATATTTATGGTAATTAATAAGTATTGAAAATGTAAATTTCTATACAAGAATCTGTAAATATTTTCTATTTTTACTCTCTGATTATTGGTGTGTGTGTGTATAGGGATATTTTGGTGATGTTACACCATGATAGAAAAATTATTATACATCTGTTTTTGATTTTTTTTGATTTTTCTTTTTTGAACTATAACAAAATGCTTTAATAAAATTTATATATATAAAAAAAAGTCAGACGCTTGTATGACTTGTATTTATGACGGTTGCATTGTCCCCAGGGTCGAGTGATTTTCTTTTGCCACCTTCTGACAAGCTAAGTCAACGGGGAAGCCAGAGTCACATAACAATGGAGTTACAAACTTAACAAAGTTAAGTAACTTTAAGTAAACGGTGATTTACTTAACTGTGACAAGAAAGGTCGTAGAGTGGGGCATAACTCATTTAACACCTGTTTCACTTAGCAACAGAAACTTTGGGCTCAATCATCATTGCAAGTCGAGGACTCCCTGTATATTAGTCCACTGTGATAACCTGCATAATATCTATATATTATGTAGTCTATATTATCGTCGCTCATTCAGCAATGAGGAGCAGGTTTCGTTTTTTTTTTACTCTCCACAGTTTGCATAGTTAAGAAGGCCTATGGATTCTCTTCAGCCAAAAATCCTTAGAAAGAAGATGGCATTTCATCCAAAATCCAGCCAGAGAAAGCTGCAGCACATTATCTAGCAAACTGTTTGCCTGGAACCTTCCATTCCAGTGAGGCAAAGTCATTTTGCCATGGGGATAATTGTATGCCACAGAGAGCTGTTGTTGTCGAGGCCCAGTTTCCCTGGGAGCTGCTTATAATTGTTTGGGTTTCAGGTATCCACACACTGACTTCTTTCCGTGTTCCGGAGGGATTTTAATCCTCCCACTTCAATTATTTGTCTTAGAAACAACATGGGGGGTGAGGTGGGGGGCAGGGGTGAGGGAAATCACGATATTTAGTAACGGATGCGGAGGTCACATTGTGATTGGCACTACTCACAATCTGTTTCTTTCTTCTTCTTTTTTTAAAATAATCTTTATTTACATTTTTCTTTAAAAAACATAGAAACAACACATCATAAAAAGATAACACACAAAAAACCAAAACAACAATAAACATACATACTTCCTTGCTTCTTTGCAGTACCTTAATACATAAATGTTTGGTACTGTATCTCTTGAAACATTTCCTTCCTCCTACGAGAAACCGGTTGGATAAAACCTTATTGCTTATATTCTGACAAGAGTATATATCTTGCACGTGTGGTTGGAGTCACTGTGTCCAGGCAGAACATTATTATTATTTTTAATTTGATTTATTCGCCGCCCTTCTCCGGAGACTCAGGGCGGCTTACAGTGCGTTAAGCAGTAGCCTTCATACTTTTGTATATTTATACAAAGTCAGCTTATTGCCCCCACAATCTGGGTCCTCATTTCACTTACCTTAGAAAGGATGGAAGGCTGAGTCAACCTTGAGCCTGGTGAGATTCGAACTTACAGTAATTGCAGACAGCTGGTGTTAATCACAATGCTATCAGTCTGCTGAGCCGCCAGGCCCTATCTAACTCAGGGGTCTCCAACCTTGGCAACTTTAAGCCTGGTGGACTTCAACTCCCAGAATTCCTCCGCCAGTTGAAGTTCTCCAGGCTGAAAGTTGCCAAGGTTAGAGATCCCTGATCTATATGAAGCTTAGGAGGAATAGACTGTTGAAAGGAGATGTTGTTTTTGTTTGTTTAAGAAAATTGATATCAACTCACTCTCAGTGGGCAGTTTTTACCCTACCAAGAGTGTTTGATCGATTATATATGTGCCATCAAGGCGTTTTGGACTCCTAGCAACCAAATAGACCTTCTCCATGAAGATCTATCCCTAACCTGTTCTTCCAAATCTCAACCATTGGTGAGAGACTCAATCCACGCATCTACTGTCTGACTGAGTCTATCGACCTTCTGCTGGTCATCCTTCTCCTTCTCTTTCCTTCCACCTTTCCCAACATCGGCACGGCTTCCAGAGATCTTGGTCTTCACATAACGTGTCCAAAAGTAGGATAATAGAGCTGTGGTGGCGTAGTGGTTAGAATGCGGTGTTGCAGGCTGACTCTGCCCACTGCCAGGAGTTCGATCCTGATCGGCTCAAGGTTGACTCAGCCTTCCATCCTTCCGAGGTCGGTAAAATGAGGACCCAGATTGTTGAGGGGGGGGGCGGCAATACTTTTGACTTTATAAACCACTTAGAAAGGGCTATAAAAGCAGTATGAAGCAGTATATAAGTGTTATTGCTATAATTTGATCCTGGTCTTTTGTGCCTTGACTGAGAACTCTGGTTTGATTTGTTCAATGATTTATCGATTCGTTTTCTTAGCTGTCCACAGTGCAGGTAGTCCTTGTGTTACGACTGTAATGAAGACTTGCCCATTACGGTTATAAGTCATGACGGCCACAAACCAGGTCAGTCACATGACCTGCCTGATTTTATGACCTTAATGATAGTCGTTAAGCAAACCCCATGGTTGTTGGTTAAGTGAATCCATGGTTTTTTGCTATGGGGCAGGTTTTCGCTGAAAACTGGAAGGAGCTACTGTTGTTTGATGAAACCGTCATAAAACGTGATCACACGTGGGCCAGTTGTTGATACCTGAAGAGCGATCATGTGACTGAAACACCCACCCACCCCTCCCAAATTGTCAGAATCTGCTTCATAAGGAGCACCAGGTAGGGCCTTCATAACTTCAAACAGACGCTAAGCAATTAGTCTTAGGTCGAGGACTACTTTTATTGTGAAGAGTCTTGTCCAAAAGACAACACTCTTTCTTATACTGCTTCTTTACAATTCTGCTTTTGCCTGTACTCTGTTTCCCCGAAAATAAGACATCCCCTGATAATAAGTCCAAACATGCTTTTGAGTGCATGTGCTAATAATAAGAAAATAAGTCCTCCACAAAAATATTTAAACGCAGAGCTGGAAATCAGGCAAGACGGCACACGGAACACTGTTATCTTCCCACCAAAGGTGGTCCCTATATTTTCTACTTGGGATTTTTTTAGGTGCTTTCGAACTGCTAGGTTGGCAGAAGCTGGGACAAGTAATGGGAGTTCGCCCCATTACGCGGCACTAGGGATTCAAACCGCTGAACTGCCGACCTTTCTATCAAGAAGCTCAGTGTTTTAGCCACTGAGCCACCGCATCCTGGAGTAGAGTAGAATAGTGGAGTAGAATAGTAGAGTAGAGATAATCAGGGTTAAAGCAACAAGGAAGTCAAATGATCGCAAAAACATTGCCATAATTTTGCCCTCCTGTTCTTTTTCTCCCTCTTTCCCAGTGCAGCTATGCCTTCCGCTCACTCTATTTATATCATGCATTTTCCTCCTTTTTTGCTATGTCTCTTAGAAGGATGGATTATGTTGTTACATGCTTGTGTGTGAGAGAAACCAAAGCGGAAGGGGATATATTGTGCCTTATTTAACAGTCAATTAGTTTTTAAATACATTTTATTAACTAAATTAATATTAGTTAATTGTTTTGTCTCGCCTGTGTTTCAGGTGGAGTGTGGCTTCTAGCTACTGTATATAGACATATATATGTAAATGCACACTGATATACACGTATATCACATGTATTCGTTTATTGGAGGAAAAATATCTCCAGGATTAATTACAATTGCATTCATATAGTGTGGAAAATGGGTATCTCACAGGTTTTCTGCTGCCATGTTTAACTTTTTTTCATCCTTCTTTGGGTGGAATAAATTTAAAGGGTCATCTAAATTCAGATATATCTTCCTTTTGAGTAAATTATGGTAGGGTTTTTTTTTTTAGTGATTGTTTTACTATGTAGGAAAAAGGAAATACAGTGTGTAAAAGAGAAACATTTACTGAATTAATAGGAAATAATACCATTCCACAGTTTTAGGAAATAAACATTCTTGTAACAAGTCAAATACTACTAATAAAAACAAAATAATAAGTTGGTTTAAAAGTATTAATACTCATATTAACCTATCATTACTAAGAAATCAAAGTTCTATCAACAGAATAAGAGTTCCTTACAGTGTCTGAAGAGTTTTCAATAAAACTTGATTAGACATATAGAAATCATTATATATGCCCAATAATAATTTATTTACAGATAGTCCTTGCTAATTGTTAATTTAGTGACTGAAAAAAGTGATTTATGACCAGCCTTTGCACTTAATGACAGAAGGTCATAAAAGGTGATCATATGACCCTGGAGACACTGCAACCGTCATAAATATGAACCAGTGTCCAAGCATCTGAATTTTGATCACATGATCGTGGGGATGCTACAAAAGTCGTAACTCTGAAAAATGGTCATAAGTCACTTTTTTCAGTGCCGTTATAACTCTCAACGGTCACTAAATGAACTGTTGTATATCGAGGACTACCTGTACTTTTTTTGGGTGGCAGTTAAGTTAATGCGGTCGTCGTTAAGTGTGAGCACTATGGCTGTTAAATGAACCTGTTGTGAAGTGAACCGCAACCAGAAGTTCCAGTTTTCGACAAAACTGTCACAAAATGCACCCACTTAATTGCGTGTTTGCCAAGTGCTTAAAAGTGTGGTCATGTGACCACAGGAGGCTGTCAGAACTTTGGATCCAGGTTGTAAGTCCCCCTTTTCAGGTAAGTCATAATAAAGTTGTAGCAATAGCAACAGCACTTCGACTTATATACCGCTTCCCAGTGCTTTACAGCCCTCTCTAAGCGGTTTACAGAGTCAGCCTCTTGCCCCCAACAATCTGGCTCCTCATTTTACCCACCTCGGAAGGATGGAAGGCTGAGTCAACCTTGAGCCTGGTGAGATTTGAACTGCTGGCAGCTGGTGATCAGCAGAAGTAGACTGCAGTTCTGCACTCTAACCGCTGTGCCACCACTGTAAGTCGAGGATTGCCTGTACAACGAGTCGTAAATCGAGGATTACCTCTCTCTCCAGTTTCATTTTTTCTTTACCGACTTCTAAGGGGGGGGAATTCAGTTCCAAGTTGAGACAGCAGCTGTATCGAAAGTGATCATAGCCAGGATTCTCTCGGTAGGTGATGCCCGGCCTGGCACTTCGTTGGTCCTCAAGATGGTGTGTTCCTATATAGCCGTCTGTGTAATTAACTTCTGAGCTTACTTTAAAAAAGGGGGTGGATGGAATAATCTCCCCTGATCTTGGGAGATAAGCAGTTTCATCAGTGTTTTTCATGCCTGTTCACAAGGTCATTTCCAGCAGCTGCTCAATTGTAATTAGCTAAGCCAGTCTTGGTTGCTTCAACAACTGAAAAATTACTGGGGTCACTGGCTCAGTGTCTTAAATTTTAATAAATATGTGAAGATGCAGAAGACTGGCTGATGAAATACTTCAACTGCTAAAGAGCCTGGTATTTAGAGGGGTTTGAGACGCCCCAAGAACCATCCCTGCAGCACAGATTGTCAGACCTGGAAGCCATCTTTTACGTTTGGGCCTTCAGGCCTGCCACATCATCTTCTGTGAGAAAATGGGAGGGGGGAATTGCATAGAGTGTAGATGATAAGTAGTCAAAATAACATTCCTTTCTCAGAGAGTCAAGGACGCATTGCCCTGGCAGCTGGAGTTAGATGACTGGGAGGTGTCTCCAGTTTGGATGGTGGATGATTGGATCATGTGATGGACATGAGGGTGCTGGGCAGGGACTTGAACTTTCTCTTGGGTGGGAAAAACCTGGAAGCTTTCAGATTTGGGTTTTCCCAGATGTGCCAATATAACATTTCTAATAAAAAAGTAACTTTGAGGAAATCCAAGCCTTGGGATTTTCTTTCGTTGGGGGTGTTACTTGGAACCCTGACACAGGTAGTCCTCCACTTACCACAGCTTGTTTAGTGACCGTTTGAAGTCACAACGGCACTAAAGAAAGTGACCTATGACTGTTTTTCACACTTATGACCGTTGCAGCATACCGAAGGTCGTGTGATCAAAATTCAGATGCTTGGCAACTGACTCATATATATATGACGGTCGCAGTGTCCTGGGGTCAAGTGATCCTCTTTTGTGACCTTCTGACAAGCAAAGTCCATGGGGAAGCCAGATTCATTTAACAGCAGAGTTAACAAACTGCAGCGATTCACTTAACAACTGTGGCAAGAAAGGTCGTAAAATGAGGCAAAATTCACCGAACCGCTGTTTTCTTAGGCACAAAAATGTTGGGCTTGATTGTGGTTGTACGTTGAGGGCCACCTCTACCACAGATGAGGAAGAAGTCCTGAAGATGACTGTAATTATGATGGGTTTAGGATTAATTAAAAGAGTTTAGGATAGGATAACAGAGTTGGAAGGGACCTTGGAGGTCTTCTAGTCCAAACCCTCCTTAGGCAGGAAACCCTATACCACTTCAGACAAATGGTTGTCCAATCTCTTCTTAAAAACTTCCAGTGTTGGAGCATTTACAACTTCTAGAGGCAAGTTGATAATTGTTCTAACTGCCAGGAAATTTCTCCTTAGTTCTAGGTTGCTTCTCTCCTTCTTTCCATCCATTGTTTCTTGTCCTGCTTTCAGGTGCTTTGGAGAATAGCTTGACTCCCTCTTCTTTGTGGCAGCCCCTGAGATATTGGAACATGGCTATCATGTCTCCTAGTCCTTCTTTTCATCAAACTAGACAGTTCCTGCAACCGTTCTTCATACGTTTTAGCCTCCAGTCCCCTAATCCTCTTTGTTGCTCTTCTCTGCACTCTTTCTAGAGTCTCAACATCTTTTTTACATTGTGGTGACCAAAACTGAATGCAGTATTCCAAGTGTGGCCTTACCAAGGCCTTATAAAGTGGTATTAACACTTCACGTGATCTTGATTCTTTCTATCCCTCTGTTGATGCAGCCTAGGACTGTGTTGGCTTTTTTGGCAGCTACTGCACACGGCTGGCTCATATTTAAGTGATTGTCCACCAGGACTCCAAGATCCCTCTCACAGTTTCTACTATTGAGCAAGGTGCCACATATACTGTACCTGTGCATTTGGTTTTTCTTGCCTAGTTTGTTTATATAGTAGCCTGAAATTCCAGTTTATGAATAGAGATTGGACTTTCTTTGGCAAGAAGGACACAACCTCCGCTCTCTTTTATTTCTCTGCTTCCAAGCTTGGTAATGTCTATTCAGCTCTCGGTAGAAATGGAAGATGAGATAAACCAAGCAGGTTTTATTGTGGAGAGCTTCAAAAGAAGGTGCAGAGATTTTGGAATAACAGACACATTGTGTTAAAACATATTGTAAAATCTGTTCATGTTAATAGGAAGCCCAAATTGTTCTTTTCGTCCTGCCATCCTGCGGCTTTAGCCCTCAATTATGAAACTTGGCTTAGATTTTTTTTTTTTAATTTTATTTCCAGCTCCTTCTCCTTGGAGCCGTTCCTGACAAAAAGGCATTCATCTTTTTTTCATTTGCACAAGAGCAAATGTAAGAACTTCTGTGTATTCTTTCAGTTCCTCCGATTAAAAAAACACCGTGGCTTAACTTGACAAAAGCAGCCCAAATTGCTCTCTCCAACACAGGCTGCATTGCCGGGAGGTGCAATTTTAAAGCAAGGAGGAGGCCAAGGAAAAAGGTTTGAGGAGTAGAGAAAAGACCGTTATCTCTTGCTCCCTTTCGCCTCTCCTCTGGACCCCATTTCCACAACCGTCTTAGCACTTTCCTGGCAGCATTTACTCTGTCCTCACTACTTTGCAAAAGTTAACAGAACAGAATAACAGAGTTGGAAGGGACATCGGAAGTCTTCTAGTCCAACCCCGTGCTCAAGTAGGAGACCCTATACCAGTGATGGCTAACCTTTTTGCCATTGCGTGCCAAAAGTGGGGGGGGGAGCGCGGGGGTATGTGTGTGTCCCGCGTGTGTGTGCCCACACCCATAATTTAATGCACTCCCACGCCCTGCCCCCCCTGCATGCGTGTGCGACCCTCCACGCTCCCCCTGCTTTTGTCATGCGATGGCAAAAAGGTTACCGGTGGGCCCGGTAGGCTCGTTTTTCACCCTCCCCAGGTTCCAGAGGCTTTCTTGGAGCCTGGGGAGGGCGAAAACGGCTTTCCCCACCTCCCCGGAGGCCAGAAATGGCCAGAAATGGTCTGTTTCCCGACTTCCGGTGGGCCTGGAAGGCCCAAAAATCAGCTGGCTGGTGCACACATGTGTGCTGGAGCTCAGCTAGGGCAACGCTCGCGTGGCACCCGTGTCATAGGTTCGCCATCACGGCCCAATCCCATTTCAGAGATTGGCTGTCCAATCTCTTCTCAAAAGCCTCCAGTGATGGAGCATTCACAACTTCTGGATTTCCACTGGTTAATTGTTCTCACTATTAGGAAATTTGTCCTTACGTTCTAGGTTGCTGCTTTTCTTGATTAGTTTCCATCCATTGTTTCTTGTCCTGCCCTCTGGGGCTTTGGAAAATAAGTTGATTCCCTCTTCTTTGTGGTTGCCCCTCAAATACTGGAATACTGCTATCATATCACTCCTAGTTCTTCTTTTCACTACACTATCCCCCATTCCTGCAACCGTTTTTTATATGTTTTAGTCTCCAGCCCTCCTGGGCTTGGTTGCTCTTTTCTGCACTCTTTTCAGAAGAGTGGAAAGAGACTCTATTATCTTTTTAATAAAATGATGACCAAAACTGGATGAAGTATTTGTAAGTGTGGCTCTTACTAAGGCTTTGGTGGGTCTGTTTTGGTTTTGCAGGAGCAGAACGGAATATAGTGGCTCGCTCAAGGTCACCCAGACATCTGAGGGTCATTCTTGCATTGATTTGTACCCTGCAGTATCAGAATGAAATAGTTGCTTTTAGCTCAGGTTACCAACCAACCGATCAGTATCAGCTATGGATATTATGCTAAACATATGCAAGGTTGCACTCTAGAAAGGAACAGGTTGCAACCTTTTTCATTCCGAAATATGGCATTCTGCAAGGAGTAAATGTCACCATCCCTAGGGATGCAGTCTGGGAGAAATGCAATATTTTTTTTTTTGACGTGCCATACCGAAGTTGCTAAATACTTGAAAAGGGTTGCTCGCAATTAAGGAAAAAGAACAAACTGAATATTATGGGACTTATTTTATCAATGGTTAGAAATGGAAGTTAGAAACAGGGAAAGGAATAGTGAAATAAAGAAGATACATTACAAGAGGGAAGCAAATATTATGATTATTATGTTTAATATTACCATTTTAATATTATAGAATCAATGTTCATGTAGTGAATATTGTTGTAAATTTTGATTATTATTTTATAAAGATATCTGTACCCGGACGACACATTGTTTAATTGGAAGATGGAATTATTATATTAAAAAATAAAAACATTAAAGAAAAGTGTTGCTCTGATTAGCCATCAGGAGACAGGAGGTAATTATAGAACTGAATCTTTGGTGCTCAACTTATGACCCCAAATGAGCCCGAATTTTTTCTTGCTAAGCGAGACCGTTGTTAAGTGAATTTTCCTCCATTTTTACGAACTTTCTTGACACAGTTGTTAAGTGAATCACTGCAGTTCTTTAGTAACATGGTTGTTAAGTGAATCAGACTTCTCCATGGACTTCGATTGTCAGAAGGTTGCAAAAGGTGATCGCATGACCCCGGGACAGTGCAACTGTCATAAATATGAGTCAGTTGCCAAGAATCTGAATATTGATCACACGACCATGGGGATGCTGCAAGTTAAGTGTGTGAAAAACAATCATAAGTCATAGCATAGCATTGTGATTAACACCAGCTGTCTGCAATTACTGTAAGTTCGAATCTCACCAGGCTCAAGGTTGACTCAGCCTTCCATCGTTTCTAAGGTAGGTAAATTGAGGACCCAGTTTGTGGGGGCAATAAGCTGACTTTGTATAAATATACAAAAGTATGAAGGCTATTGCTTAACGCATTGTAAGCCGCCCTGAGTCTCCGGAGAAGGGCGGCATATAAATCAAATTTTAAAAAAAAAGTCGCCTTTTCAGTGCCGTAACTTCAAATGGTCACTAAACGAACTGTTATAAGTAGAGGACTAGCTGTACTGTTTTTTCATAGTGACAAGACAGGATGTTATGAGAAAAACAAACTCTTTTGAATGAGTGCTGTGAAAGAGAAACTTTGTCTAAGTATGCTTTGTTAATAGAAAAACTTCAATGCTGGGTTCAAACCTTTGCTTTAGCTCAATTCGGTATTTAGCATCGAGAGTGGTGGTGCTGGGCTGTCTTGAATAAAGATAATCTTCTCAGACATCATCTCCAGTGGGTTCATAAGTGCTCTGATGTGGGCCTAGAACACACTAGGGCCTGGTGCTATAACTGAAAATGCTTTGTATATATCAGTGATGGCTAACCTTTTCCGGACCGAGTCCCCAAAGTGTGTGGTGCCCCCTGCATGTGCCCCCCTGTGCATGCGTGCACAGCCCTTCCGCACGCCCCCTGCCCCCCATGCATGCACAGCAGAGACCCGATGACCAGCTGGCCGGTGCCCAAACCCCCAAAATGCAATGTGTGCACGGCCCCCTGCAAGCACCCCCCCCAGCACGTGCCCTGCCCACCCCCCATGCATGTACAGCAGAGACCCGATGACCAGCTGGCTGGCAGGAGGCACACATGTATGCACGGCGAAACTGAACTGGGGCGACGGTTCGCATGCCCACAGAGAGGGCGCTGCGTGCCACCTGTGGCACGCGTGTATCTATGGTGTATACAAAGGATCTTGCAGTGTTTAAGGGAAAGAAGCAGCCTTTTCTGTTGCCCCATTCTGGGAGAATTAAGCTGTTGGACGACTGCGGCTTTCTAAGCACAGTCTGCCACACGTAATATTCTAGGCAAAGCGTTGAAAGAAAATTGCGCATACTGTTGAAACTCATTGGTACCTTCTTTGATTGCTTTCAAAACTTTTAGCTGCTTCTCAATTATCGCCGGCGTCTAACAAATGAATTCTGATTTTATTGTTCTCGGGCGCATAACTCTTCAGCCGGAAGAAGAGCCATCTGTGACTCACACGCTTGCAAGAACGTCTTATAAACAGCTAGAGTTGGCCCAATAAAAGAAAAATCATCTTTCTCTTAATCTGCATCTCCCAGATGCTTCATAAAATGTCACAGGACAAAAGAGGTGTTCTCACTCTCCCTTGTTGTCCACTGTCAGAGTTGCTAGTAGTAGGCATCGTTTCCTGAACCACTCTGGTTTCCAACTGGATGGAGCCATTGGGCAATTATGAGGACAGGAAGTGCCTTATGTGCCAATAAAAGGAAATATTTGTAGCCCAGGGTTAAACTGTGGAGTTCTTGGTGTTCTCTGACTTCGCTTGTTTGCTTGCAGACATTCCTTTACCCAACTAGGTAACATCTTCAGAGATGTCGTGAGGTCTTCAGAGAACATCTTCAAGCTCAGAGAGCATCAAGGACTCCACAGTACCTTATCTAATAAGACAACACTTCTAGGTGATGCGTGCCAAAGGTGCTTTTTCAAGAGGCAACTGGACTTTCTTTGTTTATTTCTAGAAGAAGTTTTGCTTCTCATCCAAGAAACTTCTTCAGTTCTAACTGAATGGTGGGGATTGGAAGGATTTATATTCCTTGCCGTCATCTGGTCGTTAGCATTCTTTCTGAGTGTTGTTGAGACCACTTGGAAATTTACCTCATGGTCACCTGAATAATGCAAATGGATGTGGAACCTTTATGGAGTTGGTGAAGGAAATTGTAAACAGGAGATAGGCGATGTCGTATCCCTCCCCCTCCCTATTGAAAATGGCCTCTTTGACATCTAGATAGACATCTAGATAGACATCTAGGAGATGTGGTACCTTAATTTGAGGGGAGGTAGGACAGGGGTCTCCAAAGTTGGACTTCGGCTCCCAGAATTCCTCAGACAGTAAAGCTGGCTGGGCAATTCTGGGAGTTTGAGATCCACAAATCTTAACATTGCCAAGTTTGAAGACCCCTGAAATAGGGAGGAGAACGGTGCTAATTTATGATAGGAAACATCCGAAGAAGTCTTGTAGCTCCTTTTTGCAATTAACTTCATCAGATATCACTCGTCTTCCAGCATCGACTCTGTCCCTTCATTCAGTTTCTCCTTGGTTGGCCTTTGGGCCCAATCATTGAGGTGAAATAACAGTGACGACGATAGCATTCATTCAGCAGCACTCCAGCCAGAGATTTTTTATTTTTTTTCCCCCCTTCCCCCAAAGTCTATTAGAGCAGGCAGAAAATGCTTTTGCAGCTTTTGAATGTTAAGATCGATTTGCAAAATTGGAACAAGACAAGTCTGTCCAGAGCCTGGTTGCTTCCCCGTTGAAAAAGGTGCTGCTTATATTGCAATCTGCATTCCATTTTCCCCTCTAATTAGGGAACATGATAAGTTCAAAGCCAGCTCTATTCATTTCTGTATTGTGACAAAAACAGGCGGAAACCAAGAGTGAACTGCTGGGAAAAGTGAGGCGAGGGAGAGAGAGAGAGAGAGAGAGAGGGAGGAGAAAAAACTCATAACCAGAAGTCTCCCTCCACCCTTTCCACCCCTGCCAAGTTTGAAAAGGCCAGAGCCTGAGAAATCCTGAAAAATTAATGGGGTCTCGGTAAGTTTTGCACATTTGCCGCTGACCTCTCCTCTCCCAAGCCCACCATGGGTCACCAGTGAAAACTTGGTCGCACAATAGCTGCACAGTGGCTGTGCTTTTGTATGTAAATATGACCTAAAGCGATGCAGGGAGCTGGTGGCCCATTGTGGCAGCCGCCAGCGCGATTTCAAAAAGGCGCACTCGGGCCTTTCAGAGCGCGCCGAGAGATACCGCAAATGTCATCAGCAGGGTTCTTCCCTTGGCAGGCCCCCCGGATCCTCCTGCCATCTTCCTCCGCCATAAAAACATCATCAGACTCGCTGCTAAATAATGTAAAAGTTGCCTCGGAGGGGTTTTCAGGGGCAGCCAGACAAAGAAAGGGCTCTTTTGCCTTTTCAAAGCACCCCTGGCCGCCTCTCCCCCTCCCCGCCGCCACTGACGACCCCCACAGCTTTTCCCTCCTTCCCTTCTCCATTGCCACCCCTTTTTTCTTTTCAAAATATTTTCAAGCATCCCACTGAGTTCTGAACTCATAATGGTCTGCATTTTCCCATTGTAGGGAAGGTGGGGGGGGGGGTCATTTTGCCTTTCTTCCTTCTTCCTCTTTCCCCCCCTTCTTTTTATTGCTATTTTTTTTCAGTGACTGGACAGCTTGAGTTTCCAGTCCCCTGTTAATGATGAATCAAGTCTCAAATTGTAAGAGCTCAGATAATACTGATTGGGTTGTGTTTTCTTGTTTTGCTTCCAAAAGCAGAATGTGTGTGTGTTTGTACTTGGGGGAGGGGAATGCCAAAACCCTTCCTTCCTTGATTCCTTCCTCTTTCCCTCCCTCCCTCCCTCCCTTCCTCCCATCTTTTTCCTTTTCTTTCTCCTTCCTTCCTTCCTCCCTCCCCTCCCTCCTTCCCTCCCTCTATCCTTTCTTTTTCCTTCCTTCCTTCCTCCCTCCCTCCCTCCCTCCCTCCCTCCCTCCCTCCCATCTTTTTCCTTTTCTTTCTCCTTCCTTCCTCCCTCCCCTCCCTCCCTCCTTCCCTCCCTCCGTCCTTTCTTTTTCCTTCCTTCCTTCCTTCCTTCCTCCCTCCCTCCCTCCCTCCCTCCCTCCCTCCCATCTTTTTCCTTTTCTTTCTCCTTCCTTCCTCCCTCCTTCCTCCCCTCCCTCCCTCCTTTTTCCTTCCTTCCTTCCTCCCTCCCATCTTTTTTCTTTTCTTTTTCCTTCCTTCTTTCCTTTCCGTCCTTCCTACCTACCTACCTACCTACCTGCCTGCCTGCCTGCCTACCAGCCTCCAGCGCATGGTGGAAAAGATTAACTTTGTTCAGCAATCATTTGAAGCTATGATGGTGCTGAAGAAGAAGATCACAATTATCAGATTACTCAAGTTCTTTTTTTTATAACCTTGCTAACTGCATAAAATATCTCTGTTAATAGTACTGATATATTTCTTTACCAGATATAGAACAGAGCAGAAACCTTATTTCAGTCATCAACCAATAAAACACATTCTATAAAACAAAGCAAAATTATCCTGTAGCATCAATAAGTGTTGGCAATCATCGATGGGCAAAGCTTATACACAATGTAACAAAAATTTGCTAATTTTAGAGAAACACATTTATCTTAGTTGTTTAGCAGATAATACAAATAAAAATTAACCGACTGCCCCAGAAATGTAACTAAAAAGGGGGGTAATCAACTGGTGGCAAGTGTCTCTGCAGAACTGAAAATACAAAAGAACATGAATGATGGTTTCTGTAGCACCTGAATCACAGAGGCAATATCTGGGTTCAGATAGGTTTTTTTTTTAAAAAAAAATCCCTTTCAAAACAGCTGTAGGAAGAACATTACATTGGGCTAGAGATAAAGCTTTCCTATATTCAGGAACTGTAACATTCTATTCTATTCTATTCTATTCTATTCTATTCTATTCTATTCTATTCTATTCTATTCTATTCTATTCTATTCTATTCTATTCTATTTTATTTCTTTTACCATCTTTATTACTTTATAAGTAAGTCAAGGCGGTAAACGTGCCTCCAGAAGTGGTAAATGCTCCAACACTGGAAGTTTTTAAGAAGATGTTGGATAACCATTTGCTTGAAATGGTGTAGGGTTTCCTGCCTAAGCAGGGAGTCAGACTAGAAGACCTCCAAGGCCCCTTCCAGCTCTGTTATTCTGTTAACAACATCAGGTTGGAAAAGACTAGGCTACCTCAATGCAGTAGAGGTAAGTCCCTCGACTTAACAACCACAATCAGGACCAGAATTTCCATTGCTAATTGAATGGTTAACTTTTTTTTAATGGCTTTTATAACCTTTTGGGGGGGAGATTTTTATTAAGCAAATTTGTGCAGTTGTTTAAATGAATCTGGCTGTCATTGAGTAAATCTGGCTTCGCCCCTTGACTTTGCTTGTTTGGAAGCTGGCTGGGAAGGTCGCAGTTGGTGATCCGTGCCCAGGGGTGGGTTTCACATATTCTTACAACTGGTTCGCCCTGCGCGTGTGTGTGCTCACTTCACGCACTCCTTCCGTGCATGCGTTTTGCTCACGCATGCACCTTCCGCACATGCACCCGGCATAAAAAACATGGCTAAATAGGATGGCATTACGGTAATCCTCAGTCGCCGCTACCAGTTCGCCCAAACCAGTTTGAACCGGCTGAATACCACCTTTGTTCATGACTCAGAAGTGCTGTAACCATCACCAATATATGCCAGTTGCCAAGCGTTTGAATGTGGACTTCATGCCTCCACCACTGTCTGAAATGCAAGGGCTGGCTGCAGGTCACTATTTTCAGTGCCACTGTGACTTTGAATGGTTGCTAATGGGTGCATCCTGTAGTTAGTAAATTTGTTCCGCTGGCTGTTTTGTCTACAAGCGCAAAGAGTTATATACAGTAAATCACAGCTTTGTAATAACTGCAGGGGGTTATCACTTTTTTCCCCCCCTGTGAGATATCTTCTGACTTCACTGGAGACTTTCTGGTCCAGGGTTAATTACAAAAAATGGGCTTGCTTCACTTTTTAAGAATTTCTTTGCTTATACAGTTAGAAGAGATTCCCATTTGGAAGACTATTGGAGAATTGTTCCATCAACCTCTGAGATGCTCCTTGAAAATCTACCCAAGAAAACTAATTATTCTTCCTAACTGCTTTACTCTTTCAAATCTTTTGTCGTAATGGAGATTTAGACTCCATCACCATTCAGCTATTATTTCTGTGTAAACAGAGTCATGCCCTATTGCGCCAAGCAAACAGTCAATTATTTTCCATTACCTTTGGCTGCAGATAACGAAAGGTGTAAGGTAATGAGCACAGCAGGGTCACAGTTCTTCATTTGTTTGTGTTCTTTCCAATAATAATAGTAATAATTGTGGTTAGAAAGGGTTAAATATCCTTGACTGCTCAGCTGCATTTTGGTGATCCAAGGGGACTCTGTGTAACTGGGGTCAGGATGATTTTAACTCCCAGGTAGGTATTGTCTTAAATTAATGTCAGTCATTGACATGGTACCTGAAGTTAAACTTTCCGTTTGTACAGCTATGCCAGCAATTTAACTTTTTAAAGATCTTTCTTAACTTGCTATGGATAGACTATCTTTTTCAGAAGATAGCACTTAGACTTATATACTGCACTCCCTGATGGTCAGCATATTGCCCCCAACAATCTGGGTCCCTGTTTTACCGACCTCGGAAGGATGGAAGGTTGAGTCAACGTTGAGCTGGTCAGGATCAAACTGCTGGCAGTCGGCAGAATTAGCCTGCAATACTGCATATCTCATATTTCTGCTGAACTGTTTACCATAGTAAATATTTCTCCATCTTGGCAACTTTAAGATGTGTGGATTTCATCTCCCAGAATTCCCCAGCCAGTCTTGCTGGCTGGGGAATTCTGGGAGCTGAAGTCCAGGCATCTTAAAATCGTCAAGGTTGAGAAACATTGACTGTGTAACAAAACTGGCTTTTGGACAGACTCTTAATTCTGAGTCATTTTCCTTTGTATATATTTTGAATTATACATTTTAGCTGGGTAACAATTTTGGTTGGATGAAAAAAGGTGAAAGCTTCAGACTTGGAGACTTCATCAGGCAAAAAGAGGAGTATTGGAGAGAAAGAACCAGAATAATCAGATTATGCCCAGAATGCTCATGCCCAATTATGCTCATGCCCAAGAATGAGCATAATTCTTGATGGAGGAGGAGGATAATATTGTCCATTCAATCATGTTCAACTCTTGATGACTCTCTGGGCCAGGTCTCTCTACATCTTCCAGTCTTGGCTCTACTTCTTTCTATGCTCTGGCTGGTGTCAACTTCGATGGTGTCCAGCCACTGTGTCTTTTGAAGGCCTGGTTTCCTTTTACCACTAACTTTTCCAAAGCTAATGGCTTTTTTCTAATGAATTCCCCCCACATGACATGGCCAAAATAAGTGAGACACAGTTTTGTGATTTTATTCTTGATGGATTCCAGCTTTGGGGCAAGTCACAGAGAAGCAACTTTGTCAACTATTTTGGATTGTCTTCAACGTGGACACGATGTGTGGAGAGATTATCTTCCGTAGCTAACTGGGTATCATCTGTCTGTATCGATCTGTAGTATACAGTGCCTTGAGCTGTGTCTTTATGCCAAAGTATAGATGGATATATATGAAAACTAAAAAAGTACATGAGACTTAGGTGGAGAAGAAAAGTCCATTCTGGAAAATTTCAACAAATTCATGTGGAAAAATACCAGAATGAAGACCTCTAAGAAGACTCAACAAGCAACGGATAAAATGATGGCACTCAAGGAAGAAATGAGAAAAATGTGATGCCTCGTCAGGAATTCTAAAGTGGTATTGAAGCTGTAGTAAATTGCATGGTATATAGAATACATGGTAGGCTTTCAACTTTGATTTATTTCTTGAAACTCAAAGCTAACCTGGCCAGCAAAACCTTGAGTGAGGTGTGTAGGTAAGCCAAACATTTCAATGAAGAGGCCTGCAGGTCATAAATTATAAGCAGTGCCTGGATTTATGCTGTGTTTCTTGGTTTTTTTTTCTAAAATAGTGAAGTATCTTCCAGAAGATATTAATAGATTTAAAATCAGGGAGTGGTGACTTGTCTGGTCTGAAACCTTCAAAGCGTGTGAGTCCCCATCACACTGCCACAGACAAGGCTGAAATTTTGGAGGATTTTCTTTTTCAACAGAAACATTCCTCTTTTTAGAGATCTGATTAAATTTAAAATCTTTGTCTCCGCTTCCCAATGACAGGATACAGAACTGGGCCTTTACTTTCAGGCTAGTATCTGTGGTGATTCTCAGCCATCCAGGTCATGGTTGTTTTTTCAAAGGTGCTTGAAGACATTTCGCTTCTCATTCAAGAAGTTTCTTCAAGTCTGACTTGAAGAATTTGGGGAATGGAAAGATTTATATTCCTTGCAGTCATCTGGTCTTTAGTACTCTTTCCAAGAGCCATTCAGGCCACTTTGAGGTATATATGTATTGTTACAGATTTGCTCTAAATGGGTGTGGAACCTTCTTGGAACTGCTGAAAGGACGGTGTTGTAAACAGGAGAGAGGTGGTGTCGTATCCCTTCCCCTTGGTTGAGAAAGGGGCTGTTCAATCTTAATGAAGATGGCCTCTTTAACCCTCTTTCAAATCAGTAGTTCTCTCAGTCCAGAATGTGGACTTTTACGCTAGTAGTAAGAAAGGTTATATAGGGACGCAGTGCCTCAGTGGCTAAGACGCTGAGTTTATCGATTGAAAGGTCGGCAGTTCAGCGGTTCAAATCCCTAGTGCCGCGTAACGGGGTGAGCTCCCGTGACTTGTCCCAGCTTCTGCCAACCTAGCAATTTGAAAGCATGTAAAAAATGCAAGTAGAGAAATAGGGAAGGTAACAGCGTTCCGTGCACCTTTGGCATTTAGTCATGCCGGCCACATGACCACGGAGACGTCTTCGGACAGCGCTGGCTCTTCGGCTTTGAAACGGAGATGAGCACTGCCTCCTAGAGTCGGGAATGACTAGCACATATGTGCGAGGGGAACCTTTTTCTTTAAGAAAAGATTTGGGGACTGCTGCTTGCATTTCAGCTTTAAAAACCATACTGGGCCAGACACAAGATATTGGCCATTTAGCATCCTTTTTCAAAAAATGTCACCGTCTCTTGTTTTTTGTTTTTTTTCCAGCACACTCACTATGTGCTTTCTGAAAAGACTGACCTTGTCACCAGCTCCTGCTGTCATGGATGCTGTCTGCTTCATCTGAGCTGATTGTGAAAAGCCTGTATAACTTTAAAAAATTAGCTTTTGAGCTTCTTTTTCCTGATTTCCTTCCCATCTTTGTTCTTCGTGTCTGGCAGTATTTAAATTATAAGTTTGAGTGCAGGGAGAGCCATTATTATTGAACGTTAAGTTGCTAGAGGGGACTTTTAAACTAAAAAGCAAACGGGCTTTAAATAAAACATCTATTTATCATCGCAATGCTTTAAATAAAATAATGACTATCATTGCGGTGTGTGGTTATGGATCTGAGACACACATTCCCAAGACACACAAACTACCTGAGGAATAGAAGAGAAGGAAGATGGGGTTATTTATTTGTTTGTTTGGATTTATTTCACTTGAATTCAAAGTGACTCTGGGCATCTAACACTTTAAAAGTAAAAATGATTGGAAAAAACCCTCAGAATAACACCACAAAAATACGGTGACATGGGCTCTCTAACTACCCTTCCCCAAGGCTTGGGAATTTTAAAGACTTCTGGAACTTTATCAGGATGGGAAATAACTGGAATTCTGAAATACAAGCAGGCTTTGATTAGTCCAATTAATGATTCCCACAAAATGGATGCATTATCTGAAATCGCACTATTTGACATGATATTTCTCTGTGTGATGGAATGTAGTCTGGATTCCCAGGAGAGGGAGGGTGTTTTCCAGAGGAGTAAGAGGTAGCTTAGTTCAGATAATTTGTGTGAAAGAAAGATGGCAAAGGTGGTTCCTTCCCAATAGCTCTCAAGAGTTCTCAGGAGCTGTAGTGGCGCAGTAGTTAGAATGCGGTATTGCAGGCAAACTCTTCCTATTTCCAGGAGTTCGATCCTGTCCTGCTCAAGATTGAATCAGCTTTCCATCCTTCTGAGGTTGGTAAAATGAAGTGGTATATAGTAAGTGCTATTACTATTGGCATATGCTTACTGTCCATGGTGGGATTCAAATAATTTAACAACCGGTTCTCTGCCCTAATGACCGACTCGCCTCCTGCACCTCCCTGAGAGCAAAAATGGGCCACGGGGGGCAGTGCCACACCCCCTGTGCCCCATTTTGGGGCTAGTAGGTTTCCCTGTACTTACCTGGGAGGCAAAATGGGGTGCGTGGGGACTCCAGGTAGGGGCGGGACCAGCCAGCAATTTAACAACTGGTTCGCCTGAACTGACCTGAACCGGCTGAACCCCACCACTGCTTACTGTAGATAGTACAGATAGTCCTTGACTTACAACAGTTCATAGTAACTGTTCAGAATTACAAGAGTGCTGAAAAAAGTGACTTATGATTCTTTTTCACAGTTATGACTGTTGCACCCATCCCATAGTCATGTGATCAAAATTCAGCAACTGACTCATATTTATGATGGTTGCAGTCTCCAGGGCTCATATGATCCCCTTTTGCAACCTACTGACAAGCAAAGTCAACAGGGAAGCGAGATTCACTTAACAACCGTGTCACTAACTTAACAACTGCAGTGATTCACTTAACAAACCGGGTCAAGGAAGACCGTAAAATGGGGCAAAATTCACTCAACAATGGTCTCGCTTAGCAATTGAAATTTTGGGCTCAATTGTGGTCATAAATCAAAGACTATGTGTAGGGTGGTTCAGTTTGGCAAGATTTGGGGTACCAAACCATGTGGAACAATAAAAATGTCCACTTGGAAGAATCGCCACATGTCTTTTTTATATATATTGGTTTTTATTGTGAAATATAGAAATACAATTCAACATTTTTTGGTTCCGTGGTGTTAAATATAAATACATATTATTTACATAGTATTGCATCTTTGCTTGTATATGTTTTGGATATTATTACAGATAGTAATGCACAGTTCTTTATGATCATATATACATGTTATTTACTTGTTGTTTACATAGATTACAACCTTAATTCAGTAATGCACATGGTAATAGTTAACTCTTTATGATCATTATTAGTTAACCTTTATATTTCTCAAACTTCACTTTTTGTTTCTTTTCTCTATCCACTCATACCACAGCTCCCACACATTGTAATATTCCGTGTTCTCTCTTTCGTTAAGTTCTAATGTTAGCTTATTCATTTCGGCACACTCTAATGTTTTCCTGATTACTTGTTCTTCGGGTGGTAGTTTTTTCTCCTTCCAATACTGAGCATAGGTTATTCTTGCCGCTGTCGTTATACGTATAATTAGATACTTCTTTTTTTCATATTCTGTTTTCAGGATTCCCAGGAGAAAGATTTTGGATTCAAAATCAATATTATCTTTTATTATTTCCATAATCCATTTTCAGATCATTCTCTGGTTTCCCTTCAGATCGTATAAATCTTTCGCCTTTCACCACATGTCTTTCTTGGGTTTTGGAGCCTCCACTATTGTAATTGGCTGTAGTTTGACGGAAATAGTCAATGTCAAATTTTAAACATATTTTTGTAGATATATAAAGGATAAAAAAGAATATACTTATACATTAAAATTATGGTTAACAAAGTCACAGAGGAATTACAGAAAGCAAAATAAAAACAAAAGAAATCTAAATATCATTCCTAAAGGTGAGCTTAGATGGAAGACAACGTATTTATTGTCTCTCAAAGCACTTTAGCAACATAGACTCAAATGTTTCTTTAAATCTTCATACATAACGCTGGTAGACGCAGCATGTGGTGCTTTATCCGCATCTCGGCAAATTTGCATGCTTCGATCAAGGTTAGTGTCAGCATCCGTAATTTTTTGTTTCACGAATTCTACAGCTTGAAAGCTATTTTCAGATTCCTTGAGAGTGAACTTCTCACGTTAGTAGTGTTTTTCTCTGATGGAATCTTCCTTTTCTCCATTCTACACACACAATGATTAACAACATCTGAAAGCCCAACCTCAACCATGTAGGCGCCTGAATCAATTGCACACCTGCTAGCCTTCCATTAACTGAATTGTGGTTGCATTAAACATGACCGGGTATCAATTTATGATTCATACTAAATCAAAATGTCCCATTATTCAAACTCATACTTATTGCGAACTTTCTGTACTATTTCAGATTAGAATTAAGAGACTCCTGTACTCGGTAGGTTTCGGTGCAATGGGAAGGAGACGGTTTATTAGGCCAGGGGTGTCAAACTCGATTTCATTGAGGGCCGCATCAGGGTTGTGTTTGACCTCGGGTGGGTGTGTGTGCATGGCCAGCTGTTCTGCCCCAGCTACAGACCCCAAAGAACTCAGCACACACAAAGTCTGTACAAACCTTAGTTTACTAAATTAAATCAGTTTTTCCCCCCCCAAAGGCTGTTAATTAACTTTCTTAACAGCCTACAAGAATCCAAAGAATAAATAATCTTAATCTTACTGTAGTTGGCAGAAATCCCAGAAGCAATTTGCAGAGATCTAAGATCAAGGCATGAAGGAGAGTGAACGAAGTTGTTCCCTACAAATTGCTTCAGTCAGCGTTCCTCCTTAAATAGGCTAAGGGAGTGGCCAATTAGCCCCAAGCCTTACTCTCGAGGAGACCTCCTCCTGAGGAGCCACTCCTGCCTTTTGGCAGCTTTGCGCGTCCGTGCATCGAGAAGAGGCTCCTCCTCTTCTTCCTCTTCACTTATGGGAGCTTCTGGAGGTTCTGAAGGTCCTGGCTGAATCCCCGCCTCTGGCACCACATCTTCTCCAACCTCCTCATGGTCCAGCCAGCTGTCAGGCTGCTGGCGCAGCACCACACCAGCCTCCTCGCTGTCCGAATCAACCGCCAGCTGTATAGGCTGCGTATGGGCCACAACACCAGCTCAACATCTGTTTTCGGCTGCGATAGTTTCCTGCAGCCCTCTGCCAGCAAAAATGGAGCTTGGGAGCACCGCTCCTCCCTACCCCCCCCCCCCCCAATTCCGTTTTCGTTGGCAGAGGCATCGCGGTTCTTCGCTGTTTCCACGGTGGCCCCATGGGCCAGATCTAAGCACCCCGCAGGCTGGATGTTGCCCCACGGACCTTGAGTGACACCCCTGTATTAGATGCTAACAAGTAGACTTCAATGTATGGTCACAGTTGGGACCAGAATTTTTGTTGCTAAGCAAGATGGTTGTTAAGTGAGTCGTGACCAATTTTACAACCTTGTTTTGCTGCAATAGTTCTGTGAATCACACAGTTATTAAATGAATCTGATTTCCCCCACTGACTTTGCTTATTGGAAGTCAGCTGGGAAGGTTGCAAATGGCAATCACATGATTCTGGGACATTGCGACTGTCATAAATAGTTGGTCGAGGTAGTCCTTGACTTACAACCACGACTGAGCCCCAGATTTCTGTTGGTAAGTAAAACAGTTGTTAACTTAATTTTATCCTGTTGTATGATCTTTCTTGCCAGGGTTGTTAAATGAATCACTGTGGTTGTTAAGTCAGCAACATGGTTGTTAAGTGAATCTGGCATTCTTATTGACCGTGTCAGAAGGTTGCAAAAGGTGATATAAATGACCCTAGGACACAGCAACCGTCGTAAATATGAGTCAGTTGCCAAGCTCTGGATTTTGATCACGTGACCATGGGGATGCCGCAACGATCACAAGTGTGAAAAATGGTCCAAACTCACTTTTTTTCAGTGATTTGAATGGTCACTTAAATGAACAATTGTAAGTCAAGGACTACCTCTACATGCTGGTCACCAAGCACCCAAATTTTTGTTCATGTGACTGTGGGGATGTTGAGATGCTTATAAACGCATGGACTGGTCATAAATCACTTTTTTTCAGTGTTATTGTAAACGGAAGGGACGTGGTGGCTCAGTGGCTAAGACGCTGAGCTTGTCGATCGAAAGATCGGCAGTTCAGCGGTTCGAATCCCTAGACCTGTGTAACGGGGTGAGCTCCCGGTACTTTTCCCAGCTTCTGCCAACCTAGCAATTTGAAAGCACGTAAAAAATGCATGTAGAAAAATAGGGACCTCCTTTGGTGGGAAAGTAACAGTGGTCCGTGCGCCTTTGGTGTTGAGTCATGCTGGCCACATGACCATGGAGACGTCTTTGGACAACGCTGGCTCTTCGGCTTTGAAACAGAGATGGGCACTGCCCCCTAGATTCGGGAACGACTAGCACATATGTGTGAGGGCAACCTTTAACTTAAAGTGATAAAGTTATTCTAAGTTCTCTGAAATAATCTCCCGCTGGAGGTGAGGTCCACCCTCACACTCCTGGTCTTCCAGAAGACCCTTAAAACCTGGCTCTGCCGGCTGGCCTGCAACCACAATAGGGGCACTCTATGTGAAGGTGTACATTTAAAAGGATGCAGTGGCTCAGTGGTTAAGACGCTAAGCTTGTCGATCAAAAGATCGGCAGTTCAACGGTTCAAATCCCTAGTGCTGCGTAACGGAGTGAGCTCCTATTACTTGTCCCAGCTTCTGCCAATCTAGCAGTTCAAAAGCATGTAAAAAATGCAAATAGAAAAATAGGGACCATCTTTGGTGGGAAGGTAAGAGCGTTCCATGAGTCTTTGGCGTTTAGTCATGCCGGCCACATAACCACGGAGACGTCTTTGGACAGCGCTGGCTCTTCGGCTTTGAAACAGAGATGAGCACCGCCCCCTAGAGTTGGGAACGACTAGCACATATGTGCAAGGGGAACCTTTACCTTTATTGTAAATGGATGGTATAAAGTCAAGGAATACCTGCATTTGGGAAAAGTAGGAATCCTTCCCCTTAAAAAACTACTTTGCCTCCCTCCTCTTCTTTCTCCCATGCCTCTTGATGAAAGTTAATTTTAAGCAAGGGGTCAGCTTCCTGTGACTTCAGGGTCATGTGCAACTTTCTGGTCCTCGGAACAGCCGTTTTCCTGCCACCTTGAAATAGGAAAACGCCAAACAGGAGTGGAAACACTGAACCGGCATATCATAATGAAAAATAAAAATAAAATAAAACCTTTTTCTCTTTTTCCCCATACTACTTGACTCCCTGCTGTGGCCATTCCTACTCTGACCTACCGTTACGCAGAAGCCGGCTTCTCCATTCTTCAAATGCTTTTTCATGGAAACGGAAAAATGACTAACCGGTTTCTGCTTTTGAAGCAACACAGAACACGCTGCCTGCCTAGCGTACGGCTGTTAGAAAATAACTTTTCCTTTTTATGTATAGTGTATTCCCAGCAGAGGCATTTATTTGAGAAACGAAATGCTTCTGGTTAGCTTCTGTATGGATTCAGTCCAGCTCGAAACCGCTGCCATGAGTAAAATTCATTTGGCGGCGAAGGAAGTAAAAACAAATGTTTCCTGACATCGGGCACTTCTGCCCAAGGGCCTTTGGGAGCTATTTTCCTTCTTGTTTCTTTTTCTTTTTCTAAAAAATCTTTTTAAATTACTCTTGCATTACTCCGAGTTCAGACTTGGCAGCCGAAGGCAGGGTAAATATTGAAACAATTTAATTGTTGGATGATATAGTGGAATTCCTCGGTATAGATCCACTGTACATAAAATATATTTATTACGGAAAGGTTATATATAAAAAAGTCTTCTCTCTGCCCTTATGTCATTCGAAGGTCAGGAAATGAGCTTCATAACTTCTCTTGTGATCCCGCTTAAAAAGAAAAGGGGGGAAAAATGAGTCAGCTTTGATTCTGAAGAGCTGGTGTGTGCATCCATCTCCAAAAGAATTTGTATCTATATGCAGGCAGGCAAGGAAACACCCTTGTTAGCTATTGCCAACTCTGGAATTCCTGTTTCTTTGAGGCTCGTGGAGGTCCAACTCATAATCACGGCTGCACTTTAAGCCAACCAGTTACAGGTAGTCCTCGATTTACAACAGTTTGTTTAGTGACCATTCGAAATGACAATGGCACTGGAAAAAGTGGCTTATGACTTTTTGAAATGGAAGGCCATTACAGCATCCCCATAGTCACGTGATCAGAATCCAGACGCTTGGCAACTGACTCATATTTATGACGGTTGCAGTGTCCTGGGGTCATGTGATTCCCCTTTTGCAACTTTCTGACCCGCAAAGTCAATGGGGAAAACCAAATTCACTTAAGAACCGTGTTACTAACTTAACAACTGCAGTGATTCACTTAACAACTGTAGCAAGAAAGATCATAAAATGGGGTAAAATTAAGTTAACCGCTGTCTCGCTTAGCAACAGAAATGTTGAGCTCAATTGTGGTCATAAGCCGAGGACTACCTCCAATATTGGTTGTGTCTGAAACCTGCTCATGGAATGAATCCAGCTGCACAACCGTTTCTGTTCGTCTTTAAAAGGATTCTTAAGTGTCGATTTTTAAACGTGCAAGGTTTTGCTCTAATGCTTCCGGTTACATGGAGTATATCAGAAGCAGTAGGCCACGATTTGCATTTTTGCGCTTGGGGCTGCTTTCAACAGGCTGAGGGTGCAGATGTATCCATGAAGACTTTCTCTTGATCTAAGCTCCAGTTCCTTAACAAATGATTGTGCTGCTGGGTCATACACTGTGCTGGTACATGCGTGTCACAATCACCTGAACATTAACCTCTCAGTATCCTTGGAAAGGTTGTCTTACTGCTGGAGGACAGGGTTTTTTCCCCCACCCCCACCCCATATAAAATGTTTTTTAAAGACGTCTTAAGACAGTGTTTCTCAACCTTGGCCGCTGGACGATGTGTGGACTTCAACTCCCAGAATTCCCCAGCCGAGCTGGCTGGGGAATTCTGGGAGTAGAAGTCCACACATTGTCCAGTGGCCAAGATTGAGAAACACTGTCTTAAGACATCTTATTCTTTGCTTTAAGAATAATCAAGTCAGTACGAATTGAAAGCAAAGCATCAGCAGTCAGAAGAAAAAAATAAAACAGATTTTTTTAAAAAGATCAAAAGCTTAGGCAAGTTCTGTCTGGCATATTAATAACAAAATGTTATTACGTAGAATGTCGATGTTCTACATGTTGAAAATGTAGAATGTAGAAAATGTTTTATCTGGCATGTTAATAACAGAAGAACAGGTACATCTTCAGGGGGAGAGTATTGCAGCGCAGTTTGTCCCCAAGCTTTCTGTCTTGGCGGACCGGTTGGGGAGAGGGGAGGGAGGGAGGGGATGGTTCTGGGTGAGCGGCAGGCTCGCCCGTGAGCGTGCGAGTGGCGGGTGTGTGTGCCTTTCGCTCGAGCAAATGGAGCTGTGAATTCGAGCTCTCCCTGCTTGTGAAAGGGGAGTTACACGAGTACCAGCACCCCCCACGCAAATGGAGCTGCGAGTGCAAGCGCCCACCACTCGCTCAAATGGAGCTGCACACGTACACACGCTTGCCCGCCACTTTTGCGGCCCAGTTCTGAATGGGCCACAGCCTGATAGTAGGCCGCAGTTCAGGGGTTGGGAACAGGGGTGGGTTCTACTTATCTTTACTACGGGTTCTCAACGGGCCCGTGCACGCGTGCTTGCTTTGCTCACGCTTGCATGTTTCTGCACATGCGCAGAAGCTTCCTGATGACGTCAGGGTCGATGGGTGGAGCCTCCTGCCGTTTTTTCTACTGGTTCTATAGAACTGGTCCGAATCGGGGGCAACCCACCACTGGTTGTGAACCCCTGTTGTAGCTCAAAAACTGGGTGTCCCTGGAAACTGAATTGTTTTAATTGGGTTGTTTTAAACTTGGGCCAAAATTATTTAATTGTTTTTTAAATTGTTTTTTAAATTTTATATGCTATGTTTTATCTTGCCTGTTCACCGCCCTGAGTCCCACAGGAGAAGGGCAGTATAGAAATAAAATAAAATAAATAAATAAATATAAACAAGGTTGGAAGATACAGGAGAAGCATTTGTGTGTTGTGTCTCTTTTCCGCAATCGTTGTCTTTCGAGTCATTCTCAATATAAATGTGCTAAAAATAGTATAACTCTAACAACACTTCATAACAATCACATTCATTACAGAAACAACAAATTAATCAAGCTAATAACTTTTATAGAATAATCAATTAATAGAGTGATTCTTAATCATTTATTTTAGTGGAATAACCAGCAGGGCTATATTTGCAATTCATTTATAATATCATGTCAGCATTACATTTGCAGCTGCTTGACTCAAAGTTGCAAAAGAGTACTCTACCATAAAAAAAGGTCATTTGATTCAGAGGGCCTAAGAAAGTTTATTTCCCACTTGAGAGGGTTTCTGTGAAATCGGAGAAATCCATTATTATGCTCTTACTTTGTTTGTGAGGTTGTAATGCTGTCTTTTCCCCCCAAGAAATGTTTCTTCATCTGATTTTATTGCATAATAAAAACCTTGAGAAATAATAACTATTTATCAATGAAAGGATTTAAGTAAAATAGAGATGGTCCTTGACTTACGACCTTGGAAAATGTGGAAGAGCAGTTTTTAAATTGATTCTAGGTTGACCGATTTGAGAAACATTCAGTTGGGGTGAATTTTCCCTAAAGGACAAGAATGGAAATTATTTTGATTGTCCAGATGGAGATAGGGTGGATTTGATGATGATGATGATGATGATGATGATGGGGACGATGATGATGATGATGATAATAATAATAATAATAATAATAATAATAATAATAATAATACAAAGACAATAAAACACCATATCCAAGAATTTTATAAGATACATCAACAAATTGCAGCTTCCCGCAATAACACCAGCGGAACTGCAAGAAACTGCGCTACTTGGAACATCGTACCTCTTAAGAAGGTACTTGGTTGATATCTAGGACGCTGGCAGCAACCCGTATCAACCATTAGCACCAGTCAATGGTATTTGTGACGCATTTTTGAATGTTCAGTTGACTGAGTTTCATGTTTAATGAATAAAGTAAATAATAATAATAAAGCGAAGACAATAAAACTAAATGTCTACCCCACAGTCTTCAGTCTAGCAGAGGGAGCTGGTTACCCAAAAGAGAGTCAGTAGACAGCTATCAGCAAACCTAACAAGAGTGGAGAAACAGGTTCGATTTACCACAAGGTAATTCACAGTTCTTACCTGTGTTTGGTTGGTTACGCTCTTTTGCCCACCCTGTTCTAGGCGTCTCTTGAGTCGCTTCATCTCTCAAGAGCCCTCCCCAGGGCTGTAGGAGATCTGAGGCCACAGTGAATCCACAGGACCATCGCTGTATCCAGGGTTCCTTGCCTTGTGCTAGAACAAGGGCCTCTGCTGAACCCTGTACCAGAAAATTCCTGAACTCCATCTAAAAATCGCATTAGGTCCATCAAGTCACCTGGGATGGACCCCACTGAATAGGTCCCACTCCTTGCACAGGGTGGGAGATATAGAGAACTCTAAGGCCAAGCGGGAGTGATAACACCCCTGAATACGTTGTCATCTGGGGATGGTGAAAAATCCACCAAAACATCTGGAAGGCTCCAGATTATGGCAAGCTATAAGAGCAGGAGGAGGTACAATTGCTCAGCTGTTAAAGGCGATGAGCTTGTGAGATTTCCAGCTGACAACCCAGGTTCGAGACCCGAGTGCTGCATGATGGGGTGAGCTCCTGTTCCTTGCTCTAGCTCCTGCCCACCTAGCAGTTTGAAAGCATGCAAATGTGAGTTGATCAATAGGTACCACTTCGGTGGGAAGGGAACAGTGTTCCATGCACCTTTGGCAAATAGTCATGCTGGCCACATGACATGACCATGGAAATGTCTTCAGACAATGCTGGCTCCCTTGGGTAAGAAACAGAGATCTGCTCTCCCCCACCGCCCCCCAAGTCAGACGCAACTGGATAAGGAAATCTTTACTTTTATAAAAGCAAGAACCAATGGTAGGTGAGGAATAACCTTAAATATTATATTTGCTCATGAAATACACTACGGAACTTTATCCTAAACAACTTAAGCGAATAGAAAAGGCGTAAATGAGCTTTGAAATGTCACTTCTCTGACTCAAGATTTATATATAGGACCCCCGCTGGAGAATATGGGTATATAATTCCCAACATGACTAAAATATCCATATAATTAGTATTTTGAATCTATTTATGCAATCACTGAAGTCTTTAACATAAGAGTAGCCTAAAAATAAATTCAAATACTTATTCAAATGCTGGTGCATCATTTTGCAAGAAAGTCTGTAGTTTTGGGCAATTTGTGATTTCATTCTTAGGACCACTAACCTGGACAGAAATTTCCTGGAGTATAGTAATTTACTGTGAGCTTGCACATATAATGGATGGATTTTATCTATTTATTTGTATCCCACCTTTATTATTTTTACACATTAAAACTCAAGGTGGCAAACATATCCAACACACTTTCCTCCTCCTGTTTTCCCCACAAAAACAATCCTGTGAGGTAAGTTGTATCGAGAGTGACTGACCCAAAGTCATCTAGCTGGCTAAGAAGGGACTTGAACTCAGATCTTCTGCTTTCTAGCTTTGTGCCTTAACCACTAAACTAAATCAGCTCTCCTTTCATTTCAGCAGTTGCCCTTTCAGTTCCAAGTCCTTATCAATAAAGTATAATATAAAAGTATAATTCTAATCAGATACTGGAATCTGTTTCTTGATCTGGCCTACCTGGATGGGCTGACAGCTTTCTCATTGTTCAGAGCAGGGGTCTCCAACCTTGGCAACTTTAAGACTTGTGGACTTCAACTCCAGAATTCCTCAGCCAGCTTTGCCCAAAATTCCCCAGCCAGCTTTGCTGGCTGAGGAATTCTGGAAATTGAAATCCACAAGTCTTAAAGTTGCCAAGATTGGAGACCCCTGATTCAGAGGTCAGCTGCTTTTTTAAATAAAAAAAATAACAACTCCCCCCAACACCCACTGTTTCATCCACAGAGTTACAGCCAGAATGAACATTTTTGAAAGTCTTGTTGCCTATAAACCTCTTTCTGATATCTCTTTCCCACCCTCCCAAAATCCTTCATGCTTTATAAATTTAAAAAATTGGGGGGGGGGGGGGGTTTCCACTGAAACCTGGATAAAATTCCTCTGATGGTCATGTAGAACCCAGCTTAGCTGTAAAAAAAAAATCCTACGTAATATTTTCTGTCTTCGTCTCTCACAGCTTAATCTACCCTGCAGGGCTGTCGTAAACCAGAACTGCCTTTTTTTTTTTTTTGCAGTGGGGTAAAGCAGGTGTGAGAAGCGTAAGACATAAAAATAACTGATTCACAGAAGTATTTCCACAGAGCTTCTGTCTCCCTCAAAAAGAGATACATCAGCAAATGTTTGTTTTGATTCCTGACAAATAAATAAGGAATTTAAGTGTCTAAGATAACATGTAATCTCTCTCTCTCTCTCTTCCCCCCCTCCCGTTTACCACTGATGTGTGTCTTCCCCAGACACAACTGATGCTTAATAGATTCAAAGGCTGGCAGGCGGGTGGAAAAACCGACTGCAAACAAGACAGTCTGCTCTTGAGTTTGACGACGGCTGATCAGGAATGAATTTGAAAATGGCCTTGATCAAAACCCAGTACAATCCTCTTCTCTTCCCTTCCCTTCCCTTCCCTTCCCTTCCCTTCCCTTCCCTTCCCTTCCCTCCCCTCCCCTCCCCTCCCCTCCCCCTCCCCCTCCCCCTCCCCCTCCCCCTCCCCCTCCCCCTCCTCCTCCTCCTCCTCCTCTTCCTCCTCCTCGGAAGCACCCAGCCTACTAGGGAGTGGAATCAATTAGCCTGGAATTACTGCACAAACGTTTAATGTGTATGCTGCCCAGAGTCACTTTGTGGTGTAATGGGAGGAAAATTAATTTAAAAAATAAAATAAAATAAAATAAAATAAAATAAAATAAAATAAAATAAAATAAAATAAAATAAAATAAAATAAAATAAAATAAAATAATAAAATAAAATAAAATAAAATAAAATAAAATAAAATAAAATAAAATAATAAAATAAAATAAAATAAAATAAAATTAATATAATATAATATAATATAATATAATATAATATAATATAATATAATATAATATAATATAATATAATATAATATAATATAATATAATATAATATAATAATATAATATAATATAATATAATATAATATAATATAATATAATATAATATAATTAATAAAATAAAATAAAATAACACCCCCAAAGTTCTGTGGACCCTTATCTATTTATTCCCAAGATTAGGCTGCCAGACTGGGGAAGATTCCTGTATTATAGGCAGAATTTAATAAAGTAGTTAGTTTGAACTTTGCATGTGTGGCTTTGGTTGTTCACACCTGATACCCACCCCCTCCTCCTCCTCTCCCCCCCGCCTCTTCCCCAGGATGTCCTCCTTTTATTTCAATAGACCCTTTGGTGGAGGCCGCCGTTTCTCTCACTTTGCGCCTTGTTTTTCGAGTTTAGTAAATGCAGCTAGGAAATACTGAAGGTTTCCACTGTTATCCTCGAGAAGGTTATTAATTCCATCAGCTTCCTTGCTGGACATCTAGAGGTCGATCTAGAAAACAGAGCTTAATTATTTGCAAAACCTTGAATGAATAGAAAGCTCTAATGGCCTTTTCTCACTGGAGAATTAAAGTTCTCTCCATCCATCCTCGAGTCAGCAGAAAACTATAAAGCGGTATGAAACCTGCCATCCCTATTGCTGATCCCTATCTTGCCTTGGGTTCTCCTTGTTCCCAATCAGTTCCTTTGATCCATAGTAAGCTGATGAGGCCAATAGATTTTGCACACCTTGAGACTGCCCTTGGATGGTGTGGAAATTAAGGGAAAAACACCGCTAAGCTCAGGGTTTCTTATGGCGAGCTCCTTCGAGGGCTGGGTGTGCTGAAGGATAAGATTTTGCTAGGACATAATCAGGGCTACGGTTAGGTCCAAGAGGGGAAACCCATCTGCCCATTTGAGCATAGCTACTTAGGACATGGGTGTTAAACTCAAGGGCCGCAGGCCGGATTCGACCCGAGGGGTGCTTAGATCTGGCCCGCGGGGTCGTCCCAGAAACAGCGAAGAACCGGCCCACGGGGTCTCTGCCAGCGAAAACAGAGCTCAGGAGGGCCGCGTGCAGTCCTCCCAGGCTCCGTTTTCAGCTATGATGGCCTCCTGAAGCCCTCTCCCAGCAAAAATGGATCTTGGGGGGCCCGAGCTCCATTTTCTCTGACAGAGGGCTACAGGAGGCCATCGTGGCTGAAAACAGGGCGTTTCCCCCCCCCCCCCCTCGGCTCCATTTTTGCTGGCAGAGTGCTTGGGCCACCATAGGCACCCCTGACACAAGTAATGTCAAGCTGGCCAAGCCCACCCTGGCCATGCACCATCATAACTTAAAATGGTTGTAGGTTGAGGACTCTCCGTAGTGTTGTACACTTGCACAAGTTTGGATCCCTGCAGACCTACAAATGAGGGTAAAATTATAGTATAATGCCTTTTAAATCTTCTTTGAATTCTTGATAGAAGATTCAGGTTAATCTCTTAGGGGGAGGATGATGATGATGATGATGATGATGATGATGTTGATGATTGTTAATCTTCAATTCAATTCAATTCACATTCTGGAACCAGTAAAAACATAACAGTTTGTATCATCATCATCTTCATTATTATTATGTCCTTTATTCATTAAACATGAAACTCAGTCAACTGATCATTTAAAAATGTGTCACAAACACAACTGATTGGTGCTAATGGTTGATACGGGTTGCTGCCAGTGTCCTAGGTATCAACCAAGTATCTTCTTAAAATATATGATGTTCTGAGTAGTGTAGGTTTTTTTGCAGTTCCGCTGGTGTTATTGCAGGAAGCTGCAATTTTTTGATGTGTTTTGTAAAATTCTTGGACATGGTACCAAGTGCCCCGATGACAATGGGTATCACTGTTACATGTTTCATCCATAGCCATGTAGTTTCGATGGCCAAGTCACAATATTTCGTGATTTTTTCCAGTTCTTTTTCTTCAACTCTGGCGTCTCCTGGTACAGTGATGTCAATAAACTGTACACTTCGGCCCTCAACAACTGTGATATCTGGCGTGTTGTGTTCCAAATGACAATCTGTCTGTATTTGAAAGATGGATTGTTGTTACTACTACTACTACTACTACTACTACTACTACTATTCACAATATATATTTAAATTAGTATGCGTTAGATATTTCTGCAGATGCTTAAGTTTTAAGAAACCTCTTCAACTTTCCTGACTTGATGAAGTGAAGCTGGTAGAGTTAGAAACTTCTTACTTTTGTGTGTGTGTGTGTCTTTGTTTGTAATCCTAGAGGTAGCACAAAACAAATGACTGCTGAGCACTGCCATGAATTTACTGTGAAAGCTTCAAAATACCTGACCTTGGCATTCTGGATATTATATCAGAGTGATATACTTGTCTTTGCAGGAGGGAACATGAAAGAGTTTGGATCGCGCTAAGCACAAAAGACGGGAAAGCTGCAGTTGTCAATTGTCAGTTGTATTTCGCCTTGTCATTTGTTTGGAGTAGTGCCAAAAGAGTGCTTTTTCCAGTGATAACAGTACTTTTTCAAATGCACTTGTAGGCTCAAATGAAAGTTGGGTGATTATCTCAAGATAGGGAGAACATTTTGTTTAAGAACCTACACTTGGCCAGAGTTTTAAGACAGAAATCGCAGGAGATTTTTTTTTTTTTTAAAGGTAATAAGAACTGAAGATCTTTGCATTGGAAATAAGCTTACGGACATCTTATCTTTTTATGCATTGAAACTGATGGGGTGTGTACATGATTAATGTCTTACAAAAGAGGAGAGAGCAGTTAGTTCAACATAGGTTTGTTGCCAGCTAGGCAGAAAATCATAGGTCAGTTTCAAGGATCTTAGTGTTGACCATCATAACTAACTCAACTACAGTAAATGAGAGTTGACTATCCCCATATAACTTCTTGACCTTGAGAGCTCTTTTCGTCAATCTAACTATTCTCCTTTATAAAATGTCTCTCCCCCCCCCCCCCAAGACTTTTATGTAAAAGAAAGCCGGAATCTTAACAAGTTGTCCGTAACTGCTGAATAATTCTAGGCATAGTTGGGCACTGTATAAGGAGAGAGGATCCTTAAATGAGCTCTCTCAGAACCTCATCATTATCTCCCCATTTGGAATGGATCATCAAGAAGGTGAAGAAGTTTGAAAAGTGTTTCTTGATACGGAATCTTATAGAAACCAAAAGACACCAAGGAAGCATTTTGTAGCCAGTGTAAAGAATAGAGTAGAGTAGAGTAGAGTAGAGTAGAGTAGAGTAGAGTAGAGTAGAGTAGAGAAGAGTTGAGTTGGAAGGGGCCTTTGGGGTCTTCTAGTCCAACCCCCTGTCTAGGCAGGAAACCCTATACCACTTCAGACAAATGGTTATCCAACATCTTCTTAAAAACTTCCAGTGTTGGAGCATTCACAACTTCTGGAGGCAAGATGTTCCACTGGTTAATTGTTCTAACTGTCAGGAAATTTCTCATTAGTTCTAAGTTGCTTCTCTCCTGGATTAGTTTCCACCCATTGCTTCTTGTCCTGCCCTCAGGTGCTTTGGAGAATAGCTTGACTCCCTCTTCTTTGTGGCAGCCCCTGAGATAGTAGAAGACTGCTGTCATGTCTCCCCTAGTCCTTCTTTTCATTAAGCTAGACATACCCAGTTCCTGCAACTGTTCTTCATATGTTTTAGCCTCCAGTCTCCTAATCATCTTTGTTGCTCTTCTCTGCACTCTTTCTAGAGTCTCCACATCTTTTTTACATCGTGGCGACCAAAACTGAATGCAGTATTCCAAGTGTGGCCTTACCAAGGCATTATAAAGTGGTATTAACACTTCATGTGATGTTGATTCTATCCGTCTGTTTATGCAATATGTTTATGCAATATGAGTCAGTTGCCAGGCATCTGAATTTTGATCACGTGACCATGAGGATGCTGCAATGGTTGTAAGTATAAAAAATGGTCATGCCACTTTTTTTTAGTGCCATTGTAACTTTGGACACTAAATGAATGGTTGTAAGTCGAGGACTATCTCTATATTGGTTCCACACTTGAAGGCAAATGTGCTTTCTACAATTCACCTTGGCTTCCTAATAAATCTTCTTAATCCGAGCTCAGAGACAACCTTTCCTTAGCTTTTCTTTTCTAATCCTGATTGTCACTGATAAGATCTGACAACTGTGTTCATTGTGAATTGTTGTTCATAAACATGTTAGCCTTCCTCCCTCCCTCCCTACTGTTTTCCTTCCTTCCTTCCTTCCTTCCTTCCTTCCTTCCTTCCTTCCTTCCTTCCTTCCTTCCTCCCTCCCTCCCTCCCTCCCTCCCTCCCTCCCTCCCTCCATTATTTCTAGGCATCAAACTCCAAAACAAATTTGGATAGCTTCAAAATGAAATAAGTAAAAAAAAAATGCCTCATAAAAAAACCCAATAATTTTCACTCCTAATCATACCCCATCCAGACAAATATTGCCTTGGAAAGCCCTGACACTAGCCCAAGGCCTCAAGGAACATCCAAGTTTTTAAAGCTTGTGTGAAGGTGTGTTGGTGGGCGAGGACCATACATATCTCCATGGACAGTGCACTTCCTAGTCCACTTTGCTAACCCTGCTTAATGGGATACAAAGGAAGCTCATTTCAAGATGAAGATAGGAGTGGGAGAAGTAACCAAACTGGGCATGTTTCATGACAGTGAGGTCATGCTTTCGGTTGTTATTTGAAACCACCGTGGGTTTTCAAAAGCTAAGATTGTAACTTGTTTGTCATCCATGAAAGAAGTCTAATTCCATGTAGTTTTCTTTGGTGTCCTCCAGATGTATTTGAGCTACCAATCTGACAAACACCCCCCCCCCCCCAAACATCATGCCGTCTATTGTTATGGATCAAGGGTCTCCGACCTCGGCCACTTTAAGACATGCTGGCTGAGCAATTCTGGGAGTTAAAGTCCACAAGTCTTAAAGTGGCCAAGGTTGAAGACCCCTACTATGGACCACACTAGTTGTGGGCCAGGGGTGAAATCCAGCAGGTTCTGACAGGTTCTGGAGAACCGGTAGCGGAATTTTTTTTTTTTAAAAAAAACAAAACTTTATTAGACATATAAAAAATAAAATATTATACCATGTATATATAAGACACATATATATTAATACAGACGACAATACATAAAAAGAAAGAATGACTTTGGTCACATGTTCATTATCTTATTAACGGTGCATATTTGTTAATTGTTATTATCATATAAAATTTTACATATACTCTCATTTCTACGAGTTATCCAATCATACCATTTATTCCACGCTATATAACATTTTGAGTCTACCTTATCCTTCATTTCAAATGTTAGTTTGTCCATTTCCGCACAGTTATAGATTTTTTGGATTATCAGTTGATCTGTTGGCAGTTGATCAGTTTTCCAATATTGGGCGAGCGCCAATCTGGCTGCAGTGACTATATGTAATATTATATACGGTAGCGGAAATTTTGAGTAGTTCAGAGAACCGGTAGCAGAAATTTTGAGTAGTTTGGAGAACCGGCAAATACCACCTCTGGCTGGCCCCAGAGTGGGGTGGGAATGGAGATTTTGCAATATCCTTCCCCCAGGAGTGGGGAGGGAATGGAGATTTTGCAATATCCTTCCCCTGCCACGCCCACCAAGCCACACCACCAAGCCACACCATGCGCACCAAAGCCATGTCCACACAACCGATAGTAAAAAAATTGGATTTTACCACTATTGTGGGCCCTATTCTGGCCAATTCAGGAAATTTATGAGTGCACTAATGTGCACGTAAGAATTTGGGAGTTGAAAGTTGTACCTGAGTGCAATAGAGGAGATACAAGTAGCTGGTTGCATTTTCCCAGTGAGGTTTCTACAGTAGAAATGGCATGGCCTGTATAGGGAAAGGGTAAAAATCTTACAGATCTGGAGTCCATAAGCATCTTGAAAATCGCCTCCATACAACTCTCAGTCATTTTTCTCTAGTGTTTCTGTTCTTTTTGACATTTTTGGAGGGGGGGTGGAAGGTTACTAATAGAGATTTGGGATCTCGCAATTTGTCCAGTATTACATTGATGGGGTCTTGAGTTATGCTTTCCAACTAATAGCCTGCCTTCTCTGGCCATGCGGTGGGACATTCAAATCTCTCAAAGTTCTGAAGACAGTTTCAAATCAGATTTGACAGTTGGTTGGTGTATAGAATTGTGGCCATTGGGGGAAAAAAAAAAAAGCTTTTCTTGGTTGAGCAGTGGCACCATTCTTGCTTAAGACCCGCACGAGCATTCAAGAAATGGAGTGGAGAATTGGCAGACAAGGGTGAATTTGATGAATGAGCTGGACTCCCTGTTTGCTTGCTTGTTTGTTTTATTTATCACATATAGCAACTGCCCAGCTCCCTCACAGAGGGACTCTGGGCAGCGGAACAAATAAAATGTTAAAAACATATAAAATGTTCAAGGTGTAAAAACTGAATATAAACAATTAAAATAGGGCAAGAGTAGTTTAAAATGTGACATTAAAAAGTTCATCAAAAGTTAACTTGGGGTAGTGGTAAAATTACAAAGGGTTTTTTGGGGGTTTTTTTGGTGGTAGCCAGAAGACAAACTCATATAGAGCCTTGATGGTGCAGCAGATTGCTGTTATGTAGCACTTAGCTGCCAGCTGCCTGCAATTAGTGCAAGTTCAAATCTCACCAGGCTCAAGGTTGACTTAGCCTTCCATCCTTCCGAGGTAGGTAAATCCAACCCGGATTGTGGGGGCAATAAGCTGACTTTGTAGAAACACTGCTTATGGGGGACCAAAAGCCCTAATAAGCAGGTATATACAAAAGAATGAAGGCTGTTGCTATAAGTGCATTGTAAGCCGTCCTGAGTCAAATAGTCAAGTCAAAAGAAAGGAAACACCAAAGTTACAGTGATAGTTACATCATCAGTCACAAAAAAATGTAGTTTGATAGTGCAGCCGTTGATAGAGTAGAATATTTGTAGTTCAGGGTTGAACCGAAGGGGGCCTTGGTGCTCTCTGAGCTTGGTGGTTTTCTTGCAGATGTTTCATTACCAAATTAGGTAACATCATCAGTGCAGCCATTATTTCATTATAGGTAGTCCTCGACTTTCAACAGTCCATTTAGTGACCGTTCAAAGTTACAACAGCATTGAAAGAAGTGATTTACGATCGTTTTTCACGCTTACAATCGTTGAGCATCCCAATCAGTCAGAGGTGGGTTTCAACAGGTTCTGACCAGTTCTGGAGAACCGGTAGCGGAAATTTTGAGTAGTTTGGAGAACCGGTAAATACCACCTCTGACTGGCCCCGCCCCCATCTATTCTCTGCTTCCCGAGTCCTAGCTGATTGGGAGGAAATGGGGATTTTGCAGTAACCTTCCCCTGGAGTGGGGAGGGAATGGAGATCTTACAGTATCCTTCCCCTGCCACGCCCACCAAGCCATGCCATGACACACCAAGCCACACCCACAGAATTGGTAGTAAAAATTTTTGAATCCCATCACTGCTATGGGTACATGGTCAAAATTCAGCCCCTTGGCAACTGATTCCTATTTATGACGGTTGCAGGGTCCCGGGGTCATGTGATCCCCTTTCGCGACCTTCCGACAAGCAAGTCAGTGGGGAAGCCAGATTCACTTAACAACCCTGCTTTTAACGTTACAATTGCAGGGATTCACTTAACAACTGTGGCAGGAAAGGGGGTAAAAAGGGGCCAAATTTAAGAACCATCTCACTTAGTAACAGAAGTGTTGGGCTCAATTGTGGTCTTAAGTCAAGGACTACCTGTAGTAGCTGTGTACATGGGATGTGATTTTGAGAAGTGTACGAGTAAGGCCACTCCATGTAAGCCTTTCATGCAAATGTTGGGTGAGGTTACAGGAAGAGAAGCAGCGTTTTTGGGAGGGAGGCAGGACAGCGAAGCCGATTCGGTTTCTTTTGAGAACTCTGAAACAAATTATTTTTAGCGCATTGATGGTAAGCACTGAATGACAATTACTTTCCTCCCTTGAGCAACTGTTACCCATCAGCTTTAGTGAAACTAATCTGCAGCCTCCAATATCTATCGAATGGAAAATATCCGTTTTTGGGCTGAAGAGCATATGACAAAAGTAATCTAAACCATCCTACAAAAATAAATAAGTCTGTCTTTATAAATATCCTTTAAATTGAGCGATGCGATGGCACTGGCGGAGCTGTTGAAATGCATTTCATACTTCCAGTTATCGCTGGATGTATGGGGTGCTACAGCTGGGTTTCTTTTTTTCCCCTCATTCACCCATTTTCACATTTCTTTGAAGATTTAAAATGAAATGGTTGGTAGATCAAGGCGGGTGATGCTTGTCCCATGTTATGTTTTGCTGATTTGTTTGAAAAAAAAAATGACAATAACAAAAGTTCTCGTTCGTGAACCAGTCCCAACTACAGGGAATCCTCGTTTGGTGACCACAGCTGAGAGCAGAAACTCAGTTGCAAAGTGAATTGGTGATGAAGTGAAATTGTGATTGTGCTTATGGTCTTGACTTAAGCTTTCTTTGCCTTCACAGACAGTTCTGTGGGCTTGGCTTGGTAGGTGTAGTGTGGCTTGGTGGGCGTGGCTTGGTGGGTGTGGCAGAGGAAGGATACTGCAAAGTCTCTATTCCCATCCCACTCCAGGGGAAGGATACTGCAAAATCCCCATTCCCTCCCCACTCCAGGGGAAGGATATTGCAAAATCTCCATTCCCACCCCACTCTTGGACCAGCCAGAGGTGGTATTTGCCGGTTCTCTGAACTGCTCAAAATTTCCGCTACCGGTTCCCCAGAACCTGTCAGTACCCACTGGATTTCACCCCTGAAGCAGACAATTCCTCTGTAGTGCACAATACATACCGTATTTTTCAGAATATAAGACGCACCTTTTTCCCCAAAAAAAGAGGGTGAAAATCTGGGTGCATCTAATACTCCGAATGTAGCCCGGCCCAGCTTCTCAAACAGAGGTTTTAGAGGCTGAAAAAAGCATCAGAAATGAAGCTTCAGAAAAGAAGCCCCCAAACAGAGCTTCACAGGCTTTTTTTCTGAAGCTCTGTTTCGGAGGCTTTCAGAGGCAAGAAAAAAAGTTTTTCCTGAAATGAAGTTTCAGAAGTTTCAGAGGCAGAAAAAAAAACCAAAAAAAAAAAAAAAAAACCAAGGCACAGAGGTCACAACCAAGGAACCTGTTGCTAAAATTCACCTCTGGGAACAGCTGATTCGGGAGGCCGATCCACCTGCCAATCAGCTTTTTTCTTATTTTCCTCCCCAAAAACTAAGGTGCGTCTTATACTCTGGTGGGTCTTATACTCTGAAAAATACGGTATTTTTAAAAAGATCAAATTAATTAGTAGGCTATCCCCAATAAATCTTTTAAAGTGTTTTACCTAGGACTTACTGTTTCCTACTGGTCCTAGTTCTTTCCTTGTATTCATTCTGTATTGCTACGGCACCTCAAAATGGAGGACTGTAGGTCAGCTTGCAGCAATGGGGTGGCACAAAATGTGCCTCTCCCCACGGAAGGCAGATAATACATTACGCACAACCTTTAGCAGAATGATAAATTGCTTCTTTATCTGGCTGTTGTCTAGGGAGATCCACTGCGGAGAATTGAAAGAGATGTTTCACACCACCAGCTAACATTTTTTTTGGAAGTGAACCAAAACCCACAGTTTGGACTTGAAATGTATTTAACAGTGTGCCCTGCATAATGGTATCTCTCCCTGGAAGCTTAAAGAGGGAAGTGGGAGATTAGTCATCTCAAAACTTAACTATCTGTGTTCACACAGAGAAGGGGGGGGGGGAAGGTGGGAGAGAGAGAGATGGCTCAGTTTTGAGGGAAGCATAATTAATGTGGTGTTTTATTCGTTTAAAATATATTATTGGTTGCTGTTCCATTAAAAGTACTCAGGGTGATGTACATCAATTTTAGAAACAATAACATTAATTATTATTCATTAATATTCATTATTAACAGTCCATACTTATTAATAGGGACGTGGTGGCTCAGTGGATAAGGTGCTGAGCTTGTCGATCAAAAGGTCAGCAGTTCAGCGGTTCGAATCCCTAGCACCGCGTAACGGGGTGAGCTCCCGTTACTTGTCCCAGCTTCTGCCAACCTAGCAGTTCGAAAGCACGTAAAAAATGCAAGTAGAAAAATAGGGACCACCTTTGGTGGGAAGGTAACAGTGTTCTTTGCGCCTTTGGCGTTTAGTCATGCCGGCCACATGACCACCGAGATGACTTCGGACAGTGCTGGCTCTTCGGCTTTGAAATGGAGATGAGCACCGCCCCCTAGAGTCGAGAACAACTAGCACATGTGCGCAAGGGGAACCTTTATCTTTTTAATATTCATTATTAACAGTCCATAATTATTAATATAATAATTATATCAATTATATAGAACCATCACCAACAATTTATTAATCAAAAGCAGACATTAAAAAACAAAAACAAAGGTAGTCCTTGATTTACGACCACAAGTGAGCCCAACATTTCTGTTGCTAAATAAGTGAGACGTTTGTTAAGTGAGTTTTGCCCCATTTTATGATTTTTCTTGCCACAGTTGTTAAGTGAATCACTGCAGTTGTTTAGTTAGTAATAGAGTTCTTAACAGACATTTTCATCAGGTGACCATGGGGATGCTGCAATGGTCATAAGTGTGGAAAAAGTAATATTCTTCAGCGCTCTGGAAATATACAACAGAGGTCGGTGGATGGGTGTGTTTAAGGAAATAGGAAATCTCTGTGGCAGTCTTGAGGGGCATTTTATCAATCCCTCATCTGCTGCCCACCTAAAGTAGCCCAGAAATTTTAGCAAATGTCCTTCGAATAGCTTTGCTCATCTTGAATCCTGACATTTCTGATATTAACCAAATTTTCTAATATGCATGAAGGCAGGCACCAGTTTGACAGCCTCAAGTATTTGAATCAAGTATCTAATCATCAGCAAGTATTTTCCTGACAGAACCCCTTTTCAGCGACGTGGGCCTTCAGAACATTTGAATTTGAGCATTTTGCATGGGTGAGTTTCTGATGGAAATCCCCAATGCAAATTTGTTTGCAGGTTTCCATAATCAGTGATGTGGGTTGGGAATATTTTAAAGGGAAAATAAAGTGCTAGAAATTTCTCCCGGAAAAGATTTCACCCCATACCCCAGCTGCCCCCCCCCCCCTTTTTTTTTTACAATATACTTCTGTTTGCATGCTGTGGAAACATGTCGGCTTCGCTCCCTAATTTGCTTTAATGGAATTTCTAGAGTATGTGTACTTTGCAGTAGAATGAGAGCGTCATTATTTAATTCACATTTTTCACATCAGGTTTAAAAACAATTGCAGAACACGGGGAAAATATGTTTATAGAACATCTGCTGTCCATAATCTTGCATCTGGCTGGGTTCACAAAAAGCCGATCAAAAAATTGCAAAACAGTACTGAAGTGTTTGTGTTTAGGGTGGAACTGCCCTCAAATCAGCTTGGACAGAATTGGCCCTAAACGATAAGGATACTTGAATCTTTTTGCATGATGCTGATGTTCTGGCGAAGGTGGTAATCATCACTCTTGACTATTTTATATTGTATGGAGATTCACCACAATATACATCTTTCTTGCTCCATGATTCCAAATAAATAAATAAATAAATAAAAAGAAAAAGACTTCTATTTGTTAAGGTGGTTCTGAAAAGGCTAAATCCTATGATGAATGGCCAAGGAAATTAGGTATATTTAGCTTTACAAGGAGAAGGCTTAGGGGTGACAGCCATCTTCCAATACTTGTAGGGCTGTCACCAAGAAGGGGTCATCTATTCTCCAAAGCACCCGAGGGCAGGAGAAGAAGCAGTGGGTGGAAGCTCCTCAGAGGGAGAATCCAACCTGGAAATAAGGAGGAATTTCCTGACACTGAGAACAGTTCATCAGTGGAAAGGCTTATCTCCAGGGCTGAGATTCAGCTGGTTCGGACCAGTTCAGGCAAACCGGATGTTAATTTTAATTTGATTTGCTGAATCGGTAGTTGCTGACACCCCCCCCCCCCAGGAGTCTCCACGCGGCCCGTTTTGGAGCTAGGTAAGGGGAGGCTGTTTTCGCCCTCCTGGAGGCTTGAGGAAAGCCTCTGGAGCCTGGGGAAGGTGAAAACGCCCCCGCGCCCCCATGGTGCAGGAAGATGACTAGGCTACACCCCCATGGCCATGCCCACCCAACAACCAGGCAGTGAAATGGTTGCTATAATTTTTTTTAAAAAAATTTGATTTATATGCCGCCCTTCTCCAGAGACTCAGGGCGGTTTACAATGCGCTAAGCAATAGCCTTCATCCTTTTGTATATTTATACAAAGTCAGCTTATTGCCCCCACAACTGGGTCCTATAATTTTTCAGTCCCACCCCTGTTTATCTCCTGGAGTTGGGAGTGCTCCATTGCTGGAGGTTTTCAGGAAAGGATTGGACAACCATTTGTCTGGTATGGTATAAGTACAGCTAGTCCTCAACTTACAACCATTTGTTTAGTGACCAATCAAAGTTACAACAGCTCTGAAAAAAGTGGCTCATGACCATTTTACAACCATTGCAGCATCTCCATGGTAATGTGATCAAAATTTGGACTCCTGGCAACCGAGTCCATATTTATGACGGTTGCAGTGTCCTAGGATCATGTGATTATCTTTTGTGTCCTTCTGACAAAAACAAAGCCAAGAGGGGAAGCCAGCTTTACTTAACAACCGTGTTGCTAAATTAACTGCTGCAGTGATTCACTTAAGAACGGCAGCAAGAAAAATTGTAAAATGGGGCAGACGTCACTTAACAACTGTCTTGCTTAACAACAGAAACTTTTGGGCTCAGTTATGGTCGTACGTTGAGGACTGCCTGTAGTCCTGCCTTGGGCGGTATGTGTGAGTGTGTGTGTGTGTTGGACTAGACTAGAGGAGTCCAAATTCCCTTCCAGCCAAATGATTCTATGATTGTATTAAAAAGTAGTGGAATGGTTTGAGGCAGAGTTTCTCAACTTTGGCCACTTTTAAGACCTGTGGACTTTCAACTCTCAGAGCTGGCTGGGGAATTCTGGAAGTTGAAGTCCACAGATCTTAAAGTGCCCAAGGTTGAGAAACAGTGATTTGAGGGTCTAACCAGGTGCGGAAGAGCAGCTTCCTTACCTTGGTTCCTTTGCAGTACATTAATCTATAGAGCGCCCTGTGTAGCTTGGAGGAGGGATATTGAGTAGAAACTAATTAATAACACCCCGTGTCTTGGAAGATGGGAATTGCTCAGTTTTTGTGAAAACGTTTGGCCTTTTTGTGTTTGCCTGTTCTTCAGCCGTTCCAAATCTGTTGTTTGCGTGTGATATTTAATTCAAAGGTTATTTTATATTTATGCATCTCAGCAACTTTACTCCGTAAGTGTTAACAATACAGCTGGCTGGAAGTGGTATTCCTATTAGCTTTTGATGTTGTCAGCTTTCCAGAAGGTGACTTTTTCCTACATAATATTGCGGGTTGTTTGTTTTGTTTTGTTTTGTTTATTTTTATTTTTTTGCGTGTGGGCTTAAGGCTACGGAGGCTTCCCTCATGACATGGCAAGGAAGCAAAAACAGGCGTTGCTCAGATTTGCCATTAATCTTGTAAAAATGTCAAAAGGAATCATGAAAATTAGATCCTTTCCCCCCCACCCCCCCGGAGACCCTAAATCCCAGAAGATTCCCATTCGTGAACTTAAAGATTTTGTTCCTTCCATGCTAAAGTCCTAGTATCTCCTAGTAGAAATAAAATTAATAAATAATAAAATCTCAGCCAAGTTGCTTTCACGGTTACTTGCACCAATGGGTTGAGGTCTAAAATGAAGGAATGTCAAACCCAACGGTGGTGAACATTTGACTCCAGGTAGTCCTACGGCTTGCAAGCCTTCGTTTTGTGACCTTGAAAGTTGAAAAAAGTGACTTACAACCAGTGCAGATTTCTGACAATGTAATCAAAGTTTGGATGTTTGGCAACTAGCTTGCATTTACAACAGTTGCAGTGTCCTGGAATCATGTGATACCGGCAGGGGTGGGCTGCTGGGGGTTCACAGGGGTTTGGGAAAACCTCTAGCTAAGATTCTGTGCAGTTCAGAGAACCCCCAAATCCCACTCCTGGCTGGCCCCGCCCACCCCTCCCCTCCACTTCCAGGAGTCCCCAAGTGGCTTGTTTTGGATGCAGGTAAGTGCAGGGCCCGTGCGGAGGCTCGGGGAGGGCAAAAAACGGGCCTACCGGAAGTTTGGGAAACGTCTCCGGAGTCTGGGGAGGCCGTTTTCGCTCTCCTGGAGGCTTGGGGAAAGCCTCCGGAGGCCAGGGATGGCAAAAACGCCCCCCCCCCATGGTGCAGGAGGCCGACTAGGCCCGTGATGGCGAACCTGTGGCATAGGTGCCACAGGTGGCACGCGGAGCCATATCGGTGGGCATGTGAGCTCAGCTCCAACACACATGCGTGCGCCAGCCAGCTGATTTTCGGGCCTTCTGGGCCCACCAGAAGTCAGGAAACACACTGTTTCTGGCCTCCGGAGGGCCTCAGGGTGTGTGTGAAGAAGGCTGTTTTTGCCCTCCCCAGGCTCCTAGAAAGGCTCTGGAGCCTGGGGAGAGCAAAAAATGGGCCTACCAGGCCCACCGTGCCATCACATGCCAAAAGCGGGGGGAGCACGGGGGGGTGGGGCGTGCGTGCGTGTGACCCCACCATGCTCCCCCCACTTTTGGCATGCGATGGCAAAAAGGTTACCCATCACTGGACTAGGCCATGCTCATCATGGCCATGTCCACCCAGCAACTGGGCAGAGAACCCCTTGCTAAAAGTTTTGAAGCCCACCCCCGGATACTGGGACCTTGTGATTCGTGATATTCCCAGACGGCTTCCAACAAGCAAAATCAATGGGGGGAAGCCGGATTCACTTAACAACCGAGGGGTTCACTTAAGAGCTGCAGTGATTCGATTAACAACTATAGCCAAAAAAAACCCCAACAACTTGTAAAATTGGGCATTGGTTACTTAACAACCGCTTTGCTTACCAGTGGAAATTCTGGTCCTTGTTGTAGTCAATACGTTGAAGACAACTTGCATTTGAGGCAAATGCAAACACACGGTGGCTGCTCTGGTGAAGATTGCTAAAGGTTCATTCCCTGAAACGCAAGACAGACACACCCTGCCCCAAAATCAGAATGCTTGTAATCTCAGTCAGGAGCCAAATTCTGGGCTAAGGTGCTGGAGGCCCAGCTTGCTTCCTTGTCACGTTGGTGTCCCTGTTGACCTAACTGAGGGGTCACTTTGCTGCTGTCACTTCGGGGAACCTCTTTGGATGAACACGGTGACCCCCTTGCCTAAGTTCTTGGCTAAACACTACAGGTGATCCTCGACTTAACAACACTTCATTTGGTGACAGTGTTCAAAGTTACAACGGCACTGAAAAAAGTGACTTATGGCCGAAACCTTTGCAGCATTCCCTGTGTTCACATGCTCAAAATTCAGACGCTGGGCAGCCGGTTCATATTTATGATGGTTTCAGTGTCTGTGATCCCCTTTTGCAACCTTCTGACAAGCAAAGACAATGGCAAAGCCAGATTCGCTGTGTTATTAACTTAACAACTGCGGTGATTCACTTAACAGCTATATCAAGAAAAGGTCATAAAATGGGGCAAAATTCACTGAACAAATGCCTCACAGAAACTTTGGGCTCAATTGAGGTCGTAAGACAAGGACTACCTGTACTATATTTTCAGGGAGCTTAGAAGTGATCCAATGAAGGTGTGGTTTCTTCTTCCCTCTATCCACAATCCCCTCCCCCCCCCCAAACTCCCATCTCTGGTAAGCAGAGCCTGGAAGACCTTTTGTCAGGGTCCTCTCTTACCTGGCAGTGCATCATGGGTTCAGAAGTTTGCGGCCTGATTCTTGCTGCTCATTCTTTATCACTGATAGGTATTTGGGGGCAGGGCAGGTGGGCTCTGTTTAAGTTGAGTTGTAAGTGTCTGGGGCAGGAGTGTGAAATCCAGCAGGTTCTGACAGGTTCTGGAGAACCGGTAGCAGAAATTTTGAGCAGTTCAGAGAACCAGCAAATATCACTTCTAGCTGGCCCCAGAGTGGGGTGGGAATGGAGATTTTGCAACATCCTCCAGGAGTGGAGAGAGAATGGGGATTTTGCAATATCCTTCCCCTGGAGTGGGGTGGGAATGGAGATTTTGCAGTATCCTTGCCCTGCCACGCCCACCAAGCCACGCCCACCGAGCCATACCACGCCCACCAAGCCACGCCCACAGAACCGGTAGTAAAAAAAAATTGGATTTCACCACTGGTCTGAGGTAAAAGTGGGGCCAAGGATTGGGGGAGTGGGGTCGGAGAAAATGATAACAGCTTGTAAATTCACTTTTTAAATGGCTTTTAAATGGAAGGAGATGCAAGGTAGCCTTGTAGGATCTTGGTTTAGTTTTATCCTTTTTTCCAGACATTAAAAAAAAAAATCAAAGTATTCTCTCTTTTGGCTTTTAATGGTGACTAAAAGCCTAGCAGCTGCATTTCCATGACATGCTAAACATGGTTTATTTTAATCTTGCTTTGGTTTGTTTCTTGCCACTTGGGCTGTTCTGCAAGCAATCCCCCATGGCTAGTTAATAATTCAGCATACTGCGTGAACCCTGAAAATGGGTTAATTTAATAACCAGCATAAGCATACTAGATGAGCTTGGTTTTGGCTCTTTTAAATGGATGTTGCTCTTGTGCACCATGGCTCCCTGTGTCTTCAGTACAGGAAACTCTTCTCTTCCCCAGCTTATTACGTTTAAATCTTTTCAAAACCTTTTGTTTATACAAATCCAGGGAAAGTTGCAATTATATAAGGTTAGCTCATGCCAAGAAACAAAACCTGTTCCTTGTAAGATGCATTTGTATTTTATGATGATTGGATTTTATGCAGGAAGGGCTCCGAGAGTTCTCTGTTATTAAATTCTGGAGAGTTTAAGAAGCTTTTCTGAAATTTCCTGACCAAAGATCTCTTTGATCTTTATGGTTCCAGCCCTTCCTTTTAGAATCTTTCATGTAAGTCTGAGGATGTCTACAGACCTTCAATAAAACACAAGAAGCCCAGAAACGGATAAAGGTTCTCTTTTGCAAATTTCCTCACTATGAATTTTGGTGGATACAACTTTTGGCAGTTCCAATAAAGTTAAAAGATGCTTTTTGTTTTGCTATCTACTGTTTGTTTTTTCACGCTATCCTAGAAGGAGATTGTAGTCACTTTTGAGGGGAATGTTAGTCTGCTGTAAACTTTTCTGGGACTTTTTTCTTAGTGGTGGTCTTTTTGAAAAATCCCCATATTACAGATTGCTAGAAGGGCCAAAGCAATAGTACTTAGACTTATATACCGCTACATAGTGCTTAACGGCCCTCTCTAAGCGGTTTACAGAATCAGCCTCTTGCCCCCAACAATCTGGCTCCTCATTTTACCCACCTCGGAAGGATGGAAGGCTGAGTCAATCTTGAGCCTGGTGAGATTCGATCTGCCAAACTGCTGGTAGCCGGTGATCAGCAGAAGTAGCCTGCAGTACTGCATTCTAAACACTGCGCCACCGTGGCTCATGGTGAAAGAAGAGATGCTGTTAGGTAGTAGCAACATCTGAAGATATCTGAGGAACTATGTCGATCACTTCAGTGAAAAAGGCCTACTGCAGATCCAGTCTGCCAAAGAATTTCAACTGGTGGGGTTCAGGAGAAGAGCCTTTTCTGTTGTGGCCCCGTCTGCGATTCCTGCGTCGGAGGAGGAGAGCACATCTTTCTCCTTCTGTCCTGGCCACTTTTTACAGAGGCACGATTGAGAGCGTTTTAACAAACTGCATCACTGTTTGGCTTGGTGGCAACAGTGCCTCAGATAGAAAGTCCATACAGAGAGTGGTAAGGATAGCCGAGAAGATTATAGGAAGCTCGCTTCCCATTATTCAGGATACTGCTTATAAGTGTTATGTGCTGAGAGCTCGAAGCATTGTTAGAGACCCCACACACCCACTTTATGGTCTGTTCCTGTTGCTCCCCTCTGGGAGGAGTTTTCAAAATATCTATAGCAGGACTATCCGATTCTGTAACAGCTTTGTTCCTTGTGCCATCTGTCTGGTAAACTCACAAGATTCGTTTTTCTCGCCATGTACACATCTATCTATACATCTGAACTAGATTGTGTTGTTTCTCTGGGTCATATAGTATACGTGGGTATATGCATACTTTTTTTGGTCATGTTTATGTAGCATATATTGGAGATGGTAACCATTTGAGAGCTGTATGCAATGACATTTCTTTTTAATGTATGCTGATTAGTGTACATTTAAAGGGATGCAGTGGCTCAGTGGTTAAGACGCTAAGCTTGTCGATCAAAAGATTGGCAGTTCAGCGGTTCAAATCCCTAGTCTGCGTAACGGGCTGAGTTCCTGTTACTTGTCCCAGCTTCTGCCAATCTAGCAGTTCGAAGGCACGTAAAAAATGCAAGTAGAAAAATAGGGACCACCTTTGGTGGGAAGGTAACAGCGTTCCATGCGCCTTTGGCGTTTAGTCATGCCGGCCACATGACCACAGAAACGTCTTCGGACAGCGCTGGCTTTTCGGCTTTGAAACGGAGATGGGCACTGCCCCCTAGAGTCAGGAACGGCTAGCACATATGTGCGAGGGGAACCTTTACCTTTACCTTAAAGTGACAAAGTTATTCTAAGTTCTCTGAAATAATCTCCCACTGGAGGTGAGGTCCACCCTCGCACTCCTGGTCTTCCAGAAGACTCTTAAAACCTGGCTCTGCCAGCTGGCCTGCAACCCCAATAGGGGCACTCTATGTGAAGGTGGGGTAGATGGGGTAGAGAGACGATTTCCACCCGTGTTGGCTGCCATCTAGATTTATAGTTTCTTATACTTCGGTGGGAAGATAACAGCATTCCCTGTGCCTAGGCATATAGTCATGCTGGTCACATGGGGAAACCTTAAACTTTTACCTTCATTTAATTTTCTTAATTTTAATTGTTTTTCTTCTTCTTCTCCTCCTCCTCCTCCTTCTCCTTCTCCTTCTCCTTCTCCTTCTCCTTCTCCTTCTTCTTCTTCTTCTTCCCTATTTATCATTTTGGAAGCTGCCCAGAGTTGCTGCAATGGTTAGATGGGTGGCATATAAATTTAATAAACAAACAGTCCAAAGGCTTTGTGCATCTGGTAGATTTTGTATAGATATGAATAATTGTTAAATAGGCTTCTTGTACCATGTCTCAATTGCAAAAACCTCTCTGGAATTACCGCCTAATCTTTTTAAGTACTCAGCGTGTGCTTCAGAGAAGCGGTTCTCAACGTACGATCAGGGCACCCCTTGGGGTCTCCAAGAGCCTTTCAGAGGGTCCAGTGAAGTCAAATAAATAAACATTTAAAAATGTTTCGGTTTTCATTTCTAATCCGGTAAATATAGACAGCTATCATCCACGTAAACCAAAAGCTCTCGGAAGCCGTAGTGATTTTTAAGAACGTAAAGAACTCCCGAGACCAAAAGGTTTGAGAATGCTGGCTTTAGAATATGAGTGAGCTGGTCAGAAATAACAAGCATAAAGTTTTGGTCTCTGGAACATAAAAATTGTAATCACCATTCCGTCACCAGAAAACATACACTCAAGATCAACCTCGGCTTTTCACAACCCCCTTTTAATAATAACAAGTTTGGAGGTTTTGTGAGCAAACAACATCTCCCAGGGATAGACCCATAAATAATGTGTGCTCTGGAGTTGTCCCTCAAGAAAACTGTTTATGGGGCAATTTGTTGACTTGACTGACTCAATCTGATAACTGTTTTTTTTTTAAAGCATTTTCTTCAGTTCAAATGGTATTGAGACCATAAAGGCAGAAAAACAAGTATTTTCTGGTTCACAGTAACTTGGATTGCTGTAACAAGGTGGCTCCGTAAAGAGAAATCAGAAGAGCCCACTTGCATCACTAATCTCCTTTTGCTAAAATGCCGAGGCTGTTTTGTAAGATATCTTGAAACAAATCTTGATTGTGATTAATGGACATAGAACAGTAATGGGTAAATAGTGTAAAGCCTTCATTTTCGTGAGCTGTTTGCTTAGTTTAACTGTGCCATTAAGAATGGTGTCCAAGCTTCAGAGTGAAAAAAAAGAGAAAGAAAATGCGTGCTTGTGTGTGGGGATTGTTCAGCCAGAAAGTAGGGTGGGAAAGTAATTTATTGGTTTAAAAAGACCTAGTTTTAAGCAGGAGAACTGGGTTTTCTCTTAGTAGGGAACTTGCTGTATCAATAGAAGAGAATATATGTAGCTCAGGGTTTTAGTTCAGTAACACAATCAGTACTACTGAGTGTGGGGTTTGTTCCTTGTTTACATACAGTAGCTTGCCCTGGAGAAGAAGTGTGGATGTATCCTGGTCCACTCCAGCAGCCAGATAAGCATGGATTAACACCAGACAAATAATCAGTGGAAAACAGTACCCTAATCAAGGGACTACCAACAAGACAATCAAGCAGCCAAACAGTAAAGCAACTAACACTACCTTAATCGAGGAACTATCAAAGAGAAGACATATCCCCACCAACACTGGCAGGGCAGGCAGGCAAACTCCACACTGACACTGACAATGTTACCTAGTCAGGTCATGAAAGATCTGTAAACAAACAACGAAGCACAGAGACCACCAAGAACGTAAATATTAAAAAATACTAAGATGTCAGAGACAATTTCCTACTTAGTTTCTTCTTTGAGATACTAATTGTCTATAGCAGTGTTTGTCAACCTCAACAAGTTTAAGATGTGTGGACTTCAGTGCTGGCTGGGGAATTCTGGAAGTTGAAGTCTATTCATCTTAAAGTTGTTAAAGTTAAGAAACACTGATCTATAGGGAAGGAACTCTTAAGGAAGTCATTTTTTTTTTTGTAATTTTAGAGAACCAAATCTCTCTCTTAGCATAATAGGGTTATAGAAATCACTATCCCGAGATCCTGGTGCTCCTAAAAGCTAGTTATGGTGATGAATCATGATCAGTTTCCTATCTTTGTACAATAGTGTAGCAGTAAACAGAGAACCTGGAAGTAGGATTTTGCAAGGTTAGATGCAGATTCATTTTTAAGCCAATAATGTATTATGGAGAGTTAATAAACCCATTTTTATTGGCTTTCATTGAATGTTAAACCAATGCATGTAGTAATGACTTTTAGGAACATGCTAAGCTTCCTTGCATTGAATCCAGCCATTAGTCCGTCTAACCCAGCTTTGACCTTCAGACAGTTGTTGGTGCCCCAGTCACCTCATGGCTTGAGTACTGCCACGTGCTGGAAGCTTCAGCTGATCCAGAATGCAGAGGCATAGGCAGTGATGGACATGCCTCAGTATGCCTCTATTTTATGAGTTGCACTGATTTCCAGTTTGCTTCTGGGTGTGACTCAAACTACTTGTAAAGCTGTCCAAGGCACAGGCCTGATTACTTGGTGTACCACCCATCTCCCATGACACTTATTGTCCATGGAAATTCTCAGTTATCCAGATCATGGTCGTCCCAAAGGTGCTTTTTCAAAAGGCAACTGGACTTTTGTTTTTCCTTGGAGACATTTCGCTTCTCATCCAAGAAGCTTCTTCAGTTCTGATTGAATGGTGGAGGGTGGAAGGATTTAGATTCCTTGCAGTCATCTAGTCGTTGAGAGTCCTTGAGGCCACTTGGAGGTTTATCTGTGCCCTCAGGGTCCCCTGAATAGTGCAAATGGGTGTGGAGCCTTCTTGGAACTGCTGAAAGGATTGTGTTGTAAACAGGAGAGAGGTGGCATCGTATCCCTTCCCATGTAGATGGCCTCTTTGATCCCTCTTTCAAATCAGCGGTCCTAAGGAGCTGATCTCATCTGGAAGAGTTGGCACACTCTCGGTTCCTTCAATTAGGACTCTGGAAGTGCACCTTCTCTACAGCAGCACCTCCCCTCAAGAATGATGTTGCCCCTGACATCTGAATGGCCCCCACTCTGCTTTTCTTTAGAAGACCCCATAAACACCTGGCTTTTCTCCAGGCTTTTGGCAAGAGAGAGCAAGACCCCCTCAGTTGATTCCATCCAGTCGGTTGCCATCTTTTTATGTTTATGGGTTGTATTGCAATGTCTTCGTTTGATTGATTTAAGCTGCCCAGAGTTGTTGGCATCCAGGCAGCATACAAGGAATGATGATGAAGAATAAGAATAAGATGAAGATATTATCATGGAATTATAGATTCCGAGGGGACCTTGTAGTTCTTCTCATCCAGTTCTTAGTCATCATGCACTGGTAAACAATCTCCAGAATCCAGGTCAATCTGCTTTGATCTGAGGGGATAGTAAATTGTAATCCAATGGAGAGTACCAAATTGAGGTCACTGTGGTGTCCTTGATGCTCTCTGAGCTTTGTTGTTTTCTTGCAGACATTTCATCACCCAACTACCATGTTTCCCTGAAAATAAGACCCTGTCTTATATTATATCTTATATTTTTTGAACCCTGAAATAAGCGCTTGGCCTTATTGCCATGCTCTCAAAAGCCCGATTGGGCTTATTATTAGGGAATATCTTATTTTGGGGGAAACAGGGTAGGTAGCATCATCAAAGGTCTCTGTTATAAGAACTATGGGATCCTCTCTCTGAAATATGGGTCTGTTCTCCACCTTTGAGTTGAGCCACACCAAGATCCTAGTAAAACAGGTCTTGAGGCTAAGATCCCCAAAAAGATCTGGTTGCTACACTTTTTAAAATAATTTGAGCCGTTCATGTACAAAGCAGGTGAGCTGCCTCTTCTTTCTTCATCAAACCCATTTATTGTCATCATTCTGCAGTCCCTGCCCTCCAACTGAGTCCCGTTTCAGCCTTTTTCCTTCCGTAATGTTAATCGCCAGGTTCTAATATTGAATGTGAAAGATTTATATTTAAAGTGCTCTCTTAGGAACATATGCTCCTGAGTTGACGTCTGTTGCCAAAACCATGGCAATCCCTCCTTCTATTTGCACCCCTGCTCTTTTCTTTTTCCCCCAGTGTTCACCTGTGCTTTTATTTGCCATTAACTTACAACCCTCTCCGACGATATTAAGTCTATTCCAAACAAACCGCATTGGCAGAAAGCGTGGATGAAGCTCCCCGAACCTCCGAATTTAGGAGCTGGAAGGGTTTTGCTTGAAACCCGCTGCCTCTGTCACTTCTTTAAAAAAATATGTCTTTGCAGCGGGGGCGTGTATGCCGAAGCACAAAGCACAATTAAAATACAGTTATATATTCTCCTAGTTATTAAAGCTTGCATTAACATGACATAAAGTTTTGTCTAGGGACTCCTTTGCTATGGCTCAGGGAGCGTTTCTGTGTGACAGTAATAGGCTCCAGTTAATATACTTGAATGATACTAGAATCGGCGTTCTAAAGGCAGAACAAAAGAGGTTTATTTGAAGCTTGCATCACAAAGGTGGCATTATCACTGCGAACAATCCACTGAGATCGGGGCTTAATTATTGTATCTTGCGTTGCTTCAATATAATAAAGTGAGTTCAGGGGAACCATTCTCTCCGACTCACCCTCCCCTCAGCAAACAAGGCAGCTTAATCTCTAATTGAAGAGCAAAAATACTGAAGAAGCCCTTCCCCAAACACCAGGGGCGTCTCCAGGATGTGGTCAAAAAAGTCAAGATGGCAGCTGCAGTGGTGTGATCGAAGGCCTGGTTGTTGTTTTTTTAAAAGGTAAACGTTCCCCTCGCACATATGTGCTAGTCGTTTCCGGCTCTAGGGGGCGGTGCTCATCTCCCTTTCAAAGCTGAAGAGCCAGCGCTCTCCAAAGACGTCTCCATGGTCATATGGCTGGCATGACTAAACGCCAAAAGCGCACGGAACGCTGTTACCTTCCCACCAAAGGTGGTCCCTATTTTTCTACTTGCATTTTTTACTTGCTTTCGAACTGCTAGGTTGGCAGAAGCTGGGACAAGTCACGGGAGCTCACCCTGTTACGCGGCACTAGGGATTCAAACCTCTGAACTGCCGACCTTTTGATCGACAAGCTTAGCGTCTTAGCCACTGAGCCACTGAGTGTCCCTTGAGTCACTGCGTCCCTATTACTATCACCGGGTCCCTATACTATTTTTTTTTAATGCACCACAAAGCCAGGTGGGGCTTCAATTACACCTTTGGAAGTGCCATTATGACCACAGCTTGGGGACTCCGTGCCAAAGAGTTAAGGTGCTTCCCTTCAGACTTCCAAATTGCTGGGTAGGTGTGCGTCTCGGGGACTGAACTTCTGAGACATCTGCCTGAAGCCGTCTTGGATCTGATGCAACCGTCTGTATCCCGAGGGCGTTGTATAAATTCTGTGAACGCTGCAGGAAGTTAGTACAGTATGTGATACGTTGAGATAATTGCAAGGCTTTGGTTCCTGCTCTCTCTCTCTCCACTTTAAAAGCAGCTGAATCTTTTGCGAGTTTTTTTTTTTTTTAAAATATAAATTTCTTACAAAGCCTCCGATAGGGAAATAGTGTTCTGGGATACCGGGAGAATTTAAAATGGCCATCTTATCCTGTGCAGTGGCACAGTGGTTAGAATGCAGTATTGCAGTTAGAATGCAGTATTGCAGTCTAACTTTGCCAACTGCCAGCAGTTCGATCCTGACCGGCTCAAGTTTGACTTCTGAGATCAGTAAAATGAGGACCCAAATTGTTAGGGGCCATATGCTGACATTTGTAAACCGCTTAGAGAGGGCTGTAAAGCACTTGTAGGGCGTTACTCGGATACACGTGACCTCTGACAAGCTTCCAGAGTCTACAAATTCTGGGTACCCCAGACCACACACCCCCCTTGCCACCTGCCATTTTCCTTTACTTGTTCTGCCTAATCTTGTTGATGTTGCTTCTTGGATGTCTTGAATCATCCTTGCAAAAAACACCACCATCACCACTACCCTGAACCATCTTGCATCTCCTGCTGGTCCATCTTCTCCTCCCATTCTTGTGGGATAAAATTAAGATCTAATTAATTAAGTTTAATTATTGCCCTTCACTTTTTTTACCTTTTTGATCAGTGGTGGGATTCAAATTTTTTTACTACCGGTTTTCTGGGCATGGCTTGGTGGGCGTGGCTTGGTGGGTGTGGCAGGGGAAGGATACTTTAAAATCTCGATTCCCTCCCCACTCCAGGGGAAGGATACTGCAAAATCCCCATTTCCTCCCGATCAGCTGGGACTCGGGAGGCAGAGAATAGATTGGGGGGGGGGGAACCAGTCAGAGGTGGTATTTACTGGTTCTCCAAACTACTCAAAATTTCTGCTACCGGTTCTCCAGAACTGGTCAGAACCTGCTAAATATCACCTGTTTTTGATATAGTCCCACCTGCCTTGTAAGAGAGCCCCTGATATCTCCTTCATTGGCCATCCACTTGAAGAAGCTGCTCATACCTGCTCTTGAGATATGTTCTGGGCCTTTTGATAAATGCAAATGAGGTGAAAGCTCTCATTCACTTATCTCTATTGATTGGGCCTGCAACCAGGAGAGCCTACTTCCATTTAGAGATCTGCCAGAAGATTCTTCTTTTAAGATTATATCAAGCCCTTCTCCTGGATCAGCAGGCTGTGGTGGAAATGAAATGGCAATGGTCTTAAGAGAGTGTTATCTCCCTTGGACAGCTTCCTTAGGTGTAAGACTTCATCTCCCAGAATGTGAGTGGGAGTAATTGTGGGTTGTACTGGCTAAGGAAGTTTGGGAAATGAAGTCCACCCCCTATGGAAGTTAACCAGAGTGGGAAATATTGCAAGATATATCTACTGACCTCCTGATGCCTTCAGGTAGGATGGTGAACGTTGAATGTTTATCAATGGCGAAAGCTCCCTGCAAGTAGAATATTGCAGATACGTCAGGAACCAAGCAGAGTTAGAACCATCATAAATACATGCCAGTTGCCAAGCATCTGAATTTCGATCATGTGATATTGGGGTGCTTCAAGGGTTGTGTGAAAAACGGTCACTTTTTCAGCACCTTGGAACTTTAAAGAGTCACTAAACAAACGGTTGCAAGTCAAGAACTACCTGTGATGTATCTTAAGCATCTACTAGCTATTAGAAAACCTGCTGATACAGACAGACTGAGTTTCTAAATAATGCATTTGCGCTTTTCAAGGACTGCCTTCCTTCCTTCCTTAGCTTAGCAGTCTATGAGCAACCAGACCACTGTGACTCATCCAGTAGAGTGGTACCTCAATACTCATTGTTAATTGATTCCGGGAGGCATGATGAGTGTCAAAAAGAATGAGTACCAAACAATTTTTTTCCCTAAGGAATAATGTAGTGAGTCACAAGGCAGCCGACAATGGTTTGTGCATTGAGTACCAAACAAACAATGAGTACTGGGACAAAATTTTCACGTCAAAATGCATTGAGTACCAAATTCGATGAGTTTCAAAGCAGTTGAATACTAAGGTACCCCTGCAGTTTAAAAATCTGGCTTTGCTACATTTCTGTGTTAGCTTCTTTCAGACCTTCCTAAAATAAACCAGCATTGGTCCAGAACCTGAAATCAGAATAAGCGGTCACCAATTTACAATAGGAGCAAAACTTTTAAATTCCTTCTAGAGTTGTGTGTTGCAACTTGTCTTCCAAACACACAAAGCTGAAGAGCTGGGGCAGAGCAACAGGAGTCTTGCAATCTCTTTTGAGCTTCTGCACTTCTTGGTCTCTTGCGTGCCACAGCTGGATAAGCGAAACAGGTGTTAGCTTGGATCGCCTTCTTCTCGTCTGCTTTCAGTTCACACCTGTAGGTGTAACCGCCTTAAAAGGTTTAATTGCTCTGACAAGCTATGAAGTGAAAAGAACTTGATCTGTGACCTTTGCTTGGGGTGCAGCTAAAGGAATGCTCCTGTCGTGTTGTGCAGATGAATGATACATGGTTTGGAAAACAGCTGGTCTGAGGATAGTTTGTAAAGTGGCACATCATGGCAACAAAAAATGAAGACTATGAAATTTGAGAAGTCTTGATTCTGAACTGAATGAGCTTCACTTTGGGGGATATTGAATGAACAAATGATTTGTAGACTAGCCTAAGGCAGAAGACAAACATGGTGTAACTTTTACCATTGGTTTATTTCTTAGAGCCCTGTGTATTTAAATAGTTGCTCTATACCTTCCTTTCCTTCGTTATAAATTGCTATATTGCTCTAAGAATTCCAAGGACCTATAGAGGACAAGGGATGGGCAAGTGACCTTGTCATGCAAGTCCGAGGGGACTTGGGTTACATCATGACAAATGTTTCATCTCTGTGGGTCTCATTGTGGTTAGGAACAGATGCCTACGTGGGAAATCGCTTCTGATTTTTATGTTCGAAATAGGGGGTGGGGGGGAAATGGAACTTACTTGTTAGCTTGAAGATTGAAAAATTGTGTTATAGAAATAGCTTGTAATAACTGAATATAATGCAAAACGTTGAGGCTGCAAATGTAGCTAGTGCTTCACTGTACTGGAAAGAGTTGGAAATCCGTGCTACTTTTTCCTTTTCCCTTTTTTGCCCCCCTGTAACCCCTCTTCCTCCTTTTAATCTTTATTTTCATTGTGTTTTTGCTATAATAGATTTCAGTTAAAAAATGGGAATGGATTTCTATGCAGAAAGAGTTGTGTTGCTGATGATGTAGATGTACAAGCCAGTAGAGCCTGTCCTCAGAGGCTTCTGTTATATCTGTTTATTTTGTATCCTGCTTTTATTTTTTTCAAATAACTCAACATGGCAACCGTACCCAACCCACCTTCCTCCTCCTCTTTTCCTCACAACAACCGCGTGAGGTGAGTTTGACTGAGAGAAAGAGAGCAATTGGCTTTCATGCCTAAGGCAGGACTAGAACTCACAATTTCCTAGTGATTGACCCAAAGTCATCCAGCCAGCTTTCATGCTAAAGTGGGACTAGAACTCACAGTCTCCTGGTGTCTAGTCTGGTGCTTTAGCCACTATACCAAACCGGCTCTGACATTTGCAACAAAGAAGAAACTAGCAGTTATTAGAACTGCTTCCCTCCCGAACTGACTACACCACATCCCATAAGAATAAACAGAACACCCATTCATGCTTTCTTGCCTGCTGGTTGCACTGCTATTTTGAGAGCCGTTTTGCTAGCGTACTGCCTCCTGTTATTCTTAATCTTCCTTGTTTTTGTGCTTCTTAAATATCTTTGCGTCACCACTGTTCTTTTTCCGTGGAGTAGGGTTGGTGGTTGTCAGGGTACATTCGGGAGTCTTGGACACGCATGTCCTACGAGCAAACCAGCCGGAGTATCCACGTCATGGCCTCCCTTCAGCGCCTCCGAAGTTCTGACAGGTTCTCTCCCGTTTGAGAGACTTTCCTTGACATGCATTGTGCCGGTTAATGCCTCTTAGTGAAGATATGCCAACAGTAATAACAATAGCTGACCCCGGCTTTCAAAAGTCATCACTGACGTAGGAAACTGGGAGCATCAAATTTCAAGTAAAAATAACTTCTTCTGGCAACAGGGCTTCCATTAAACAGGGATTGCAGGGAAGGGGGGGGGATCTAAATACCATGACTTACTCCCACCCTAGTGGACAGTAATTAAAAATTTGCCAAAGCATGTTGTTTCTTGCATTTTTTTTTTCAAATGGAGAACGGATGGCCTATCAAAATGAGCTCTTCCATGGCGAATGGGTTAAAAAAACCAGTTTGCCTGCCAATAAGGAGAGATAATGAATCCTTTTTTCCCCCCCTCCCAAAGCAAGCAAAGCTTGAAAAAGGAGGGCTCAGCTCTTGCCAAATTACAGTGTGACAGAATGTTGCAGGACATAGAACCGTCTAATGCCGTATTTTCCAACCTTGGCAATTTTAAGATATGGGGACTTCAACTCTCCAAATTCCTGGCTGGAGAATTCTGGAAATTGAAGTCCACACATCTTAAAGTTGTCAAGGTTGAGCAATCCTGGTCTAATGAGTTTCTTTGAAATATTACTAACCCTACACCTATCCCAATCTCCAAATATTTCTGGAAGTTCTTAGAACTACAACATAGTCCTCTCTGCTACATAGGTAGCTTCAAAAGCAACATTTCATTTGGACATATTAGATTCCCTGGTCAATGGCTTCAAGTGGCTTTTTAGTGCCTGAATCAAAGGGGTGGGATGTTGTCCCCTTTGGTACAGTTTTTAAAAGATGTTAGGTCCCAATTTGGCTAACATTTAAAGGAACATGAACGGAAATTAGTGTAGTCCTTGGTGTTCTCTGAGCTTGATTGTTTGCTTGCAGACGTTTCATTATCCGACGAGGTAACAACATCAGTGCTAGAGGGATGTGTAAGGGCTAGAGAAATGCTTAATTTTCTGGAATGTTTAAATTAAAAAAACATTTAAAGTCTTCTAAGGAATTAGGAGGGAGATTTGGGGATTCGAGATGCCTACGTTCTCTCTCCCCCCCCCCCAGTGATTAAAATTGAAATAAATATTTGGAGGCAAAGAAAGTCCATTTGGGGCCAATGGGGTGAACAATTTCCCTTTGTGGATTAGCTTTTTGAAAGAAACCAATTGAGTTCTCCTCCTTTTAATGGAGTTACCTTTTAAGAAAGCATGATTAAGGCTGCAATTTTATTTCGATTTCCAGATTAAACGATGTTGAGAGAGAGAGAGAGAGAGAGAGAGAGAGAGAGAGAGGGAGGGAGGGAGGGAGGGAGGGAGGGAGGGAGGGACATGGAGGGAAGGGATAATGATGAGAAAAATGCTTTTCCCTCAGATCACTACCACAGCTGAATAATATGGAGGTGAAATTCTCCAGAGAGAGAGAGAGAGGGAGGGAGGGAGGGAGAGAAGAAAGAGAAGGAGAGAAGAGAAGGAGAGAGAGAAAGAGAGGGAGCGAGAGAAAGGGAGAGGGAGATATCCATGGCCCTCCCTTGTTTGCACCCCACCTTCTTTTTCTCTCCATAGTTTCAGGATGTAAGGTGTGCCATTCAGCGTAACGCCAGCTCACCCTTCCTCCAGAGCAACCGGGTGTCTTCTGTTTAATATCACACAGGTCCGTAATTCAAAGGAACCTCTCTGATACCTGTTGCAATGCTAGTGTTTTTAAGATTGAAAAATATATATGCAGAATTGGTAACCTCTGTTCCACTTGATAGTAACCTGAATCTTTAGACTCTTGTTTTGTTTTCCACTTCATCAAATCTTCCTTTCTAATGAATTCACGATGAGCAGAACTCTTGAGACATTCCGATTTTTCCCCTTAGGGTTGGTCCTTCCTTCCTTCCTTCCTTCCTTCCTTCCTTCCTTCCTTCCCCCTTTTAAAATGGCCCTCTCTCATTTATATTTTTCCTTTGTTGAACTAAAGCTAGGATACACAGGACCATCTTCCCCCCTCAAACAATGACCGTATTCAATTTTCCTCAGCTTTCAGCAAGCTGCTCAGCTCTATTGCTTGCCGCTGGACATCACTAGCCTTCATTAGATCCCCTATAATCCCCTATCAATGTGCTGCCTTTAAAAGAAGACATTTTATGATTTGAACGTGGACGGTTGTCTCTGGCTTATTTCGATAACCTCTTGAGCGCATCATGACTTCTGAAACTGGCTCAGGGTTTTTTTGGAGGGGCAGAGGAAGCCACTTTATTATGCAAGTTGGTCTGCAGGTGAATGAGAAAAAGAAATATCAAACGGCACCTATATAGCTAACCTCCTTTCCTTTCCAGCTGGGAGAAAGCGAGATAAATTTCTCTCCGCTAATAAACGACACTCTCATTTTGCACCTGAGCCTGTCTGGGAAGCTAGCAGTGGCAATTGTTCATTTTTTAATATATATTATTTTTTCCTCCAGAAGTCTGTAGATTAAAAACAGAGACAGAGAGAGACAGAGAGAGAGGGGGGAGGGAGGGAGGGAGAATGAGAGAGAGAGAGAGAGAGAGAGAGGGAGAAAAGAGGAGTCCTTCATGCACCAAGAACCAGTGTAATGTAACACTTGTCTTATCTTCACACTTACTCAGCAGGTATTTATAAAAGGGCAATAGGAAAGACTTTCAACTCAATCCTGTTAACTCTGCACAGGATGTGTCCGGATCAGATACGCTTACCTGCTTCTCTCCTACCTCAGGGCCAAATCGGGAAGTGGTTTGCCAGCATATTTCCCTTTTCTAGGCAAGCTACTCCGTGTGTCTTCAGGGCTACAAAGGGCTTAGGGAAGGGATCGGTTACTCCGTCTGGTAAGGGTTATCTCCTCCAAGAGGATGAAAACAATTCAGTCCTCGATTTACCGCCACAATGGAGCTCAAAATTTCTGTTGCTAAAGTGAGACCTTTGTTAAAGTGAGTTTTGCCCCATTTGACATTTTTGCCGCGATTGTTAAGTGAATCATTGCAGTTGTGATGTTAGTCACTTGGTTGTTAAAATGAATCTGGTCTCCCAGATTCATTTTAAGTCATTTCCTTCGGTACCGTTGTAACTTTGGACGGTTACTAAATGAACTGTGGTAAATTGAGGACTATCTGTACTCATTCCTTGCCTGTTGAGCAGGGATTGATTGATTAAATAATTAAATAAATAAAATTTAATTTATATGCTGCCCACCTTGTTGTCAGACAACTCATACCTTACCACAAGCTATAAGAGCAGTAACCAAACCTGAAAAACAATAAATATTGCCACTAAAATTAACAGAGTTAAGAAGGACAAGAAGATATACAACAAGGCGGAGATGGAATCTTCTCTTAATCCACTAACTACCTCCAGTAGGGATTGCCTTATACTGGAAGGATCTTTAGCAATGCAGCCTGTAGGACCCAGGCTGAAAGACTTAAATGGTTCTGTCAATCACATCCCCCTTCCAGTAAGCAGGTTCAGATAGTTTCCTACAATGGGTTGTCTTGGGAATGGAGGTAACTCAAGAATGTCTTTTCAGTCCATCTTCTCATCAAATGTTTCTCAACCTTGGCCACTTTCAGAGGCGTGGACTTCCATTCCCAGAATTCCCCAGCCAGCTGGGCTGGGCTGGCTGGGGAATTCTGGGAATAGAAGTCCACGCCTCTTAAAGTGGCCAAGGTTGAAAAATACTGTTGTGTAGTTCAATTCCTTTTTAGAAGTAAATGAGTGAAACATGCCAGTTCTTCCCAGCCAGTCTGATAGTCAGATTTAATGAGAGCTTGTTGTTTAAAACCTCTGAGATAGGGGTGAAATGCTCTTGGTTCGGACCGGATCACCTGATCCAGTAGCGATGGCGGCAGGTGGTTCGGAGAACCGGTAGCAAAAATCCCTGCCCCCCACCACCCAGCTGAGCCGCGTGATCATCAGAGGCTGTTTTTTTAACTTTTAAAAGCATTTTTTCTACAACCTCTTTGGCCGAAAAAATGCTTTTAAAAGTAAAAAAAAAGCCTCTGATGATCGCGCGGCTCAGCTGGGATCGTCAGAGGCTTTTCAAAACATTTTTTTCTGCAACCTCTTCAGACGAATAGGTTGTAGGAAAAAAAATGCCTTTAAAAGCCTCTGGCGATCCCAGCTGACTTGCCTGATCGTCAGAGGCTTCTAAAAGCATTTTTTTCTGCAACCTCTTAAAAGTTGTAGAAAAAATGCTTTTAAAAGTTTAAAAAAAAGTTGGCCACGCCCACCCAGTCACATTACCACCCCCACCCCCACCAAGCCACGCCCACAGAACCAGTAGTAACAAATTTTAGATTTCACCCCTGCTCTGAGATGCATCTTTTGGATGGTGAAGAGTTTGAGTAGGCAAAAGACCAAGTACTGGTGATAATTCCAAAGGATTTCTTCAACTAGGAATATGAAACTCTTTGGGAAATTTCTCCCCATCCACCAACGTCTCCTGCTATCAGGGGCAAACAACCAGGTCCACATTTGAAGATTCAAAATTACTGATTTATTGCTCAAGCCTGTGCACCAGAATCTTCTCAGAAAACTAGATCAGGATCAACAGCCTTCAAGGGGTGGTTAGACTTTGTCCTTTTGTGACTATGTAGACTCTCCAAACTGATGCCTCACTTGATGCCTCCCTCTGACTGCCGGTTTATCTCCTTATATCTGCTCGTCTCTTTCCTTCCAGTGACGAAACCGTGAAATTATTCCTTCACTTCTACAAGTTCAGGCCATCTTTATTTCTTGAAGGTTTTTTCCCTCTCTTTGCTTTGTACCTGTACTGCATGAATTTCACTTTTGGTTATTTGTGTTTCGTCTCCATTGCAGCTTCAGTGCGTTTCAGTAAATTGCACGTGCTTTGAACCGATGTGAGTTCATGATGCTATGAGCAACAGGCAATCCATTCTGTGCGCAAAGGGCTTTAGTCGGCTTATCCGGAATCAATGCTGAGCTCAGGATGGCAGGTTTGAATAAAAACTGTAAGGAAACTTCCAGGGTAGCTCCACTGTTCGAATACTTGACATTGTAATCCTTCTAGAATTCTTCTCTGGAAGGCCTTGTTTTCATATATATTATTCTTGTGCATATAGGTAGTCCGCAATTTACAGTCATAATTGATCTCGGAGGTACAGTTGTAAATCCGGATGGTCAGTAAGTGGGTCACCATGTGACTGTGCCCAATTTTCACTTTTTGGGTGTAGTCATTAAGCGAATACAGCAGTCGTACCCTGGTCATCAAAGGAACGCCACGATTTTTAAGCGAATCCATTGTCCCGAACGGGTCATTTTGTCAGAAACCAAAAGTAAACATAGTTTTTTGACCCCCCCCCCCCAAAAAAAAAGGTAAATTGCTGTCATGTGACAGTGGCAGGTTGCAACTGGCTGTAAATGGGGGCCGGTTGTCAAGCACCCAAAATGTGATCGTGAAACGAGGTGGCCATTAGAATTTTGAATCTGGGTCGTAAGTAGCCCTAGGGAGGTCACTGTAACTTCAAATGGTCATTAAGTGGGGGACTACCTGTACGTAGCTTAAAGGCAGCAAGAATTTACCCCCTTATTATTCACCCTATTATTCCAATTTTCCTGCTTTTGTGACAATCTCATATTTCTTCCCCTGACCATTTGTGTGTGTGTGTGTGTGTGTGTGTGTGTGTGTGTGCACACAGTTAATATTTCAGGTTTCTTCCCCTGTAATTGTGAACATATCCCTAAAAGGGTAGAAGCGACGTTTCGACAGAATCTCATCTGCCATCATCAGGCTTATGTGAAGGGTCTTTTGCTGTAACTGCCGTTACTATTTCAAATCATATATAAACATATACATATAATATATATGTTTTATATAAAACTTATATAAACACACACACACACACATGCATATTCTTTCTAGCCAGGTTTTACCTACGTAAGCTAAGATGTTCTTCAGCCCTAGTTCTGTGAAATCTCATTCACAAGTTTCTGGGCTTTTTGCTGTTGTTTTTGCTGTTGTTTTGTATCTTGCTTTTCAGCAAGATACAAAAAGCCCAGAAACTTGTGAATGAGATTTCACAGAACTAGGGCTGAAGAACATCTTAGTTTACGTAGGTAAGGTCTTTAGTTATTCGGGTTTTCTCCCGCGTAAAATTGGAAGTGTCTTGGTGACATTTCGACGAAGTCTCATTCGTCATCTTCAGGCTGGTGTTTTCGGCTTCGTGCTTCTAGGAGCAATGTGTGATCGCAGCTGTTTCTTCCTTTTAATTGCTAGTGAGGGTGTGAACTGATTGGGTAGGTACATGTGCTGGGCACAGCACGGAAACGGCATTGGTCGCATTGGTGGATGATCTCTGGAGGGCTCGGGACAGGGGTTGTTCCTCTGTTCTGGTCCTATTAGATCTCTCAGCGGCTTTTGATACCATCGACCATGGTATCATGCTGCACCGGCTGGAAGAGTTGGGGGTGGGAGGCACTGTGTTGCGGTGGTTCTCCTCCTTTCTCTCCGACCGGTCACAGTTTGTGTTGGCAGGGGGGCAGAGGTCGACCTCGAGGCCTCTCATCTGTGGAGTGCCGCAGGGATCTGTCTTCTCGCCCCTTCTGTTCAACATTTATGTGAAGCCGCTGGGTGAGATCATCCGTGGCTTTGGGGTGAGATACCATCAGTACGCTGATGACACCCAGCTGTACATCTCCACCCCAGGCCACCCCAACGATGCCCTTGAAGTGATGTCCCAGTGCCTGGAGGCTGTGCGGATCTGGATGGGGAGGAACGGGTTCAAGCTCAACCCTTCCAAGACTGAGTGGCTGTGGCTCCTGGCATCCCGATATAGTCAGTTGACTCCATCACTGACTATTGGGGGCAAGTCTTTGGCCCCCACTGAAAGGGCTCGCAATCTGGGAGTCCTCCTGGATAGGCAGCTGTCTTTGGAGGAACATCTGATGGCTTTTACCAGGGGGACCTTTTATCAGGTTCGCCTGATTCGCCAGTTGCGGCCCTTTCTCGATTGGGATTCCTTGTGCACAGTCACTCACGCCCTCGTCACCTCTCGCCTTGACTACTGCAATGCTCTCTACATGGGGCTCCCCTTGAAGAGCACCCGGAGGCTCCAGCTAGTCCAGAATGCAGCAGCACGGGTAGTGATGGGAGCAACATGGTGCTCCCATGTAACACCGCTCCTGCGCGAGCTGCACTGGCTCCCGGTGGTCTTCCGGGTGCGCTTCAAGGTGTTGGTTATCACCTTTAAAGCGCTCCATGGCATAGGGCCTAGCTATCTTCGAGACCGCCTGCTGCCACCAACGACCTCCCATCGACCCGTGCGCTCCCACAGAGAAGGCCTCCTCAGGGTGCCATCAGCCAAACAATGTAGGCTGGTGACCCCCAGGGGGAGGGCCTTCTCGGTGGGGGCTCCCACCCTCTGGAATCAGTTGCCCCCGGAGATAAGGAGAATCCATGACCTCAATGCCTTCTGTCGTTCCCTGAAAACCCATCTTTTCCAGCAAGCCGGGTTGGCTTAAGAAGAAATTTTTAAATTCTTTTAATCAGTCTGTGATTTTTTAACTTTCAGGCCAAAATTTATATATATTTTAAAATGTTTTTTAATATTTGTATTCTATGTTTTTTATCTTGGCTGTACACCACCCTGAGTCCTCAGGGAGAAGGGCGGTATATAAATTGGAAATTAAATTAAATTAAATTAAATTAAATTATATGTATTTCTCTTTAGCCAGGTTCTTCCTACGTAAACCAAGATTTTTATGTAGCCCTAGTGCAGTGAAATCACAATCCACTAGTTTCTAGGCTTTTTTTTTTTCCTGGCAGCCAGCAAACACTCATCCGCCCATTGGGTGACTAAGGAGACTAAGATAGATCTATTTCGGACTGTTAAGTCCTCATCAGTTAGCCACACCCTCATCCCATGTATCCTCCCTGTAAAGGTACAGTATTTGTTTTCTTTCCTTTTCGTAGGCTTTATGTGTATTTCTCTTCAGCCAGGTTCTTCCTACGTAAACCAAGATTTTTATGCAGCCCTAGTGCCCTACTCAGGCAGGAAACCCTATAACATTTCAGACAAATGGTTGTCCAGTCTCTTAAAAACTTCCAGTGTTGCATCAAGTATTTTATCTGCAACAGGGGAAAAATATCATATATCATTTAACTCTTAAAATGTTTTTATTTCATCAAGCTGGCCTGGCCTAAATCTTCTCCCTTTAAAAATTTTTAGATTTAAATTTTAATCACTAATTTTAATTTGTTTAATTATGGGATATTTTTAAAATTGAGCCAAATTGTTTAATCTGTTTTAATCTATTTCAAATTTTGTATTTCCGTGTTTTATCTTTTGGCTGTTCACCGCCCTGAGTCCTTCGGGAGAAGGGCGGTATAGAAATCTAATAAAATAAAATAAATAAATAAACTCATTCTCCTGGCAAATTTGCTCATTTCTGGCTGTTTGCATCTTGATCACATTAGACAAATAGAACATTCCCCCCGCTTTTCTTGTCACACCCTCCACTCAAGGAACCTATGATGGCTTCTATGAAGGAGGCCTGAGATCCCCCCCTCCCCAATAGTTTTCATTTTATTTTACAAACCGTTCCTAGGAGAATGTTGTAACTCTTCCCAGCCACTGTGTTAGATAATGAGTGTTTTTCCAGGGTTGTGGCACTGAATTGCTTACTTGGATGCATTGCTTGTTATCTTGCTCCAGCTGAGCTGAGACGATCCACAGGGATTTTAGATAAGGGGTGTGTGGCCGAGAGACAGAGACACCCAACCGAAGAGAGAACTGTGCCGTACTTTGGATTCAAAGGGAAATGGTGTTTCCCAGCACAAATGTAGACTCTATAGGCGCATGCTTAAATCATAAAGCTAGCAAAGTATTAAGAGTCACGGTGGCATAGTGGTTAGAATGCAGTACTGCAGGCTAATTCTGCTGACTGCCAGGCTGCCTGCAGTTCGGCAGTTCGATTCTCACTGGCTCAAGGTTGACTTATCCTCCCATCCTTCCGAGGTGGCTAAAATGAGGACCCAGATTGTTGGGGGCAATAGGCTGACTCTGTAAACCGCTTAGAGAGGGCTGTAAAGCATTGTGAAGCGGCGTATAAGTCTAAGTGCTATTGTTATTGCTAAAGTATCTACAGTAGTCCTCAACTTACAACAGTTCATTTAGTGACTGTTCAAAGTTACAACAGGATTGAAAAAAGTGACTTATGCCTGTTTTTCACACTTAAGGCTGTTGCAGCATCCCCTTGGTCATGTGATGAAAATTCAAACCCTTGGCAACTGGTTCATATTTATGACGGTTGCAGTGTCCCAGGGTCATGGGATCGCCTTTTGCAACCTTCTGAGAAGCCAACTCAATGGGAAAGATTCACCAGATTCACTTAACAGACCTGTTACTAACTTAACAAATGCAGCGATTCACTTAAATGGAGAAAAAGCAAGGCTTGGTATATCTGGTACACTGAGAGAATCACCTTGGGTGCTGGCATTTTATTTTCTTTAGAACAGTGTTGGCTGGGGAATTTTGGGAGTTGAAGTCCACGTGTCTTAAAGTGACCAAGCTTTGGAAACAGTGCTTTAAAACTAGCAAATCCAGAGGTGGGTTTCAACAGGTTCTGAACAGTTCTGGAGAACCAGTAGTGGAAATTTTGAGTAGTTTGGAGAACCGGTAGTAAAAATTCTGACTGGTCCTGCCCCCATCCATTCACTGCCTCCCGAGTCTAAGCTGATTGGGAGGAAATGGGGATTTTGCAGTAGCCTTCCCCTGGAGTGGGGAGGGAAAGGAGATTTTACAGTATCCTTCCCCAGCCACGCCCATCAAGCCACGCCCACAGAAACTGGTAGTAAAAAATTTTGAAACCCACTACTGAGCAAATCTATACAGTACCCATTGGAAAGCGGGTAAATGTGTGGAGGGCAAACACCGGCCAGGAAGCAGAGCATTTCTTCAGGAAGTTATCCCATTGCTTCCTGCTCCTGACACCCTCTTCCTCCCCATCACTTCGTCTTCTCCATCTTCATGGCTTCTCTTCCTCCTGCCAGATCAGACCGGAAAGAATTCTGTGAAGTTAACGTTGCAAGTTGCCTTGCCTTGCGGAGTTTCTTTTCACATCGAACACGGATTTCCGTTTTGTTCTGGCGCAGGGTACGTGCCGATCCATTTAGCGATGCAGTGAGGAGGAACAGATGTGTGCTTTTGGAAATTGAAAGCCAAATTAAGATCTAGGACCTCTGACCATCTGCCTAGCTTAACATTATCCTCTTCTGTTTCTTACATTTAGCTTACAGGCAGAGACTGCCGAATATAACTTTTGTGTAATTAAACTTTGGTACTTTTGTATCTGTAGGGATATTTGTTGCTTTTCTTTCCTGCAAGTTTAAATGGTGTTTTTTTTCTTCTTCTACTTCTGCTAAACATGATGTCCTTCTTCTTCACTCAGGAAATAACCTCCTGATCTCAGGATAGGGCATTTCGATCAAGACAAAACTATAAATGAGACTGGCCTTTTTTGCAGATATAGCAAAGTGTACTTGTGAACGTGCCTCCTTTCCCAGGGACCATTAATTTTAACGAATGGGTTTTTCTGCCTACCGTAAGTTTGTGTGTTTGTGTGTATGTGCTTAATCTATATTTTCGGTATTGTTTGGAGAAGAAAATAGGTTGCAACTTGTGCCGTTAATCTGCACAGAATCTCCATGAAGGGAAAAAGAATTATTCCTGCTGACGATGGCTAATGTTCCGTGAAAATAAAAACGCAAGCTGCTTTGCACCTGGTTTGTTAAAGTGCTGAAGGAGCAATGTTCCTTCCTGCATCCCTGTCGTCGTGTCATCAAAACTCTGAGCCCCAAGAATAACTTTACTTTCACCCTTTGCCCACTTCTAACGGTGGAGTTTCCTAACGTCGAAAGGGAAGGTTTTTATGTATATATACTGTACAAACTGATAATGGAATGGGACAACTTGCCACTGGACAACTCGCCACAGCCAACTCGCTGTGGGACAATTCTATTTAATTATTTAAAATAAATAAAACATTATTTTAATTTTTGCCATTCACATTTCATTCTGTCCCTCCTTTTGTATCCTTTCTTTAATGGTTCTCTTCCACCATTTCTTTTATATTAGTGTAACTTTCCTCCCACAGTGAGTTGTTCTGTGGCGAGTTGCCCATGGTGAGTTGGCTGTGATGAGACAGTCGTGGCGAATTCTCATAGACCCACTTGATGATGTCCTCCTGATGGTTCTTAGAACCCCGCATGAGTGTTTCCATTTCATCTGGAATTTACTCAATTCTTCTTACCTTCTCAAGCTATGCTTGAGCTTCTCAGATGCTAGAGGAGAGAAATGTGATGCTCTCTGGACTTGGATGTTTGCTTGCAGATGTTTTATGATTCAGCTAGGTAACATCATCAGTGTGCACACAATCATCATGACCATTGCGATCATCAGCGCACCTCATAATCAGTGGCACTGATGATGTTACCTAGTTGGATGATGAAAAGTCTACAGGCAAACAAAGCAAGCTCAGAGAGCACCAAGGGCTCCTCAGTTCAATCCTGAGCTACAAATGTTCTCTTCTATAGGATATAAATATCCCTGCAATGTGTATGGATCTGGCTGATGCCACATACCTTCTAGTATGCGGAAGGTATACCTGGGAAGAAGATATATTTAGCAGGTAAAGGAAGAAGATCACTCAAGGTAGGGCTTCCAAGTGTCTTTGGCCATCCTGTTTGGGAATTCTAGAAGATGTGGTTTCAACATGCTTGAAAAGTTTAAAAAAATTACCTCTTATGTAAAATTTACCCAGTTTCAGAAAAAGGCTACCAATGTATGTCTCACATTTCAGAGCAGTGTTTCCCAACCTTGGCAATTTCCAGGTTTGTGGAGTTCAACTCCCAGAATTCCACAGCCCACAGAGACATTGATGAGAATTCTGGGAGTTGAAGTCCACACACCTGGAACTTGCCAAGATTGGGTAACCTTACACTAGATTTATACTTCTCTGATACAATTCCTTCAGTCGTGGAATACGGGCAGTAATAATTCTGGATAATATTGGTGGAGGATCAGAAACACCATTTCATGGTGTTTTAAAAGGGAAAGTTCCAGAGGAGCACCAGAGAGTTCAAATTATAAAGCTCTGCAGAAACCAATTAAGAACAGCTAACTTGTCTTGTGGGTTTAACCGTACAACAGTGACTTTTCAATTTGCATGAGCGTCCCATGACATAGTTCAGAGCCATTCCCTTCTTTTAACCGTAGATTTAGGCTTCAGTCAATTTATGTAATGGCTATGAATCCTAATGATTTCTATGCTAATTATATAAAAAAAACACATGCTCCTTAGATTTCACTTGCAAAGGTAGGCTTTGAAAATAAGCATAAAAGCCTCAGTTGGCTTTTTTGCCACCTTCATTTCAATAAATCAACTCAAATCTTTTGAGGATCAATTTAAAAAAAAAAAATTTAAGAGGAACATTTTCTGAATTGTGTGGTTAATGGGTAAGATTAGATATCTATTCAAAATATTTAGTCAAAAGCAGGGGTGAAATGCTACCAGTTCGCACTGTTTGGGGCGAACTGGTAGCGGCGGCGGCATGTAGTTCGGTGAACTGGTAGCGGAGGCAGCACGAAGCTCCACCCACCCGCCTGGATGTCGTTACTTCCTGGTTTTAACCAGGAAGTAACCTGTTTCTGACCCTATGCGCATGCGCAGGAGGTTTACACATGCGTAGAGGGTCCAAAATTGCACGTGACACATGCACACATGGAGTGGGCACTTCCAAACCAGTAGGGAAGGTAAGTAGATTTCACCCCTGGTCAAAACGTTTAGGGAGGAGGAAAGACTTAATGCAGGAGGAAAATGGTTGGTGTTTGGACTGAAAAATCCACTCAGAGGTGAAAGTTTGGACAGAAAAATTCGGGGGAACTTTGTCCTTATCCATTGAAGGGCGGCAGATTTATTTCTTAAAATAGAACATATTTTAAAATTAACACCAAGCAATCTACATTCTCACTTAACCCAATCACTTCCATATATATTGAACTGCAAGTTCCATGATCCTGAATATGGATTAAGAGGAAAAATAAGCATTTTCCATTTTTTTTTTTTTTTTTACTTTCGGCTTTCTAACACTCATGATTATAGTATTGTATAGAAGAAAATGTGACAGCAGGCCAAACGTTTTAAAAAAATAAAATCTCAGCTCTCTGGCCTTTAAAACTTCTGTATGGGGTTATTTGATTAAAAAACTATTCTAGCAACTAATCAAGAAAATAAATAAAGGTAATCCTTGATTTACAATCACAATTGGAACCAGAACTTCGGTTGCTAAGCAGTGTGGTTGTTAAGTGAGTTTTGCCTGATTTTATAACCTTTTCTTTGTGCTCATGAAGCAAATCGCCATATTCTTTAAGAAAATCAATGCAGTCATAAAATCAGGGGTGTCAAACTCAAGGCTCGTAGGTGCTTAGATCTGGCCCATGGGGCCACCCTGGAAACAGCAAAGGAATGGCCCACGGTGCCTCTGGCAGCAAAAATGGAGCATGCAGCCCTCCTGAGCTCCATTTTCGCTGACAGAGAGCTGCAGGAGGCTGTTGCAGCCGAAAACAGAGCTCAGGAGCCTGTTTTCGCTGACAGAGCGCTCGGACCACCACAGGCACCCCCGACATGAATGATGTTGAGCTGGCCATGCCCCCCCTGGCCACATCCCCTCCTCCCCCCCCGAGGTCAAACATGGCCCTGATGCGGCCCTCAATGAAATCGAGTTTGACAGCCTTGCATTAAATGAACCAGCCTCCCACAGTTAATTTAATGTTTAATTTTTTTTTTAATTTATATGCCGCCCTTCTCCAGAGACTCAGGGTGGCTTACAATGCGTTAAGCAATAGCCTTCATACTTTTGTATATTTATACAAAGTCAGCTTATTGCCCCCACAAACTGGGTCCTCAATTTACCTACCTTAGAAAGGGTGGAAGGCTGAGTCAACCTTGAACCTGGTGAGGTTCGAACTTGCAGTAATTGCAGACAGCTGGTGTTAATCACAATGCTATCAGTCTGCTGAGCCACCAGGCCCTTGTTAGCCTCCTCCCGGGAAGGTCCCAATGACTCTCGGATGTTGCAACCATCCTAAATACATGCCAATTGCCTTGCACCCTCATTTTATCACATGACCACGGAGACTCTGTGACAGACAGAAATGCGAAGACCTGCCAGAAGTCCCCCTTTTTCAGCACCATTCTAACTTCAGTCAGTCATTAAATAAATGGCTATAAGGTGAGGACTACCTGTAGCTGTGTTGTTTTATGTATGCTTAGTTTAGTTTCTTGAGTTGGCTGGCACCTCTTAATGGGATGCCATTGCTGTTTTTTGGCTGGTATGTGAGGAGGATATGCTCAAAGGTTGACAGTAATGCGTCTCACGGAAACCAGGATGAGCTATAGCTGTACCTAAAAGAGGAATTAATTTTTTTATTGTTTTTTTTTTTTAAAAGGCTGCGGAGCCTGTTCTCACTCTTCTTCAACTGCCAACTTCCTTAATAGAAGAATTCGGCAACATTTTATTTACATAACACTGTCCCATTTTGAGAGGAATGAAAAGGAAATGGCACCTTCCGTGTTATTGCCAATTGTACATTGTGAAAGAAAGCATCCAACTCATAGGGCTGTTAAACATCCCCTAGACCAGTGTTTCTCAACCTTGGTAGCTTGAAGATGGGTGGACTTCAACTCCCAGAATACCCCACCCATCTTCAAGCTACCAAGGTTGAGAAACACTGCCCTAGACCAAGGGGTGTCAAACTCAACGTCATCATGGCAGCATCACGTGACATATCAGGACTTTTCTCCCCTTCGCTAAAGGGCGTGGCCAGCGCGTGACGCATCCGGCCCATGGGCCGCGAGTTTGACAACTCTGCCCTAGACCTTAAATCTTGTGGACTTCAACTCCCAGAATTCCCCAGACAGCATGGGGAATGTCCACAAATCTTAAAATTACATCTCTGCTCTAAGCTTTGCTTTTGAGGAAAGTGGTGGTGAAATCCAATTTTTTTTACTATTGGTTCTGTGGGTGTGGCTTGGTGGGTGTGGCTTGGTGGGCGTGGCAGGGGAAGGATACTGCAAAATGCCCATTCCTTCCCCACTCCTGGGGGAAGGACATTGCAAAATCTCCATTCCCACCCCACTCTGGGGCCAACCAGTGTGAGCTGCACTGGCTCCCGGTGGTCTTCCGGGTGCGCTTCAAGGTTTTGGTTACCACCTTTAGAGCGCTTCATGGCTTAGGACCCGGGTACTTACGGGACCGCCTGCTGCCACCAGTAGCCTCTCACCGGCCAGTACGCTCTCATAGAGAGGGACTCCTCAGTGTGCCGTTGGCCAAACAGTGTCGACTGGCGGCCCCAGAGGAAGAGCCTTCTCAGTGGGGGCATCTGCTATCTGGAATGAGCTCCCCCCGGAGATACGGAGGATCCCGGATTTATGCACCTTCCGCTGTGCCCTCAAGACCTTTTTATTCCAACAGGCTGGCCTGGCCTAACCTCCCTTTTTAATAGTAAATTTTAAATTTGTCTAAAACTTTTAGGGGTGTTTTAATCTGTTCCGGGCCAAATTTATTTAATTAGGTTTTTATACTGTTTTTAAATTTTGTAATCTGTGTGTTTTATCTCTTGGCTGTTCACCGCTCCGAGTCCTTCGGGAGTAGGGTGGTATATAAATCTAATAAAATAAATATAAATAAATAAATAAATAAAAAACCAGAAGTGGTATTTGCCAGTTCTCTGAACTACTCAAATTTTCCACTACCGGTTCCCCGGAACCTACTTGATTTCACTCCTGCCCACACCACACCTGGAATAGGCTTTGAGTCCCTCACCTCTGCAGCATCTCAGTTTGGCACAACCCACTCTTGTTGAGCTACCAGAGTCTGTTATCCTGGAAAGCATAGTAGCTACCCTGAGGTAAGATGGCTGGCCAATAAATTTTCTAAATAAATAAATAAATAATAAATAAATAAATAAATAAATAAATAAATAAATAAATAAATAAATAAATAAATAAATAAATAAATAATATTTCAGCTTCTAGAGGGGAGCAAACTTAGTTTTGTTTTTAAAAAGCCTGCCTTAACTTCTGTTGTAATAAATGCTCCTTTAAAAATCGGTAGGTTCCTTCAAAATCTTTTCCTCCTGGTGGATGGGGGCATAGCTTTCAAGCAAGTATGTTTGCAATTCCATTAATTTGAAACAGCACATGGGAAAATGTTTAATCACTGCTAATCTGACAGCACTACACGGTGTACATGACAGTTGCTTCAATAGTCCTAAACGCTGAAGTTGAAACACTCAATGGTGGCGACACAGGAGAAATATAGAGCTGGAATTGGCCTAGGAGGGAATCCAGTCTGTGCAGCTGAAGGGGTAGAGTAGACAGAGAAGGAGGCTGCTCAAGGCTGCTGTGTGTGGCAACCCCATTTTGAGTAAGGGAGGGTGTAACTCTGTGGTAGAGCCCAGTCTTCGGATGCACAACATCCCAGCTTCAATCTCAACAGTTTTAATTAAAAGAAACAAATCAATCTCACAGCTCCCCCTCCCAATGCTAAGGATAAGATGAAGGGGGTGATCTGGAGAGCCCACAGCAGCAGCAATGAGGGCAGAAAAATGGAGGAGCCAACTCTTTATAACAGAGTAAAGGAAGGTACCTTTGGAGGTCTTCTAGTCCAACCCCTTGCTCAAGCAGGAAACTCACCATTTCAGACAAATGGTTGTCCAATCTCTTCTTAAAAACCTCCAGAGTTAGAGCACCCACAACTGAAGGCAAACCATTCCACTGCTTAATTGTTCTAACTGTCAGGAAATATCTCCTTGTTTCTACATTGCTTTTCTCTTTGATTAGTTTCCACACATTGCTTCTTGTCCTGCCTTCAGGTGCTTTGGAGAATAGCTTGACTCCCTCTTCTTTGTGGCAGCCCCTCAAATATACTGGAAGACTGCTATCATGTCTCCCCTAGTCCTTCTCTTCATTAAACTAGACATACCCAGTTCCTGCAACTGTTCTTCATATGTTTTAGCCTCCAGTCCCCTAATAATCTTTGCTGCTCTTCTCTGCACTCTTTCTAGAGTCTCAACCAGTAGTGAAATCCAATTTTTTTTACTACCGGTTCTGTGGGCGTGGCTTGGTGGATGTGGTGTGGCGTGGCGTGGCGAGGGTGGCTTGGTGGGTGTGGCAGGGGAAGGATACTGCAAAATCTCCATTCCCACCCCACTCTGGGACCAGCCAGAGGTGATATTTGCCGGTTCTCCAAACTACTCAAAATTTCCACTGCTGGTTCTCTGAACTGCTCAAAATTTCTGCTACTGGTTCTCCAGAACCTGTCAGAACCTGCTGGATTTCATCCCGGGTCTCAATGTCTTTTTTATATCATGGTGACCAAAACACGATGGGATATGGAATGGATGGGGAAGAACTGGCTCAAGCCTAGAAAGACTGAGCTACTCCAATTGGTTGTTGTTGTTTTTTCCTTTTCATATTTGGTTCTGAATGAGGTTGCACTGTCCTAACTGAATTTATAGCCCCTGTTGAGGGAGGAAGGGGCACCAGGAAATCCCCTCGAGGCCACTCATCCTTTGCTTCACTTGTGGGTAGACTACATAATGGGCCATACGTGGGGCTGGCCTTGAAGACCACTTGGAAGCTGTGACTGGTTCAGAATGTATCAGCATGGAAAAACCTCATAGGCAAGCTTCATCCCTGTTATATGAGCTGTACTATTTACCCGTAAGCTTTGGGGTACAATTCAAGATTCTGGTTATCACTCTTAATGCTCCAGTTATCTAAGGAACATCTGTGCCTCATAGTGTCTGATTGTCCCATAGGAGCCCCCCAGAGTCAGCTTGGCTCATGTTTCTTAAATTAAACAGTGTCACCTAACAGGAACCAAGGAGGCCTCTTCTGTTATCTTTCTATTTATCTACAACAGGGAGATATGTGCAGCCCGCTCCCTACCCACCTTTAATGAAGCCTTAAGAAACCAGCTCTTCCCTCTGGTCTTAATAGGCAGGCCATTTAAATTGAGAGCTTCCTTCCTTCCTTCCTTCCTTCCTTCCTTCCTTCCTTCCTTCCTTCCTTCCTTCCTTCCTTCCTTCCTTCCACTTTTCTTAAACCAAAGACTTAACTTTTCTTATGTGATATGGTCTCTATTTATTCTTATTGCGAAGACCACCAAGTCATTTTGGAGTCAGGTAGCCAAGAAGTTGGATGCATGCATGCATGCAAAAACGAATGAATTCCTTGTTCAAGTTTTATGCTCTGATAAGGGGATGAAAAGGTCCATCTCGGTGAATACCAGATCAATAAGGGAACATTAATGTGGCATGCCTGTCGTCGGAATATATTTCCTCTAGAGGAGCCCATGTAGAATAGATTCCGGCCGTCCATTCTTTTCTATTTTTAATCCCGTGCGGTAAGACTGGCAAGAAATTATAAAAACAGCCATCACAATATTCCTACAGGCTATGAGGACATGGAAGATTTAGGGTCTTTTTAGTGTATGTGTGACTAATTCATTCTTAACTCTTGCGAGAGAAGGGCGTAAAAATTGACTCATAAAAATCGGTAACGATCTTACATTATTGTTTGTTGCATTTTATCCCCTACTAACCTACAAATGTGGCTCAGAGCTCATAACCATAAAATGTGCTCCGAGCCATAAAAACATACAAAAATAGGAAGCCTGTGAAATCAAGAACAGCTATGGGCATGTCGAAAAGTCTCCAATGTGCTCGGATGGTATTCCTTTTCCCCCACTCTATTTCTTTCAACAAACAGTCATCCCTTCCTTTCCTCCCCTCCAAAAGTCATATCACATTGCCGTTTGGACATTTTTCTATATTTCAGAAGTATTTTGCCCTGTGATCTGGGGCTTGTGTAGAATCTTCACAGAGGGCAGATTTGTTTGAGTTAAGCTAATGTTAAGATAATTTTTCTTTCAATGTTGGAATTCATTGTTCACTGAAACTAATTGTAAGGAGGTTCAGGACAGACAAAGTTGGATGCCTTCAGAGAGAAAGTCTATTTAGCACACGGCATTCATTCATTCATCCATCCATCCATCCAATTTTTATAGCCCCTCCTCTCAAGCAAATGGTGGTGAATAATCATAAAATAGTAAACATAATTAGTATAAAATAAATTAAATATATGTGGCAGCTGAGAAAAAAAATCATCGATATTTATTATATTATAGTGTAGATATGAATACATAGACAGTCCTCGACTTACAACCACAATTGGGACCAGAATTTCCATTGCTAAGTAAGACATCTATTAAGTGAACTTTGCCTGATTTTACAACTTTTTTTGCCACAGTTAAGCAAATCACTACAATTATTAAATGAATCATGCAGTTGTTAAGTGAATCCATTTCCCCCATTTATTTTGCTTGTGGGAAGCTGGTTGGGAAAGTTGCAAAGGACACCAGCACACAGTAACCATCGTAAATACTTACCAGTTGCTAAATGACTGAATTTTGATCATGTGACTGTGGGGATGCTGTGATGGTTGTAAGTGTGAGGACAGGTCATAGGTCAATTTTTTTTCCAGTGCTGTTGTAAGTTTAAATGGTCACTAAGCAAATGGTTGTAGGTCAACAGCTACTATATGAAGAACAGTTGCAGGAAACCGTTGGGTATGGCCAATCTAGGAAAAAGAAGGACTAGGGGTGACATGATAGCAGGATTCCAGTATTTGAGGGCCTGCCACAAAGAGGAGGGAGGTCAACTTATTTTCCAAAGCACCATAAGGCAGGACAAGAAACAGTGGATGGAAACTAATCAAGAAGGGAAGCAACCTGGAATTAAGGAGAATCTTCCTAAGAGTGAGGACAATTAACTAGTGGAATAGCTTGCCTTCAGAAGTGGGTGCTCCATCACTGGAAGTTTTTAAGAAGAGGTTGGACAGTCACTTATCTAAAAGGGTATAAGTTATCCTGCTCGAGCAGGAGGCTGGACTAGAAAACCTCTGAGGTCCTTTCCAAGTTCCAGCTCTCTTCTGATTGATTTTAGATATGCCTTCACTAGGATTAGTTCTGAAGGATCGAAACCACTGGCTCAGAAGGATCGGTAAACAAATTCATGCAAGGCAGCCTTTTCCATGGTTGTTAGGCCATATGGCTCTGGGGCAGCATGGCTTGAGTTCCAGAGGCTAACAGCAGCAGCACTAGAAGGCTGTTTTCTCCCTATTATGCAGGTGTGTTCTCTGGAAGCATCAGGTTAGTCAGTCACTATGCAAAACAGATTGCTGGACTAAAGCAGGGGTCTCCAACCTTGGCAACTTTAAGACTTGTGGACTTCAACTCCCAGAATTCCTCAGCCAGCTTTGGGAATTCTGGGAGTTGAAGTCCACAAGTCTTAAAGTTGCCAAAGATTAGAGACCCCTGGACTAAAGGAACTTCATTTAGAATTCCACCCAGAGACACATCTTTGGGTACCAGACCTCAGCTTTTTAAAAGGGTGTGAAAATATCAATAAAAATTGCTGAGCACATTGTAAGCCGCCCTGAGTCTCCGGAGAAGGGCGGCATATAAATCAAATTAAAAAAACAAAACAAAAAAACCCCTCAAGAGTCCTTTGGGAGTTGGGCGGCATAGAAATGTGACTAAATAAATAAATAAATAAATAAATAAATAAATAAATAAGACTCTCTCAAGTGAAGCTTAGATCTTGAAGGCTGTGTGGACGTCTTCATGCAGGGATTTTTTGCAGTTGGACATCGCCTTCTTCTGGTCTCCGTAGTCGACAGCCCTGGAGTCCGGTGATGTCCCCTCCCCTAAGACCTGATCTTGATTAGCTTCTGAGCCCAGGAAGGCTTAGCCAGATACCTGCTGAGACAATGATAGTAAAGAACGAAAAGAAGAGGAACACTTTAGCTTCCAGCTAGACATCCAACCTTAGTGAAGAGGACAGCCCTTCCCTGAAAAGCAGGAATAGATCTGGCCAGGCCCGTCACAAAGGAGAGCATCTCTTTGAAAAGGCAGAAGAAGGTGGGAGTAGTTTGAAGAGCTTCTTCCTGGGAGCATATAAAACAGATATATGGCTGAGAGACACCGCTCTTCCCTCTTTATCACAGTCTTGCAGATGCATCTCTCTCCCCCCCACAATGGTGTTGCCAGGGCAGCTTTGTGCTTCCTGTTTTAAGGAATTTGTCGGTGACTCCAGCAAGTTTATATAATACAGTCCATCGTCCGAGTCAGTCAGAAACATGATCTTTTATCAAAACAGGCTGACATTCCTTTCTTTTGGTGGGACCTGTGTGTCCTCTTCCACATCTGTGTCAATCAATTGCAAACCAGAGCCCAGGATGTGTCTGTGAAGGAGCATTTTTGTTAGTGGTGGTGCCTTTGCTGAATTTTGCAGGACCGTGATGTATATTCAATCCTGCCACTTTGCCCATCTCTCGGACTTACAGATAAGGAAAAGGACAGTTGAAGTGTCCCAAGATCATGTGATCACTTTTTACGAGTTTCTGACGAGCAAAATCAATCAGGAATCCAGATTCACATAACAACTGTGTTAGTGACTTAACAACTGCAGTGATTCACTTAAGTGTGTCAAAAGGTGGTAAAATGGGGCAAAACCAGGGGTGAAATGCTCCCGGTTCGGACTGGATCGGGCAATCCGGTAGCGATCGTGGCGGGTGGTTCGGTGATCTGGTAGTGATGGCGGAGTTTTTAACCAGGAAATAATGTGTTCTTTACCTTCTGCGCATGTGCAGAAGGTTTTGCACATGCACAGGTCTGCGCGCACATGTGAGGCGCGCGCGGAGCGTGCACTTCCGAACTGGTAAGGAAGGTAAGTAGATTTCACCCCTGGGCAAAACTCATTTAACAACTGTCTTGCTTAGCATGAGAGATTTTGGGCTCAATTGTGGTCGTAAAGCTACCTTTATTTGGTTGGCTTCAACGTGGTGGTGGGTTAGAGATGCTTTGGTGTGACCTAGCAGAGCCGGTTTTACTAGCTTAATCTAGTTCAGTGATGGCTAAACTTTTTGCTATCGCGTGCCAAAAATGGGGGTTGCATGGGGGGTGGGGTTGCACACGTGCGTGCCCACACCCATAATTCAATGCGCCCCATCCCCACGCATGCAACCCCCCCCATGCTTCCCCCCCTTTTGGCACACAATGGCACGGTGGGCCTGGTAGGCCCGTTTTTTCGCCCTCCCCAGGCTCCAGAGGCTTTCTAGGAGTCTGGGGAGGGTGAAAACAGCCTTCCCCATCCGCCCGGAGGCCCTCTAGAGGCCGAAACGGCCCATTTCCTGACTTCTGGTGGGCCCGGAAGGCTGAAAATCAGCTGGCCGGCACACACATGTGTGCTGGAGCTGAGCTAGGGCAATGCTTGCGTGCCCACAAATATGCCTCTGCGTGCCACCTGTGGCACACGTGCCATAGGTTCACCATCACGGATCTAGTTCTTAATTCTCTTGGGAAGAATTTCTCAGAAGAAAACTCTGGCAAAGAATTAAAAATGGTGTGTGTGTGTTTGTGCGTGCGCAAGTGCATGCATATTTAACTGACTCTGCTATGGGCCAGTGTGGCCCCTGTAAGAAATGCCGACCCCATAAATCCTCCAGTATATCGTTCTGTCTGCCACCGCTAAAAGAGTCAACACTAACTGAATGGTACATCAATTACATCAATATCGCTCATTGTTTTCTGGGAAAGCAGAATCTATGATTTCTAGAAAATAATAAAGCCGTCTACCTTAAACGAGTAAATACTGGGGAAGTTCACGTTTCGGTCAAGCTCATGCCGAAGTCATCGCCTTAAATCTTGGACCACGTGAAAACATAAACCCTCCTAGATCAGATCAACTAGCTAGACCAGTGTTTTTCACACTTGGCAACTTTTTAAGATGTGTGGTTGGGGAATTCTGGGAGTTGAAGTGCACTCATTGTGAAGCTGCCAAGTTTGGGAAAAAATTGAACTGGGCTACTGCAGAATCCTGTTTCCCATTATGGCCAAATGAGATGGTTTTTTTGGGGTGTGTGTGGGGGGAAATCACAGACATAAGGTCTTTCCTTTTATTAGTGTCCAGTACTGCCTTGACTTAGAGCAGTTCATTTAATGACTGTTCAAAGTTACAAAGGCGGCACTGCAAAATGTGACTTATGACTGTTTTTCACCCTTACGACTTGCAGCATCCCCATGGTCAAGATAATCCAAATGCAGATGCTTGGCAACAAATGTTTCACTTAAGAACATAAATGTTGGGCTCGATTGGTGGTCGTAAGTCTCAGACTGCCGGTATTGGTCTCCAGTGGCATTTGATATAGAGAGACTGTTTTAAAAAAAGGGGGGGGCATTAAATCAGCTGAGATCATGTGGTGGCCCACTTAATGACTGCCACAATTTACAGCCCTAATTCTGGGCTCAATTATGGTTATAAGTTAAGGAACATGTCCTTTTAAAATTTTTGTTTATCAAGTTTAGACAACGTTCATCTCACTTTTGCAGCAACTCTGAGGATGAAAGTTCTTCATGTCTCGCCTTTATTATTTTAATAAATAACTCAAAGCAGTGAACATAACCCTAGTTCTCCTTCCTCCTCCTATTTTCCTCACAACAGTCCTGTGAGGTGAGTTGGGCTGAGAGAGATTGACTGACTCAAATCACCCAGTTGACTGGCATATCTAAGGCAGGACTAGAATTCATAGTCTCCTGGTGACTGGTTCAAGGTCACCTAGCTGGCTTTCTGTTGTGGCCCACCAGAGACTTAGCCTGGGCCATCAGAACCTCCAGAGGCTCCTTCAAGAGGAGAGAGTGAAGTGGAGGAGCCTCTCCTCAATGCTCGAGCACGCAGGGCTGCCAGAAGGCAGGAGTGGCTACTCAGGAGGAGGAGGTCTCCTCGAGAGTAAGGTTTGAGGATAATTGGCCACTCCCTTAGCCTATTTAAATCACACTCAGTTAGTAATTTCTTGCTGGAAACAATGTGTAATTATTACAGAGCATCTTGGAGAGTGAGTGTCTTATTGTATCTTGTTGCCAACCTTTGCCAGACTTTGTTTATTCTTGGTATGTTATAACTTTGATAAGGACCGTTGGTGTGTGTCACAATCCTTGGGAATCCGGAGCTGGGGCAGAACACTTTCATGCCTAAGTGGCACTTGAACTCACAATCTCCCAATTTTCTAGTCTGGTGCCTTAGCCACTAAACCAGGGGTCTGCAACCTTAAGCACTCAAAGAGCCATTTGGACCCGTTTCCCACAGAAAAGAAAATACCGGGAGCCACAAAACCCTTCCCGTGCCTGACTATTTCTTAAGCAGCCACAAAACTAGCATATGTAGTTGAATTAAATGTTTTGTTTTCTTCTGAATTTTTTTTTCTTGGATTTATCCATGGTTGGCCTACTGGGGTTTGAAAAACTCAATAAATCACATGCCGGCAGGTGTCGCACATTGGCGGTTTTGACATGCAGGGAGCCGCAGCAAAGCGGTGAAAGAGCCACATGCGGCTCCAGAGCCGCAGGTTGCTGACCCCTGCACTAAACCAAACTGTCTCTGTGGGAAGGAAGGTGGAGATAAGAGAATCACAGAGTTGGAAGGGACCTTGGAGGTCTTCTAGTCCAACCTCCTGCTCAAGCGTAGACCATTTCAGACCAACGGAAAAATCATCTGCGCTATCTACCCAAGAGAGACCAAGGCCAGGGGTGGGTTCTAAATTTTTTTACTACCGGTTCTGTGGGCATGGCTTATTTTGTGGGTGTGGCTTGGAGGTCATGTGACTAGGTGGGTGTGGCTAGCTGGTCAGAGTTATTTCTGGAAGGTCCTCGCACTTACGACCAGTCCTCGCACTGTTTTTTTCCCTCTAGTCATCAGCTGGGATTCAGGAGGCAGCAATAGATTGGGGGTGGGACCAAATAAAAGGTAAGAATAACATGGGGGGGTGGGAGGCTGTGGGGGGGGAAGAACCGATTCGGTGACGTCATATCGTCACCGCTACCGGCTCGGCTGAACTGGACCGAACCGGGAGGAACCCACCACTGACCAGGGCCCATAATCCAGGCGCTGGGGATAAACTGGTTCTTGTCTTTTCACAGCCAAACCACATTCATAAAAAGTGGTTGACGTAGGATAACCCACCCCCACCCCCGTTGGAAAAACAACAACAACGCTGCTTATAAAGGCCACGGGGAGCAAGACTCGTTTTGCTAAAAGCCCAGCGCTGCAAAATTTTGAGCGAGCAAGTCAGTGGTTTATCTTCATTATCCGAGAGAAAGGAAAGGATGCCCAAAGGGGTCATCCTGGATATTCAAAGAGGTGGCTTTGAGGTTAAACTATTTGTTTATGTCCAATTCTACCATAATCAAACTGCAAGGCTAAGGGAGAAGGAGTGTGATTTTTCTCTCTCTCCCCCCTCCTTCTCCCCCCTCCCCACACCCCTCCAAACCAGGCAGGCATTTGTCTTTGTTAATTTATACAGGAGAAGGCAGTAAATCAGCGGGAGCAAGTTGCTGGCTCTTAGATTTTCACTTGGGTATTTAAAATAATAGCACCTGACAGTTTATGAGCAGCTAAAAGGGAATTTTTTTCTGCTTCAGAAAGCAAAATATTGTGTGAGTTGTGCAGTGTGTATAAATAATCAGAAGAATTAAGCCGCCAGTGTCCTGTATGGTTTCCAGGTGAGGGAGCAGAAGGGAGCCTGTAGATTTCCAAGTGAAAAAGGGTCGTTCTAAAATGTGGCACACCTCTGTGTTGCACACTCACAAATACACACATACACACACACACCACCATCACCATCATCATCATAGCTATTGTCTATCCACTCTTCCACATGTTTCTAACCAATACAGTCTTGAGCTTTCCTTTGCCAATTGGATTCACAATACTTGCTGATGTTGTCGCTCCATCTTGTTTTAGGTCTCTCTCGTGGACACTTTTTTTTCAAGTTTGATCTGTTCTATGACTGTCTTGGTCCACCTGCCATCAGCTCTTCTTGCTTTGGGACCAGCCCATTTCCATTTCTATTCTTTTACTCTCGTCTACTTTCATTTGTTCTCTGATCCATTTGCAGGCCTTTCTATCTCGCCTTGCGATGCCGAGCATGTATCTTTCCATGGCTCTTTACGCCAGTCGTAGCTTTTACACACACACACACACACACACACACACACACGTACAGGAAGTCCTCAACCTACAACTGTAACTGAGCCCAAAATTTGTGTTGCTTTAAGTGAGAAATGTGTTAAAGTGAGTTTTGCTCCATGCTGTTACTTTTTCTTGCCACATGTGTTTAGTGAATCCCTGCAGTTGTTAAATTAGTAACGCGGTTGTTAAGTGAATCTGGTTTCCCCATTGACTTTTGCTTGTCAAAAGGTCACAAAAGGGAATCCCATGACTCCGGGACACTCCAATTGTGATAAATGCGAGTCCGTTGTCAAGCATCCAAATCAAAATCATGTGGTCATGGAGATGCTGCAATGGACATAAGTATGAAAAATGGCCCAAAGTCACTTTGTTCAGTGCCGTTGTAATTTGAGCGGTCACTAAACAAACTATTGTAAATCAAGGACTACCTGTATATGTATATCGGGTGGGTTCTAAAATTTTTTACTACCGGTTCTGTGGGCATGGCTTATTTTGTGGGCGTGGTTTGATGGTTATGTGACGAGCAATTCTTTAGGATTTAGCAGAGGTACTGGTCTACCATGCTTTTAACTGCTTGCAGAGCCGTACCATTCTACCCATTTTTTTCTTGGAGCGTTCTGGTCTACCCATTTGTTTTTGGAGCATTTCAATCTACCTATTTGTTTCTGGAGCGTACAGGTCTACCTATTTGTTTTTGGAGCACACTGGTCTACCACCACACTGCCTTTTACCACTGATCAGCTGTAGGGCGGCCCTTTGAAGCGCCACGGCAAGAGTTTAAACAGTTTTTTGCCGCTCTGCCACCACCAAGAGCATCTGAAACCACTTTCAGGCAGCTTGGCCTCAATTGCCAATCTACCACCACTGAGCGGTTTACAAGGAGCGGATCAGTTCTAGCCGATCAATTGGGAGGCTTCTTAGCTTCTCAATTTAAAGCTACGGTGTCTGTTTTTTTTTCTCTCTTCTTTGTCAAGTGAGCCCTGATTTTTTTCCTTCTAGCCGATCAGCTGGGACTCGGGAGGCAGCGAATAGATTGGGGGTGGGGCCAGGCAGAGGTGGTATTTACCGGTTCTCCAAACTACTCAAAATTTCCACTACCGGTTCGCAGGAACCGGGGAGAACCAGTAGCAACCCACCCCTGATGTATATATGTGTAACAGATAAATGCGCATACATGCACCACTTGAAATAAACCAGATTAGCAACGATCAAAACAAATGTGACATTTAACAGTTCTCTTGTCATGGTACCAGAATTAACGTGGACTTTTCGAATGGATGAAATCAAACGTGCTTCTTGGGCCAGTCATATGTTCCTAATATATATCCTTTCTTCCAGCCTGCCTTGCCACAATCTTAATTTTTCTTGTATTTATCCAGCAGTAGTTGTTTTTTTTTTTTAAATTTGTAATACTTGTCCTCTTTTCGAGGTTAAGTCTGCTGGGGAAAAGAAATGCAAATGTTGACTTCCATGTTGCTCCGTAATTTGGGGTTCTTGGTTTTTTTTAAAAAAAAGATGGCCTTGTGTTCTCTCTATTTTGCGTGTGTGTGTGTTTTTTTTTGGGGGGGGGGGAGTTCCAAGCAACCGCAATACAAACTGGCTTGTCTTCTTCAGGCAAGGTCAGGTTTAAAAAACCCATCGATTCAAATCAAACCACCTAGGCAATTCTTTCCTGTCAGAGCATTTCGGCCTAGTAATCAAAGTAATCCTAGGCATCCCATTTTACTAGGGACCCGTGTCTGAAAATATTTCTCTTTTTTCTTTTTGGCACTGAATGCAGCTATCTTTAATATGATGAAAGAGCTACTTAGTCTACTACAGGTGCGTCCAACCTTGGCAACTTGAAGACTGTGGACTTCAAATCAAGATCACCATTTGTGACATTTCCAGCCAACGCGTGATAAGCAAAGTCAGTGGGGGAAGACAGATTCACTTAATGACCACATGACTCACTTAACAACTGCAGTGATTTGCTTAACCATGGCAAAAATATTCATAAGATCATGAGCCACCCGCTTAGCAGTGGAAATTCTGGTCCAAATTGTGGTGATAAATTGAAGGCTACATTTACGTTGGCCTGTCTTCTGGTCCTTGCCTACTACCACGATGTGTGGTTGATGGGCTAGTACACCTGGATCTGGAATTCCCACAGGATCTTAGCCCTCTTATTCACCAGGCTCTTCTGTGGAATCTCCCATCTGGACTGAAGACAGTCTAGGCCACAGGTCTTCAAACTTGGCAGCTTTAAGACTTGTGGACTTCAACTCCCAGAATCCTCCAGTCAGCATAGCTGGCTGGAGAATTCTGGGAGTTGAAGTCCACAAGTCTTAAAACTGCCAAGTTTGAAGACCTCTGGTCTAGGCCATATACTGTGCAGATGTTCCTATGCACAAGGCCAGCCACATAGCGGTAGTCCTCAATTTACAGCAGTTCTTTCGTGACCATTCAAAGCAGTGGTGAATTTTTTTTTTTTTTACTATCGGTTCTGTGGGCATGGTGTGGCTTGGTGGGCGTGGCAGGAAAAGGATACTGCAAAATCCCCATTCCCTCCCCACTCCTGGGGGAAGGATACTGCAAAATCCCTATTCCTACCCCACTCTGGGGCCAGCCAGAGGTGGTATTTGCCGGTTCTCTGAACTACTCAAAATTTCCGCTAGCGGTTCTCCAGAACCTGTCAGAACCTGCTGGATTTCACCCCTGCTTCAAAGTTAGAATGGCATTGAAACGGTGACTTTCACACTTACAGCCGTTGCAGTATTCCGGTGATCACGTGACCAAAATTCAGATGCTTGACAACTGACTCGTATTTATGACAGTTGCAGTCTCCCAGGTGGTCATGTGATCACTTTTTGCAACTTTCTGAAGGCGAAATCAGTGGAGTAGCCAGGTTCACTTAACAGTTGTGTTACTAATTTAACAGCCGCAGTGATTCACTTAACAGCTGAGGCAAGAGAGATCATAAAATGGGGCAAAACTCACTTAACAACTGTCATACTTAGCAATAGAAATTTTGCGCTCAATTGTGGTCGTAAGTTGAAGACTACTGTACATATATATTATACCATATCCTAAGAATGGATAGGCAACTACAAGCCTCGTCCTCCTCAGTTCTTTATCTTTTAGCCAGAGTTAAACTGGGCAGCCCTTCAGATGTAATGCCTTCAGATTTAAGATTGCCCTCCATAAAGTTGGTCATTCTACCTAACGATGCCCCTTTCAAGGATAAACTAACAATGGAGCTACTGCCTTTTCAGGATATAGCACCAGCAATTGTCAGCAGCATTGTAGTGTTATTCAATTAGTAGGCCGCTATTATTTGTAGGACCCCTGGCAGTTTGCAAGAATATGAAAACATAATGAAAACATCTGTAGGAAAGTAAAATGCATACAACACGTAAATTAATGAAAACCATGAGGAATATATAATACCAATGTGTCTGCTTTCAGATGGCATTCAGTAATTCCCCTCAGTGCTTTCCTTCTGTTTGAAGGCCGTCACCAAAGGAGTCATCCTAGCTTCCTCAGGTGGGCTATTTTGGAGTTTAGGAGCTGTGACTGAAAAACAGCACCTGCTAGCTTAGTCCACCCACACCCACACATGGAGGCTCAAAACATCTGAAGAACAATTGCAGGAATTGGGTATGTCTAGTTTAATGGAAAGAAGGAGTAAGGGTGACACGATAGCAATGTTCCAGTATCTGAGGGGCTTCGATGGATAAGTTCAACCTATTCTCCAAAGCACCTGAAGGCAGGACAAGAAGCAATGGATGGAAACTAATCTAGGAGAGAACCAACCTAGAACTAAGGAGACCTTTCCTGACAATGAGAATGATTAATCAGCTTGCCTTCAGAAGTTGTAGGTGCTCCAACACTGGAGGTTTTTAAGAAGAGATTGGACAGCAATTTGTCTGAAATGGAATAGGGTCTCCTGATTGAGCAGGGGATTGGACTAGGAGATCTCCAAGATCCCTTCCAACTCTATTATTCTGCTACCCTTCACCTTCTGAGGGTTCCTTACTGCCAAGTCATAGAGAGCTTTGTAAATGAAAACCAGAAATTTATTGGTAATCAATGTATTCCCCCTCCCTCAGAAAATATGTCCTAAAATGAGTAGTGCCAGTCAATACATGTGCTGTTAAATTTTGGGCCAACTTTCATTTCAAAATGATCTTCAAAAGCAGACCCAAGTAGAGCATATTGCAAAAGTCAAACCTAGTTAGATTAGATAGGAATCATTGTAGCCATGTCTTCCTGTGTTGGGGAGACCACAACTGGTGTACCTCCTGGATTTAGGAATAGGCCCAACTAGTTATGGACTCTACCTGCTCCTCCAGTCATAGCCATGAGTCCAGGGAACATCCTTAGGTGTGGATCTCCTACCTCAGGATATTGCATGTTTTCAAGAGGCAAAACTGGTACTGGTAGAGAGGCCTGACAAATGTCCTACTAGGGATCCAACGTCGTCTTGTTTCATGTCATCCTGACCCTAAGAACATGGACTGTGTCTCCAGCTGGATGTGGTGTGGCAGGGTACAGCTCAGCAGAACCATGTTAATGGGTGCAGACTCTGCCGATGACCTCCTCCAGTGGCGTTGTCTAGATGTGAAACAGAAAAACAGAACAACGCAACTTTAACACTAGCACAATAGTAGACTATTGTTTCAGAGAGTCTCCAGAGAGTTTCTTGAGCAGTCTTGATTCAAACGGCTGTTTTTTTTTTTACGGATCCAGCAATGCATGATCTGTATTAACGGGGTTCACTTTTGCTAAGTTGAATAACCCAAAAATGTCTAATACCAGCCCTCCCCTTCCTCGTGGTTGAGTTGGCCAAACCCAGGGATGGGATTCAGCCGGTTCAGTTGGGTGAACTGGATGCTAATTTTACATCTGGTTCACCGAACTGGTAGTTGCAAGACTGGTTGGCCCTGCCCACCCCACCCTGCCCCTTCCAGGAGTCTCCACGTGGCCCATTTTGGATCCCAGGTAAGTGCAGGGCCTGGGCGGAGGCTCTGGGAGGATGAAAAACAGGCTTCCTGGAAGTCCGGAAATGGGCCCGTTTCCAGCTTCTGGAGGGTGTCCGGAGCCCGGGGGAGGCCATTTTCACCCTCCTGGAGGCTTAAGGAAAGCCTCCGGAGCTTGAGGAGGGTGAAACCCCCACCCCCCCCACCCCATGGTGCAGGAGGCCGAGTAGGCCAAACCCACCCAGCAACCGGACAGGAACCGGTTGCTAAAAATTTTGAATCCCCTGGCCAAATCTCACCCTGCAGATCATCATCCAGGGTTGTCTGCCAGTTTAGCTGGTCCCCACCCAGAGATCAAGGAAGCCGGGTGCTTCCTGTCGATCCCCCACTGAGGTTTAATCAAGGGTTTCTCTCCTTATTTCCCCTCCTCCCTTCCTGGTGCCTTATTTCACGGCTGTCAGTATCTGTTCTCCACATCCTCGAAAAGATTAGCCTACTTGACAGGCTTCTCAATTTAGGACTAATAAACTTGTTGATTCCTGAGCCCGAGACAGAGCTGCACAATTATCACCTCGGTCAACATTAATTAATGGGGAGTTCAAATGAATGGTGAATGTGACACTAAACGGGGAATGCTTTCTGGCCAAAGGTTTTGTGGAACCAACCATTGTAGCACACTTGAGAAAAATCAGTTTTTACTATCAAGACACTTCTTTCACACAGCCAGGGAGGAAGGCTTAGTGGGAATGACACTACACATACATTTTGGGCTGAAATTTGTTCCCTAACCCTAACCCTAACCCTCGATTTACAACAGTTCATTTAGTGACAACTTAGTTACAACAGCACTGAAAAAAGTGACTTACGACAGTTTTTCACACTTATGGCCATTGGAGCATCCCCACGATCAAAATTCAGACACCTGGTAACTGACTCATATTTATGAGGATTGCAGCGTCTTTGGGGTCACGTGAGCCCCTTTTGCGACCTTCTGAGAAGCAAAGTCAATGGGGAAGCCAGATTCACTTAACCGCCGTGCTACTAACTTAACAACTGCAGGGATTCGCTTAACAACTCTGGCAAGAAAAGGTCGTAAAATGGAGCAAAACTCCGTTAACAAATGCCTCGCTTAGCAACAGAAAATTCGGGCTCGGTTGTGGTCATAATTTGAGGGCTATCTATATTTTAAAATCATATTTCAAAAATTGAATTATAATTTTAATATATTAAATATATTAAATATAAAATTATAATTCAGTTTTTGAATTACTGTATATAAAAACTTTCCCCGACACTATAGAGCAGTCCATAAATGCTGCCCACCTTCTTTGCCCGCTGCTGACACTCTGCTTCAAGTTTGGAAACTCAGCAGGTTTTCCACCCCCAACTCTGTGGGGTAAGAAGATGGATTATTCAAGTGTGATTTCCTTCAGTGCCTGAACCCGCCCCCCCCCCCCCCTCTCGGGGAACCAGCCATGGTTTATTTGTTGACAAAATGCCCATGTTTGAAATTGTGGCACATCAGATTCTGGTACCTGGTTTTATTCCAGATGGTTTCTGTGCCTTGTGCAAACTTTTCATCAATCCAAAGAGTTGTGAAAGCAAAGGGAATTCCTCCTCAGGCTAAATCACTGGTTTTTTTTTCTTCATCCTTGGCAACTTTAAGATGTGCTGCTGGCTGGGGAATTCTGGGGGTTGAAATTCACACATCTTAAAAGTTGCCAAGTTTGAAAAACACCAGGCCAGTTCGCTTTTGCTAGCTTTCCTAGTTTCCATATTCCTCTTATTCTCCTTTGCTCTGGTTTCTCTTCAGATTGCACAGGTAAACCCTCGACCTATGTCCAAAATTATCGCCGTAAGTCATGATGGTCATTAAGTGGATTGCTATGTGACATGCCTGATTTTACAACCTTTATTACAGTGGTTGTTAAGCAAACGCCACGGTTGTTAAGTGAACTCATTGTAACTAGTAGGTGTTTTTTGGGTGGAAACTCAAAAGTAAATATTACTTTTCAGCAAAAAAATGCTGTAAATTGCAGTCACTTGAGGGTATGTGTGGAATATTGCAAACTGTAAATGTGGGCCAATTGCCAAGCACCCAAATTGCAGTCAAATGACTACAGGAGTCGGCCTTCAAAACTGGGTCATACGTAGTTCTGGGGAGGTCTGTTATAAGTTTGAACAGTTACTAGGTCATAAGACGAGGATTTCCCTTATACCTTTTTCAACTTTCCCTATAATTCTTCCTTGTCAGGTGTTCTTTTCCAGCTAAGCCACGTGCAATCACATAGCCCAAAAACGATATCATGTCACTTTATGAGATGTGCAGCTATTGAAATCAAATAATAAATAAATAATCAACCAACCCACCAACCCCAAATATAGACACCCAAAGTTTTGGATCAAAACCTACAATGCAAAAACTTGTCACAAAAACACTTCACAAAAGATAAACCTTTTCCTTACCTCCCCAAATAAGCATGGCATTTCTTTGCTGTTGCTAGGATGTTGGAAACATTTAACTGGGTATTGGCAGAAACAATGAAGAAAAGACAGATCAAGAAAAGGTTGAAAAAGCCACTGTCCTTTTACTCATCTGTAAGACCAACACTGATTCCCCCCCCCGCCCCCCATATAAACCATGGTAAAAATAAACTTTAGAGGGATGCAGTGACTCAGTGGCTAAGACCCTGAGCTTGTCGATCAAAAGGTCGGCAGTTCAGCGGTTTGAATCCCCAGTGCCGCATAATGGGGTGAGCTCCCGTTACTTATCCCAGCTTCTGCCAACCTAGCAGTTTGAAAGCACGAAAAAAAGGCAAGTAGAAAAATAGAGACCACCTTTGGTGGGAAGGTAACAGCGCTCCGTGCGCCTTTGGCATTCAGTCATGCCGGCCACATGACCACGGAGACGTCTTCGGACAGCGCTGGCTCTTCGGCTTTGAAACAGAGATGAGCACTGCCCCCTAGAGTTGGGAACGACTAGCACATATGTGCGAGGGGAACCTTTACCTTAAAAACAAACTTTGGCTTAGTTTTAGTGGAAATGCGGCAATGAAGGAGCCATGTTTGTCTTCCACATGCTTCTGCACCACAAGGAAGGCTGGTTCTTCTTAACAAAGTTAATTAGATGAAAACTGTACATTAACAGGATGTCATTGAGACATTACTTCTCGTATTCTTGGGAACAGTATGGAGAGTAGCTTATTACAGGTAGTCCTTGATTTATGACCATAATGGAGTCTGCCAATTATGATCATAATAAATCATGATGATTGCAAAATGGCTCATCACGTGACCGGAGACAATTTTATGACATTTTTTTTGCAACAGTTGTTAAGTAACCGCTCCATATATAAAGCAACCCCTGCTGTCATAAATGTGGGCCATTTGCTGAATGACTGAAATGCGGGGGAGGCAACATCAGAACTTCAAAATTGGGTTATAAGTAGATTGGGGGGGGGATCCATCATAACGTCAAGCAGTCGCTAAGCAACTAGTCATAAATCAAGGACTATCTGTATAGGATTATCGATTTATGACTACAGTTGAGCCCAAAATTTATGTTGCTAAGTGATAAATTTGTTAAGTGAGCTTTGCCCCATTTTACAACATTTCTTGCCACAGTTGTTAGGGTGAATCACTGCAGTTGTTAAATTAGTAACCCGGTTGTTAAGTGAATCTGGCTTCCCCATTGACTTTGCTTGTCAGAAGGTCGCAAAAGATGATCACATGATCCCGGGACACTGCAACAGTCATAAATGTGAGTCAGTTGTCAAGCATGCAAATGTGAATCATGTGACTATAGGGATGCTGCAATGGACCTAAGTCACTTTTTTCAATACTCTTGTAATTTTGAATGGTCACTAAGCGAATTGTTGTATGCCAATTGAACTCTTGTATTGTCTCTTCAAAAGCATTCAACCCTCTGGCCCTGATACTCAGATCCATGGACTAACCTGATGTTACTTGGCTTAGTTTTTCAGAATTGCTCAAGATTGACTAATATCTACATTGGCTTTACACTACTTATTTGCTTATTTAGTGGTTGATTTTCCTGTGCTGTACTTTGGCCCATTGAAACAAACTTGTTAGTATGAGATAAGTGTTAATTAAATGTATAGTCATGTCCAACAATAGAGAACGTGTGTTGTTCAGGGTTGACCTGTTGGGTTCCTCGTGTTTTCTGATCTTGATTGTTTTCTTGCAGATGTTTCTTTAGCAAGCTAGCACCGATGCAAATCACCCACGGACTGATCATTATTTAGCCTGGCAATGAAATGCCTCTATGAAAACAACCAAAATCAGAAAACACCAAGGCCCCAACAATAGCAAGTGACTCACACTGGATTTTATTGTTTCCTTCTTATCTACATATTCCCCTTTGTATGTATTCCCCCCCCCCCCCCCCCAGTTTGGGCAATTGTTCACACCTTCTCTTCAAAACAAGATTATCAGTAAATAACCTGCAAAAAGACAGGCAGCGTAAGGTGGTGAGGGGTGGGCGAAAGACACACATTAGGCGCTGTGTTGTTTGATGTGATCTCTGCTAGGAGCAGGGCAAAGGAGCCCACCCAATCAAGATGGCGAGCCTTCCTTTGAATTGCTCATCTGTTGCGGTGGCAAGGAATGGCAAATTGTAATAGGGGGTCGAAAAACAGCAGTAGTCACAAGTCGAGGAAAAAGAGAGAGAGAGAAAGAGAGAGAGAGAGCGGCCTGCCAGCATCAGATGTTTGACATCTGTCAGAAGAAGCTGCTCTTCCCTATCTTCCCCCCCGCAGCCTCCCCCTTCTCAATAAGTGGTTGATGGTGCACTTGTCTCTTTACTGGAGTAATTGCCCATCAGGGCTCTTTCTGTCCATTAACTAAACCACCACCTTTCCCCATAACCGTTCCTGCCAAACAAGCTCGGTGACAATTTCACCGCCCTACTATCTGCTCACGTTGCCGGGCCAGGAAGTGGGCCTAAAGGCCTTGTCATGCCTAGTTGCTCCAATTCCATCAAGGTACTTAGTCACGGCAAACACCGAGATGCTTTGGGCACTCCTCTTCATGTCTTCGGTTCCTCCAGAGATCACGTAATTTCGCCGGATTGAAGAGTGGCGTCTAATAGCGGGTGATTGTAGAGCTTAATGGGAGGTTCAGAGACGTTGACATGTTTACCTCCCGTTGCCGTTTCAAGAGAGGTGCCGTCGGCGTCATGGAGGCTTTTTATATTTTTGGAAGCTCGGCGCACCTCTTTAACTCCTTGCTTACTTTTTAAAAGTAGAATTCAGGCAGCCCTCATCTTATGACCACAACGGGGACCAGAATTTCCACTGCTAAGCACAGCAGTTGTTAAGTTAGTCACACCTGGTTTTATGACTTTTTTTGCCGTGGTTGTTAAGTGAAGCCCGGTAGCAGTTAAGTAAATTGTATTGTTAAGTGAATCCAGCTTTCCCTGGTGACTTTGCTTCTTGGGAGAAAGTTGGAAAGGTCGCCAAATGAGGACCACATGACCCTGAAATGCAGCACCCTTTGAAAATACATGCCGGTTGCCAAGCGCTTGAATTTTGATCACTTGATTGTGTGGATGCTTTAGTATAGGGGTGTGAAACTCGATTTCATTGAGGGCTGCATCAGGGTTGTGTTTGACCTCGGGGGGGCTGGGGTGCGTGTGGCCAGCTCGACATCACTCGTGTCGGGGGCACCTGTGGTGGCCCGAGCGCTCGGTCAAAGAAAACGGGCTCCTGAGCTCCGTTTTTGCCTGCAACAGCCTCCTGCAACCCTCTGCCAGTGAAAATGGAGCTTGGGAGGGCCGCAGGTGACCCTCGCAAGGTCCGTTTTCGGCTGTGATGGCTTCCTGCAATCCTCTACCAGCGAAAATGGAGCTTGGGAGGGCTGTGCGGGCCGGTTTTTCACTGTTTCCAGGTCGGCCCAGCGGGCCAGATCTAAACATCCCACGGGCCAGATCCGGCCCACGGGCCTTGAGTTTGACACCCCTGCTTTAGTACAAGTACCAGTTGTACGTCACATTTTTAGCATGGTGGTAACTTCGAACAGTCGCTAAAGGAAAGGTTGTAAGTCGAGGAATGGCTGTATGAACATGACTAAAAGCAAACTCTTTGCTTCTGACAGGGCTGCCTGTTTTCTGGTGTAGTTAAAAATGCAAGATAACAGCCCTGACAATGTGATTGAAGCTTCACCTGGGGTTTTTTTTTTTTTTAAATGTGCATCTTTACTTTTTCGACCATGCTCTGGGGACATTATGGCTACTAAGCCCTGGCCGTGCATTCCTAAGAAAGTCCAGGTGCTCTGGACATCAATCAAACTGGAAGGAGGGTTGCATGCAGCTTGCAGACCATGAATCGCTCATTCCTGATGGATATGATATAATCTGCCCAGAGAATTTCAGTTATTAAACAGATTAGATGATTCTTTAATCTTCTGTGAAATGCTAGACAGGATATTAAACCATCTCTGGAATTATAATGGATGCTATTTTTCAGGCTTCCTGTCCTCGTCGTGGTGCCTTTTCCGGTGACAAGGGGTTGCCTGTGCACATTTCTCTATTAGTTGTGGCCAGATCTTTTTTTGCCTTGCCTATCTGGAGATAGTTTTTATCAAGAAGACTCCCCCAAACACCCTTGTTTATGAGCGCTGGGGAGTGGGTTTTCTGTTCTACTCCATGAGGGGCGGGGGGGCTTAGTCTCACTTTGGCACGTGGTGTTTCCAACAGCAAAATAAATAAAGAACCAATATCATATTTTCAGGCTCAAAATCCGCAGCCCCTTATTTACGGATTTGTTTATTGCTTGGAAGGATAAGGTCCTTGCCCCAAACAGATTCTCTTACGTCTTACAGATTGTTCGGGGACTTTTGCATTACCTTGTTTTACTTTCAAATGCAATTAATACATTAAAAAAAAAACTGTTTCGTGAAAACCTGGTTTTCTGTTTTGATGTCTTGTTTTTGCTTTGGTGTTGTTGTTTTTTTAAAAAATCCAGTCAGTGGCAGACCAAAGCAAAAACAAAACATCAAAACAGAAAACCAGGTTTTCACGAAATAGATTTTTTAAAAATATATTAATTGTGTTTTATATCACTCTTGCTGAAAACTATCTGGAGCATTTAGGAGTAAGGCCTCCTCCTCGCCCCTGTCCCCACCAAAAACGGTGAATTGTTGGCTCCTATTCCCAGGGGAAGTGTTAGCTGGAAGGGAAACTAATATCAACCGAAGGAACTGAAATGTTGATATGTATAAAAATTCTGGGTTGGCCCTGCACTTCTCATCAAAGACATATTGTGGCACCACCTTTCTTTTTCATGACTGCCTTGAGGAATAAATATTACATAAACCAGAGCTATGATTATGTAAATATAATATTTATATGATCAGAGGGAGAGGCAAGAAAAGATACCTGCTATTAATTCTTTAAGGTTGTGATTAATGTTCATTTTCCCCCCTATCACCTCAGAATTTCAAACAGCTGAGGCCTTGACAGCCTTCAGTAATGCCCACTGATATGATACTCATTGATTTAATCAGTTCCTGGGAACTGCCATATCATATCATGTGGGGAATAACCTTTTTTGCCTTATTATGATGATTATTATTGGAGTTAGCTATTTTTATTTTTAAGAATCCTTTGCCTCACTAAATGCTTTTATTTTGTTTAGCATAAAAGCTTCCGTGTAAATTCTTAAGGGAGATTGTTTGGAGCGACCTTCCCTCCAACCATCTGGGTCATCTCCGTTGAACATCTGTGATCTATAGAGCTGTTTCCCCTTGTGACCTCAAAATGGCAAGGAACCATATTGGTCCATTAGCAAAAGAGAGGGGGGGGGGGGGCGGAGAGAGAGAGAAAGAGAAAGAGAGAGAAATAAAAAGTCCCAGAATAGAAAAACAGGTATCGTTTTATTTATGACCAACTGGAAAACATGAAAAGAAAAGGTCCAAAATAGTCAGAATTATTTTATCAGGGAACAAGGGAAGTGGGGGGAAAAAGCTTGTAACAATCATAACTAAAGGTAAAGGTTCCCCTCGCACATATGTGCTAGTCGTTCCTGACTCTAGGGGGTGGTGCTCATCTCCGTTTCAAAGCTGAAGAGCCAGCGCTGTCCGAAGACGTTTCCATGGTCATGTGGCCGGCATGATTAAACGCCAAAAGCGCGTGGAACATTGTTACCTTCCCACCAAAGGTGATCCCTATTTTTTTACTTGCATTTTTTTAACGTGCTTTCGAACTGCTAGGTTGGCAGAAGCTGGGACAAGTAACGGGAGCTCACCCTGTTACGCGGCACTAGGAATTCGAGCTGCTGAACTGCCGACCTTTCAATCGACAAGCTCAGTGTTTTAGCCACTGAGCCACCACGTCCCATAAAATCATAGAATAAAAACCATAAAATCACAATCATAAAATAGGTGCAAATTGGAATTGGGAGGCAGTGAGTTCTAGTCCCGCCTTAGCCATGTAAATCAGCTGGGTGACTTTGGGCCACACTCTCAGCCCAGCCTGCTTCCCAGGGTTGTTGTTGTGGGGAAAATAGGAGGAGGAAGCGGTGTTGGATATCTTCACCTCCTTGAGTTATTTGTAAAAATAGTAAAGGGGACATATAAATAAATAATGGACGGATAAGCAAACAAACAAACGATAAATAAATGAATGCAAGATGGCACAGAGGCCAAAATAATTATGCCCGTCCCTTCAAATGCCACTAGATTCCATTGAGGGAAAGAGCCAAGGCCAATCCCTGTTTGAAAACATACCAACATCTTTGAGTCAACTTTGATGGCTTCATGGATATGTGAAGTGGTTTCCTTGTGTGTAAGTAGAGCGGCAGTGTCCTGGAGGGAATGCTTTGGGACAGTAAGGTTAATTTTCTGACTTTTTTAAAAAAAAATCAGGCTTACTCCTTAGAGAAATAACGAACAAATACAGAGAAGTTGCCCACACCAGATTCCCACTTGAGATCCAAATGCTGCATGCCACCATGCTATGTCATTCGTCACTGTGAGTAACACAGATAGAGGAATATTGCCCTCTTGTCCCTATGGGGCCTTCCTGAAGACATTTAGTCAGCCAATTTGGAGGTACTAGAACTGGATTTACATGGACCATGGGTCTGATAGAGTTGATCTCTGATTGTCCATGATGTTTAAGTATGACTGTTCCTCTTCCTGTCCCAATTTAGAGGCAGTCTACCTTAGGATCTTTCCTCATTGTTGGATTGAAGTGCCCTCTCCTGGTTTGTTTCAAGTTGGACTTCTCTCCAGGCTAATGAGTGGCAAAATCTAAGGGAGTTTAGATTCATCAAGGCTCCCTGGTAACTGTAGAAAAAAAAAGAAAACACCAGCTTAATATTGGTTCAGCTAAGGCAGGGGCATCAAATTCAAGACCCATGGGTTGGATCCGGCCCGCGGGGTGCTTAGATCTGGCCCGTGGACCTGCCCTGGAAACAACAAAAGACCGGCCCGTAGTACCTCTGCCAATGAAAATGGACTGTGCGCAGCCTCTCCAAGCTCCGTTTTCTCTGGCTGCAGGAGGCTGTCGCGGCTGAAAACGGAGCCCAGGCAGGCCGTGTGCAGCCTCCCGAAGCTCAGTTTTCTCTGGCTGCAGGAGGCTGTCGCGGCTGAAAACGGAGCCCAGGTAGGCCGTGCGCAGCCTCCCCGAGCTCCGTTTTCTCTGGCTGCAGGAGGCTGTCGCGGCTGAAAACGGAGCCCAGGCAGGCTGTGCGCAGCCTCCCCGAGCTCAGTTTTCTCTGGCTGCAGGAGGCTGTCGCGGCTAAAAACGGAGCCCAGGCAGGCCGTGTGCAGCCTCCCTGAGCTCCGTTTTCACTGGCAGAGAGTTATAGGAGGCCGTTGCAGCCAAAAATGGACCCTGGGTGGGCCATCACGGCCAAAAATGGAACCTCGATGAGTGATGTCAAGCTGGCCAGTCCCCCTCCCCCCCCGGCCCCCGAAGTCAAACACAACCCTGATGCGGTCCTCAATAAAATTGAGTGCCATCCCTAAACTAAGGATTACTTGAGGCATTCTCAATTATGGGGTGGAGATGAGATGAATCTGCCCCACCCAAAGATGTCAACAAGGCACGTACATGTGCCGTGGTTAAGTACCAAGGGAAAAAGCCCCTAGAATACCTGTTTGAAGAAGTCGTAAGAGCTTTTGGCATGCAGAGATTGGAAGGAGGTTTAGGGCTCATCTGATTTCAGGTTTGTGGACTATTCATCTATTTTTCCTTTTGTTGTTTTAAATATTGTTCTGAGCATCCATGAATGAGAAACTGCCTTTGATTAAGGATGTCTCCCTTCCTTCCGCCTCATATTCCCAGCTTCCTCATATTCCGGTTATATTCCTTGGGATCCCCCTGACTAAAGGAAGTGGGATTAACTCTGGGACTGTCCTTTGGAAACATTCTCCAAAACTGACTAGAATCTCACTAGTGCTTCCAAGGCCTGTGGATTGGGGAGCCAACATGAAGAAATCAAGTTTCCTTAGTATCTGTAGGGAGAGGGAATAGCAGATCCTGGAGGTGGAGTGAAAAGAGGGATCAGCCTAGAATCTTGACATAGTCACAAGCAAACGAAGTCAAACTTCCTTTGAATGCCATTGACCATTATCTAACTCTTAACAAGATGTGGACCGTTAGTTGAGAAGTTTCCTGTGCATGGGCTTTTAGCAATAAATCAACTTAATTGAACCTTCACATGTGGCACCTAATAGTATCGGGTTTCCCTGCGTAGATACTTTTCATTTCATTTCATTTGATTTATATACCGCCCTACTCCCGAAGGACTCAGGGCGGTGAACAACCACAAGGTAAAACACATCAATACAAAATTTAAAAGCAAAGTAAAACCGAATTAAACAATTTGGCCCAAGACAGATTTAAAACACCCCAATAATTTAAAACAGATTAAAATTTACATTTTAAAAAGGGCAAAAAGGGAAAAGATTAGGCCAGGCCAGCCTGATGGAATAAAAAGGTCTTAAGAGCGCGGCGGAAGGTGCGCAGATCCGGGATCCTCCGTATCTCCGGGGGGAACTCGTTCCAGATAGTAGGTGCCCCCACAGAGAAGGCTCTCTCCCTGAGGGCCGCCAGTCAACATTGTTTGGCCGACGGCACCCGGAGGAGCCCCTCTCTATGAGAGCATACTGGCCGGTGGGAGGCTGTTGGTGACAGCAGGCGGTCCCGTAGGTAACCAGGTCCTAAGCCATGGAGCGCTCTAAAAACCTTGAAGCACACCCGGAAGACCACCGGGAGCCAGTGCAGCTCGCGCAGGAGAGGTGTTACATGGGAACGCCATGTCACTCCCTAACCACCCGCGCGGCCGCACTCTGCACCAGTTGGAGCCTCTGGGTGCTCCTCAAGGGGAGCCCCATGTAGAGAGCGTTGCAATAGTCCAGGCGGGAAGTGACAAGGGCATGAGTTACCGTGAGTAAGGAGTCCCAATCCAGAAAGGGACGCAACTGGCGAATCAGGCGAACCTGATGAAAAATCCTCCTGGTCACGGCCATCAAATGCTCTTCTAAAGACAGCCGTGAATCCAGGAGGACGCCCAAGTTGTGTGCCCTCTCCATGGGGGGCCAACGATTCGCCCCCAATAGTCAGTGATGGCGCCAACTGACTATATCGGGATGTCGGAAACCACGCCACTCAGTCTTGGATGGGTTGAGCCTGAGCCTGTTTCTCCCCATCCAGATCCACATGGCCTCCAGGCACCGGGACATCACTTCAAAGGCATTATTGGGGTGGTCTGGGGTGGAGATGTACAGCTGAGTGTCGTCAGCATACTGATGGTACTTCACCCCGAAACCACGGATGATCTCACCCAGCGGCTTTACATAAATGTTGAACAAAAGGGGCGAGAGGACCGACCCTTGTGGCACCCCACATATGAGGGGCCTCGGGGTCGACCTCTGCCCCCCTGCCAACACAGACTGCAACCGGTCGGAGAGAAAGGAGGAGAATCACCGCAACACAGTGCCCCCACCCCTAACTTTCGACTTTCTCCCTTCCGATGGAAAGGCAGAAACAGCTTGTGTCTCGATAAAATAGAGAGTCGTGAGAATGAAGCACTTTGGAGTCTGATCTATTTAACCTCTGCATATTGAAAGGGTTCTGGGGTTTCTTTCAGACTGTTCTTGCTAGATTACAACAATGAATGAATGAATGAATGAATGAATGAATGAATGAATGAATGAATGAATTTCTCTTTTCAACCCCAGGTCCCACTTCTTTACCTTGCAATTAGATTGTTTTGTAAAGTTTTCCCTCTCTTCCTGAGCACTCATGGTATTTATATCAGCTCTTTATACAACCCCAACCACCTTCTCCATTCCTCCCGGTCATTTTAGATGCTTTATTTTTGTCCAAGCGTTCATAGAAATTCTTTTCCTATGTTCAGCACTTTATCTGTTCAGGAATTACTGAGCGATGCCATTGTGTCACTCTGCTGCCAGAAGAAAGGGGTTGTTTCCCTGTGACAATGGGCGCCCTGCAAAAGCAGGTTGGGTTGGGGCAATCTGAAAAGGCAAAGATAAAATGTTTTGACCTTAAGAAGCAAACAAAAGTTTGGTGGAGAGGGAAGAAAGAGAAAGAACCAATTTGATATGGCCGGAAGAGCATCCTGGCTTTAAAGCCTCCAGGAATATCCATTTACCTGCTGCGTCCTCACAAAAAGCAGTACACTCCTCTCACAACTCTTAGTATTCAAGCTTTTTCAATCTTACAGGACTTTAAGCTTTGTCTGCCAGTCTCGGTGTGAATTTGTGTCAGGCTTCCGTTGTCTTTTCTTTTACTACCTGTTGCTGAAGCAAAAGTCAGAGATGCACTGACTTGAAAAGAAGATGATCCCCACCAAAAAAGAAAGATTGCTCAGCAGGAGGAGAAGAAGAAGAAGAAAATGTTGCCTTTCTGTATTCTTAGAAAATGAGATTATCCTTCTGTTTTGAAAATCAATTATTCTGGGGGGGAAAGTCTCTTTAAAAAAAGGAAAGAATTTAAAGCTTCCTTGTCATCCAGGTTGGTGGTGGAAAGAAGCTTTGAACCCAAAGACCAAAATGTCCTAATGGTGCCACTCAGAAAGTAAATGTTCCATCATGTTAGGCTGAGGTTTGTCCATCTTGGGTATATTATTTGTGCCCAACGGGCCAAAGATTCAGTCGGACTGCAGAAAATAAAAAGGAGAACAATGAAAGGAAGGAACCCAAAAAACCTCCTCCAGTTCCATGCTTAAAAACCAAACCTCTCCATCACAGTTGTTCCTTAAAAATGACCAAAGCTCATAATAAATAAGTAGCTATTAAACAGAATATCACTATGTTGATTGATTACAATACATGCTGTCAAATTAGCGTCAACTGTTAGCAGCACAGATTTTTCTCCAGAAGGATTCTGTCACCAGCCTGGTCCTTCAAGTCTTCAATAATGTACCCATCACCATCATGGTTATGTCCCTCCACCTTGCTGCTGGTCCGTCCTTCCTTCCTTCCTTCCTTCCTTCCTTCCTTCCTTCCTTCCTTCCTTCCTTTCTTGCCTGCCTCCTTCTCTCTTTCTTTCTTCCTTCCTTTCTTCCTTCCTTCCTTCCTTCCTTCCTTCCTTCCTTCCTTCCTTCCTTCCTTCCTCCTTTCCTTTGCTTTCCTTTGCTTCCCTTCCCTTCCCTTCTCTTTCCTTTCTTTCTTTCCCAACATTGGAGCTTTCTCCAAAGAGCAGGGTCTTCACATCCTGTGTCCAAAGTAGGATTGATTGATTGATTGATTGATTGATTGATTTAAACTTTTATGTCATCCATCTCACTGAAGGCAACTCTAGGTAGCTTACAGTCATTGAATAAAATGCCGCATGAAACAATTAAAACCATAAAGATCTTCAGTTTAAAAATTCAATTAAAGTAAAAAAAATCAATTAAAATTTGTGTGGGGTTGTTTGTGCTTTGAGTGAGAACTCAGGGCGGTTTGATTATCCGTTTCTTGGCTGCTTGCGGTATTCGCACCAGTTTTCTCAGGCACCAACATTGAAACCACTATGCTGGAGCAAGGAGCAAGAAAATTATTTATCAAGGTTAGCAGCATCTGCAGTAAATACAAAGATGCCAGAATGCCAACACACACACACACACACACACACACACACACACACACACACAAAATGCTATTATGCACGAATTCCACTAGTTACCTGTTTATGTCCCATCTTTGATAGAATTATGTAGGTTAATGATATTTGCGTGATCTCATCATATACATCTTCTCCTCTATACCCCTGATCCCAATGGCTTGTGTGGTTGCGGTTGATTAATACCGGAAATAGTTTGTGCTTTTTTTAACTAGTGTCAAGACCCTGAAGAATAGCTTGATACCACATCGCTCTTTATCCTAGTGCAGTGACAGACATGGTGATTTAGTTGGAAATACTGGTTGGACGATGTAACTACTAACTACTAATGTAACTACTAATACTAATACTGGTTGGACGATGTAAAATAAGACCCTGTCTTATATTTTTTTTTGAACCCCGAAATAAGTGCTTGGCCTTATTTTCATGGAGGTCTTATTATTTTGGTGTGCGTGGAGCAAGATGGGGCTCCTCTTGCCGTCTTACCTGATTTCCAGCTCTGCATTTAAATATTTTTGGAAAGGGCTTATTTTCGGGGGGTGGTTTATTTTAGTGCATACGCTCAAAAGCCCGATTGGGCTTATTATCAGGGGATGTCTTATTTTCGGGGAAACGATATATGCAGTACTTGTCCCATTGTGCATACATAGAGTGGGGATTTGCGCAACTGTTAACGCAGAGAGATTGCCTAAGACAGGGGTGTCAAACTCAAGGCTCGCGGGCCAGATCCAGCCCACGAGGTGTTTAGATCTGGCCCACAGGGCCGCCCTTGAAACAGCGAAGGACTGGCCCGCGGTGGCTCTGTCAGTGAAAATGGAGCCGGGGCGACATCGATCTGGCCACACCCACCTTGGCCTACACCCCGGCCCTCCCAAGGTCAAACACAACCCTGATACGGCCCTCTGAATTTGACACCCCTGGCCTAAAAAGATTTGTTTGGCAGGAAGGATCCAGTTCTATTTCTTATGATCCATAATCAGAGGTGGTTTTCAGCAGGTTCTGACCAGTTCTGGAGAACCGGTAGCGGAAATTTTGAGTAGTTCGGAGAACCGGTAGTAAAAATGCTGACTGGCCCTGCCCCCTCTATTCTCTGCCTCCCAAGCCCCAGCTGACGTGTTTTTAAAAGAAAAAAGGGGAAAAAACTGTTATCCAAGGATTTACTTTATGTCCATATTCTTTTCTTTCTTTTTTTTTTTTTAAATTTGATTTATATGCCGCCCTTCTCCGGAGACTCAGGGCGGCTTACAATGCGTTAAGCAATAGCCTTCATTCTTTTGTATATTTTATACAAAGTCATCTTATTGCCCCCACAAACTGGGTCCTCATTTCACCTACCTTAGAAAGGATGGAAGGCTGAGTCAACCTTGAGCCTGGTAAGATTCGAACCAGCAGAAATTGCAGGCAGCTGTGTTAATAACAGGGTGCACTAAACTACTGTACTATCAAGGCTCTTCCATTAATATGAGGACCACATCACTCATCAGAACAATGGAGTGGTGCGGTGGCCTAGAGGTAGAGCTCTCAGCTCACAATCAGGAGGCTATGAATTTAATCCTAGGTAGAGGCAGATATTTTTCTCTCTGGGCACAATGAGAATATATCTGCTAAACAAATCTCTGCATTGGCGTCAGGAAAGGCATCCGGCCAGTAAACACTCTGCTAGCTCTATTGAGTTGCTCAGGGATTATGGGGTCATTAAATGATGATGATGATCACTCATCAGAACAGTGAATTAATACACTGTCACAATACAATAAATATAAAAGAAAAAAAGAAAAAGAAGAAGTTAAGAGAATGGGATAAAAGGAGAAAGCTACCAAGAAATGGAATTTTGGAAAGACCAAGAGAAAATGGTTAAAGAAGGGAAGATTAGTGGAAAGGAGGAAGGGAAATAATGTAAATATTAGTAGATTTAAGGGAACTGTATTAATATTATTAATTATGGATGGTTAACTAAGTTAAAGGGTTTTAATGTAAAATCTGAATATGATGATGTATATTGCTTGTAGTAAAACAGAAAAGATGAAATGTGAAATGGCAATTTGATTTAATTTTTAAGACAAGTTAAACTAAGAGAAAAAGTTGGATGGGGATTTTGAGAAATATATTCTGTAATGGAGAAATAAAATAATTAATTGATGTTATTGTAAGAGATTAGGAATTAAGAGACGGATAGTGGTACTGTTTATGTATTGTGTATTAAGAAGAAATTAAGATAAGACAAAGAAGTATGGAAAAAACATCATGATTGAAATTGAAAACATGTAAAATGGACTTGGAAAAAAAAAGAACAATATGGCAGAAGTTGAAATAACAAGATATGGTGAAAAATGATTAATTTGTGATAAAGAACTACATAAAAGAGATGAATATGGAAAAAATGGGAAGACTGGAATAGATTAAAAAGATTAATATATATAAAACGTATAAGATGTGACCCGGTCAACACTCTGTTCATAAAATATGTATGATGAAAGAAAAATTTTAATAGAACTTGTTTAAAAAAAAAAAGAAAGAACAGTGAATTAAGTTCCTTCCATTTACACGTAGTCCTCAACCTATGACAGTAATTGAGCCCAGAATTACGATTGTAAATTGTGAGAGTTGTTAGGTGGGTCATCATGTGACTGCGCCCAGTTCTACAACTTTTTTTTGTGGTGGTCCTTAAGCAAACACCCCGGTCATTAAGTGATCACGGTAGTTAAATGAACCCACAGTTTGCTATGGGTGTTTTTCTTGCTGGCAACTGGAAGTAAACTCCAGTTTCGGTCAAAAAACGTAAAATCACGGTCACAGGACTGCAGGAGACTGGAAATCAAAATGCAGCCATGTGACCCAGACATCCGTTGGAAGTGCAAATCCGGGTCTCCAGTACCTTTTCGGGGGGGTCTGTCGTAAACCTTTGGTCACTAAGTGAACAGTCCCAAGCCTAGGACCTCATATGCTCGTGCAAAATGTGTGAATAATATATGGATCCACTTGTTAGTCAAGCTTTGGAAAGTTGAAATTTTAGCGATGGGAGGAGACGGCATGTCAGCTGGATCTCAGTGTTGTCACCTAGGTTACAGCTAACGGGGAGAAATAGGGCTTTGTGTCATGTAGTGTGTTCCCCCTTAGACAAGGACCGGGCTGGCTGACTTGTTATTTGTTGCCTTAGCTGGCTCCAGCTGTGTGGTATCTTAAAGAAACTGAACAAAGAAAGTTCAGAGAGTAGATCTCCCCGGAGAGGCCTGGAGCTCGGCTGAAATTTTGTCATGACAAGACGCCTCCAGCTCAAGCGGCGGTGGTCAGTGTTAGCCGGATTGCTGACCCCCTGAAGCTGTCAATTCTTAAGGGAAGGAAGCTATTAAAATTCAGCGGTCTCTCTGAAGCCCACTGCTATTGTAATCTCTGTCTAGATTGTGTAAATAATATCATGATACATGGATGAAAAAGCACGCCGGAATAAGAGATTTCAAACTCAGGTCTGTTTTCGCAACTGGATTGGTTTTCTGTCTTACAGGGGAGAAGGGATTTTAGCTTGGCGTGTTTGGTTTGCCAGACGGTGGAGCCCACCCATCTTTATGGATTTGCTTTCTCCATCTCGGGGTCTGCCATTTTGTTTAGCTGCAGATATATGCGCTTTGGGGGCTTATATTTCATACATTTTCTCCACCCCCCCACGCACACACATACTTTTTGGGGTGTCTTTGATACCATGCCTAATAGGAAGGAAATTAAAATAGAGATAAAGGTAAAGGTTCCCCTCACACATCTGTGGTAGTCATTCCTGACTCTAGGGGGCGGTGCTCATCTCCGTTTCAAAGCCGAAGAGCCCATGCTGTCCAAAGACATCTCCATGGTCATGTAGCCGGCATGACTCAATGCCAAAGGAGCACGGAACGCTGTTATCTTCCCACCAAAGGTGGTCCCTATTTTTCTACTTGCATTTTTTACGTGCTTTCGAACTGGTAGGTTGACAGAAGCTGGGACAAGTAACGGGAGCTCACCCCGTTACGCGGCACTAGGGATTCTAACCGCTGAACTGCCGACCTTTCGATCGACAAGTTCAGCGTCTTAGCCACTGAGCCACCGCGTCCCTCAAAATAGAGATAAGTGCATACAAAACAAGCTAAAACTAAGCCCGGCAGCAACATTAGGACTCATTCTGCACATGAATTGCAGTGAGACCATGTGGTACAATAGGAAGGTGATAATGAAGTTCTGTTACAGGTAGTCCTCGACTTATAACCATTTGTTCAGTGACCATTCAAAGTTACAACGGCACAGAAAAAAAGTGATTTATGACGATTTTTCACATTTATGACCATTGCGGCATCCCCATGGTCACATGATCAAAATCCAGATGCTTGTCAATTAACTCCTATTTATTTATTTTAAAATGTTTAGATGGCTGCCTACTCGCCCATGGTGACTTTATGATGGTTGCAGTGTCCCAGGGGTCATGTGATCACATTTTGTGACTTTGACAAGCAGAGTCAATGGGGAAGCCAGATTCACTTAATAACAGTGTTACTAACTTAACAACTGCAGTGATTCACTTAACAACTGAGGCAAGAAAGGTCGTAAAATGGGACAAAAGCCACTGTCTTGCTTAGCAATTGAAATTATGGCCTCCATTGTGGTCGTAAGTCGAGGGTTACCTGTATTTATACAGAATTAGTTGGCAAGTTCAATGCTATCTTTTTTTCTTTTCTTTTTTTTACAAATGTCAATTGTTTTCTCTAAAAGGGATAAAGGACAAGGAAAGAACCATGTTTTTCCTCCCCCCAAAAAGTTGAGGCTGTACCTGAGGGGTCTCCAACCTTGGCAACTTTAAGCCTGGCGGACTTCAACTCCCAGAATTCCCTATCCAGCTGGCTGGGGAATTCTGGGAGTTGAAGTCCGCCAGGCTTTAAGTTGCCAAGATTGGAGACCCTTGCTGTACCTTACTATTTTTATTTTAGCGCATTGAAAAAAGTTGGAAGTTAACACTTTTTTTTTCTTTCCTCCCTTGCCCCATACTTTTCCTTCCTCTTTCTCTCTTCCCCACTTCCCTACTACCGTGTTTCCCCAAAAATAAGACCCTGTCTTATATTTTTTTGAACCTTGAAATAAGCGCTTGGCCTTATTACCATGCGCTCAAAAGCCCGATTGGGCTTATTATCTGGGGATGTCTTATTTTGGGGGAAACAGGGTATCTTCATTCTCATTGTATTTTATATTAAGAAATTTAATTTAAAAATGTCTGCCTGTCTGTCTGTCTGCCTGCCTGCCTGCCTATCTATCTATCTATCTATCTATCTATCTATCTATCTATCTACTTACCTACATACCCACAGTACCTGCCTGCCTGCCTGTCTGCCTGCCTATCATCTATCTATCTATCTATCTATCTATCTATCTATCTATCTATCTATCTATCTATCTATCTATCTATCTATCTAATCTATCTATCTATCTCTATTATCTACATACACACACACCCATGTTTTCCCTCCCATCACACAGTCTTCCCTCCCCCCAAAAATTTAAGAGGATAAAATCTTCTTTCGGAGTCCATCTCTCCGTTTGGAATGGACTCTGAGCAGCTTCGTTCATCACCTTTGGAACCTTTAAAGTATTCTTGATGGTCAAGCATTGTTCCTGCAAATCTACCGAGTTTTGTATGTCATCTGCTCTTCTGTCACACACATACATAGACCCTCTATCTGTAGCTACGATGACCTTCCCCATTTGAAAACAAGGCCTTCTGGATCCGGGTTCTGGCAGCATCTGTAGTGACAGGCGGCTTCAGCGCCCTGCTCCTCTTCTCTTAAAGGGCAGCACTGAGGTGTGGCCCTGTGGATGAAACGCAGGTGGACCAAGTCATGCAAATAACAGGATCTTGAAAGCTTTCCTTTCCTTTGGTCACACTTGAGTGCGTCGGGATCCTTCTGTTTCTCTGAAATGGAGCGGCTGGAATGTGGCGACTGAGTATAACCCCCCCCCACACCCCCACACATACACACATCCTTCTCCCTGGAAACACCTGTGGCTTTTGAAAAGTCCATTGAATCCCTTTGAGGCCAAGCAGAATCTTGCCTTGGTGTCCTCTTGGACCTTCCGTGGGTGAAGCACCTGCCCTGCCTCCCCCAGTAGATTGGAGTGGGGTGGGGGGGAGGATATTTCAATTTCAGGAGAGGCATATGTGGACAAAGGAGCTTTTGATTAAAGTAATACTGTGTGCGCTGTCTACTCTTGTTGTTTGCTGCTGCTTCTTTTTTTTTTTTTTGGAACCAGTTCTTCCAAGTAGGTTGACCACATCTGTGCTGCAGAAATGTAGGTGAAGGTGGGAGTCCATTGCATCAAAGAAATGCATGCAATTCTTTGCTGCCATCTAGTGGGTTTTCTGGAGTTTTGCAGCCCAGGTCTGGTCACCTAGCCACTGAGGTATATACCACAAATGCAGGGGTGGGTTCTACTTACCTTTATTACTGGTTCGCAGCGGGGCCACACGCAAGCGCAGAAGTGTTTTGATGACGTCGGGGTCGGTGGGCAGAGCCTCCCGCCGCTTTTACTACCGGTTCTATAGAACCGGTGCGAACCAGGGGCAACCCACCACCGCACAACTGGTTGGATCATTCTTCTTCTACCACTGTTCTTCGAGATCTCACTGGCAGAAACTTGATTCTGGTTCTCCAACCATCTTTTTGGTACTTGACCTTCAGAAGGAAACATCCACATCTGCGTCTTGTTGAGCCAGCAGTGTGCCAAAAACGCCAATATTCCTAGGGATAGACTCAAGATCTCGTGAAGTGTTAATACCACTTTATAATGCCTTGGTAAGGCCACACTTGGAATACTGCATCCGGTTTTGATCACCACGATGTAAAAAAGATGTTGAGACTCTAGAAAGAGTGCAGAGAAGGGCAACAAAGAGGATTGGGGACTGGAGGCTAAAACATATAAAGAACGGTTGCTGAAATTGGGTATGTACTTTAATGAAAAGAAAGACTAGGGGTGACATGATAGCAGGGGTCATGTGATCACTTTTTGCGACCTTCTGACAAGCAAAGTCCACGCGGAAGCCAGATTCACTTAAGAATCATATTACTAACTTAAGAACTGCACCGATTCACTTAACAACTGCAGCAAGAAAGATCGTAAAATGGGGAAAAACTCACTTAATAACCATCTTACTTAGCAACAGAAATGTTGGTCTCAATTGAGGCTGTAAGTCGAAGACTACCTGTATTTTAAATTGTTCTCTAAAGGAAGCTAGTTGAGTGCTGCATAGATGGACTCCTGAGATAGTTTAGAAATTGTGATGGGCTGCAGTGAAGTGGAATTTTCCCGGGAAGGAGGAAGCCTATTCCAAGGAGGGGAGCAAGATAAAAGGCAACACAGCCCAGAGCTGTAAAAAAAGAGATAGAGAGTTAGGATAGCCACCTCCTAGAACTGTGATGGCAAATCTATGATATGCATGCCACAGGTGGCATGCGTAGCCATATCGGTGGGCACGCGAGCTTAGCTCCGGGGCACATGTACGCACCGGCCAGCTGATTTTCGGGCCTTCTGGGCCCACCGGAAGTTGGCAAACAAGCCATTTCTGGCCTCCGGAGGGCCTCCGGGAGGGTGGGCAAAGCTGTTTTTGCCCTCCACAGACCCCTAGAAAGGCTCTGGAGGCTGGAGACAGCAAAAAATGGGCCTTCTGGGCCCACCGGAAGTTGGCAAACAGGCCATTTTCAGCCTCCAGGGGGCCTCCAGGGTGGGGAGTGGGGAAGGCCATTTTCGCCCTCTCCAGACTCCTAGAAGGGCTCTGGAGGCTGGGGAGAGCAAAAAACGGGTTAACCATGCCATCGTGTGCCAAGAGCGGGGGTGGGGGTCACCGGCACATGCGTGGGGGCAGGGTGCATAGAATTATGGGTGTGGGCACGCGTGCGTGACCCCCCTCCCCCCAGGCTCCTGGCACGCGATGGCAAAAAGGTTAGCCATCACTGTCCTAGAATCTCTCAAAGTATCTCCATTAGGGTGAGAGTAGTAAAGGTTTAGTCTGGCAAGATTCTGTCTTTTGGATATCAACAAAATAATGAACTGAACTTTGTCTGGATTGTTCTAAGTCATTCTTGAGTTGGGCTCGATATAAATTCTTTTTTTTTTTTTTAATGATTTCTTTCATAGGTGTGGCAAAAGTGAAGGCATACAGGCAAAGTGGTTTTATGATTTTGGTGGCACCGTCTCAGAGAAATGTTTGGGTGGGGTGCAAGTATATGATTGTAAGGCTTCTTTTCCCATGAAATGCACTAAGACTATTATGCAGGCAGGGGTGGGATTCAAAAATGTTAGCAACTGGTTCTCTGCCTGGTTGCTGGGTGGGCGTGGCCATGGAGGGCGTGGCCTACTTGGCCCCCTGCACCATGGCGGGAGTGCGTTTTTGCCCTCCCCAAGCTTTGGAGACTTTCCTTCCCCCCGCCCCCCAATTTTTTTTTTTTATTTCTCATAAACACATTTATATGTACAGTCATTTATCCATCATTTTTCATTCATCTTATCTTTTAACTTTCATTTTTCATTTTTACTTTTTCGGGGCTATTCTTTTACCATTTACTTTTACCACAACCCTTCTTCTTCTCCTCCCCTTCTCTTCCTTCCTCTTTCTCCTCCTACTTTCTTTCTTCATTCTTCCTCTCCTTCTCTTTCCTATTTCCCTTCCGCCACTCCTCTCTTCTTCTCCCCTTTCCTCAGAGAGGGTAAAAATGGCCTTCCCCAGGCTCTGGAGGCCCTCCAGAGGCCAGAAACATTTTTTACACCCCCCCCCCCAAAGCCTCCATGTGGGCGCTGCACTTACGTGGCATCCAAAACAGGCCACATGGAGACTCCTGGGAGGAGCGGGATCGGGTGGGCGGGGCCAGCCAGTTCTTGCAACTACCGGTTCAGCGAACCAGATGTAAAATTAGCTGAATCCCACCCCTGCATACAGGGAATGGAAAACTGTAAAAGGAAGAAAAAAGAGCCTTAGTAGTACAGGGGTTTAAGGCACCCTGTTATTAAGCTGGTTATTAAGACCAGCTGCCTGCAATTACTGCAGGGTTCGAATCTCGCCAAGGCTCAAGGTTGACTCAGCCTTCCATCCTTTCTAAGGTAGGTGAAATGAGGACCCAGTTGTGGGGGCAATAAGCTGACTTTGTATAAATATACAAAAAAGGATGAAGGCTATTGCTGAGCACATTGTAAACCGCCCTGAGTCTTCGGAGAAGGGCGGCATATAAATCAAATTAAAATAAAATAAATAAAAAAAAAAAAAAATAAAGATATGACATCCTGTTTCTATCGAGCCTTGAAGCTCCCAAGGTGGGAGAGTTAAAATTAGGTGTGTCGAAAGGATGGAAACAGGGAGCATGACTGCTAGGCACATGTTTTGTTTTGTTTTTTAATTTGATTTATATGCCGCCCTTCTCCGGAGACTCAGGGCGGTTTACAATGCGCTAAGCGATAGCCTTCATCCTTTTGTATATTTATACAAAGTCAGCTTATTTCCCCCACAACTTGGGTCCTCAATTTACATACCTTAGAAAGGATGGAAGTCTGAGTCAACCTTGAGCCTGGCGAGATTCGAACCTGCAGGAATTGCAGGCAGCTGGTCTTAATAACAGGGTGCTTTAGACCACTGTACTACCAAGGCTCCTAAATGTTGTTTCGAATTCTTTCCAAACTGGACTGAACTGCTACATATACTGTGATGCAAAGTAAAATTGGAAATGAATGAAGATGACATTCACACAATCGTTGGTGAGAATACAAAATCAGGTAGTCCAAGGTCAGGGAATATAGGGAGACACAACGGCAGAGCCTCCTTTTAATTAAGAAGATAAACTAGCTAGAATTTCAACACTCTTGTAATAACAGTGAATCACTTACCGATGCCATCGATCTCTGGGTGCCGTGAATATTGTTTTGTCTTTGGAACCCAACCTAATGATGCAGAAAAAGGAGGTTTGACGCCCCGGGTCAGATTGCTCACCGTGCCCCTCAATTGCTTCATCATTTGCGAGATTGTATTTCACCGTCTCTAAATCAAGGATGTCCTTGTATCTTGCAGGTAGAAGATGCCATGCTTATGTTTGACAAGACCACCAACAGACACAGAGGTAAGGAGGGGAATGAACCCCAACATTTTTTTTAAAAAGAAAAAGTTGTATGGATTTTCTTTGGCTCATTGAAAAAAAGCAAATTTGTTCATTGTGGACGGTGGATGGGTTTTTTTTTGTGTGTGTGTCAAAAGATGATGCAACTACTTTTTTCTGCAATGTCCAATGTTCTCTAATAGTACTTTTTGTGAATGGTGAATGTTTTTTGCTCGCTGGCGAATATCATTTGGTGTCTATCGTCTTTTGTAATCATCCATTTTAGCCATACATACTTTTTTCCTATTTCAGATCTTGGGTCTTTATTTTTGTGCGATCAGAAAGGACCCTTAATGCATGTTTCATGAGTGTCTTCTTTAAAACAACCCACTGTGGGGAAATCTGCTGCCCTAGTTACTCGTAAAGTTGAATTTCCTTTTAGTTTCTTACAGATTTGATTATTTGGAAAGAGAAGACAGTTATGTAAATGACGGGTTCTCCATCTTTCCCCTTTTTTGTGAAAAGGATGTTTACAGATAATTCTGTCTTTGTGGTTTAATTTTGGAATCCTACACAAAGCAAGGGCCTGGATTTGATCACCTAAATCGACTTTTCCAACTCAGCGAGCTTGTCCTTTCGGGATATTTTTAAAAAATGCAGCCGTATTGTTTAGAATAAATTTAACCGCTCTGACTTGAAAACATAAGTAGAAATAATGATAATTCCATCGATGGTTGAAAGCAAAGCCAAGAAGAGAACCTGATAAAGAGCTGACTAAGTATAAAAGGGACGTGGTAGCTCAGTGGCTAAGATGATGGGCTTGTCCATCGAAAGGTCAGTAGTTCAGCAGTTCGAATCCCTAGCGCCGCGTCACGGGGTGAGCTCCCGTTACTTGTCCCAGCTTCTGCCAACCTAGCAGTTTGAAAGCACATAAAAAAATGCAAGTAGAAAAATAGGGACCTCCTTTGGTGAGAAGATAACAGCGTTCCATGTGCCTTTGGCTTTGAGTCATGCCGGCCACATGACCACGGAGACATCTTCGGACAGCGCTGGCTCTTTGGCTTTGAAACGGAGATGAGTACCACCCCCTAGAGTTGGGAACAACTAGCACATATGTGCAAGGGGAACCTTTACCTTTTCCTTAAGTATAAAAGGACTTGGTGAGGCTTTCTGCTTTGGGATGGATGATAAATGTCTCTCGATTTTGTTTCATGTGGTGCCTCTGCTATACATGATGGGCTTCATTCTTGAACCTGAGCCCATACAGTGGGAATACAGTCTTCTGACAGAGTGACCAAATCTGTTGTTTCAGACCTTTGTGGTTGATCTGAGATAAAGGGAAATAATTGGGGTGAGAGTGATTTAAGGAAAGACTATATCGTTCAATGGCCCGGTTTTCAGGTTGGAAGAGATTTCAAGTAGCTGAGTTCCTCGGGTTCCTTGGTGATCTCTGAGCTTGGTTGCAGACGTTTCATTACCTAACTAGGTAATATCATCAGTGCTGACACCTGCAAGAAACAGCTTGCAAGAAAACAACCAAGCTCAGACACCACCAAGGACCCCTCGTTTCAACCCTGAGCTACAGATATTCCCTTCTTAGCTGGGGTACTCTCTGATCCTGGAGCATGTTGCTATTGGACCATTGTTTTTCAAAGGATAACTCGGGGAACTTCGCATGTTTTTTTTTGTTTGTTTGTTTGTTTGTTTCATTCTGAGAATTGAACCCAGGCAGACCCTTAGGAGGCTAACAAAGTACAAAGGATATTGGTTCTAGAATGGAAACCACCTTTTTTTATTATTTCAGAAAGTCGTGGGTTTTATTACTACCGCCTTTCAAAAAAACCTTTGCCCTTGGTTCACTTCTCCTCTTCCTTTGCTTTCTCTTGTTTTCTTTTCTGGAATCTTTCTAATGAAAAGTGTTGGCAAGAGGCACGTTCTGTCTACGATGATAACTGGCTCCATTTGCCAATTGACTGCCTTGGAAAGAAGCATAGATAGATAATTTTATTTCTATACCGCCCCTTTCCCGAAGGACTCAGGGCGGTGTACAGCCAGGTAAAAAACACAATACAAATATCACAATTTAAATTTAAAAAATTATTAAAAGTATTACATTTAAGCCAATTAATTAAAAAACACAAAAATTTAAGAATTCCAAATTTAAAACTCAATTTATGAAGCTAGCCCTGCCTGTCGGAAGAGCAGGGTCTTAAGAGCACAGCGGAAAACTCGGAGGTCAGAGATCTTGCGCGTGTCCGGTGGCAGTTCATTCCACAGGGCAGGGGCTCCCACAGAGAAGGCTCTCCCCCTGGGTGTCGCCAGCCGACATAATTTGGCCGACGGCACCCTGAGGAGACCCTCTCTGTGGGAGCGAACTGGTCGGTGGGAGGCTATCGGTGGCAGAAGGCGGTCTCGTAGGTACCCAGATCCTGAGCCATGAAGCGCTTTAAAGGTGGTAACCAACAACTTGAATCGCACCCGGAAGACCACTGGGAGCATGTGCTTTCCGTGGGGCTAAATGTCATAAATGGTGTAGGGTCTCCTGCTTGGGCAGGGGGTTGGACTAGATGACCTATAAGGTCCCTTCCAATTCTGTTAATCTGTTAAAATCTTTTGGGGGTATGTTTTTTTTAAAACAAGTTTTATTGGTTTTTTTTCTTTTCTCCTCTCCCACCTTCAGCCACATCTTTCTTTCTTTTTTTTGAACAGAGTGTTGCTCATTTCTTATCTTATACAATCAGTCAAATTCAAATACATTTTACTCAATTACAATTTTTATCAATATCGTCTTCCCCCCTTTCCTTTTTTTTTGAATATACCTCAGTATTTCTATACTTGCCTATATAAACACCTTCTTCATTTATCCCTAAATTCTAACTTTGCTAGTTGTATGTATTTCTCCTCTTTTATTCTTGAACAATTCATTCTTTTTCCTAATGTATTTATATTTGTTTGTTCAGAGCTGTCTTTCTTCCATTTCATCTTCTTTTTTTATTGTACAGCAATTTTTCTCCTCAAACCTAGCCTCTCCCTCTTCCCTCTTCCCTCTTCTCCTTCCAACTTCCTTTCCCCATCTTCTTCTTCTCTTCTCTACTTCCCCTTCCCTTCTCCTTCTCCTCCTCTCTTTCCCCCCTGTTTTACCTTCTCTCCTCCTCTGCTTTCCTTTCCCTTCCTTCCACTTTACTCTTCCCTCCCCTTCCTGCTCCCCTCCAGTTCCTTCATCTCTCTCTCTATTGCTGTATTCATTTCCAATTTAATGTTTTCCATTGTGGAGTTCAGGCAGCACTTTTGGGGGTAAAGTTGACCTTTTTTTTTTTAATTTGATTTATATGCTGCCCTTCTCCAGAGACTCAGAGCGGCTTACAGTGCGTTAAGCAATAGCCTTCATACTTTTGTATATTTTATACAAAGTCAGCTTATTGCCCCCATAAACGGGGTCCTCAATTTACCTACCTTAGAAAGGATGGAAGGCTGAGTCAACCTTGAGCCTGGCGAGATTCGAACTTACTTTAATTGCAGACAGCTGGTGTTAAATTACAGTGCCTTGTCTGCAGAGCTATCCAGGCTCTATCCAACTATCCAGGCTCTTCACCAAGCTATCCAGATCTTGGTGAAACCGTGTCCCACCAATGCTGTGGTTGTATTCTACGCAATCAGCTTTGAACATTCCTGCTCCCACCTAAAGATGTGTGTGCAAAATTCCTTAGGTTTCAGTCTGGCACTTCTCTTCTTCCTCTCCCCTCCCACCCCCACCCCCTTTTTTTTGTTTGAATCTGGAAGTCTGACAGCTTGCAAGGACCTAATGAGGAGCTGTTCAACAGGGAAGCCTCGAACTGCTCCTGTGTGGTCTTTGTGTCATTCCCTGCAGGCAGTGCAAAGGTGACAAGTTTTAGAATGGAAATAGCGGAGGGCCCTTTGGTGTCAAATTCTAGGGCTTGATTTTTTTTCTTGTTAAGGGAATAAGGGTGGGTTTTTTTCCCCCCTCTCTCCCTCCAAAAGGTTTAATTAATGCCCCCGAGGCATACTACAGTAACTTCTCCTTTCTCACCTGTAGTGTGAGCAGAGCTGTTTCCCACCTCTTCCCTTTTTTTCACCCCCACTCCCCCCTTCCGCTCCTGGTCCAGCTTCAGATTTTACCCCCGTGGTGAAGATACTTAAGGACGATCTCTATGAAACAAAGCTGCTGCTTGGAGCTGGATCCAGCAGGCAGCGGCTTGTCGGTTGAGCATCTCTGCCCTTGTAAAAGGGAACTGCAGAAGAAGGCTTGCTCCGGGGGAAGGGAGGTGGTTGGTCCTTCCCAGGGGTGAAATGCTCCCGGTTCGGACCGGATCACGTGATCCGGTAGCAATGGCGGCGGGTGTTCAGAGAACCGGTAGCAAAAATCCCTGCGTCCCCCCCCCCCATGCCCAGCTGAGTCGCACGATCATCAGAGGCTTTTTTTTTTAACTTTTAAAAGCATTTTTTCTACAACTTCTGATGAAAAAATGCTTTTAAAAGTAAAAAAAAAAAGCCTCTGATGAACGTGCGGCTCAGCTGGGATCGTCAGAGGCTTTTCAAAGCATTTTTTTCTGCAGCCTCTTGGCCGAAGAGGTGGTAAAAAAAATGCTTTGAAAAGTCTCTCTGAGGATCCCAGCTGAGTTGCCTGTTCAGCAGAGGCTTTTCAAAGCATTAGAAAAAATGCTTTGAAAAGTTTTAAAAAAAAAGTTGGCCACGCCCACCCAGTCACATTACCCACCACCACCACCAATCCACGCCCACAGAACTGGTAGTAACAAATTTTACATTTCACCCAGGTCCTTCCCATTGCTTTAATCTCACTGAAAAACAGGGTGGTGGTGGGGTTTTGACACTATAGCAATAGCAACAGCATTTAGACTTATATACCGCTTCACAGTGCTTTTACAGCCCTCTCTAAGCGGTTTACAGAGTCAGCCTCTTGCCCCCAACAATCTGGGTCTTCATTTGACCCACCTCGGAAGGATGGAAGGATGAGTCAACCTTGAGCCTGGTGAGATTCGAATGGCCAAATTGCAGGCAGCCAGCAGTCAGCAGAAGCAGCCTGCAGTACTGCACTCTCACCACTGCGCCACCGCGGTTCTTATCTATCTGTGGAAATGTGTGACAGTATCTTCTCTTGTATGGTGTCCCAAAGTATAGGCAGTCCTGGACTTTCATTTAGTGACCATTCAAAGTTACAGGGACACTGAAAAATGTGACTTATGACCGTTCGTCACGCTTACGACCATTGCAGCATCCCCATGGTCACTTGATAAAAAAATTGGATGCTTGGCAACTGTCTCATATTTGTGATGGGCGCAGTATCCCGGGGTCATGTGATCCCCTTTTTGCGACCTTCTGACAAGCAAAGTCAATGGGGAACCAGATTCATTTTACAACCGTGGTTCTAACTTAACCACTGCAGTGGTTCACTTAATAACGGTGGCAAGAAAGATCGTAAAATTAACAACTGTCTTGCTTAGCAACCTCAGTTTTGAGCTCAGTTGTGATTGTAAGAACTACCTGTAAAACTCCATACTTCTGGTCACTTTTTTCAGTGCCATTTTAACTTTGAATGGTCACAAAACGAATGATTGTAAGTTGAGGACTACCTATATTTGCAGCTTGCCAATTCTTAAGATGTAGTAGCTCAGCAATCTAATGACTGCTTATATCTCTCCTTCTTTTCTCCAATATTGATATCCTTGGACTTAATTCTGACATTTCCTTTCCTCCCAGTGTGTATTTTCTATTGATATAGCCTATCTTGAGCAATTAAGCCCAAGATCTAAACCTCTTCGCCAAGAATTATTCATTAAAAACGGTGTTTGGCCCATAAGCTGATTTATTTCTGATTTATTTGCAGTTAATCTACTGATTATATTACTGAATACAAGAAAGGGCTTTTGCGGGTTTCACATCCATTCATGCCAAAAGTTACTAATTCACCAAATAAAATATTCACTGACAGCGTATATTAAAACTTGTCAGTAAGTCAAGTGTGCGTAAATACCTTGAAATTATGAGCAGTTATTTTTACCTACTTTCTCTCTGCCTTCAGCTTTTGTTTGTTTTTTTTTGTCTCCCAAAGCCGCACCATATGGTATATCATACTTTTACTGTGATTTCTATTTGTTTTGATTTCCTTTGGTTGTTTTTAAACAGTGCACATTTTACAAATAAAATGAATTACATTTTTCCCCCCTGGATCGCACAGTATCATCATTCTGGGCCCATATAACTTGGAGAACTGGAACAATGCTGGGACACTTATCCATGCTGGCTTCTTACACAGTTCCCATTTGTTCAGCTTCACGTTGGTGGATACTTGGTGGTGACCTCCCAGATAAATTGTTTCTCAGCCTTGGCAAACTTTAAGATGGGTGGACTTCAACTCCCAGGATTCCCCAGCCAGCAAACTGTCTGGGGAATCCTTGGAGTTGAAGTCCACCTGTCTTAAAGTTGCCAATTTTGAAAAACACGGCATCAGATGGTACCGATACTGTTGTTCTATTCTGTGGCTCAACCCCTCTTAAATGCACCTGTGCGCTCCGAGTTACGATGGATAAAGACGAAGCTTTCTTTGGAATGAGGATGTTCTTTGGCTTTACGGAAGGTACGGTCTCTCAGTTGTCATTGACCCCATGCCGAATATAATAAGCTTAGAAGCAGGATATGGCTGCCATTAAGGCAAATGCAGTTTTCAGGTTGCGTCAGCAGAAGTTTAATGGCCGAATCAGGGCAAAAAATAGTTTCACCTTCTTCTGCATTAGTCAACCCCATCACAGGTTTTGCATCCCATTCAGGAGATCTCTCTTTAGGAAAGGGGTGTAAGAAAAGTTGGGCAGATTCTGAGAGGGACCCCAAGGGCGATCAGGAGATGTTTAAGCTCTGTGAAATACAAGTAGTCCTTCACTTACGGTGTTGTGGTCCATCAGCGGCCTGTGCAGCTAGTAGATGATTCCGACAGTGAGGAAGCTGGTGTGGTGCTGCACCAGCAGCCTGTGTAGCTGGCACTCGAGTCAGACAATGAGGAGGCTGGAGAAGATGTGGTACCAGAGGCGGGGATTCAGCCAGGGCCTTCAGAACCTCCAGAAGCTCCCATAAATGAAGAGGAAGAAGAGGAGGAGCCTCTTCTTGATTCACGGGCGCGCTGAACTGTCAAAAGGCAGGAGTGGCTCCTCAGGAGGAGGTCTCCTTGAGAGTAAGGCTTGGGGCTAATTGGCCACTCCCTTAACCTACTTAAGGAAGAACGATGACTGAGGCAATTTGCAGGGAACAACTTCGTTCACTCTCCTTCGCGTCTTGATCTTAGTTCTCTTATCAGTTTCCTGCAAATTGCTTCTGGGCTTTCTGCCAACCATAGTAAGGTTAGGATTATTTATTCTTTGGATTCTTGTAGGCTGTTAAGAAAGTTAATTAACAGCCTTTGTTTGAAAAAGACTGATTTAATTTAGTAAACTAAGGTTTGTACAGACTTTGCGTGTGCTGCGTTCTTTGGGGTCCGTAGCTGGGGCAGAACATATGGTCACATTTTGCGACCATTTGAAGCTGCAACAACACTGAAAACCTGTTACCAGCCCTCATACTTACAACCTTTGCAGTATTGCTACAGTTACATGATCGAGATGCTCGGCAATTGGCAGATATTTATGACGGTTGCTGTGTCCTGGAATAACATGATTGTCATCTATGACCTTCCCAGCCAGCTTTCAATAAGCAAAGTCAATGCAGGAAGCTGGATTCGCTTAATGACCGTGCGATTCACGTAACCCATTGGGGTGATTCACTCAACAACCGTGGCAAGAAAGGTAATCAAAGTGGAGGCACTTAACAACTGCCTCACTTAGCAATTGAAGTTCCTGTTCTGACCTAGGCTTCCTTAGAAATTAAACAGCACAAGCTTAGTCCCGGCAAACCTCTTTAATTCATTACTTTCATTTACAGTCTGCAAGGCTTGATAAACAGTCTTTCAGAGGAAGGTGATCAACACCCACCTATCTCACATGCAACGCTGCCAGAGAGCTAATTTCCAGAGGCAGGGCAAGGCCAAACTTGGCACAGAGTCACAAACAGAATTTTCAAATCTTGAATCGGCCAGATGAACTGATTGCTTCCTGCAAAAGCTCACGTCCCGTTCGCTTCTCTTTTATGTCTTATGGGAGGGGCCAATCATCTCCAAGCCTTACTCCCAAGTCGACCCTGTTTCCTTAATTGTTCCTGTTTCCTGGCAGCTCTGCACATGCGCACACTGGGAACAGGCCCACGCTGTTCTTCTGCCTCACTGATGTCAGACTCAGGAGACTCAGGAGGCAGCAAAGAACTACCAGATGGCCTTGGCCCCCTCTCTGCCTCCGACTCAGAGCCTTCGTCCGAGGCTTCCCCAGACTCCAGGACTGGCCCACGTTCCTCCCCAACCTCCTCACTGTCCAAATCTGCTGCCAGCTCTGCTGGCCGCTGGCGGGCCACAACAGTTCCAGTCCCCATTGTGATTTGTAAAGCAAGGATTACCTGTATGGTATCTATGGAAATTCTCAATCATCCAGGTCACGGTTGATCGCAAAAGTGCTTTTTCCAAAAATCAACTGAATTTTCTTGGGTTTGTTTTTTTTTTCCTCTGAAAATGTTTCATTTCTTATCCAAGAAGTTAAAACTGAAGAAGCTTCTTGGATGAGAAGTGAAACGTTTTCAGAGAAAAGAAAAGTCCAGTTTCCTTTTTTTTTGGGGGGGGGGGGACCCACCTTTGGGACTACCTGTATGATAGGAATCTTCAAGTACCTGACAGAGTGTCCCAACATAAGAACTCCAAGATCTGCTCTGTGCAAACTCTGAGTCCCAATTGGAAGAGCAGATGAAGGCCACAATGATTGGGTCCATTTCACTGAAGGCGTTCAAGCAGAGGCTGGACTGCCATTTGAATTTGGACTCCAGCATTGAGCAGGAAGTCGGATCCCGTGTTTTTGAGGTAAAACTAATTATTCCCACCGTTTTAAATACCGGTAATTGAATCACAGGGTATTTGCTGACCAACAGTATATACATCACAGTCATTGCAATGTTGTGGCTTTTTGGATTTGTATAGACCCCCAGGTCAGTCACAACAGAAGACAGTCAATTATGAAGGCAGGAGGGCATCCGTTTCCATGCTCCCGGCTCTGCTGTGTTTCTAAAAGAAGTCGTCGTTTTTGTTAGGATGAACATGGTGGGAGAGAATTAAGGGATTTTTCCTATTTTGGATCCAGTTTCCCGGGTAGACATCTGGCTTAAGGATGTGCCTTGTGCCCCATTCTTCAAAGGCCCTTCTGGCCAAGTTAGCTTTTCGGTGAGATGAGGATGAATTTGCTTGGCACTGCAGTTATGGCTCACCTAATACAAACAGGTGAGATACAGACTTCAACAGGTTGTTAGGACTGCAGAAAAAACAATTGCAACCAGCCTGCTTTCCATTGAGGACCTGCATTTTGCACAAACCAGAAAGAGGGCTGAGAAGATATCTACAGACCCCTCGCATCCTGGACATAATCTGTTTCAATTTCTCCCTTCAGGATGCCGCTATAGGGCATTGCAGGCCAACTAGACTAGACATAAAAAGAGTTTTTTCTCTCTGTGCCATCACTCTGCTGAACACTTAATTCCCACAGGGCTATCTCATTTCTCATGTTTTCTCTCATCTTTCCTACTATCTTCTCCTATTGGTTTCTTAAGATTTATCAGTTGTTGTTTGTAACTTGCGTAACTATGATTTATGAGCTGTGACCTATGACTTGCTAATATGTACACTGTGAGCTTATGTGCTGGAGACAAAATCCTTGTGTGCCCGATCACACTTGGCCAATAAAGAATGCTATTCTATTCTAAAATGCAAGACCAACTTTCTCAGTTAGCGTATATACGCATCCACATGCCTTGCATATAGAAACGTAGCCTATCAGCCCAGCTTTGGTGGGCTAGATTTCTGCGTGCAAGGATCTCTGTGTAATTAATGTGGAGGAAGATTCGATTATGTGGTCTGTAGTGGCAGAATACAGATGGCACAGATATTCTCAGTTTACAGCAAGTAAGCTGGAAAAAAAAAATCCATAGTTCCAGTCATTATTTTCTCTAATACGTTGTTAGGCCCAATTTTGCAATATCCAAAAGAAGTTTACAGATAATTGTTGTTGTTGTTGTTAGTTGCCATGTCGTGTCCGACCGATCGCGACCCCATGGACAACGTTCCTCCAGGCTTTTCTGTCCTCTACCATCCTCTGGAGTCCATTTAAGCTCACGCCGACTGCTTCAGTGACTCCATCCAGCCACCTAGAATGGAATAGAATGACAGAGTTGGAAGGGACTTTGGAGGTCTTCTAGTCCAACCCCCTGCCCAGGCAGAAAACCCTACCCCACTTCAGACAAATGGTTATCCAACATCTTCCTAAAAACTTCCAGTGTTGGAGCATTCACAACTTCTGGAGGCAAGTAGTTCCACTGATTAATTGTTCTCACTATCAGGAAATTTCTCCTTAGTTCTAAATTGCTTTTTCTCCTTGATTAGTTTCCACCCATTGCTTTTTGTCCTACCCTCAGGTGCTTTGGAGAATAGCTTGACTCCCTCTTCTTTGTGGCAGCCCCTGAGATATTGGAAGACTGCTATCATGTCTCCCCTAGTCCTTCTCTTCATTAAACAAGACATACCCAGTTCCTGCAACCATTCTTCATATGTTTTAGCCTCCAGTCCCCTCATTATCTTTGTTGCTCTTCTCTGCACTCTTTCTAGAGTCTCAACACCTCGTTCTATGTCGTCCCTTTCTTCTTTTGCCCTCAATCTTTCCCAGCATTAGGCTCTTCTCCAGTGAGCCCTTCTTTCTCATTCGGTGGCCAACGTATTTGAGTTTCATCTTCAGGATCTGGCCTTCTAAAGAGCAGTCAGGGTTGATCTGACTGACCGGTTTGGTCGCCTTGGAGTCCAAGGGACTCGCAGGAGTCTTCTCCAGCACCATCGTTCTCTAATATAGGCGTACGTTAAGTATGCCTATACACATACTTACACTCCCCCTTTAAACCTAAACATATTAAACTGAAATGGGAGGGCCCAGCTGAGTTTGTGGTTTCTTCCCCAAATTGAAAGCAGAGCTCCTGAGAGTCGCCTAATTTATCTCTCATGGTTGAAACTCTTAAACCCACATGTGTTTTTACACTCTGCAAAGGGGGTGGGCCCCTCGCCAGCCCTTGCGTGGATTGTCTTGCAAGCCACAAATGTGTCAGCTTCTTGGAGTAATGCGTGTAGTGAATTAGTTTAGGGAATTTGCCAAAGAAAAGTTTAAAGCTTCAGAGCGAAATCAAAGCCTTTAACAAGCCCAGGAAAGTTCACATCAGCACAGCCGCCAAGACCCATTTTCTTGAACGCGAGGAGGCAGCTGGCGGAGCAGCTTTCTGCTCGCGTCCTGATTTCTGGCCCCGACAGAATGGAGGGATTTGCGCTTTGCAAACGAATCCTTGAACTTCTAGGGTGGGATTTCAAGAAGTGAAGCAGTTGGGATCTGGAAAAACTGGGATCGCAGGCAGCCGCTAAGCATCGTCCCTCCATCCTGCACAGATAGAGCTTGTAGTTGTGGTTGATTTGTCCATAAAATGCAATTAATAACAAACTGCTGACAGCATCTCAGCTGAACTAAGTAGGCCTGAAAGGTAGACGGGAGACCACCAGGAGGGGCAATTCCAGGAGGGGAAATAGGGAAGTTGAACCAACCCTTTGGAAGACGGCACTGCGAAACTAAACAAGTAGTCCTTGAGTTACGACGGATCTCCCCAGAACTACTTATGAACCAGTTTCAAAGTTCCAACATCCTGCTATCTGCACCCTCATGGCCACATGATTGCATTGTGGGTGTCCCACATTTATGGCTGTTTGCAGCATCCTGCAGTCACATGAATGCGATTTACAAGGTTATGGGGGGAAAAGATGTTTGCTTCTGGTTTCCAGAAAAAAAACCATTAGTTGGGGAAAATGGTTTCCCTTAACAACTGGGACATTCACAAAGTAAAATTGGGCGCAGTGACATGGCGACCCTTAATGACTGCCATGACCTACAACATAATTCTGGGTGCAACTGTGGTCATAAGTAGAAGACTACCTATATATCTGTACGAAAACCATGTGGATGTGTGGTCCAAGGTCAAGCTTGGCTCAAAGAATTCTTTATTCTAAATTGTAATCGATCCAATAGCCTAGCATTAGATGAAGTGAAACAGGATCTGTACTAATAAGAAAGCCAAGCATTAAGAGGAAAAAAAGGAAAGTGCAGATGTTTGAAGAGAGAGAGATTTGATTTAGACCAGTGTTTCTCAATCTTAGCAATGTTAAGATATGTGGACTTCAACTCCCAGAATTCTGGGACTTGAAGTCCACACGTCTTAAGATTGCTGAGAAACACTGATCTAGACCAAGGATCTTCAAACTTGGCAACTTTAAGACTTGTAGACTTCAACTCCCAGAATTCCCCAGCTAGCATCGCTGGCTAGGGAATTCTGGGAGTTGAAGCCTTAAACTTCCCTGGTTTAGAGATCTCTGCTTTAGAGGGTACATGGAGGTGAATTCCAAAACAGTGTGGCAGGAAGAATAAATGTGATGTGATCACACTTATCTCATGGATACCGTACAGGGACTGGATTTAAAAACATACCCTCTGGATCCTGAACTAACTTGCTATTGGTAGAAAAAGTTGATAGGTCTTTTATCTAGGGCTCTCCAGGCCCAAGATTTTGAACTACAAAAATAGAAGGGGGGTTGGTGGCATTTTTTCTCAAGTTTAAGGCCAAGGAAGCTCTCTGAGATCATTGACAACTGCTTTTCCATGGCTGTAGAATGACCAGAATTTAAAATCCGGTCTGTGCGTTCCCCAAGGACAAAAAAAAAAGAGAGAGATAAGGTTTGTTGGAGCACAATGCAAATTAAATGCGATACGAACGATAAACGGCTGGCATCCTGTGGTTGCCGCCACTTCTGTTTCAATTTTGATCTTAAGGTCAGTGGTGATTATCAGATGGGACAGAGAAACCGGGCCCCAGGATCAGCTTGCACTGATGTAACTTGACTCTAGATGTCACCGCGTGTTGACCAGAGTATCCTAACATGGTCCATTCCAGTTGACTACGAGGAAGCAAAAACGACCTCCCTTGTAAAGCCGAATCTTAAGAAGCAGGAAGAACATCACATTTTTTTCTCTCCAACTCCCAGCTTCTCATTTCTCAGCTAAACGTGTCCGAGAAAAATTGTATTTTATTTTGCAAAAAGCAGAGAGGACTTGGCAAGGAAGGTGTTCAGTAACCCCTCTTGGTTTTTCCCGCTGGTTGTTTAATGCCACCGCTTCCTTACCTTGGCAGTAATAAAAGTTGGCCCCAGGGCATTGCTGCCCAAAGGACCAGATGCTGACCTATAATGGGCAGCAGAAATAATCTTAAAGAAGAGGAGGAAAAGCCACAATTGGAGCAAGGGGGCAGAGAAAGGAAATCTGAGTCCAGGTCAGAAATGTAATTTGAAAAACCCTCTCATACCTGACTCACCTTAGTCCTCTTGAAGATAAAGGGAGAGGAGGAAGGAAGCTCATTCAGACCTGCTGTCAATCCTGACATCTGCAAAGTTTCTGTTATTGACCTTCTAATAAAAGTTAGCATTCATAATGTAAGTGTCCGTTGCCTGGTCTACTTTGAAAGGCTGACATGACCTCACTTCCCCCCCCCCCCCAAGCCTTGTAGCAAAATAAAAAATAAAAAATGATAGAGCTGTCAATCACTACAGATAGTCCTCATTTAGCAACCACAATCGGGACTGACAGCTCAGTTGTTATGCGAAGCCATTGCTAAGTGGAACCGTGACTGTGCTTATGACCTTAGTTCAGCTTTCCTTGACTTTGCAAGCCTAAATGTGGGCTTTGGCTGCAAAGTTAACATAACTGTGAAATCTTTGCATTTGAGACCTTCACAGGTGTACAATGCCAAGGGAAGCTGAATTAAGATTGTCAGCACAATCACGGTGTTAGGTTTCGAGGTCGTCTCATTTACGAGGTCAGCTGCATTTACTCTAGTGCTGACACACGGTTTCATTTAGCAACCATTCTGTTGAATGACCAAGTTGCCAGTTCCGACCTTGCTAAACGAGGACTACCTGTATCTGGCAAATAACGTGGCATATGCAGCCTTGCCCTCCACTACATTGCCATCTCTTCCCACCTCCTGCTACCTTCAGCCCCTTCATTCTACCAAATATGGGGCTGGCCTGGGCATCGGCATGGGTCAAATATGTTTGCCCTTGCCTACGTCTACCATTTTCCCCATTTATTAATCAGTGGGACATTATGTTTCAGATACCATGCTGGGTTTATAGTGATTGATTGACTGATTGATGGCATTTCTGTGTCACTCTATTCCAAAAGTGCTCTGAGCCACAGTGCAGCAGAACTTAAAGGTTAAAGGCATCAAAGTAGTAGTGGCAGTTAATATGTATTACAATAACATTAACCAGTAGAGGTAGATGAGAACAGAACCAAAGACAAATTCCTTGTGTGTCCAATCACACTTGGCCAATAAAGAATTCTGTTCTGTTCTGTTCTGTTCTGTTCTGTTCTATTCTATTCTATTCTATTCTATTCTATTCTATTCTATTCTATTCTATTCTATTCTGCTCTGCTCTGCTCTGCTCTGCCCTGTCCTGCCCTGCCCTGCCCTGCCCTGCCCTGCCCTGCCCTGCCCTGCCCTGCCCTGCTCTGCTCTACCCTACCCTACCCTACCCTACCCTATTCTATTCTATTCTATTCTATTCTACCCTACCCTACCCTACCCTATTCTATTCTACTCTACTCTACTCTACCCTACCCTACCCTACCCTACCCTATTCTATTCTACCCTACCCTACCCTATTCTATTCTACCCTACCCTACCCTACCCTACCTTACTCTATTCTATTCTATCCTACCCTACCCTATTCTATTCTATTCTATTCTATTCTATTCTATTCTATTCTATTCTACCCTACCCTACCCTACCCTACCCTACCCTACCCTACCCTATTCTATTCTACTCTACTCTACTCTACCCTACCCTACCCTACCCTACCCTATTCTATTCTACCCTACCCTACCCTACCCTACCCTACCTTACTCTATTCTATTCTATCCTACCCTACCCTATTCTATTCTATTCTATTCTATTCTATTCTACCCTACCCTACCCTACCCTACCCTACCCTACCCTATTATATTCTACTCTACTCTACTCTACCCTACCCTACCCTACCCTACCCTATTCTATTCTACCCTACCCTACCCTATTCTATTCTACCCTACCCTACCCTACCCTACCTTACTCTATTCTATTCTATCCTACCCTACCCTATTCTATTCTATTCTATTCTATTCTACCCTACCCTACCCTACCCTACCCTACCCTATTCTATTCTACTCTACTCTACTCTACCCTACCCTACCCTACCCTATTCTATTCTACCCTACCCTACCCTACCCTACCCTACCCTACCTTACTCTATTCTATTCTATCCTACCCTACCCTATTCTATTCTATTCTATTCTATTCTATTCTATTCTATTCTACCCTACCCTACCCTACCCTACCCTACCCTATTATATTCTACTCTACTCTACCCTATTCTATTCTACCCTACCCTACCCTACCCTACCCTACCTTACTCTATTCTATTCTATCCTACCCTACCCTATTCTATTCTATTCTATTCTATTCTACCCTACCCTACCCTACCCTACCCTACCCTATTCTATTCTACTCTACTCTACTCTACCCTACCCTACCCTACCCTACCCTATTCTATTCTACCCTACCCTACCCTATTCTATTCTACCCTACCCTACCCTACCCTACCTTACTCTATTCTATTCTATCCTACCCTACCCTATTCTATTCTACCCTACCCTACCCTACCTTACTCTATTCTATTCTATTCTACCCTACCCTACCCTACTCCTATTCTATTCTATTCTATTCTATTCTATTCTATTCTATTCTATTCTATTCTATTCTATTCTACTCTACTCTACTCTACTCTACTCTACTCTACTCTACTCTACTCTACTCTAAAAATATCTCCCTAGTACTTTCTTTCAGAGATGTGTTTATATGTGCGATAGTAAGTTGTGGAACCACAAAATGCACAAAGCTTCTCTAAAGGCCGTAACCAGCCCAAACCTTAATTCTTCATTCTTCATACGTTTCCAGCACTATTTTTTTTTTCCCTTCTGGATCAGTTGGTTGGATTCTGCTTTTCTGCATCTCTGGGTTGTTGTTTTTTTTAACAGATTAACCGAGTTGGAAGGGACCTTGTAAGTCAACTAGTCGAAACCCCCCCCCCCCCCCCGCTCAAGCAGGAAACCCTACACCATTTCTGACAAATGGCCATAGAGACACGACTCGAATTGTCCCAATAGAGTAGCTTATTTGAGATGAGCAGCTATCTGAATTGGATGGATGGATGGATAGGTTTTGTGGATGGATGGATGGGTGGGTGTTTGGATGGATGGATAGATAGATAGACACACAGATGGATATTTGCCTTTCATTAAAGCCGCCTAATTTTTTTTTTCCAGGCTTCTCTGTATCTGAAGAAAGATGCTGCTGTTTTTAAGAATTTTACTTTAACAAGAGTATTTAGTACTAAATACATGCCTTTTCTCTACCCATGCATTCAGGGTTGTACCATCTCAAAACATCACATACGGAGGGGAAATTCATAGGTTTGTGCTTAAGCAGATGTTTGCTCACACAGAAGTGGCTTTGGACCCCTAGTGTTACCCGGTGACGAGCTGACTGCCAGACATTCAGAGGACAGATTCTCATGTTAAAATATATATTCCTGTAACCTGTAGAGCAGTGTTTCTCAACCTTGGAAGCTTGAAGATGGGTGGACTTCAACTCCCAGAATCCCCCAGCCAGCACTGCTGGCTGGGGGATTCTGGGAGTTGAAGTCCACCCATCTTCAAGCTACCATGGTTGAGAAACACTGCTGTAGAGAGTTAACAATGGTTGATTAATCCACCATTACATCTAGAGAACACATCAGCATGACCTTCCCTTTTTAAGCCCCCACCCCCACCCCCACCCCTCAGCAATTGAATTTTGAGGAGCATCTGTGTCTCTTGTTTCCTTTACAGCAGAGGCCTTCAAATTTGGCCACTTTAAGACTTGTGGACTTCAACTCCCAGAATTCTCCAGCCAGCCATGCTGCCATGCTGGCTGGCTGGGGAATTCTGGGAGTTGAAGTCCACAAGTCTCAAAGTGGTCAAATTTGGAGACACCCCCCCCCCCCTTTGCTTTACAGCCTTGTTTGTTCGTTTTTTTTTTAACACAGACCTTGAAAGTTTGTAGTGTTTTTGCATCTGTTGCACGGGGAAGCTCCAAAGAATCGAAGACATCCTTCAGAAGACGCTGAGGATTCAGCAGGCCTAAATGCCCGTCGCTTGAAAACAGGGCAAGGCCTGCTTGTGCAACCCTAGACAAGAAAAAAAAAAAAAGAGGAACGTGCTCTTCTTTTTAGCTTCAATGTGAGACTTCTGAAGACCTGGCCTCATTATCGAACAGTTGCCTGGGGAACCAATTTGGATCCATCCCACTGGTGTTCCTATCATCAGAGCAGCGATGCTGGCCCTGTCAAAAGACATGAAAAGGACAAGGGCCGCTGGGAATTTCCCACAGACACGTTCGGTTTATCCAGAGCTAGCAGAGGAGCCCTAGGCTAAATTTGGATCCATGGTTTCCGTTCCGTGGTAGAGCTCTCTCCTTCTCAGTAGAGCTACTTCATTGCTGAAGGACTCTGGCTCTGTGGCTTCTATGCCCGTCGTTCTTCCCACTCCAATTTTTCTACTCTGCTTATTTAAAAAAAAATAATAATACTTTTATCGGTTTGGCACATCAGAAGTTCTTTGTTCAAGGAGACGCAGCCAGTTCCTCTTTTATACAGTCCCCGTCTTAACAATCATTCAAAGTGACAACATCACTGAAAAAAAGCAGCTTTAAACCTCTCCTTGCACTTACAACCGTACCAATAAAGGAGAATATTTGTAGCTTCGGGATTGAAATGAGGGGTCTTTGGTGGTCTCTGAGCTTGGTTATTGTTGTTTTTTTGTTGCAGCTGTTTTTTGCAGATGTCAGCCCTGATGATGTTATCTAGTTGGGTAATGAAACATCTGCAAGCAGTTATCAGTGCTAGTTATAAGTTGTGTTTGCACTCTGTTTATATAAAATGAGAACGTGACAGTTGAAGTGTCCTGAGGTCATGTGATCACCTTTTACGACTGTCAGGGTTCCAAGTAACACCCCCCAACAAAAGAAAACTCGGAGGCTTGAAGTTCCTCAAATTTCCATTTTATTAGAGATGCCTTATTGGCACATCTGGGAAAACCCAAATCTGAAAGCTTCCAGGTTTTCCCCACCCACAAGAACAGGGGTGAAATCCAGCAGATTCTGACAGGTTCTGGAGAACCAGTAGCGGACATTTTGAGTAGTTCGGAGAACCGGCAAATACCACCTCTGGCTGGCCCCAGAGTGGGGAGGGAATGGGGATTTTGCAGTATCCTTCCCCCAGGAGTGGGGACGGAATGGGTATTCTGCAGTATCCTTCTCCTGGCGTCAGGTGGGAATGGAGATTTTGCAGTATCCTTCCCCTGTCACGCACACCAAGCCACACCACGCCCACCAAGCCACATCCACAGAACCGGTAGTAACAAAATTTGAATTTCACCACTGCACAAGAAAGTCCAAGTCCCTTCCCCTCATTGATTGGACCATCACATGGTCCAATCAATGCACCGTCCCAACTGGAGATGCCTCCCAATCACGCCACTCCAGGTGCAGGGCAGAATGTCCTTGACTCTCAAAGAAAGGAATGTTGTTATGGCTAGATATCTCCACCACTCCATGCAATCCCCCCTCCCAATTTCCCACAGCACTAAATGTGGCAGCCCTGAAGGCCCAAAGAAAAAGATGGCCTCCAGGGCTAACAATGACTTTCTGACAAGCAAATTCAATCAGGAATCCAGATTCACTTAACAAGTGTGTTACTGACTTAACAGCTGCAGTGACTCACTTAACAGCTATGGCAAGAAAGGTTGTAAAATGGGGCAAAGGTTACTTAGCAACTGTCTCGCTCAGCAAGAGAAATTTTGAGCTAAATTGTGGTCGCAAGTCGAGGACTACCTGTAAGTGCATCCAGGAAAGTGACATGCAGGATGGCTCTTCTCTATTGCTGCTCCTCGGCAGGTAATGTTTAAGGTGGTGTTTTGCAACCATGGCAACTTTAAGTGGGTGGACCTGAACTCCCAGAATTTCCCGGCCAACATAGCTGGCTGGGGAATTCTGGGAAATGAAGTCCATCCATCTTAAAGTTGCCAAAGTTGAGAAACATTGGTTTAAGCGATGTAGACTTGATTCAGGAGGTACGATACGGGCATCAAAACTAATAATAGCCATGGTGACTGTTATTGATTTTACCTGCTTACCCCTCCCGACAATAAATCAGGATGAGATGGAGTTAAATTGTGTGTTCAGAGATTTCTCTTTAAGTTTGTCTGAGAAGTTGATTCAGCCTTTTTTTTAAAAAAAAAAAAAACATACCAGGATCAATCTTGAAAGGATTAAGTCCATGGAAGAGGGAAGAAGTTTATTTTGTTATCCTTGCAGCCTCCTAAATAAAGTCTTAAATTCACTTGTTATTGATTTTGCAAGCTGGAAAGGATCTCTCAAGATCATATCCTTCTAGCTTTATTAGGTAAAAGGACTCCAAAAGACATCGGTCCGTGATGGATGTCCCAAAGGGTGACCCGGGCAGAGATGGTTTCAGAAGTACATGGTCTGATTATCTTGAGTCAGGGATCTTGAAATATTTAAGGATACATGAAGTCCTCGACTTACAACCATTTGTTTAGTGACCGTTTGAAGTTACAGCAGCATTGGAAAAAGTGACCTACAACTGGTACTCACAGCATCTCCATGATCACAGTTTTGGCACTTGGTAACTGGGCACTTTGGCACTTACGACATTCGCAGCATCCATTAGCAACCTTCCCAACCAGTTTCGAACAAGCAAAGTCAAGGGGAGATGCCGGATTCACTTAACAACCATGAGATTCACTTAATCAGTGGTGGGTTCCTTCCGGTTCTGCCCAGTTCCGCCAAGCCAGTAGTGGTGACAATATGACATCACCGAACCGGTTCTGCCCCCCCCCACCCACCCCACGTTATTCTTACCTTTTATTTGGCCCCACCCCCAATCTATTGCTGCCTCCTGAGTCCCAGCTGATCGGCTAGAAGGAAAAAAAACTGTTTAAACTCTTGCCTTGGGGCTTCACAGAGCCACCCTACAGCTGATCAGTGTTAAAAGGCAGTGTGGCGGTAGACCGGTGCCTCCAAAAACAAATGAGTAGACCGGTACAGCTCTGCAAGCAGTTAAAAGCCTGGTAGACCAGTACCTCTGCTAAATCCTAAAGAATTGTCACATGACCATCAAGCCACGCCCACAAAATAAGCCATGCCCATAGAACCGGTAGTAAAAAAATGTAGAACCCACCCTTGCGCTTAATAGCTAGAGAGATCTGTTTAATATGACAAAGCTCTTGGTGATTCTTTTTTTGCCCAATTTTGGGATATTTTTGTTGTGTTTTTCTGGATATGTATGATTCTTTTCTCTCTTTTTTTTATTGATTTATGCTCATGGGATGCAAGCCACCCAAAGTTATTTGGGAGTCCAGCAGCCTCCAAAACCAGCAAGCCAACAAGGTGTTTGTCATGGTTAACACATCTAAGGAAATAATAAGAATCAGCCGGCAAGATTCGAGGGTTGTTAAATGAATCATTGCAGGTATTGAGTGAATCCTGCGATTGTTAAGTGAATCCGGATTCTCCTATGAACTTTGCTTGTCGGAAGCCACCTGGAAAAGCCCCAAAGATGCTTTTTCAAGAGGCAAACTGGACTTTCTGGTTTTTCTTGGAAGACGTTTCGCTTCTCATCCAAAGAGCTTCTTCAGCTCTGAAGAATTTGAAGAAGCTTCTTGGATGAGAAGCGAAACGTCTTCAAAAGAAAAACCAAGGAAGTCCAGTTGCCTCTTGAAGAAGCACCTCTGGGACAACCATGACCTGGATGACCGAAAATCTCCATAGACCATCTGGGAAGGTTACAAATCGGGATCACACAACCCCGGAATACCGCAATCATCATAAATGTACCTTCCAGTTGCCAAGCGCTTGAATTTTGATCATATGTGACCTTGGGATGCTGCAGCAATCCTAATTGTGAAAATCAGTCATAACATGCATCACTTTTTTTTTTTTAGTGCCGTTGTAACTTTGAATGGTCACTAAACAAACGGTTGCAAGTCGAGGACTTTGTGTGCAAAAGAATAAGGAGCAGAATCAGTTTTCCTAAAGGAATGAAACTGGGAGAAATAAGGTGAAAAGGGAGAGATCTAGAAGAGAAGCAGATTTGCAGGCTCTTTCCTTTGTTTTCGCTTTTAGAGTGCCCCTGTGTGTCTTTGGGAGAGAAAGAAAAATGTCCCCAGGACTTTAAAAGAGGATTATTTGGAATTTGCTTCGACAGCATAATCTCTGGGCAATCTCTCTTTTTCTCCTCCCCCCCCCCACCCCACTCCGTTTCCTCCTCCTTTGCATTCTGTTTTTAAAAGAAAGACGGGGAATTTGACTTCCAGCAAATCTTGATAAATAAAAGTAATTGTCTAGGTATGGCCAATTGGTATAATCACCCTGTTTATTGGAGGAGACAGGAATGATGTTGGTGGTGAGATATCGTCTAAGCTCCGGCTCAGGATAATGTTTTTCTAAGGAGAAAAATAGCCTTTCATTGTTCTGTATGGATGCCAGGAATTCGCTTCTGTGGCTGACCTCTGAAATTCTAATTGACATTTTTATCTGCCCGATATAAAGATGATTAAGCATTGTTGCCATTGTTTGTTTATTGCTGTCTGGCTCAAGCAAAACAAAGTCATGCGTGCTTTTGTTTAGTTTTGTTCTTTCTTTTTTTTTTTCCTTCTTTTTTTTTTCTTTTTGAAGAATAAACTCCAGGATGTTTACCAAAAATTGGATTTAGAAGAGGCAGTTCTATTACCTAATTTGGCAATAGGCTCTGTTTCCTTTTGGCTGAAGTCCCACTTTCCAGGTTTCAGCTTCTAAAACCCCAGTTTTAAATATCCCTGTAAAGGAACTTTGGCTCGTTTCGTTTTCAAGTCACATTGCAGGGCAAATTTTACGACTCCTGCTTCTTAACTATCCTCCAGACAAGACGCCATGACTTGCAGAAGGCAGAAATTGCATTTGAGCATATGACCTCATTGGTGACCTCTTATTCCCCATCTATATACATACCCTAACACTTCTTGATAACCATGTTGTTGTTGTTAGTTGCGAAGTCGTGTCTGACCCATCGCGACCCCATGGACAACGTTTCTCCAGGCCTTCCTGTCCTCTATGGACTTCTCTGGAGTCCATTTAAGCTCACGCCGACTGCTTCAGTGACTCCATCCAGCCACCTCATTTTCTGTCGTCCCCTTCTTCTCCTTTTGCCCTCATTAGGCTCTTCTCCAGTGAGTCCTTCCTTCCCATTAGGTGGACAAAGTATTTGAGTTTCAGCTTCAGGATCTGGCCTTCTAAAGAGCAATCAGGGTTGATCTCCTCTAGTACTGACCGGTTAGATCGCCTTGCAGCCAAGGGACACGCAGGAGTCTTCTCCAGCACCAGAGTTCAAAGGCCTCAATTCTTTGGTGCTCAGCCTTCCTTATGGTCCAACTTTCACAGCCATAACCATAACCATAACCATGAAATGCTTCCAAATGTACTATCAATTATCTACAATATTGTTTCTCAATCTTCTCAATTCCTCTTCTCAATTAATCAGTGGAACAACTTGCTTCCAGAAGTTGTGAATGCTGCAACACTGGAAGTTTTTAAGAAGATGTTGGATAACCATTTATCTGAAGTGGTGTAGGGTTTCCGGCCTAAGCAGGGGGTTGGACTAGAAGACCTCCAAGGTCCCTTCCAACTCTGTTATTCTGTTCTGTTTAAAATCTTGGCACCTTGAAGATGTGTGGTCTTCAACTCCCAGGATTCCCCAGCCAGAATTCGTGGTGTTGAAGTCCACATATCTTCAAGATGCCCAAGCTTGAGAAACACCGGTCTATGAAATAAATATTGAGAATTAGCTATTGACAGTCTGACCAAATTAGGTTTCTGAGCTTGGGCTAGGAGTCAATATGGAATCATATGGATAATTTGCTGCTTTTTTTAGTTTTGCTCTTTGCAAAGCCTAATAATTAGAGCCAAGTCGGCGTAGTTGTTAAGATATCAGGCTAGAAACCGGGGAGACTGTGAGTTCTAGTCCTGCCTTAGGCATGAAAGCCTGTTGGGTGACTTCGGACCAATCACCAGGAGGCTGTAAGCTCTAGTCCTGCTTCTGGCATGAAGCCAGCTGGGTGTCCTTGGGCTAGTCACTTTCTCTCCGCTGTAGGAGCTGTCGCAATGGCTTTGACCAGAACCCAGCCCAGTTTCCCCAGAGTGGCACAAAATTTCTCATCCGTCTTGCAAAAAAACAACTGTCAGTTGCAAGAACTGCAGGAGAAGGGGAGAATTTACACTCTCTCCCCCCCGCCCCTTTCTAATTCACCATTTAATTCATTTTCCACCAAGGTTGAGAAACCCAGTGCTTTTCATTAATGTTATTTAATTGAAAATTAAGAGAGGAAATTAAGCAAGGATTCGTTAAAGCCTTGAAGACTTCCCTCTTATTTCATTCGTCTTAGGGATCACTTAGAAGAGCCATGAGTACTGGTTCTCATTAAACCTTCTGCTATGACTCTACTCTCCTTTTTTATTATATATATATATATATATATATATATATATATATATATATATATATATATATGTATATGTATATGTATATGTATATGTATATGTATATGTATGTATGTATGTATATGTATAACATAAAAATTCAGTACAAAAGAAAGAACACACATCATCATTAGTACAACACATAAATGCCACAGGACATAATATTAATTTTAATAACACAAAAACAGTTGCAAAAATAGAACATCTCAATGGCAGAATAATCAGAGAAGCCATTGAAATAGAGAAAAGACCATATTGTATGAATAAACGTGATGACACTTCCCGTCTGCCTACTATTTGGAAACCTGCTCTCATAGACAGACGAATCTTAACACAAAATATAAACCATAGATCAAAGATTCATCATAATGCCTGTGTTGCCACTATTTCCAGCATAACTTATCCATTAACCCACAACCAAACAACAGCACTTCCACCCAATCAAAATACAGCTACGTCATCAGCCAATCAGAATACAACAACACTGTCGACCAATCAGAATACACCTTTGCCTCTTTTCATAGAAAAACGTCAGTTACAATCACACAGTTTGCCCATAAGCACCAAACCGAGAACTTCAGCCGGAAGATGACAAATGTGATTTTGTCGAAATGTCGCTACTACCCTTTTAAGGATATGTTTACAATTACACGGGAAGAAATCCGAGATATTAACTGTACACACACACACACACACACACACACATATATGTCCCACCCTTATTGTTTTTACCAATAACTCAAGGTAGCAAACATACCTAATACTCCTTCCTCCTGCTTTTCCCCTCTACAACAACAAGCCTGTGAGGTGAATTGGGGGTGAAAGAGAGTGATTGGCCCCAAAATCATCCAGCTGGCTTTCATGTCTAAGGCAGGACTAGAACTCACCATCTCCTGGTGATTGGCCCAAATCTTGTCAAGATTGAGAAACACTGGTCTGTAAAATAGTGAGGATTAGTTCTTGGAAGTACTCACTGTCTCCTGACTTCTTGTACTAGAAGGGAGGGAGGGAGGGAGGGAGGAACCCCCACAAGTCATATCAGAATCAGAGAGGGAAAAAGATTAACTTATCCAGCCCCCTCCTAAAGGGTTGCTCCCAAGTATTGTTAGACTGGCCTTTTCCAATCTAAGTAACCTCCAGATGGGAACAGTAGTCCAACATACCTGGAGATGACCAACCTGGGAGACGCTGGGTTAAAATTCCTTGTCAAACTTTATTTGCTCATTAGTGAGAGGTTGAATGGAAGGCCTGGGGTTTTCATGAAGGTCCCCTGTGATCCTTCTACCATTAAGATATTTTAATTCCTGAATTTGACTCACTGCTTTGCATTTGGCTTGGTCCCTGAAGAAGATTCATACAGTGTGAACTTACCGAAGACTAATCTGAACAATTAGTGAGTGCCACTAATGGTTCCACTTACTTGACTTCTCCCTCCTGTTCTCTGCATCTCCACCTGGAGTGCAGAATAATTGTCCATCTTGTTTTCATCTTGCTGCCTGTCATACTTCATTGCTTAAATTTATACCAGCAATGGGAATTAACTTCCAGAAAATTGGAAGGAAGGACTAAGCACTTGGAATCCTATAGCAAGCAATAAAAAAAAATATAGATTGATTCCTTCCTTCCTTCCTTCCTTCCTTCCTTCCTTCCTTCCTTCCTTCCTTCCTTCCTTCCTTCCTTAGCTCCTTCCCTTCCCTTCCTCCCTCCCTCCCTCCCTCACTTCTCTCCTCCCTCCCTCCCTTCCTTTCTTCCTCCCTCCTCCCTCCCTTCCTTATCTCCTTCCCTTCCCTTCCCTTCCCTTCCCTTCCCTTCCCTTCCCTTCCCTTCCCTTCCCTTCCCTTCCCTTCCCTTCTCTTCCTCCCTCCCTCCCTTGCTTCTCTCCTTCCTTCCTTCCCTCCCTCCCTTCCTTCTCCCCTTCCCTTCCTTCCCTTCCTTCCTTCCTTCCCTCCTTCCCTCCCTTCCTTATCTCCTTCCCTTCCCTTCCCTTCCTCCCTCCCTCCCTCCCTTGCTTCTCTCCTTCCTTCCTCCCTTCCTTCCTTCTCTCCCTCCCTCCCTCCCTCCCTTCTCTCCTTCCCTTCCTTCCCCTCCCTCCCTCCTTCCTTGTCTGTAACAACGCTGAGATCTTCACTATCTTGTTTTCAGTTATATTTAATTTTTTAAAAAGCGTTGCCATGAAATCCAAGACTTGTTGTCAGGTACGAAGGATGAGGTCAGGGTTATTGCTTAAAACACAATAGAGCCACCGGTCTATTAATTAAAAGGTTCATTTCACTTGGAGGGGGTTACCCAGAAGATGTAATGTATGTGATACCTGGGGGACCGAGGAACACCAAGTGATGCTGATTGAATATAAACAGATCCTTTTCTCCCTTCTTCCTCTCTGTTATGAATTAATTAAGTGAACATTATTGCTGTTTGTACAATCTCAGAACTGCAAAAAGCAGTGATCTTATCAGTCGGCAGTTTCAAGTCATGTGGGATGATTTCAAAACATCAATTGGTAGAAATCCAAGTGTGCACGGAGGGAAAGTACTAACGCAACATTTACATAGTCAAATTTAATGCAATGAATGGTATTAAAGATGCCAAGTGTAATAAATCAGCAGCTAGCCTTGAAAAAAAAGCAGACAGATCCCCTCCAGCATTGAGGGAAATGTTACATAAAATATTTTAACATACTGAACAATTTGTTCTACATTGTCATTTCTGAGTGTTGTTTTTAATGGATTTGGAGGAGAGAGCGGCAGCTAGCATTTCAGTTCAGCACAGGGATGCCTTTTTTTCTTTCTTTTTTCTTTTCACAGAAGCATTCAAGGAACATGGAAGACTTTGCTTCCTCACTTACCCGAATTCAAAAGGCGGGGTACACCTCCTTCCTCCAGGGGTGGGCTTCAAAAATTTTAGCAAGGGGTTTCCTGCCCGGTTGCTGGGTGGGTGTGGCCTAGTTGGCCTCCTGCACCACGGCAAGGGGGGCGTTTTTGCCCTCCCCGGGTTCCAGAGGCTTTCCTTGAGTCTCCAGGAGGGCGAAAACGGCCTCCCCAGACTCCAGAGGCCCATTTCTGGCCTTCCCAAGCTTCCGGTAGGCCCGTTTTTCATCCTCCCCGAGCCTCCGTGCACGCCCTGCACTTACCTGCATCCGAAACGGGCTGTGTGGGGACTCCTGGGAGGGGTGGGACGGGCAGGGCCAGCCAGGAGTGGGATTTGGGGGTTCTCCGAACTGCACAGAATCTTAGCTGGAGGTTCTCCCGAACCCCTGCAAATCCCCAGCAGCCCACCCCTGCCTTTCTCACATGTTAGGTTTGGTCCCCACTTAATAGATCTTACCCCCCTCAGAGAGGGCTCGCAACTTGGGCGTCCTCCTGGACTCACGGCTGTCTTTGGATGATCATATGACGGCTGTGGACAGGGGGGCTTTTTATCAGGTTCGCCTGATTTCCCAGTTGCGCCCCTTTCTGGATCGGGACGCCTTGCGCACAGTCACTCACACCCTCGTCTATTGTAGTCTATGGACTATTGTAACACTCTCTACATGGGGCTCCCCTTGAGGAGCACCTGGAGACTCCAACTGGTCCAGAATGCAGCCGCGCGAGTAATAATGGGGGCGACCCGTCGCTCCCATGTAACACTCCTCTTGCACGAGCTGCACTGGCTCCTGGTGGTCTACCGGGTGCGCTTCAAGGTGTTGGTTATCACCTTTAAAGTGCTCCATGGCTTAGGACCTGGTTATCTACAAAAACGCATTCTGCCACCGATTGACTCTCACCGACCGGTACGCTCACACAGAGAGGGCCTCCTCAGGGTGCCGTCAGCCAAACAATGTAGACTGGCGACCCCCAGGGGGAGAGCCTTCTCTGTGGGGGCCCCTGCCCTCTGGAATGAATTACCCCCGGACATACAAAGGATCCCCGACCTCCGCGCCTTCCGTCGTGCAGTGAAGACCCTGTTATTCCAACAAACCGCTCTGATGGGATAAATGATTTTAATTTGGTTTTAATGGGGTTTTAAAAATTGGTTTTAAAATGAGAGTTTTAAATTCGGCCTATGATTTAATTATTTTAATTTGCTTTTAAATTCTATTTTTGTACATTGTTTTTATTATGGTTGTTCACCGCCCTGAGTCCTTCAGGAGAAGGGCGGTATATAAATCAATTAATTAATTAATTAATTAAATAAATAAATAAAGTTTTGAAGCCGCTGGAGGTTGCAGCTCAACATGGCTGCAAATTGCCGCTACCCATGGTGGTGGCTGTCCTTTGTCAGGTGCCCCCCAGATATATCAGGATGACCAAAGCTATCTTTTAATGATAAAATGGCTTAATATTAGCTGCATAATTGCAACGATCACTTTTTCCCCCACCTTCAAGCCATAATTGGCTTCCTCACTCTTCTACTTTTATAGGGACAGGCATTATTCAGGTGTCATGCATGAATTTGATGAAACAGTTACACCCAAATACTCACCTCTGGGTCAAATGGCCACACCTGAATCCGCACCTTCCTGCAAAGGTCTGGAGTTAAAAAAAAAAAAAAAACTTTTTTCCTCCCTCCAATTTTCAGAAATAGGAGCATTTACTGCTATCTCCAGTAATTAGGAAGAGAAAGATAGAGTGCAAATAGGTTTTCAGCAAAAGTGGTGAAAACGATGGAAAAATTGCACACTTTTCCAATTAATGTTTTTAACAGTAGATTCTAACTCATTATTGTCAGTACAGTTCTTGTTTATTACCTTCATCCTAAAAGAGAGAGAGGGAGAGAAAGAGGGAGGGGGAGAGAGAGACAGAGGGAGGGAGGGAGGGAGGGAGGGAGGGAGAGAGAGAGAGAGAGAGAGAAATTCAGATATCAATTTTTAAATATATTCTAGGGCAGAGCAATCTGGAATCCGCACCAGAAACCCACGTCTTAATCTCTTTTAGAGACTATATCTTGCTTAATTTATTACAGTCCTTCACTGATGATAAAAGACGAGTTTTTCAGGTCCCTGGGAGACGTTGGCTAGTGTCCAACCCCCAGGCCACAGCCCACTACCATGCCGTGGCCTATTTGGAACTGGGCGTGTGAGAGGAGGGCCATCATGCATGTACATGCACAGCTCAACTCGCGCATCAGCCCACAGCTCATGTGGCCCAGTTCCCCTCTGCCTCTCCCTAACTGGGCTGCCAAGCCACAAAGGTCGGGGACCGCTGGGCTAGTTGACTAAGAATTTAAACCAGGAGAGATCTATCCTTTTGGCTAAGGGTCCTTCTATGGGAACACAGCTCGCAGTAATAGGCCACTGCTCTTTGCTGTAAGGTAAAGGTAAAGGAGTCTATGCACATTTACTCCACTTGTCATTGCCAACTATAAAGAGTGGTGCTCATCTCTTTTTCAAGGTCATTGAGCCAAGTACTGTCTGCAGACGTTTTCATGGTCATGTGGCCAGTGCGACATCATGGATGCTATTAGGACTCTGGGTTTGTCGGCTGGAAAGTCGACAGCCCAGGTTCGAGACCCAAGTGCTGTGCAGTGTGGTGAGCTCCGAGCCGAACAGTTCGAAAGCATGCACATGCGAGTAGATAAATAGGTACCACTTCGGTGGGAGGGTCACCGCGCTTCGTGACAACTCTTTGCTGTAACAAACAAAATTGCAGGTGACTCTTCACATTGCGACTCTTCGGTGTGTACATTCCACCGTTCCTCTGCACTTCATCCACGCCCTTTAACCTTACAGGTACTCCTTAAGTTACAACCATAATGGAGCTTGTCCATTCAGGCCATAATAGTCATAAAATGGGTTGGTGACCACCCCAATTTTATGACACTTTTTCTGGTGGTTGTTTAAAGAATCGTGGCAGTCATAAAACCAACACAGCAATTAATCAGTGGAAGAACTTGCCTCCAGAAGTTGTGAATGCTCCAACACTGGAAATTTTTAAGAAGATGTTGGATAACCATTTGTCTGAAGTGGTGTAGGGTTTCTTGCCTAAGCAGGGGGTTGGACTAGAAGACCTCCAAGGTCCCTTCCAACTCTGTTATTCTATTCTATTCTATTCTATTCTATTCTATTCTATTCTATTCTATTCTATTCTATTCTATTCTATTCTATTCTATTCTATCCTATTCTATTCTAAACAATTGTCATTAAATGAACTCATGCTTCGCCATGGTGCAGCTTTGCCAAAAACTGGAAGAAAATGCTGGTTTTCAGCAAAACCATAATAAAATGCAGTTACATGACTGCGGGATGCCACAAATGGCCTTAAGTGCAGCAGTATTACCAAGTGCGATAACATGACTGCGAGGGGAACACCATCAGAATGTCAGATCTAGATTGTAAATCCCCCTTTTCAGGTAGACCGTAACTTTGAAGGGTCATTAATCAACCAGTCATTAATCAAGGACTACCTGTATTTAAATGTCCCAGAGGGAGATCTCTGGAAGTACCAGAGTTGTCGGCTAGACTGAGAAGTTCAAAAATTTCCTGTAAGACGGCAGTGACCCAACCACTTCCATACGGCTGCCAAGAAAATTGTATGCAAGTGATCACTTGGTCACCAGGAGTGGCCACCTTGAGATTGTAATGAATTTTGGGACAACACGCAACCTCAAACCATATGAGCAACAGCTGTTCTCCTTGTTCATTTATTTATTATTAATCAGCCAATCAAAGGAATTTAAAATGCTTCTCTGAGAATATGTTTTCAAATAGCAATAGCACTTAGACTTATATACCGCTTCACAGTGTTTTTACAGCCCTCTCTAAGCGGTTTACGGAGTCAGCGTATGGCCCCCAATAATCTGGGTCCTCATTTTACCAAGGATGGAAGCAGTGGTGAAATCTAAAATTTGTTACTGCCGGTTCTGTGGGCGTGGCTTGGTGGTGGTGGGTAATGTGACTGGTTGGGCGTGGCCAATTTTTTTTTTTAACTTTTAAAACCATTTTTTTCTACAACCTACAACAAATGCTTTCAAAAGGCTCTGACGATCCCAGCTGAGTTGCCTGATCGTCAGAGGCTTTTTTTTCTTTTAAATGCCTCTGACGATCAGGCAACTCAGCTTAAAAGCATTTGTTGTAGGTTGTAGAAAAAATGCTTTTAAAAGCCTCTGAGGATCCCAGCTGAGCCGCGCGATCATCAGAGGCTTTTTTTTTTACTTTTAAAAGCATTTTTTCGGCCAAAGAAGTTGTAGAAAAAATGCTTTTAAAAGTAAAAAAAAAGCCTCTGATGATTGTGCAGCTCAGCTGGGCATGGGGAGGGCAGGGATTTTTGCTAATAGTTCTCCGAACCACCTGCCTCCATCGCTACCGGATCGGGCGATCCAGTCTGAACCGGGAGCATTTCACCCCTGGATGGAAGGCTGAGTCAACCTTGAACCTGGTGAGATTCGAACTGCCAAACTGCTGGCAGTCGGCAGAAGTAGCCTGCAGTACTGCATTCTAACCACTCTGCCACTGCGGCTCAAATATGGGTAATCCCCAATTTACAACCATTCAGTTAGTGAGCCAGGTTGTAATGGCACTGAAAAAAGTGGTTTATGATCAATTTTCAGACTTATGACCGTTGCAGCATCCCGGGGTGTGTGTGTGTGTGTGTGTGTGTGTGTGTGTGTGTGTGTGTGTGACATGATTAAAATTCAGATGCTTGGCAACTGATTCCTCTTTATGATGGTTGTGGTGTCACAAGGTCATACGATGACTTTTTGCGACCTTCTGACAAACACAGTCAATAGGGAAGCCAGTGTCAGCGTTCCAAATTATATTCTTCTCCAGCGCTGACATGAATGAAAGAGGGAGAAGCTTTGCTTTAATGCTGAGATGAACTTTTACCCAGTTTCCTGCTCTGTAATAGATAGCGTTACCTGGGTGACAGAGGGAGGGGGGGAATTCCTGTGAAAAGAAAGTGCTTGGGACGAAGAGATGGATCTGCACGATGGCCAATGAGACATTGGGGTTGAAGAACGGAAAGGGAGGGGTTTGGAAGGAGGGGCCAGTTTTGGCTGCACAAGAGTTCAGGGATGTCGTTCTCCTATTCTTAAATAAAAAAAAAGATTCATTAGAGACCTTGCATTGAGAATGAAGTTTATTTAAGATAGCAACGAAACCTGACAGCCAGATTGACAACAACAGTAATACTAACTGAACGACGGCAGTGATTCACTTAACAATTGTGGCAAGAAAGGTCATAAAATGGAGCACAATTCACTTTAACAACTGTCTCGCTTAACCACATAAATTTTGGGCTCAGTTGTGGTCGTAATTCGAGGACTGACCTGTAATGGCAATATAGCATTAAATATTCCCACCTACCTCCCCTCCCTCTTTCTCTCTCCCTCCCTCTCTCAAACTTTTCTGTTTCTTATAAGCATAGTTAATGGCATAATGGTATTATAGGGATATATTGCTAAACCATTATAATGCTATAATATGTTTTTCTGTATCATTACTGGACTATAGTGCAATACTATTAAATGCCATAATGTGTTTTCCAGAAGACTCTAGAGACACAGCAGTATATCATGCCGTAATGCTCTTTTTTTTTTTTAATCATTACCAAACAGACCTTTCTAGTCACTATCATTAGCTACCTGGGAAGTTTTTCATCATTAAAAGCGGGTATATTGTATTAGAAGAGCCGAACACTGTTTCATTCAAGTGATATTTTCTTGATACAATATTTTTAAAAACAACCATGGCTGGGAAGTGATTTAATACTAATTTAAAAGTCTCATCTTCCCAGTAGATCACCGCTAAGCCAAACCCACTAAACAGTATAAATTGGAAATGCACCAAACAGCTCTTGAAGTCTGGTGAGGTTGATGAAGTGACTCAGATTAGCTTTGCAATCAGATCGTGAATGAATTCAGATCCTTACCGTTGCAGAGAAGGGTAGGTAGTGTCTCTTCCACCCCCATTTTAGTGTCCCCCAGTCATTTGATCCCCTTTTGTGACCTCCTGACAAGCAAAGTCAATGGGGAAGCCAGATTCACTTAACAACCGTGTCACTAACCTAACAGCTGCAGTGGTTCACTTAACAACTGTGGCAAGAAAGGTCGTAAAATGGGTCAAACATGGCTTAACAAATGTCTCGCTCAGCAGCCTAAATTTTGGCCTCAACTGTCATCGCAAGTCGAGGACTACCTTGTACATATATTGGAGTCCATTTTTCCCAATATACAGGTAGTCCTCGATTTACGACCACAACCGAGCCCCCAAATGTCTGTTGCTAAGTGAGACATTTGTTAAGTGAGTTTTGCCCCATTTTAGGAGCTTTCTGCAGTTAAGTTAGTACCATGGTCGTTAATTGAATCTGGCTTCCCCATTGACTTTGTTCGTCAGAAGATTGCAAATGGGGATCACGTGACCCCCGAAATACTGCAACTGTCATAAATATGAGTCAGTTGCCAAGTGCCTGAATTTGGAGCACTTGATCATGGGGATGTTGCAATGGCCTTAAGTGTGAAAAATGGCCCGAAGTCACTTTTTTCAGTGTCATTGTAACTTTCAACAGTCTCTAAATGAACTGTTGTAAGTCGAGGACTACTTGTACACACAGTAAGTAAAGGTGCATTAAGATCTGAAATGATACCGAAATTTTGTGATGAATCTTAATTCAATAGAAGTTCTTATAGGACCCTTTCCCCATCAGATTTGTGATATATTTAACGCGTCCACTTAAACTCGTGCCCAACAGAGACCATGGACTTCATTTCCCAAATTCTCAAGGTAACACAGCGGTGAGATTATGGGCCCTGAAGTCCAATAAATAGAATAGAATAGAATAGAATAGAATAGAATAGAATAGAATAGAATAGAATAGAATAGAATAGAATAGAATATCAGAGTTGGAAGGGACCTTGGAGGTCTACTAGTCCAACCCCCTGCTTAGGCAGGAAACCCTACACCACTTCAGACAAATGGTTATCCAACATCTTTTTAAAAACTTCCAGTGTTGGAGCATTCGCAATTTCTGGAGCAGGGGTGGGTTCTAAATTTTTTTACTACCGGTTTTGTGGGCGTGGCTTATTTTGTGGGTTGTGGCTTGGAGGTCATGTGACTAGGTGGGCGTGGCTAGCTGGCCAGTCATTTCTGGAAGGTCCTCGCACTTACGACCAGTCCTCACACTTACGACCAGTCCTCGCACTTACGACCCGACTCATTTGTTTGCTTTTAACACTGATCAGCTGTAGGACGGCCCTTTGAAGCCCCGTGGCAAGAGTTTAAACAGTTTTTTTCCCTCTAGTTATCAGCTGGGACTCAGGAGGCAGCAAAAGATCAGGGGTGGGACCAAATAAGAGGTAAGAATAACGTGGGTGGGAGGGCGGGGGGGAGAACCGGTTCGGTGACGTCATATCGTCACTGCTGCCGGCTCTGCCGAACCGGACCGAACCGAGAGGAACCCACCACTATTCTGGAGGCAAGTTGTTCCACTGATTAATTGTTTTAACGGTCAGGAAATTTCTCCTTAGTTCTAGGTTGTTTCTCTCCTTGATTAGTTTCCATCCATTGCTTCTTGTCCTGCCCTCAGGTGCTTTGGAGAATAGCTTGACTCCCTCTTTTTTTGGCAGCCCCTGAGATATTGGAATACTGCTATCATGTCTCCCCTAGTCCTTCTTTTCATTAAACTAGATATATCCAGTTCCTGCAACTGTTCTTCATATGTTTTAGCCTTCAGTCCCTTAATCATCTTTGTTACTCTTCTCTGCACTCTTTCTAGAGTCTCCACATACAGTAGAAGATGGAAAAGTTGATCTCAGAGTTGATCTTAATAAGGAGCGGGGGGGGGGGGAGGGATTATGCACAATGAAAATAACTGTTTTTGCAAATTCTCTGATTGGTATCATGAAACAATTTGAATTGAGGGAGGAAATGAAAAGGGAAACATCAGGATATGGCACAGGCACCTTATTGTGTTGAAAACATTCAAATTAAGTACTTGATAACAATTTGCCAGGTACTTGGCAATCATGAGTGCCAAGCCAGAAAATAATATTGCTAAAATGATACCAATTCCTGTTGGCAGCAGGAAACGGGGATGCAGTCTTTCTTCCAAGAGATTCAATTAATTACAAGTAGTAGTTCTTGACTTACGACCAAAATTGGAACCAGAACATCGATCGAATTAAACTTTATGGCTGTTCAGTGAGTGGTGCCCGGTTTTACAACCCTTTCTGCTGCAGTCATTAAGTGAATCATCATGGATATTTAAGTAAATCGCATCTGAATCCAGCTATCCCCAGTGTAATGGAGATACGTGGATGACTTTGGGGAAAGAAGGGAAGAGATGCTGCTTAGAACAGGGGTCTCCAACCTTGGCCACTTTAAGCCTGGAGGACTTCAACTCCCAGAATTCAACGTTGGAGACCCCTGCCTTGGAAGACCATTCAGAAACTATAGTTGATATACAACGCAGCATCTTGTATGCTAATTAGCACTAGACGGGAGTGATGAAAATTAAAATATTTTTAAAATTAGAATAGAATAGAATAGAATTCTTTATTGGCCAAGTGTGATTGGACACACAAGGAATTTATCTTGGTGCATACGCCCTCGGTGTACATAAAAAGAAAAGCTACATTCGTCAAGAATCATAAGGTACCATAGTTATTTTGAAGAGTTATATTGAACCGTTGAATTGTCCCACATTGAGTTGTCTCCTGGCGAATTGGCCATGTAGGGTTGTCCTGCGGTGAGTTGGTCGTGGTGAATTGGCCACGGCGTGTTGACTGTGGTGAGTTGACCATGGCAAATTGGATGCGGCGAGTTGGCCCATTCCGCAGTTAGATACCTCACGCTTGAAAACTTTCAGCGACACAACGAAGGTTTTTGACATTGCTTAAAGCAGGGGTCCTCAAACTTAGCAGCTTTAAGACTTGTGGACTTCAACTCCCAGAATTCTCCAGCCAGCATGGCTGGAGAATTCTTGGAGTTGAAGTCCACAAGTCTTAAAGCTGCCAAGTTTGAAGACCTCTGACTTAAAGGAACACCTGGTAACTGGAACAGTGATTGATTGATTGATTGATACAAGTCTTACGGCAGGGACAATAGCAACCTTCCTTTGGGGTGTTAGTCTTTCATTTTCAAAACTTCGGTGTTTACAAGCTGCTGTAGGGGAAGGGGGAAAAAAAATCAAATAAAAAGGCCAGATGTTCTCACGATTACAGGATCTAATTCCTTTCTCATCGTATATTGCTGTCTCACTTGTGTTCACGCACCTACCTACCCACTCACATCGTACCAGCGCAGCCTGCAATTCACATCGCTACATATTAATCAACTCAATTAGCGGATGGAACTCTACTGGGGCAAACACGATCACAATTACGATCAATATAAAATAACTGACATGAAGCTGACAGAAAAACAAGAACCGACGCTTCAGATTGGAGATAGAGATGGAGATCCTCCCCAGATCAAATCCCCAAACTGAGGGACTGGCAAAAGAGTCTACTTGCCCTGAGAGCTGTTTGTTATACAGGTCGTCCTCAATTTACGACCGGTCGCTCAGCGACCATTTAAAGTTACCATGGACATCCCAACCCTCACCCCCCAAAGATACTTGCAGCCTGGTTTGGAAGTTCTGTTGCCCACAGCTACGGTCACAAAGCAACATTTTTGGCACTCTGCAACCAGACTGCATTTATGATGATTTGCAGTGCCCCACAGTTATGTGATCGTTATTTAAGACATTTTCACACACAGAAAAACATTTACTTCCGATTTTTGGCAAAGATACCCCAAAGTGAATAATATAATAATAATTGTTTAATGATTGCTGTGTTAGCTTAATGACTGCCACAAAAATATCATAAAACTCCATCTTCTCTTGCTCCTTCTCCTCCCTCTCTTCCTTCTTCTCCTCTTCTCCTCTTCCTTTTCTTTCTCTTTCTTCTCCTCCTCCTTTCTCCTCCTCCTCCTTTTCTTTTCCTCCTCTTCTCCTTCTTCTCTTTTCCTCTCCTGCCTCTCCTCCTCCTCCTCCTTTTTTCCTCCTCTTCCTCTTCTCTTCCTTCTCTTCCTTTCCTTCTTCTTCCCATTTTCCTTTTCTTCCTCCTCCTCCTCTTCCTCTTCCTTTTTCTTCTCTTCCTCTTCCTTCTCCTTCTCCCCCTTTCCCTTTCTTTCCTCGCCATCAACAGTTTTGCCTGCAGCACTGGGATAATGGGGTCAGGCCTTTCAAAATAGTGGCTTTTTTTTTTTAAAGAATTAAAATAAAAACAAATATCAGGGGGAAAAAAGACAGATAGACAAATGTGAGACCAGTTTGGTTGTAATGGGAAAGTAGCAGCTGCACTGAGGTGATGAGAGGACAGCTGCAATTCTGAAAATAGACCATGTACGAAAAAACAGATTTGATAAATAATAAAATAGTGATGAGAGCAAGGCACACTTTCCCCATCAAATGATTCTGGAAGTACCCAGGATTTACGGATAATAGTTTGAAAAAACCCCTGTATTGACTAACGTACAAAGAATGCCTGTATACAAGCTTCATATATGTGTATAATGTTCACAATTCATCCTCTTTTATAGTGGTATAAAACCGAATGGATTCTAATCATAAGGGCCAATGAAAATTGTATATGTGAAGTAGATTATTGCATCCCCATTAGAATGTCCATAATATTATACTAGTACCGTTTAAACGATTCTCTAGTACTCTATTATTTTTTGGTTTATGTGTATATCCTGCCAGATCATAGAATTAAAGCTATGTAAAACAATTCAACTAATGTGCTCGTATAGCCTTGGTTAAGTTACTTTATTCCTCCCCACCCCCAATAGGAAACACATTTTGTTCTGAGCAAACACTTGCGAGCTGGCAGTATTGATTCCATTTACAGTAATTTGAAAGGCAGGGGAGTTTTTTTTTTTTTAATTAATCCATCGTCTGTCCTTGTTTCCAGTGCAACGGAAACGATGTCAGGACCATTCTTTTATAGAGGGGACATTCAAGGGTACTCTTGGACTCGGCTATTACCAGAGAGATCAGTGGACAGAGATTAAAGCAGCTGCATTTCAACAGGATAGGGCAGTGATGGCTAACCTTTTTGCCATCGCGTGCCAAAAGAGCCTTGGTGGTACAGGGGTTTAAGGCACCCTGTTATTAAGCTGGTTATTAAGACCAGCTGCCTGCAATTACTGCAGGGTTCGAATCTCGCCAAGGCTCAAGGTTGACTCAGCCTTCCATCCTTTCTAAGGTAGGTGAAATGAGGACCCAGTTGTGGGGGCAATAAGCTGACTTTGTATAAATATACAAAAGGATGAAGGCTATTGCTGAGCACATTGTAAGCCGCCCTGAGTCTTCGGAGAAGGGCGGCATATAAATCAAATTAAAAAAAAAAAAAAAAGCTGGGGGAGTGCAGGGTGGTCGCGTGTTTGTGTGCCCACATCCATAATTCTATGCGCCCTGCCCCCCCACGCATGCGTGCGCGACCCCCCCCATGCTCCCCCCACTTTTGGCATGTGATGGCCCAGTAGGCCCGTTTTTTGCCCTCCCCAGGCTCCAGAGGCTTTCTAGGAGCCTGGGGAGGGCTAAAACAGCCTTCCCCACCTCCCCAGAGGCCCTCCAGAGGCCGGAAACAGCCCATTTGCCAACTTTCGTTAGGCCCAGAAGGCCCAAAAATCAGCTGGCCAGCGCACACATGCGTGCTAGAGCTGAGCTAGGGGAACGCTCGTGTGCCCACCAATATGGCTCCACGTGCCACCTGTGGCATGCATGCCATAGGTTCGCCATCATGGGTATAGGGAAAGAAACAGGTTGCATGTCCCTGCTGCTTTGTAGAATTCCCACAAGCATCAGAGCTGGAAGAGTCCTTGGAGGTCTTCTAGTGCAGGGGTCTCCAACTTGGCCACTTTAAGACTTGTGGACTTCAAATCCCAGAATTCCTCAGCCAGCGGAGCTGAGGAACAGGAGACCCCTGTTCTAGAGCAATGACCTGTAAGAATGTGAGGTACAAGTGAGGTACTAATACCACTCTATAAAGCCTTAGTGAGACTGCACCTAGAGTACTGCATCCAGTTTTGGTCACCACATTATAAAAAAGATATTGAGACTCTAGAAAAAGTACAGAAAAAAACAACCAAGATGATTAACCGGAGGTTAAAACAAACGATGAACGGTTGCAGGAACTGGGCATGGCTAGTCTAGTGAAGAGAAGAGAAGGACTACAGGAGACATGATATGTTCCAATATTTGAGGGGCTGCCACAAAGAGGAGGGGGTCAAGCTATTTTCTGAGGGAAGGTGAGATGCCATCAGTCTTGAAGGAGACAGTCGTGTACTCTTTCTTGAAGAGATCATTGCTTGAACCAGCAATATTGAGTCAATACCAATACCTGCTAGCACTGATGATGTCACCCGGGTTGGGTAAATGAAACATTTGCAAGAAAACAAGCTCAGAGAGCACCAAGGACCCCTCATTTCAACTCTGAGCTACAAATATTCTCTTTTATTGTGGCAAGAAAGGTTGCAAAATGGGACAAAGCTCACTTAACGAATATTTCACTTAGCAACATATATTTTGGGTTCAATTCCAGCCGGATCTATCTGGCTCATGCAAACCGGTAGCGCCGGTGGCGGGAGGCTCCGCCCACCTGCCGGGACGTCATTACATCCCATTTTTGACCCTCTGTGCAATCTCTGTGCACCCATTCCCGAACCCGTAGCAAAAGGTAAGTGGATTTCATCACTGGTTCAATAGCAGTGATAAGTCGATGTCTACCTGTATATAAATGTGTGGGTAGGTAGCCTTAGTGCCTTGGTGGCGCAGCAGACTAAAGTGCTGTTAAGTAACACCAGCTGCCTGCAATTACTGCAAGTTCAAATCTCACCAGGCTCAAGGTTGTCTCAGCCTTCCATCTTTTTGAGGTAGGTAAAATGAGGACCCGGATTGTGGGGGCAATAAGCTGACTTTGTATAAAAAAGAACACCGCTTGGGGGGGCCGAAAGCCCTACTAAGCAGGTATATACAAAAGTATGGTGGCTATTGCTTAACGCATTGTAAGCCACCCTGAGTCTCCGGAGAAGGGCAGCATATAAATCGAACCAATAAATAAACAATAAATAGGTTGATGGTGGATTCTTGGATCCTGATGGAGAAAGAAGAAAGATTTTATATTTCGTCTCCTGCTGTCACCACAGGAACGTATTTCTTAAGAGTCCAGCCTCCCAATAATCATTACCACTGCAACAAAGGAGGTTGCATGACCTTCCCTTCCTACTCAATTATGCTACTGAACTCTTTATTGAACTTTTTAAAAATAAAATATAATATAAAGATCTTAAGGTTGGAATAGGGGCAGGGGGGTGGAGAAAGGGCAACCAAAATGGTCAGAGGCCTGGAGTAAACTCCCTTTTGATGACCAGTTCCCAGTGTTTTGATGTGATTTTAATAAGGCGAGAGCTGACTTGACAGAGCTTTGAAAAATCATACTCAACGCATGGTAACGGAGAAGTTTTTCATCATTCATCATAACGAAGCATAGTTTAATGACTAGAGATCCAAGGCCGGCCAAAGGAAGAACCTTTTTTTATGTTAATCTTCCAGGACAGACGGGATTAAACTTGGACTGTTTTGAAAGAAAAGAGAACAAATTGATTGAGATGACTGTTGTGAAGTCTGTTTCTTATTTCCAGGATCAGGAGCAGCAGGTCTTTAAATCAATAAAGGAGAATATTTGTAGCTCAAGGTTGAAATGAGGCAGTGATGAAATCCATTTTTTTTTACTACCGATTCTGTGGGCATGGCATGATGTGACTTGGTGGGCATGGCAGGGGAAGGATACTGCAAAATCCCCATTTCCTCCCCACTCCAGGGGAAGGATATTGCAAAATCTCCATTCCCACCCCACTCCAGGGGAAGGATATTGCAAAATCTCCATTGCCACCCCACTCCAGGGGAAGGGTATTGCAAAATCTCCATTCCCACCCCACTCCAGGGGAAGGATATTGCAAAATCCCCATTTCCTCCCCACTCCAGGGGAAGGATATTGCAAAATTCCCATTCCCTCCCTACTCCAGGGGAAGGATATTGCAAAATCCCCATGCCCTCCCCACTCCAGGGGAAGGATATTGCAAAATCCCCATTCCCACCCCACTCTGGGGCCAGCCAAAGGTGGTATATGCCGGTTCTCCGAACTACTCAAAATGTCCGCTACCGGTTCTCCAGAACCTGTCAGAACCTGCTGGATTTCACCCCTGAAATGAGGGGTCCTTGGTGCTCTCTGAGTTTGGTTATTTTCTTGCAGACGTTTCATTACCCAAACTAGGTAACATCCTCAGTGCTAGGACTGAGGATGTTACCTCGTTTGGGTGATGAAACGTCTGCAAGAAAACAACCAAACTCAGAGAGCCCCAAAGACTTCTCACCGCTCTGAATGCCAGTCTCAGAAAAACAGCAAGAAAAAACCAGTGTGTGTCAAGCTTGTGAGCTTTCTGTGGTCATAAGTGGGCTACTGTAGAAAACAGGATGCTGGCCATGTAAGCTTCAGACATGATTAATTAAAATTAATCATAATTTTAATAAAATTAATTTGGGAAAGGTTTACTTCTAGCAAAAAATCACAAGGTGTGTGGTAACACAACATTATTTATTTATTTATTTATTTATTTATTTATTAATTAATCAATTAATTAATTATCATATTTATATGCCGCCCTTCTCCCATAGGACTCGGGGCAGCTCACAGAATAAAAACAACATAACAATAAAAATGCTAAAACAAGCCAATTTAAAATCCCCAGACAATTAAAACCTCACAACAGATCAGGGAATTTGCTGAAAAAGCCATGTCTTCAGGTCGGCGCGGAAAGTGCGGAGGTCGGGGGCCGTCCAGAGCCCAATGGGTAAACCATTCCAGAGGGTCGGTGCGGCCACAGAGAACGCCCTCATCCTGGGGGCTGCCAGCCGACATTGTCTGGCCGACGGCACCCGGAAGTGCCGTCATTAACAGTTATGGGGCTGATGCTTCTGTTTTTTGCCATGGTGGCATGGTAGTTAGAATGCAGCATTGCAGGCTGAGTCTGCTCGCTGCCAGGAGTTCGATTCTCACTAGCTCAAGGTTGATTCAACCTTCCCTCCTTCCGAGGTTGGTAAAATGAAGAGCCAGATTGTTGGGGGCAAGATGCTGAGTCTGTAAACCGCTTAGAGAACTATAAAGCGGTATATAAGTCTTAAAGTGCTATTGCTATTTATGACATATTTTTCAGAAATATGTTTATTTACTTCCAGTTTCCTGTGGGCGGGGGGGGGGAACGCCAATAGTGAACAGTGAGTTTGCTTAACAACAGTGGTGTTCACTTAACAACTGCTGCAAAAAAAGGCCATAAAATTGTATCCAGTCATATAATCACCCGCTTTATGACCATCTTGACTTACGGCCACTATTGCTAGCCTCGGTTGCCGTCATTAAGTCAAGGGACTACTTCTCCTTTCTCTTTGCATCTCTCCCTCCTTGACTATAACTTTTCGGCTAAAAGGACTGATCCCTCTGTGGATTCTCTGAACCTCTTGGAGACGAGGGCTGGTGTACATAAATGCAGGAGAAGAAGACTTTATTTGTGTTTGTAGGCTGTCATTTGAGAAAGTGAGCTCCTTGCTTCTTGCAGTCAGTGGGACAAGCACATTGTTGAGCATTTCAGGATAAACCACGTTACTTTTGCAGTCTGGGAAAGGAGTCGGTTTTCTTTTGCAGCCCAAGTTCCAGGCCCAGCTGATTTTGGGATGTTTGTGAGTATGAGTGTGTGCCTGCGTGTTGGTGTGTGTGTGTTACTGGACGTGTTGTTGCACCTTCTGTGTGCATGAAACCACAAATACAAGCACATACCACAAAGCAAAACTATCATCCTTGAAGAAGAGAACAAGAAAGAGTCCAAATCCTGACAGCAGCCTGGCAGAACAGCCTTGGAAGAATGAAGCCAAACATCATTTTGCCCAAGATACCAGCACCACTAAAACTTCAGTTCCTTCTGCTTTATTATTACATCCACTTTCCCTTTCTGGTTTTTCATTGTTAAATCATCCTTGGGAGCTCAAAGTCTTCTCGAGAAACAGATCCCTATAGTTTCTCTTTGGCATCCCGACTACTGCTCCCACTGTACCTTTCCTTTCCTTTCCCAGATTCATTTCTGTTTTATGTTCCCACTGTCTCATTTTTATAACTGTTTTGATTTGTAAAATACTATGCCGTTATACAGTGTTTCCCCCCTGTGCTGATTTAGTATGCTCTTATCGTCTGCCTTAAATCTTTGATAAATGCATTATAAAAGAAGAAAGTGTTACCTGATACAATTATAAACTCTTGGCAGTCTGCCAGTTGTGGGAGTTAGAATAACAGAAGCAAAGTGATAGAGAGCTGGAGAATATCTTTAAAGAATTACTAGTTTCCCCCTGAAAGGAGACAGAATGATTTTAAGCAGGAACAGCTGACATGGGCTTAGCATCACTGGGAGTAATTTGGATTGTTATGTCCGTGACACCCTTGTAGAAACACAATTCCAAGTATACAACACAAGTTCAACGAAAGCAAGAATATAAAAGAGAGGTACGACCCGGGCTCTTCAAACTTCTGAGATTACCGGAGTGAAGTAATCTTGCGAATGTTGAAATCCAGCTTGTGACATTTGCAGGATTTTGATTGAATAACAGAGTTTGAAGAGGTACCTTGGAGGTCTTCTAGTCCAACCCCTTGCTTAAGCAGAAGACTCTATAAGCATACTGGACAAATGGCTGTCCAATATCTTCTCACAAACCTCTAGTGTTGGGACACCCACAATTTCTAAAGGCAAGCCATTCCACCGATTAATTATTCTAACTGTCAGGAAATTTCTGCTTATTTCTAAATTGGTTCTTTCCATCCATTGCCTCTTGTGCCTTCAGGTGCTTTGGAGAATAGCTTGACTCCCTCTTCTTTGTGGCAGCCCCTCAAATATTGGAAGACTGCTATTATGTCACCCCTAGTCCTTCTCTTCGTAATACTAGGCATACCCAGTTCCGGCAACTGTTCTTCCTATGTTTTAGCCTCCAGCCCCCTGTTCATCTTCGTTGCTCTTCTCCGCACTCTTTCCAGAGTCTCAACGTCTTTTTTTTATATCGTACCCCAGACCACCCCAACGATGCCCTTGAAGTGATGTCCCGGTGCCTGGAGGCCGTACGGATCTGGATGGGGAGAAACAGGCTCAGGCTCAACCCATCCAAGACCGAGTGGCTGTGGTTTCCGACGTCCCGATATAGTCAGCTGGTGCCATCGCTGACTATTGGGGGCAAAGCATTGGCCCCCACGGAGAGGGTTCGCAACTTGGGTGTCCTCCTGGATTCACGGCTGTCTTTAGAAGAGCACTTGACGGCCGTGACCGGGAGGATTTTTCATCAGGTCTGCCTGATTCGCCAGTTGCGTCCCTTTCTGGATCGGGACTCGTTACGCACGGTCACTCATGCCCTCGTCACCTCCCGTCTGGACTATTGTAACGCTCTCTATATGGGGCTCCCCTTGAGGAGCACTTGGAGGCTCCAACTGGCGCAGAGTGCGGCCGCGCGGGTGGTGATGGGAGCGACGTGGCGCTCCCATGTAACGCCTCTCCTGCGCGAGCTGCACTGGCTCCCGGTGGTCTTCCGAGTGCGCTTCAAGGTTTTGGTTATCACCTTCAGAGTGCTCCATGGCTTAGGACCTGGCTATTTACGGGACCGCCTGCTGCCACCAATAGCCTCCCACCGACCAGTACGCTCCCATAGAGAGGGGCTCCTCCGGGTGCCGTCGGCCAAACAATGTCGACTGGCGGCCCCCAGGGGGAGAGCCTTCTCTGTGGGGGCACCTACGATCTGGAACGAGCTCCCCCCGGAGATCCGGAGGATTCCGGATCTGCGTACCTTCCGTCGCGCGCTTAAGACGTTCTTATTCCATCAAGCTGGCCTGACCTAAACTTTTCCTCTTTTTAAATGGAATTTTAAATTTGGTTTTAATTTATTGGAGTTTTAAAATGGTTCAGCCAAATTTATTTAATTAGTTTTATCTCTGTTTTAAATTTTGTATCTATATGTTTTATTTTATGGCTGTTCACCACCCTAAGTCCTTCGGGAGTAGGGCGGTATACAAATTTAATAAAATGTAAATGTAAAATGTAAATGTAGCGATCAAAACTGGATGCAATATTCCAAGTGTGGTCTTACCAAGGCATTGTACTAATATGTACGGTCCTTTTCCTCTCAGGAGCAAACATGGGAATAAAAAAAAAAAATCAAGATGGCTTCCATTACAGCTCATCAAGCCCTGTCCCTCCTTTTTTAACATCCATGTCAGCCCTTTGAGATAGTCCAGGCAAGAAGCACCAACCATGAGTTCTAATACAATCTTTATTATTTATAATCCAGCCAGCTTTCATGCCTAAAGTGGGACTAGAGTTCTCAATCACCTGGTGATTGGCCAAAGCCACCCAGATAGCTGCCTTTCATGTCTAAGGCGGGACTAGAACTCACCATCTCTGGTTTCTAACCTGGTTACTTTAACCACTAGACCAAACTGGCCACTGTTTCAAATTCTGCAAATTCAGATTCTTGCAAATCTGAAAGTACCCCTCTGCTCCCTTTCTCTTAGTCTCTCCCAAACTAGGGAAGGTCCCTTCTGACCTTTCTGCTTTCTCCATATCCCCCCACCCTTTCAGCCTCAGATTTCTCTTTATCAGACCTTTGTTTAGACTGCCCTCTTTTTCCTGTCTCCCAAAGCCATTCCCACATACCATTGCAATTAACAGTGCTCAGAATGGTGTAAGTGAATTTTAACATTTTTCTTAGATGAATGCCTAGACATGCTTGTAATATGGCTAGGCATCCCATTAAATTGATTTCCAGGAAGGTGCTTCAGGGTAGGCAGGGCTTAAAATTACCTGTCTGCAACTCTTTAAAGCAGCTGCATCTTCTCTCCGGGATGGCAACTTGCATATGGATGCTGTCTTCACACTTTTTGCATACAATTGCTGGGATTGGGATCTGAAGCATGGCACAACCCTAACTTGTAATGCAAATAGCCCTCGACTTACAAGCATTCATTTAGCAATCTTTCAAAGTTACAACACCACTGAATTGCCCACTCCTTGCACTTACAACCGTTACAGAATCCTGACAGTCACACAATCAAAATTTGGATGCTTGGCACCTGGCATATATTCAGGTTGGTTGTAGCACCCAGATTCGTGTGATTGCCATTTGCAAACTTCTCAGCTGGCTTCCATGAAGCAAAGTCAAAGGGGTAGCCAGATACAGTTAAGAACCATGTCATTCACTTGTCTGTCACAAAAAAAGGTCATAAAATTGGATCTGATTTACTTAACAACTTACTTAGCAGTGGAAATTCTGATTCTGATCCCAATTGTGAGCGTATGTTGAGGACTAGTCACCTGTACTGTATTTCTGCCACAGAAGACGATTCTCAATTCTGTTATAATATTCCTTTATTTTGGAAGGAATTTGCTCTGCCCTGTTTTAGACAGCTAAGATAAGTCTTTGTATGTTTGGGTATACAAGTACAAAAAGGACACAATTGTTCCTTCATTGTCTTCACCTTACATTAACCAAGTAATTGTCATCAGCATGTGGAATATATACACAGTTTCAACACACGTACAATACATATTAACTAATAACCGGATTTATCCACTTGACTCAAAGGATTACATTTGAAAGTTTGAAAAGGGAGGTCAGTACTGAAGAATCGCAGCCTTGAATTTCTCATGCTTGTAGCCAAGTTGTAACATCACATCTCCAAAATGTTAAAAAAGAGACAATGATAATGAAACGATGAGATGCAAACTTTTTTCACATTACAAAAGAATTCAGTGCACTTTGCAACGTCTCATCAACATCATACTAAGCATCAGTTGTACACTATAAACAACTCTCACATTCATGCGTATATTAGAAATCATATTGAATATTGATACACGTTTCTATTTGAAAGATTTAATTTATGATAATTATCATCGCACCAGTAGCTTCTTATTGTGTGGACACCACTGCACTTAATTTTTATTTATGTTTTATAATCTGTTCTTTGTATTATATAATAAAGCAATTACTTTGAGGGGCAAAAGGATAATATTTTTTTTATTTCAGAAATGGGGACAAGAAAACAAGAATTTTCCTTCCTTTCTTCCTTCCTTCCTTCCTTCCATGTTTTCCTTGTGTCTCATGTTTTTTCCTTCCTTCCTTCCTTCTGTGTTTTCCTTGTCTCATGTTTTTTTCTTCCTTCCTTCCTTCCTTCCTTCCTTCCTTCCTTCCTTCCTTCCTTCCGTCCGTCCATGTTTTCCTTGTATCTCATATTTTCTCCTTCCTTCCTTCCTTCCTTCCTTCCTTCCGTCCTTCCTTCCTTCCTTCCTTCCTTGTTTACCTTGTGTCTCATGTATTTCTTTCCTTCCTTCTTTCCTTCCTTCCTTCCTTCCTTCCTTCCTTCCTTGTTTTCCTTGTGTCTCATGTTTTTTCCTTCCTTCCTTCCTTCCTTCCTTCCTTCCATGTTTTCCTTGTATCTCATATTTTCTCCATCCTTCCTTCCTTCCCTTGTGTCTCATGTTTTCTCCTTCCTTCCTTCCTTCTTTCCTTCCTTCCTTCCTTCCTTCCTTCCTTCCTTGTTTTCCTTGTGTCTCATGTTTTCTCCTTCCTTCCTTCCTTCCTTCCTTCCTTGTTTTCCTTGTGTCTCATGTTTTCTCCTTCCTTCCTTCCTTCTTTCCTTCCTTCCTTCCTTCCTCCCAACCTCCCTTCCCCTCAACTCCCTCCCCTCTGGATACATCCAATATAAAAACAATAAAAAAGCAATAACAACCCCGTCCCACTTGCAGCAACAATCAATCTTTGGCAAATGACCCAGAGTGGTTTCCCAAGCTGATCTCTTTTGCTGTTTCTTCAGGTTGAGGGGGTTGACCCTTTTTGCAGAAGAGGCATAACATTATGTTATATTAGGGCTTTATCCCTTTGCAAGGCCCCTTGTCCATGACCCTCCCTGAGGAGCCCCAATGATGAGGTGAGGTGGGGGAGGAGAGCCGCATTTCTTCCCCTCTTTGCTTTTTGCAACTTGACAATTGATTATTTATTTTGGTCCTGGAGAACGGAGAACGGGCTCTCTCTTGAAAACGGTTCCTCTATCTCAGGGGTCTCCAACCTTGGCGACTTTAAGCCTGGAGGACTTCAACTCCCAGAATTCCCCAGCCAGCAAAGCTGGCTGGGGAATTCTGGGAGTTGAAGTCCTCCAGGCTTAAAGTCGCCAAGGTTGGAGACCCCCCCCTCTGTCTAAACCCACTTTATACTAGAGGATTCTCTCTCTGTGTATGTCTGTGGAAGGGCAGGGGGGAGGCTGCGGGCGAATAAATAACCTGCCATTTTTTTTAAAAAAAAATTGCTACTTTTTGGAACTGTCTTGTCTCTTTTGAATCGGGCCGGAGACGACTAGACAAGCTTCAGTGGAAGTGAATGAAGTGACATTACTTTCCAAGCACAATCTTCTGTTTCTAGTCACTTTTCGGCAGACATTCAATCAAAATGCTAATAGGAAAGGCAGCAAGGGAGTGGAGTTATTGTAATCCTAATTGATAGGCTGCAGGAATGGGTTTTGATAAGTGCTGCTAAAGGCTGTGTCTCTTTGTTTGTTGTGCGTGGGCCTTCTGCGTGTTTGTGTTTTTCTTTAATTATATGGATGCCAATATTTTTTTTAAAAAAAGAGCACAAATGACTTAAAAGATGGCTACCGGGATAAATGTTTTGGGTTTTTTTTAAAAATGTTTGGTTTAAGCCGTTAAAAAGAAAAGAAACACTCTCTCTCTCTCTCTCTCTCTCTCTCTCTCACACACACACACACACACACACACTCACTCACACATACACACACACACTACCGAACCAAGATACCATCAAATTCACCTTTAAAATAAAGCCATAGTAGGTGGTATTGACATCTCCTGTGCGGACGGCAGGGGCTACTTTCCATCAAAATTAAAGCTGTCAGATCTGAGAAGTTGAATAGGAAATCCAATCATTTATTTATACAATGGCCTTTTCATAAAGCCTTGAGGAGAAGATGCTGGGCGGGCCGGACTCTTATTTAAATCTAGCTTGGGGTAATTAGGATCGATTATATCAATGACATTTTTACACGGGAGGGGATTTGGGGGAGTGGGGGGAGAAGAGGGACTGAAAAAAAAATAATAAAGTATGTTTTTTTATGGTTTAAGATTGGGTTCTGGAATCCCAAAATTGGAATTCCTATTTTCACCCTGTGCGGTAGAAGAGAGAAAAAATTACAAACTTTGTATGTGGATATGCATCGCCCGGAAAAATACACAAACAGTTTCTCTGACTCCCTTATATTTGCTAGATTCCTTTATTTCCTTAAATACGCTCTTTATTATTTATTATTATTCATATTTCTATGCCGCCCACTCTCCGAGGACTCTGGGCGGCTTACACTAAAGACAGTATACTAAATAGCATACTGCCTCCAACAATCTGGGTCCTCATTTTACCCACCTCGGAAGGATGGAAGGCCGAGTCAACCTTGAGCCAGTGAGATTTGATCCGCTGATCTGCTGAACTAGCTGCAGTACTGCACCCTAACCACTGCACCACCTCGGCTCTATATGCTCATATTATGCTTAGAGAGGGCTGTAAACCACCATGAAGTGGTATATAAGTCTAAAGCGCTATTGCTATTGCTATTATTGTGGAGTCGTGTATTGGAAATGGGAATACAGTTTCTGTCCCTGGCAACAATTTCTTGGAAGTTGGTGAAGAAGGAGAATTTGTTGCCCTGTTAATGGTTTCTGTTCCGTTAAGTTTTAATCTTGCGTGAGTAGAGCTGCTATAAGCTACTTATACTCTCCAGAAATGGAACTGCATACTGTATAAAGCAGGCAGGCAGGCAGGCAAATAAATAAGTCTTCCCTAAAATCAATAGAAGTTGCTTCAGAGGAAAATCTGCCTGAGATGGGAAACAAAATAAAATAAAATAAAATGCTGGGTTTCTCTTGTATCTTTTGAACTTGATGAAAAGTCTTTTTGCTCAAACAACAGTGTCCCCCCCTCTGTTATTACACTGCATGATGGGATTATTTTAAATTTTATTATCACCAGCTGGATCAGCATCATCCTAGAGAAAGTTCCCAAATTTTGTACGATTCTTTGTTCTGTCCTTAACCTCCCTCCAGATCAGGACTTCATAACTGCAAATAACACACTTGTTCCCCCATCCTGAAAGTTGACAAAATTACCAACTTTCCACACAGTTGCATCTCTGAATGAGTTCCTGCTCTACTTTTGATGGCCTCCAGTCAGTCTCTGTTTATAGTCCTGGTGCCTCTCTTGATGGGATGGTTCCAATGATAGTAAAAGTTGATTCTTATTTTCTGCAAGTCATCTTGTCTGGCAGGAGAAATCCCTGGTTGTTTCACTTCCGGTCGAAAAGAACAGCCTCTTTCAGAGAACCATGGGAGCAGACCTCCTGGGCATGTTGAGCTTGCAAATGAGAAAATTAAGGGGAGTTATATTAGCAGTCTGCAGGTAAGCTGTGACATACGAGAGGGAGTGGATTTGTTTTAAAACCAAGAGAAGAATGAAGACAACAGGTGGAAACATTACATAAAAGAGATTTGGGTTGAATATTAAGAGGAATTTTTTGATTGAAAGCTCAGTTGGCCTAGAACCTTGTGGGACTTTCCTGCGTTGCTGGTTTTCAGTTGGATATTAGATGATCAGCTGCTAGAGATGTTTTAATGCAGATGTGCCCAACCAGCAGCCTGCAGACTGCACGCGGCCCTGAACAGCTAGTAATGCAACTCCACAAGATTAAAATAAAATAAAACGAAGGCAGTTGGTTATGTATATACATGAAGTATATTATATGTTTTTTTTTATTTATTTATTTATTTTTATTTTATTGAATTTGTATACCGCCCTACTCCCAAAGGACTCAAGGCGGTGAACAGCCATGGAATAAAACATATAAATACAAAATTTAAAATAGATTAAAACGAATTAAATAATTTGGCTGAACAAATTTAAAACCCCAATAATTTAAAACCAAATTTAAAATTTCCATTTAAAAAGGGGAAAGACTTAGGTCAGGCCGGCTTGGTGAAATAGAAAGGTCTTAAGCGCGCGACGGAAGGTACGCAGATCCGGGATCCTCCGTACCTCCGGGGGGAGCTCGTTTCAGATCATAGGTGCCCCCACAGAGAAGGCTCTCCCCCTGGGGGCCGCCAGTCGACATTGTTTGGCCGACGGCACCCGGAGGAGCCCCTCTCTATGGGAGCGCACTGGTCGGTGGGAGGCTATTGGTGGTAGCAGGCGGTCCCGTAAATAACCAGGTCCTAAGCCATGGAGCGCTCTAAAGGTGATAACCAAAACCTTGAAGCGCACTCGGAAGACCACCGGGAGCCAGTGCAGCTCGCGCAGGAGAGGTGTTACATGGGAGCGCCACGTCGCTCCCGTCAACACCCACGCGGCCGCACTCTGCGCCAGTTGGAGCCTCCGAGTGCACCTCAAGGGGAGCCCCATGTAGAGAGCGTTACAATAGTCCAGACAAAAGGTGACGAGGGCATGAGTGACTGTGGGTAACGAGTCCCGATCCAGAAAGGGACGCAACTGGAGGATCAGGCGAACCTGATGAAAAATCCTCCCGGTCACAGCCGTCAAGTGCTCTTCTAAAGACAGCCGTGAGTCCAGGAGGACACCCAAGTTGCGAGCCCTTTCCGTGGGGGCCAATGATTCACCCCCAATAGTCAGCGATGGCACCAGCTGACTATATTGGGACGTCGGAAACCACAGCCACTCGGTCTTGGATGGGTTGAGCCTGAGCCTGTTCCTCCCCATCCAGATCCGTATGGCCTCCAGGCACCGGGACATCACTTCAAGGGCATTGTTGGGGTGGTCTGAGGTGGAGATGTACAGCTGGGTGTCGTCAGCATACTGATGGTACTCCACCCCGAAACCACGGATGATCTCGCCCAGCGGCTTTACATAAATGTTGAACAGGAGGGGCGAGAGGACCGATCCTTGTGGCACCCCACATATAAGGGGCCTCAGGGTCGACCTCTGCCCCCCCATCAACACAGACTGCGACCGATCGGAGAGAAAGGAGGAGAACCACCGTAGTACGGTGCCTCCCACCCCCAACTCTTCCAGCCGGTGCAGCATGATACCATGGTCGATGGTATCAAAAGCCGCTGAGAGGTCTAACAGGACCAGGACAGAGGAGCACCCCCTGTCCCGAGCCCTCCAGAGATCATCCACCAACGCGACCAATGCCGTTTCCGTGCTGTACCCAGGCCTGAAGCCCGACTGGAACGGATCTAGATACGTCGTTTCATCCAGGTACTGGGGGAGCTGTCATGCAACCACACTCTCAACAACCTTCGCCACAAAGCGAAGGTTGGAGACTGGACTATAGTTAGCCAATACTGCCGGGTCCAGGGAAGGCTTCTTGAGGAGAGGTCTCACCACGCCTCTTTCAAGGCGGTGGGAAAGACATCCTCACCCAATGAAGCATTTATAATCCCCTGGAGCCAGCCTCGTGTCAACTCCCAGGAAGCCAGCACTAACCAGGAGGGACACGGGTCCAACAAACATGTGGTCGCATTCAGTCTACCCAGAATCCCGGACCTCCTACTTTCTGTCAAGCTTTGAAGACCTTCCTATTTCAGCAAGCCAGGCTGGCTTAAAATTTTAATGGGTTATTTTATGGGCAAAGGGTTTTAAATTTAGGGAAGCCAATTTGATTTAATTCTGTTTTAATTTATTTTAATTTTTATATTGTATGTATTTTAATCTTGGCTGTTCACTGCCCTGAGTCCTTCGGGAGAAGGGCGGTATACAAATTTAATAAACCTAAACCTAAAAGACAAAGGCCACTCTTTTGAAGACAGCAAAGTCTACATTTTGGATATAGAGGACAGCTGGTTTGAAAGAGGGATCAAAGAGGCCATCTATGTCAAAATTGAACAGTCCTCTCAATAGAGGGTGGGAGGGAAAGAATACGACATCATCTATCTCCTATTGACAACACAGGACTTTGAGCAGTTCCAATAAAGCTCCACGCCCATTTGCACCACTCAGGTGACCCTCAGGACACAGGTAAACCTCCAAGTGGCCTATAAATCCTTCCATTCCCCACCATCCAGTTAGAGCTGAAGAAGCTTCTTGGTTGAGAAGCGAAACGTCTTCAAAGAAAAACAAAAAAGTCCAGTTGCCTCTCGAAAAAGCACTTTTGGGACAAATTGAGGAAGGTTGTCCCAAGGATACCAAATTATTGAGAAGACAAAGTCCTGGGAACTCTGTTGCTTAGCCACTGCATGTGAATGGAGGTGGATACCTGGATATTAGATGTCTCTCTTTGCCCTATAACAAGTTTAATGAATTTTGGAGGTGGAGATTTCAACTAAATTCTAAATAATCTTTGCCTTCATTTACTCACTGAATTTTATTATGGCTGTAGAAATGGTGCCATGGAGCACCAAGTATAAGGTGATTATTTTTCTTCATGGGACATATATTGCCTCTCCTTCACATTTAAAACTCCTACCTCAAGCAATTAGTAAATGATCTCCGGATGCTTGTATCCTCTGAATTGAAAAGTTGCATTCAATAAAAAAAAAGCTCAAAGTCACACTTCTGGCTCATCTAAAGGGACAGTGACAGGCTGTCCTTGTCTCAGAAGCTCTGCATATAAGTGCAAATATGAATATCTGCGTCAGGAAGAACACAGAATCAGGAGCGAGAGCCCTTTATTTAAAATTAATAGAAAACGTGTACACACTTGCCTGTCTACGCTTCTGATGAAAAGGAGCCAAGGCTAATTTTTTTTATTGATTTATTTCCAAAGTGTCTGCGTTGTCTTTTTTTCCCCCCTTCTTCTTCTTCTTCTTCTTCTTCAAAGAATTCCGTGCCTGTATGAATAAACGCAGACTGCTTTGTCAATAAACTACAGGCTTGTTATCCATAAAAATTAAAACGTGGGGGCAGAGACCAGCTGTGTCCCCTTGCTGGGAAAAAAAAGAGAGAGAGAGAGTGTCGGAGAGCTTTAGATAATTTGGGGTGGGGTGAGGAATTATAAGGGGAGATCTCGCTTTGGTTAGTGTTGGAAGGGGAGAAGAAAGACTGGCCTATCTCGCCTTTCAATTTGTCAAGCTTTCTCTCAAAGATGTGCCAGGAAAGAAAAGGTAATTAATAGGTTTGGAGTCATTTCCGACATGTCAGTATTTCTGCCTTGCCTGCAAGTGATAATGTTCTCTAGCTCTGGGCCTCAAGGGAACCTTCCATCTTATTAACTTGTCTAGGAGAAACTGTGGGTGGGGACAGCTTTGTCCGCTGGGGTGAGATGCAATGAAGAGTTGAGGGGTAGTGTGTTATCAATTGGAAAGGGAGGGGGGGGGAATGTTTTCTTCCCTGAATTTCTGTGTCTGTGGGAGGAGGGGGCGTTGATCAATATGAAAATTAATTCTCCTGGAGACGGAAAATTTTGCCTTCTTTGCAATAGAAGCGGCATTTCCTGTATTTGCATCAGAATACCAAGGAGGCATGGAAGGAACCTTGCTTGAAAATTGAGAAAGAGCTTGGTGTTATCGCCGGCCTGTCTTGGGAAGATGTTGAGTACGAACCTGGAGCATCTGTGCTCTTCTGCTTAGTTCATCCTGTTTATTGCTTCGCTGCTACAAGTAACACCCCCAACGAAAGAAAACTCCGAGGCTTGGATTTCCTCAAAGTTACTTTTTATTAGAGATGTCATATTCGCACATCTGGGAAAACCTGAATCTGAAAGTTTCCAGGTGTTCCCCACCCAAAAGAAAGTTCAAGTCCCTGCCCCAGCACCCATATGTCTATCACATGGTCCAATCATCCACCGTCCAAACTGGAGAAACCTCTCAATCATCCGACTCCAGGTGCCAGGGCAAGGCATCCTTGACTCTCTGAGAAAGGAACGTTATTTTGACTACATATCATCTACACTCTATGCAATCTCCACTCCCATTTTCCCACAGAAGAAGATGTGGCAGGCCTGAAGGCCCAAATGTAAAAGATGGCTTCCAGGTCTGACACTCAGTGCAATATAAGAAGCCAGGAATAACCAAGGAACGAAACCATGGTAGCTTAAAGCTTTGGTAGATCATCATCTTCTGAAATCTTAACTTTGCTCAAAAGTCCAACCTAGGGCTTTCCTGCTTCCCAGGCAGCCCTCCAGAATTCTGGGAGTTGAAGTCCACACATCTGAGAGTGGCTGAGGTTGAGGAACACTGATATAGATAAACTGCAGAAATATCCTAGATCGGTTCAGCAATGGGATGAAGGCAGAAGGATATGGCTCAGGTGAACTGTTCCATTAACACATTGAAAGCAAACACTAGCCTAGAAACTAGAAGGCGCTGTGAGTTCTAGTCCCACCGTAGCTATGAAAATTGGCTGGGTGAACTTCAGCCAGTTTCTCTCTCTCAGCCCAGCTCACTTACATGGTTGTTGTTGTGGGGGAAATAGGAGGAGAAAGGAATATTAGATATGTTCACTGCCTTGAGTTACTTATAAAGCTAATAAAGGTGGGATAAAAAACATCAAATAAATAAATGAACCAAAATAAGCAAGAAATGTTCAACTTGTAGTCAGTGGGGGAAAAAATATCTAACAATTACTATCCAGTCGAAATAACGTGATTCTCTTAAATTCATTCTCTTTAACATAACAAGTTAAAGAGAATGAATCTTCCCTCCTGCAAGAATTTGAAGGGGAAATCCTGTATTGCAGCTCTAGAAATAAGTATTTGCACTATATTAGTGACAGTGATCCATCCTTTTTCATTGAGAGAGTTGTAATGCACAGAATGAAGTTCAGAGAATCCGTGCTTCTGTTGTCAACAAGCTAAGGAAGAGGCAGATAACATTAAGTAGCCCGGTGTAGAATGTCAGGCTAGGACAAAAGAGAAGCAGATTTAATCTCCCCTCAATTCTGAAGGTTGCTAAGTGACCTTGAGACAAATGGTGATCTCACCACAATGGGAAAATGCATGCCGATCGGGAGCTCGTGAGAAAGATGCAGGAAAGAAGTGAAAATCAATAAGATTCTTGAAATAATAGTGTACAGTTTTGAAGAAGCAGATCTTCTTTGTTACTGAAAGGTAACATTACATCTTGATGAATCCATGTCTTGATTAAAGTAACTCTTTCTTAAAGAGAGAAAGAAAGCTCAGATTTTACGTGGACATTCAGACAAGAGTCTTGTTAGCGTAGCTTGTGATTAGAAGTTCTTATCAATAGAGGAAGAGCTAGGAATGCCAGCAGATGGCACTCAAGCTTATACAGATCCGATCCTGGCTTTTGATTAGCCCAAGAGCATCAACTTCTTGGCTATTGCAGCTGCCTCCCTAGACTTTTCTTAAGGTGACCTCTTAATCTGGCAATAGGAAGGCACTTTACAAAAGCAATTTCTCGAAAACTATAGCCCCATCCCACCCCACCAGTGGTGGGTTGTCCCCGGTTCGGACTCAAGGCGGCTTACAATGCATTTAAAAACCATATATAAAACATTAAAAGTTAAACCATTAAAACAATTAAAACTCATTCACACCATTCATGGCCGGATCTCGCCAAATCGCAGCAGCGAGATCAACGGCCCCAGGCCTGCCAGAAGAGCCAGGTCTTCACCGCTTTTCAGAAGGCCAATAGGGTGGGGATGGTCCGGACCTCAGGAGGTAACTGGTTCCAGAGAGTTGGGGCAGCCACAGAGAAGGCCCTCCCCCGCGGACCCGCCAGCCAGCATTGTTTAGCTGACGGGACCCTGAGGAGACCAACTCTGTGGGATCTTACCGGTCGCTGGGAGCTATGCGGTAGAAGGCGGTCTCGAAGATACCCTGGCACTGAGCCATGTAGGGCTTTAAAGGTAAGAACCAACACCTTGAATTGTGACCGGAGACCAATAGGGAGCCAGTGCAGCTCGTGGAGAATTGGTATAATGTGCACCTAGGTGCACCCATGACAGCTCTCGCGGTGCGTTCTGGACCAACTGTAGTCTCCGAACACTTTTCAAAGGTAGCCCCATGTAGAGCGCGTTGTAATAATCTAACCTTGAGGTGACAAGGGCATGAGTGACTGTGAGGAGAGCCTCCTGATCCAAGTAGGGTCGCAATTGGGGGTCGAACCTGTGCAAAGGCCGCCTTTGCACATGCACGTGGTCCCATTGCAAACCAGTAGTAAAAGTAAATAAAACCCACCCCTGCACCCCACCCCATTCTATCCCATGGGGACAATGACCAAGACTTCTAATAACCACCTAGGGCAAAAGAATTAACTAAATCCTAGATGCAAAATGAGGCAGGTTCACTGGGCATTTAATGCAAGTGGTTCTAAAAAATGCATATAGGAAGCAAATTGAAGAAGATTCTTCCTAAACGTGAGAGAAAACCTCTTCCAAAAGCAGCAACACACCCACCATACATGCCTTGTCTTCTAAAAATGAAGAGAATGCTTCTTCCTTCAGGACCGTCGTTCGGGTGATGACATTGAGTGACTTATTTCATCAATAGCAATAGCACTTAGACTTATATACTACAGGGCTTTATAGCATTCTCTGGGCATTTTGCAATGTCAGTATTATTTGCATATCCCCCCCCACTTGCCCCAACAATCTGGGTCCTCATTTTACTGACCTTGGAAGGATGATGAGTCAACCTTGAGCCGCTCAGGATCGAACTCCTGACTAGGGGCAGACTTTGCCTGCAGTAGTGCATTCTAACCTTTGTGCCACCAAGAAAACTTCATGGGATTAACTACTGAAGATTCAAGATGGGATGGTGGAAGGCAGTGGTGAAATTTCTGCGGGCGTGGCTTGGTGGGCATGATGTGGCTTGGTGGGCGTGGCTTGGTGGATGTGGCAGGGGAAGAATACTGCAAAATCTCCATTCCCATCCCACTCCAGGGGAAGAATACTGCAAAATCCCCATTCCCTCCCCACTCCTGGGGGAAGGATATTGCAAAAATCTCCATTCCCACCCCACTCTGGGGCCAGCCAGAGGTGGTATTTGGCAGTTCTCCGAATTACTCAAAATTTCCGCTACCGGTTCTCTAAACTGCTCAAAATTTCCGCTACCAGTTCTTCAGAATCTGTCAGAACCTGCTGGATTTCACCCCTGGTGGAAGGGGAAATTAAATAGGAAAGTTTCCTCATTCTGATATCTTCTAGATTAGGGGTGTCAAACTCGATTTCGTTGAGGGCCGCATCAGGGTTGTGTTTGACCTCGGGGGACAGGTGGGTGTGGCCACGCCACCTGTGGGTGTGGTCACTTCAACACCACTCGTGTCATGGAGTTGCGGCCTTCCCGAGCTCCATTTTTTGCTGGCAGAGGCACTGTGGGCCAGTCCTTCACTGTTTCCAAGGTGACCCTGTGGGCCAGATCTAAGCACCCCGCGAGCCACATCCAACCTGCGGACCTTGAGTTTGATACCCCTGTTCTAGATGAGTTGAACCACAACTCTTGGTAGACTGTTACATGATACATGGAAGGGTGAGTAACATATGGAAAATCTATTGGAAAATCTTTCAAAGTGGATTTGTAAAGGGAAAAAAAAAACCCCAAACTAACAAATCTTTAACTGGGCTGATCCTAAATTTTCTGATGTGAATTGAAGTAATTACAATACTATTTCTGTATCAAGCTGTATGTTTATCTTTTTAAAGTTACATGATCTCTAAGGGAAGATGTGCATTTTTTTCTTAAACAGTTTCTTAGTCTTTATTCTTTGCGAAAAGTTGCAGATTCTTGTTTCACTGGCACCTGACAGCAGAGTTTCTGTACACCGGACAGATTTTCTAATTACATGTACTTTGGGCAAAATGCTTACATTAGAACAGCAATGTAAAACAGAGGGAGACGGGCACTTAAGTATGAAGTATGAAATATAAAATCTTTTGTTTCACCTACTGTGCATCCCTGCAGAGCACATAGTAAGTCTGACTTATTTTACTCTGGAGAAGAGGCAGATTTTATATTGTAAACTGCTTAACATTTTGAGTAGCGTAATCCTAAATATGTTTACACAGAAAATTGTCCCACAGCGTTCACTGCACTTTTCTGTGTGTGTGTGTGTGTGTGTGTGTGTGTGTGTGAAAAAGAGAGACAATAAGTTAACATCCATTAATATTAATATATTAATCACATATTACATATTAGGAGTTTTCCTTCCTTGGTGGTTTATTTCAACTGCTTATATTTTTCCCTGTCCCTAATCAGATATTTAAGGAATATTGCAGGGTAGAATTAGTGTGAGAACCAATTAATACTTTGAAATATTCTGTAACATTTTAAAGCAAATTCTGACGGAATGAACGTGTAAAGTATTTCTTTCCATGTCCTTGACGGCATCTTCAAACAAGGGAACGTTTTGTCTGTTTCACAATAATCGTGGTGTGGTGTTTTTTTTTATATATATTCAGTGAAAATAAGTAGTAGGAGTTAACAAATACCTGTATGGATACTTTCTGGATGTTGTTTCTAGTTCCTGGAAGGTTGTGTGTTTTTTTTTTTAAGGCACGCAGGAGGAAGATACTGCAGTGTATTATTACTGTGAAATGATAATTTGTCTCTGGGTTTACTCTCCATCTCATGTGCCATCTTGAATTCTCTTAATTGCTTACTGATTAGCTGAGAAGCAGGCACGGCTAAATCAGCTTTGAGCATCGAATTAGCTAAGGTATGCGTGGTGTGATGCAGTTGGGGAAGCTTTGAGGAAAAGAAGGAAGGAAGCAGAGAGGATCCTGGCACAACAGGGGACACACACGCACAAACACCAAAATCAGTTTGGATGTGCAAAATAAAACCAGCCAGAAAACAGGAATCTGCTGGAAGTAAAGTTGGATCTTCCCTTTGTTTTGCCCTTCCACGGGCATGCCTTTGCTGCGCCCTTGTTCTGCTGCCTCCTCGGTTGCTCTCCATGGCGGTTGAGCGCAGGTGTGGAGGTTAATAAGAATGGCTGTCCCAGCTGACTGTTTTGCTGGAAGGATGTTTCACTGCTTTATGTCAGGAAAGAGGAGGAGGAGGAGAGAGGTTAGCGCACATCCCCTCTGCCCGGATGCTTTGGAGATGTGGGAGAATTTGGTCCTGAAAGGGCCGATTAGTTGCATTTTTGGTTTTCTAATTGCGGATCATCAGGGAGTTCTCTCTCTCTCTCTCTCTCTTTCTCCCTCTCTCCTCTCTCTCTCTCCCATCTCTCTTTCTCTCTGTCCCTCTCTTTTCTCTCTTTCTCTTCTCTCTCCTTCTCTCTCTCTTTTCTCTCTCTCTCTCCCTTCCTCTCTTCCCTCTCTCTTCTCTCTCTCTTTCTCTTCTCTCTCCCTCTCTCCCTTCTCTCTCTCTTTCTCTTCTCTCTCTCTCCCTCTTTCTCTTCTCTCTCCTCCTCTCTTTCTCTTTCTCTTCTCTCTCTCTCCCTCTCTCTTTTCTCTCTTTGTCTTCTCTCTCTCTCCATCTCTCTCTCTTTTCTCTCCCTCTCTCTCTCTTCTCTCTCTCCCTTCCTCTCTTCTCTCACTCTCTCTTCTCTCTCTCTCTCCCTCTCCCTCTCTCCCTCTTTCTCTTCTGTCTCTCTCTTTCTCTTCTCTCTCTCTCCCTCTCTTTCTCTTCTCTCTCCCTCTCTCTCCCTCTTTCTCTTCTCTCTCTCCCTCTCTCTTTTCTCTCTTTCTCTTCTCTCTCTCCCTCTCCCTCTCTTTTCTCTCCCTCTCTCTCTCTCTTCTCTCTCTCCCTCTCTTCTCTCTCTCTCTCTTTCTCTTCTCTCTCTCTCTCCCTCCCCCCTTCCTCCCCTCTCTCACCCTCCCCTCCCCTCTGTCCATCCCTCCCCCCTCCCCCATTCATGTTAACCTTGGAGGCTCAGGGATATCCACAAAGAATCTGGAAGAAAAAAAGTAGCTTCTGAGGTCCCCATTTATAACCTGGGGCCTTTGTACCTCATTTCATGTTTTTCTTCTAGTATAGGGATCTTCAACCTTTGTGGACCGGTGGTGGCAACAGCTGACAGCAGTTTCAACAGTGTGGGGGGAAATGGTTTCGCACCCTCAACCTAAATCCCATGCATGCGCAAATGAAATTTCACGTGCTCACCCAGTGCTTCAGTGGCCTGGTTCCCAACAGGCCACGGCCCAGTAGTGGTCTGCGGCCCGGGAGTTGGGGCCCCTCCTCTAGTACATTAGAGATGTAAAAAAATGTTTTGTTCAGTTGGGAATCTTCAGGTGAACCTGGACTGAAAACCGATGATCTGGGCAGATGTCACAGGAAAGAAAGTGGTACCCTTCAACTCTTGAACTGGAAGTTAAAGCTGCTTCCTGCTTGGAGCAATGTTCAAACATGAGACAGCGCTGTGTGTTTTTATTTGCAATTCTTATACATGCATCATCATGACCTTGTATGGAAGTTGTGTGTCATTCATGGAAACATTTCAATGTTAAAGGAAATTTGGAATTTTGTTGCCACATATGTTGACAGCGACGAAAATTTTATATGCACAAAAATGGAAAGGCGTAAAAGAATGGATGGAAACAGTGATGGAATTGGTGAAGCTGGCAAAGCCAACCATTTTAATCAAAGAGAAGAACTTACCCAGTTTTGTTTCCATTTGGAAACCGCTTCCAGATTTTATGCTTGGAACTGGAAAAAAAATGATACTTTGATTTTAAGTTATGACTTCGTTAACTTTGTGATTATAAAAATGGCTTGTACCTTCTAGAAATGCAAAGCAAAAAGCTGAGGTTGTAACAGTATTTTGTAATCCACTGCACCGAAAAAAATCGGAAGTCACTTTTTTCTTTGTGTCTTGCATTCTTTCCCCCTTCTTCACCTTTTGCTTTTCCTTTCTGATCTTTGTTTCCATTTGTAATTTACAATATTTATTTGTTTGTTTGTTTGTTTGTGTGTGTGTATATATATGTGTGTGTGTGTGTGTGTGTGTATATATATATATATCTTCTTAAATTTTCGCGGGTGTGTATAGGCAAAAAATTAAAATCTCGGGTGTTTTCCCGTGTCATATTAAATAAGTTAGTTAAAATGTTTAAAATTCTGAAAATAGGATTTTAATCAGAATTTTAAACATTTTAACTAACTTATTTAATATGATGCGGGAAAACACACGAGACTTTAATTTTTTGCATATATATATATATATATATATATATATATATATATATATATATGCTTTAATTTATATGCCGCCCTTCTCCGGAGACTCAGGGCGGCTTACAATGCGTTATACAATGTGTTATACAATGTATTCGCCACTCATCTCGCTGTCACGTAACTCTGGGCAGTTTATAATCAGGTAACATTACAATGTTATAAGAATATATTTCAACCAACTTTAACAAAAAATAATGTTTTGGTGTTGTGCCTGCTCAAGGAACTATTCAGATCTGGATCAGCCAGAAATGCAGCAAATAAGCTTGACTTTGGGAGTGGAACGGTAGGAGAAGAGCAGGCAATGATGGAGGGCGGAGTTAAACACGTCATCAGTTTAAAGTCCTTGCGTTGCCACAAGGGATCCAAGTCCAGGCCTCTCCCCTCCCCCGTGTATTCCATTGTCCCTTATGTAGCACCAGTTCAGTGCTGACCACCGTTAGTTGACTCTGACTTGCATAAAGGCAATGAGCAATAAATCTTTCTGAGCTGCAACTCAACCTGATGTTTGGCACCTGACAGGAATGTATTATTTCCACTTTCAGTCTGAAAACATTTTTAGACACTGTTTCAGTTGCAGGTTTGCAAATCCAAGTCAGTGTCTTGATGGGCCAACAAAAACCTTTTGCCTCCTTTCTGCAATATACTTGTGAAAGAAGAATGCAGATTCGGATGCTTAAAATGCTTTGAGCCAATCTCAGTTGTAAAAGAGGAATATACTACCGAAGAGTTGTTTTGTGGAAGGTGAAAATTGGTGAGTTTTAGGAGGGTTTTTTTTCCCCCTTCTTTGAGAACGCAAGAGATGTTTCTTTTTTAAGTTGTGAAAATTAGCACCTTATTTTTTTTTCCCAAGCACAGCCTATAAGTGACTTCCCTCCCCTTCCTTTTCTCCAGCTGTCTTTCTGAACTTGATTTGAAACACGCCGCAAATATCTTCCTTTGTGATCTATTGAAAGTTTCCATTATTGACTGGTAGAAAGATTTCCTCCCCACCCCGCCCCCCCTTTGGTATTGCTTGCGGGCAAAAGATAATTGTAAAAAGTCCCATGTTTATCTCCAGAGAGCCATGCAGTCAAAGCAAAACTGTGAGGCCATTGCCTAAGGCCAGTCTTGATTGATGCCTCAAAAAGTTTCTTTGCAGGGAGAGAGAGAGAGATCTGTATCTCCCCACAATTTCTACCTTGGCCATCTTCTGGGAGAAATATCTCAATTTATTTGGGTATTTAAGTGGACTTAACCAATAGCAAACCGGGGTGAGTGGGTGTTGAGAAACCATGGGAAATTGAGGAAAATCAGGGCCAGTTTGTTTTTTTGGAACAAAGCAACTCTTCCTGTTTTCTGGTGTTGGAAGAAATGTCCTTCTGGGTTCAGTTCCAAGTGGGGAAAATGACACTGGATTCATGGAAGTTGCTTGGAAAGCAGGTGTCAGCATTCTGATGCTGCCATAAAAAGGAGACGAGGCTTGACTTTTCACCTACTTATTTTCTCTGTAGATAATATCCCCTAGGAGATGGGAGGGGGATGGGAGGGGGGACATTCCTGTGGGTTGAGGTCAGAAGCTGGGGAGACTGACTTGGAAGATGGCCAATGAGAAGATGAGAATTGGGGAACGGAAAGGGAAGGGTTTGGGGGTCAGAGGGTTAGTATCGGCTACGACGAAGTCGGGGCCAGATCTGTCGTACTCAATAAATGGAATATTTCAGCAAAGATTAATTGTTTGGGAGTGCAATTTATTTGAGATGACATCGAAACCTGACAGCAGGTTTATTGATCACATGGCTTGAGTTCCTGGGCAGAAAAGGGGCGAGATGCTGAGCGTGCCTTGGTTTTATGCCCTCTGTTGGGCTTTGGATTTGAGCTTGCATTCTGATTGGTTGTCAGACTCTCATGGGGCCATGCAGGGGTAACTTTGCAGGTTGTCTGTATTCCAAGCTTGGTTGAACCTTGCTGGGTGATGATGTAATGAAAGGGCTTTGGGCAATTCCTACTATGGTTCTGATGAAGGAGGTAGATCTTTGTTATGTAACATAGACTGGCCCAGGCCTTAATGGTACATTGACAAAAGGGGGGGGAGGGGGGCTGAGTTTCTGCCTCCCTTTTAGGGGAAGTATTCTGCCCTTTTAATATTTCCTAAAATCTCTCATTTTCCTAGGGGACGGGTGGGTGCTAACTCCCTACCCTGGAATCTGATACCCCTGGGGAATTATTCCTTTGGCTTTGACATTTTGGCATGAATGTCAAGCCATGGCGTTTCCTGGATTCTCCCTGGAAGCAAAAGTTGGACTTTGAAGAAAAGCAAGCTAGGAAGAAATATGGATGCTTTTGAACTTTGGGGTTGGAGGTGACTCCCAAGAATACAGGTAGTCTTCGACTTACAGCTCGTGCAGTGACCATTTAAAATATCAACGGCAAACGTGACTTATGATCATTTTTCACACGGCCATTGCAGCATCCCCGCGATCACATGATCAGATGCTTGGCAGCCTGACTCCTATTTATGATGGCTGCAGTGTCCTGGGGGGGTCACGGGATCCCCTTTTGTGACCCTCTGACAAGCAAAGTTAATGGGGAAGCCAGATTTGCTTAACAACCGCATTGATTGACTGAACAGCTGCAGTGGTTGACTTAATAACTGCGGCAAGGAAGGTCGCAAAATGGGGCAAAGTTCACTTAACAACAGTTTTGCTTAGCAGCAGAGATGCCAGTCTCAGTTGTAAGTTAAGGACTACTTGTACTGTGGACAGCCAAGAAAAGACACCTGTGGTTTATCAAATAAATCAACCTATAGAACTCACTCAAGGCACAAATGACCAGGCACAAGTATCCTACTTTTTATTATGTAGTTATGCAATGGGTTATGCAATGACCCAGCTCTCTGGAGAAGATCCTAATGCTGGGAAAGGTAGAAGGAAAGAGAAGAAGAGGACAAACAGTAGCAAGATGGATGGACTTAGCTAGGTTAGGACCCATCATGGAGAAAATCTATCTCTGTGGCTGTCCCAAAATTGCTTTTTCAAGAGGCTTTCTGGTTTTTCTTGGAAGATGTTTCATTTCTCATCCAAGAAGCTTCTTCAGCTTGCTTGCTTGTTTGCTTGCTTGCTTGCTTACTTACTTACTTACTTACTTACTTACTTACTTACTTACTTATACTATTTATCTGTAAGGGATGTGGTGGTTCAGTGGCTAAGATGCTGAGCTTGTCGATCGAAAGGTTGGCAGTCCAGAGGTTCGAATCCCTAGTGCCGCATAACAGGGTGAGCTCCCGTTACTTGTCCCAGCTTCTGCCAACCTAGCAGTTCGAAAGCACATAAAAAATGCAAGTAGAAAAATAAGGACCATCTTTGGTGGGAAGGGAACAGTGTTCCGTGCACCTTTGGTGTTTAGTCATGCCGGCCACATGACCACGGAGACATCTTCGGACAGCGCTGACTCTTCAGCTTTGAAACGGAGATGAGCACCGCCCCCCAGAGTCAGGAATGACTAGCACATATGTGCGAGGGGAACCTTTACCTGTACAGTAATGAAATGTTTAGTTTACTTATTAGATCTTTTTTTTTTTCATCCAACCCTTATTACTTTATTGTAAGTAAATTCAAGATGGAGAGCAAACATAATACAGGTAGTCCTTGACTTACAACCATTCGTTCAGTGACTGTTCTAAGTTACAACAGTACTGAAAAAAGTGACCAGTTTTCACACTTATGGCCATCGTAGCATTCTCCTGGTCACCTGATCAAAATTCAGACTCTTTGCAATTGACTCATATTTATGACAGTTGCAGTGTCCCAAGGTTGTCGGATCCCCTTTGGCGACCTTTTGTCAAGAAAAGTCAATGTGGAAACGAGATTCACTTAAGAACAGTTTGACTAATTTGACAATTACAGTAATTCACTTAACAGCTGTGGCAAGAAGGGTCGTAAAATGGGGCAAACTCACTTAAGAAACGTTTCACTTAGCAACAGAAATTTTGGGCTCAATTCTGGCCGTAAGTCGAGGATTACCTGTACGTCTTCCTCCTCTTCTTTTTCTGCACAATAACAATCCTATGAGGTGGGATGGGCTGACACAGAGACTGACTGGCCCAATCACCAGCCAGCTTTCACGCTTAAGGCGGAACTAGAACTCGCTGTCTCCCGGTGATTGGCCCAAAGTCACCCAGCTATTTTTCATGCCTAAGGCAAGAAGAGCCTTGGTAGTACAGGGGTTTAAGGCACCCTGTTATTAAGCTGGTTATTAAGACCAGCTGCCTGCAATTACTGCAGGGTTCGAATCTCGCCAAGGCTCAAGGTTGACTCAGCCTTCCATCCTTTCTAAGGTAGGTAAATTGAGGACCCAGTTGTGGGGGCAATAAGCTGACTTTGTATAAATATACAAAAGGATGAAGGCTATTGCTGAGCACATTGTAAGCCGCCCTGAGTCTCCGGAGAAGGGCGGCATATAAATAAATAAATAAAAAAAAAGACGAGAACTCACTGTCTCCTGGTTTCTAGGGTAGCATCTTAACCTCTACACCAAACTGACTCACTATGTTGAAGTTATGAGAGCACCTAAAGTTTCCTCTTCTCTTCCTTCCTGATTGGCACTTTTAGCCAAAGAAAATATCCTTTAGGGGTGGGGAAACAGTGCACTGCAGCAATTTATGGCAGACCCCGGTGTGCATCTGCAGCTATTAAAACGTACCGCAGTACACTTGATCTTAGCCAAAAGGCCGCGAAGCCATAAAAATGTTCAGTAGCAATTATAAGTAAACTTTTGGAAATGGGTCATTTCAGTTTAAATTTTTGGCTCCGTATCTCCACGAGAAGATCAAGGACCGTAATAACCTATATTTCTATATTTCTTTCCCACCCTTCTAATACATATGCATTACTCACTTTCAGCTTGGGGAAGGGTGAGGGAAATTACCAGGGCTCCCTGTGGCAGTGTGTGTGTTCGGATACATGCATGTATGTGTGCGTTTGTGCGTGCGTGAACGTTGTGAGGTCTTTGCCAGCTTATAGGATAATTGCCTTCTCTAACCTCTAAATGATCTCTCGAGAGTCTGGGACAAAAATTTATGAACGTTTAACCGTTCCCATATATGTAAATAGAGCTTGGGAACTAATTGGTATACTCAGGGTGGGGAAGGAGGTTGTAATGTGAATGTGTGTGTATGTGTGTGTTCTGATGATTGGAGATTCACAAAAGTTAGGGTGCCTGCATGGACTGCATTTATTGGCTCACATAGTTAACATTCAGGTTAAATCAGCTTTTTGAGGTGATTTCAAACGCATTGCCCCAAAAACTAGTTGCCTCTATAGATGGTCTTCAACTTACAACATTTCATTGAGTGACCGATGTTTCAGCCTTACGACCGTTGCAGCATCCTCATGGTGAGGAGATTGACATTCGGATGCTTGACAGCTGGTTCATATTTATGACGGTCGCAGTGTTCCGGAGTCACACGATCCCTTTTCTTGCTTTCTGGTACAGGTAGTCCTTGACTTACCACAATTCATTTAGTGACCTTTTGAAGTTACTACGGCACTGGAAAAAAAGTGACTGATGACCGCTTTTCACACTTTAAGACCGTTGCAGCATCCCCATGGCCATGCAATCAGAATTCAGATGCTTTGGCAACTGATTCGTATTTATGACGGTTGCAGTGTCTCAGGGTCATATGATCACTTTTGCAACCTTCTGACAACAAAGTCAATGGGGAAGCCAGATTCCCTTAATACCCATGGTACTTGTTTAACAACCGCCGTGATTCGCTTTACAAATGTGGCAAGAAAAGTCGTAAAATGGGGCAAAACTCACTTAAGCAACTTCTCACCTAGCAAAATAAATTTTGGGCTCAATTGTGGTCGTAAGTCGACGATTGCCTGTACTGATCCTCTCTCCAAAGCATTTAAAAGTAAATTATAAGGTATTTTTCTAGACCATCTTCAACTTTATGGCAAAGCAAAGATCTACAGCCACCTGAGTTTTGCAGCGCAGTTCAGCTTATAAAAAGTTAGTTTTAAACCAGCCTTGCTGTCTTCCTCCTGAGAAGTGTAATCTTGATAGAAGTCTGATCCTAAATTTAAACCCCCTAGAAATTCCCTGCTCCAGGGTTTGGGATGACTCTGCCCGCCCCCCACCACCCACACCCACCCTTACCTCAAGGCAGAACAGCCATTTTGATGGCCAGAGAGATCGTAATTTCAGGCAGGTGTGTGTGGTCTGATAAAGCCACAGGGCAGCCAGGTAGAAAAGGCCAAATTTTTCCAAAGTAAATGTGCTCCAGGCTTCAGTTGAACCGGGCAAGAGAAACCATTTCTCTCTCTAGTATTTCATCCCAGGGAATCAATCTCGGCTGCCTTTCTGAAGCTAAAAATGAGAAACGGGGAGCAAAGTTCGTCAACGTTATGGGGCGGGGAGGGGGGGGCAGCCTCATTTCTCCTGGCATTTTAATAAAATTCCTGAAGTGTGTCAGAATTAGCCTCATTTTCTACGCCGCTTGGCAATTTATTTTGTTAAAGCGAGGCATTATTCATCATTACGCAGGTTGATGAGATGCCGAGGCCTTTTCTGTATCCTAGGCTGTAGGATACATAGCAGAGTTTAAATAGGTGCCTGGGGAAAGACCAGGGAGATATTACCACATAAGAAGGCTCGGGCTGCGAGGGTGCCAAGCCTTTTGAAGCATCTTCTCTATTAGCTGTCCATCACCATCTGCCAAGGAGACTGGCCGGGCTTCAAATGATATTAATTGTCTGACAGGATCAAGCTTTGAATTCAATAACACGGTTAACGGTGGGTCTCTGGGTGTGTGGAGAGTGACACACCGGTGGGGCATGATTCTTAGTGCTGATTTCGGGGCCCAGTGAGGTTGCTTGCCTTGGGTAGAGACTTATGGTAGTCCTTGACTTATGACCACAATAAAGCCCAAAATGTCTGTTGCTAACAACTGCTTTAAGAGTTGTTTTGTGAGGTTTGCTTGCCTCATTTTACGAACTTTCTTGCCATAGTTGTTGAGTGAATCACTGCAGTTCTTAAGTTAGTAACATGGTTGTTAAGTGTATTTATTTATTGTTTATTGGTTCGATTTATATGCTGCCCTTTTCCGGAGACTCAGGGCGGCTTACAATGCGTTAAGCAATAGCCTTCATACTTTTGTATATTCCTGCTTAGTAGGGCTTTCGCCCCCCCCTCCCCCCCAAGCAGTGTTCTTCTTTATACAAAGTCAGCTTATTGCCCCCACAAACCGGGTCCTCATTTTACCTACCTCGGAAGGATGGAAGGCTGAGTCAACCTTGAGTCTGGTGAGAATTGAACTTGCAGTAATTGCAGGCAGCTGGTGTTACTTAACAGTGCTTTAGTCTGCTGAGCCACCAAGGCTCTTATCTGGCTTCCCTATTGACTTTGCTTGTCAGAAGGTGATCAGAAGCTGATCTTCTTCACACTGCAACCATCATAAACATACATCCAAATTTTGATCACATGACCAGGGGGGGAAGCTGCGACGTGTGAAAAATGGCCCTAAGTCGTTTTTTTCCCAGTGCCGTTGTAACTTCGAACGGTTGCTAAACGGATAGTTGTAAGTCACAAGCTACCTGTGATGAGTGTGGCATGGGCAGCGCAGGGCTTCCGCTGCACGGTTGTGGCTGCTGTTGTGGTTGCATCAGGCTCCCACCTGTGGACACCCCTGGAAAATAAGCCGCTGCTCCTAAGAAAGGAATCAGAGCTCGGCAGCCCCAGATTTTAAACGGAGTCTGTCTTCCCTCACACCGCTTACTATTGTCACTGCTCAGAATTTTAATTCAAAACCAGAAAGGAGTAGATAGCTCTACCTCACAGAGCGCAAAGGGGACATGAGAGTTTGGCCCCAGACATCTGGAGGCAATCAACTTCAGGATGGTTGACGTGGGGTGATGCACAGCTGTCCCGTTCACTGAATTTGCTGGGGCATTCTTTGAGCAGTAGGTCGAATGGTAGGAGGGGTCCTGGGGCAGGGGTGAAATTCAAATTTTTTTCCTACCGGTTCTGTGGGCGGGGCTTGGTAGGCGAGGCAGGGGAAGGATATTGCAAAATCCCCATTCCCACCCCATTCTGGGGCCAGCCAGAGGTGGTATTTGCTGATTCTCCAAACTACTCAAAATTTCCGCTACCGGTTCTCCAGAACCTGTCAGAATCTGCTGAATTTCACCCCTGGTCCTGGGTGCTTTGAAGCACAGCCTAGGGATAAAGAGCAGGGAAATTGGACAAAGCCTTGTAGATCTGCTCCAGGGAGGATTTGATTTAAATCGAGTCTATTTAAATCAGAATTTTTAAAGAGCAACCATCATCTCTGTCCCTCAGTGGCTCCTCCTCCCAATATTGCAGAATATACAGCTTTAAGCGACATAACTAAGCTCCGTTTCATGCCTGAATAAACTAAAATATCAATGTATCTTAAATAGAAAACTATCTTTAGATAGATTTTTACTGCAAAAGCATTTAATTAAAATAAATTAGATTCAAATTTTTAAAAATCTGATTTTTTTGATTTTTTTTTTTTAAATCATCAATTTTTATCGACCCTGATTTGCTCAGTCTCAAAACGGTTGTGAATCTTCTCCAGTCTACGGTAGGAATGACCTTCTCCTTCATCTGCCTCTCATTCTTCAAACAGGAAGAAAGAGCTGGGAATGTTGATGTTAGGATGGGAAACGTACCTATTTTAAAGCAGAAGGCTTACACCTTCGAACGGTGTTTCTCGATCACAGCAACTCTTAAGATGTGTGGACTTCAGCTCCCAGAACTCCCCAGCCAACATGGGGAGTTGCTGAGGCTGAGAAACATTGCTTTAGAAAGAGACATGTGGTAAACAGTTTCTCTTTCTTCGGCATCTTGGCGCTGTGATTCTCAAGTGAAGTGTTTACCACAGGTATCTCAGGAGGCTTCGAACCTCTTGTTCACAGTTACAAATTTTTCTTTCCATGAAATCAAGCATCCCTGATTCTCATTCAGGGTTTGCACTGTGACTTAAACCCCAACTCTGCTAATCTTGGGTAAACAGCAAATTGTCTGCATTTATACATGTGAGCAAAACGTGTTTGAAGTCCCTTTCAACCTAGTGCCAGCTTTAGATTATTTCTTGCGTACTTAATTGCAGCAACAATTAAGAATTTGTGTTTGCTGGGAGATTCCGTTGTTTGCAAACTTGAGGAAAAGGGAAAGCGATTCAAGTTAAGGAGGAAAACAGACTATGAACTTTAAATATATCAAGTTATATTTTTGCTGAAGCTGACTGGAATCTGTTGCCTCTGCAGAAGAAGAATAACATTTAAAGCAAAGTGCTAGGGTGGTGATGGCAACAGAATTCACACATCTAACTATGCTTCCAATATCATTCCCTTTTGCACCAAATTTATGTCATAATAAGTTGCTGCGCTGCTAATTAATTTTAGGTCACAGTGCATTTCAAACATTGCGGGGAAAAAGTTTTCTTAGGAAAACAGCAATGGAGATTTTTCCGATAAAGTCTGATAAAGTCTCTATTCTAGGAAATTTCCCATCTCAAATCATTTCTTCTGCTGTAGAACATTAGCCCAAAGTCTCTGTTTTAACACTCCTTCCTGCTCTCCCCTCCCAAATATCCGAGAATATAGTGAGAACTTGCAAGCTGTAATTGTGTGAGTTCTGAAACTAGAGGGGATTTACAGATTTTCGGGCACACAAACATGCAGACCCAAAAGTCTTGGTTGACTTAGCCGTATTTAAGCAAAGGGAACAGTGGTGAAATCTAAAATTTGTTACTACCGGTTCTGTGGGCGTGGCTTAGTGGGAGCGGGTAGGCGTGGCCAACCATTTTTTAAAAAAACTTTTAAAGCCTTTTTTTCTACAACCTCTTCGGCCGAAGAGGTTGTTTAAAAAATGCTTTTAAAAGCCTCTGACGATCCCAGCTGAGTTGCCTAATCAGCAGAGGCTTTTTTTCTTTTAAAAGCCTCTGCCGATCAGGCAACTCAGCTGGGATTGTCAGAGGCTTTTAAAAGAAAAAAAGCCTCTGCCAATCAGGCAACTCAGCTGGGATCGTCAGAGGCTTTTAAAAGCATTTTTTCTACAACCTCGTGAGGTTGTAGAAAAAATGCTTTTAAAAGTTAAAAAAAAAAGCCTCTGATGATTGCGCGGCTCAACTGGGCATGGGGGGCAGGGATTTTTGCTACCAGTTCTCTGAACCACCCGCCTCCATCGCTACCGGATCAGACGATCCGGCCTGAACCGGGAGCATTTCAGCCCTGAAAGGGGAGCATAATTTGTATCACCTTCTGGCCTTAATCAGTGGGGTAGATTTTAGATACATTCAGCAGACTGAAACCATGTTACAGGTAGTCCTTGATGTACGGCCACAATTGAGCCCATCATTTCTGTTGCTAAGCGAAACTGTTGTTCAGTGAATTTTTCCCCATTTTACAACCTTTCTTGCCACCATTGTTAAGTGAATCGCCGCTGTTGTTAAACTAGCAACATGGTTGTTAAATGAATCTGGCTTCCCCATTGACTTTGTTTATCGGAAGGTTGCAAAAACTGATCACGTGACCCCTGGACATTGCAACCGTCATAAATATGAGTCAAGCCTCTGAATTTTGATCATGTGATCCTGGGGATGCTGCAACGGTCGTAAAAATGGTCATAAGTCACTTTTTTTCAGGGCCAATGTAACTTTGAACCATCGTTAAACAAACTCTTGTAAGTCGAGGACTACCTGTACTGGAGAGAAATGGTGCAGTTGGTTGCCTCGCATGATCACAAAAAGGTAGTAGCCACGACCCTATAATCAAAGTTCTACCTGGTTTTGTTGATCATACTCCTCATGCATTCCAGAATTGATGAAAGGATGAAGAGATTGGTTAGATCCCAATGGGTTAGGAAGGGGTAGCAGGATGAAGCTATCATATGTCTTTACACGGACAGCTGAAGCATCAGAAGACCTCTCTTGCTGGGTCGTTGTTCTGCCCCAGCTACGGACCCCAAAGAACGCAGCACACACAAAGTCTGTACAAACCTTAGTTTACTAAATTAAATCAGGGTTGTTTTTTTTCAAACAAACGCTGTTAATTAACTTTCTTAACAGCCTACAAGAATCCAAAGAATTAATAATCTTAATCTTAATATTTTTATTTATTTTTTTTTTAAATTTGATTTATATGCCACCCTTCTCTGGAGACTCAGGGCGGCTTACAATGCGTTAAGCAATAGCCTTCATTCTTTTGTATATTTTATACAAAGTCAGCTTATTGCCCCCACAAACTGGGTCCTCATTTCACCTACCTTAGAAAGGATGGAAGGCTGAGTCAACCTTGAGCCTTGGAGAGATTCGAACCAGCAGAAATTGCAGGCAGCTGTGTTAATGACAGGGTGCATTAAACTACTGAACCATCAAGGCTATGGTTGGCAGAAAGCCCAGAAGCAATTTGCAGAGAACTAAGATCAAGGCGCGAAGGAGAGTGAACGGAGTTGTTCCCTGCAAATTGCTTCAGTCGGCGTTCCTCCATAAATCGACTAAGGGAGTGCCGAATTAGCCCCAAGCCTTACTCTCAAGGAGACCTCCTCCTGAGGAGCCACTCCTGCCTTTTGGCAGCTCTGTGCGCCCGTGCATCGAGAAGAGGCTCCTCCTCTTCTTCCTCTTCACTTAAAGGAGCTTCTGGAGGTTCTGAAGGCCCTGGCTGAATCCCTGCCTCTGGCACCACATCTTCTCCAGCCTCCTCATTGTCCAACTTGACTGCCAGCTGCACAGGCTGCTGGCGCAGCACCACACCAGCCTCTTCGCTGTCCGAATCAGCCACCAGCTGCACAGGCTGCGTACGGGCCACAACAGTCGTGCAGTTTAATTCAGATTAAGAAAAGTCAACAGCATCAGAGTCAAGTTGGATCAAAGCAACAGCATGACAGATTGATTGACTGAGCACATAAGGTAGCCATTTGGATGGAGCCTTCATTTGGATCCACGTCAAACCAATATTGCTCTGATATATGTTTTTATAACATAGGCGAGGAAGAGAAGGATGGTTTTAAACGGGAAAGTTAAAATCACAAAGATTTAAAGAGCAAAAAGTAAGCAGGCTTCTTTTTAAAGGAGAAGTAGAGAATGTCTTCTTTGCTTATTTAACCACATCTGACTATGTTTTATTGTCATGCTTTTTTTAAATAGTTGTTTATGGGGGGGAAAGCAACATTTGCAAGTCAAAATTATATCATGACTTGGCGCTATGCAAATGTCCCCGAAAAAGGTGAAGACCGTTGACATTTTGTCCAACTCACTGTTTCCAAACTGTAGACAAAGAGAATTTGTATTGCTTCACTGCTGCTCATTTTAGTACTGAAACAGATTTACCGGTATTTGTTTTTAAAAAATTATGTTTTGCCAAAGTGAGTAGCCTTCCAACTGCAAGGCCTAAAACACAAGAGAAGGGATTGGGTAGGGAGAAAGGAAAAAAACCAAGATGAGGGTTCAGTTTCCAACCAGTCTCCTTCTAAAGCAGTGTTTCTCAACCTTGGTAGCTTGAAGATGGGTGGACTTCAACTCCCAGAATCCCCCAGCCAGCAGCGCTGGCTGGGGGATTCTGGGAGTTGAAGTCCACCCATCTTCAAGCTACCAAGGTTGAGAAACACTGTTCTAAAGATGCGTGGACTTCATCTCTCATGCCTGACTGGAGAATTCTGGGAGTTGAAGTCCACACATCTTAAATTTGCCAAGGTTGAGAACCACTGGTCTAGATCAGGGGTCCCCAACCCCCAGTCTGTGGACCGGGACTTGTCCGCGGCATGCCAGAAACTGGTCTACACAAACAAGCGAAGCCCCGTCCATGGGATGCAGGCAGCATTTGAAATCATGTCCCTTCCGGTCCATGGAAAAACTCTCCATGTGTTCTGTCCCCAACCACCCGCACACACACCAACAGACATTCAAGAGTTAAAGACCAAACCAGCCGGCAAAATCCTTTTCCTTATGATAACGGAACTTGGCAACAACCTAGTGGCTGCCTGCCAAGAGTTTATTATTTACAAAGAGGAGAGATAACTTCTCCCCACTCCTGGTACATCAAAAGAAACAGCTCAATAATTACGGAGTCAATCAAGTCCAGAGATAATCCAGTAAAGTCTATACAAAAAGTCCGGCAATGCAGAATGGCGTGGAAGCTTTCAGCTTTGTTCGTCACAAGGTTTGACTGGCCACCACGCTCCCTTTTATATCCTGTGGGGTGTGGTCCAGTGACTCAGCCTAATCTCAGGCACGCCTTTTCTTCTGTTGCACGGGCTTATCTCTGCGACACTGGCGTGGATCTAGCCAAGACTCGTTATCCTCATCACTGTCCATCTGTGGCTGCGTGGATGTGCTTGGCCCCGGCCCTATCTCTTGCCCTTCGGCGGACACCGAAGGCATTGCCAGAGAGGAGAGTCCTGGAGAGGGAGGCCTTGCTAACTCCTCTCCTTCACTCTTGGAGTCCTCTCCTGCCGATGACACAGGCTCAGGTAACGGAGCCACAACACCATGGAACTAGTCCCTGGTGCCCAAAAGGTTGGGGGCCTCTGGTCTAGATAGTTGACCCCTGGATGGTGATGTGTTTTTGCAGTAACTGAGGACTGAGATTCGTTTTTCATCAGAAGGTTTTGTCTCAATGGTGCTTTTTCCAAAGGCAACTGGACTGGTTTTTTTCCTTGAGGAAGATGTTTCACTTCTCATCCAAGAAGCTTCATCGGTTCCAGTTACCTTTGGAAAAAGCACCTTTGAGCAGTGGTGAGATTCAAAGAATTTAACAACCGGTTCTCTGCCCTAATGATTTCTCCCAACAACCAGTTCACCAAACTGCTCAGAAAGTTAACAACCGGTTCTCCCGAAGTGGTGCGAACTGGCTGAATCCCACCACTGCCTTTGAGACAACTCTGACCTGGATGACTGAGAATCTCCAGAGACATCAGAAGCAGTGGTGGGTTCCTCCTGGTTCGGTCCGGTTCGGCCGAGCCGGTAGCAATGACGATATGACGTCACTGAACCAGTTCTCTCCCCACCCCGCCCTCCCACCCACCCACGTTATTCTTATCTTTTATTTGGTCTCACCCCCAATCTATTGCTGCCTCCTGAGTCCCAGCTGATGACTAGAGGGAAGAAAACTGTTTAAACTCTTGCCGCGGGGCTTCAAAGGGCCATCCTACAGCTGATCAGTGTTAAAAGCAAACAAATGAGTCGGGTCGTAAGTGCGAGGACCTTCCAGAAATGACTCTGACCAGCTAGCCACGCCCACCTAGTCACATGACCTCCAAGCCACACGTACAAAATAAGCCACGCACACAGAACCGCTAGTAAAAAAATGTAGATCCCACCCCTGATCAGAAGGTTTTTTGCCTTTCTGCAACTGAAAGAGTTTGTCCTGTTGATAGCCAGCTTTCACTCTTTTACGACAAAAAGGGCCCTTTGAAACTGATTGGGGTGTGTGTGTGTCTTTAGGTTGGTCTGCTTTTGATATGGACACAGCTTGTGTCAGGGATGAGCAGACTGGGTTTTGCTTTAGCTTGGAGAAAGAAGCAGACGAATGAGGTTGGCTTAAGCTGTGGAAATAGATTCTGGCTGCTCCACAGACGGCAGGATTTTCTCTGATTTGATTGTATTCACACACATTCCAGTTCCCAGCAGATTGTCACCCCAACACAGATGCTTGAATTTTCCGTTTCCTAGAGCAGAGGTAGTTTTCTTGAACTCACTGTGCCAGCTGGTGATGAAAAATGCCTTTTTTTTTTTCCTTATTTATTTATTCAACCGGTTGCTTATCTTTTCGTACCTAGTGGGCTTGCCTGAAAGTTGTGTCTTTTATCAATTCAGTTCACAGGAGACTTTTTTTGTGTCTCTTTTGAGAATCTGCTCTGGATTGGGTGTTAACGGTAATCAAGACTTTTCCCGCATAAAGTTTATGCGGCGTAATTGTCTTAATGCAACTTTTCGATTGCTGGTGTTTGTTCACAGCCAACTCAAATCTGTTTGCTTTGATACATATTCTTTACAAATCAACTGTTCTTCTCTCTTTGGCCTTCACCTATAATGTGACATTAGGGGTTCTTTCTATACGTTTACAACTCAGTTTTCCTTTGCAAATATGGATAGTAACAAGACTTATATTTGTACAAGGAAAAGAAATGTGTCAAGCTTGCTCTTTATTCTTTCCTTTAGTCTTTGCTGAAGGAAAGACTAAATATTTTGATTCAACAGAGAGGATCTTTTTCTTAGAATAATATTAGACACCATTTTATCTTAAACGTTGGGCACCTATTGTCAATGCAACAGATTGTGGAACGCTGCTGGAAATGAAAGCTTGAAAGGGGAGGGTTATTTATCTTTATGCATTTACCGTATTTTTCGGACTATAAGACGCACCGGACTATAAGATGCACCTAAATTTACAGGAAGAAAACAAGAAAAAAATAGTTTTTGGCCTCTGTGCATCATATTTTCGCCCTCCCAGGCCCCCAGAAGCACTCTGCAGTGCTCCGCACAGGCCATTTTTGCCTAAAAATGCACCCATTTTCACCAAAAATGTGCCTGTTTTTGGCCTGCAGACTGCTTCTGGGGGCCGTGAAGGGTAAAAACGCGATGCACGGAGGGCTTGGTAGCCCAAAAATGGGTCTGTTTTTGGCAAAAACAGACCATCCGGAGCACTGCAGAGTGCTTCAGGGGGCCTGGGAGGATGAAAACATGACGCGCGGAGGGTTCGAGAGGCCAAAAACGCCCATATTCAGTCTATGAGATGCACTTAAATTTTCACCCACTTTTAGGGGTGGGGGGGAGGTGCATGTTATACTCCAAAAAATACGGTGTTTAATAATAATAATAATAATAATAATAATTTTATTTCTATACCGCCCTTCTCCCGAAGGACTCAGGGCGGTATACAGCCAATTTAAAAACACAAGACACAACAATAATTAAAAATTAAAATAATTAAATAGATTTGGCCGATTTAAAACCCTAAAAATTAAAATACCCCAATTTAAAATTATTATATTGACAGTTTGTATTTTTCCATTATTATTTTTACAAATAACTAAAGGCAATGAACAGGACCAGAGCTCATAGTTTCCTAGTGACTGGCCCAAAGTCACCCAGCTGGCTTTCATGCTAAATGGCAAGAGTTGAACTCACCGACTCCTCCTTTCTAGCCACTAAACCAGGGGTCTGCAACCTTAAACACTCAAAGAGCTATTTGGACCCGTTTCCCACAGGAAAGAAAACACCGGGAGCCACAAAACCTTTCCCGTGCCTGACTATTTCTTGAGCAGCCACAAAACTAGCATATGTAGTTGAATTAAACGTTCTGTTTCCTTCTGAAACAGAAGGAATTGGATTTATCCATGGTTGGCCTACCGGGGGTTGAAAAGCTGAATAAATCACGTGCCAGCGGGTGTCACACATTGGCGGTTGTGACGCATATTTTGAGTGACAGGGAGCCGCAGCAGTGGGGTGAAAAAGCCACATGCGGCTCCAGAGCCGCAGGTTGCTGACCCCTGGGCTAGACCAAATAGGCTCTCAAACTGGCTTTCTCATTCCAAGTCCAATTATTTATTTATTTATTTTTATTTTATATCCAATTTATATACCGCCCTTCTCCCTGAGGACTCAGGGCGGTGTACAGCCAAATAAAAACATAAACTACAAACATTAAAATACTAGTAAAAGAATATATATAAATTTGGCCCTGTAATTAAAAACAATAACAAACCAATTAAAAACATTTAAAAGAGTTAAGCCAGCCCGGCTTGCTGAAAAAAGAAGGTTTTAAGGGCATGGCGGAAGGCACCGAGGTCTTGGATTCTCCTTATCTCTGGGGGCAGTTGGTTCCAGAGGGTGAGTGCCCCCACAGAGAAGGCCATCCCCCTGGGAGTCACCAGCCTACATTGACACTAAACTTGTATTTGCCTACCTCTACCTAAGTAAGGCCTTTTGAGTAGATCCCAACCACCATGGAAGTTGTAATCCCACCATATGGTGAAAACCTAATTAGGAAAACTGGACTTTACAGGACCCTTCTGGAAGTGTGCTGGACCTGATTTTTCCAGTTGAATCGTAGAAATACCATCTGTACTGGCCTCCCAAGGCAGGACCAATCCTCACTCCCAAGTTAAGGTTGGGTGTCAGACCTGCCACAAGTTAAATGTCTAAAGAGAAATGATCTTTGACTCCGTTTGTTGAGAAAGGGTATATTTTATTAGAGGTCAAGTGTATTGCAGTATTGCAAAGCCAGAACCGAGAATCAGTTGACACTGGGTTTTGCTCTCGCATGCAGAGATGAGGAATTTGAAGACAATGAAGATCTACATTAGCAATAGTTTCCATTACCTTGGAAACTATAAAAGGTGTGGACTTCAACTCCCAGAATCCCCCAGCCAGTCCATGCGTCTTAAAGTTTCCAAGGTTGGGAAACACTGAATTTACATGTTTGTGGATTCTAGGCACACACTTATTTCTCCAAATGGCTGGATACTGTGTTCATTGCTGGGGTTTTTTTTTCTTCCAGCCTGATTAGAAAGACACCCAAATTCCCTGTTCAGATTTCCCTCAGATTCCTCCTTCTGTAACCAATCACTTAGGAGTCACCTTGAACATGAGCCACAGCTGTTGAGACAATTCCCCACTCAAAGGGAGTGTGTTGCAGATACGCCATCATCGCTCTTGAAGGGTGTCCTGCGGCTTCTGATCGCCTCAGTGGTGGCTGGCAATAAGATTTGAATATTTGCAGAGGCAAAAGAGAGAGTCTGAGAGACTTGGTACAATTGTAGAACTCTATATGACTGTAACTTTGTTGCTTGTATCCTTACGATTTATATTGATATTGTTTCCTGATTGCTTATTTGTACCCTATGACTATCATTAAGTGTTGTACCTTATGATTCTTGATGAACGTATATTTTCTTTTATGTACACTGAGAGCATATGCACCCAAGACAAATTCCTTGTGTGTCCAATCACACTTGGCCAATAAATTTTTTTATTCTATTCTATTCTATATCAGCTTGATCTGGGTGAAAAGTCAAGGCAACACTGTGTGAAAAGTATTCTTTTTCCTGGAAACTGAGTAGCGGAATTAGTTATTTCCTCATTCCCTAGCAATCCAGGTAGTCCTCGATTTAACAACATCTCGTTTTGTGACTGTTCAAAGTTACCACGGCACTGAAAAAAGTGAATTATGGCTGTTTTTCACACTTAACAACTGTTGAAGCATCCCCATCGTCAGATGATCAGAATTCGGATGCTTGGCAAAACTGACTCGTATTTATGACAGTTGTAGTGTCCCGGAGTCATGTGATTGCCTTTTGCGACCTTCTGACAAGCAAAACCAATTGGGAAACCAGATTCACTTAACAACCTGTCACTAATTTAACAAGTGTAGTGATTCACGTAAGAGCTGTGGCAGAACAGTCATAAAATGGGGCAAATTTCAGTTAACAAATGTCACACTTAGCAACCAAAATTTTGGGCTCTATTGTGGTTGTAAGTTGAAGACTACCTGTAATGTCTCAGATTTCCAGGAAGCTAGATGGAAATATTCATATGACCCAGTGTGAAGCCTAGCTGAAGGTTACTCATTATTTCTTCATTAATGTGGCTGGGCAATTCAAATGAATCTATCTATCTATCTATCTATCTATCTATCTATCTATCTATCTATCTATCTATCTATCTGCTTCTACCGTAGAAGATCAGACAAGAAAAGTCCTACATCAGATTGTTGCTATAATGGAAAAATTCTGCTGTCCAGGTCATTCACCCTCCCCACCATATGGGTTCCTCTCTCAGTAACCTAAAAGGTTAATCAGATTTATTTCAGGTAAAGTGGCCTCCTTGTTTAACTCAGGGCTTTGTAGTTCATGACCATCCTTTTCAACCAAGCTCCCAAGCCTTGTAGGAGATCCAGATGTCATCTGACTGGATGACCAATGCTTTTATCTGTCTACCAATGCTCAAGCCTGTAAAGGATCCAGACAATCTGTTCCTTCTAACATCCCCTTCAGCTAATTCTTCAGCACTCTCTCAATACCTTTGTTAATACAAGGAGGTTGATATTGACCTAATAGTGCTGGTTCAAGCAATGGTCTCTTCAAGAAAGGGTACACGATCGTCTCCTTCAAGACTAGCAGCATCTCACTTTCCTTCAGAAAGGCATTGCTTGCCCTCCGACTAGCTCTACCACACTCAGACACCTGAAGAGTTAGGACAGGTGTAGGTACCAATAAAGGAGAATATTTGTAGCTCAGGGTCGAAATGAGGGGTCCTTGGTGCTCTCTGAGCTTGCTTGTTTTCTTGCAGACCTTTCATTACCCAAACTAGGTAACATCATCAATGCTAGTTTACTAGTTTGGTAACTAAACATCTGCAAGAAAATTGCCAAGCTCTGAGAGGACCAAGGAGCCCTCTCACAGGTGTGGGTCTAACCCACAGGTGGGACAGCTACACAGAACTCCAACTACTTTCTCTGGTTCTACAAGCCTGGAAGAACCTTAAACGACACCGCAAGACAACATCTCACTAGCTTTGCTTGATATATAATCCCAGGGAGTCCACAAAGAAAACTCATAGAAACTTAACACTGGAACTGCCAGAGTCATGTCCCTCCATCATTTTTCAAAGAGGATGCGGTATATATAAGATAATGTTGCAGACAGGAGTTGCAAACACCATAGATATACAGAAGCATTCATGATTTCCTGCTACTCTTGTTGCTAAACATGATGCATAACCATTCTTGGCTATTCTCATTTTCAGATAGTAAATGGGCGCAGTGAGGCTACATATTTTCAAATTACTGTGCTTCAATTCTTGTGGCATTTCTATCTTCTTTCAAGTTTCTAATCTTTAAGCACTACAACTGTGCTTGGAAGTGTGAGAAGATCACAAAAGACCGAGAATGCCTCTGGTTAAAGCTTGCGCATAATTCTTTCTCCTTCTAACAAAAGTAGGCAAAAAAAGAGAGAGAGAGAGAGAGTAAAAGCTGAGAAGACTTTGTGTAAGGGAAGTGAAATAATGCACATCTGCTCCTATCTACAGCTATATAGATTATAGAATTAAACTCTGCAGAGAATTTGGTTTCCCTGAGCATCATCTTACAATATATAAATATTGTAAAATATTTACATAAATATACATAAATATACATAACACCCTGAGAAGGACATACCATTTTTCAGTCAGTCTGTGGATTAATTTCAGATTTGTTTTTAATTCTGTTTTTACCATATATGTGTGTGTGTGTGTGTGTGTGTGTGTGTGTAGGTCTTTGGTTATTCGGGTCTTCTCCCACGTAAAATTGGAAGTGTCTTGGCGACGTTTCGACGAAGTCTCATTCGTCATCTTCAGGCTGGTGTTCTCGGCTTCGTGCTTCCAGGAGCAATGTGAGATCGCAGCTGTCTCTTCCTTTTAACTGCTAGGGGTGTGAGTTAAAAGGAAGAGACAGCTGCGATCTCACATTGCTCCTGGAAGCACGAAGCCAAAAACACCAGCCTGAAGATGACGAATGAGACTTCGTCGAAACGTCGCCAAGACACTTCCAATTTTACGTGGGAGGGAGGGAGGGAGCTAGTCAGTCAGTCAAAGCAGGCAGGCCTTTCCTGACAAAATAGAATTCATTTCAGTAAGGCTCTTTGATTAATTTCTCAAAACTTAATGATCAAATAGTTCAGGTTCTGTATTAATTCACAAGAAAATTGTGTCTTCCGTGAGCCACATGCCTATAAGTGTCATCTACCAAAGCTAAGATGTTGTCACACACGAGGCCTACTTTTGCCCGAGCAAGCCACAGGATTTTTTTTCATGCCCGCTTTAAAAGAAACCTAATCTCCTTTTTTAAAATTGTTGCAAACTACTTTGGCAGCTTACTTACTGTATAGGAAAACAGCATGAAATGCAATTTTATACTTTGATTTTAAATTGCAATATTTATATCTCACTTTCCTATACCAAAGCATACTCAAGGTGGTGTTAAAAACCAGCTTCTTCCAAGACTGCTTAATTTGTAACTAAAGATACTAGAAAATTCCATTTGATCTGCATTTTTTATGTGAATGAGCCTAATTGGCATCTTCCAACTAAGACGGAGGGTTAACTTTCCAATTGCGTACTTCTTCAACTCTCTTGGTGCCATTCTCCAAATGCATGCAATGTGCCTTTTAGGAAAATGTATTTAAAAATGTGTAGCTGGGGGAAAATATAAAGGCGAACGTGTACACAAGTGATTTCATCACAGAAAACAAAATGGAACCAGTTTAGGAACGCAACGCACCCATGTGAATAGGCTGCGCCATCCTTAGTTTTAATCTGCAATTGAATGATATTTCACACTAGTCTTAGGGGTACCATTATTTCTGCTCAGCCAATCTGTAACTTTCTGGCCTTGGGGCATAAAAACCCCTCAGTAATACTACTTGGGATCTAATCAGTTTTGATCAATGAAATAAAGGGTTTAAACCAGGGGTGAAATCCAGCACAGGTTCTGACAGGTTCTGGAGAACCGGTAGCGGAAATTTTGAGCAGTTTGGAGAACCGGCAAATACCACCTCTGGCTGGAGTGGGAATGGAGATTTTGCAATATCCTTCTCCCAGGAGTGGGGAGGGAATGGAGATTTTGCAGGATCCTTCCCCTGCCACGCCCACCAAGCCACGCCCACAGAACTGGTAGTAAAAAAAAAATTGGATTTCACCACTGGTTTAAACTGAGAAGGAAATCTTTGGCTCAGCCAAAGAGCTGCTCTTTGGTCTGCGAAGCTTGATCCCAAAAAGATCAGGAATAGATCCTATGTTGGGGATCCTATGTTGGATCCAGAGTACTGATCCAACTTAGAGAGGAAGAGTGTAGCAGGGAAATGTTAATGGAAACTGCTTAAAGACCGAGTGGAGGGTTCATAGAGGGCGATATCCCTTTCTGCCTCCAGAAATGGTTGCCAGCCAATTCTCACAATGGACTGAGGCAGTGATGGTGAACCTATAACACATCTGTCAAAAGTGACCCAACACGAGATTTTGTGTGACACACTGACATTCACTAACATCCAACAACTATTCCTGAAAGCTTGTTCCGTTATTGTGCAGTTTTTGAAGGCCATGTGAGAATGGGGTCCTGTATGTCTTAAGGAATCCTTGGGACTCTCTGAGCTTGGTTGTTCTTTTGCAGACATTTCATTACCCAAACTAGGTAACATCTAGCACTGAGGGTGGGTAATGAAACATCTGCAAGAAAACAACCAAGCTCAGAGAGTACCAAGGACCTCTCATTTCGACCCTGAGCTACAGATATTCTCCAAGCAAGTACTGTATGTTTTGTGCAGCCTTTGGACGTCACACAAGAGGGCCTTGCTCTCACGTGGCTTCCAGGGTCTCCAAAAATCACACGAGTTCCGTTTTTGGAGGCTGCAGGGGCTATGGAAGAGCATTCTCCAAAGCTGCTTCAGGAATGAAGGTTAGGTGTGACCCAAAGCAGCTTTGGGTAGACCTCAGGGGCCTGAAGATAAGTGATACACTGCAAATCCTGAGTCCTGCTGAGGGGCAGAGGCAATCACCTCACTCACCAAGTCTTGTGCCCCCTTGGTTCAAGGTACCCTTTTTGGACTGGCCTCTACTTCAGGCCCAGCCTCGGTGATGCCATCAATGCCACTGTTTAGGGTAACCCAGATGGGATATAGATAAAAAATTATTTGGAGGTGGAATGACACCCCAGTAGAGTCAAGTTAGGCATTTTCCAAATTTTTGACACACCCAGCCCAAAGATAAAAATGATCACTGAGCTAAGGGGGAAGTCTGGATCTGATTTTTTTTTGGGTGTGCGGTCTTTTCATCCAAGCTGCTTGGGTGAAAAAAAAAAACCCTATCTATTGTCCTTTTTGGCTGGTATAAAACTTGCCGCTGAGAGAAAAGGCGTTTCATAATTAAATGATATCCCCGTGGTTATCATCTTTGGGCCTCTGAGGAATTGTTGCACGCACAACCTTCTGTTTCCAATCAGGGAAAGAAGATGATAAGGAACAAGATAAAAGAAGATAAAGGAAAACACGGGAGGAGAGAGGGAGGGGGCGTTAAGTATGCCAATTAAGCAAAAGATCAGTGCCAATTTTCCAAGTAGTTTACAGTAATATTAAAACAATAAATTTAGTTTCAGTCTTTTAATTAAAAAAAGAAGGGGGGGGGATAACCAAATAAAGAATAACCAAAGGGGTAACAAATAATCATGTTGCAGGTAGATTCTTGTCTTTATTAGTTATTTTCTGTTGTGTTTGAAAGAATACGTGGCCCAAAGCGATCAATCCGGTGTCCTCCAAATGTTGGTTGGCTGGGAATCGGAGATTAGCACATTGGTAAATCGCTGAGTGAAATATTGTGCTGCATTGCTGGATTCATGCAAGGTCTTTCCAAAACATCCAACAACTTTTCCTCTCCAGACAGGAATGGACACTAAATGAGACACTTCCAGGAAGAGAGGCAGCTAAATGACACTTAGACCCAGGCTTGAGTTGCTGGAAGTCGGGGAGGGTATCGGTTTAGTAAATAAAATAGGTAAGACTTGTTCTAGAGTGGGAAATGGCGTAGAGTCTGCCCTAGACTCGCAGAATTCCCAGCAATTGTGTCAACTAAATCTTTTCATTTGTATGGCTCAAGAGCATGAATGAAAACCATCTTTGAATGTGTGTGTGTGTGAGAGAGAGAGGGGGGGGGGAAGGAGCTTCCCAGCAGATTGTACTCTTAGGAGTAATTCTACACACCAGTTAGTGTGCCAGGCAGTGAATATTGGCTGCCATATAACCGGTAGGTTTGACTCTGCAGAGAGTCATTAGGCATCGTTATTACGCATAATATTTCCAACTCTAATTTCTGTATGAGTTGGGCTTGTAGGACCCTATTATTGCCCTCTGAGGTGCTGTTTGACTCTCACACTCCATTGCAAGGTCTGGTTTTAGAGTGAGAAACTGCAGTCAACGAGGGTGTCCTTTAGCAGCTTATTTAAGGCATTTCCATAAACCAGGAGCCAAATTTGGAATAAGTGGATCCCACTGTCAAGCTGTTGTCAACCCACCCCACCCTTCCTTTTGTTTCATTTTAAAATGTGGCTATCAGCTAGTTAGAATAACGGGCCATAATATCACAGGGAGTAATCTAATTAGTATGAAGTCAATTCACTCTCTCCTTTTGTGTCTCGTGATTAAGTAAGTGGGAAAATGGCTCGAAAATTAGGTGCTAGAACGACCCAATTACATTTCTGTAGCTTTTTGTATTCAATTTCATAAACAATTTTGCTCTTCGCTGGTTAATCAGGGAATGCCTTTTTTTTTCCAGTTTGAAAAGCACTTTTGAAATTATAATGCAATTAAATTGTGTGTAGATGTTCTGGCATAGCAAATGGGAAAACTCTGGGCCTGGCACACCGCCATTTTATACCTTGACAGTGGTGAAGTCCCATGCTTGGCAGTCGGCAAACGCCATTCATAAGATCGGCTAAGCTGGATGAGCCTCAAGTACAAATGCTTCAGTCCAAGAACCCCAATCCTCAATTCTCAGTTCCATGTGGCCGTTTTGATTGTCGTGGTGTGTTTCCTCAATCAGTTTCTAGTATTGAGCTAATACATCCTTTGACATTTACCAGATGAAAACCAATAGCTTGCTTTATACAAACCAGCCTAGCTGAGAAATGTTAAGATAAACTCTGCTTAACGATTTAGCCTACATTCAGTAAGATGTCCCTGACAAGCAGACTGCATCATGTATTTTATGATCTACTTTTCTTTTTAAGAGAGAGGGGGAGGGGAGAGAGAGAGAAGAGAGAAGAGAAAGAGGGAGAGAGAGAGAAGAGAAAGGGAGAGAGGGAGAGAGAGAGAGAAGAGAAAGAGAGGGAGGGAGAAGGAGAGAGAGAGAGAAGAGAGAGGGAGAGAGAGGGAGAGAGAAGAGAGATGTATGTATGTATGTATGTATGTTTTGGAGTGGTTACTGATGGCTTTATATGTTTGTAGTACTTTTTAAATTTACTTTTATTTTAGATTGTTGTTTGTAAATGTTGGAAGCCACCCAGAGTCACTTAGCCAGAAGAATCATATAAGCAAATGAATGAACACTACTTAAAACTCTTCAAAGTTATGTCTTTAAGTTTTAACTGGCTGAAACGGCATCATAAGGCAAAACTTTTTTAAACCAAGGTCCCTCAAATGGGCTTATTTACAGAATGTGTAAAAAAAAAAATCCAGTATCCTTGAGTCCTGTGGAACTGAAATTTGGTAAATTCCGTAAAGCCTTTGATGACATAAAATTATCGTAAAATTTATGACACGATACAAAAAGTCATAAAACATTTCCTGTGCTGAACACCTGATGTTTGGCTGGGCTGCTTTCAAGGAAGATGCATCTTTGAATACCTCCCTGAATTTTTAAGAAATTTCCAGTACATTAGAAGCTCTGCCATTGTTGAAAACATGGAGGAATCTGGTAAGGAATTATCTCTGAAACCATGACCCAATAGATCATGGGTTGTTGTTATATGTATGCATCAAGAGTTTACAGCTAGTTTCAATCAAGGAACATTTTTAGACATCATTAACATTAACGAGATTGTTGGTAGCACAACACTGGAAGAAGGACTTTTTGCCTACTATTGATGATTGGATATTGAAAGTAACTAATTTAGCTGAAATGGCTAAAATTTCAGCATATCTGAAGGATCACACACAAGAAAGGTATATACAGGACTGGAGAAGATGGATTGATTATATACAAAATAAGTATCAGACCAAAAAATATCAAATAGCTTATGAATGATTTCTTTTATTTGTATAAGCGCTATATAAGTGATATTAGAAGTATTATGTTTAAGAAATAAGATTTTATATATGGGGGGTTAAGTATTTTTTTTTTAGGGGGTGTTAGTTTGATGATTGGTTATGCAATTTAGTTTATTGTTAAAGGTCAATAGAAATACCTTGTGTTCTGCTCTGGGAAGTCGGGGAGGGGGAGGGGGGTTGGGAGGGAGGGTTGTGGGGAAATTGTGTTTGTTTTAAAACTTTTTCAATAAAAAAAAAAAGTTTACAGCTAGTTTCAATCAAGGAACATTTTTAGACATCATTAACACTGAAACATTAGCCAGGGCCCAGGCCTGAATATGAAATAGAAAAGGCATTGGTTGCGGTTTGTTGGAAGTTGAATGGAATAATGCCCTCTTATTGGTTTTATTAAACCTCTCAAATGCTTTCAATACCATTGACAACAGCATTTCTGTGGGGATCTGGATGGGATGCAGTGTAGTAGGCTGGATCTCCAGGAGTTCCTGAGGATTAAGAGGCAACTCAGTTCAGATAATTTGTGTGAAAGAAAGAGGGTGAAGACAGCCCCTCCTTAATAGTTCTTCAGTTTGGCAAGATTCTGTCTATAGGTGTGAAGACGATAAAGAATTCAGCTTGAAAGAATCACTTCATAATAGAATAACAGAGCTGGAAGAGGCCTTGGAGATCTTCTAATCCAACACCCTACTCAAGTAGGAGACCCTATATCTGTGATTGCAAACCTATGGCATATGTGCCACAGCTGTCGCGCAGAGCCCTCTCTTGTGGGCACGTGAGCCATCGCCCAAAATAGCTTTACCACACATGTGTGTATGTGTGCCTCCCGCCGGAAGGCTGATTTTGGGGCTGCACAGGGGTCAGGGCACATGTGGGAGATGCACGTGCATGAGAGGGCAGGGGGTTGCATGCACATGTGTGAGGTGGGGGGCATGGGGGGTTCCCCCCCCACAGTCCATTTTTGGGCCCAGGAGGCTGCAGGAAGGCCTACTAGGCCCAAAACGGGGGGCGGGCGCACTTTCAGCACACAATGAGAAAAAGGTTAGCCATCACTGTCCTATATCATTTCAGGCAAATAGTTGTCCAATCTCTTCTTAAACACCTTCAGTGATGGAGGACCCACAACTTCTGGAGGCAAGTCGTTCCACTGATTAATAATTCTAATTATCAGGAAATTTCTCCTTAGCTCTGGGTTGGTTCTCTCATTGTTTTTCTTGGTTTGGGGGCCTGACCCTAGCCAAGGCAGAGTTATTGTATATTTATCAAGCTTCATAGTCGGCCCCAATTTGTCTCTTGAGGGAGAAAGATACCATCCCGAAGGAGTAAATCCGTGACTTTCATGACCACTTAGAAACGGCAAGTTTTCCAACCACTTGTTGGAAACAGTGGCCCAGTCACTGGGCAGGCATTTTATTTATTTATTTGAACAATTTGTACAGTTACTCATTTTCACATCAAAACACAAAGAATTAGAACCCAAACCAGGAGGCACAAAATAGCACTTGCTGATGATACTTTATGTAGCAATGACCTTTGGAAAGGAAGATCCACACCCAGGGGAACAGTCCGATAAGAATCAACTTAGCCCATAGAAAGAATGTGGGCCTGGCAAAGGTCTCAGAAGGGACCCTCCCTTGTTCCCTGGAAAATAAAAGTTTGTGTGTGTGTGTGTGTGTGTGTGTGTTTGTTTGTTTGTGTGTGTGTGTGTGTGTGTGTGTGTAGGGGTGGGGGAATATCAGACTTGCAAGATTTTGTTAATATATAGAATAGAATAGAATAGAATAGAATAGAATAGAATAGAATAGAATAGAATAGAATTATTTATTGGCCAAGTGTGATTGGACACACAAGGAATTTGTCGGTGCATAAGCTCTCGATGTACATAAAAGACAAGATGCATTCGTCAAGAATCATAAGGTACAACACTTAATGATAGTCATAGGGTACAACTAAGCAATACATTCACATTACGAAAAAGTCAATATAAATCTTAAGAATACCAGCAACAAGGTTACAGTTATACAGTCATAAGTGGGAGGAGATGGGTGATGAGAACGATGAGAAGATTAATAGTAATGCAGACTTAGTGAATAGTTTGACCGTGTTGAGGGAATTATTTGTTTAGCAGAGTGATGGCATTCGGGACAAAACTGTTCTTGTGTCTAATCTTTACAATAAAATAGAATTCGTTCATTTGTGTGTGTCTTCCTGTGTGGACTACCTCACAAGACTGATAGTCAGATCTAAAAATGCTCCATTTTCAATCCATATTGACCAAAACAAATCCATCCAGAGATCAGGTTCAACTTCCTGGCTCACGTGCTGGAGGGAACATCCAGAACTTCATTGCCTAGCAAAAGGCCAGATGGTCTGGCCGTGTGGCTGTCTCGGGGGATGCTGTTTCCACAGGTGGTTGTTGCAAATAGGATGTTGTTACCTGCCAAAAGCGTATTACACCTGTGTTACAGATTCCGTATTAGTTGGCAGTAGATTTTGAAGTACAATTCAAAGTGTTGACTTTGGCCATAAACCCTAGATAGCTCAGGACTGCTGTCTCCAAATAGAATCTAAATCTAGGAATGTATAGGTCCGGTGTCTCTGACCATAATCTAAACTAGCAGATTTGTCCAATGAGAAATTATTCTTTGTACTCATGAAAGAAGGTGGGCTGGGCCAGAGGGGTTGCTTTTCTATTGTATCCCCAGGATTAAGGAACAGTCCCCATACCCCTCCCCTTTTAGGGGTGGGCTTCAAAAATTTTAGCAAATGGTTCTCTGCCCGGTTGTTGGGTGGGCGTGGCCATGGTGGGTGTGGCCTAGTCAATCTCCTGCACCGTGAGGGGGCCGTTTTTGCCCTCCCCAGGCTCCGCAGGCCCTCTGGAGGCCGGAACTTCCCAAATTTCCGGTAGGCCTGTTTTTCGCCCTCCCTAAGCCTCCATGCGTGCCCTGCACTTACCTACATCCAAAATGGGCCGCGTGGGGACTCCTGGGAGGGGCGGGAAATGGTGGACGGGGCCAGCCAGGAGTGGGATTTGGGGGTTCTCCAAACTGCACAGAATCTTAGCTCGAGGTTCTCCCGAACATCTGCAAGAGGGGTGGGTTCTAAATTTTTTTACTACCGGTTCTGTGGGCATGGCTTATTTTGTGGGCGTGGCTTGGTTGGGGTAATGTGACTGGGTAAGCGTGGCCAACTTTTTTTTCTTTTACTTTTAAAAGCATTTTTTCTACAACCTTAAGTGGTTGCAGAAAAAAATGCTTTTAGAAGGCTCTGACTATCAGGCAACTCAGCTGGGATCGCCAGAGGCTTTTTTTTTTCCTACAACCTCTTCGGCCAAAGAGGTTGTAGAAAAAATGCTTTTAAAAGCCTCTGATGATCCCAGCTGAGCCGCACGATCATTAGAGGCTTTTTTTTTTAACTTTTAAAAGCATTTTTTCAGCTGAAGAGGTTGTAGAAAAAATGCTTTTAAAAGTAAAAAAAAAAAAAAGCCTCAGAGGTGGGCGGGGTAAGTGACCGGCAACCGGGCCGGGGATCAGTTCGGGGGCGTGGCCAGCCAATGTTATTACCGGTTCTCCGAACTACTACAAATTTTTTGAACCGGGAGCAACCCACCACTGATCTGTGAATTCCCAGCAGCCCACCCCTGCCTGCCCCGTTTAAAATTAATCCTTGCACATTGGTAGAGCAGTGTTTCTCAGCAATGGCAGTTTCAATCTGTGTTGAGCTTCAACCACCCAGAATTCCCTAGCCAATCTTGTTCTCCAGGGAATTCTGGGAGTTGAAGTCTAAACGTCTTCACTTTGCCAAGGTTGAGAAAGGCTTCATGAGAGCATTCCAGAAGTTAATTAAGACTGAATTTTTCTGGGGAGAGTTGGTAGTAAGTATTAAGTTGCCATCTTTTATTTATGACTTATGATTTGTTTATTCAATGTTTGTTTATTCAGTGTTGGCTCTTATTGCTATTAATTATGTAGGGCTTTTTAAAATGATTTTATATTGGTTTAATTTATTTTGGTTATAATTTATATTGCTGTAATTAGGTTACACCATGCATTTTTAGTTTTGTTACGATTTTTACCATGGATATTTTAGTTATTATTTTTTATTATAACTTGTTGGGAATCCCTATAGATTTGGCAATGCATCACTAAAAGGAATAAGAGACAAATATACAAGTTACAGATGGACTTAAAGCTGGTTTGAATTCCATTCCCAAACCTGTTAAATGAAATATTGCTCATTAGAGGCCTAACCTGGAAGTATTATATCATAATGATATTTTTGGCTGTGAGTTACCCTCTGCTCTAGGTTTTTTTTTCCTCCAATTTAGCCAGGTGGCTGCAGATTCAAGTATGCAATGCAGCTAAGTATTCAGCTGCTTGCTTGCATGGTGACTGGAAATCTTGAGGTTAGAAGTCTCGATACTATATGTCTGGAGAGCACTGAGGTACAGATAATCCTCCACTTACAACCGGTTGCTTAGCAACCATTCAAAGTTACGATGGACTCCCCCAAAACTATTTACTACTGTGTTTCAAAGATATGGTTGCTGCAGTATCCCCACACTCATGCATCCTTATAACCGACCGCAGGAATGCTGCAACATCACCCCTTTCCCTCCCTCACACACACACGTGTCCCGCTGGGTCCCTGCATGCTTTGGACCTGTTTCCCACCCACGGTGCCATCCCCCTCTCCCCCTCTCCCCAGCACCCCTGTCACCCATCACACACTTAACCTTTTGAACATCTCTGAAACTCCAGAATGCTTATTAGGAAAGGAGGGCAGGCCATTCTGTCCCTTGGCATCCCTGGCCCATGTGGCTGCATCCCAGAAGCGGGCGCCATTTTTAGAGCAGTAGCAAGGCATTGTGGCCAGTCCCAAAATGGCAGTTGCTTCCTGGACACAGTCATGTGGCCTAGCAATGGCCCAGACTGCTTTCCTTCTCTAACACCATCAGAGGAAGAAGCTTCCCTCCATGTTTCAACATTTGGGCATAAGCAAATGCTGTCTATCCTCATTTGTTTGTTTGATTGATTGATTTCCATAGCTGTCCAACACAACTCTGGGCCGCCTACAATTCATTATAAAACAGTTTAATTAGAACTCCAGAAAAAACAATTACTACCAACCTGCCTTCCATTGAGGACCTGTATACTGCATGAGTCAAAAAGAGGGCTGCACAAATATTTACAGACCTCTCGCATCCTGGACATAAACTGTTTCAACTCCTACCCTCAAAACGATGCTATAGAGCACTGCACACCAGAACACACTAGAATACACAAGGACAGTTTTTCCAGAATGCCATCACTCTGCTAAACAAATAATTCCCTCAACACTGTCAAACTATTTACTAAGTCTGCACTACTATTAATCTTCTCATCGTTCCCACCACCCATCTCCTCCCACTTATGACTGTATGACTGTAACCTTGTTGCTGGTATCCTTACGATTTATATTGACTGTTTTCTAATATGATTTGATTGCTTATTTGTTCTCTATGACTATCATTAAGTGTTGTAGTTTATGATTCTTGACGAATGTATCTTTTCTTTTATGTACACTGAGAGCATATGCACCAAAGACAAATTCCTTGTGTGTCTAATCACACTTGGCAAATAAAAAAAAATTCTATTCTATTCTATTCTATTCTATTCTATTCTATTCTATTCTATTCTATACAATTAAAAAAAACATCCTCAAAGTAAATGAGTATTAACAGCAGCAGTGATGATTAATCAATTAATAGTGAAGCCAAGCAATGGGTCTGTTAACACATTCTGAGCCCCAGGCCCAGATACAGAGCCAGCCTTTTAAAGTTTTGCACAAAATCAACAGGATTGGGGCTCTTCTAATCTCTGAGGGGAGTCTATTCCATAAGGCAGGGGCTACAGCAAAAAGGGGGTTTATGCTGTCTGTTTCTTCTTCTTGTGGCAATTTTAGAACCTGACACTTAAAATTAAAGTGTCGGTTTCTAAAATCGCCATAAGAAGAAGAAAGAAACAGACAGTATAAACCCCCTTTTATTTAATCTCAACAATGGCAGCTCCAAGCTGTGAGCTTCAACACCCAGAATTCCCTAGCCAATAAGTATAATATCCATGATAAAAAAAATCACAACAAAATTAAAAATGCATGGTATAACCTAATTACAGCAATATAAATTGCAACCAAACCATATAATGTTGAGGGACCTGATTATCCTCTCATCAGACACTGGATCAAATTGTGACTAGCTGCCATTTGAGAGCTTATACCAGAGGAAAAGCAGTGTTTAATTGGATAAATGGCCTAGATATTAATATATAGAACACTGTAATCTATAATCACTGGTTAGAATTCAGTACTGCAGGCTGCTTCCACTGACTACCAGCAGTTCGGCAGTTCGATTCTCACCGGCTCAAGGTTGACTCAGCTTTCCATCTTTCCAAGGTCGGTAAAACAAGGTCCCAGATTGTTGGGGGCAATAGGCTGACCGCTTAGAGAGGGCTATAAAAGTACCGTAAAGCAGTATAGAAGTCTAAGTTCTATTGCTGTTGCCATTGCTATCACATATATAACTTCTTGAATGCCTCATACCTTACAAAACAGACTACACATTTCCATCGTATGTGTACCACCATATTGTGCACTCCTTTGATATATTTTGATTACTGCTATCCACATACTCTGACTGTGCCAACCCCCAGTTCACGGCCGTTCGAAACCAAGCCGCAAAGTGGCGGGCAAGTGTATGCGTGTGTGCACATGCGTGTGCAAAGCTGCATTTTGAAACTGCACGCACGCATGAAACCATCTCCTCTCCCCCTGCTGAGCTGGAAAGGTTGGAGACGGCTGCTTATGCCATACACTAAATAAATAAATAAATCCTCTTCTACGTGAAGGTCCCCAGGTGCTCAGGAAGACTAAACTGAGGTGCAGGAGAATGGATTCAAATCATAAAGGACCAAAAAAAAAATGTGGGTTGAAAAAGATATTGAGCTAAAAACTGGGGTGTATCTCTGTACAGTAGGTCAGTTTCAAGTCGCATGCTGAGTTAATGCATGGAGCATTCTATTTTAAGTGCACTGATTTAAATTGCACGAGTGAGTTAATTTTAAATGTTAATTAATGCAGGGTTTAAAAGGTGGTACATACATTTGTTCTCTTCAGTTTTTATATTGGATTGAGCTATAGTTTGTGCTTTGGGAGGGGCAGAAGGGAACCTCCCTTTTTAATATCCCTTTATGTGTATGATATGTTGTAATGTATATGCAAGCACACAAACATATACTGCTCAAAAAAATAAAGGGAACACAAGCAGAAGACATACGAGATCTTAAATACTTTGTTCTTTACATACAGTAGTTTATACATTGCTCAAACAACTAAAGGGAACACAAAACTACTGTATGTAACGAACAAAGTATTTAATAAGGCTATTTCATTCATTCAGATCTCAGATGTCTTCTGCTTGTGTTCCCTTTATTTTTTTCAGCAGTGTACATTTTGACCGGGGGGCGAGGGGGTTTCCAGTATGAGGAGATGGATGGTTTCTAAATGATAGGTAGGTAGGTAGGTAGGTAGGTAGACAGATAGACCGATCGACAGATAGACAGAGAGAGACAGAGACAGAGAGACAGAAACAGAAAGAGAAAGATAGAAAGAGAAAGAGACAGACAATAGAACTACGGAAAAATTTCCTGACAGTTAGAACAATTAATCAGTGGAATGACTTGTCTCCAGATGTTATGGATGCTCCAACACTGGAGGTTTTAAAGAAGAGATTGGACAGGCATTTAAGCAGGGGGTTGGACTAGAAAACCTCTATGGTCCCTTCCAACTCTGTTATTCTGTTATGGGCAAGATTAGATTGTGAACTCGATGGATGGGATGTTTAAAGGAGGAAAGAGACAAATGCTGAACCCCAAAATTCTGGACAGTTTCTGTCTAGTCTCTAAGCTTCCCTTTTTAGGGAGTTTCCTGTTTGAGCTTCTGCTTCAGAGAAGAGGATGGATTATCGGGATCCATTTCTGTAGGGTTTCAGGTTGGGTTACCCTATGGAGACAGCTGTTGGGTTTATTACCTCCATGGAAGAAGAGAGCAATTCTCTGTCCTGTTCCTGGAATTCTGGCAAAAGCTCTTCTCCAATAGTTTGGGAATCACCCATGAAATGTAAAAGACCTCTCCAGTGACAGGGACCATCTCTTCTTTTGACCCTCCTAGTTACTTGCTACCAGCTCTTTCTTCTCCAGGGCTGCTATTTTTTTGGCGTTCTTGATGTTTTAGAGCAGGATTTAACAGGCCCACAATGGCTCAGCAGTTAAAGACACTGAGCTTGTCAGCTGAAAAGCTGACAGCCCAGGTTCGAGACCCTAGCACCACACGATGGGGGTGAGCTCCTGTTCCTGCCTCAGTTCCTACGCATCTAGCAGTTCAAAAGCATGCAAAATAAAAATAGGTTAATAGGTAAGGTAACAGCAGGAATTAATTCAGTGGCAAGGTAACAGCGTTTCGTGTGACTCTGCCAGGGTTGAAATCCAGCAGGTTCTGACAGGTTCTGGAGAACCGGTAGTGGAAATTTTGAGTAGTTCGGAGAACCAGCAAATGCCACCTCTGGCTGGCCCCAGAGTGGGGTGGGTATGGAGATTTTGCAATATCCTTCCCCCAGGAGTGGGGAGGGAATGGGGATTTTGCAGTATCCTTCCCCTGGAGTGGGGTGGGAATGGAGATTTTGCCCTGCCCTGCCATGCCCACTAAGCCATGCCACTCCCACCAAGCCACGCCCACAGAACCAGTAGTAAAAAAAATTGGATTTCACCACTGGACTCTGCGTATAGCCATGCTGGCCACATGACCACGGAAAATCTCTTCGGACAAGGCTGACTCCTTCAGCTAAGAAATGGAAATAAGCACTGCGCCCTAAAATCAGACATAACCAGACAGGGAAACCTTTACCTTTACATGTCATTGAGTCCAATGTTAAATGTCTTTCCTGTTTCCGTTGCTAAACAGCGTGATCATCAAAATACCGCAGGATCAATAACATGTCTCCCAAATAACTCAAGCATGCCTTTTTCTGTGTTTCAGAATATTTACAATCCTCTTTCAATCCGTTCTAATCTGCTAAATGGTTCAAGGAAAATTGGGCCCCTAAACCTTCCCCTCTTTGCATCTGATAAGCTGGAGAATTCAATCTTTGTCTGTCTCACGCCTGATGTCCTAAAGTCACGAGAGAGCACCCATAACACTTGGGAGTTTTAAAAGCCTGAATGGTAGATTTACCCTGAGTGTATATGGATCAAAAGGCTAACTCTGGGGACTCTTTTGTTTCAGTGCACATAATTTTTCAATTTTTTATTATCTCTCATTTGCAGAGACCGAAGTTTATTCTCTCAGAGCTTACTTTTCTGCCATGATAGCATTTCATGCTTCTGTAGAACATGAGTAGTGTGTTTTATTATCCTCTTCCTAAGCAATTCCTCAAAGGTTTACAGAGCCTCTCTGCCCACCTTCTCCTCCTGTTCCTCTGAGTGAAAGCAGGTTCTGACCTAGGCTTCCTCAAAAAGCACGAAGCAGAATCCTGGTCCCGACAAAACCCCTTTTATTAAACAAATGTGAATTCCTCTCATTCACATTCAGCATGGGCCTGGCAAACAGTCTTTCAAAGGTGAATTTATGACCACAGACCTTATCTAGCTTGGAAAGCTGCCATGTAAATTTATTTATTTATTTATTTATTTATTTATTTATTTATTTATTTATTTATTTATTTATTTATTTATTTATTTATTTATTTATTTATTTATTTAAATTTGTATATCGCCCTTCTCCAGCAGGACTCAGGGCGGTGAACAGCCAGAATAAAACAGAACATACAACATTTAAAAACAGTTTAAAAAATAATTAAATATTTTTGGCCACAATTTAAAACAACCCACTTAAAATCAATTCAATTTAACTGAAACAGTGGGATCAAGCCAGCCCGGCTAGGTGAAATAAATAAGTTTTCAGGGCCCGACGAAAAGTCTGGAGGTCTGGCATTGTGCGTATCTCTGGGGGGAGGTTGTTCCAGAGGGCGGGCGCCGCCACAGAGAAGGCTCTCCCCCTGGGGGTCGCCAGCCGACATTGTCTGGTGGACGGCACCCTGAGGAAGCCCTCTCTGTGCGAGCGTACTGGTCGGTGGGAGGCTATTGGTGGCAGAAGGCGGTCTCATATATACCCCGGCCCTAAGCCATGGAGCGCTTTAAAGGTGGTCACCAACACCTTGAAGCGCACCCGGAAGATCACCGGGAGCCAGTGCAGCTCGCGCAGGAAAGGTGTCACATGGGAGCGCCCCGTCGCTCCCATAATCCTCCATGCGGCCGCATTCTGGACCAGCTGGAGCCTCCGGGTGCACCCCAGGGGGAGCCTCATGTAGAGATTGCATTTGGAAATATTTTCCAAATGCAAGGAAAGACTTGGCACAGAGTCTCTGAGATTCACAGACAGATCTTCACACTCCTGAACTGAACAACCGAACGAACGAATTGTTTTCTGCAAAAGCCCACTCCCCTTTCGCTCCTCTTTTATTTCCTATGGGAAGGGCCATTCATTGTCCACCTGTGGCTTTACTCCCAAGTTGACCCTGATTTCTTATCTGTTCTTTTCGTCTGGCAGCTCTGCGTATGCGCACACTGGGAACAGGCTCCAGCTGTTCCTCTGCCTCACTGCTGTCTAGCTCTGAGGCAGCTGATAACTGCCAGATGGCCTTGGCTCCCTCTCTGCCTCCAACACAGAGCCCTCATCCGAGCCTTCCCCAGCCTCCAGGACTGGCCCATATTCCTCCCCAACCTCCTCATTGTCCAAATCTGCTGCCAGCTCTGCTGGCCTCTGTCGGGCTTCAACACAGTCTCTCTGCTTCCACCAGGAGATAAACCTTTGGAGCGACAGGTTCTACGGTTCTTTGTATATCAACTGTGAATTTTTGTATTTTGTAGCTCTTGTTCTCGTGCTTCAGAGTTAGCAGCTGTAGTAAAGGATTTTCCTTGCCTTAACAGAAGACAAAGTTAAACATTTTTTCCTCAAGGTCACATCTGGCTTTCATCTTGGTCAGGATATTACTTTTTCTGCTCTTCCCCCCTCCCCCTTTTAACTTTACTTTTGAAATCAGTTTTGCTGACCCTTCATGTCTAGCCCAAATTAGTTTTTAATAAGTTAGTATATTGACATTTTGTAAATAATAATTTATTTGAATCTTATCACATGATCGGTTTGTCAGCCTTGGAAGCCATATAGGCCGGAAGCTTCAATGCTGCCATCTCCTCATGTGTGGGAAAATAGGAGAGGGGAGTTAGGAGAGGGGAGTTAGTAGACATAATAACAGTTTTTCGTATCGGTCAAGGTCAGGGCGGTCCAGCATCTGGAGGAGGAGTGGTCAGGGGCTGGGCTGAGGCAAAACTGATGATGATTGAAGCATGTGACCAAAAGGGGAGAAAGGGGTTGGTTTTGGGAGCTTTGTATTAGTGTGTTGTGGCTCCGTCCTCCGAGCCTATCTTATCGGAGGAAGAAGGCTCCGAACATGAAAGAGAGGAGACGGCCAGGCCTCCCTCTCAAGGACCCTCCTCTCTGGCAATGCCTCAGGTGTCTCCCGAAGGAGACGAGATTGGCCAGGAGCCAGGTGTTTCCGAGCCGTCGGATAGTGACGAAGAAACATTGTGGTTGGATCCACGCCAGCGTCGGAGAGACAAGCTTGCGCAGCAGAAAGGAGGCGTGCCAGAGATTAAGCTGAGTCACTGGACCACACCCCACAGGCTATAAAAGGGAGTGTGGTGGCCATTCGGACTCTGTGACGGACAAAGCTAATCTCTGGAGAGACACTTTGCACCTTCGGACAGAACACCTATTTGCTGTGGATTTAATTACAAACTGGACTATTCAAACTGTGTGTATTTTTGTCTGTGTTATCAGAGTAAAAGTTCTTGGCAGGCAGCCACGGAGTTGCTGCCAAGTTCCTTATCACTGATGTTGAGTGTTTAAAGAGTTTATTTAACCTTCGGCTGGCTGGTTGGGTATGTGCATGGTATGGGGACAGAACATAGTGAAGGAAAGCCCGGGTTTTGCAGATTCGGAATTTCCTTTTTCCAGTCATCTGCAAAATGGCTATTTGAACTCAACATTCAATTTTTAATAGGTTTTATCATCAGAGCTAGGTTAGGTTCGCTTTTGGAAAGGTTTTTTCTTCGTTATTGAATGTCTTTCCCACCGTTTGTAAGTTTAGCTTACTAGTCACTCGTTTTGGACCATGAAAAAGATCTAGTTGCTTACTTGCAGCTGTGCTTCTTCAAGCCAACATCTGTACCTTTGCAGGGCCTACCGTTTATGGAAGTCTTTCTCAACCATGGCAACTTGAAGATGTGTAGATTTCAATTCCCATAACTCCCCAACTATGCTGGAGTTGAAGTCTATACATTTTCAAGTTGCCATGGTTGAGAAACACTGGTCTGTGGCTATCCAGGAATCAATGCATCCTGGGTATGCGAGGTAGTTTTTGTAGAAATTGAGGTACAATAAGAGCAGCACAGTCATAAGTATGAAAAAACAATCATGGGTCACTTTTTTCAGTGCTGTTGTAACTTTGATTGGTCACTAAACAAACTGTTGTAAGTCGAGGACTACCTGTAGTTAGAGATAAGACTGGCTTGCTGTCAGGGTTCCGACAGATGCCCTAATTAAATCATGAGCCTCGAGCCAAGCTTCAAAAGGTTCCCAAGTGAAACCAGCTCTGACCCCCATATAATTTATGCCCCAATCATAACCCTGTTTCCCCGCTCCTCCCAGGGTGTGTCATCAATCACATTCCCGTAGCAATTTCCCGGGTTGTAGAGATCACTCCCCTCCAACCCGCTGTGGATAACCCTGGGATACAGCCTTGAGAGAGATAAGTCTGAAATGTGCACCGACTGACGTGCTGTTTCGTTGGTTTCCCATCCCTTTTGCCTATGGCAACTCGAGAGCAGGCCAGGGATGCTTTGCGAGTTGACATAAACTTTCTTTCTAGCGAGAGACACCACCAGTTTTCTTCAGGTACTGTAGCAGAATGTAGTCTGGATTCCCAGGTGGGAGGGGCTGTGTTCCAGAGGACCAAGAGAATTTGAGATAGTTTGGCTGGGAAGAAAAGAATCAAGATGGCTTCTCCCTAGAAGTTCTCAGAGTTTATCTTTAGTGACGCACGTAATTGCTTCAGTTTGCCAAGATTTCTGTCTGTAAGTGAGGTACAATAAAGGAAGTTGCTTTGAAGTAACTCAGCACGTCTTTCTTGATTTTGGAGCTTGACAGGTACTCCTTCTCTCGGGATATTTTTTTTTTTTTCTGAAATGTGTACAGAATGGCTAATTGTTTCACACTTACTGATTGATTTTTGTTCTTTAAATGTTTGCCATACAAAGCAGGGTGTTGTCGTGTCGAGGTTGCAAGTGGTCTATATCCCAGCTGGCATATCTCATCAATCATCTTCTTGGTGAAATAGCTGAAGTAATTGGGGAGGGGACTTTGCCACTTTTCTCCAGACTTTTTCAAATTGCAGTCAATTGCATCAAGGACAAAAGTATGGAAATGCCGCAGTTAAAAGTGAAAAAAGTGGTTTTTAAGAACAAATAACTTGTTTGGCAGCCTTTAACAATTCGGGTAATAATGGTGGATGCTTTTGTAATTGACCATTACTGGTTTATTAGATGGAGTGGGCAACCATGGCCCTTTTATGACTTGTGGACTTCAACTCCCAGAATTCCTGAGTCAGCCATTCCTGGCTGACTCAGGAATTCTGGGAGTTGAAGTCCACAAGTCATAAAAGGGCCATAGTTCCTCATCCTTGTAGTAGATCCTTACAAAAGAGGCTGGTACAATTTAATGGAAACAGAATTCTGTTGAGAGTGTTCTTTCAAGTTGCAAGCTTTGTTGTTCATAGATAGTATGAACAGATATATTTGAGAAGTGTTTGAGAAATATAAAGCTTTTTCCAGAAGTGGCCCTATGATCCTTTCAGAGTGAATTAGCCTGCAGTGACTATATATTTGTCCAGGTCAATATTTTCTTCCCTGTTTATTGGCTATGCTTGATTTGAAGTGAAAATGTGCTTGATGAAAGCAGAGCAGTTGGACAAGAAAGTGTGAAAACGGCCCATAGTGTTTTTAGGTAGGTTATATCAACATGTTCTGACCTAGGCTTCCTGATATAGTAAAAAACACACAATTAGTCTCAAAAACCCCTCTTTTTTTCTTTTAACGGCTGTGAATTCCTTTCATTCACAGCACATGCTGAATCACCAAGAGTTTATAAATAGTCCAACAGAAGTCTGCCACAGTCCTTCGGATAAGGCTGGTAAACACCCACCTTTATCTTCTTTGACACACTGCCAAAGACCTAATTGGCAATTATCTTGGCAAGGCCACACGGAAACACAGTGTCAAAAACAGAGCTTCAAAGTACAAACCGACACCATCCACAACGTTGCTTCCTGCAAAGGTCCACATGCCTTTGCTCTTCCTTTATGTCTTATGGGAAGGGCCAATCATCTCCAAGCCTTACTCCCGAGTTGTCCCTTTTGTTTTAACTGTTCTTGCCTTCTGGCAGCTCTGCACATGCGCACACTAGGAACAGGCTCCCCTCGTTCCTCTGATGTCCGACTCTGGAGGCTCCAGAGTCCACACATAACTCCCAGATAGCCCTGGCCCCATCTCTGCCTCCAATGCAGAGCCCTCATCCGAGCCTTCCCCAGACTCCAGGACTGGTCCATGTTCCTCCCCAGCCTCCTCACTGTCCAACTCTGCTGCCAGCTCCGCAGGCTTCTGGCGGACCACAACATTTCTCTTTGGCATACACTTTTAGTTGGTTGATACAAATAGTCCTCAACTTACCAACCGTAATTGAGTCCACAATTACGGTTGTAAGTTGTAGCGGTAATTAAGCGGGTCATCTAAAGGTCAACCACAAGAAATTTTATGACCTTTTTACAGCAGTCATTAAGCGAACCCCCCCAATCATTAAAAGCGAACCCATAGTTCAATATGGGCAATTTTTTTTTTTGGTGGAAACCAGAAATAATCACCAGTTTTCGGCAAAAAATGTTATATTTTGTGTTCACATGATTGTGGGTGCTGCAAAGAGTTGTCAGTAAAGTGAGGACCAGGTGCCGAGCACCCAAAATGCAGTCACATCATCCTGAGTGGGGTGGCCACCGAAACTTCAAATTTGGATTATAGGTACTTTTTTCAGGGTCTGTTACTTGAACAGTTGCTAAGCAACAGTCATAAGTCATAAACAACCTGTATATTTAGCAGAGAAAAAGGTTGACTGTCTGGACATCGTGACAGCTATACAGCAAAGCACAGAATCTTCAATACAGTTTGAAGTGAGATTCAATATATCTAAGAGAAAATGTATTTTTAGTACTACATGCGGTAGTGCTGTAACTACAGGTTCTTCTCTTAAAAACGTGCAAAGCCAAAAGGCCTCAGAAAACAATCTCAGTTTTAAAACGTAGCTTAATGACCAATTCTCGAATACAGCTCATCTGTTTGGAACCCGCACTCCATATCGGACATTAATACAATTGAGCGCGTCCAGAAATATTTCACAAGAAGAGTCCTCCACTCTTCTGCTTGTAACAAAATATCCTATGCCACCAGACTTGAAATTCTGGGTTTAGAAAATTTAGAACTACGCCGCCTTCGGTATGACCTAAGCATAGCTCATAAAATCATCTCTACCTCAATGACTACTTCAGCTTCAACCACAACAATACAGGAGTACACAACAGATACAAACTTAAAGTGAACCGCTCCAAACTCGATTGCAGAAAATATGACTTTGGTAACAGAGTTGTTAATGCCTGGAATGCATTCCCAGACTCTATGGTCTCATCCCCAAACCCCCAAAACTTTAACCTAAAACTGTCTTACTGTTGACCTCACTCCATTCCTAAGAGGTCTGTAAGGGGCGTGCATAAGAGCACCAGCGTGCCTACTGTCCCTGTCCTAATGTTCCCTTTAATTGTATTCATTTTATGTATTCAATTCATGCTTATACTTATATATATTATCCAATACGTATTCGATAAAATAAAATAAATAAAATAAATAAAATCCCCGGTTATTAAATAAAATGCATGTTCTCCTTCGAACGGATGTCCACAATGTTCGTTTGAACAGGAATTAATAAAATACAAATGGGAATGAGCCACAAAGCAAGGTTTTAGGAAACCTCTGAAGCAGTGGTGGGTTCCTCCCGGTTCGGTCCGGTTTGGCCGAGCCGGTAGTGGTGACGATATGACGTCACCGAACCAGTTCTCCCCCCCGCCCTCCCACGTTATTCTTACCTTTTATTTGGTCCCACCCCCAATCTATTGCTGCCTCCTGAGTCCCAGCTGATGACTAGAGGGGAAAAAACTGTTTAAACTCTTGCCGGGGGGCTTCAAAGGGCCGCCCTACAGCTGATCAGTGTTAAAAGCAAACAAATGAGTCGGGTCGTAAGTGCGAGGATTGGTCGTAAGTGTGAGGACCTTCCAGAAATGACTCTGACCAGCTAGCCATGCCCACCTAGTCACATGACCTCCAAGCCACACCCACAAACTAAGCCACGCCCACAGAACCGGTAGTAAAAAAAATTTAGAACCCACCCCTGCTCTGAAGTAAGGATGATACAAAGCTGCTATTCTAATAATCAAGCCAGCATGTTTTGTTATGGCAAGTTTGCACGTGGCTAGTATCAGCGATGTATTTACAGTCCTGCGGTCTCGTAAAAAGTGATGTTCTGGGAGGCACAGTTTTAGTCTGCTCCATGTCAAGGAAAAAAAAAAAAAGTCCCATGAAAGTCATTCTCTGAGTAAATAAATGGAGACTTGAATGCAAACCCGGGTTTTTTGCCTTGAGGCCCCTGGCTTTAGCACTTCGGTTTCTCTTTTAACATGGATATTTGTGAAAAGCCATGCCTCTGTAAAATGCTGAAATCTATTCTAGTGATCGTTTTTCTCAGTTAAATACCCTGAAAAAGGTGGGGGGAGTGTGATTGAGAGATATTTTGAGTTTAAATGAATCTAGTTTGTCCCTTACATTTACACTTTGGTTCTAACAAAAATTGTATATAGAAGCCAATTTTTATTAGAATCAGATTATAAATGTAAGGGACAAACTGTGTCTGTGTATATATACATACACATACATACATACATACATACATACATACATACATACATACAGTGGTGGGATTCAAATAATTTAACAACCGGTTCTATGCCCTAATGACCAGCTGGGTAGGCGTGGCTCGGTGGTCCTGTGACCGTGTGGGTGTGGCCAACTCAATGCCACTCACGTTGATGGGCGCTTCACCTTAGCTGTTACAATGTAATAAGGGTTAACCAGAGAGGCAGTTTCTGTAAGCAGGGCAATAAAGATTAGGCTAGAAACAACACCAGATTGTTTCCTTTCTGCCTTCCTTACAGGATTAGTCATGTAAAGTGGAAAAAAACAAAATAAGATTTCTTCCAACAACCAGTTCTCCGAACTGCTTAGAAAGTTAACAACCGGTTCTCCTGAATAGGTGCGAATTGGCTGAATCCCACCACTGCAAACATACATACATACATGTAATCCTTGATTTATGAACACAATTGAGCCCAAAATTTATGTTGCTAAGTGAGAGAGTTGTTAAGTGAGTTTTGCCCCATTTTACTACTTTTTTTGCCACAGTTGTTAAGTGAATCTCTGCAGTTGTTAAATTAGCAAAACAGTTGCTAAGTGAGTCTGGCTTCCTTAGTGACTTTGCTTGTCAGAAGGTCGCAAAAGGTGACCACATGACCCTTGGACATTGCAACCTTCGTAAATTTCTGTCAGTTGCCAAGCCTCTGGATTTTGATCAGATGACTATGGGGATACTGCAATGGTCACAAGTGTGAAAAACGGTTGTAAGTCACTTTTTCAGTGCTGTTGTAACTTTGAATGGTCACTAAATGAACTATTGTAAATCGAGGATAACCTGCACATACATACACAGACAGATATTTTTATTTATTAGGCCAACTGAAGGTTGCACAATGATTGCACGATTATGAGGTAATACAAATTCAAAACAGATTAAAATTGTTCAGAATGAAGACAGAAAAGTATTGCCCCATTATGGATTTTGATTTTTTGCGGGTTTTGTTCAAGGGTGAAATCCAGCAGGTTCTGACAGGTTCTGGAGAACTGGTAGCGGAAATTTTGAGCAGTTCGGAGAACCGGTAGTGGAAATTTTGAATAGTTTGGAGAACCGGCAAATACCACCTCTGGCTGGCCCCAGAGTGGGGTGGGAATGGAGATTTTGCAATATCCTTCCCTTAAGAGTGGGGATGGAATGGGGATTTTGCAGTATCTTTCCTCTGCCATGCCCCCAAGCCATGCCCCCAAGCCACACCACGCTCACCAAGCCACACCCACACAACCGGTAGTAAAAAGATTTGAATTTCACCACTGGGTTTGTTTCTTCTTTTTGACTACTATGGACGTCCTTTCCCTTTCCTTTGATATGTCGGGGTTTTTTGGGAATTGTTTTCTAGGCCTTGAATCTCAGTTAATCTAAGTTAAAAAGCAATTTGAACACCAAAGCAGTCCAGGGCTTTATGTTCCAAAGGGCTGTCTACTCCTAAATTACTCTTTCTGTTAGTTAAGATCACTTTAAGAGGACTTTTAAGTTCAAGGCTTTGGTTGTTGGAGCACAGATTTTTCCTTCCGTGGCATCAAGGATGTGGAATTCATATTAAGTCCATCCCATTTTTTTTCTCCCCATATCCTTTGATTCTCTTGATGCTGTGCTTCTGCGTGTTTTAATCCACTGGTTTGATCTTTAGAGTCCGGTCCCTATTTTATATTTTACTCCAGTTCTTCCTAAGCCACCCCAAGGGAAAAAGTATTCCACATACTGTATGTGCAAAATCAAATAAAAGACACTCCTCACCATGTCCAACTACAGCTGGAAGCAGATTGGGTCCAAGATGCAGGGCCCCCACCATAGCCAGAGCCAGGCTGAAGCAGAATCCACATTAAGAGCTCCTTGATTGGCAGGAGAGTCAAGGGGAGGAGGGGGGATTTTTTTTTCAGAGACCTTCCTTCCGCATGATGCTTTTGCACTCAAACAAGCAAGGAGCTGGAAACTATCACAGCAGGTGGGAGAAAAGAGGGCTGCCTGGAAAGGGCGTTTTTTCTGATAGCTACTCCTGGAGAATCAACTACAGTTTTTGTTGTTGATGATGTTATCCGTCATCATGATGTTTTCCAAAGCACCAAAAGGCAAGACGAGAAGCTACGGATGGAAACCAACCAAAGCGCTCCATGGCATTGGACCCGGATACCTTCGAGACCGTCTTCTGCCACCAGTAGCCTCCCACCGGCCAGTCCGCTCCCACAGAGAGGGTCTCCTCAGGGTGCCATCGGCCAAATTATGTCGGCTGGCGACACCCAGGGGGAGCGCCTTCTCTGTGGGAGCCCCAGCCCTGTGGAATGAACTGCCCCCAGAAATGCGTAAGATCTCTGACCTCCGTGTATTTCGCTGTGCCCTCAAAACCTTGTTGTTCTGCCAGGCTGGGCTATCAAGGTAAAGATTTTAATTGGGTTTTTAAAAATGGGATTTTAAATTTGGGTTTTTAAATTGAGCCTATCATTTAATAATTTTAATTATTTTTAAATTTTGTCTGTCGTTGTGCTTTTAATCAGGCTGTACACCGCCCTGAGTCCTTCGGGAGAAGGGCGGTATAGAAATAAAACTAATAAATAAAATAAATAATAAAAGAGAGAAGCAATCTAGAACTAAGGAGGAATTTCCTAATGGTGGGAACAATCAACCAATGGAACAGCTTCCTTCAGGAGCTGTGGGTGGTCCATCACTGGAGGCTTTCAAAAGGAGACTGGACTGAAATGGCAGAAGGTCTCCTGCTCGAGCAGGTGATTGGATTAGAAGACCTCCAAGGTCCCTTCCAACTTTACTATTCTACATTCTGTGTCTGTGATGGCGAACCTATGGCACGCATGCCACAGGTGGCACGCGGAGCCATATCTGTGGGCACGCGAGCATTGCCCTATCTTAGCTCCAGCGTGCAAGAGCACGCCAGCCACCTGATTTTCAGGCCTTCCGGTCCCACTGGAAGTTGGGAAACATGCCGTTTCCAGCCTCCAGAGGGCCTCTGGAGGGAAGGGGGGAAGGCTGTTTTCATCCTCCCCAGGCTCCAAGAAAGCCTCTGGAGCCTAGGGAGGGCGAAAAACGGACCTACTGGGGCCACCATGCCAAAACCGGGGGAGCGCAGGGGAGGGTCACGTGCGCATGTGTGGGGGGTTGGGGTGCATTGAATTATGGGTGTGGGCACGCATGCGCGTGACTTCCCCGTGTTCCCCCTGCTTTTGGCACGCAACAGCAAAAAGGTTAGCCATCACTGTTCTATGTTCTATCCATTCGGTTGAATCTGACTCTTGGTGATTCTGTGGGTCAGGGTTAGGGTTAGGTCTTTCCACATCTTCGAATTTTATTCATTGATTGATTGATTGATTGATTGATTCGATTTATATGCCGCCCTTTTCTGGAGACTCAGGCTTACAATGCGTTAAGCAATAGCCTTCATGCTTTTGTATATACCTGCTTAGTAGGGCTTTTGCCCCCCCCCCGCCCAAGCGGTGTCCTTTTTTATACAAAGTCAGTTTATTGCCCCCACAAACAGGGTCCTCATTTTTACCTACCTCGAAAGGATGGAAGGCTGAGTCAACCTTGAGCCTGGTGAGATTTGAACTTGCAGTAATTGCAGGCAGCTGGTGTTACTTAACAGTGCTTTAATCTGCTGCGCCACCAAGGCTCCTTGCACTGCTTCTTTGAGTTTTTCTATGCTCTGGCAGGCGTCAGCTTTGATGGTGTCCAGCCACTGTGCTCTTTGACGGCCTGGTTTCCTTACCTCTACCTCTTCCAAACATAAATTGCTTTCTCAGTGAATTTCCCCACATGACATGAGCAAAGTAGGTGGGATGCAGTTTCGTGATTTTACATTCTAGTGACATGTCTGGTGTTATGCATTGTTTGTTACAACGATGTTGCTTGCTTGATACAACTGTGTAGTAGTTCTTGACTTATGACCACAATGGAGCCTGCCCATTATGGTCATAAGTCATGATGATCATAAAGCAGGTTAGTTGGGTGATGAAATGTCTGCAAGCAAACAATCAAGCTCAGAGAGCACCCAGGACTCCACAGTTCAATCCTGAACCACATATTGGACTACTCTAATTTCATGCTAATCCCCTGTTAATCAATCAATCAGAATAGAGCTGGAAGGGTCCTTGGAGGTCTTCTAGTCCAATCCCCTGCTTGGGCAGGAAACCCTATACTGTTTCAGACAGGTGGCTGTCCAGTCTCTTCTTAAAAACCTCCAGTGATGAAGCACTTACAACTTCTGATGGCAAACTATTCCACTGGTTGATTGTTCTCACTATTAGGAAATTTCTCCTTAATTCCAGCTTGCTTCTCTCCTTGATTAGTTCCCATCCATTGTTTCTAGTCTTGTCTTCTGGTGCTTTGGAAAATAAGTTGAACCCCTCCTCTTTGTGGCAGCCTCTCAAATACTGGAATACTGCTATTTATGTACCCCCTAGTCCCGTGATGGCGAACCTATGGCACGCATGCCACAGGTGGTACGTGGAGCCATATCAGTGGGTACACAAGTGTTACTCTAGCTCAGCTCCAGCGCGTATGTATGCGCCAGCCAGCTGATTTTCGGGCCTTCTGGACCCACCAGAAGTCAGGAAACAGGCTATTTCCAGCCTCTGGAGGGCCTCGGGGGGGGGCGGGGGGAGGCTGTTTTTGCCCTCCCCAGGCTCCAAGAAAGCTTCTGGAGCCTGGGGAGGGCGAAAAAACGGGCCTACTGGGCCCACCATGCCATCGCGAGCCAAAAGCGGGGAAAGCGCAGGGGTAGTGCATGCGCATGGGGGCAAGGTGTACTGAATTATGGGTGTGGGTACGTGTGGGTGTGACACCCCTCTCTGTGATCTCCCCGCTTTTGGCACACGACGGCAAAAAGGTTAGCTATCACTGCCCTAGTCCTTCTTTTCTCTAGACAGGAAGGCCTTTGACCATTCTGGATGTCAGCAGCTCCTGACAGATGGTGTCAGCAGCTCCTGAGTTTTGGGAGACTTCAGAAGCAATAATATGCCCGGCCTCTCTGTCTCCTTTTGCTCTCTCCCCCCCTCCCCCTGCTTGTCTTGCTAGGTTGGCGGCAAACCCAGAACTTTTTTTCCTTTAATTTGATTTATATGTCGCCCTTCTCCAGAGACTCAGGGCGGCTTACAATGCGTTAAGCAATAGCCTTCATACTTTTGTATATTTATACAAAGTCAGCTTATTGCCCCCACAAACTGGGTCCTCATTTTACCTACCTTAGAAAGGATGGAAGGCTGAGTCAACCTTGAGCCTGTTGAGATTCGAACTTACAGTAATTGCAGGCAGCTGGTATTAATCACAATGCTATCAGTCTGGTGAGCCACCAGGTAACTTCTGGAAACGTGTTACCAAGCGCCAGGCTGTAATTCTTCAGGGCTGGAGGAGAAGGGGCGTTGGAAGGCAGAAGTCCCCAGCTTTCTAAGGAGACAGTCCTTTCAGCCATTTCAGTCCCTCCATGCAGTTTGCATCATCCAAAGAGGTCAAAGGCCTTTCATGCTACGCTGGAACCAAAGGCCGAAATTGCCTCTCTGTTGACTGATGCATCTTTGATCAGTCCTCGCCCCGTGTCCCCCTGCCCCCCCACTCCCTGCATATATTTTACACCGTTATCTGAAGAGATGCGCTGGGTTAAGGATCTGAGTTCTGCTGAGCCACGAGCGTGAAAAGCATGTCAGATCAAGTACGGCCATTTCTTCTAAGAGGAGTGGGGCTCTTACCCCCTCCTCTCCCTTGCGCTCTCCTCCAAAATGTAACATAATCTGATGGGTTTACCGTTGTTCTGAGCAAATCTCTATAGCAAATGAAAAGGCTTAGGGAAAGCATGAAACTGGCCCCCGATTGTTCTAAGAGGGACACTTGAAAGCGCCGAGATCAAGTGGAAATCATTCGTCCTGTCTTACGGAAAGCCTCGGCCTTTTATTATTTATTTATTTACTTGTCATCTCCCAAAGAAGAGAACAGCTTCATGAAGTCTCCCCTTGCAAAGCTGTTAAAGGAACGGTGCGTTTCATCGGTGCTTTTTTTGTTTTTAACTTTTGCATCATGTCAGGGGGCCAAGAAGATAGATGAATGGATGGGCTGGGAGTCGTGGAAAAGCAAAGCTTCTCCTAGGCCTCTTTCTTAGTTAAGAAAATTAGTCCCATGGATCAAGGCAACTCCCCGCCTTATCCGATGATGGGGTTGATCGTTGGGAGAAATTCTTCCCAGCACCAAAAACCAGCAATTTAAAGATTTATTGATTCGCTTTTGTCGCGCATGAAACTGTGAGCCGAACAAACGTCTCATGTTCATAAAGTATAAAGCATACCATTATTTTTGATGCTCCCTTGGCTAGCACCGTCTTCGATTTGCATGTCATCTCTAAATGCCCGCACGGGGAGTCCTTGATTTACGACTGATCGCTTAGCGACCATTAAAAGTTACAATGTGAACTGTGAAAATGGGACTTGCAACCCAGATTCAACGTTCTGACATCTGCCTGCCGCTGTTCCTCCCACCCACCCCGGCAGTCACTGTATTTTGGACACTTGGCAACTGGCCTACTTCTATAACTGTTTGCAGCGCCCCTGTGGTCATGTGGGCGTGATTTACAATGTATTTGCCAGAAATCAGCATTTACTTCTGTTTTCCTGCAGAAACTGCCCCATAGTGAACAATGGATTTGCTTTCACAGCTGCCAACTCTGATGGTCTGTGGCATTGGCTTCACCATCACTGCAGAAAAGGCTGTAAGGTCAGGCAAAGCCTTGCGGTGACAACTTTACGACCATCACGACTTACAGATGAAATTGGGTGCTCAATTACAGTTGTTAAGTCAAGGCTGCTTCTGATGGAAATGTGATATGAAAAATAGCAATAGTACTTAGACTTATATACCACGTCACCAGTGGTGAAATTCAAATTTTTTTACTACTGGTTCTGTGGGCATGGCTTGGTGGGTGTGGTCTGGCTTCGTGGGCGTGGCAGGGGAAGGGAAATCCCCATTTCCTCCCCACTCCTGGGGGAAGGATCTTGCAAAATCTCCATTCCCAACTCACTCTGGGACCAGCCAGAGGTGGTATTTGCTGGTTCTCCGAACTACTCAAAATTTCCGCCACCGGTTCTCCAGAACCTGTCAGAACCTGCTGGATTTCACCCCTGCACTTCACAGTGCTTTACAGCCGTCTCTAAATTGTAACAAAGTCAGCATATTGCCCCCAACAATCTAGGTCATCATCTTACTCACCTCGGAAGGATGGAAAGCTGAGTCAACCTCGAGCCGGTCAGGATCAAACTGCTGGCAGTCGGCAGTCAGGAGAATGAGCCTGCAATACTGCATTCTAACCACTGGGCTACCAGGGCTCTTCAAAAGCTTGTTGTGAGTCAGCTTGTTAAGGCTAAGAATTCATTGGCTCATCTCTTCTCAATACCCTTTCATTGTGAAAGTGTACCTTATAGAGGAGATGGTAGCGTTAAAATTGAGTTAATAAGTAAACGAAATATAGAATTATGTCCTTCTCCCCTTGCTTTCTCCTTTTTCCACTTTTAATTCTCAGCCATGACTGTTAAGGGCCTTGAACACAATAAGGCAATATATCTATAAGGCATGTGTATGTATGTATGTATGCATGCATGTATGTATGTATGTATGTATGTATGTATGTATGTATGTATGTCTCGCATCTCTTTAAGAGTACAAAATTGCCATCTTCATAACAGTTCACAGTAGGCCAGACATGTTGAGGTTGGATATGAACTAAGTGAAAGTGAATTAAATGAAATCTGTGATGCTGTGCCCTGAAATGAGCGATGATGATGACGACATGCCACCAAGCCATCTTCAATTATTAGATAGATAGATTTCTCCATGACGATCTGTCCCTAACCTGGTTCTTTAGGGCGTCCAACAGTGCCTCCATTGCCACTATAACTTAGTCCCTCCACATTGCTGCTGGTCCTCCTCTTCTTCTCTTTCCTGCCAACTTTCCCTGCATTAAAACCTTCTCCTCTTTCCCTGCATTAAAACCTTATGTGAATCTTCACATAAAGTGTCTGAGCTAATACAGATGGGAGTTATAGGTTAAAACATCTGGATAGATGGGCACCAGTTATTTTCTTCAACCCAGTCTACTTCCCAGAGATCTGCTTGTCAGGAACAATAACAGGAGGAGGCCCAATGTATGTTGGCAGGAACTCCTCAACAATAGGATGGGATATAAATCTAATGAATGAATAAAGTTGCCTCTGCACAGTTTTCCATCTTTCCTTCCTTTCTTTCTGATATGTTTGCTTTGAAAGATATTTGTAAAGTCCCGAGAGATTAGATTCCTTGGACCAAGAGCAATGCTTTTCCACATAGCCCTGGCATCTCATAAACTGGGTTTTTAACAAAACACTTTCAATTCAGGAAGGTGAAGTCTACTTCCTCCAAATTCTTGACTCTGGCAAAACTCATTTTTGTCCCACTTGCTTAGGGTATAGATAAATAAATTTTAAATTTCCCAATTCTCCTTTCTTTTCTGATGCTTTAGTTCAAAAACTGAAAGAGAGACTTCTCTGGCATTAAAACTGTGCTAGATTTTTTTAAAACATGTGCACATGTATATATCTTTTACACATTTTAAATTGCTGGCTTAAGCCCACTTTTCTCAGAAGTCAATATATTGCTGCTTTACTTCTAAGGTGCCCATCTTGAACGTCTTAATAGCTTGTGATGGGCAGGAGATAGTCGAGCCTGTGCACCAGTGAGATTAAAACATGGATTGGATAGTATCCTTTGTTTTCAGGACTGGGTTTCAGAAACGAGGTTGCAATGGCTAAAAGTCATTAAAAATCTGTTGGTGGGTATCTGTCAAGGTTCCAAGTAATACACCCATAGCAGTGGTGGGTTGCTATCAGTTCGCCCCAATTCGAGTGAACTGGTAGCAGCAGCGGCGGGAGGTTCCGCCCATCCACCCAGACATAATCAAATATGCTCTGCGCATGTGCAGAAGCTTCTGTGCATGTGCAGAAGTAGCACATGCGCAAATCGGTAGCAAAGGTAAGTGAAACCCACCCCTGACCCATAGTAAACAGAACTCCGAGGCAAGCAGTTCCTCAAAGAACAAGTTTATTGGATACATAATATTGGCACAAGCTGGTGAAACCCAACTCTAAAGGTTCCTGCGGTTTTCATCTAATTAAAAAAAGTAAAAGTTTTCCCCCTTTCCCAAACAATCAGTCACATGGTCCAATCAAGGTACTGTCTGGTTGCTTGGAAACTTCACTCCTCCTCTCTTCAGCCACCTGTGGGAATGTCCTTGGTTCTCAGGGGAAACTATTTTGTTTTGGCTACAAACCCCAGCTATCTCTACTCCCCCCTCCCTATCCCTCAGCACCATTATGGCAGAACTGAAGCCTCTAAAATGGCCTCGGTCAGGCTAGCTTCAGAGTTGACAGTATCTTTCTGCAAAGCCCTTCTTTTCAGCCTTTCCCATTTAGGCCGAAAGTGAAACAGCACATAGTTGCAATGTTGTTAATCTGGTATTAAGCTCCCAAAACTAAAAATAATAATAATAATAAAAAAAGAAACTATAGCATGGTTGCGTCATTCCTCGCATAACTGCGAATGGAAATATGCTTCATGAATAAAAACTTGCTGTCAACATACATCGCACTCAAAATACCGGAGCATATGGTGTGTGATTATCTGTATTGTCAAATGCAATGAAGTGGATTTGGCTATAATAAAAAATGTAATATTTTGGAAATTTGATAATAAACAGTGCGGGAATTGACAGCTGTGATTCTCAGAGATGAAGAAATGGAAGGAGGACACAAGACAGCGCATAATGTAGACCTGGGAATAGTTTGTTTCCCTCGCAAAGCGGATTCATATACTGAATTTATTTGAAAGCAACACGGGCCGTTTGGTTGGGGGAAAATATATTAAATGCTTCAAAGTTGACGTTCCGTCAGTTTTAATCAAAACTCTTTTAAGAATGTAGGATTTAATCAATTCATCAGTTATTTCCTCCAGATGGGATAGTTATTAGATCTTTGGGGTGGTGTTGTTGTTTTGTGTGTTAGGCATTATCTAAGGTACATTTGGAATACCTGAGCTAACTTTGACAAGTGACATATTAATATTTACACATATGTATTACTACAAGCTGCGCACGGGGGGTGGAAATGACGTGTGGGGAAAATGCTAGCAGAAGTTTTGATGAGATCCACCGTAGTTATATCCAGTTTCAACAAAGTCATATCCTTTCCATCAACTTCTAAAGAATGGCGGCTAAAGAGATGGGCATCTGGTATTCTTTGCTTTCCTATAATTGGAGCAGTGACCCACAGGAACAATAATTAGCAGGCTCCTTTGATTGATTAGCATGGTTTTTAACAAGAAATGAACTATTCTCTGTTGACCAAATTAGATATTTAGATGCCCTGCCCCATCCCTGATGATTGTAAGGACAAACGCTCACCATTTTGCAGCAAAGAAGAGTTTGAGGGGTTTTTTAAGTGGGTTTTTTAGTGGGTTTTAAACAAAAATTTTAAGGGGTTCGGGGGGGATTAAGGTGGGTTCTGGGGGAAATCCACCGGGTTCAAGACCAGCCTTAGCGAAGGGCCACGACATTAGGGACATAGAACCGGAGGTCGGGGAGGGGGGTGGAGTTCGATTTGAAGAGGGCTGTTCCATCAGCATAGTGAGTGGGAGGGGCAGATATGGCGGAAGCTGGGGACCATATCATGTTCGGGGAATGCGCACTCGTTATCTCAGAGCGATTGCGCACTCCGGTCCCCAATGCTTTTCTTGTTCCCCAGATTGTCCAGATTCCCAGGGCCAGAGCCTTCGGCTGATGTTATGCAACGCCAGGTCCGTTGTTAATAAAGCCCCCCTCATCCACGATCTTATTCAGGAGGGGGAGGCGGACCTGGCGGGTATTACGGAGACCTGGTTGGGCCAGGAGGGGGGAGTCCCCCTCGTGGATATGTGCCCACCAGGTTTCCGCGCATTTCATCAGCCGAGGGCTCAGGGCAGGGGCGGGGGGGGTGGCGGTTATTATAAAGGAAGGTCTGGATCCAAGGGAGACCACTGTTCCACAGATAGCCGGATGTGAGTCCCTCTTTGTGAAGTGGGGTCGTGGAGTACAGATGGGCTTGTTGGTCACGTACCTGGCTCCCTGCCACATGGCAACGGCCCTGCCTGAGCTGCTTAACGTTATAGCCGAGGTGGCGGTGGACACCCCCATACTTGTCATCATGGGGGATTTCAACCTCCCATCTATCGGTGAAACGTCTGAGGTGGCTCAGGAGTTCATGGCTTCCATGACGGCCATGGACCTTACTCAGTTAATTCATGACTCCACTCACACGGGGGGACACACTCTGGACTTAGTTTTTGTCTCTGATCAGTGGTTGAGTGGCCTCGATATAGGGGATATAGCCATCGAACCCTTGTCATGGTCTGACCACTCGCTCCTTCGACTAGACTTTCTGACCGCTGCACCCCGCCGCAGGGAGGCAGGACCGACCAGGTGGTTCCGCCCCAGGCGCCTGATGGACCCTGATAGGTTCCAGATGGAGCTTGGGCCATTTCCTGAGACTCTGGCTCATGACTCGGCTGAAGACCTGGTGGCCGCCTGGGATAGTGCGGCTGCCGGGGCCTTGGACCGAGTCGTGCCTTTGCGGCCTCTGACCCGGCACCGAACTCACCTAGCTCCTTGGTTCTCCGAGGAGCTTAGGGAGATGAAGCGCCGGAAAAGACGCCTGGAGAGTAGTTGGAGGACCAGCCACTCCGAATCTGACCGAACACTGGTGAGGTCTCATATTAAGACCTACCTAGTGGCGATAAAAGCGGCGAAAACGAGCTATTTTGCCGCTCTTATCGCGTCATCAGATAATCGCCCAGCCGCCCTGTTTGGGGTGACCCGCTCCCTCCTTCATCTGGAGGTGCGGGATGACCCCTTGCAGGGCCGTGCTGAGGATTTTGTGCAGTATCTGTATGACAAAATTGCTCAGATTCGGGAAGGGCTGGCCTCTGACTGGGTATGTCCGGACGGGATGACTGAGGCAGGTCTTGAGAATGTTATCTGGGGGGAGTTCGATCCTGTGGCTCCCGAGGACATGGACAGGGTCCTGGGACGGCTGAACGCGACCACATGTTTATTGGACCCGTGTCCCTCCTGGTTGGTACTGGCTTCCCGGGAAGTGACACGAGGCTGGCTCCAGAAGATTGTTAACGCTTCTTTGAGTGAGGGGGTCCTGCCGGCCACTTTGAAAGAAGCGGTTGTGAGGCCCCTCCTCAAGAAGCCCTCTCTGGATCCGGCTGTTTTGGCTAACTATCGTCCAGTCTCCAACCTTCGCTTCGTTGCGAAGGTTGTTGAGAGTGTGGTGGCGCAACAGCTTCCCCGGTACCTGGATGAAGCTGTCTATCTAGACCCGCTCCAGTCCGGCTTCCGGCCTGGGCACAGCACTGAAACGGCATTGGTCGCATTGGTGGATGATCTCTGGAGGGCCCGGGATAGGGGTTGTTCCTCTATCCTGGTCCTGTTAAACCTCTCAGCGGCTTTTGATACCATCGACCATGGTATCATGTTGCACCGGTTGGCGGGGTTGGGGGTGGGAGGCACCGTGCTGCGGTGGTTCTCCTCCTACCTCTCTGACCGGTCGCAATCTGTGTTGACAGGGGGGCAACGGTCGACCCCGAGGCACCTTGCTTGTGGGGTGCCACAAGGGTCGGTCCTTTCGCCCCTTCTGTTCAACATTTATGTAAAGCCGCTGGGTGAGATCATCCGTGACTTTGGGGTGGAGTTCCATCAGTACGCTGATGACACCCAGCTGTACATCTCCACCCCAGGCCACCCCAATGATGCCCTTGAAGTGATGCCCCAGTGTCTGGAGGCCGTGCGGGCCTGGATGGGGAGAAACAGGCTCCGACTCAACCCCTCCAAGACCGAGTGGCTGTGGCTTCCGGCGTCCCGATATAGCCAGCTGATGCCATCGCTGGCTATTGGGGGTGAATCACTCGCCCCCACGGAGAGGGCTCGTAACTTGGGCGTCCTCCTGGACGCACGGCTGTCTTTGGAAGATCATTTGACAGCCGTGGCCAGGGGGGCTTTTTATCAGGTTCGCCTGATACACCAGTTACGCCCTTTCTAGATCGGGACTCCCTACGCACAGTCACTCAAGCACTCGTCACTTCCCGCCTGGACTACTGTAACGCTCTCTACATGGGGCTCCCCCTGGGGTGCACCCGGAGGCTCCAGCTGGTCCAGAACGCGGCCGCGCGGGGGATTATGGGGGCGACGAGGCGCTCCCATGTGACACCTCTCCTGCGCGAGCTGCACTGGCTCCCGGTGGTCTTCCGGGTGCGCTTCAAGGTGTTGGTGACCACCTTTAAAGCGCTCCATGGCTTAGGGCCGGGGTATTTACGAGACCGCCTTCTGCCACCAATAGCCTCCCACTGGCCAGTACGCTCGCACAGAGTGGGCCTCCTCAGGGTGCCGTCCGCCAGACAATGTCGGCTGGCGACCCCCAGGGGGAGAGCCTTCTCTGTGGCGGCGCCCACCCTTTGGAACAACCTCCCCCCAGAGTTACATACAATAACAGACCTCCGGATTTTTCGTCGGGCCCTGAAAACCCATTTATTCCAACTAGCTGGGCTGGCTTGAGTCAAATTTTTAAACTATTTTAAATTGGAATTGTTTTTAATTATGGCCAAATTATCTAATTATTTTAATCAGTTTTTAATTTTTCTATGTCTGGTTTTTTACTTTGGCTGTGCACCGCCCTGAGTCCTATATTGGAGAAGGGCGGTATAGAAATTAAAACAAACAAATAAATAAATAAATAAAATAAATCAGGGCTCTTCCAAGGACATTCCAGCAGTCTTGGACTTGTCTGTCTACCTTACCTGTTGATCTTTTCCCCCCTCAACATTGTTGCTTTCTAGTCCTTCTTTTAACTCGTCATAGGTCCAAAATGGGCACATTTCTGACAAATCTGTTGTATTTTCCCAGTAAGGTAAAGGTTCCCCTCGCATATATGTGTTAGTTGTTCCCGACTCTAGGGGACGGTGCTCATCTCCGTTTCAAAGCCTAAGAGCCAGCGCTGTCCGAAGTGGTCATGTGGCGGGCATGACTAAATGCCAAAAGCGCACGGAACGCTGTTACCTTCCCACCAAAGGTGGTCCCTATTTTTCTACTTGCACTTTTTACATGCTTTTAAACTGCTAGGTTGGCAAGAAGCTGGGACAAGTAACGGGAGCTCACCCCGAGACGCGGCACTAGGCATTGTTTTTTATTGTCATAGCAATATTTTTTATCCTTCATGAATTTGTTGGTCTTTCTCACTCACTAGGCAGTCAGTCACTAGGGTTAATCTCGTGTTTACTTCTCTAGTGCTTTCTTCATTTTAGCTCTTCTGGTCCTCAAGAAGTTCAATATATAGTAACATCTGTATTTCATTATCAAATGTGAATTCTCAAAGCATACTACAGTAGTTGGTATTACCATAGTCATCTTACTATTAACTCTGATTTTCTTTACTGTCACTTTGGACTTTTATAACTAACTCTTCTAATCCTGATTTCTCTTCTAACAAAAAAAAGTGATATCTGTGTTAGCTAAAAATCTCTCAATTTTTATTCCGGCTGTCATCTCTTTTGATCCTGTCAATCAATCTTATAAACATTTTCACTGTACAGGTTAAACAGTTATGTGTCCTTATTTCCCTCACTTGATAATGCCAAACCACTGTCTCTCCGAACTCTCCAAACTAACAGTAGCTTCTGGTTCATTGCAAAGGTTCCTCTGATGAATAATCAAGACATTCTGGCACATCCATTAGCCTTAATATCTTCTAGTGTTGGTGTGATCTCCACAATCAAAGACTTTGCTTAGTTATTCTTCTGCTTCTTTCATTATTCACCTTATTTTAGCTATCTGATCTCCTGTTCCTCTAAAGCAGGGACTATGGCCCTTTTATAACCCATGGACTTTAACTTCCAGAATTCTGGGAGTTGAAGTCCACAGGTCATAAAAGGACCATAGTTCCCTCCACCTCTGCTCTAAAAGTAAAGGTTTCCCTGTCCAGTCGTGTCCAACTGTAGGGCACAATGCTCATCTCCATTTTTTGGCCGAGGGAGCCAGCATTGTCTGAAGACATTTTCTGTGGTTATGTGGCCAGCATGACTGTAAGCCAAAAGTGCATGGAACCCTGCTACCTTCCCACCAAAGTGGTACCTATTTATCTACTTGCACTTGCATGCTTTCAAACTGCTAGGTGGGCAGGAGCTGGGACAGGAACGGGGATTCACCCCATTGCGCAGTGTTCGGCTCTCAAACCTGGGCTGTCAGCTTTCCAGCTGACAAACTAGGTATCTTTAACAGTTCCTCTACCTTTCATGAAACCTGTTATTTGTCCTTCAGAATTTCTGCCGCTACAGTTCCTAGGACCTGATTTTTCTCTAAGAGGGACAGCTGGCACAGCTGGATTTGGCCAAGGCTGTGCTTAAACAGGCAGCTGACGGACCGCAAAAGTGCTTTTTTCCAAAAGGCAACTCAGCTTTGTTTTTCCTTGAAGACGTTTTGCTTCTCATCCAAGAAGCTTCTTCAGAACTAGGAGGACATCAAGACAGCAATTAGGAAGGCTGTGGGGGATTTGGTGGGATTTTCTGTTAAGTTTTTATCTTCGTCCTCCCCATCCAAAACTGAATTGAAAGTTTATTGGGCCCTTCTCGGTCGCTGCTCAATCGGTCGAATGGCTTCCATTTCTAATCGCCCAATTCTTTGAAAATACATCTGGTATTTCAACACTGTCTCCTTGTGGAAGCTTCCTGTGCCTTGTATTCAGCAGCTCTTTGGAAGCTCAACATTGGCGAAGCTACCATATCAAGATCGATCATCCCCTCGACAATGTTATCTATAAATTATCATTCAGAGATTGAGAGAACCCTCTCCCTTCTCAATCTTGATTAATCCTGACAGAAGAAACTTGCAGATCTAGTGCCTTTCTGAATTAATTAATTATCATCCCTCGGTAGCAGTGTTTTTGTTTTTTTTTTTCCTTATCTTACCTTCTGGTGCTTTTGAAAATAGGTTGACACCAGTGGTGAAATCCTCCATCGGTTGCCACCGGTTCACTAGCCGGGCATGCATGCACCAAACGCACGCTTCATGCGAAAAAAGGAGCCGTTTGAAGGTAAATAGAACAGCGAGGGGGGGAACAGCTGTGCCACGCGATTTAGATTTGTTAGAAAGCAGAATTTCCTGCTTTCTCGCGAATCTAAATCGCGCAACATAGCTGATTGTCAGAAATACCGGTTCAGACTACCCGGTAGCTTTTTTTACTACCGGTTTGCCCGAACCGGTAGCTTTTATTAGTACCGCTTCTCCCAAACTGGTGCAAATCGGTAACATTTCACCCCTGGTTGACCCCCCTCTTCTTTGTGGAAGCCCCTCAAATAAACCTTTTTGCTTATCATTGCCATATTTCCTTTGTATTGTACAGCCGAGGAACAATCCCACCGCTAGGCACCCAGGACGAATATGGGGAATTATTTGCTAGTGGGAATTCTGAAAATGCCTCAGGTAAAAGAAGGTCAAGGGGTTGAGTCTGAAAACAGACAAGCGAGAGGATCAATTGGGTCAGGAGCAGATCACCTACTACCTCTCCGATGTTTCGGGTTTCCATTCCTGTCCGTCCCCAGCCTCCGTGGTCTGTTGTGGCAGAGAACTGTGCACATTGCATTCCAACGCATTCAGAGGTCACGTGGGCTGCTCACCCCCGCGTATAGATTAAGATGAATTGATAATATGAAGGAGGTAATGATGCAGAAAATGGTGTGTAAATTAAATTTGCAAAAGGAGAATATGGGGACGAAACCAAGAGTATGTGCAGGAAAAGAGGTAATGTATTTCTTGTCTGGAACCAGGCAGTTTTGTAGTTGTGATGCATTGTCAAGGTCACCGGTTTGAGCATCTTCTCCAGCCTCAGCTGAAGGACTCTGCTTATCTACTAGTCCCCTTTTACAGGGGAAGGCTCTGTCTGGACAATGTCTCTTGGCTTGGGGGGGATCTTGGAAACAGCTGCCGATGCCTCATTTGAAATGAAATGAAGTCTGGTTTGAGTTTTAAGATACATTGGATTTAAGCCCCTCAAATAACTTAATTCCAGAGTAGGTCTGCTAATCCAGTGCAGAGCCTGCATCAGGTGAATTTAATCTGAAATGTTTAGAGATTCTGTTTGTCTAAACTGACCCAAAAGAAGGAAAGAGGCAGCAGAGGTGGATTTTAGAGTTTCTTCCTTTAAGATCCGCCCTCATTCAGGTGTTTATATAATCTCTAAATTTATCCAAGATGTTTACGAGCGCAAGACTTTCCATTTTCTGGGCATTGTTATTTACTTGGGCCTTTGATTTGAGTTCAAAATGCCAATAAAATAAAACGAAGATTGGTTGCCAAGCAGAGTCCAGGTGCCGCCTGCATTAACGCAGCTTGCAATACCAAGCTAACCCGCCCCCACCTCCAGACGATGAGCTGGCAATCCATGTTATAGCAGAAACTGTTCTTTTTGATAAAACTGACAAAAAATGTTCAGCGATTACAAAAAAAAAAAAAAAAAGCTCCTTCGTGATAACGTTGTTGTTTTTTTTTTAATGAGAATTTGCTGCGCGTGTTTAATGAGAGGAGCAGGTATTCGTTTTTAATTTTGGAAAAGGCTCCGTGTGTGGTGTCTTCCTGGCGCTCTGTGCTGAGCTTGTAATGGCGCGTTAATAATTGTGGTTACAAGTTCTGATTGCAATCATTTAGTGAACAGAAATGATAAAATTGTGATGGGTAAACACTTATTCTGAGGTGTCTAATCAGACGCCCAAACCTGGCGCGCGAGTTCGCTTCCTGGGAATCGTAATCTTCGTGACATGAAAGAAGAAGGTGTAGGTTACGTTGACACAATAAGGTTTAATTCTTTGGCTTTTCCCAGAGAATCCTGAAAATTACAGGGTTTCAGTGTTCTCAGGCTGAAATTGTTAATGCACCGACAAATTCCTTGTGTGTCCAATCACACTTGGCCAATAAAGAATTCTATTCTATTCTATTCTATTCTATTCTATTCTATTCTACTCTACTCTACTCTACTCTACTCTACTCTACTCTACTCTACTCTATTCTCTCTCATGATCTGTACTTCTTAGGATGATGATTATTATGGTTGGTCACGCAGTCAGCCAGTTATCAAGACTGGATTTGGCATGTTTCTCCACCTATCGAGTCCTTCCCAAAGACCTGGGAAAGGCAGGTGTTAAAAGTATTGTCATAAAAAGTATCATTGCAGGATTGCCAAGTAAAACTGCCTTTTGCTATTGTGATTCTGGGTTAGAAGAGACCATGGAGGACTTCTAGTCAAACTCGCCCCTCCCGCCACCACCCCTCTTTATACCAAGGGTGTCAAACTCGATTTCACTGAGGGGTGCATCAGCATTGTGTTTGATCTTGGGGGGCCGGGCTAGGTGTGGCCAGAGTGGGCGTGACCATCTCAACATCACTTATGATGTGGCCCAAGCACTCTGCCAGCAAAAATGGGCTCCCAAGTTCTGTTTTCGGCTGTGACGACCTCCTGCAACCCTCTGCCAGCAAAAACGGAACTCGGGTGGGCCGCAACAACCTCCTGCAACCCTCTGCAGACCTCCCAAGCTTCATTTTCACTGGCAGAGGCCGGTCCTTCACTGTTTCCAGGGTGTCCCTGCGGTCAGAAATAGAAATAGAATAACAGAGTTGGAAGGGATCTTGGAGGTCTTCTAGTCCAACCCCCTGCCTAGGCAGGAAGCCCTGCACCACTTCAGACAAATGGTGATCCAACATCATCATCATCATCATTATTATTATTGTTGTTGTTGTTGTTGTTGTTGTTAATATTTCTATGCCGCCCACTCTCCGAGGACTCTGGGCGGCTTACACCAAAGACAATATACTAAGTAGCATTTTGTCCCCAACAATCTGGGTCCTCATTTTACCCACCTCGGAAAGATGGAAGGCTGAGTCAACCTTGAGCCGGTGAGATTTGATCCGCTGATCTAGCAGTCAGCTGAAGTAGCTGCAGTACTGCACTCTAACCACTGCATCACCTCGGCTCTTAAAAGCTTCCAGTGTTGGAACATTCACAACTTCTGGAGGCAAATTGTTCCTCTGATTAATTGTTCTGACTGTCAATAAATTCCTCCTTAGTTCTAGGTTGCTTCTCTCCTAGATTAGTTTCCATCCATTGCTTCTTGTCCTGCCTTCAGGGGCTTTAGAGAATAGCTTGGCTCCCTCTTCTTTGTGGCAGCCCCTGAGATACTGGAAGACTGCTATCATGTCTCCCTTAGTCCTTCTTCTCATTAAACTAGACATACCCAGTTCCTGCAACCATTCTTCATATGTGTTAGTCTCCAGTCCCCTCATCATCTTTGCTGCTCTCTCCGGGCCTTCAGTTTGACACCCCTGCCTTATACCATCCTGGACAAAGGGCTGTCCAGTCTCTTCTTGAAAACGTCCAGCTATGGCTCACCCACAATCGTAGGAGGCAAACTGTTCCACTGATTAATTGTTCTTAGTATCAGGAAATTCTTCCTTAGTTCTGGGTTGGATCTACCTCCAATGAGCTTCTACCCATTACTTCTGGTCCTGCCTTCTGATGCTATGGAGAATAAATTTTATTTATTTATTATTTATTAGTTCAATTTATATGCCGCCCTTCTCCGGAGATTCAGGGTGGCTTACAATGCATTAGGCAATAGCCTTCATACTTTTGTATATACCTCTTAATAGGGCTTTCGCCCCCCCCCGCCCCCCACCAAGCGGTGTTCTTTTTTATACAAAGTCAGCTTATTGCCCCCACAAACCGGGTCCTCATTTTACCTACCTCAAAAGGATGGAAGGCTGAGTCAACCTTGAGCCTGGTGAGATTTGAACTTGCAGTAATTGCAGGCAGCTGGTGCTAGTTAACAACACTTTAGTCTGCTGCGCCACCAAGGCTCAAATTGACATACTGTTCCCTATGATAACCCTCCAAGTATTGGGAGGCTATCAGGTCTCCCCTGAGCCTTGGTCACAGTCAGTGCCCATGGTGTTCAAGTGGTGCCCCAGATATTTTGAAATTGCACACAATGTGCCTATTGCCATTGATACCGTCTTTCCTTTCTTTTGCCACAGTCGTTCTACTTCTATTTGCTGGTATTTTGTGATTTTCTCCAGTTCTTTCTCTCTTATTCTGCTGTCCAGACTTTTTTTTGGGGGGGGTTGTTTGGCAGATGCTTGTCTATTTGAATTGTAAAGCTCCAAGCACTTTAGCTTCTTCGTTTTTATAGTACTTTGTCTATTTTGTGGGCCCATTAGTACTTGCTTTCAGGCCAGCGGTATTTCTTGCAGATATTCCAAAGCAAAACTCAAGTCAACAAATGCCTGCCTTGGCCCACAGAAATGTTGGGCTCAAATCGTGATCGCAGGTCGAGGCCTGCCTGCATTAGCTGACATGAACCAATCAATCCTACAATTTTTTTAAAAAAGTTACAAGAACAGCAACCTGAACTGGCTCCAGATTACTCGGCACTGAGAACTGAGACCAGAGCTGTAAGCAGACAGGACGTCTTTTTTGAGCCCTCGGATTCTCCGGTGGGTCTTTCCCTCTTTTCTGTATCTGCCTCTGCACCACGCTAATTGCCGGTGCCCCATCCTCCCTCACTCCTTTGGCTGAGCTCTCTTGCAAATGCCATCCATCAGAGGGGAAGGAACTGGAAAAGCCGCCGCCAAAGCCAGAGACAATCATTGTCTCTTTCTCCTGCTGTGCGACCGACCTCCCGTCTCCTCTTTCCTGCCGCGTTGGTATTAAAATGCCTGGACCTTTTTGTGAAGGCCTCACTCGCAGGCCCTCCCTTGCCGGCTGGTTTCCATCTTAAGGGCTTTCTCCGTGGTGCCTCCCTCCGCACATTTTAGAGGCCATCGCACCTTACAAAGGCAGGCTGGATGTGCCCTTCCTCATTCTTACTCCCTTCCCTCCCAGCCCAGCACAGCACTTACTCCCTTCCCTTTATGCATGCGCCAAGAAGCATCCATGAGCTAATCTTCTCCCTTGACAAGTGTCACTCACGGGCTGGCTGCTAGAGTCAGAATTCAATGAGGTTGATATTTTCCAGCATCGGCCTCAGGTGCATTTCCTCCCCCTTCCCCTTTTTCGGCTGACAACAGATTTTCTTCATGGAGGATAAGGATAAGGATAATTTTATTTCTATACCGCCCCTCTCCCGAGGGACTCAGGGCAGTGTACAGTCAGGTAAAACACAATATAAATATCACAATTTAAATTTAAAAAATTCTTAAAAGTATTACATTTAAAGCCAAAATTAGCTAAAGGGAGGGAATTCTCCCCTTGGGTAGCCGCAGGAGTCCTTCTCGGGACTGGGTGCAAAGCCAAGTAGGAAGGGGTTGATTGAGGGCAAACTGCTATACCTCCATGCATTTGCATGGTAGGTCTGATTTGAGGGCAAGCAGATGTCTTCTTTTTTTCCCATAACTTGGACACTTTCAGGTGATTTGTTGTTGTTAGTTGCGAAGCCATGTCCGACCCATCGCGACCCCATGGACAACGTTCCTCCAGGTCTTCCTGTCCTCTACCATCCTTTGGAGTCCATTAAGCTCATGCCGACTGCTTCAGTGACTCCATCCAGCCACCTCGTTCTCTGTCGTCCCCTTCTTCTTTTACCCTCAGTCTTTCCCAGGTGGGATTTGAGTTTCATCTTCAGGATCTGACCTTCTAAGGAGCAGTCAGGGTTGATCTCCTCTATGACTGACCGGTTGGATCTCCTTGCAGTCCAAGGGACTTGTAGGAGTCTTCTCCAGCACCAGAGTTCAAAGGCCTCAATTCTTTGGCGCTCAGCCTTTCTTATGGTCCAACTTTCACAGCCATACATTGCAACTGGGAAAACCATAGCCTTGACTATACGCACTTTTGTCGGCAGGGTAACTGCTATATGCATGCATTTGCCTGGTAGGCTTGATTTGGGAGTAAGCAAGCGTCCTCTTTTTTTCCCCATAACTTGGGCACTTTCATGTGATAGAGTCAGGAAAAAGGTCTCCTCTTTTGAAATCTTAAAAACTGATCCGCCTAGATCAGTGATGATAGATACTCTGCAGAGTTTCAATCAGAATAGAGCTGGAAGGGACTTTGGAGGTCTTCTAGTCCAACCCTCTGCCAAAGCAGGAAACCTATACCGTTTCAGACAAATGTTTGTCCAGTCTCTTCTTAAAAACCTTCAGTGTTGGAGCACCCACAATTTCTGGAGGCAAGTCATTCCACTGGTTAATTGTCCTTACTGTTAGGAAGTTACTCCTTAATTCCTGATTTCTTCTGTCTTTCATTCGTTTCTATCCATTGTTTCAGTTCCAGGGTCCAGAGTTTGGAGTTCACTTTGCTTTTATTTTTCTTGATGATCAGTCTCCTTGTGAAATAATTATTAATTATTTCACTGGGTAACAAATTTTTTGCATCCTGCAATTCGTACAGCTAGTCCTCAGCTTACAATCACAATTGAGCCCAAAATTTATGTTCTTAAGTGAGAAATTTGTTAAGTCAGTTTGCTCCATTTTACCATTTTTCTTACCACAGTTGTTAACTGAATCATTGTAGTTGTTAAAATTAGTTACATGGTTGTTAAGTGAAACTGGCTTCCCCACTGGCTTTGCTTGTCAGAAGGTCGCAGAAGGGGATCACATGACCTTGGGACACTGCAACCGTCATAAATGTGACTCAGTTGTCAAGCATCCGAATGTAAATTACACGACCGTGGCGATGCGACAACGGTCATAAGTGTGAAAAATGGTCGTAACTCCCTTTTTTCAGTGCCGTTGTAACTTTGAACCGTCACTAAGTGAACTGTTGTAAGTCAAGGACTACCTGCATTGCACTAATGTTGTTCATCGTACAGTCAGCCAGATGTTCAGACTGGGTTTGGCATTTTTGTGTACCTATCGAGTCCTTCCCAAGGACCTGGGATCTGGATGTTGGACGGCATTACAGATATCGTCGCAGGATGGGAGCAGTTCCAAGTAAAGCCGCCTTTTGCAATTGACTGATAGTAATTGCATTACTATTGGTACTACCCTTGCTTGCCTTTGCCACAGTCATTCGACGACGACGATGCAAACTCTCAGCATAATATGCAGTAGCCTTCCGCCACTGCTGATGCCCTCTGAGGATTCTTTTTTATCCAAAAATGAAAAACACTTTTTAAGTTTCTCCCCTCCAACATTAGTGAATTGATTGTCTGCTGGGCAACATCTGGGCCCTTTTATCCTTCTAGAGGAAAACAATATGGTCATTTCTGCAATAAATAAATAAATAAATAAATAAGCAGAAGCACGACTTAGATCCTCCTCCCCTTTCTACCCAGAGTGATCTTTGGAACAATGCATCTTCTGGGACCCTGGGAGAAAAAAAAACCACAAAAACCCAGAATTGCAGTTAGAAGTTAGCAAACGCCATAAATAAAACAATTAATAGCAGATGGGCAGGTCAATCGTTTGCCGCAGGCCTCATCCAGGTGCTAAGATGCCATTCTGTGGTGGGCCCTGCCTGCCGTGTTATTGATAGTTTCCCATATTTCAGCTGATCAGTGGGTGGATCCCGCTTGTCATTAAGCTCTTGCTCAGCGCAAAATTGATCTCTTTTCTGCAGCAGGACTTCTCACCTGGCCCTCTGGCAGATGCAGAAAACTCTGGATGACAGAAGTATATATTATCCAGCCTCGGTCCCTGTTGCCTCTAACTCCTTGCTGCAATTCTGAGCTGGGTAATGAAGAAATATTGCTCCTCTGCTCCCGTCTTGCTCTTTCATAAAATGATTCCTTGCCGGGTGATCTTTTCCAAGTCTATATTTGCTTTCTCTCTCTCTCTCTCTCTCTCTCTCTCTTCGCTTGCACTTAAGACAGTCGAGTTGAGGCTGCACAGGAATCGTCTCTTTCGGCTGTCCCATTATTCATGCACCTGCTTTCTTGTTTACCCCGCCAGCTTTGGCAGCCGGCCACTGCAAACCGTAATAAAACAACTTTTTTCCCCCTTTTTTTTTTAAATGAAGAAATGTGACCAGGCACGCTGGGGCATAATAATATTAAAGCTGGCGTCAATTAATTTTTGCCTTTCCTCGATAAACGAGCCCCCCACTCGGCCCATTAATAACTAGAAAAGCAGCAAGGAAAAGTTGACACTCTTTTAATTTATTTTCTCAACTTGCCTGGTCATATCCCTCCCTATTCCTAACGCTGGTGGGAATTGCAAGTGGCTTTGGCACAGTCAATGCATAGATTGGTGTGAATCAATACGGCTCTGCTTTATTCACACTCCCCCGTAATCAGGAGGAGAATGTTAGTTAGTGAGCTATCTAGCACCTGAGGCTGTCAAAGCCGCCTAAGAATAATCACGCAGAGTCCCACATGTTGCTTGATGTTGGGGTGGGGGGGTGCAGAGATGGGATGTTGGGGAGCAGAGATGGGAAACTCTGAAGCAGGGGTGAAATTCAGCAGGTTCTGACAGGTTCTGGAGAACCGATAGCGGACATTTTGAGTAGTTCGGAGATCCGGCAAATACCACCTCTGGCTGGCCCCAGAATGGGGAGGGAATGGGGATTTTTCAGGCCACCAAGCCACGCCCACCAAGCCACACCACACCCACCAAGCCACCGCCACAGAACCAGTAGTAAAAAAAATTTGAATTCCACCACTGCTCAGAAGGCTATGTCCTGTGACGTTACGAAGAAGGTTGCAAAACGAACAGCAGCCGCTGAGAGAAAATCCAATCTTAAGGCCTCTCTTTCTCTCTATCTAGGTTGCCTCCAAGTTCTTATTCCTGTGGCCTTTCTACACCGTTCAACGTTGCATAGGTATCTGTAGACAAAAGAGGAATGTTAGTCTCTTTTTAGTTATTTATTTGTGCCAATAAATAAATAAATTTGTGCCAAAAGTGGGTTCAGCGTCCCCTGCAAGGTAGGGACAGGAAAAGTATTCATTCTGAAAAGATATTACAGGTAGTCCTCGATTTATGAACACAGTTAGGACCAGAATTCCCATTGCAATAGCAATAGCACTTAGATTTATATACCTCTTCACAGTGCTTTATAGCCCTCTCTAAGCGATTTACAGATATTGTCCCCCAACAATCCAGGTCCTCATTTTACCCACCTCGGAAGGATGGAAGGCTGAGTCAACCTTGAGCCTGGTGAGATTCGAACTGCAAAATTGCAGTCCTGATGCTAGGGCAAAATCCTCTCCATCCTTTCTGTTTTACCATTGGAAAACAAAACCCAATTAGGTTCTTTAGAATAAAAACAGCTAAAATTTACTACCATTTTTTTTTTTAAGTTTCAGTTTCTTTCTATTGCAATATCTTCATGAAATAATCACAACTTTATGTTAATAACTGGGTGTTTCTTTGAAAAAAAATTTGGAACGATAACATTCCTAGAACTAAACTGGTAGAATGGGAAATAAAATAAGGAACATTTTCAATTTGAAATTGTGTTATGTAGGAAGATGTCTTATTTGGATTATGAATTAATTGAGAGGGCCTATTTCTCAACTTTCCTGTCTGAAAAAGTATGGAACATTTTGTAGGAATACTACTCCAGATCAAACTGTAGAAGAAGAACCTGGAGTTGGAGTCAAAAGAGTGATCAGCCTGGAATCCCTATGTAGCCACAAGCGAGCTAAATTCAAACTGCTTGAATTCCATTGATCCCTATCTAATTCTAAGCAGATGCTGTTAGTTGGGAAGATTCCTATGCATAGGCATAATTAACAATAATCGCTTTAATTAGAACTTCACGTGTGGATTTGGTCTTTTTATCAGCGCCTGATACAAACTGAATACTTTCTATTATCAATTATAATTCCTTAGTATTGGCAGCAACAGCAGCGATCAACAATTTGGAATCATATGCTAATGTCAGTTTTGAATCTGAATAGAAGATTATATCACTCTAATCAAAATAAAAGAGTTTATGACTCTAATCTGAATATCATTTAATTTTTTTAAAAAAAAAACTTGTCAACTCGTGACTTTTTGTGAATTTTATCGGCTCCTTCCCATCTCGAGTTGCTCAGTCTTCCTTCTTCTTTCAACTTCTTCTTTCTTCCTTTATATATTTGATGCATTTAACTTTTAGATCCACATTCTTTATTACCTCATGCATTTTAATGTCTGCGGCAAAGAACACGGCATTTTCTGCATACCAAAACACAGTCACATTCCTAGCCTAACCTAGTGTTTTTCAAACTTGACAACTTTGGGATGTGTGGACTTCAACACCCAGAATTCCCCAGGTAGCATAATGGTTTTTTGTTGTTATTGTTGTTGTTATCAGTCACTAAGTCATGTCTGACTCTTCGCAACCCCATGGACCATAGCACGCAAGGACACCCCCCCCCCAATCCTCCACTGTCTCCTGGAGTTTGCCCAAATTCATGTTCATTGTGTCGATGACACCATCTATCATTCGGAAGGATGAAAGAAACAATGTCATCTACAAAATCCAACTGTAACCATTGCAACCAATTCTACGTGGGACAGATATCGTGTCAATTAAAAACCAGGATCCACAAACACCGGCTGGCAGTCAAACACCACGATCCCAAATCCTTAATCTCTATCCACATCGACACCAAAACAGCACCAGTTCAATTAGAGCCACAAAAAGCCTGCCACTCCACAAGCAATTCCATCAACAGACACATTTGACCTACAACCAGCCTACGAACCCCTCAGAATCCAAGTCAACCACATAGCCAACCACAGACAGCACTGACCCTCAGCCAACCCCCGCCCCCACCAGCAGTTCACCTCCCCATGATCCTGAGCTGATATGACCTCCCCATCACAAGATCCATTGAGGACTGACAGCTGACCCATCACAACATTTGACACGTCCACACCTGAAGTCCTTATAAATAGAAGAATACTGATATCCCCTAAACTCCACTGAGGATGTTAACTAGCCTGGTAATGAAATGTTTGGAAACCAACCCGCAAGATCAGAGAATGAACCTTCATTCTTATCCTATACGCAAGTTACAGATATTCATTACTTTGCAAAACCATCTATCTATCTATCCCGTTTCCCCGAAAATAAGACATCCCCTGATAATAAGCCCGATCGGACTTTTGAGCGCATGCGCTAAAATAAGCCTCCCCTGAAAATAAGCCCTCCCCGAAAATATTTAAACGCATGCACAGCCGGTCCCCGCCATTTCATCTGGTTAGGATTAGGGAGACAGAGCTGAAAATCAGGTAAGATGGCAACAGGAGCCCCGTCTTACTTCATGCGCCCCAAAATAATAAGACCTCCCCGAAAATAAGGCCAAGCGCTTATTTCGGGGTTCAAAAAAAATATAAGACAGGGTCTTATTTTCAGGGAAACACAGTATCTGTCTGTCTGTCTGTCTGTCTATCTTATCTATCTCATATTTAGCCATCCTCTTCTTTTGTGTTCAGTAGCATGCTGACTTACTTACACATTTATTCATAAATACATAAACAGCTGAAGGGACATCACACATGGTAGTTTTTCTCCATGCTCACTGTTGAATCATTCCTTAAGCATTCCCTTTCTTCTCAAACATGTTTGGCTTCCATCACATACCGCTCTTACCAAATTCAGCAAATAAGATTCAGCTGCAAATATGTACCGAATGTTCCATAATCTAAAGCTTTTGAATATCATTTCATCATATATTTTCTATAAATCGGCAAACACACGGTAAATTGTCTTTCTCACATCTATACCTTTCTCAATGACCAATTAAAGAGCAAAAATTTGATCTGCTTACAGTCTTCCTTATCTGACATAAAGCTGCAGCACAAATTATACTCAATGTCACCTCTCGTACCGTTTCAATCAGAATTCTGTCAACCACTTTACCATGCACCCTTAACTTGTCACTAACACATACACACAGTAGGTTTTTGCATTCACTCTCCCTAATATGCCCCACATATAGACAAACAGTAGCATAATCAGCACGGACGCAGCCTTCATCCATAAGCATAACACTCCCTAAATATATGCCACATCCATATTTTAATGTTTTTCCAGTGACACCATCTATGGCAACCTAGCTATGTTTCAGCATTATCATAGCAGTTATGATTTTCCTTTTGTGAAGATCTTTTGATTGATTGGTTGATTCATCCATCCATCCATCCATTATCTGCCATCAAGTTAGTGTCAACCACATAAATAGATATTCTCCAGGATGAACTGCCCCCACCAGGTCCTTCAAATCTTCTAGCAGTGTACCTATCATTGCTATAACTGAATCCATCCACCTTACTGTTGGTCATCCTCTTCTTCTCTTTCCTTCCATCATTCTCAGCATTATAGACTTCCAAAGAGAAGTCCAAAATATAATAATTGATTCTGGTCATTTATGCCTTGAAATGAGAATTCTGAATTTATTTCTTGTATGATCCACAAAGACTTAAATGTCATTCTCAGTTTAAATATGGTCTGTGAGGAGCCGCAAAGTAAATCTTTCTTGATCTACTAAATGCAACATTTAAAGAAGATCTTAGCAAGGTGATGCATCTTGGTTAATCATATAAACCCTTGATTTCTGCTGATAAATGGTCCCCCTTGAATATGAATGCATTTTTTATGTACACTGAGAGTTTATGCACCGAAGACAAATTCCTTGTGTGTCCCATCACACTTGGCCAATAAAGATTTCTTATTCTTATAGTGGGATGTAGTGCCATGCAAATGATTTTCAAGCTCACAAAAACCATAATGGAAAAAAGGAGGAAAGGGATTAACTAAGATTATATCAATGAGGACTGAACTAATAATAACAGGCACAGCAGCCAGGCTTAGAACTAACAGTGGAGATGTGGAAGGGATAGATACTTTCTGCCTTTTAAGATCAGCTACAAACAATAAAGATATCAGCAGTCAAGAAATATACCACAAACTAGCACTTGGCAGATTAGCCGAGAAGACCTTGCAAAATATGTTAGAAAGTGTCTGTAACTACAAAAATCCAAATTGTATAGCCAGTGACCCTATACGGAAATTAAAAGTTCAACTTTGAAGAAGCAGGATAAGAAGAAGATTGAGCGCTTCTGACTTTGGGGCTGGTGAAGACTCCTAAGAATACCATGGACAACCAAGACAAGAATAAAACGACCCAAAATTCTGGAGAAAAATCAGTTGCTGTGGTTGTTAATAGTCATCACCGACTTGATGGTGTGTAATCAAATCAGCACTTCGCCAACAGTTGTTTAATCTTGCAATAAAAGGAATTGTGAATTGTGGGCGGTCCATTAGCAAAACAAAAAAATAAAATAAAATCCAATACGTTATTTTCTACCGCTAGGAACATACAAGAATTATAACTCCTGGTGCATAGATTCTACTAGAGCTTCCTCTTTTGAATTATACATATCACTTAAATCAATAAGAGCCGAAGGAATTGCCATTCTCAAGGGCTGCTGCCGACAGGATCCTTTTTGGTGACTACAGGATATTAGGAGACTGCATGGATAAATTGCAGGATATTACATTAGCAGCCAAATTATCATACTACATCAAAGGAAGAAAAAGACAAACGTATAGAGGACGGATCTGCTTTTATTAATTTTTGCAAGAATCTGTTGCAGCTTTTTCCAGCTCTGTGTCCTCCAAAATATTCTCGTGAAGGCTATCTGGCGTACCTTGAAAACCAGCACAGTGGGGAAAGATGTTTTATAGATAGTCCCCAACTTACTAGCAGTTGGGACTAACACTTCAGTCCCCAACTGATGTAGCCTTGACTTGTGTCCAATTTACATAACCTTTATTGCCAAGGTCGTTAAGCGAATCACAGAGTTATTACATCCAGCTTCCCCCATTGAGTTTGCTTGTCGGAAGCTGGCTGGGAAAGTCACAAACGGTGATCATGTGATCTCGGGTTGCTGCAGCTGTAATAAATATATATATATATGGTGGTTGCCAAGCACCTAAATTTTAATCATGTGACCGCATGACTGGTCATAAGTTGAGGACTACCTGTACTTCCACGTATGTAGTGTATTATAGGTAGTCCTCAACTTACCACCATAATTGAAACCCAAATTTATGTTGCTAAGTGAGAAATTTGTTAAGTGAATTTTGCCCCATTGTACAACTTTTCTTGCCACATTTGTTAAGTGAACCACTGCAGTTAAGTTAGTAACACAGTTATTACTGATCCTGAGTCACTTTTTTTCAGTGCTGTTGTAACTTTGTTCAGTAAGCAAACTGTTGTAAGCCGGGGACTACCTGCATGTCTTATTTACAACAACCACAAATGAAAATCCAGATATAGATATATATATATTTTTAAAGGCACATTGAAACCCATTTCCTGAGTATTTTTTTTTTCATGGAACGAATCTAAACTTCATGAAATTTTGTGAGAAAAATAAGCTTTGATTTAATATGCACTGCAAAATTTACGTGAGTTTAGCCATTCGTAAAAACCTTTGCTGGGCTCACAGAGGAACTTCACTATTCTTTTTCCCTTCCATCTGTCAGCAAGTGTTTTATTTTCTTAGTGATTGCCCATCTAGATGATGCATGTAAGACAGCCTGCTTGAGAAATTCGCCTTCCCTGCTGAATCTGATGCTTGTAGGGGTGACAAAGCTCTGGGTATCATTGAATTTTCCCTTCTGTCCTCACCAAGTGGGAACGGTCACATGCCAAGATTTCCTGGGGCAGCTGGTGTTATCATGCAGAAGCAAGCACTGACCAGAAAATGCATTCACTCTTCTTCCTGAAAGCCATGGAATGACATTACATCCTATTGCTAGATTGAGACAACCCAAAACAGAGCTGGAAGGGACCTTGGAGGTCTTCTAGTCCAACCCTCTACATAAGCAGGAGACCCTATACCATTGTCAGCAAATGGCTGTCCAATTTCTTCTTAAAAGCCTCCAGTGATGGAGTAGCCACAACTTCTGAAGGCAAGCAATTCCACTGATTAATTATACTCACTGTTGGAAATTTCTCCTTAATTCTAGGTTCTCTCCTAGATTAGTTCCCATCCATTGCTTCTTGTCCTACCTTCAGTTGCTTTGGAAAATAGGTTGACCCCCCCCCCTTCTTTGTGGCAGCCCCTCAAAAATATAAAGATCGATTGTTGGAATTGGGTATGCAGTCTTCCAATATCTCAGGGGTTGCCACAAAGAAGAGGGAGTCAAGCTATTCTCCAGAGCACCTGAGGGCAGGACAAGAAGTAATGGGTGGGAACTAATCAAGGAGAGAAGCAACAAGCAGTGAAAATTCTGGTCCCAAGGACAGTTGTAAGTCGAGGACTACCTGTAATCCATATTGTGATACGTCTCTTTAAAAACATAGATTTTCTTGTATAAATTTTAAACATTGGAAGCATGGAAAGGGAGGTCCCCGTTAATGGATCGCCACTGTCTCCCACGCATGTTTACTTGTGTTCACTGAGCGAAACAACACTCTTGTCGATATAGTTCAGTCACTGGTGTGTGTGAGTGTGTGTGCACAGACATAAATCTCAGACCCTTCGCCCTGGTATTTCATGGCTGTAGTGTCATCAGATCCATATTTCAGTTAACCTAACACAGGGTCTCTTCAGCAGCAAACAGCAAGCATGAAATATAGCTTGGAGGAGGGAAATAGAGGGGGTGGGAGTAGGGGAAGCCCACCAAAACTGCAGCCTGCAGAAGCATAATTTTTTTCCAAGCAATCGGGGCTTGGCACTTCTGTCACGCCTTGTTAATTTTATTTATGGTGTCTACCAATTTTTGTATTGTTTTAATCATGTACGGCACAATCATGTACAGCCCTCCTGTTGGGGGCTGCTGACAAATAGGCACAGAGGCAGAGGACGAATCCATAGGGTGGGTTTGGGGTTCAGAAGGAGAAGTCAACATGGGGTGCGTAATCCAGAAAGAAAAACACTCTGAAGTCAGAAATCTTAAATCCGGTTTTGACGATTAAATAGGGTACGGTTATGGAAGTGGCTAGTATTGACTTACTTTATATAAAGTAGAAAGTTGAGAATATAATCTTGTTATGTAATTTATTGCACTGAAAACAGTTGGACGTCGCTGCTTTTTAAATTTCCCCCTTTCCATTATTCTCTTTCCCCTCCCCCCCCATTGTCTTTATTTTCATTTGTATTTTATATTAGGAAAAAAATATTTAATAAAAAAAATGGAAGGAAGAAAAGAAAGAAAGAAAGAAAGAAAGAAAGAAAGAAAGAAAGAAAGAAAGAAATTCTGATTTCCCTGGATCTGTAGCAAACTTTGCAGGGTAGCCTTTTCTTCAGCCAAGGGATTGGTTTCACTCTGCTGGCAATGGAGGATGGGAGCTGTAATTCTGCCCATAGAGTAGAGGGCTGCTCAGGAACGCTGCCTGCTTTTACAGCCTGGGATGATGGGTATTAGCCTCTGTCTTGTCCACTTTCCTGTGTGAAAAGACTGAATTTCATAAGCCTGCTTGAAAGAGCCAAAATACTTTTGATTTCCAAAAGTATTTTTGCTTGCATTTCTTTTTTTCTTTTTTAAATGGGAACTCCCTCCCTTCTCCCCCACTCTCCCAATCATTCTGTTTAGATGATCACCTTTTAGGGGAAATTCTCCGTTCTGGTTGTGCCCCCTGTATTTCACTTTTTTTCCTTTTTTTCCCCCCTCCAAAAAGATTATTCAAATATATATCTCATTTTTATTCACCTGAATAAAGGGAGGGTGGGGGGGAAACAGCCTGTTTGACTCTGTTAAATGCACTTATCTCTTAAATAGAGCTTGTTAGCTCCCAATAATGCCTTCATTCAAGAGGACGCAGTATAATTTCATTTAAAAAATGCACACTCCTTGACAACCAGATTCCCATTTATCTCGCCGTTTTAAGCCACCTCTGTTGTTTTGTGTTAATTTTTCCTAAATGTTTTTAGAAACGGGTGGTTTTTGTTACTGTTGTTGAATCTTTGTACCACCCATAAAAAGTAACTGTCTGCTTAATCCAAAATTGCTTTAAGACTTGAGGTTATTTAAAAATGGTGCATATTCATTATCTTAACTAATGAAGTATGGAGAAGAAATGTCTTCCTTCTTTCCTTCCTTCCTTCCTTCCTTCCTTCCTTCCTTCCTTCCTTCCTTCCTTCCTTCCTTCCTTCCTTCCTCCCCTCCGCTCCCTTCCTCTCTTCTCCATGTGCTTCTATTTCTCTCCTCTCCTCTCTTTTCCTCTCCTCTCCTCTCCTCTCTTTTCCATATGCTTCTATTTCTCTCCTCTCCTTTCTTTTCCATGTTCTATTTCTCTATTCCATGTTCTATTTCTCTCTTTTCCTCTCCTCTTTTTTCCATGTGCTTCTATTTCTCTCCTCTCCTCTCCTCTCTTTTCCATGTGCTACTATTTCTCTCCTCTCCTTTCTTTTCCATGTGCTTCTATTTCTCTCTTCTCCTCTCTTTTTCACGTGCTTCTATTTCTCTCCTCTCCTTTCCTCTCCTCTCCTATGTGCTTCTATTTGAGAGGAACTGGATAAATTTTTCTCTCCACTTTTCTAATTGACTATGTTCTGGGTAATAATGCTACAGTTTCTCTATAGAAAAATCTTCCAATGAACAGCCGTGCTTTGTTGGCAACTATTCCTCATGTTTAAAATATCAGAGATGTACAAGATTTTAAATTAGCCAATCCTGATTCCCCCCCCCCCTTTTTTTAAACCTGCATTTCCCGAACTCTCCTTTGTATGCCTATGGTTAAGTGACTAGAATACCAGGATGTTCTCCAGGAGCACAATGTCTTGCCAAGTTACTGCTTGTAACCTTTCAGTCATCAGCGCTTCCTTTGTGCTAAACTGAGAACTAAACATTCTTTACTCGGGGAGAAACTATCCTTGGGGATGGAAACCGAACTCTTGAGAAAAAATCCAGTAACAGCAGCTCATACAAGCATGATTGTGAATGAGTACCCTCAACAGGCAAAACTCAGGAGAGAGTTTCTAGGTCAGGGGTCTCCAACCTTGACAACTTTAAGACTTGTGGACTTCAACTCTGGGAGTTGCCAAGGTTGGAGACCCCTGTTCTACATGCAGAGATCAAAACCAAGGGCTGCCCCTAATTAAATAGGAAGAGCTAGAGCCGTGATGGTGAACCTATGGCACGCGTGCCACAGGTGGCACGTGAAGCCATATCTGTGGGCACGCAAGCGTTGCCCTATCTTAGCTCCAGCGCGAAGAGCGTGCCAGCCACCTGATTTTCAGGCCTTCTGGTCCCACTGGAAGTTGGGAAACATGCCATTTCTAGCCTCCAGAGGGCCTCCGGGGGAAGGGGGGGAAGGCCGTTTTCGTCCTCCCCAGGCTCCAAGAAAGTCTCTGGAGCCTAGGGAGGGCGAAAAAACGGACCTACTGGAGCCACCGTGCCAAAACCGGGAGAGCGCAGGGGGGGGTCGTGTGTGCATGCATGGGGGGCGGGGTGCATTGAATTATGGGTGTGGGCACACATGCGCGTGACCTCCCCGTGTTCCCCCTGCTTTTGGCATGCAACAGCAAAAAGGTTAGCCATCGCTGAGCTAGAGGAAACCCATCTTCCATTTTACTTGAAATTGGAATGATTCAGATAAACCCTTGGATTTATTTCTTCCAAGGGGAACTCTAAATCCGATTTTTGAGAGTTAACTTGCCATTCTAGTTTTTTCTTAAGTGCACCTTTTCCTCTTCATCTTGTAAGAACATAGCAGCCTAGGGAAATTCTCAATCATCCATGTCATGGGTGTCCCAAAGGTGCTGTTCAAAAGGCAGGTAGGCTTCACCTGTGTGAAATGGTATAGGGCCGTGATGGCGAAGCTATGGCACGTGTGCCACCTGTGGTACGCGGAAATATATTGGTGGGCACGCGAGCTCAGCACCGGTACACATGTGCACGCTGGCCAGCTGATTTTTGGGCCTTCTGGGACCACCGGAAGTAGGGAAACAGGCTGTTTCCTGCCCCAGAGGCCTGGTGGGGGGAAGGCTGTTTTCACCCTCCCCAGGCTTCTAGAAAGGCTCCGGAGCCTGGGGAGAGCAAAAAATGGGCCTACTGGGCCCAACATGCCACCATGTGCTAAAAGTGGGAGGAGCACGAGGGGAGGTTGCTTTTGACACGCAATGGCAAAAAGGTTAGCCATCACTGGTATAGGGTCACCTGCTTGAGCAGAGAGTTGGACTAGAAGATCTCCAAGGCCCCTTCCAGCTCTATTCTGATTGATTGAATTTGGAGAATGTAAATGGTGGGAGTGGTGAAGTATCTGGCTCGGTTAGCAAGATTGCTGCTGTTCTCTGAGAAAATCCCTCTTTGCTTTGCCTTACTGGCAGATGAAGGAAGGGGAGGAGGGGGTCAAAACTGAACCTCTCTGCTGCATTATTTGCTAATGAGTTACTAACGATGAAGATGTTTCTGGCAATCAAGCAATTAATGACTTGCAGAAGTGGACTTTCTAAACTTGGGTAAAAAAAAATCTGGGTCCCTGTGGTGTGCCATACTAATCATACCCGTAATGACTTAATACTGCCCCCAAATTTCAGGCATGTCATAGTTAGTCAACTGAATCCAAGGCATCCACCTGGAAACAAAAGTGGACAATTAGGGAGCAATTAAACAGTGTGGCTGAGAGAGTAAAGACAGACAGCCGACTGAGAAAACGGAAGATGGTACGCTTAGCAATTGCAACAGCACTTAGACTTATATACCGCTTCACAGCACTTTACATCCCTCTATAAGCGGTTTACAGAGTCGGCGTATTGCCCCCAACAATCTGGCACCTCATTTTATTGACCTCGGAAGAATGGAAGGCTGAGTCAACCTTGAGCCGGTCAGGATCGAACTGCTGGCAGTGAGCAGAGTCAGCCTGCAATATTGCATTCTAACCCCTCTGCCACCACGGTTCTTTTAGAAGAGAGCTATTGAGATCAGCATCCTACAATGGTGCAGTTCGTTTTGGGTTTGATGATGATGTTACCCATTCAGTTGAGTTTGACTTTGGCGATTCTATGGGGCAGGTCTGTCCAGATCTTCCAATCTTGCTTCTTTGAATTTTTCTATGCTCTGGCAGGTGTCAGCTTTGATGGTGTCCAGCCACCGTGTTCTTTGGCAGCCCGGTTTTCTTTTACTGCTAGCTCTTCCAATCATATTAGCCTTCTCCAATGGATTCCCCCACATGAGAGGGCCAAAGCAAGTAAGACGCAGTTTGGGGATTTTGCCTTCTAGTGGCATGTCTGGTTCATTTTGGTTGTAGTCAAATTCAAACAGGAAGGTCAACCAACATAAGCTGTGGGCAGAGATGAAGAACATGGACTTCATAGACTACCATCAAAGAACAATGGATGTTAGAAAGCAAACACTTCAGAACAGTGTTGGGTTTCAAAAAATTTTTACTACTGGTTCTGTGGGTGTGGCTTGGTTGGCGTGGCAGGGGAAGGATACTGTAAAATCTCCATTCCCACCCCACTCCAGGAGAAGGATACTGCAAAATCCCCATTTCCTCCCAATCAGCTGGGACTTGGGAGGCAGAGAATAGATGGGGGCGAGGCCAGTCAGAATTTTTATTACCGGTTCTCCGAACTACTCAAAATTTCCTCTACCAGTTCTCCAGAACTGGTCAGAACCTGCTGAAACCCACCTCTGCTTCAGAAGTTACTTGAAATTTACTTAAAATATCGACTTGAGTTGTGCTGTGTTTTGGGTTCAAAGGCAGCAAAGGCGTTTCAGATGGGCCTTGTATGTGGCACCTCTCACAACTCAACTCCTTAATGAAGGAGTGTCAAACTCAAGGCTCGTGGGCCAGATCCGGCCCATGGGGTACTAAGATCTGACCTGTGGGGCTGCCCTGGAAACCACAAAGGACCATCCCGCGGTGCCTCTGCCAGGGAAAACGGAGTTCGGGAGGGCTGCACCCTGGCAGAGGGTTACAGGAGGCCGTCGCAGCCGAAAACGGAGCTTAGGAGCCCGTTTTCACTGGCAGAGCACCCGGGCGCCAACAGGCACCCCCAACACAAGTGACATCGAGCTGGTCACACCCACCTTGGTCCCCCGAGGTCAAGCACAACCCTGATGGAGCCCTCAATGAAATCGAGTTTCACACCTCTGCCTTAAAGCAATCACACCTTTTCCAAAGATTGTGCGGTTGCCCTCGGTGCCTGCCATGCAGTCCTAGAGAAAGATGCTTAATAGTTGTTAAGGAATGACAAGAAGATGCTGCGGGTTTCAGTGTCAGCTTGTGAGTCCTCACATGCCTAGTTTTCGGCTTCCAACTTCTAGTGGGGGAAAAACCCCATACAGGTAGTCCTCAATGTACGGTCATTTAGTGACCGTTCGAAGTTATAACAGCATTGAAAAAAAGGGACTTGCAACCATTTTTCACACTTACGACCATTGTAGCCTCCACAGTCATGTCATCAAAATTAGGATGCTTGGCAATTGATTGATATATATGACAGTTATTGCAGGATCCCCTTTTGCGACCCTCTGATCAGCCAAATTAGTGGGGAAGCTGGATTCACTTAACAACCATATGACTAAGTTAACCACTGCAGTGATTCACTTAACAGCTATGGCAAGAAAAGTCATAACATGGGGCAAAAAGTCACTTAGTATATGTCTCCTTTAGCAACATAAATTTTCCTAAACATAAATTTTCCTAATATGATCCGATTGCTTATTTGTACCCTATGACTATCATTAAGTGTTGTACTTCATGATTCTTGATGAACGTATTTTTTCTTTTATGTACACTGAGAGCGTATGTACCAAGACGAATTCCTTGTGTGTCCAATCACACTTGGCCAATAAAAATTCTATTATATTCCATAAATTTTGGGCTCAGTTGTGGTTGTAAGTCGCGGGCTACCTGCACAAACATCTGGAATGGATAGTCCAGCGGATGAAAGGAAAACTAACAGAGGCCCGGCAGCAGCCACCTTAAACCCCAAATCCGGGCGCAAAGCCAGTTTTCAGAGTCTTGGGGAACAGATGCAGGGTGGGAGTTGTAGGGATTTCCAGAGGGATGCTATTCCAGAAGGCAGCCACAACGACAGAGATGTCTCAGTTGATCATACTCGACTGGCTGACATTTGGCGACGTGGCATAATCCAACTTAAATCTCCCAACTGGGTCTCCATGCGCCAGTGCGTCCTGTTTACGCTCTTTTCTTCCGCTTTGAAAGCAGTTGGCCCTAGACACGTCTGAATGTCTGAAGCTGACTAGGTCCCGCTCCGTTCGCCTGTGAGGGGGACGGGACATCATGGTTTATGAATTTGGAAGGTATACATTTGCATCGCTCGACGGATGCTCTCCATTTGTCATCCTGCCTGCTGCTTTGATATCTGCGAGGTGTTCCTCTGCTCCGTGCAGATGGTTCGGTGTGCACAAGTGCAAATGATGTGGATCACATCACCATTGACTAAATGTTAATTTCCCGAGCTTGCGGTTGCTGTGCGGAGCAAAGGTTTTGGCGTCTGCTGAGTGTAGAATTCCTTCCCTGTTAATAGCTGCCAGATCTTGCGGTCTATTTTGGGAATCGGATTCTGTTCAATCGGTTTACTCGGCAGAGCCGTCACTTTATTTTAATGGATTTCTATATTTATTCATCCGTTGAGCAGGTGCCAGAAACGTGACAGTCAATTCCCCCCATCCCAGAGAGATGTGTGATAATCATTAAACTACGTGGGGTTTGCTGTTAAAAAAAAAAAAGAAAGAAAGAAAAGAAAAGAAAATCAGTTCAGATTTTTGCCCAGAAGAGTGAAAAACCAGACAGGTAAACATAGCATATAGCTAAAGGGCAGACAGCAGGCATCAAATGGCCTTAAAGTGGCCCAAATCAGAAGCTCGTTTGAAGCTGCCCGTGCTGAACAGATGAGAGGCCTGCAAACGCTCCCAGATCCTTGAAGGCCTCCGGATATCCTGATGAGGTATTAGAGGAAGTAATTCAGGAAGAAAGAGACAAATAACCACCTCTGGATCTTGGCTGACCTCATAGAGCCGCCGCAATAGTGAGAAGCACTTAGATCCAAAAAAGCGTTGATAATACCAACCACTTTCCAGGGAGAGCAATATGGGTTTCTTTTAACCCTTCCCAACAACGGCCAAGTTCCTTTTATGCTTTCTTCCTTTATCATGGGCTTGCTCAGAGCTCCCTCCAGTGCATTTGCAAAAAAAGCTTGGGAAGTTCACCTTTTTTTTTCTGGCAGTAGGTGGTGGATTGGTTGCTCCAGGATTTCTCAAGCTTGGCAGTTGGAAGATGTGTGAACTTCAACTCCCAGAATTCCCCCTCCCAGAATTCCCCTCCCAGAATTCTGGGAATTGAAGTCCTCACATCTTCCAACTGCCAAGCTTGAGAAACCATTGGATGAGTCAATTAAATGTTTAGTATGGCCATTAGGACACTAATTAGATACAGATGAAAAACAATTAAACATGAGCATGGCTGGCTGGGGAATTCTGGGAGTTGAAATCCAGAAGTATTAAAGTTACCAAAAATTGGATACCCCTGCTGTAGAGCTTCCTGAACAAGGAGTAGTATGATTATTACTCAGCAGGGTGGATTTGATTTAAATCGAGTTGATTTAAACCACTATTTAAATCATGATTTAAATCACTAGTAAAAAGGCTTGATTTAAATCAACTCGATTTAAATCATAATTTTTAAAGAGCAACTGTCATCTCTGCTACTCCTTTGACCCACTGTTGACTCACTGATAGTCCCAGTGTTGCAGAATATACAGCCTCATGCTACATAACTCAGCTCCATTTCATGCTGAATAAACTAAATTATTTATGTATCTTAAATAGAAAACTATCTTACGATAGATTTTTACCCCAAAAGTTTTTTATTAAAATAAATTCAATAAAAATTTAAAAAAATCCGATTTAAATCAAAAAAATCCAATTTAAATTTTTAAAAAATCTAATTTTTTTGATTTTTTTTTTAAAAAAAATCATTGATTTTTATCCACCCTGTTACTCAGAATCTGTCAGGCACAACAGATCTTATATGTCCTTTTAATTTCAAGTTTAATATATCCCATTTAAAGAAGGGATGCGGTGGCTCAGTGGCTAAGATGCCGAGCTTGTCGATCGAAAGGTCAGCAGTTCAGCAGTTTGAATCCCTAGTGCCGCGTAATGCGGTGAGCTCCCATTACTTGTCCCAGCTTCTGCCAAACTAGCAGTTTGAAAGCACATAAAAAATGCAAGTAGAAAAATAGGGATCATCTTTGGTGGGAAGGGAACAGCGTTCTATGTGCCTTTGGCATTTAGTCATGGTGGCCACATGACCACAGAGATATCTTTGGACAGCGCTGGCTCTTCGGCTTTGAAACCGAGATGAGCACCGCCCCCTAGAGTTGGGAACGACTAGCACATATGTGCGAGGGGAACCTTATATCCCATTTAAAGTACGTATTTAAATATATAGGAACAATATCTGATATTGTTGGAGGAAGGGAATAGAGAAGTATGTCTTATTGTCGTCTCTACAGCCTCTTGTTGACTGTAATCCATATTCATCTTAAAGATTTTTTCTTTTTTTCTTAAAAATGTGACACCCCCACCCAAAAAAAATTCCACCGTGAAAAAAAAATGTATTGTCAATACATGTTTGCCCTGGTGATATATTCAACGTGCCTCAGAGTCATTTATTTTTCAAGCAATCCAAAAAGAAGTCTAACCTTGTTTACTGTCATTTTCATTTTTATTTTAAAAAATGCTTTCTCTTTCTGTCTTTTCAATAGGATTCGGCTTTGTAACTTTTGAGAACGAAGACGTGGTGGAAAAAGTCTGCGAAATTCATTTTCATGAAATCAATAATAAAATGGTAAGTTTTCCCAATGGGAGCTTCGAATTTTTGAGAAAATGGGGGCTTTTTTTTAAAAAAAAATCTCTGGCCGCTCTTGAGTTGCTCTTGAGGTTTGCGTTGTGAACCAACCACATCAAACCTGCTTTCACCCACCAATACTTAGTCTATAGCAGAGGTCTTCAAACTTGTGAATTTCAATTCCCAGAATTCTCCAGCCAGCTTTGCTCTGCTCTGCTCTACAGAGCTGTGTTTTTAGGCCTCTGCTTTCCCGCCAGCTTTGCTGGCTGGAGAATTCTGGGAGTTGAAGTCCACAAGTCTTAAAGCTGCCAAGTTTGAAGACCTCTGCTCTACCGAGCTGTGTTTTTAGGCTTCTTCTTTCTCGTAGAATGGATAGTTTCCCTATTTTTTGGAGCCCATCCCTCATAAGCTACTGCCCCTTTTCAGCCTTCAGAAGGCTGCCGTAATACCAAAGTACCTTTTCGGTGACATTCCTAGCGTGTGCACAGCTGCGATAGGTTCTCTTATGTCCTTCCACAACTGCCTGTGTAGATAATCATTGTTGCCGAATGTGTTTTGAATGGCAGCTATTCTTTAACAAAATGCAAATGGGTATAAATAGCACGAGATTAAGCATTTATTTGGGGGGGCGGGTGAAGATTTCAAACAAAAACGGTTGACGTCTCAGAAGGCTGACGTCTCGTGCTTCAGAGACGTATCCAAGGGAGGTTGACCGTTATCTTGGGAAGGCGTGTAGCTCAAGTAATGGAGCCCACACATAACCAAATGACAGCTTCAGGTTCATTTTTTTTTTTTTTGCTTCTCTAGCTTAAAGGGAAAATAAAGATGGAGTCTGAAACCGTCTGAAAGTTGTTGCGTTAACATTAGGCGGTCTGATAGTTGAATATGGTAGGAGAAGGCCTGCTAATACAATGTACATCAATGTTTCTCAGCCGTGGCTGGGGAATTCTGGAAGTTGGAGTCCACCCATCTTAAAGTGGCCATGGTTGAGAAACACAGATGTGCAGTATAGTCAAGTGAAACAAAACCAGTAGTGGAATTCAAATAATTTAACAACCGGTTCTCTGCCCTAATGACCGGCTGGGTGGGCGTGGCCAGGGGGTGTGACAGGCAGCACCTGGGAGTAAAAATGGGCCGCGGGAGGGGACATGCCACTCCCCCGTGCTCCATTTTGGGCCTAGGAAGCCTCCCTGAAGCCTCCTGGGAGCAAATATAGGACTGGGGGGGTGCTGCAACCCCCCCCACGCCCCTTTTTGGGCCTACGAGGCCTCCCTGCACTTACTTGGGAACCAAAATCGGGCATGTGGGGACTCCCGGAAGGGGCGGGGCGAAGCCAGCCAGCAATTTAACTACCAGTTCACGCGAACTGGCTGAATCCTACCACTGAACAAAAACTAACATGTTTGTAGCTCAGGGTCGAAATGAGGGGTCCTTGGTGCTCTTTGAGCTTGCTTGTTTTCTTGCAGACGTTGCATTACCCAAACTAGGTAATGTCATCAGTGCTAGTTAAGGTTAACTTCAGACCAACAATCAAGTAAGCAATACCCCAATGAAGAAACTGCCAAAGAGCCATCAGCAAACAGCCCAAAGAATCTCTTAAGACCGCCCCCACCCACACAGACAAGCAAGTCACCAGAATGTAGACTGACAGCAAACAGCACTGATGATGTTGCCTAGTTTCGGTAATGAAACGTCTACAAGAAAACAAGCAAGTTCAGAGAGTACCAAGGACCCCTCATAACATGAAATAGTAGAAAACCTGGATTGTTGGGCAGTAATCTATGGTATAAGAATGAGCAACCCAGGAATCTTGCTATTTTGTGTACGAAATGCAGGATGCTGAATGGTATGGCTGCAGAACATAATTCCAGCAATGTCCCAATATCTCTTGTAAGGCTGAGCTAGTGATTATTGGAAATAAGCAGTGCTGAATTCTAATGGGACCAAAGCCACAAAGGTTTATGGTCAGATTTTCAACTTGAGAATGCCTGTTGGCCAATATACAGGTAGTCCTCAATTTATGACACAATTGAGCCCAAAATTTCTGTTCCTAAGCAAGACAGTTGTTAAGTGAATGTTGTCCCATTTGACAACCTTTCTTATCATAGTTTTTAAGTGAATCGCTGCAGTTATTAAGTTAGTAACATGGCTGTTAAGCGAATATGGCTTTGACTTTGTTGTTTTGGCTGACTTTGCTGGTCAGAAGGTCACAAAAATTGGGTCACATGACTCCAGGAACTGCAACTCTGTCATAAATGTGAGCCAGTTGCAAAGTGTCTGCATTTTCAGCATGCAACCATGGGGATGCCGCAATGGTCGTAAGTGTGAAAATTGGTCATAAGTCACTTTTTTTCGGTACCGTTGTAATTTCAAATGGTCACTAAATGAATGGTTGTAAGTCAAGGACTACCTGTACTTAAGAATATTTCATGTTTAAGAATGAAAGTAGAACCAGGCTGTCTGATAGTTCTCAAATCTGATTTCTTCAAAACCATTCATTTCTTTTTATTTATGTATCCACTTGTCCTTTCTGTGGTAAAAATGTAATAGGCAGTTACCCCTCTGAAGTCAGCAAGTGTTAATTTTTCACTAGACCCGGGTTTTTTCAACGTATTTTATTATTTGAAACCAATTAACAGAAGGAAAACACATGCATATGTGTATCAGGGTTAGCAGTGTAATCTAACATAAAATAATGATAGATAGAGGAGCAATTAACAAGCATATTGATTTAAATTCACCATATGATTATGTAAGAAACTACACCATTGAACAATCAATCAACAAGAGAACCAATCAGCTGCTCAGAATTTAAATATAGCTCCAAACAAACAACCAATCACACGATCAACTGACCCAACTGGCACACAAGACATTTTATAAGCGAAGGAGAATAGGACAAGAAAATCCTGTGATGATGTTAACTAGTCTGGTAACGAAATGTTCAGAAACTAAATTGAAACAAGCTTGGAGAGCAAACCACTGCCAAAATGATAGATAGATCCCAAAATTATAAACAGAACAGCTGCAAATAATTTGATCATGCTTCTCAAAAGCTTTTTTCTTTGTCTTGAAAAAAACAAAACAAATTCAGATGTTTACAAACAATGCAAATCAACAATGCAACATACACCAACAAACAGGCATGGTTTTCACCTTTCAGTTTTATTTATTTTTATTTATTTTATTTTATTAAAGTTCTATTCCGCCCTTCTCCCGAAGGACTCAGGGCGGTGAACAGCCTGAAGATAAAACACAGAAATACAAAATTTAAAATAAATTAAAACAAATTAAATAATTTAGGCTGAATTTTAAAATACCCCATAATTAAACAGATTAAAATTTATGTTTAAAACTTAAAATTTAAATTTAAAAAGGAGAAGATTTAGGCCAGGCCAGCTTGATGAAATAAAAACGTTTTAAGTGCGCGACGGAAGGTGTGAAGATCCGGGATCCTCCGTATCTCCGGGGGGAGCTCGTTCCAGATCGTAGGTGCCCCCAAAGAGAAGGCTCTCCCCCTAGGGGCCGCCAGTCGACATTGTTTGGCCGACGGCACCCGGAGGAGCCCCTCTCTATGGGAGCGTACTGGCCGGTGGGAGGCTATTGGTGGTAGCAGGCGGTCCCGTAGATAACCATGTCCTAAATCATAATACTTTTATCTAAGCTTCGTGAACCCAGAGTTCCCAATTCTTGACGTTTGGATAAATTCCAAATTAAAATATTCAGTGCATAGCGATTGATCCCAGCAGTATTTGTTTTAAAAATCCTATTGATGTCCCTTCAAATGTGACAATAATAATCCTAACTCTATATTGCCTTCCAATTTTTGAATTGCATCGACTTCTAAGGAGACATCATAAAATGATACTGTAAATATGGTCTTTATAATGCAACCTCTACAATCAGGGCAATTTTAAACATTTCCTCGGATGTAATTAAAGCCGATTCAGTCAACAAGATTTCAAACATTAAAGAAAAAAAATACATACTCTGAGGCTGCAATTTTAGAGGTAACTTCTGCAATGCATCATGGAATGGCCCCTTACGAACCTGCAATCAGAGATCGGCATAACACAGAGAAGAATTTTAATTAGCACGAAGCTCAATATGTTTTGTACATTTGGAGTATTTTGTTTGAAGTGAGGGACAAACAAGCACACAAGAAGGAGAATTTAGTTGTGCTGAGGAAAGGCAATCTTCTTGGAGAAATGGAAAGTCCTTAAAAAAATCTGATGCTAAATTGAACTGGAAGACAGCTAAAGAGACCCTGTGGTTAGAGCAGCAGGCCTGGATTTGCATTTCTGCTTAAAATAAAATGCATTCTATGTTTCGGGTCCAGTTATCTCTTTTTTTAAAAGTTGTTTATTAATAATACAAAATTAAAAAACATTGGACATAGATATTACATCACTGGTACCAAACATCTTCCATCACTTTACAATAATATTAGTAATCATGTAAACATATAGTTCTTAAACTTTGTTCACTATTTAAGCATAATATGATATTATGTTATCTCTTAACCTCAACTAAGGACTGCTATGGCAAATCTAGACAGCATATTAAAAAGCAGAGACATCACCCTGCCAACAAAAGTGTGTATAGTCAAGGCTATGGTTTTCCCAGCTGCAATGTATGGCTGTGAAAGTTGAACCATAAGGAAGGCTGAGTGCCAAAGAATTGAGGCCTTTGAACGATGGTGCTGGAGAAGATTCCTGCGAGTCCCTTGGACTGCAAGGTGATCAAACCGGTCAGTCCTAGAGAAGATCAACCCTGACTGCTCTTTAGAAGGCCAGATGCTGAAGATGAAACTCAAATACTTTGGCCATCTAATGAGAAGGAAGGACTCACTGGAGAAGAGCCTAATGCTGGGAACGATTGAGGGCAAAAGAAGAAGGGGACGGCAGTGAACGAGGTGGCTGGATGGAGTCACTGAAGCAGTCGGTGTGAGCTTAAATGGACTCCAGAGGATGGTAGAGGACAGGAAGGCCTGGAAGAACATTGTCCATGGGTCGCGATGGGTTGGACACGACTTCGCAACTAACAACAACAACAAGGACTGTTGTTCATAACCAGTGTTTCTCAGCCTCACCGATTTGGTCTTCAAGTCCCGGAATTCCCCAACCAGCTTGCTGGCTGGCTGGAGAATTTTGGGAGTTGAAGTCCATACGTCTTAAAGTTGCTGAGGTTGAGAAACACTGGTTATAACCATAGGCTCCCTGGAGAATGGGCAGGGTACAAATAAGTATAATAAAGCCAAAGTTTTTCTCAAATTTAAAGGGAGTCAAACCTATTTTCCAAAGCACTAGAAGGCAAGACAAGAAGCAATAGTTGGAAACTGAACAAAGAGAGAAGCAACCTAGAACTAGGAATCTAGAAATTTCCTAACAGTGAGAACAATTAACCAGTGAAATGGTTTGCCTTAGGGAAGATGTGGGTGCGGCACCACTGAAGGCTTTTAAGAAGAGACTGGACAGCCATTTGTCTAAAATGATATAGGATCTCCTGCTTGAGCAGGGGGTTGGACTAGAAGACCTCCAAGGCCCCTTTCAACCCTGTTATTCTGTATTCTGTATCACTCTTTTTGCCTGGACCAGAGAAAAGACTTTGATGATTTACAATAAATGCAGAGCTGATCCAATATAATAATGCATCAAGAAGATTAGGAAGACCCACCTCTATATTTTTACTAGTATAGTACCTTTAACATTTCCAGCTAAAGATTCTTACTTTTCCTTTTTGCTTTCCCAAATGTGTTTCCAGTCTTTCATTTATTGGTCTGATCTCTGTTCCCAACTTTTAATTTAATAATGGAATTTATTTTTAAGCTGGATAAGATCAAAACAGTCTCCTTAGCATATGCTATAAGCCAATTCAATATTTGACTTGCTAATTTTTCACTGAGCTATGAAATAATATCCTTCATATTGTTCCTTTCGGCACAATACGGGGTGCATCTGAAATGAAAACAAGAGATCTGTTTCATTATCCAGGTGGAGATATCAGGACTGGCCTTCGAAATTGTGGCTGGAACGGGTAATCCAGATGCATCAATTCTTTTAACTTTGGTGGAAATAACTGAACTGTGCAGTTAGATGGCAGAGAAAAGAGTCTAATGGTAATAGCAATAGCACTTATATACCAGTTCATAGTGTTTTGCAGACCTCTCTAAGCGGTTTACAGAGTCAACATACTGCCCCCAACAATCTGGCTCCTCATTTTATCAACCTCGGAAGGATGGAAGGCTGAGTCAAGCTTGAGCCGGTCAGGATCGAACTCCAGGTAGTGAGCAGAGTTAACCTACAATACTGCATTCTGACAATAAATCACTCTCAGTCAATTACAAAACAATATCTTTAACATCATTGAACATTTACCTATCCCAGGTCCTTGGAAAACACTTGATCAATGGCTAAAAATGCCAAATCCAGCCTAAAAATCTGATTAACTGTGCGAACAATCGCAATTATTATTATTATTATTATTATTATTATTATTATTATTATTATTATTATTATTATTATTATTATCCCCAATGCAGTGGTGGTATTCAGCCGGTACTATCCGTTCAGGCGAACTGGTAGCGGTGGCTGCAGGAGGCTTTGCCCACCCACCCGGATGTAATCACGTCCCAATTATTGACTTTTTGACGCTCTGCACATATGTGGAGGTGGCATGTGTGGCATGGAGGTGGCATGTGCAAGCGAGGTGGCAAGTGCGATGTGGCATGTGTGGCGTGGAGGTGGCGCGAGAGGAGCGCTCACATTTGCGAACCGGTAGTGAAAATAAGTGAATACCACCCTCGCCCCAATGAAGCACTATCTTGATGTTGTTTTGGGGCTTACGTGTGCTCTGAGGAAGATGAGAGTTATGCCGCAGGTTTAACCATGCTGGACAGCTCTTATCAGAGGAACCAGACAAAGGAGGATATCTCTCCCATAAACAACACATAACGTACAAAAACTTATACTGGCTTCGTCATTGTCCAGGTCAACAAGAACTGTACTAGGTGATGGAGTTCCTGGATATCTGGTGACAAGAAGGCTATAGGGCTCAAGACAGTTCACTGAAAAAAAGTTGCATGGGAAAACACCATCCAAAATAGACTTGTCCAATTGCTGAACATTATCTGCAGGGATGGGATTCTACCAGTTTGGACCGGTAGTTCCAATGATCACTTGGGAGCGAACCAGTTCACTCCGACGATCAGGTCAGCCCGCGCGCCCCCCCCCCCGCCCCTGTGCTTTACTTACTTTTATCTTCTCAGATGATTGGCGCGGCAGAGCAGATTGCCATGCCTCAGCTGTATTACTCCCAAATGGTAACACAGAAAGTTAGCATTTGTAAAACTGCGCACGCACGCGATCATCTAACCGGTTGTTAAACCGGCAGCGTCCCACCATTGAGTGTCTGAATATAGAGCCAAGATATTGTAACGGAGTTTGAAATGGACAACTGTTGCTATCCTTACCATTAACAGGGGCAGGGGGAAATAGTGAAAACTGAAGGAATCAAGATGCCCTATGGAAATAACATCAAAAGTCTGGATGAAGACAATTGCGACAAATACCCGGGCATCCTTCCAGCTGACTGTTAAGTCAAGAAGAAGGTTAGAAGGAGCGAAGAAGATCTTAAAGTCCAAACTCAATGAAGGAAATAATTCCAAGGTAATTAACACCTGAGCAATTCTAGTCATTAGATTCACAGCTGGAATAGTGGAGTAGACTCAAGCAGAACTAGAAGCCCTGGATAGGAAGACCAGAAAAATAATAACAATGAATCATGCTCTTCGTACACGCAGCAACATTGACAGACTCTGGAGCATAGGTGGGCATGGAATGTTGCAAGGATACCAGATAGTTGGAGAAGAAGAAAAAACGCATTGGAAAAATACAGATAGCCGTCACTCTAGAACCGTATTTCAGTCTGGAATTAGGATTGCAAATTGCGTTGGTCCTTGTGACCCCATCTGATTTTAGCATCTTTTTGCAGCAGTCATTAAGCAAAAACAGCTGTAAAATAAAATGACACAGACATTAAGCAAGACCGTTATCCACAATAGGTAGTTTTGCCAGAAACCAGAAGTAAACACCAGTTTCTGGCCAAAAAATAAAAATAAAAATTGTAAATTGAGGTCATGGAATCATGGGACACTACAAACAACCCAAAACACAATCATATGAATGCAGGGATGGGCTTAGCTGTCAGAATTTCAAATCTGGATTGTAAGCAGCCCTGGGGAGGCCTGTCATATCTTCGACCGATTACAAAGCAACCAGTCGTAAATTGAGGATTACCTGTATCCGGAGTACAGTGAAGAAGAGGCACTGAAGCTAGTACACCATGAAGGCTTACTGAATAGCCAAAGAAACCAAAGTAGCCTATAAGAAAGACCAAATGAATAATTGAAAAGAGACATGGCAAGGAAAATTATTGCATGGCCAATACATATTTTAAAAAATGTACAGGCCCAAGCAGAGAACAACAAGATGTCAGCATTCCAGAAAAATCCCCAGCTCCAAGTAAAGACTCTGAAGCAAGCATTTTCAAAGTTCTATTTACTAGAATAGGTAAACTGGCACATCTGGGAAAACCCGAATCTGAGAGGTCCGGGTTTCCCCTCAGTAAATCAAAACCCCCAAAACCATCCCCTCACTCCTTAGTCGATCACATGCTCCAGTCAACCGCCGTCCCATCTTGAGACATCACTCCGACCACTCCTTCTCCAGATGCAGGATCAGCCTGACCTTGACTGACAGGAAGAATGCTATTATGTCTAAAGACAACCCCTCTACTAAATCCTCCCTCCTACTTTCCCACACATGAGAAGGTGGCAGCATGGAAGCTTCCAGCCTAATATGGCTTCCAAAGCTAACACAAGATCTGTAATGACTGAAAGCAGGAAAGTTGAAGAAAGTCACAAATTAAGGGGGCTAAATTCTAACTGCACAAGACCAAGCTTTAAAAATAGATGCATACAAAGCCAGAATCAAGAATACAACAATAGACAATAAATACCGCCTCTTCAAAGATGCTGAAGAAACAGTGGACCACCTAGTTAGCTCCCGCAAGAAGATCACACAGACGGACTATAAGCAATGTCATGATAAAATAGAAACAATGTTTGGTACATCGGAAGATCTGCAAATGAATACCATTTGCTTGAAAGCAAGAACTGGAAGGACTATAAAATATGGAAAACTGACAGCCCGGGTTCAAGACCCAAGCGCCACCACACAACAGGATGAGCTCCCGTTCCTTGCATCAGCTGCTGCTCACCTAGCAGTTTGAAAGCATGCAAATGCGAGTAGATAAATAGGTATCACTTCGGTGGAAAGGTAACAACATTCCATGTGTCTTTGGTATAGCCATGCTGGCTCCGTGATCACGGAAAATGTCTTCAGACAACGCTGGCTCCCTCAGCCAAGAAATAGAGATGAGCATCGTGCCCTAGAGTCAGATATGACTGGACAGGGAAACTATTACCTTTTAATAGAAAATGTTCTGGGACTACAAACAGACACCATGTTACTAACTTAACAACTGCAGCAATTCACTTAACAACTATGGCAAGAAACATCGTAAAGAGGGGCAAGATTCACTTAACAGCTGTCTCACTTAACAACAGAAATTTGGGGCTCAATTGTGGCCAATTGTGTTTTTCACTCTCCAGTGAATATGACAATTCTTCCATGAATGTGATTCTCACATTTGAGATTCAGCAGAAATGTATTTATTTCTATATTTAATTTACAGTATATCCCGCCTTTATTATTTTTATAAATAACTCAAGATGGCGAACATACCTAGTGCTGCTTCTTCCTCCTATTTTCCCCACAACATCAACCTGCAAGATGAATTGGGCTGAGATAAAGGACTGTCCCGAAGTCACCCAGCTGGCTTTCATGCCTAAGGTGGGACTAGAAGTCACCATTGCCTGGTGTTTGGTCCAAGTTCATCCAGCTGGCTTTCATACCTTAGGGCCGTGATGGCGAACCTATGGCACGTGGAGCCATATCTGTGGCATGTGAGCATTGCTCTAGCTCAGCTCCAGCGCACATGCATACGCCGGCCAGCTGATTTTTGGGCCTTGCGGGCCCACCGGAAGTCAGGAAACGGGCTGTTTCTGGCCTCCGTAGGGCCTCCAGAGGGCAGGGAAGGCCATTATCACTCTCACCAGGCTCCAAGAAAGCCTCTGGAGCCTGGGGAGGGTGAAAAACAGTCCTACCGGACCCACCAGTAACCTTTTTGCTGTCGCATGCCAAAAGCGGGGAGATCACAGAGGGGCATGTGGGACATTGAATTATGGATGTGGGCACGCACGCAACCCCCCTGAACTCCCCTCGCTTTTGGCACGCAACAGAAAAAGGTTAGCCATCACTGCCTTAGGGGGAACTAGAGCTCACAGTTTCCTACTGATTGGCTCAAAGTCACCCAGCCAGTTTTCATGGCTAAGGTGGGACTAGAACTCACAATTTCCTGGTGATTTGTTCAAAGTCACCCAGCTGCCTTTCATGCCTCTAAGGTGGGACTTGAACTCATAGTCTTCCAGTTTTCTAGTCTGGTGCCTTAGCCGCTAAATCAAACTGTCTCTGTGGGAAGGAAGGTGGAGATAAGAGAATAACAGAGTTGGAAGGGACCTTGGAAGTCTTCTAGTCCAACCTCCTGCTCAAGCGTAGACCATTTCAGACCAATGGAAGAATCATCTCCACTAGGAGAGGTCAGGGGCCCATAATCCAAATGTTGGGGTGGATGTTGGATGATTTTTCCCTGTCATTGGAAAGTGCCTGTGGATTAATTACTCATCATGGAAGCCTCAGCTCAGTGTGTGGGAAGAGAGACACAGCTGGCTGGAGACTCTACGCATCCCCTTTTGCAAGAGGTGACTAGAAAATAACTGAGCTGCTAAAACTCCATCCTTCGGCGAACTCTCCCCTTGTTGGCCTTCTAAACAAAAGCGCATATTTTATGAAATTTCACCGCATTTCCTAGATATTTACTGCTCCCTAAAGTACGAGAGAGCTGGGGAGGCTCAGCCATCATGTGGGTGAATCTATTTCTAGCCTCAGGCTGGCCGGGGAGCTAATTTTACCGGCTCCGCTCCACTTTGCTTGCCATTTATAACCCAAGAATGTCAAATGGCGTATTAAACAAGTGGCAAGCAAATGCCAGCAAAGGACTTAATCAGCGAAGCCCATTATTTGTGTCGGAGCAAAATTATTCCCACCAGGCATAAAAAGAAAGCACAACAGGCACCCTAAAATAACCTTCCTGCGACACGGAGGTGTTTCAGAAATAGAAACCGCACACGTTGTGTGTAGTGAAGGAAAAATCTGGAGTTGTTGGTTTTTTTCTCTCTGCTTTGTGAAATTGTTCCGTACAATAGCGTAGCAGCAGATTGGACTTTTGCAAATCCTTAAAAGTGTTTCATTCTGATTAGCTCGTTCCCAGCATCCCCCTCCCTCCCCCCCCCCCTCGGGTGTCATTTTGTATTCCTTCCATCAAGGTCACTTACTCAGTCGCTGAGACATGGTACAAAATGTAATGCTTTCAAAAGAACAGTAAAGCCTTATTTATTTGTTTACTTATACTATTTATCTGTAAGGGAGGCGGTGGCTAAGACGCTGAGCTTGTCGATCAAAAAGTCGGCAGTTCAGCGGTTTGAATCCCTAGTGCTACGTAACGGGGTGAGCTCCCGTTACTTGTCCCAGCTTCTGCTAACCTAGCAGTTCAAAAGCACGTAAAAAAGGCAAGTAGAAAAATAGGGACCACCTTTGGTGGGAAGGGAACAGTGTTCCATGCATTTTTGGCATTTAGTCATGCCGGCCACATGACCACAGAGACGTCTTCGGACAGCGCTGGCTCTTCGGCTTTGAAACGGAGATGAGCACCGCCCCCTAGAGTCAGGAATGACCAGCACATAAGTGCGAGGGGAACCTTTATCTTTACCTTTACTATTTATCTAGGCACCCATCGCCCCCTACTCTGGAGTAGGGTTGGGCAGTCCACGAGCAGAAACAACAAAATAATCATGCGTGCCAGGATTAAAACTGTTCTAGTCATAGAACCACTCGACTTAACAACCGCAATTGAGCCCAAAATCTCTGCTGCTAAGCGAGATGGTTGTTAAGTGAGTTTGGTCCCATTTTATAACCTTTCTTGCCACCGTTTTTAAGTAAATCACTGCAGTTGTTAAGTTAGGAACACGGTTGTTAGCTGGATCTGGCTTCCCCATTGACTTTGCTTGTCAGAAGGTTGCAAAAGGCGATCACGCGACCCTGGGACACTGCAACCGTCATAAATATGGGTCTGTTGCCAAGCATCTAAATTTTGATCACGTGACCATAGGGATGCTGCCACATAAGTACGATCAGTACATAAGATTGATCCCGGACCTCCGGACCTTCCGTAAAGCCCTGAAGACGTTTTTATTTCATCAAGCCGGCCTAGCCTAAATGGTTTTTAATTGGGATTTTAAATTTTATGGATTTGGGGTTTTACATTGGGTAGCCAATTATTTAATTCTTTTAATTATCTTAACTTTTGCATTTGTATGTTTTTTAATTTTGGCTGTTCACCGCCCTGAGTCCCTTCTGGGAGAAGGGCGGTATATAAATTAAATAAATAAATAAATAAAATAAAATAAGTGTGAAAAACTGTCACAAGTCACTTTTTTTCAGTGCCATTGTAACAGTCAATAACCAATTGTTGTAAGTCAAGGAAACCAATCAGCGAACTGGCCTCACTTCACCTTCCAGCCCAGAAGTTTGGGGGAGACGGCCAGGCCTTTAATGCCTTACAAAAGGATCTGGAGCCACCTGGATCTCTTGGGGTGATGCTGTTCCTTAAGGCAGGCAGGATGATAGAGAAGTACCCAGTTATAAGCAAGTGATCTAGAATACATTCTCCCCCCAATGATCTTGAGATACGTATTTCATGTTTCTCCCATCATCTCCAGCAAATGGCCTAATCTGCTTGTTGAAGATGGTGGGAGCTGGTTGGCTGAAGATGATGGGAGAGCAGTCCAGTCCTGAAGAGAAGCAACCCTTTTGCCTGCCCCAATCCCTTCCTCTCTCTCTCTTTGGTTTTTCTGCAAGCTAGTGTAGAAACCAGAATTTGCACATTTGAAATAGATGCTCCATCACTGAGCTAATTCCTCCCACTTCAATGATGAAGACTTTTGGGAACTCATGTCCATGACAGTAATGTATAGTCTTATGGTGGAGGTTATAACCAATTTATAACCCAGAATCTCACCAAGAGGGAGATTCCACCAAACTGCTTCTCGCTGATCTATTAGGCAGCCCTTAATTGGAGCTAATTGGTGGCTGGGGAATTCTGGGAGTTGAAGTAAAAGTTGTCAAGGTTGGAAAAATCCCTGATCTAGAGGGGACCAGGTTATCCACCTAGCCACAAAACCCCCATAATTAACTGACCTTACAGGACACAAGACACAACAAGGGGGGATATACACAGTAAATCCAAAAATAGGGAAGGGGTTGTAATTCTAGCCACCTAAGGCTTCCCTTTCTTTCTTTCTTTGCTTGCTTTTCTTTTGGTTTCACTGTAAATTTAGCTGATGGTTACAGTATGATATTCCAATACAACCTGACCACAGGTGGTATTCAGCCGGTTTGGACCAGTTCCCCTGAACCAGTAGCGGAAATTGTGGGTGGGCTCACCCACCCACCCTGGCTCCATGTCATCCTATTTAGGCATTTTCTTGAGGCCGGGCACATGCGTGGAAGGCGCGTGCATGAGCAAAGCACATGCGCAGAAGGCCGGGTGCATGCACGGAAGGCAGGTACACATGCGAACTGGGCGTGGGCACACCCAAAGCGAGCGTGGATGCACGGGGTGAACCAGTAGTAACATAAAGTGAAACCCACCGCTGGACTTGAGGCTCTGTTCCCCAAGTTTAAATAAAAGTGTAGCACTTTAGCTATCCTTTTGGCTGCCTAATGAAGAAAACGTTAAAGCAGAAGAATGTTCTATGTGCCGATCTATGTCAGATCGTATAAGGTGCAGCCACCTGCCAATGAAATGAAATACCTACCAGCTTGGCATTTGTGCCCAGCGCAAAATACATTTTGCCTATTACGGTGGATTAGCAGTAGAAATTGAGCGCTTGTCGGAATTTTTGATTTGCATTTGAGAGTTCGTTTCACAGAAACCTTTTAACAATAACCCTTCCGTCGGATAACAGGCCAAGCCACATTCAACCCAGACCAAGCTCTCTGTGCTTGAAGATTTCCTGATCACATCCTGGCAAGTCCGGAAGACATTATCACTGAAAAATGGAAAGCTGCTGAATGGATCCCTTTTGTAAGATCCATCCGGTCTCCTTGTTTTCATTTCCATGTCCTTCACTCTCCCTTGGGCAGGGAGACAGAGAAAGGAAAAGGTGTTCCTTCGTTCAGTTGGCTTTGGCCAGATGTCTAACTGAGAAGGCGCTCGCCAGCTGTGCCAGAGGGGGTCACTCAGAAACTAGCAAGTAAGCAGTAAACAAATGAGTAGTAAACAATACCCAATCAAGGAACTACCAACTCAGACAAACAGTAAACAACAGCCTAATCAAGCAACGATCAAGAACACTTCCCCTAACACTGGCAGGGCAAGCAACTAGAATATAAACCAAGAGCAAACCTCATGCTCACTAGCACTGATGATGTTACTCAGTTTGGTAATTAAAAGTCTGCAAGAAAACAATAAGCTTGAAGAATGCCCAGGACCGCCACAGTTCAACCCTGACCTGCAGATATTCTCTGTTGTGGACCACCAGCGGATCTGGCAGCAGATTCGGATAGTGAGGAGGTTGGAGAGGAACATGGGCCAGTCCTGGAGTCTGGGGAAGGCTCTGATGAGGGCTCTGCGTCAGAGGCAGAGAGGGGGCCAGGGCCGTATGCCAGTTATCAGCTGCCTTTGGAGTCAGACATCAGTGAGGCAAACAAACAGCTGGAGCCTGTTCCCAGTGTGCGCATGTGCAGAGTTGCCAGATGAAGGGAACAGCTAAAGAACAAGGGTCGACTTGGGAGTAAGGCCACAGGTGGATGATGAACGGCCCCTCCCAGAGGGAATAAAAGAGGAGTGAAAGGGGAAGGGAGTTTGTAAGAGACAATTAGTTCATTACTGCATTCTTGCCAAATATGGCGGTGTCTGAAAGATATCGGCCTAGCCACTCTCCAAACCTGATAATTGTGGACTATCTTGAAAGACTGTGGGAGAGGAAAGACTTTGCTGGAGAGGAATTCACTGTAAATTAAATAAAAGGGGTTTATCGGGACGAGGACTCGGCTTTGTGCTGCTGGGGAAGCCTAGATCAGAACATTCTCTTCTATTCTAAACAAATGAGTTAAAGGATTTTCAGCCTGCCCCTTGGGCAGTCTTTTTCATGTCTCCAGGCCTCAATCTCCCACTAAATTAAAACAGATGTGAAATGACGTGCACTTATGAATGATTAAAAATTCCTGGACACCTGGCCTAGCGGTTAAAGACGCCAAGCTTGTCAGGTGAAAAGCTGACAGTCTGGGTTCTAAGCAGTGCACAACGGGATGAGCTCCCGTTTCTTGTCCCAGCTCATGGCCACCTAGCAGTTTGAAAGCATGCAAATGCGAGTAGATAAATAGGTACCCCTTCGGTGAGAAGATAACAGCGTTCCATGCGCCTTGGTGTATAGTCATGCTCACCCTATGACCACGGAAGCGTCTTCAGACAATGCTTGCTCCCTCGGCTAAAAAATGGAGATGATCACTGCCCTCTAGAGCAGGGGTCTCCAACCTTGGCAACTTTAAGACTTGTGGACTTCAACTCCCAGAATTTCTCAACTTTGCTGGTTGAGGAATTCTGGGAGTTGAAGTCCACAAATCTTAAAGTTGCCAAGGTTGGAGACCCCTGCTCTAGAGTTGAACACAACTGGACAGGGGAAATCTTTACTTTTTACCCAAAAAGATGAAGGGGAACATATTCCATCATGCCCGTTCTTAAATGTGATACATCCATTTAATCCAATACCCTTGGTAGGGTATTGAAAAGACACTTGATGTTGCCCTCTATTGGCAGCCAAATCTGAGAGCTAGGACAGCCCCTGGTGGAGAAGGGGAGAGACCACACATTTTCCTTATTAATGAGCAATTGATGTCCTCTTTACAAATATTTTTAGGAAATGAGGACATGTAGAGCTTTTTCTTGGGAGCATAGAGAGATGGCATTCCCCAGAATGTTGTTGTTATTATTTCAATCTCTCTCTCTCTCTCTCTTTTTTTTTTTTTAATTAAACCTACTTATTAGCTTACCGGGATTCCCATTGTATGGTCCTTCTGTGCTGTGAACATCATAAATTAAGCTTGTCTGTCAGATACCGGCAGTAGCTCATTTTTGTGGCTTGGAAAGCTAATTGTTCCGTTTATTGTTTTTAACAGCGCTAATCCAAACTTCATTTTCTCTTTAATTGTCAATTTAGGCAGGCTAGCTTGTTTTTAATATCAGACAGAGTGATGGAAACAGAAGTGCCTGGAAGATGTCAGCGATTACTCCGTGACATGCAAATATTGGAGTGGGGAATGCGTATGCTTTTCCGGATAATAATTAGTTTTAAAGAAACAGTATCTTGGATTTATGTCACATATATTTCCTAGTTAGTGAGATACAAGGAATTGTACCTTGGTCTGAAAAATAGATTCTGAGATTCTAGCTTGCATAAAATCAAATAATCCTGCTTGGGGTATGATTGGACTTTTTGAGTAGACTTGTGTTATCCTGGCAAAGATGTGCCTAACTGCCTGCTACAATTGTCCTCAACTTACAATAGCTCATTTAGTGACCATTCAAAGTTACAACAGCCCTGAAAAAAATGACTAATGACCAGTTTTCACACAATGACCATTGCAACATCCCCTTGGTTACGTAATCAAAATTCGGCCTCTTGGCAATTGACTCATATTTACGACAGTTGCATCCCTGGGTCATGTGATCCCCTTTTGCGACCTACTGACTAGCAAAGTCAATGAAGGATGCCAGATTCGCTTAACAACCATGTTACTAACTTAACTGCAGTGATTTATTTAACAACTGTGGCAAGAAAGGTCATAAAATGGGGCAAAATTCACTTAACAAATGTCTTGCTTAGCAACAGAAATTTTGGGCTCAATTGGTCGTAAGTCAAGGACTACCTATAGTCCTGTGACTAGAACGTTTTTAATCCTCGCACGCTTGATTTTTTGGTTATTTCTGCTCGTGTTTGGGTTAGACAAATTTGTGTGTCTAAATGTCTATGTCTGTGTATGTATGTTTATTTATTAAATAAAAAATTTAAAAAAAATTAAAATTAAAAAAAAGAAAGCAGAATTGTGAGGCAGGCAAATTCCTCAAAGAACAATTTATTGGATACATCATATTGGCACAACTGGTGAAAGCCGACTCTGAAAGTTCCCTCGGCTTTCACTTGATTAAAAAGTAAAAGTTTCCCCTTTCTCCCAAGTCACTGGTCACGCTGTCCAATCAAGGTGCTGGCTGGTTGCCTAGTTACTTCACTCCTCCTCTGGCCAGCCACCTGTCAGAACATCCTTGGTTCCCACAGGAAAACTTTCTTGTTTTGGATACGAAATCCCATCTAGCTATCCCCCCCGCCCCGCTCCCTGCCCCTTCTTCTGCTTTGTGGCAACTCTGAAGCCTCCAAGATGGCCTCACTCAGGTTCACTTCAGGGTTGACATCTCAGTCACCCAAATCATGATTGTCCCAAAGGTGCTTTTCAAAAGACAACTGGACTTTCTGTGTTTTTCTTTGAAGGTGTTTCGCTTCTCATCTAAGAAGCGTCTTCAGAACGGAAGATGCTGCTTGGATGAGAAGCGAAAGGTCTTCAAGAGGAAAGTCCAGTTGCCTTTTGAAAAAGCACTTCTCTCTACTTTTTCCCTCAGTAAAAAACATGGGCACGGTAGTGATGGAGGTATCCTATGCCAATCCTCAACTCTGGCCAACTCATTTGTGAGAAGCTAGAAAGTTGACAAGTGTGCTGGCAGAATACGAGATGTTCCAGGTCTATTCCTTGATGAAATATTACAAGCTGAATAAATAAGATACACCGTGAGACTTTGTAGCCGAAGATGAGGGTTGGGAGGGAAGAGAGTGGGTGGTTTTGTTTTAAATACTCCCATTGACAGTCAGTTAACCTTTACGTTACCTAAATGAAAACTGCACAAACCTGAAATTTTTGCTGACGGGTTGCCTAGAAACGGGCAGTTGGTTACTAGAAGACAATGGATTCTCTGCTACGGATAGCACTATTAGAAATAGAGTCGGTTAACAGCGTTTCGTCTCGTGCAATTATCAGTTTTGCACCTACGCACACCTTTCCGTTCTTGCTCCACTGGCAGCTTTCTCCTGTGCGCAGTCCTCAAAGCTAAATGCTTGGGCAAACGCTGACATGTCCTCTTAGATATCTTGGTGGATTTGTGCACCATGAAAGAAAGTTGGATAAGAACATTGGTCGAATTGTATCTAAAAATCAGATACCGAATGAGGAGGGCTGAGAAAATAAGAAGGGAGGAGTTAAGTAAAGGTAAAGGTTCCCCTTGGATATATGTGCTAGTTGTTCCCAACTCTAGGGGGCGGTGCTCATCTCGGTTTCAAAGCCAAAGAGCCAGCACTGTCCAAAGACGTCTCCGTGGTCATGTGGCCGGCATGACTAAACGCCAAAGGTGCATGGAACGCTGTTCCCTTCCCACCAGAGGTGGTCCCTATTTTTCTACTTGCATTTTTTACATGCTTTTGAACTGCTAGGTTGGCAGAAGCTGGGACAAGTAACGGAGCTCACCCCGTTACACGGCACTAGGGATTCGAACCGCTGGACCTTTCGATCGACAAGCTCAGTGTCTTATCCACTGAACCACTGCATCCCTTTAAGGGAGGTGTTAGAGAACTCTAAAATTAGCAAAAATAGGAGGAGATCTGGAGAAGTTGAAGAGGGAAACTCCTTCCCCTCCCCCTCCATAAAGCCAGTTCTTGAAATTCCAACATTCCCATCCAGGAAGTTTTCGGCAATTGCACTTTCTTGTTTTTCCTTGAAGATGTTCCGCTTCTTATCCAAGAAGCTTCTTCGGCTCTGATAAGAATCTTCTTCAGCTTCTTGGATGAGAAGTGAAACGTCTTCAAAGAAAAGCAAGAAAGTCCAGTTGCCTCTTGAAAAAGCACCTTTCGGTATTCCAGGCAAAGTACAGACAAGAATCTGATCTACTAAGTCAAATTGACACCCAATACGAGTCAATGGTTACAGGGGGAGGCTGGACTTAGCCTCATGTTGAAATGTAGCGACTCCAAACTGATGATATGTTTGACCCCACCCTCAGGCTCAGCCGGGTTATCTCCTACAGCAGGGGTCTCCAAACTTTGCAACTTTAAGATTTGTGGTGTGGTTTTACTAAAGCTTTATAGAGTGGTATTAGTACCTCCTTTGATCTTGTATCCCTCTGTTAATGCAATTTAGGATTGCATTGGCTTTTTTGGCTGCCACCGCACACTGTTGGCTCATATTTAATTGGTTGATCATATTTAATTGGTTAAGATGGGGGTGATGACCCTGATACCTTCTCCTTTTTTTTCAGTTACCATTTTGATTTGCTTTATTCTCCCCACCCCAATGTTCTTGAACGGTTCAAATGGCATTAATCACACTATTATTCCAATAGGATCAGATAGCATAGAGCTGCCCTCAACTTCCACTCATCTGACTTCAATGCCCATTTGGATGGTTGTATCGTAGCTCTACAACTTATCAACGTATTTTTTCCTGCCTGTCTAAGCTGGGCATTTTCCGAAACAGCTTTTGTGCCTATTTACTCCTTGGAAATCATTTTCTGGCCTCTTTTTAAAATGCACCCTTTTTACGGGAGACTGCTAAAAATAATTCCCAGCTCCACCCCGCATATTTTAACCAGTTCAGGATTTGACATTTTGCCTGAATTCATTTGCATTTCATTTCTACATGTTTCTGCTTCATAGGTGGAATGTAAGAAAGCACAACCTAAAGAAGTGATGTTTCCACCAGGGACACGAGGAAGAGCTCGCGGATTACCATATACTATGGATGCTTTTATGCTTGGCATGGGAATGTTGGGTAAGTTTGCACGAGAATGAATAATTGACTAAAATTTCAGCATTCTTGCGATGCTCACAATAGCTGAGCCATTTAACTGCTCTTAATATTTATAGCTATTCTTACATTCCTCTTTTTATTACATTGTAAGGCGCCCAGAATCGCTTTGGATAGTGAGATGGACGGCACATACATTTAATATAAAAATAAATAAATAAATAAATAAATAAATAAATAAATAGTCCTATTTAGTGCTTTGTCACTGGATTATCAAATTCCTAGGTTCAGAATGTACCTGACTTTAAACAGGCTGCCACACCCAACGTCTGTGCGGGCTGGGCCCAAGTTACATCTGGAATATCAGAATTAGCATTTTAATGGTTTTTTCCAGGAGATTGTTCTCCCCACATTCATTAAAAAAAAAAAATATGGTTCAAAATCCTCCTTTTCTCCTTTTTCTTTTTCAGGGTAGGGAGGGGAGAATGAAGCCACAGATTCTTCAAGGTATCTTTGACAGTTTAGCGGAGATAATTAAAAATCTTTGTGGCTTTAAATGGCACAAAAGCTGGAAGAGGCCTGGGGAGCAGCTTAATAGCATGGGTTGTGGCAATAATTAGAAGTTCCAAGGAGAAAAGATGGTATTTGAGCCGAGACCATTGTGTCCAGAAAAATACTAATTAAACAGGATAAATTGTATTTAATAGTGAAAATCTATTTGTGTGATAGATCATTCTCAGTTATAATTGGCTCTCATTTGCTTTTGCTTAGGGGTTGTTTTTTCTGACATTACCTAAGAACTGTTTGGGGTCTATGTAAAAAGTATCTGTGCAGGTATGCCTGTGGGTACCTGAGAGTAGGGGGACAGACTGGTAAATCAGTGGAAAAGAATATCAGGAAGCTCTTTATACCCTGTTAACATTTTCCCCCCCAGTTCCCCAGAAATGATGTTTTACTTTTACTTTTTACTTTGTATTAGCAAGTTCATATTTCAGTCCTTCTTTGATCTACACCTAGTGCGGGACCAATAAAGGAGGATCAGGGTTGAGATGTGGAGTCCTTGGTGCTCCCTGTGCTGGTTGTTTTCTTACAGACATTTCCTTATCCAAATTAGATAACATCATCCATGCACTAGTTTGGATAAGGAAGCGTCTACATGAAAACAACCAAGCTCAGACAGCACCCAGGACTCCTTACCTCACACAGAAGTTATAGCCAACACAATGAGTCAGAATAACAGAGTTGGAAGGGACCTTGGAGGTCTTCTAGTCCAACCCCCTGCTCAGGCAGGAAACCCTATACCTGTGATGGCGAACCTATGGCACGTGTGCCACAGGTGGCACGCATAGCCATATCAGTGGGCACGCGAGCTCAGCTCTGGCACGCATTTGCGCGCTGGCCAGCTGATTTTCAGGCCTTCTGGGCCCACCAGAAGTAGGGAAACAGGCTGTTTTCTGCCTCCAGATGGCCTGGGGGGGGGGAAGGCCTGTTTTTCTCTCTCACCTGGCTCCAGAGCCTTTCCTGGAGTCTGGGGAGGGCAAAAATGGCCTTCCCCACCCCCCCCAGAGGTCCTCTGGAGGCTGAAAACGGCCCATTTGCCAACTTCCAGTCCCACCGTTTTCACCCTCCCCAGACTCCTAGAGAGGCTCTGGAGGCTGGGGACAGCAAAAAACGGGCCTTTTGGTCCCATTGGAAGTTGGCAAACGGGCCGTTTCTGGCCTCTGGAGGGCCTCCAGAGGGGTGGAGAATACCGTTTTCGCCCTCCCCAGACTCCTAGAAAGGCTCTGAAGCCAGGTGAGAGAGAAAAACGGGCCTACCAGGTCATCGCGTGCCAGGAGTGGGAGGAGTGGGGGGGTCGCATGTGCGGGGGCGGGGCGCATAGAATTATGGGTGTGGGCATGTGCCAACCACCAACCCCTCCTGGCATGCAATGGCAAAAAGGTTAGCCATCATTGCCCTATACCATTTCAGACAAATGGTTGCCCAGTCTCTTCTTAAAAACCTCCCACAACTTCTGGAGGCAAGTCATTTCACTGATTAATTGTTCTCGCTGTGAGAAAATTCCTCCTTAGTTCTAAGTTGGATCTTTCCTTGATTAGTTTCCATCCGTTGCTTCTTGTCCTGCCTTCAGGTTCAGTCAAGAGGGCTTCTCTCCAAGTGTCTCCTCTTTCTTTTGGTCGCCCATCTGTCTCCAAATATAGGTGCCTTTCCTCCTGGTGAGATTCTGTGTCACGTGTGCTGTGGAGACATAGAGCAGGAAAATCACCCACCAAGAAACATTTCCATTCGACTGCTGAGGTTCTCTACTGTTCTTATTGGCAGAAAAATTGAAAATTTTCTTTTGAGAGTCTGGACTCGCCCCTGATAATTGGAAAAGTTTGAGCCAGAGATATGCCTATTGTGCTTAAGATAACTCTTGCTTTTATATGAGATGCTAAAAGTGTGGAGTATGGGAAACGCAGACCGAAGCCACCTTCGGCTAAATGGAATTGTGGGTTTTGGCAAGTCTCCTTCGATCACACGGGTGCTTGTTAGTGCACGTAGGGTGCACAGCTTCATTAAGAGATCCAAATTGGTTTTGTTGCACTGGTTTTTGCAGGGTGACTCCTAATGTGAACTTATTAATTTTAAATCAGCCTGATTTGCTCTGAATGAGTGATTGATTCATGATGAAGGCCAGATGCTTAATTATCTGCTCCAACTCTTTCCTGGACCCGTCGGCCTCTCTCCGAGCCCCTAGCATTATTGTGGTGGCATCACGAAGGCAGCCAAGTTGCAGGCAGCGGAAAAACTCCGAGCGTGCCAGGTCCTTCATCCGCAAGTTGTCCCCATTGCTTCTCCCAAGTCAGCCTCAAGGTCGATGGCTGTCAGCAAATTCTTAGCAGCGCAATCAAAATCTTCCTTTGCTAACTTGTCAACTGCACAGCGGTGAAATTCCACCCCTGAACGGAAGAAGGGTGTAATTAACTCATCAAGCAAAATTAGCATAGGGAGGGCCACGATGTGGCTTGAGAGCCAGGATCTTAAAGACCTTTAGTCATGTGATGCCATTCCATGGGCTTTGAGCGTGCAACCAGAGGAGGAAATCAAAATAGGTTTGCCAGTCATGGAGTATCTGGAGGTAACTGGGCAGAGGGGGAATAAGAAAGGCTTACGGGTTTCGGTTGATCAGTGAGGAATCCTGAAACTTAGCTGATCTGGAAAGTTGAAGCTTTTCCGATGATTTTTCCCCAAGAAATTATGCCCCCCTCCCCCACTCCACAGTTTGGCAAGTTTGATGTCAGGCTCCAAAAATCAAGAAAGACACACAGTGACTTCTAAGCCATTTCCTTTATTCTTCCCCTCCCCTCCTTCCACGTTCTTTCCTTCCCCTTCCCTTTCCTTTGCTCCCCTCCTCCTCTTCCACTTTCTTTCCCTTCCCTTCTTTCACTTTCCTTCCTTCCCTCCCTTCCCTCCCCTTCATCCACTTTCTTTCCCTTTCCTTCTCTTCTTCCACTTTCCTCCCATCCCCTTCCCTTCTTTACTTTCACTTTCCTCCCAGTTCCCTCCCCTCCCCTTCTTCCACTTTTCTTCCCTTTCCTCCCCTCCTCTTCCATTTTTCCCTTCTCTTCTTCCATTTCCCTCCCCTTCCCTCCACTTCTCCCTCCACTTCTTCCCCTTCCCTTCTTCCACTTTCCTCCTGTCCCCTCCCTGTCCCCCTCCTCTTCCTCCATTTTCTTTCCCTTCCCTTCTCTTCTTCCACTTTTCTCCCCTCCCATCTCCTCCTCCCACTTTATTTTCCTTCCCCTCTCTTCTTCCACTTTCCTCCCCTCCCCTTCCTTTCCCTCCACTTCTTTCCTTCCCGTCTCTTCTTCCATTTTCCTCCCCCCCTTCCTTTTCCTTCCTTTCCCTTCCCTTCCCCTTAAATTAGAGGTTCCCAACTCCTGGTCCATGGACCGGCACCCGGCCGAGGCATGCCAGAAACCGAGCCACGCAAACAAGCGAAGCCCCATCCATGGGATGCAGGCAGCATGCAAAGTGCTCTGCAGAAAAACGTACCTCTCTCCACGGATCCAGTCCCTGGTGCCCAACAAGTTTTTTTGGGTGCGGCTTAAATGGCTATATTTGAAGCTTTGAACTCCCTCCCCTCCCATGCTACAAACCCGCCCCCCTCTGTTGGTAAAATTTATATCTCCAGACCACTGAAATGCTACCTGATGCGAACGTCTCATTTCAAGAAATCTGTCCCTGACTTTTTAATATTACTGTGGGAGCCAGACCCCAGCTGTGCATTAGTGCACACGTTCCATCTCGATGGGGTTGCATTCATGCATAAAAGACATTTGTGTCCTTCAAAGAAAAGTTGCTCTTCTAGAGGAGATGGCCCTTGCCGGAGAAAGCGAAGGAAAAGTGAGTCTAACACCACGAGTAACACAAGAGAGCCATTAGGAAGCATCGGAGGAACCTGAAACACGGTTCGATATTGTTTCTAGTTGCCATTTTTCTCACGCAGGACAGGTAAAGATAGTTTCAGCAAAAAGCTACATGCTGTCGAAAAGGGATTCTCTCCGATCCCCCACCCATCTTCCTTCTTTAATCCTAATTCCAGTGCTTGGGGGAAGAGAGATTTAGGCCAGTACAATCAGTCTAAAGCCATTCATAATATTTACACAGTGAGGAAAGTGTGTTCTTGAGGTCTTCCCAAAATCTTGCTAGATAAACCTGCTCCCAGCTGGATATGAGAGAGGCAATGAATTGGGATATCTTCCTAATCCTGCTGTCAGGGTTCCAAGGAACACCCCCAACGAAATAAAGCTCTGAGGCCTGAGGTTCCTCAAAGTTCCAATTTATTAGAGATGTCATGTTGGCACATCTGGGAAAACCCGAATCTGAGAGCTTCCAGGTTTTCCACACCCAGCTGACAGTTCACAGCCCTGCCCCACACCCACAAGTTCATCACATTGTCCAATCTTCACGCTCAACTGGATACAATCTTCAGGCAGTCTCCATCAGACACAGGCAAAAGTCCTTGAATATGGAATGTTGTTATGACTAACTTTCTACTGCTCCAACAACCACTCCCTCCCAACTTCCCCAGCTAAAATATGTGGCAGTTAAGAAGCAAAAAAGAAAACTGTCTTCCAAAACTGACACCTGCAGTGTCCTTGTCTGGAGCTGAGAGACCGTTGGACCATCCTTCCTACGCCCAAAAATTCCTCAGACTTTGTCATTAGTGTCAGAGCGAATCAGACACTGGCCTAGATGTAATCTAGAGGGATTTGCTGCAGGGGTGGTATTCACTTACCTTCACTACCGGTTTGCAAATGTGAGTGTGTGCTTGCACAGGGCCTTCCGCACATGCGCAGGGCCTTCCACGCATGTGCAGGGCCTTCCATGCATGCACAGAGCCTCAGAAAAGTGCATTAATTGGACATGATGACGTCCAGATGGGTTGGGCGGAGCCTCCCACAGCCACCGCTAGCAATTCACCCGAACCGGATAGGACCGGCTGAATACCACTACTGATTTGCTGGCTTAATCAGTTTGCATGATGTATTCATCATGGGTTTACTTATTTTTTTGGTGGGCAATGCTCACCATCATACCATACAGGTAGTCTTCGAGTTATGGCCACAATTGAGCTCAACATTTCTCTTGCTAAGCGATACAGTCGTTAAGCGAGTTTTGCCCAGTGATGAAATCTAAAATTTGTTATTACCGGTTCTGTGGGCGTGGCTTGGTGGTGGTGGGGTAATGTGACTGGGTGGGCGTGGCCTTTTTTTTTTTTTTACTTTTAAAACCATTTTTTACATGTAAAACCATGTAAAAAATGCTTTCAAAAGGCTCTGACGATCCCAGCTGAGTTGCCTGATCGTCAGAGGGTTTTTAAAAAACCCTCTGCCGATCAGGCAACTCAGCTGGGATCATTAGAGCTTGGTTTGTCAGAGCTTGGCTCATCAGAGGCATTTAAAAGAAAAAAAGCCTCTGATGATCGCTCAGCTCAGCTGGGCATAGGGGGCGGGGGCAGGGATTTTTGCTACCGGTTCTCCGAACTGCCCGCCACCATCGCTACCTACTCGGCCGAGCCGGTCCGAACCGGGAGCATTTCACCCCTGGTTTTGCCCCATTTTGCGACCTTCCTTGGCCCAGTTGTTAAGTAAACCTGCAGTTGTTAAGTTAGTAAGACTTAAGTTCAGTGAATCTGTTGACTTTGCTTGTCAGATGGTCGCAAAAAGTGACCACATGATCCCGGGATACGGCAACCATTATAAATATGAATATACTAAACTTATGAATTTTGATCATGTGTCTATGGGGATGCTGCAACTGTTGTTAACTGTGAAAAATGGTCATAAGTCATTTTTTTCAATTGCCATTGTAACTTCGGTCACCAAACAAATGGTTACAAATTGAAGACTACCTGCATTGTCTGGGTGAGTAAAGGAACAAAGATTCTGCTTATGAGGTTAAATCCCCAAATTTTGAAAACATCCTCCTTCTCCATCTTCTTCTCCTTTCCATCTCTCCTTTACCATTTCCTCTAAGCAACCACAAGTCCCAGAATCTCCACCCTGGGGGCCCATCCGTAAGCTTCTGCTTCAGTATTAATACATTTAAATTGTTCTTTTGTTAACACATGTTCTTGTTTCAAACAACACGTTGGACTATGAAGTAAGGAAATGCCTTGGATTTGCATAACATATTATAACAGTAACAATAGTAGCAACCGCCCTACCTCCACTCACAAAGGACTAATGAAACTGCGTGTTTCATGAAACCTTGCCTATTGTGCATTGCATTTTTAATTGGCCTAATAATGAAAAGTATCATGCAAATATGGGCGTTGTGTTAATGGACCATGGACTGGCTCGAGGTTTGACAAAATCCTCTCTAGCAGCGCCCGATCCTATGTCCTAGTCTCCATGTCACGACACCAGATCAAGATAGCAAGAAGTACCTATGTTCATGGTCAGGTATCTTCGATGTTAGCCTTGGAGCAAATACAGAAATAGAAATCTTGCAAACTGCAAGGTGAGTTTCTCCTCTTCGTTTATAGAACCAGACAGGTCTTTTTGAATGATTTGAAATGCTTCTTTTCGGGCTTCTTGTCATCTGGGCAAAATTGCCTTCGGATAAGCCACCACCTTCTGCCAACCTAGCAGTTGGAAAGCAGGTAAAAAGCGCAAGTAGAAAAATAGGTGGGAAGGTAACAGCGTTCCGTGCACCTTTGGCATTTAGTCATGCCGGCCACATGACCAGGGAGATGTCTTTGGATAGTGCTGGCTCTTCGGCTTTGAAACGGAGATGAACACCACCCCCTAGAGTCAGGAACGACTAGCACATATGTGCGAGGGGAACCTTTACCTTTACCTTTAAGCAGGGGTGAAATCCAGCAGGCTCCGACAGGTTCTGGAGAACTGGCAGCGGAAATTTTGAGTAGTTCGGAGAACTGGCAAATACCACCTCTGGCTGGTCCCAAAGTGGGGTGGGAATGGAGATTTTGCAGTATCCTTCCCCTGGAGTAGGGTGGAAATGGAGATTTTGCAGTATCCTTCCCCTGCCACGCCCACCAAGCCACACCATGCCCACCAAGCCATGCCCACAGAACCAGTAGTAAAAAAAATTGGATTTCACCACTGCCTTTAAGCCACCAACAGATTTGCTTTCTACCTCTTGATAGTTTCTCTGCTCTGTCTTCCATTCCTTTCTCAACCTTCCCAGTCTCTCCCATCCTCCTATGATAAAGTCACTGGCAAAACAAGGTACTGGCTGGCGAATTTTGGAAGCTGAAGTCTACACATCTTAAACGTGACAAGTTTGAAAAACACGGACTCAGGGCAAGCTGAATCTGGTAACCCTTGAGGGCATTCCAGGTCCACTAGGGCCACCTAAATTTCGCAATTCAGGTCACCTGCAGATGGAGTTGTGGTTTACAGCTGCCGCAATTCTTAGCCTTAGCCCCGTAGGAAAAGACCCGAATCCAACCACTAGTAACCGAGAGTCTTTGGAACTATAGTTTTTGCTTGGCACCTCTGTCACTAATAAGCCTGGGAAAAGCGTGGTGAAGAAGTTGCTGTTGTGAAAAGCATGTCTGATGTAGATACGAAGTTCACTCTTCAAGGGAGGTAATCCAGGCAGAGCCTTGATTTCTCAGTTTAGTGACAAGAGATAATTACTGCAAGATTGATCATTTGCCAGAAGTACTGAAGCAAATAAATTGCTCAGTGCCCATCGCCCGGGCGAGAATGGGGGCTAAATGGGAAATGGCGGATGGGCCGGCCGGCCCATAATTTGGCTTGATGAAGCATCCACACGGGCACGATGTTAATGTGCTATTGATATTCAGCCAGCCAATTTTCCCCCCATTGCAGATCAGGCTCTGACTCGTTAGAGCAGAGCTGGGCACTGCAGCGGCAAATGAAGAGGAAAATTGAAGTAATGTTGTATTATAAATTTATGATTTCATCTGCCTGACCTCGAGAAATGTTCTGTGATGGGATATATGGATGAGAACTACGACCCAGTCAGCTGTATATTTGGTCTTTGTTGTTGGAGGTGGGGAGTGAAGGACCATCGCAGAGGTGGGGAGGGGACACAGGTGTCCTTATTTGTGCTCACTGATCCCAGTAGATTGGTTTCGAGCTTCTGTTTCCCTTGTGATGTGAAAGGGCAAGAAATTCTGTGGCTTACCTTGGCACCGAGCGTGCCTTTGTTTGAGTTGGCTAAAGCAAGCCTTCCCTAATCTAGTGGCTTTTATTGATTGATTATGGATGCCTTGATGCCACATCAGTCATCCGCCTTGAATGAATACATGGCATTACAATAATTATCAAATTATCAGAATGGTCGGATATGTCAAATAATAAATACAAACCGCGTAACCTCCTAGTGCAAACCTGTTGGATTGCACCCCACCCCCCACCCCACACCCTCTGAATCCTCAGCCAGCCCATCTGGAGGGCAAATGGTTGCAAAAGTGATGTTTAACCTTTAAATATTCTGGTGAGAATTGCAGAAATTGAGCCAAGCTTCATTCATAGCGATGAAATCCAGGCACTTTCTTGTCAGGATGATGGAAGTGGATTGCTTTTGGGGTCTTCCTGGACAATTCCTCTGACTTCTTAGTGTAACCTAATGGCCCAGAATTGCCATGTTGTCTCAAATCCACTTACCATCCAAGATTAATCTTTCTAACCTTCAAAGATCAGAATCTGAGAGCCGGGTTCTGCCTGCTGATGAGATGTGGAAATTATATCTCAACATTTGAAGGGCATCAGGATCACTGAGACTGAGACTCCTTCAAGGTCAGAGCCCCCATTACTAATAGGCCTGTCACCTGGACTGCAGTATTCCAGATAAGCACAAGAGAGAAGCAGAGAGCTAGCATTGTCATTATCTTCTTGCTGCCATCTAGTGGTTCTATTGATTATTGCAGCTGAGATATAATGCCCTTCTTGTAATCTATGGGGGAATGACCTTGAGAGACAGGAGGAAGCACCACAGCTAGTCTGATATGTGAAATAGAATAGAATAACAGTTGGAAGGGACCTTAGAAGTCTTCTAGTCCAACCCCACTGCTTAGGGAGGAAACCCTACACCACTTCAGACAAATGGTTATCCAACATCTTCTTAAAAACTTCCAGTGTTGGAGCATTCATAACTTCTGGAGGCAAGTTGTTCCACTGATTAATTGTTCTGTCAGGAAATTTCTCCTTAGTTCTAAGTTGCTTCTCTCTTTGATTAGTTTCCACCCATTGCTTCTTGTCCTACCCTCAGGTGCTTTGGAGAATAGCTTGACTCCCTCTTCTTTGTGGCAACCCCTTAGATATTGGAACGCTCCTATCATGTCTCCCCTAGTCCTTCTTTTCATATCCAGTTCCTGCAACCATTCTTTATATGTTTTAGCCTCCAGTCCCCTAATCCTCTTTGTTGCTCTTCTCTGCACTCTCTCTAGAGTCTCCACATCTTTTTTACATCGTGGCAACCAAAACTGAATGCAGTATTCCAAGTGTGGCCTTACCAAAGGCCTTATAAAGTGGTATTAACACTTCACGTGATCTTGATTTTATTCCTCTGTTTATGCAGCCTAGAACTGTGTTGGCTTTTTTGGCAGCTGCTGCACACGGCTGGTTCATATTTTAATGGTTGTCCACTAGGACTCCAAGATCCCTCTCACAGTTACTACAGTTGAACGAGGTACCACCTATACCGTACCTTTGCATTTTGTTTTTCTTGCCTAAATGTAGAACCTTACTTTTTTTCACCGTTGAATTTCATTTTGTTAGATAGCGCCCATTGTTCAAGTCTGTCAAGATCCTTCTGTATCTTGAGCCTATCTTCTGGAATGTTGGCTATCTAAGTCCAAAGGCAGGATGGGAGTGGAGAAAGTATCTCAGAAGGGACCCTCCCTAGTTTCAGAAGAGTTGAAAATAAGGGAGGGGAGACGTGTTTTCAGACTTGCAAGATTCTATTACAATAACCTTACAGTAAAGGTAGTGTTATTATGCGGGGTTAGTGTTTCTTGTCTGGACCACTTCAAAAGGCCAACACTTCTACTCAAGAAAGAAACAGGGTTTTATTTTTTGTTTTGGAATACTCAGACAAAAATAACTTTTGTTTTCTTCTAAAACCCAAACAAAGCAACAGTGGGTTTTGTTTTGTTTTTTATCAGCAGCAGCATACAAAAACGAACAAGGCATATCCAGAGAAATTTGGAGCCTAGAAGATTTAAGTAGAAACTTGCTTGCCGACAAGACTATTTTTGGAACCGAATTGGCTGTGCTTTATCTCTTTCCTGTTGAAATGACTGTTCTCTTACATGATGCATTTATTCATTGTTGGAAGAGACCCACTCAAAAGACAATGTGACAAACTCATCCCATTGACGCTGAAGTGAGCCTTTATTTAAAAGCAAAATATAAGCGAGTGACATTTCATTGTGGAAGTGTCAATCACGGGCTAACCTGCTCCCTTAGTCAGAAACACGTTAATCAATCCCGTTGTTTGAAGCGAAACAGTTTGCAAAACTTACTTCTGACTGATCCAATGAATTTCTGACAGTTTATTTGCAGAAAAATGCATATTAAAGAGACCACCACATGTTTGCATGCATTTAAAGCTATAAAGCCGTGTTTTGGCCACCCTTGTTTTGTTTTCCGTGCTAAGTTCCGTCCCTTCATAATTAGTAATCAAAATTCATCCAAGCGTTTAATGTTCCATCTTTAAATGATGATTAATAGCAAACAATATGGACGTCTAAATCTCATCTGAAAGGGAAGGGACACGTTATGTTGGCAAAATAATTGAGCATGTTGCCGGGCTGCGCAGGAGCTTTGTAAAAATGAACACAATTGCGGGGATGAATCCTTGGAGAAAGAATAAATAGTGTATTAGGCAATTGAGGGCTGAGAGCTTGATGCAGGTTAAAATCAATCGATTTTAAAACTTGTTCAGTAATGGAAGCCAGGTTTCTGTATTCCTCTTAAAAGAGATGCTTTACGCTAGGCTACGGTAGGTGTTCCTGCACTTTTTGTGGGTGCCTGAATGGAATTAATAAATGAAATTAATTAATTTAAAAGTGTAATGCCCTGAGCTGGCCAAGGCAATGAACCCTAGAGTGGGTTACCACTGTGTCTCTGCGTGATTTAGTGCTCTGCCTCGTGTCTTCCCATTCAGCCTCTGTTGGGGATCAATACTTCACTATTGAGTGAGATTGAATTACCTAATAATTGAATAACCATTTCTTTGCAGAACTTAATCAGAATTGCCAACTCACAAAGGAGACTGCCCATTTCACCCAGTCATGACTCACTACTGGGCCCCTTTCCCTTCCAGGAAGGCAGCTTACCTGCCCTGCTGCTGGACTCAAGCATATAGAGGTAGAATAGAAGAATAGAATAGAATAGAATAGAATAGAATAGAATAGAATAGAACAGAACAGAACAGAACAGAACAGAACAGAACAGAACAGAACAGAACAGTTGGAAGGGACCTTGGAGGTCTTCTAGTCCAACCCCCTGCCCAGGCAGGAAACCCTACACCACTTCAGACAAATGGTTATCCAACATCTTCTTAAAAATTTCCAGTGTTGGAGCATTCACAACTTCTGGAGGCAAGTTGTTCCACTGATTAATTGTTCTAATGGTCAGGAAATTTCTCCTTAGTTCTAAATTGCTTCTCTCCTTAATTAGTTTCCACCCGTTGCACCCGTTCCACTGATCTTGTTGACTTCTCCGTGAAAAGTATTTGCAATCATTTTGTTGAACCTTAGCATCCTACGCAGAATTAAAATCCCTCCGTCTTCCCAGCTCCTTCATCTTGCTGCTTCTGACTTTTGGATATGTTAACAGTTGTCCTTCAGACTCTGAGGATGAAGCATCACTAGTACCTTAATCTCCAACTGTCAATAGTTCTGAAGCAAAGTACATTTGTTGTAAGCTCTCCAAATGTCAAAGCAAACCTGTGTTATGTGCTTATCCTTTAGTGCTTGGCATTTACTCTTCCCAGCTGAGAAAAGTAGGCAAGAGTCCTTGGCTTTGAGTTACTGGGGTGCATTTTAATTATGAATAGCAGGGATGGAGAGAAAGGGGGGAAGTGATCAAGAAATGATACTAATCTCTAGATCTCTTGTTATTTTTCTGTGCTCAGGGGTAAATGAAACCCAAGTTGCATTAAACGTGCTAGCACCCTGTTTCATCTGCAATAATATTTGGACCTTAGATGTCACATTCATCTTTGTGGTTTGCACAAGATACCTCTGTTTAGACTTTCTTATGAGATCATCGTACTGTACTTAACATTTAATCAGCATTGGTGTGATGCACACAGGAAAAAAATCTTCTAATGCTTTGCACAAAAATCAAATTTCTTCTCTGTCTTTGGTGTAATTATTTGCATGTGGAATAAGAATCTGGGTTTAAATTAATTGGTTAATTCCTCTTTCTCAAATGCTTGTCTATTCAAGGTTACCCAAATTTTGTTGCAACCTATGGCCGAGGATATCCTGGATTTGCCCCCAGTTACAGTTATCAATTTCCAGGTATGTGAAACTTTCATGCATATAACGACAAGAATAAATTAAGGTGGTCGTTCTGAAGTCACCTTCCTTGGGAACAAACTCATTTGAATGATGTGACACTTGTGCAGGGAGTGGGGGGGATGTCCCTGCTTAGGACTGTCTTATAAAACTAGGATGAGTAAGAAAACATTTTTTTAAAAAAAATTGTGTGATAAGCCCCGTGCATTCTTAGATAAGGTACAAAAAGCTTTCTTTCTGATGCCATTTTCTACTGAGAATGGAGGAGGAAAATATATCTTGCTTCTTAATTGCTGCTGGCTATTTGAAAACAGCATTCTTTTTAAACAACAATGACAACCACTGCCTCAACGGGAAGCACAGACACTGTCAACATTGTATATTTCCTGCACTGAGTCCATGTATGCTATTAGGCAACCAACTCTCCAGCACATTTGCGAGAGATCAGACATCAACACAATACTTTTCCCTTATTTATTTCTCCTTCCCTTTGAGTCTGTTTTGTACAGCTGTCAAATCTCCTGCATTTAGTCTCTCTGTTCCCTCTAAGTTTACCGTTGGTAGTTCATCACTTGGAAAACTCCCGAGGTTTTGAAGTGTTAGGCTAGCTGGCTCTTAAACGTCTCCTCCTGACAATAATAAGCATCCTCTTCTGCTCCAGCTCTGCCATTATCAACAGGCAACCATTGAAACCAAAAGCCCTAAGGAGTTCTTCATGCCAGCAACCCCTCAAGCTTAAAAAGGAGATGCCAAGAAGAGTTCAGAGGGTGGTACTTACTTGTGGGTTTTCATCTCACCTTAAGATTCTGGGAAGGCCAGTTTGGTGGATTAACTGCTTACTTAGTGCCTGCCTGCAAACCACAGCTAGAAAAAGGTGGCAACATTTTATTCATTAAAATTTGAATATGTATCCGATATTAAAGTTGATCAATGTGTACCACGGGTGTGAGTTTAAGCCATCTTGCCCTTCAAACTCTAGTTATGAACAAAGGACATGATGGGGGGAAACACCTTGCTCAGGTTATTTAAGAAATCCATGAACGATTATCTTCGTTTTAAACAAAAATCAAGAAGCTTTCCTTGTGGCAAGGCAGAGGATGTGAATTTTTTCCCCCTGTTTCAGTTAGGCAGGCTCTGAAAATTGCTCTTTCTAAATGCCTTTGCAAAGCATTTTATTTAGGTAGGCAGTTAATATTAATTAAGTCCTCTAGTTTAACATAATTATTGGATGCTGTTATTTTATGATGCTGTTTGAATTGTAAAACACTTAGATGCATATACTGTATGATGGGGAATGAGAGAGAAAGAGAAAAAGACGAACAGAAAATAATATTGAACCTTACGGCAAAAATACTCGGATTCAGGGAGGTACCATTTTAAAGATCTAAACATAAGCTTTTCCCAGCCATTGGAGATTATGGGAACTGCATTCTAACGTATTTGGAGGGTGCTAGGTTAGAGAAGATTGAGTTAAGATTATCCATACTCTCACGTGGTCTCAAATCCCCTCATGGAGAAACAAATATACCAGTTTGTCAGTTCGTGAATTCTATCAAAGTGAGGAGAATGTTTCACAGACTTCTAGTTTATTCTTTCAGAGAGGCTTTTTGCCAGGTTCTGAAAAGTATTCAGCTGATCGAAAGAGAATGGACACATTCACAAATATTTTAAGTATCGCTATCCCTTTCATCCCCTTTCTTGCTGAAACACTGAGAGCTCAATCTGTGACTAGACACCTGTCTGCTAACAAGCGGCAGTGGGAGGACAGTTTTTAATCTGAAAAAAAGTGGCACTGAAAGGAGGTATTCATCCCCTCTCACTTTTGAACATTTGGGATTCTGGCTTGCTAGTTCTGAAAGTTGATAGATCAGAGAGGCTACATAGGTTGGCCTTTCCTACCAGCCATTAATATAGGGACAAGAGTTGATAATTCTTATAGACTTTTCCTCACCGTCCCATATTAACACTTCTTTCAGTTACCTGGCCCACTTTGATTTGAAAGAGAAGAAGGTGCTGTTCTTTTGGGCATCATGTTGTTTTCTGTATCAGGGGTCTCCAACCTTGGCAATTTTAAACCTGGAGGACTTCAATTCCCAGAATTCCCCAGCCAGCTTTGGAATTCTGGAAGTTGAAGTCCTCCAGGCTTAAAATTGCCAAGGTTGGAGACCCCTGCTCTGTAGTATGATCAGTGCTTAGAATGGGCATCGTCTGAATGTCAGCATTCATATGTGTACATTTCTAGACATGGACAGGAAATGAGATGTATCTGCACTTCCACTAAACCATTTTGGAGATTGGGTACATTTGTATAGTTCACATTTTTAAACAGCATGTCCGGGTGCTAATTCAAAGGGAGTCCTCATATTTATTTCTGACCAACCTCCTGGTTTCTCTACATTAGGACCAGTGGGATGTATGCAATCAAAGGCCTTCCCCATCACCAGTTATTCTTAAAGATTATTAGGAATATAAATCTGATGCATGAAATATTAAGTGGAAGGATGCCTTTGCAACCTCTTCACTATCCAGTGCTGGTCTCATTTATACAGTATATCCCTCTCCGAAACAGGCCTATTATCACAGCTGTACACTAAACTGGTTATTTGTTTATTTAAATATTTTAGCCCACCTTGGATTGCAGAACTCAGATTGGAGCACAGTCAATAAAAACAATTTCAGCCTGACGATTCTAAAGATAGGGAGCAGGTTCTAATTAAATTAACTGGAAAAAAATTAACCAATTTTGTTTTGCCTTGGAAATTGCTTTGTCAGTCATTAACCTTCCCAGACAAAGTTTGAACTGGGCATTAGGGGCAAACCTTGCTAACTAGGATGAAACTGAACATATGTAATAGATGTATTTCAACTCTGAATGCTTCTAAAGCATTCTAGAGTCCAGTTTTTAAAAGAAAATGAATTAATGTTTTGTTTTGTTTTGTCTTGTTTTGTTTTGTTTTGTTTTGTTTTGTTTTGTTTTGTTTTGTTTTGTTTTGTTTGTTATAAACTCCTAGATGCTTCTCTCTTGATCTCAGATAGAATCCCAGATTTGTTTTGCTGAGAATAAATACTTATTTGAACCAGGCTGTGGGACAAAAATCAAACGGTGGACAAGAGCAGTTTAACTGCCTTGGACACAGTCATACTCACATATCACGACAAAACTGAGATCAAGTTTTTCACATTTTCCTAGCAAATTGGGAGGAGGGATTGAATGGCTACAGTCTCTCAGTCCACTCCAAGTTGGTCCAGCGAGCATATTTTCATCTCATTCTAATTCTCTGAAGCTCTATGGGAATATCAGCATTAGCCAGCCAAAATGTATCTTCGGGGATATCAGGAGTATTTATTTAAAGCTAGCAAGTTATACTCCTTCATTTACACAAGCGTGCATAACTGTCCACCCTGCCTGGCACTAGCAGCTTTACATATTTACCTAGATATCAAGATATGGGCTGCAAGAAGCCCTCGTTTTACAACTGTAATTGATCCCAGAATTATGGTCATAAGTTGTGCCGGTCATTAAATGGGTTACAACATGACCACACTTACTTTTATTACCCTTGTTTGCAAGGGTTATTAAGCGAACACAGCTATCGTTAAACAAGCATGGTTTAACAGATTAACAGAGTTGGAAGGGACCTTATAGGTCATCTAGTCCAACCCAACGCTCAAGCAGGAGACCCTAGACTATTTCTGACAAATGGCAGTCTAATCTTTTCTTGATCTTTTCTTCATCAGTGATGAAGCTCCCACAACTTCCGAAGGCAACTTCTGTTCCATTGGTTGATCCTTCTCACTGTCAGAATGTTCCTCCTCATTTCTAGGTTGAACCTCTCCTTGATCAGTTTCCATTCATTATTCCTTGTCTGGCCTTCAGGTGCTTTGGAAAATAGCTTGATCCCTCCAAATGCAATCACGTGACTTGGGGGGGGGGCAGAGCTCTGGGGAGGTCTGTCATAGCTTCAAATGGTCACTAAGCGACTGGTCGTTAAGCAAGGGCTACCTGTACTTTGATCAGATAGACGACATCATGATCTTAACCAATCCTTGTACATCTTAAGATAAATATAGATGCAATACAGTTGTATTACGTTATTTTATTTATTTATTTATTTATTTTATTTATTCGAATTTCTATACCACCCTTCTCCTTTCGGACTCAGGGCGGTGAACAGCCAGATAAAAAACATCTATACAAACATCACAGTTAAAAAATAAAGTTAAAATAATTTATAAATTTGGCCCATAATTTAAAACTTGTCAATTAAAATAAATATTAAAATTTTAAAACTAACCCTAAAATCAAGACAGACCGGCTAATTGAAAAAAATAAGTTTTTAGGGCCCGACGAAAAATCCGGAGGTCGGAGATCACTCATATCTCTGGGGGTTTTATTGGCTCTGTTTGATAACTAATGAACTCAGATCGGTAAGCAGCAGCATTATGGGAGCTGTTTACTTTTTCTCTGACCAGGATTTTAGCGTATCTCAAAACTGTTGCATATCTTATACTAGCAGAAGCACAAACAATATCACTAAGGATCACTTTGATTTTCAAGATTGTAACCCTGTTATGGGGGTTGTAAACCACAGCTGGTGGTTTGGTTGCAGTGGAGTATGGATTGTGAAATTGAAGCACTTACTAAAGAAAGGTTGACCTATAATTCTATGAAGGCCAGTTAGAAATTTGTATTTTGTGTCAGTTAATGTGGCCAATCCTTTGCTTGGTTTACGCATGCCATTTGCTCCTATCCAAGCAAGATGGAATGGAATGGAATGGAATGGAATGGAATGGAATGGAATGGAATGGAATAGAATAGAATAGAATAGAATAGAATAGAATAGAATAGAATAGAATAGAATAGAATAGAATAGAATAGAATATCAGAGTTGGAAGGGACTTTGGAGGTCTTCTAGTCCAACCCCCTGCCCAGGCAGGAATCCCACCTCTGCTTCAGACAAATGGTTATCCAACATTTTCTTAAAAACTTCCAGTGTTAGAGCATTCGCAACTTCTGCAGGCAAGTTGTTCCACTGATTAGTTGTTCTAACTGTCAGGAAATTTCTCCTTAGTTCTAAGTTGCTTCTAAGATGGGCGGCAAATAAATACATTGATTAAATAAATGATCGGGGGGGAAAGAACCCAGCCAAACAAAATAACAGGGAAGTTTCCAAGCAGTAAAACTACAGCAACAACTAGAATAGGTTTTAGCAGCAAACGGTGAGATTCTGCCACCATCCTTTTTCCTTGGGAGGTGCTGTTTACACAGAGGTTTTATCTACCATTCACATGTACTACCACAGACCTCTCTTTCAAGAGACTTCCCATAATCTGTTCTTCTAGGCCAGTGGTTCTCAACCTTCCTAATGCCGTGACCCTTTAATACAGTTCCTCATGTTGTGGTGACCCCCAACTAGGGGTGGGTTCTAAATTTTTTTACTACCGGATCTGTGGGCGTGGCTTATTTTGTGGGCATGGCTTGGAGGTCATGTGACTGGGTGGGCGTGGCTAGCTGGTCATGTGACCGGGTGGCCATGGCTATATGTATAGGGACTACTCAGAGGGCTGAAAAAAGTCATTTCTGACAGGTCCTCGCACTTTTGACTGGTCCTCACACTTATGACCATCCTCACACTTATGCCTGTGCAGCATTCTTAACAACCATGTCACTCATTTCACAACTGCTTCTCTTTAACATAGTATAAGATAGGGCAAAAAACGTAAAATGTGAGGACAGTCGTAAATTCAAGGACTGGTCAAAAGTGCGAGGACCAGTCAAAAATAACTTTTTCAGCCCTCTGAGTAGTCCCTGTGCACAAAAGGACTACCCAGAGGGCTGAAAAATGTGATTTCTGACAGGTCCTCGCACTTATGACCAGTTTTCGCAGTTATGACTGGTCATCATTTATGCCCATTGTAGCATTCTTAACAACCGTGTCACTCATTTCACAACTGCTTCTCTTCACCATGGTGACAAGATAGCACAAATACGTAAATTGTGAGGACAGTTGTAAGTTCGAGGACTGGTCAAAAATAACTTTTTCAGCCCTCTGAGTAGTCCATATGCATAAAAGGATACAGCAACAGAGAGGGATGAAGGAAGGGAAGGGAAATTAGAGTAGGAGTGAAGGTAAGAGAGGGAGGAAGAGAGGAGGAGAAAGAGAAAGAGGAAGTAGGGAGAAGAAGAGTGGGGGAAGAGAAAGTAAGTAAGAAAGAAAAGACAGAGGTGATAGGTTTGAGGAGAAAGATTGCTGTACAATAAAAAAGATGAAAGGGAAGAAAGCCAAACAAATATTAAGATATTAAGATAAAGAATGCATTGTTAAACTTTAACGAATAAAAGAGAACAAATAGCAATAAATAGCAATAATTAGAAACACACATACAAACATACAACATATTTTCTTTGAACAGAGTATTTGGCCGGTTCACAAATTTAAACAGTTGTAGGAGGTTAGCACCCACCCCTTTCCTAGAAGAATGAAATATTTTGGGAAATATTAAAAAGGCAGAATATTATATTTCCCTACCTGTATGAGAAATGGAGAAGCATATTTTACAGACAAAGCAGCTCCCATCTTCCTGCCCCCCACCCTTTGTTAATGGGCCAGAGGCAGAAAGTCAATCCTTTGTCAAAGGACATTTGCAACACAATAGCAACAGAAACTAACACAATGGGCCCCATCAAGCCATGTGATCCTGTCCACCATTAAACCATCTTTCCAAGCAGTCTCCATGTTTCCAGTGTCTTTTTCCCCGCTTGGAGCAGAATCCAGAAGGATATTTCTTCCAACACAGTATTTAGTCATTTCAATTAAATTTACAATTTCTATATTTCCTTTTTACCATATTTATTCCTCATCTATTTTTTTAAAAAAACAATATTACCCTTCATCCTCATCTCTAATCTTAATCAAATTCAATTTTTCCCTTCTATTCTATATTATACCCCTTCGCATTGTCATCTATTTTTATATCCATCCTCACATTGGTTAATTATGTAATACAGTTGTTTAATACAAATTCAACATTTTAATATAAATCAATTAGTTATATAACTATCTTTTTTGTATATTAATCAATATGAACATGAATATTCCAATTATTTCCATGCAATCCAATTTCTTACAAATCAATTAATTATATTTACCAATAATAATAAACTAAATAATTTCCCCCATATATTCCTCCAAACCACAACTTAACCAATTAATAGTATCTCAATTATTACAATTCCCTAGTTAAATAGAGCTTTTTTTCTTTTGTGTTTTAAAATCTTGGAACTCTCCTCTTTTGCCCTAAATTTCCCATTGTTTGCAGTGTTGCACTTACCTTTTTTGGTGAGGAAAAAGAAAAAGAAATCTCTCTGCCTCATTTTGTCACGTTGCAGCCTGCTTAGTTTCAATTTCGCTTTTTCAGCATAGATAGGGGGGAAAAAACTTGCTCCAGGAATTTACCTCTTTGCAGCTAGCTCTTTGAAGCCCCGCGGCAAGAATTTAAAGTTTTTTTCTCCTCTAACCATCAGCTGGGACTCCAGAGGCAGCAATAGATTGGGAGTGGGCGGGGTAAGCGAACGGCGACCGGGCGATCTAACAGAGGCAGAGGGGGAGGGGGAGGGAAGGCGTGGGGGGGGCGAGAGAGGGCTTTGGCGACCCCTGTGAAATGGCCGTTCGACCCCCAAAGGGGTCGCGACCCCCAGGTTGAGAACCGCTGTTCTAGGCAATACCCTTTGGGTTCCTGACCCCTTGTGTGCAGCTTGCAAACTTCAAAAAAAAAAAAAAATAGTTATACAATTTTATATAATATTTTCTGTGATTTGTGGGCGGCAAAGAAGTAAAAGAAAATAAAAACCAACGTGATAACAGCGAAGCTGCTGTTCCAAAATTCAAAATATTATTTTTAAAAAATAATAATAATAATATTTACGCCAGCCTCCCAGGTTTTGCACACTCTTGCTGAAGGACATCTTGGCATCTTTTACAAAACCACTTGCCATGGGAAATGTCCATTTCTAGTGCAAAACAGACCAGGAGGAGTGAACAGCCAGCTTAGAGGTGGGGAAAACGCTAGAGGCTCATTCTTTCCCTTAGAGTGCCCCCCCCCCCCACCTCCCGAATTGATCTTCCACTGAAGAAAGCAGATAGCAGGCAGAGAAGGAGCAGAGCTGGAGTAAAACACACAAGACTTTTCTGTCTGTATGTAGTTGGATCTCTGCATATCGGGCTTTTCTGATATCTTCAGCCTCTTAGCCAAGAAGAAGGGTTTTTCTTGGTCATGGATCAGCTGCAGTGGAGTGCCTTCCAACAGCTCTAAACTGATAGCCACAGGCCCATCTGTTGACAGATGTCAGGACAAAGGGGAACGATGGAAGAGCCGTCTGAATCCAATCCAGCCTGAATTCGGTCAATCCAAGCCCCGGAGAAGTAAATTGGGGTTACTCAGAAAGAATGATTGCCGGGTTATACTTTTCTATCTATAAACCTAAGCTCGGAATTGATTAGGATGTGGCTTTCCTTAACCCTCATTACTGTGTGTCAGAAGCCTTCATTACAGCACAGGCCCTGTGTCAGTTCCTATTATAGCACAGATGTGTTACACGTCCTAAATATAGTATGGTTCTGGGCTAAAATAGGACGGCTCAACCAGATTTCCCCAAGGAAATAATAACCTCCCGTATATTAAAATAGTGACACGTTCTGCCATTTCATTCCCTTTGCAAACGGCCCGTTTTTGCTATTGTTTTGAAATTTAAATAGAGGCAGGCTTGGCTAACTCCTTTCGTTCCATAGAGGACATTCCCTTTTCGCTCATTTGCTTTGTAAGCAAATAAAATGCCACTTGGCACTGTATGGAAATGTGATATTTACTTCTCTCAGGTGAAACAATACCACGATCCAGCTGTTCCATTATGTGTCTTTTCAATATTTGGGAAACAGGGATGGTGGTGAGTTGTGGGGTTTTTTTTTATTTTTTTATTTTGTTTTGTTTTGTTTTAAAAACTGCTGCCATTTGGGCTTCTTTTATGATTTCTCTCGCCAGGTGATGTTTGTTTAACTGTTTGTGTTGATGTCAAGCTTGGACTTTTCTGGGGGTACAGAACCAATCAAATTTTGAAGTGGGTTCCTTTACTGGTGATTTAGGACAGCGTTCCCCTTTGTAGGGTTCTTGGCTGTTGTGAAGACTTGTTGGGAGCCAGGGAGAAGATCTTGGAGAAGGCATTCAGAAAGCAAAAGGACTATAGGCACCGAAAAAGCATGCTTTGGGCAGGAGGTGGGAAAGTATTAGAAAGATATTCAGATTGAGTGCCCCTGACTCCCTAATGGGCAGACTTAGATGATTCCGTTACTACCACATATCTCAATAAAGTAGAGTTCTTGTGATCCTGTGATGTCCATTTCATGGGTTGGTCTAAACCAGTGGTGTCAAGGTCACGTCGTCACCGCAGTGCCACATGACGTATCAGGACTTTTTTCCCCCTTCATTAAACCGGTCATGGGCATGGCCATTGCGTGATGCATCCCGCCTACGGGCCGGGGGTTTGACAGCCCTGGTCTAAACAAATAGAGTTAGCAAAGCAGGAAACAAGGCCCTCTGCTGTTATTCATCACAACTGGTTGGAGCACTTATTCAATTGGGGCTGATCTTGAGAACAACGAATAGGGTGGACCAAGCTAATATTGGATAGAGGACCAGGCGTAATATATAAAAAAATTATCTTCTCACCCTTATGGGTGAAGTCTATGTCTGCCTCAGTCTTGGGTCCTTTACCAGAGGCCTGGGAGTTTGAGGGTTCTGCACAGGATCTTAACTGTCCCTAGTGATATATGTATATATATGATTGTGTGTGTATATGTGTGTACATGTGTGTACATATTGCAGTTCTTTTCATGTTCACATAGTCACACTTCAGCTTAAGGAAGTTTATACTTTTTATTTCTATTCTGACATGACCAGTGGTCCAGAGTTTCAGCCTTCTGAACAGAGCTGAGTAATGGAACTCTATTGCAATTACTGTGTTTCCCTGAAAATAAGACCTCCCCCAAAAATAAACCCTCTCCAGAAAATAAGACCTCCCTGAAAATATTTAAATGCATGCGCAGCTGGTCCCCGCCATTTCCTCTGGTTAGAGTTAGGGAGACAGAGCTGGAAATCAGGTAAGGTGGCAAGAGGAGCCCCATCTTGCTTCAAATGCCCCAAAATAATAAGACCTCCCCGAAAATAAGGCCAAGCACTTATTTCGGGGTTCAAAAAATAGAAGACAGGGTCTTATTTTTGGGGAAACATGGTACACAGAAAAGGCACAAGGTCCTGATCTGGGCAAATACTGTATGATATGGCTCTTGGCTTTTTAAGGAACAAGCATCCATGTAGTCACAGGGATTTAGCTTAGCTCAAGAGGAAACTTTATTTTTTATCTGTTCTCTAGTCCTTCACACACCTCACTATAAGACAAGAAGGACCTGATACATATACTTCTGTCATCAGATTAGGCTTCAGGATTAAAAAGTAGCAAAACAAGATTTCCAATCCCTCCCTGCCTGCCACCAGGATTAGTTTATCCATTAGACACAGTTCCCAGGGCCCATGATTTTTTTCCCCATTTTTTATCAGAATAAAAATGAAATAGAAATTCTTTATTTTTCATGCCTTTTGATAAATATTTATTTCCATAGTCTTTTCATAGAAAACAGGCAAATGGGCATAAAATTGGAACATCAAATCAAGGATTTTATTTATAATTTTAGGCATAGCAATAAATACTAAAATTTAGTAATTTTGAAGATATGTAATAGGTATTATGATTAATTGGAAACAACTGATTATTACAAAATAATACTTATATAATTTGCTATTCACTGTTTCTCTGTAAAAAAAATATATAAAAAGTATTGAAACTTATGAAATATAATTTTAATGCTATTTTTATTTTTGGGAGGGGCCCACAAATCCTATAAAATTCAGTGGTGTTAAAATAATGAACTGAATATTGTGATGTCACAACACAGACCCTGCCCTTTACATGCTAGCCAGTAGCATTATGACATAAGTACACAAGAAGCAGTGTTTCCATCTCAACACACATTTCCTCACCTGGGATTGCCCAGGTTGGACCCACGGATGTTTTGCCTGTTTTGACTAATGCTTTGTGGTGGATTGTTTTCACTTATGGTTTCATGGCTTGAAATGTAAACCACATTAAGGACCCTTCTTCCAGAAATTACCTTTTACATGTACAGTAAGTAAATAATACCTTGTGTAATTTGTGTTACAATTCATTGAAATAATTATAAAGAGCTCAACTCTCTGTAATACCCAGGGAAACTGGTTAAACCGTCCTTGAAGAGTAATTTTTAAGAGGCTGGACAAAGTTTTTTAAAACTTTGAGAGATAGAAAACCCTAAAACTAATTTTTCCATCTGTTTGATGGATTGCACTTTTTTTTAAAGAATATTTTTCTTTTTATTTCTCTTCTTTTTTGCATGAGTTTTGAATTTGAGCTCTAAGCACACAGCGCTTATACGCAGTATCCTGAATAACGGGAAGCGAGCTTCCTATAATCTTCTCGGCTGTCCTTACCACTCTCTGTATGGACTTTCTATCTGAGGCGCTGCTGCCACCAAACCAAACAGGGATGCAGTTTGTTAAAATGCTCTCAATTGTGCCTCTGTAAAAAGTGGCCAGGACAGAAGGAGAAAAATGTGCTCTCCTCATTTAACTCAGGAAATGCAGACGCTGGTTTGCACGCTTCACTAAAGATGACATGTGGAGAGATCGAGTCAGATGATCTGCCATTTCTTGCCAGACATTTACTGAATGGAACAGCAGTAACTCTGCTGTCCTTCAGGATGGTGGGTATGGCTATTAGACAAAGGAGGAGCATAAAATTATCTTAGGTGCATGATCAAGTAATCATGAACATTAATTCAAGTTTCTGGCAACTGTATTATGATCGTTCCCCCACCTATACTGGCAAAATGTTCTTTTTCCTCAGATTGTTATTTTCTGAAAGCTACTTTGCTACTGATTTGAATAAGCAAGATAAATAAAGTAAGATTAGAAATGCATACCCCTAACTGCATACCGCTTGTCAACTGTAGTGAAAATCATGGGTAAAAGTATACAGTATATAAACAACCAAAGCAGATAAATTAAATTGGGTAAAAAAATCCATTGCCACATAAAATTTGTTAACACAATATTGAATGAAGGAATGGAATGGAATAAAAATGATTTTGCCTGGTCTGAGAAAAGGAATGAAGTAGGTGCCTAATAGGTGCCTCATTGGGAGGGCCCGGCCATCCCCTATATTTCAACCATACAAGCCTACCAGAGATAATTTTTAAAAATGACCTCATGGTTTGAAAGTTGCTTCAGGTACTCATTTCTGGAAGTGTCTAGCCTTTCTGGAGTTGTGTTCTTTTTCCAGCAGGCTCTTTAAATCTCCCAGTCTTTTTTTCCCCAGGAACCAAACTGTGAGCTTTGTTAATTTTCAAACAACAAATACACACATTTGGGGGAAAGAAGATATTTAAATACTCTGCACGATGGATTCTACTACCAGTAACTATTCCAAACTTATTCTGCACAACTGAAATGAATGGCAGTCGCTCAAGAAAACCATTAGATTAATATCAGTTAGGAGAGCTTTCTTCAAATTTGCTTGGCTTTGCAATACTATTCTCACCCTTCCAGTCATTTTTGACTGTTCCAAGTCTGATTTTCTAGCTCCGCATCTCCTTTTGTTTACCTATAAAGTGTTGACAACCTTTTCATCCCAATCTCCCCTGCCAAAAAAGTATGCACTAAATCACCCACAGTGAGTTTATCAGAACCTTCCATTTTAATCTTCACCAGCATAAAATAAGATGGTGAAAATGGGGGCTTCAGTACATACAAACTCACATGGATACCTACTTTTTAATCAGTTAAAAGTGCTGGTTTTGGTTTCAACAATATTGGATGTTCTGATGATAATAGAATTCAAGAGAAGGTAGGGAAGAACAGGATGTAACTTTTGTCAAGTTTCTGTGCATGAAATGCACATTAATCTTTTCGTCAAACTCAGATATGGATATCAAGTAGCCTAGTTTTCCTGGATGAATTTGGACCGAAATCATCTTCCTCTTTGACACAGGAATGCATGGCAGATCCACTATATAATATATTGTGCTGTGTTGCAGCTGACTGCAAATTCTGGGAATCATAGTCTGTTACATCCAGAATGTTAGGGTTCCAAGTAAGACACCCCCCCCAATGAAAGAAAATTCCGAGGCTTGAGTTTCCTCAAAGCTACATTTTATTAGAGATGTCATATTGGCACATCTGGGAAAACCCGAATCTGAAAGTTTCCAGGTTTTCCCCACCCAAAGAAAAATGCAAGTCCCTGCCCAACACCCACAAGTCCATCACATGGCCCAATTAATGCACTGTCCCAACTGGAGATGCCTCCCAGTTCCAGCCTTCCAGGTGCAAGGCAAGATGTCCTTGACTCTCTGAGAAAGGAATGTTATTATGACTATATATCCATACAATCCCCCCCCCTCCCAGTTTCCCACAGTAATAAACGTGGCAGGTCTGAAGGCCTAATACAAAAGATGGCTTCCAGAGAATCATCTCCCCAAGTTTTCAGGCAGGGATCTTTCCCAAGTCTACAAAGAGATGCCAAAAATTGAAGTTGGGATTTCACAGCCATTGAAATGAAAAGCTATACAGCCCAAAAGATGTTAAAGGATCTGGATTCAAGACCATTGGTTAAGTGGGTGCTCCATCTAGCCATTTATATTAGATAAATAAAGAATCTAAGAGTATCAGCTGGCTAATGGTGTCAGAGCTCATGAGCATCTTTCAGGTGAGAAGTGAACAATTCTGAAAACTCTGTCCTATTTCGGCCCCTGGTTACTTTTAAATGGTTTTCTTGTGCAAATGTGCCATTAGTTTTTCTCCTAAATGCCAGGAACTGGAGGTAATAAAGGTTTTATAAGGATTTGGTTTAAAACTGCCAGGCAACCTGATAGCAAACTTATTTAAATGTAAATTAAATAAATGTAATTTAATTTTAAAAATTTATTAATTTTTATTTTAAAAAAATTAAATTAAAAACTAATTTTTGCTTTAAAACTGCCAGGCAGCCTGATAGGAAACTTCCTGTAACTATAAACGAGGCATTGTTAAATGCTCATATTATAAAGGATTATCCTGAAATAAAAAGTGGTAATAAAGTAGCTATTCTTTACCTTCAATTGATTAGTTGTGTGGCTTATTCTTACTTCTAATTCTACCACCAAGTATTAATAATCTGTTAATGACAATAACTTACAATATCATGCAGTGTACTAATAGTCTTTTTATATTATTTGTTCATTTATTGTTTAATAAAGTTAAAATAGTCCATTAAAATAACATTTTGAATTGCAAACATTTGAGCACCATTAATGAAGCTTATTTGAAGCATTCAAAATGGTATCACCTCTGTTCCCCGTTAAGTAATTTCTTCATGCCTAGAATTAGCCCATTTTTTTTCCAATGGTCATTCAAAGATGAAATTTATTATTTATTTATTTATTTTATTAAACTTGTATGCCGCCCTCTCTCCCAAAAGACTCAGGGCAGGGCAGCTCACAACAATAGAAAAAACACATAAAATTCAGTATTCAAATATAAAAACCAATAAAATCCCCTTTAAAAAAACCCCTTCAGTCCAATCCGGCCAGGCCAAATAACCATGTTTTGAGGTCACGGTGGAAAGAGCGAAGATCAGGGGCCATCCGGAACCCCAGGGGGCATGCCCACAGAGAAGGCCTGCTCCCTGGGAGTCGCCAGCTGACACTGTCTGGCCAACGGGACCCCAAGGAGGCCCTCCCTGTGAGAGCGCACTGGGCGATGGGGAGCTGTCGCTGGCTGCAGATGGTCCGCCAGGTACCCCGGGCCTAAGCCATGTAGGTCTTTATAGGTAATTACCAGCCCCTTGAATCTCACCTGGAGGGCAACCGGTAGCCAATGCAGGTCCCGCAGGAGGGGTGTAACATGAGAGTGTTTGGACACTCTCATCACTACCTGCGTGGCCGCATTCTGCACCAGCTGAAGCCTCCGGGTGGTCTTCAAGGGCAGCCCCATGTAGAGAGCATTGCAGTAGTCGATCCGGGAGGTGACGAGCGCATGAGTGACTGTGCGCAGGTCATCACAGTCCAGGCAGGGGCGCAACTGGCGCACACAGAAATGCTGCTAAAGATCAAACCAAGTCTTTATTTTGGTCATCAGTCAGCAAAACGTTGGAAATATTTTAGTCAGCCCCAAGGTTAGTCCTATAAGGTAAACCAGACTTTTAAAAAGTGCCATATAGGATTTTTATTGTAATTGCTCTAGTGACAGAACTTTGCAAGTCTGACTCTGTTTTCCCCCTCCATGACAACTAGGGAGGGACTTTGTCTGAAACCTTTTCTCAAATTAATTTCTTAGCCTGGACTCAAGCATTGTTGATTTGGCCATTGTCTTGATTGAAGGCTTTTCATCCTGTCCTTCAAAGCCATCCCTTCAGTCTGTACACCAGCTGCAGTTAGGGGAAAAAAAGTTAGAACTGATCCCAAATTTTGGGTTAATGAGTAATGCTCCTGGAATTGGCTCAATGGGCTCAAATACAAGGTATTTATTATACAATATGACAGTTCTTCAGTTGGGACTCCAAAATCAGCCAGCGAAGAACCTAAAGTCCTTTCCAATTTGCTTCCCGTCTCTAGCCACCCTTTCTTTAATCTAGATGTCCATCACAGCTAGCTTTCATAGCTAAAGTGGGACTTCAATCTCCTGCTTTCTAGGTGGGTGTCTTAACCATTAGACCAGGGGTCTCCAACCTTGGCCACATTTAAGCCTGGCGGACTTCAAAGCTGGCTAGGGAATCCTAGGAGTTGAAGTCCACCAGGCTTAAAGTGTCCAAGGTTGGAGACCCCTGCATTAGACCACCTTATCATCAAAGGTAGCCTATCCCTTCCAGGTGAGATTCTACCAGGAAGAGGGAACTGGATAAAAAGGGAAGTGCATTTAGAACAGGAGGTCTGGAAGAGGCTCAGAGACCAAGCCTGAAAGCCTCTGTCTCTGTCAGAGAGACAGATTCAGAATAATGTTAGAACCAGGATAATATAATGCTTACAGATCTAGATAATTAAAAGAAATAAGTAAAGGTGACCCTTTCTTAACCTGTATCTTCCCTATGTTCTCTCCAATTATATTCCTCTAGAGCATGGGTGTCAAACTCAAGGCCTGGGGGTTGGATCCGACCTGCGGTATGCTTAGATCTGGCCCGCAGGGCCACCCTGGAATCAATGAAGGACCAGCCCATGGTGCTTCTGCCAGCGAAAATGGCGCTCGTGAGGGCCGTGGGCAACCCTCCCAAGCTCTGTTTTCACTGGCAGAGGGTTGCAGGAGGCCGTCGCAGGCCAAAACGGAGCTTGGGAGCCCGTTTTAGCTGGCAGAGGACTCAGGCCACCACAGGTGCCCCCGACACGGGTGACATTCAGCTGGCCATGCCCACCCTGCCCCTCCCAAAATCAGATACTACCCTGATGCGGCCCTCAATGAAATAGAGTTTGACATCCCTGCTCTAGAGACTGAAAGAATTTATAAATCCTCAAAGGGGTTTAGGGGTGGAAACAAAGGATAATAAAGACTTCCCCACCATCACAAGACTGGCATGTAATACTGCTCTTCCACAATCTTTTATGACCAATAGTAGCACTTAGTTGTATTCATCTAATCTTGAGAAAAATTCAGCAAGATTGGACTTGCTTAGAGTGCTGACAGCTATATTATAAAGTTGAAAAAACAATAACATCCCACTGTTAAGCAATAGCAGGTCATTTATTTACACTGCAATACATGGATTCCCAGGAGTCAAGCCCCAACTTGGGAGTCATTAAATGTTCTTTTTAATGATTATATTTTTTTAAAAGTATTTGTATGGAACAGGCCAATTGAAAAGAGGACAAGATCAGCCATTTTTAGTTTTTTTAAAAAAAAATCATTATTCACTGAAGTAACCTTGCCTAATGCAAGGGTTCTATGCCCAGGGAATAGGAAGACAAAAGAGGAAAGCAGTATCACATAATCCATTTCTGACGGCAGAGCCCAAATGGCCTTACATTAATAAAATGAATTAGAATCAATGAGTTAGGCTGGTATGTGTGGGGAGAAGGAATTTTTGGTAAAAATAGCCTAGCAGATTTAAAAAGCACTAGGATGAGGAAAGCTCTCATATTCTGGGCTTGCAGAGCAAGGGCAGAAAATGAATCTAAAGCTTTCAATTCCCCAGCTGGCCCATAGCTTTATATTGTGCCAGAGAAGACACAGCCATTGCCTAGTGCCTGGGCCTGAGAATAATTAGTTAAGGGTGAGTGAAGGCAGAGATATTCCAAGCATCGCTAGTCCTCTGACTTTGGGTGCTAGGGCAGCAAGCTGGAAGCTGTTTTACCCTACTTGCTTACTAGGAAGAAAAAGCAACTGATGCTAAGGACAGTTAAATATTAAATATTCTGCCTCTTCTATACTTATACTTATTATTTATTATTTATTTATTTAATTTGTATACCGCCCTTCTCCAACAGGACTCAGGGCGGTGAACAGCCACGGTAAAAACACAACATATAAAATTTAAAAGCAGTTTAAAAGACAATTAATGATTTTGGCCCTCAATTTAAAACAACCCAGACTAAAACCAATTTCTAATTAAAATCGCAAAGATGGGATCAAGCCAGCCCAGCTAGATGCAATAGATGTGTTTTCAGGGCCCGACGAAAAGTCCGGAGGTCTGGTATCGTGCGTATCTCTGGGGGTAGGTCGTTCCAGAGGGCAGGTGCCACCACAGAGAAGGCTCTCCCCCTGGGGATCACCAGCCAACATTGCCTGGCCGACGGCACCCTGAGGAGGCCCTCTCTGTGTGAGCGAACTGGCCGGTGGGAGGCTATTGGCGGCAGAAGGCGGTCCCGTAGATACCCCGGCCCTAAACCATGGAGCGTCCATTCTCCATCCTTTTAAGATTCCTCCTTGCAGAACAATTATCCTGCCCTGCCTGAACTTCATCCACCTCTCCAAGTGAAGAAAGATGCATCCAGTGGGCTGTTTACTTTGGGGGGGGAGGGAATGGGTAAAATGATAATGAGGAAGGGCCCAGAATTTATACAGATGCAAACCAGGTCTCACAGAATCTTTTCTGATCCGTCTTCTTTGCCTTAAGGGCCTACCAGCAGCTGTGGCTGGAATACAATATCGTTTTTTCTTAATAATGACTTCATATTACCTGCACTGCTGAGCCCCTAACATGCTAATTACCTAAGCAGGTGAAATACATTTTAATAATTTAACAAATGAACTAAAGCAGAATTGAATGACAAAAGGAAACGCGTGCTGCTGTCAAAGCACTCTTGGCCAAAGGTTGGTGAGGGTTTTTTTTTTTAAAAAAAAATATATTAATAGGATTAATCAATTTTGAAGTGAAAGCAGCAGAATTCTTTCGACATTTCCAAGGTGGGTCATCCTTATTTATCTACACCTACTTAGCATTTTAAATACAGGGTAAATCTACTTTTTTGAGGGAACATCAGCGGAAGGAGGAAATGGATGAAAGTTAGTCATGTTTTTTTTTTTAATTTTTATAAATCAGTTTATAGCTTCTTATACTGCCCAGTAATGCCTGTATCTGGTTCTGTGGATTTTTAGTGCTTTCCGTGGGATCTTCAATCAAACCCAGTTATCCAGGCAAGTTTCTTACAATTAAGTTTTTAAACTGCACTTTTTTTTTTTTTTAGTAGAATTCTATTCTTTCTTGATGCAACTCTGGATACCTCTTGTAGTGCTTTTAATAATTTCTGTAGAACACCCTTTCCAACTTCCTGCTCTCCAGATGTGTTGGATTACAATTCTCAGGAATAGGGGAATTTGGGGAGTTGTTGATCAGCACAACTGGAGACCAACACATCTGGAGGGTACTAATGTAGCAATGTTCTGAACATCTCTCTGTTTTCTGTATATTTGTTTCGATGGGAACTGAGCAAATACATAAGCTATATGTTACAAAAGGATGTACTAATAATATATACAGGCAGTTCTCAAGTTACAGTGGTAATTGGGAGCAGAATTTCCATCGTTAAGCAACGCAGCTATAAAGTGTGATGTCACATGACTGCATTGTTTAGCAATGGCAGTTCCAGCTCTCCCTGTTGCTGTCCTTTAACTGAATCCCACCAGTTGTTAGGCAGGGATCACCTCCATCCAAGCCACTCCCAGCTTGGCCCCCGTCAGGCCAGAACTTTGGTAAGGTAAGGCGTCCTCTTCCCCACATCTATCTCTCCCCTCACCATATCTCTGCCCTTTTTTGTCACCTTGCACTCCATCATCATCAGTCTTCCTCCCATTACTGATGCCAGCTGCTGGCCAAGTCCACCCTTCTTCCTGATGTTCCTGTCCAAATGAGACCTCAGCCCGTGCGATTTGGAGCATGGTGTGGGTAGCTTTCTCAAAAGGTTTTAAAAGGCCTCAAAAGCCTTCCAAAGCATTGTGAGAATAGCCTGGTACAGCCTCATTTAGGGGCAGGCTGGGCATACCTCATCAGTAGCAAGAGGAATAAGGTGTCAACTGGGGACAGCAGGGTGGCAGGGCCAGTAGAGCACAAGGCTAGCAGAATGACAGGAGCGGAACGCAGAGGGCAAGGGTGGCTGGAGCACAGGGCTTGAGGCAACCCTTCTCGGCAGCGGTGGCACAGAAGCTGAAGTAGAGGCCTGGGTGTGGTGGCAGCTGATTGGCATTGCTAAAGGCCTTGAGCCTCTATTTTGGTCCCACTGCTGCCACTGCCTCCAAGGAGTGCCACTATGCAGGGCTGCCAAAAGGGCAGAGATGGGGGGAGAGAGAGGCAGATGGGAGGTTGAAGTGCTCCTTCAGTCATTCGTGTGGGCAGGCTGCAAGCGCCCTTGAATTTTTGATCATGTGATCATGGGCGTAGTGCAATGCCTGTCATTTAGGGGACCAAACTTAAGTACCATCTCTTCAATGCTGCCATAACTTTGAATGATGACCAAATAGTCGTAACTCGAGGATTATCTATAGTGTAGTGTTCATTTTTGCTGTGGCCACAAGTGGAACCAAGATAAGAAGGGTTTTCCTGCAATGTATAGAACACAATCAGAATTTCCATCTTGATTCTAATGATAGTTACATTTGCATTAAACAGCTGTTGCCAGTCAGTGCTGCTGAGATGTGTTGGACTGCAATTTCCAAAATTTCCACCCAGCGTGACCTTGTAAACCAATACATCTAAAGAAGGCCAACTTTAGTCATATCAAGCTATGACTTTTCTTTTCAACTTATCTTAGTGTGAAGAAGGAGGGGTTCTAAATAGTTGCCTTAAATCACTGATGAAATGTATGGAATTGGTTAATCGTAAATTATGATCAATGATAAATTACACTGATGTTATTGTGCTATAAGTGTATTTCCTTGGTTAGACAGGTTTGCCTTTCTGAAGATGCAGGTTTATCTCCAAGTGCTTTGGGATTCCACCTTGCTGTTGGGTGCTCAGGTCAAGAAAATAACCAAAAGTGCCTTTTACAAATTTCAGTAATATGCAGTGGCACTTTTTTTTTCCTGGAAAGGAAAAAAACCACAACCATTCATGTTTTGACAAGTATTTAGGAACTGTACCTGCCTGTCCAAGCTTTACAAGATGGTTTAGGAAATATGTTACATAAATGTTGCACAGCCACCACCCCACCAGTGGTGGGTTTCAAAATTTTTTACTACCGGTTCTGTGGGTGTGGCTTGGTGGGCAGGGCAGGGGAAGGTTACTGCAAAACCTTCCCCATTTCCTCTCAATCAGCTGGGATTTGCGAGGCAGAGAATAGATGGGGGTGGGGCCAGTCAGAATTTTTACTATTAGTCCTCTGAACTACTCAAAATGTCCGCTACCAGTTCTCCAGAACTGGTCAGAACCTGCTGAAACCCACCTCTGTGTCTCACTCCATCAACACAATTGACTTTCAGTTTGTGTCATAGGCAGATGAATGATAATTTTTTTTTAAAAAAATGATCATAATAACTACAGAATAATATATGTCTTCTTGACTCAAAGGAAATTGCTGGGTTTGAGTATAGTTTGGACTCAATAGTTACCTATTAAGGTCAGGGTTGTGAGGATCCTTTCTTCAAGATCTTTAATTTTCTCTGGGATTGTGACTGGGAACAAGGCCATTTTGGCAGTGGCACCAAGGTTGTGAAACTTCCAGATGACGCCATTGTGTATTCTTGCTCCTGGTTTCTAGACAGTGGACTGAAGTGATGCATTTGAAGCCTGATCAAAGCGCCTCTCTTGAATTCTCCCTGTTAATTGTTGGCATGCTGTGTCAACAATTGATCATTTTAATTCAAAATTTTTCAAGTCCGGTTAGTTAGACTTTCAAAGGTCAGAGGCAAGGTTTTTTTAAAAGGCAGCTTCTGTCTTCACAAAACAAGCCTTTAGTGCCGTGTTAAATTTGCACTGCAGAATGGGATAAACTGACAACTAGATGTGAAGCTCTGCTGGCTTTGTGGTTAAGGAAGGCAGGACTGGGTTTCTTAAGTAATGAGCTTTGAAAATTAAGATGCTATACAGCTATTGCTGGCTGCCAAAATGAAGGCCATATAAACATTCTCTAGAGTCAACAGTGTCCCGCGAGGAACACTTCATTCATATGTTCCTGTGCATTTTTATATTCTTCCATAGTAATTCTTCTTTCAGCAATTTGAACCGGGGTGGACGGGACGGTTACAATTGATCCGAGGTTTTCTTTCTGGAGCCTGGGAACAGTTACCAGTTTCAGTAAGTGATACTTTAGGATGGAAGAGGCTTGGGCTCCGTGTATTAAAACCACAATTGCAGCCCATGTAATACCTCTTTGGCTGTAGGTCACTTCTATTGGAAGTATATATATATATATATATATATATATATATATATATATATATATATTTCATTTCAACTCTCGAAATGGCAGTTTTAATATAACATCCAGGGAAGTTATAACGGCCTTGGAGCTGTGCAAATGACTGTTTTGGGAGAGAGAGAAAAGCCAGCAAGGTATTTTGTGTTTACTCAAGCATTGTAAATCAATACACAAGGGTTTTTTGTTTTTTTTTTTAAAGTAAATGATTCATAATAATATAACACCATGGACATTTCCTGTGTTTGCTGACTGGGAGACAAGAATATCTCTGTTTTCCGCGGTTGTGTTTAGGAAGGCAGGAACAATGTGGGGTGAAGGGAGAAGGTGCCTTAGAACAGGGGTTTCCAACCTTGGCCACTTTAAGCCTGGCAGACTTCAACTCCCAGAATTCCCCAGCCAGCAAAGCTGTGGTAAATTATTCATTGGCTGCTAATAAGTTTATGGGTGCAATTTAAACCGATGCTTTTTAACCTATAAAACCCATTATAGTTTAGTGCTGGAGGTACCTGGAGGACTGCTTCTTTAAACCAGAATCAACTGTCTCATTCAAATAAATTCAGGAAGAACAGATGGTAATCCCGTTACCAGGACATTATAAACGCTGAGTTTAAGAGGAACTGCTTCTCTGTAATGTTGTTTGTACCATAGTTTACCACCAGAGTTTATGTTTGCTTTGATCTTGTTAGATCTTCAGAAGCAAGTTAAAGTGGAGCTCTTCCAGTGAGCTTTTTTTTTAATTAGTTAGGACAATGCCATTGAATGGCTTATGAATACTCAGTTTTAGCGCACGATACCGTTGCTTTTTATTTTTGCAGCTTAGTGTTGATGTTTTCCCTTTGCAAATTGCTGAAGGGTGGCAACTTTAAAAACAAATACATAAAATTAATTTGAATTTAAACTATAACCTACAACATCTTGACTCCTTGTTTTGAATTACCATCCCCATCTCGTAACAAAATCACATTTAATCCAGGGGGGGAAAAAACCTTTAGCTTGTGCCCTTGATACTAGTCATGTTTAATAGTGTGACAGTTTGTTGCAGAAATCAATCCAGAAAGCACACAGAGGTAACTGATTCAGCAGGATTCATTAACTTCTCTTTATATATAATATAACACATAAGAAAATGTACAATACCAATGGCAGGTAGTGGTGGTAGTTACAAGCAAACACAGGCAAAGGAGAGAACAGCAGAGATGAGTTTCAGTTTCAATTCAGCATAGCAGACTAGTTTCAGTTTTCAGCATAGCACTCAGAGCTACAGAGCCACACCCAGGCTCCTTCCTGTCTCAGCTCCCATTGGCTGATCTTGTTACTAAGCCCTATTCATTGGCTGACTTTGTAACCATGTCTCTGTCAGTCATGAATTCTCTGACATGTCGGATAAGCAATCTATTGCTATCAGATCACATATGCCCTTCAGTCTAATTTCAGAGGTTTTTGAAAGGAGTAGATTTAGGATCTTGTCAAAAATGGCCTTTCTTTTCTCTGACATGGGTCACGAAAGAGAGAAGGATTGCCAGGAAGAAGTCAGAATGGGTTTTTACCTATGACAGTACTTCTGAAGGAATATGACTCTTAGCATAAAGAAGCTTGAGCATTGCTGGTTTAAAGAAATAAGTTATTTTTGTTTTATATATTAAATTTATGTACTGCCCATCTCACCATTGTAGTGACTCTGAGCACCTTACAAAATGGTAAAAGGATAAAGAGGATAATATAGAATGGTTAGAGTTAGGGTTAAAGATTAAAGATTAACTAAAGACTAAGAACCAAAAAGACAGGCAGTATGGGGTTGGGGAACTTAATATTGTGTGACCATAGTTATGCTGTGTGAAATAATTTTTTGTGTTCCAACAATGAAATCAGTCAAATTTAAAAGTGGATAGTTGTAACCCAGTCATGCTTGTACTGAAATTTTAAGACTGAAAATCCAATCAATTTGACTGATACCAATTAGTAAAAGATTGATCATTCAAGATAGAATCCAAAAGAAAATGGGATATCCAAAGCCCCAACTCATCTAGATAGGATTTGTTCACAAAAAGCCCTCATTTAAACTGACCTTCTGACTGAAAAATCAAGCCAGACTTCATTTGGTTGAAGATCTTCACTTGAAGCAGCTTTGTGCATAGCAGTTCACACATTCGGTCCCCATCAACAGTGGTTAAAAGATCAAATAGCCTAAGTAGAGGATGGAACTTGCCAGCTCAGATTTTATTTTATTTATTTTATTTTATTGAATTTGTATACCGCCCTACTCCCGAAGGACTCAGGGCGGTGAACAGCCATAGAATAAAACATATAGATACAAAATTTAAAATAAACTAAAACGAATTAAATAATTTGGCTGAACAAATTTAAAACCCCAATAATTTAAAACCAAATTTAAAATTTCCATTTAAAAAGGGGAAAGAGTTAGGTCAGGAGATGAAAGACTCATTGAAGTTCAGTAGAAGGTAAATGATATCTATATAATGTCATAGAACTGAATTAATCTAAACAAATGTTAACTAATTAACCCCACTTCTCCACTCTCTCTTACTCCTCCTTTCAAACTGTTGTTAGTACTTTGGGGAAGACACAAGTTCATAGACAACTGCTCACTAAATTGGGACTTAGGGCATTGTAAATGTAGACTTCTCATTGTAGCAGCTGGGGTAGTTAGAAAGCCTCTTGATTGATGCAAGAAGCTCAAGGGACAAAATATCTGTGAAGAATTGAACTCTCAATATGGGCTTTAGCATTTGCTGATACATAAAGGCAGCATGAAATTGATCAAAATCCTGTGGGCTTTCTCAGGCAGCACTGGATCCCACTCAAAACAATAATTGTAAAATATCCACTAATTGGAATGCCAGAATCCACTTTAGGACTTCTAAATGCATTTGGCTCATTTTTCTCTAGACAAAAGTATGGGCCACACGAAAGAGTTTGAGGGAACCTGTTGATGGAGTAGGAGTGTTTCAACAATTGGCTAATGCAGTGACTAAATTGGTATTTTAGTGCCATTTTTAAATGTTCAATTGCCACTGCAAAGATTCTGGACGGTGGCATATTTTGATTGTAACTCTCACCTTTTGAAAAGCTAAGCTAGAAGTACCTGTGGAGATTCTCAGTCATCCAGATCATGGTTGGCCGAAAGATGCTTTTTTCAAGAGGCAACTGGACTTTCTTGTTTTTCTCTGAAGACGTTTTGCTTCTCATCCAAGAAGCTTCTTCAGCTCTGACTGGATGGCGGGGAATGGAAGGATTTATTTTCCTTGCAGGCAGCTGATCATTTGCATTGTTTTAGAGAGTCGCTGAGGCCACCTGAAGGTTTGTCTATGTCCTCAGGGTCAACTGAGTAGTGCAATTGGGTGTGGAGCCTTCTTGGAACTGCTAGAAGTAAACATGGAAATGCTCAAAATACATAGAAGAGAACCGCTAGTCCATTTTCTATTAACAAAAAGAGCATGCCAAAGAGGACTCTTAACAGTCTGATCCACTTCTTCCCAGCCCAATGTTGACAGTAGGAATTATTCATGGTGGGTAAAAGCATCTCAGATACATTTGAGGAGGAGCCAACTAGGGGAAACTTTGGGCAGTTATCACAATTAAAATTAGCCCGATATTTTTTTTTTTATTGAAAAAGTTTTAAAACAAACACAGTTTCCCCACAACCCCCCCACCCAACCCCCCCTCCCCCTCCCCGACTTCCCAGAGCAGAACACAAGGTATTTCTATTAACTTTTAACAATAAACTAAATTGCTTAACCAATCATTAAACTAACACCCCCTAGAAAAAAAATTCTTAACTCCCCATAGATAAAATCCTACTTCTTAGACATAAAACTTCTAATATCACTTAATATAGCGCTTATACAGATTGAAGAAATCATTCATAAGCTATTTGATATTTTTTGGTCTGATACTTATTTTGTATATAATCAATCCATCTTCTCCAGTCCTGTATATACCTTTCTTGTGTGTGATCCTTCAAATATGCTGAAATTTTAGACATTTCAGCTAAATTAGTTACTTTCAATATCCAGTCATCAATAGTAGGCAAAAAGTCCTTCTTCCAATGTTGTGCTATCAACAATCTTGCTGCTGTTATCAAGTTCAAAATCAGTTTAGTCTCTGCAACTGTACAGTCCGTAGTTATACCCAATAAGAACAACTGTGGAGTAAATTTCAGTCTCTTTTTAAGAATATTCTGCATCACCCACCAAATCTTTATCCAAAATGCTTTGATTTTTCTACAAGTCCACCATATATGATAATAAGTTGCATCATCACAGTCACATCTCCAACATTTAGCTTGTACATTAGGATACATACATGATAATTTTTTGGGATCTAAGTGCCATCTATAAAACATTTTATAAAAGTTTTCTCTCAAATTTTGTGCTTGTTTAAATTTCACATTTCTAATCCAGATCTTTTCCCAAGTCTCCATCATTACTGGCTCTTGAAAGTTTTGTGCCCATTTAATCATACAGTCTTTAACCAGTTCCATCTCAGAGTCTATTTCCAATAAAGCATTATACAACCTTTTAATATGCATTTGTTTTTGATCTCTAATTTGTTTTACCAAATTCTCCTCATTTTGCACGAAGCCAGTTTTTTGATCTTCCTTCCACCTAGCTTGAAGTTGACCATACTGAAACCATGTATAAATTATACCTTCTTCTCTCAATGTATCTAAAGGTTTCAGATACATTACCCCTCTTTCCATAATAAGAAGCTCTTTATAAGTAATCACCTCCTGTTTTTGTTCTATACTTACATTTTCTATTGCATGTCTAGGATTTGCCCATACAGGTATCTTATAATTTAACTTATATTGATATTTTTTCCAAACCCTCAACAAAGCATTTCTAAGTATATGAGCCTTAAATACTTTATCCACTTTTTTGTCATATAACAAATAGGCATGCCATCCATATAACAAATCATAACCTTCTAGATTCAAAATTCTCCCCTCAGTTAAGTTAAACCAGTCACTAATTTGTGATAAGACCGCTGCTTCATAATATAATCTTAAATTAGGCATTTTGAGACCCCTGAGAATTCTTTCATCATTTCTGCCTGATTGTTCAGGGCACCCATTATAAATTCTTTAAGGTCTTGTGACTGTGTATCAGCCGGAAGTTGTTGTTTTTGAGTCACTACAGGGGAACCTCCTCCCCCTTTAGAAGTTGGTGGCTTTAGTTGTTTAGCAGCCATTTTATTTTAAAAAAAGTTTTTTTTTCCTTTTGCAGCCACAAAGTCTTATAAACAGTCTTACAAAGTGTATTTCAGAGTTTTTTCAAAATAAACAGTCCTCTCTTCAAACTATATTCAGTCCCCAGCCATTTTCTCTTCAGGCAGAGGGCTCTTAACAAGCAATTTCCCTTTAACTTTCACTTTCCCTTCCACCCATAACAAAGGCTTCCTCTCCAGCCTCCAGCTCAAGAGAGCTCCGTTTGCAACAATGTATTCACGGAGTTAAGTTCTGTTTCTTTTAAAAAGCTTGCACTCTTGCTTCCGCTCTGTCTGCCTTGTTAGAAATCATTAGAACTCACTGTTTGCTGGCAGAATTGGACGCAGACGTCTAGCTCTGATTAACAGAGGCACCAGCGATCCGGAGCAATGGGAGGGGTGAACTGGGGAGCTCTCACCCTCCGAGTCCCTGGAATTAATCCAGGGACTTTCGGGGAGCTCTACCCACCCCCTCCGACTCTCCTCTCCTTCTTTGCCCGAAGGAGAGTTTTTTCAAACCGCCGGACAGCAGTTTAGCGCTGTCAGGGCGGTTTTTACAGATCGGGTGGCTGGCTGTCTATGGAGACCATCCTCGTCGTCCACGGAGCCACCGGAAGTCCCCGATTTATTTATTTTTTAATTTGATTTATATGCCGCCCTTCTCTGGAGACTCAGGGCGGCTTACAATGCGTTAAGCAATAGCCTTCATCCTTTTGTATATTTTATACAAAGTCAGCTTATTGCCCCCACAAACTGGGTCCTCATTTCACCTACCTTAGAAAGGATGGAAGGCTGAGTCAACCTTGAGCCTTGGAGAGATTTGTAAATACCTTTCCTCGAGACCTCTTTTTTCAGAAGTGAAAAGCTGGAAACACGTTATCTACTTCTTCTATGGAAGGTATTCTGGTCTACGAGCTAAAAGTGTTTTTCGGAATCATAGTTTTCCATGACATAAGTGCATTTTCCCAAAAGCAATGTGCAACACCTTTAATTATAAGAAAATGTGTCATCCTAGCCCTTGAAAGATATCCTCAGCAAGAGATACATGCACCATCAGCTACAGGTGTTTAACCAGTGCTATCAGGGTTGGGCCCAGCTGACTTCCTCCTACCCTGAACCTCTTCATGCAAGAGGCTGTGCCTTATGGATGATGGGGTTGGGGTGGGATTGGTTGGATTCTGTTGAATTTGGCTTGACTAGAACTTGGTACTACATAGAGATGTTTGTGATAACCTTGATGTAACCATTTTGAGTTTGCAGGTAATTTCTGAAACATTTAGTGGGATAGAAATTGACTCCTGGATCTTAAATTTAAATTGACTTGGGAAAGAACACCATAGTTAATTATGGGAGCAAGACAAAGTCGCTTCATCCCTTCGTCTGTTGGACTAGGGAATGTGCCATGAATTGGATTCAGTACTTTTTTCCTGTAAAGCCTAGCACAGTGATGGCTAACCTTTTTGCCATCGCGTGCCAAAAGTGGGGGGAGCGCAGGGGAGTCACGCGTGTGTGTGCCCACACCCATAATTCAATGCACCCCATACATGTTTATTTATTTTTATTTTATTTTATTTATTTTACTTGATTTGTATGCCGCCCTATCTCCATAGGACTCAGGGCGGCTCACAACAATTAAAATCAACGAAATAAAAACATATTAAAAAACAATTAAACGTATATTAAAATTCATTAAAATAATCAAACCCCATCAGTCCAGGCTAGGCGATTTAAACAGCCATGTCTTTAGTTTGCGGCAGAAAATGCGAAGGTCAGGGGCCAACCGGAACCCCAGGGGGAGTTGGTTCCAAAGGGTGGGCATGGCCACAGAGAAAGCTCTACCTCTGGGGGCCGCCAGCCGACATTGTCTAGCCAAGGGCACCCTGAGTAGGCCCTCCCTGTGAGAATGCACCGGGCGATGGAAAGCCATTGCTGGTTGCAGATGGTCCGACAAATATCCTGGGCCTAAGCCATGTAGGGCTTTATAGGTCATCACCAGCACCTTGAATCTCACCCAGAGGGCAACCGGCAACCAATGCAAGTCACGCAGGAGAGGTGTAACATGGGAGTATCGGGACCCCCCATCACAACCCACGCGGCCGCATTCTGTACCAGCTGAAGCCTCCGAGTGGTCTTCAAGGGCAGCCCCAAGTAGAGAGCATTGCAGTAATCAAGACTAGCACATGAGTAACTGTGTATAGGGCATCTCGGTCCAAATAGGGGCGCAACTGGTGCACCAGGCGAACCTGGGCAAACGCCCCCTGGTCATGGCTGTTATATGAACTTCTAAACTCAACCGTGAGTCCAGGAGGACACCTAAGTTGCCTGCCCTGTCTACAGGGGGCAAAACTTCACCCCCTATAGCCAAAGATGGAACCTCTCTATCGGACCAAGATGCCGGTACCCACAGCCACTTGGTCTTGGCAGGGTTGAGCCAAAGCCTGTTCCTCCCCATCCAGACCCACACCGCTTCCAGGCACCAGGACATCACATCGAGGGCATCACTGGGCTGATTCGGGGTGGATATAAAAAGCTAGGTATCATCAGCATACTGATGATACCTCACCCCAAAACCACGGATGATCTCTCCCAGCGGCTTCATATAAATGTTGAACAGAAGGGGCGAGAGGACCGACCCCTGGGGCACCACACAAGTGAGGGGCCTCATGGTCAACCTCTGCTCCCCCGCCAACACCGCTTGCGTACGACCCGAGAGGTAAGAGGAGAACCACCGCAAAACGGTGCCTCCCACTCCCAACCCCTCGAGGCGTTGCAGCAAGATACCATGGTCGATGGTATCAAAAGCCGCCGAAAGATCTAATAGGACCAGAACAGAGGAATAACCTCTGTCCTGAGCCCTCCAGAGATCATCCACCAGCGTGACCAATGCCGTCTCTGTGCTGTATCCAGGCCTGAAACCCGATTGGAACGGATCCAGATACTCCGCTTCCTCCAGGGCCACCGGGAGCTGACGTGCCACCACGCTCTCAACAACCTTCACAAGAAAGCGAAGGTTGGAGACCGGATGGAAATTACGCATGACCCCCCTCCTGTGCTCCCCCCACTTTTGGCACGGTGGGCCCAGTAGGCCCGTTTTCACCCTCCCCAGGCTCCTAGAGAGCCTCTGGAGCCTGGGGAGAGCGAAAAACAGGCTCCCCCCCGAGGCCCTCCAGAGGCCGGAAATAGCTTGTTTCCTGTTTTCTGGTGGGCCCGAAAGACCCGAAAATCAGTTGGCTGGCGCACACATGCGTACTGCAGCGGAGCTAGGGCAACGCTCGTGTGTGTACGTGTGCCATAGGTTCGCCATCACGGGCCTAGCACATGAACCATCGAATCACAACCAGATCTAGGCATGCTTTGAAGTATGTCTTCCTCACAATGAGGGTCATAAAATCTGTTACGATAAAAAGAAACTTCCAAAGTCATCCTGAGGATGGCCTGCAGGTGTTCTTCCCTTTCTTGGAGGCAAACAGCTGGAATGGATCTGCAGCACAAACTTTAAAGCATAATCTCGGAACTGTATCTCGGGCAGTTTCAGTTAAGATTCTTTTCTTCTCAAAATAAGATCCTGTGCCGTAGAAGATTTTATCTTCCTTTAGAGATTGCAATTTCTGGGCAATTCTGCAGAATTTGTAAATGAGGTATCTAGATGGTTTTTCTGAAGGGCACACTGATGACTGTCAGAAGATAAAAGCTGTAAACAAGAATGTGCAGCATTTTTTCCCCATCTTTAAATGTCATGTTGAGGATCACATTTCAAAACGTGGGTGAGACAGGACTAAGTATAATATTTATGTTATACTTTAACAGTTCTCCTTTATAAACCTGTAAAGATATTAAGCCCCCAAAGAGGTATTATACATCCTTGTCTTCCTTCGTGCACAATGTTGCACTATTCACCAGGAACTCACTTTATTCTCTTGCATGCTTTATTTCCATCATATACAACTCATCACGTTCAGCAGTCAACCTTCAATTTGCGCAAAACCATTCAAGCCTATTCACTTCATCTAACACTATCTGCATATCAACAAATGCATGGTAAACATTATTTCTCACGTTCATATATTTCTCGGTGACTTGCTGAAAAGCAAATGCCAGGTTTGCATACGTCACGCTTGACATAAAAGTCACTCTGCCTTTCCATTGTCCGCTCAGCTATCTTGCAATCAGAATTCTGCTAAATGACTTCTCAGACACACTTAACAGCGTAATCCCCTTCAGGTTGTTTTTTTTTTAAAATTTCTTATTAGCTTTTTCTGAAAGGAAATAATATCATTATAATTAATGATATTAATAATCAGGCACATGTGCAGCCTTCACTCATACTTTAAACAATTTGCCCAGCCATAAAGAAACCTTATCAATATCTTAAGGATTTATCCCTGTTGCTCTGTCTACATCCACAGCCCTACAAGTCAACATTCACACAGAATTTATGATTTTATTTTTATTTTTATTCTTGGACAGCACCCATTCCAATTCCACTCTTCAACATGATACCATTTTTCCAGGTTCACTCTCTTATAACACATCTTGCAGCATTCCTGTGCTCCAGTTTCATGCCAAATAATATTGTCACCTCTAGAACTAATAGAAGTCATCCCCAGTGGGAACCCGGCAAAAATTTGCCATCGTCCAGTTTAGAAAACAATCCTTGCAATAGATTAAAAGCTCTGCCTTTCAGTATACTTTGAATGCCTTGAACCGCAAGATGGGCGGCAAATAAATTTGATAAACACAGCCTAGGACAGGGGTTGGCAACCTTAAACACTCAAAGAGCATTTAGACCTGTTTCCCACAGAAAAGAAAACACCAGGAGCCACAAAACCCTTTTAACATCTAAAATGAAGATAACACTGCATATATCGTTTTTTACCTTTATGCTATGTATAAAAAAACCTTATTTATCCATGCTTGGCTTACTGGGGTAGAAAAGCTCAATAAATTGTGTGCCGGCGGGTGTCGCACATTGGCGGTTGTGACACATATTTTGAGTGACAGGGAGCCACAGCAGAGAGATAAAGGAGCCACATGCGGCTCCAGAGCCACGGGTTGCTGACTCCTGGCCTAGGAAGTATCTTTCTTCTATTGCTCCTGATGACTGCTGATATCTTGTCCAGATGCCATGTATCGTAAAAAAAAAAAAATAATGATAATGAGGGTAGGTCGGTGCATTGGATAAAACAGCCTTTTCCAATGTGGAAGTTGCAGTGGCCAGAATTTTATATCTGAGATGACATGCTGAAAATATTTGAGGGGGAGGGAGGTGTCTACCGATCTTAGCAGCTGGGATGCAGAATTCCATATGGCTCCTAGGTGGCACCAAAAGGAATATTACAGTAAAACTTTCTTCTCTATGCTGCCATCTGCATTTGTGGCCATTGGTATTTGTTGTAGGCCATATATAAGGTACAATATGCCTAATCTTGAACTTAAATCCTGCATATAGTTTCTCTTTCCCATCCGTTTTTTCCAAACTCAGAAATCAGTTGCTGCTATTACTGAAGCAAAATGTCATTTAAAATCTGTATTTCATAAGATGGGGTTTGCTGTCTTTAAATCAATGTTCTATGGGATGTTGATGGAAAACATCCCAGGGTAGCTAGAGGTAGTTCTGTACTTATTTACATAGAATTTTTTTTTCCCCAACAGCCCTATTACCATATTTAAATGCAAGTATGTCTCTCTTAATTGATCTTTTTCAGTAGTTTAGAGATACTTTAAGCCTGTTGATCTCTGTGCATTTTTTTCTGGTAGCAATATATGTAGCTATGGGGGTAGATTTAGAATTAGAGCACTTGTAGTTCTTTGGCTCTCTGTTTTTCTATTTTCTCTTTTATTCTTTCACCTTTGGCCTGCAGTTATTTACATGACAAATAACAGTTTATTCCCTGACTGTGGCTGTCTCCTTTTTCTTGTCTTTACAACCCAAACTGGTCATCAAAATTTGAGATGAGTAAACTCTTTGAAGCGTGTCTCAGGTTACGTTACCTGAATTCTTTCAGAAGAAATTAGGAAAATAAAAGTGTTTTTTGGAATCTAATCAGAAAAAAATATTGCCCACCTGTCTCTTCCAATCTTTTCCTTCCTGGTCCCTCCTTCACCTCTTTCCTCTTTGCTAGTCTTCCTGATGACTTTCAGAACTAGCAAAGTGAAAAGGAAGGAGGGATTTTGCAACGTGAGGAGAAGGAAGAAGGCAATAAGCTGTGAGGTTGACTGGCAGAGTCATATATGGAGAAGATATGTTGGGGAGCCTCTTCTTCCAGCTCAGCCTTTTTGAACTCCACAAACATTGGCAGCATCCTGTGACAAAAATTTGATTTAGATCAAATCAGTCTCTCATCTCTGCAGCCAAATGATCAGGCCTCTATTGTTTTTGTCCATTAGAAGAAAACAAAAAGGAAACAAAACACTGAAATTCTGAAAGCACCTTCTCTGTTATGGGCCAATGTATATTTGGTAGCAACCTGCCTCCTTTGCAGAGATGTATATTCTCTGAAATGCTTTGACTCTTAAGGAGTCCCAAAACTCTGAAAACTCAAAACATGAATCAACCACCAGGCACCTCCCCAAGCTACTCACCCCAACCTCTTTATGTTGCAGCCATTATTAGACCGGCTTTTTGTTGCCTCTTTCCTCTTACGCTCTTTATTTTTCCCCATGGCCAGGTTTTCCAGCAGCGGCCTACGGACCAGTAGCAGCAGCAGCGGTGGCAGCAGCCAGAGGATCAGGTAGGGGAGGCCCTGGAGGAGACAGGGCCAGGAAACAAGCCCTTCTGTGTGGCTACAGCTTTCCATCACTTACCCTGATGTGCCTCCCCTTTGGGAAGGGATCACTAAACAAAACCACATGCTACAAACAGAGGCGAGGACATGAAAGATGCTAAGTCTGCGGAGCTGTTGGGTGGATATTTTATTTAAAAGGGAAAAAAAAAAGACATTTCTCAGTTGTTTGCACTGGGTTAACAATGTCATATTTCCTCTTCTGCTAGCTTCCCAACTGCTAGGGCAAGGAACTTACATCTGCAACTACTAGGTTTGTAAGGCAGTATTATTCTCAAGGACACCCCCAGTCCAAGGCACAGATATTTTGAATCTTACAAGCCCCTTAAATGCTGAAAAATTCAAGATCAGGGCATAAGAATCTGTGTCAGCATTGGATCTCTGAAGATGGCCTGTCGTAGCTCTAAAATCAGAGTTTTTCTCAGCTATTTGGCAGTTGCATAGTTCGTTCATGAATCTGGAATAGGATGGGGAATTTGTATTTCTATCATTATAAAAATCAAGAGTTGGTTAGGATAAGTGATTCCAGCACCAGATAGTCTTCCTTTGCCTCTTTTCCCATTGAATCGTGAATGCTGTGACAATGATATGTACAGGGATTCTGGAGAAGTAATAATTCCCAGTTGTTTCACGCCAAGCTATGATGCTAAGCCACAGTTGAGCATGACATCAGAACTGACAACAACCATTGTTTGTAGTTGGTCAGCACATCAGGATCCAAAATTATATTGTGGCTCATGTAAACCTAATTTAATATGATGTCTGAATTGGAAAATCTCCAACTCCAGAACTGGCCTGATGCTTAAGAAAGCTGCAGGAATGGAGAAAGGATGGTGAAAAGTTGCCGTGAAAAACATGGTCTGCTTGGATGTCGGCAGGCTGAAGCCATGGTTGGATTCTTAGCCCTCAATAGGCTCGGTCACAGCATGGCATAAGACTTAAATTGGGCTATACCAGTGATGGCGAATCTATGACATATGTGCCGGAAGTGGCACGCAGAGTCAACTCTCCAGGCACGCCAGCCGTCACCTGTTGGTCTTTGGGTTCCAGCGCTCCTGCGCATGCGCGCCGGGGAGCTGCTCTTCCGTTTTCTGGTGCTCCTCCCCGCGCGCACACACGCTCCCGTTTTGGCACTCGGTGCCAAAAAGATTCGCCAGCACTGGGCTATACAGTAGTGTGGAAATTTGAAGTGCAGTCTGGGGACTTGAATAAGTGACCATTTACTCCAGGGAAAAATGATGACAATTCTGTCCAAAAACTGCATTTGTTCCAGACACATCTTTAACTTGGATATCATTTTCAGCATTTGTTACCTTCTGCAAACTCTGGGCCAAGTTTTGTGAAAAATGTTCACCCTTTTCTTTACTGTCCGCTCATGACAAGCTCCACATTTTCCCCACCCTCCACTGTCTGTCACTCCTACTAAAGGGAGGAGTTAAATCATCGATTTACATTGGCAATTTTTTTTAAAAAAAAATGTATAATTAAGCATTTTGATTCCATCATGAGAGGGCTGTTAAGACTTACCAAACCCTTTTCTTTTCCTGCATTGGCTTGTTTACACCTTCAAATTCTAAGGGCTGAGCAAGGACCAGGGGTGGGCTTGCTGCTTTCACTGAGTTTAATTGCTCCCTAATCTGCCTTGCTTGCTAATCTCTGTAGAATGCCTGCTGTCTTCGGCCATTTGTTTTTTGCTAATTTTAACTGGGTAGTTGGGTCAGGGAGCAAGAAGCAATTGGAGACCACATTCTTGTGCCTCCCCAGCCCCCCAGCCAAATGGTAATGCATTGAGACCTGGAGCAAAGAATTGGGGAGGGCGGGGGTGGGGAGGCGATAGTTTTATTCAGCCCTCTCCTGATGAAGCTTGTTCATAGGTGTGGGAATTCTGTACCCATTTAGCTAGGTCTCTTCAGATCAAATTCCAACTCCTGCCCCCAAAATGGAAAGGGCTGCCAAGCATTTAATGCCCCCCAAGAGAACTTGGGAGAAGGCTGGATTTCCAAAGTGAGATGTTTAGAGAACTCCGTTCCATGCAAACTGGCACTGCTTTCAAGGCTACAAAGGATAATTTAATACCATTTTAATGTTACTTGAATAAGGGGATGATGTCCAATTTGAGCGCAGTGAGGTTGATTTGCTAAATACCTATGGTAATATTATTTTTCCTTTGGTATTTTCCGTATTCTGCTTTTCAACTGATTTTATCCTTGATGCAAACAAAAGATCTACAGTTTTCACACCCCTTTCCTGTGCTTTTCCCCCCAATACAATTGCAGTTTTATTTTGCAAAGGTATCATGAATTTTCTCTTAGAAAAGTTTAGGCGATTAACTTCGACATTCGTGGAGGTCCGATTTTGATTGGAATATTACTGTAACTCACCTGCTTCTCTGCTTGAAATAATTTGCTTTTTTACCTTTTTTTAAAGCCAATATTTTGTAATTTGGTGGGGTTATTTTTTTTTTAAATTAACCTGTGATACAAAACTAAATCTAACCCAAATTAACACCAATCTATATGGCAAGTGTAAAGATCAGTATGGTACCCTACGGAAGACTTCTGTGCAAATCTGCTCCCATACTCTGCCACAGAGGGAGAAAAGATGCATATTCAGAAGGAGTTCCCTGCATCAGAGACTATTTGATAGCTATTGTTATCAAAGAGATGTGAAGCATTGATAGTGAAATGGATTCAGGGCCAGTGGAGTAAAGTAGGTTTCATATTGGGGCTCAGACCTGATTCATTAAAGGAGAAGAGGAAATGAAGAAGAAAAAATGGAACCAATTGCCCTCAATTTTTGAGGATTACAGCAATATAACCCAGGTGGCATCAACTGGAGCGTGATAAGACTACCTAAAGTTAAACCCCTCCATCTGTATCATAAGGTGCACGAAAGTTAATGTCCAAATGGTAAGCCTTCAATTTACCCAGCTCTTAGGGATTTCCTCTTGATTAAGGTGATTGTACGATGCCTGCGCGGAAAGATTTTCCCTGGTTATCAGTAGCTTGTCGAGTATGGATCATAAAGCCCGAACAGCTTAGGCCCTGATTGTCTCGGGGGACACTGCTGTTCTTGTGTACCTGCTTGGGCTTGGCTTTTAAAATCTGTAAGGAAAGGCCCCTTAGGTACCACATTACCAGTGTCTGGCATGTAAGGAAGGACTTGCTGGTTTTGCAGCTGAGTTTCTCTTCAATTTCCGTAGCATTTAGAAGAGAACAGTAAAGACAACTCTTTTTTAGCAGGCATTTATTAATTTTTTTTAAAAGATTGATTAGGTGTTTTTAACAATAGATAGACAGATGTTAGCCACTTTGAGAGGAAAGGCAGGATTGAAAACTTGGAGATTCCTCCTGGGCAGGGTTGTCAAACTGGCGGTCCGTGGGCTGGATGCCTCACGCACAGGCCACGCCCACCCCAGCTCTGTGAATGGGAAAAACATCACGTGATGGCAACATGACGCAGCGAGTTTGACACCCATGCCCTAGGCCTAGGCCTAGGCCAAATGTGGCTCTTTTACAACCTGTGGACTTCAACTCCCAGAATTCCTGAGCCAGTTTGGCTGTCTCAGGAATTCTGGGAGTTGAAGTCCACAGGTTGTAAAAGAGCCACATTTGCCCATCCCTGCCCTAGGGGAACGTTCAAATGTTCAGGAGACAAGTTTGCAGCCAAGAGCCATGTGGCCAAAACCCCCATTCCCTTTTTCAGCTCACTTAAAAAAGGGAAGAGCCTCAATCTTGGAGTTGTGGCCACTATCTTGACTATTTTTTTTTTAAAAAAAAACTTCTAGTGAACATCCCTGGTTGGTCTAAATTGAATAAAGATAACATTTCTCCCAGCAGTCCTTGGACATGGGTTAGGCTAAAAGAGTTGAGAGAGAAACTCATTCAAGGTTGGTTGGTTTATAGAAATTTTCTATGCCATCCAATTCCCAACAAGTCTGGGGCAACTCACAACAACTAAAGAGTTAACTCTTCGTGTTGCCTTCACATCTGATAAAATTTGGCTGGGGCCTGCCTGGTTGAGCACTCTAACCAGAATTGGCATGTTCTGTGATAGAGTTTTATCACTGAAATCTTACTTATCTTCAGTGACCAGATAAAACACAGAGATTTCTCTCTGTTTTCCTGATTCTAAATAGGAATGGTGACCTAGCTTTATTGTAACTATAATATTTTAAACTACAGTGGGTTCCAAAATTGTGCTGCTTGTGGATATCATTTCCTCCAGGTCCCCTGCCCATTCTACTGTTTAATGTTTTAAATACTTCAAACAAAATTTAAAAGAAATTTACTATTCTACAAAACAGAATACTAGCTCCAGAGTCATCTGTACCCAGAAATGCCCAGATTTTATGTTCATCAAAGGCTTTTTTTAAAAAGAAATATAAATAATAAATGACTACAGCCTTATGGTTTGTTGATAAAATATGCCTGCTTGTCCAGAAACAGAAAGTTCAGGATTAATTGAAAGTATCCTGGTAGAAGAGAAAAGCAGGCAAGGGAAGATCTCACACATTTGCCTTATAGTAAATTAATATGTATTGCAATCACTTATTGCACCAACAATTATATGGATGAGGAATCTCTCTGTGGCTGCCATTTCTTTAAATGCCCCAAGTCTGCTCTCAAAATAACAAACGTGTCCACTTTAGTCCCAAAACACGATCTCTTCTCTGTATATCCCAGGCTTTGGTATCCGCTTCAAAAAATTAATGCTGTACTTATTCCCGACATGGTTAGAATGAACCAGGTTCTGAGTTACATTGGCATGAGCCTGCATTTTAGAACAATGACCTCTGAAGCAATTTCACTATCAGTATGGTATTTTTGTTCCAATATTGAAAAGATACAGATTACGTGAAAAATGGCTTCTCCATTCAACTTGATGAGAGATGACACTTACACGGGTTTTTTCTAAAATCACTTGTATAGAAAGGCAGTTCTGTTGATTGTCAAGATACTGTAGGATCAAGATGATTATTTCCTCTGGCAGACTTTCAGCATCTGTAATCTGTTTTGCTTTTCCCTCTGTGGCCCAGTTCAGATGTTTAACTATCAATTGTCCATGGAGTGGGCAAATGATTATCTCCCTCCTCCATGTAGTGAAGGCAGCGTGTAGAATGAATGCCCCTATATGGAGTTGTGTATCCACATTAGGCTAATTTAGGCCTTTGGATCTAAAAGATTCCAGGTGACACTCCCACTTCATACTTTAATTGGTGGAAAAGAGGTCTACATTCTTCCATTCCAGAAAATGAATGTCCCTATTATCTGGTTTGGACTATGTCTGTATTCCCCTTTGTAGAGGTATCAGTTGCTCAAGGGAAGGTCAAATCATATGATTTCATTTGGAATTCCTTAGACGGGAGAATGTATGGCAGGAAAAAAAATATACTTTGTCAGATATTTCCAACATGGCCTTCTCCAGCCTAGTACCCTCTAGATGTGTTGATCCTCAACTCTCAGAATTCCCATATTGGTGGCAGCTATTTTAAGTCTTGATGACGTAGTGAGCTTTCCCTTTCTCTTTCTCCTGGTTGGAAAAATGAATGGGCCAGAGATCCTGCTACCTGGCTCTGGAGGGGGTTCCCAAATTAACTTACCTGATCCTATTTATTGTGGTAGACAATCTTCCTAACCAGCCTTCTCCCATCAAGATGCATTGGCTTATCAGTCCTGTCATTCTGGAGGCCAGCAGGCTGGAGAAGGCTGCTTAAAAAAAAATATGAAAGTTACTATTAAGTCCTACTTTGGTCCTCCCTTTATTTGACCAGAGCCCACCAAAGCTTCTTCAGTCCTAAGTTCCACTGTTCCGTACTGTCCTTTATACTTGCCGGCTGTAACACAATCTAATGACATGACCTCGATGGTGAGTGTGAGCAGTTATGTTCTTGTTGTTTTCTCTCTTGCTTGGTTGGGGCTGCTGTGAGAGAGGGCAAATCTCTGAGGCACTCTTTCCGGCCTCTCTTACATTGGGACGTGCGCTCCTCTCAAACGCTCTCCTGAGCACGCTCAGCAGGAAGGTTTGTCCACACCTATTAATCCTCTCTCTGTGTCCAGCTTCTTGTTAGTAGCAGCTGGTTGCATGTTTCCTTTGCTTGTTGAGATAAAACGATTCAAGGAACGACTCATATCCAACTCTTGAAAAATGTCTTTTTCTATTATTATTTTCCTTTAGTACACTTTTTTCTCTCTTTTGTTTTTTTCTATTATTGCTTTTCCTTACTTTATAAAACTGAAACACTTGTCGTTCGTAAAACATCTCACATCTCCCCTTGCCTGTTCTTAGAGTGTCATGTATCTGTGGGACTGAACTAAATGCATGCCCTTGTAGTAGTCGTAACTGGTAGCAGTAGACGTAGTTGTAGAACATGCATTGTTGAGTTGATATTATAGGTGATTGTCAACTTGAAAGAGCATGATAGTCCGAGGGTAGCCATGGTTGACTGGAAGAAGGATAGGCCTCTCTGTACAAGAACGTCTGCTAAATTCTTTGGAGCCACAGTACAATGTCCATTAATTTCCTAAACTTGGTCCTACCAAATTTAACTTGAAAATCATCAGTGCTGTGATGGCGGTGGTAGTTAATTGACCATGGTAAAAGCAATGTTACTTTGTTTTTGATTGTAAAAGAAGAAAAAAGAGTCAACATTTTAATGATAAGTACACTTCCTTGTGTGTAGTTCCCACTTAGGTCAGTGGGAGTTACCTACAGGTAAGTGTCTTAGGGTACAAGACCAAGTTTCATTGCCATAAGCATTGTACAGGCATGGCTTCCACCAGAACGTCACCTGTTTTACTATTAGATTAGAGCTCTGAATCCTTTCCGCAGAACCTAAGCTAGGCTGGGAGAGCAGGGAAACTGCCCATAGGAGACCATGAAGCGTATGTACGACGACTGTCTGTCAGGCTGTACTGAGGCACAAGGGAATTGGTTTTAGATCCAAAATACAAATTGGACTACATTGCAAATGCAGCACTTGACACAAGTGATATTCACTCCCTTACCCTTCAGTTCCACAACTTGGATGAATTTTAGGAGAATAACCTCCCTTAACTCTACGGGCGAACATTTCATGAGCCGCCAATATTAGGAAAGTTCCAGACAAGTATCACCATCTTCATCACTGAGCCTGCAAACCGTCTTTTTTTCTTTTCGTTCATTTCCTTTTCTCCTCGTCCTTTCCTTTTCTCCTCCTCCTCCTCTTTTCCCTCCCTTGCATCCAGTTTTTCGTACTCAGCTTCTCAAAATTGTTTTCCAAATGAGCAGGAGTGGGCAAGGTTGGCAGATGGTAATTCAGGTCCTGAATGCTGCATTACATTTGCTTCGTGGCAGCTGCTGTTTTGTCAGCCCATCCTACTGAGAGGAGGCATCATACGTGATGGTTCTCCTTCTATCTTGTTCAGCATCTTCCCTGAAGGAACACTGGTGATGTTTAGCGTATTTGCTTCACAGATCATGTGCAGTCTGGAGTCTAGGTTGGTACACTGAGCTGAAAGAAGCATACCTTAAATATTATTTCCATGTGCATTTAAAAATTACTCTTGCCCCCCAAATGACAAACTCTGTCTCTTAGCTGAAGATCTACTCTTCCCTTACCGATAGAATGCAGTCACAAATCTCATATACCAGAGACACAATTATCTACCTTGGCCCTCCGTGAACTAAATCAGGACCTGCTGTTTTCTGTCCAAAGCAAAGGAAATTAGATGGGAAATGTATCTCAAAATTAGCAAAGCAGAAAAGAGTCTAGGAAGTTGCAATTCTTTTTATATGCTTAACCCAGCACTTGAACATAATTAATCTGGTCAGTCAACACTTCTGTTGTTGGAAAATTATAGGAGTGTTTTTGTCCCCTAAAAAAAATGACAGAAGAGTTGGTTTGGGTCCGCAGAACGCTGATGGGTGTCTTTGCAGGGAGATTTGACATAACTCACAGCCAGGTTTGTTTGTTTGTTTTTGTACAGTGCAGAGCAGTTACCTAGAAGAATACTTTTTAAATATTAGCATTTGACTAACTGGAAAATGCATGATGTCTAACTCCAAGCCATTCTGGCTAATCCAAATCTAATGTACCATCTGACAAAAGGTATTTTTCAACCATATTGCTCTTTGGGAATTGCTAAAAATCACAGCAATTGCCAAAAGGAAAAAAAATATTAAGCATCATAATGCTGTATTAATTTTGAGTCCATCTCCTGTTGAAAAGAAAATAGTTGGCTCTGTAAATATTTCTTTTGACCCAGCAGGCAGAATGACATTGGGAAAACTTCACGTTTGTCCATCCGTTCAGAGAAGCACACCTCTCCGTCCATAGAATATGAGGCCAACATATATGCAGGCCAGGGTCTCTTTCAGTTCTCAGCAGAGAAATACATGAACGTATACTCTCAGTCCTTATACATCCCTTTTATTGATTTAATCCATTTTTATTGATTTAATCCGTTTGTTGATTCCATCCCTAGAGAAAGACTCTGATGAAAGTTGCGTCATTCATCCATAGATCAAAAATTACTTTGCTGCATTAAGATGTTGTCCAACGTCTTTCACAATCGGGTAGCCATAATAAATCTAATAAGTCAATAAAATTACAGAAGTAGTGGCCAACATTTATTGACATCTATTCAGAAAGAGTGAGGGGCAGTATTCTCATCCCTCTTTGGTTGACTTTGCTGCAAGCATCTATGGTGCCTAAACAACATAATGTAAACCAGATTTCAGCCTTCACATATTTTGGCATACTATTCCAACATTCTAGAATCTGGTGTAAATCTGTTTCTGACAAGGCCAACTATAATGATAAGGACATAGTGAACTTCTTCCATAGTATAGATCAGGGGTCTCCAAACGTGGCAACTTTAAGACTTGTGGACTTCAACTCCCAGAATTCCTCAGCAAAGCTGGCTGAGGAATTCTGGGAGTTGAAGTCCACAAGTCTTAAAGTTGCCACGTTTGGAGACCCCTGGTATAGATAGTCCTTGACATTCAACCACTTGTTCAGTGACCATTCAAAATTATGGCAGTGCTAAACAATGGGACTTACAACCAGTCCATGAAGTTATAGCTACTGCAGTAATATGATCGCGATCCAGGTGCTCAGGCACCCACCTCGTGAATACGACATCACAATCACATGGTCATTGTTTGCAACTTTCCCTGCAAGCTTCCCACAAGCAAAGACAATGGGAAAGCCATCAGGGAATGTTGCAGTTTGCTCCCCGACCCACCTGCAGTGCCTGCTCTGCCCACCCGTGCCCCCCACCTGCCCACTCGCACTCCCTAGCACCTGCCTGCCACCCTCCTTGCAGTACCCACACTTCCCTGACCAGTTTAGCCTGGAACTGCCATCTCTTCCTGATGTATTTATGGAGGAAAACACTTCTTATTTTAGGATATCATAAATACACACTATTTTCTTATTCCTTTCTATGCTGTCTTATGTTTTAAGTCTGTCTGTTACATGTCATGGTCATAATAGTTATATATATTGACAAAATAGTCTTATAATTAATTAGCATTAAGTATTTGGATCTGTTAGTATTCAGCTGTTTATATGGTACTTTTTCATAATTTGAACCCTTTTATTTACAGTTTTTCTGTTAATCTTCTAGAAATGTTCTATATATCTACTTTTGAGCTTTGCTATCTTTCTTTTTTTTTTTTCCTCAGAAACTGTCCAAATAACTGGTCAGTAACTGTAATTATGATACTACAATATATATAGGCTGAATTCCAAGCCTCCATCTGCCATAAACCTACTTGCATAAAATTGAGGCAGTCCTCTTTGGTTTTTTGTCCGTGTAACACTGAAGTTGCATATTTTAAATTTTGGAGTCCCAAAGTTTCATTTTCAGACCTGTGACCTCTATTTTTCTTCTTTATCATCTAGTTAGTTCCCACATATAAAGCTGTAGTCTAGATTGCAACCCGATGCTAGATGTTGTCACAGCGATTGTAGTAACTATAGATTGTAGATTAAAACGTTTCTTAAAATATATAGATGGAAGATACTACCCAAGAGCTGAATTTCATAGCAGCCTTTTCCAACTTGGGGTCTACCAGCCTGCTGGACAAAAGTTGTAGCATTGCCCATTGAAGAGACCCAGATTGGGTAAAACCTGAAAGACTTCCAAGTCTCAGCTCAGCTATCTTAACCAAGATGACTAAGCTAGAGATCTTTGTCAATATACACATTGACCAAGAAGCATTTGATTATCCTTCAACTGCAGACATGATACAGTGAATTATCTATATGAGTTAAGATCCCTTTGTTGTCCTTATGCTGTGGGCCTGGATGCAGGGACATGCTGGCCAACTTGTTTTAAGCTCTGTCATTAATTAAATTTTGGAATTTATCAGAACAAGATGTGCTTGCTACCTACCAGCTTGACTGGCCTTCAAAACAGGTTGAACCAATGCAAGAAAATCAAGGTTTTAGCCTTGATGTCAGTGGAACTGCCTCTGAAGGCCATCTGTAACAGGGGTCTCCAACTTTGGCAACTTTAAGGCTTGTGGACTTCAACTCCTAGAACTCTGGGAGTTAAAGTCCATAAGTCTTAAAGTTGCCAAGGTTGGAGACCCCTGATCTATAACAATTGGTTTATCTGATCTTGCACTTGTGGGAAAAACTCTAAGAAGAAAAACAAAATCTTAACTAACAGGAAAAAGCTAGCCTGATACCTTATTCCCTATGTGGTTTTAGTGTCTGGGTTCCCTTAAGGAGGTCTATGGGGAAACTAATTTAAAATCATAACAATTTCTTCTTGAGCCTCACACTAATCAATGGTAATTTGGGGAAGTCCATTACTGAATATCTCCACATTACCTTGTAAGATATGCAGCTATACAATTTCTATTTTTGGCCATGCAAACCATTTTCTTCTTCCTTAAAGCCTCCACTCTATCACACAATGATGTGTAATTGTCCACCATTGTGGTATTCAAGTTCTGACCCCTGCTATAGATATTTCAGTAGATTCTGTTGATGGGTAAAACATTAGCTTTTAATCACTTTTGGTTTTAATTCAAAAGCCAGGGCACTTGACAAATCATTTCCAGCATAATAAGTGGCCAGCCCTGGAATGCAGACTTAAATATGATATAAGTAAATCCTTAATGATGTAGTCACTAACTTTTAATAGCCATTTCAATCAGTGGAATTATTCTCAATGGGCAAACACTCCTCCTATGCAATCTGCTCTGACTTGCAGGGTGCCTCATTTCACACACTTCACATGTTTCTGAATAGCCCTGCGACTGAAAAGACCAAAAATCACTGTATGGTTTTTACTTTGTTCTTAGTAGGCTCTGGAAAAGCTAGTTCACATAACTCATTTTTTTTTCTTGATGGAGCAATGTCAAAGAGTCTGCCCTGCATCTTTCCCTTGGAAACGGATAGCTGTTTCCATCTAGTCCTTCCAAAAATTGCACCCAATTTAAATTGGCCTCCCTGAATATTGTGGTCCCCTACAACGTTGCATAACGTTGCTTTGGTGGCGCAGCAGACTAAAGTGCTGTTAAGTAGCACCAGCTGCCTACAATTACTGCAAGTTCAAATCTCACCAGGCTCAAGGTTGACTCAGCCTTCCATCCTTTCGAGGTAGGTAAAATGAGGACCCGGATTGTGGGGGCAATAAGCTGACTTTGTATAAAAAAAAAAACACCGCTTGGGGTGGGGGGGCGAAAGCCCTACTAAGCAGGTATATACAAAAGTATGAAGGCTATTGCTTAATGCATTGTAAGCCGCTCTGAGTCTCCGGAAAAGGGCGGCATATAAATCGAACCAATAAATAAATAAATAAATAACTCCAATCACAGCAACAAATATAGCAGTTGGCCAAACTAGATGAAGTTTACATATAGAAATGGTTTTCCAATACTGTTTGGTGCTTTCCAGCCCAGGCAATATCTGTAGCCTTTCATCTCAGAACCATGCTTAACTTGCCTCAAACCATTTAGAGCACGAGGCAAGTAGAGATGCAGATAGATAGATAATCTGATTAGATCATGCAGGAGAATCATAGACTTAGAGGGGGTCTTTGAGACTTCTAGTCCAATTCCCTGCCTAAGGCAGGAATCCTCAGACCCTCCAAGTGACATGGCTGTCCAATCTTTTCTTGAAAACCTCCAGTAATGGAGCACCCATGTCTTCAGGAGGCAGGCTGTTGCATTGCTTAATAGCTCTCACAGTCAGGAAGTTCCTCCTTTGGAGTTTGGATCCTCTTCTGTAGAGCTTCCACCCACTGATTCTCTTTTATCTGTCTTAAGTTTGGATACTCTGGAGAGTAAACCCATGTCCTCTGCTTTGTGACATGCCTTCATATATTGGAAAAATGCTATCATGTCTTCCCTTAATTTTTTTTTTTTTTTTTTGGCTAAACATTCCTAATTACCAACTGCTCTTTGTAAGGTTTGGCCTAAAAGCCCGTGTGCATTTTCTTCAGTGTCCTTTTTTTAAAAAATTGTGGTGACCAGAACTGGACAGTATTTCAGGGGCAGACTGACCAGTACAACATAAAGTGGTGCTAACTCTTTCCTCGATCTTGCCCTTGTATCTCTGTTCACACATTCCAAACTGCATTGGATGTTTGGGCAGCTGTGGCACATTGCTGACTCACGTGTAATCTCACAATTCTTTTTGCAAGTACTACTGCTAAGCTAGGAACCCATCTTATACCTATGCATCTGGAGTTGTCCCCTGCCTACGTGCAATACCTTGCTTTTCTGACCATTGAAGATGGATTGGATTGGATTCAATAAGGGTGGTTCTACTTACCTTTACTACTGGTTTGCAATGGAAGCACGTGCGTGCACTTCTATGCATTCACAGAAGCCCCTTGATGACATCGGGGCGGGTAGGCAGAGCCTCCCACTGGTTTTACTACCGGTTCTATAGAACCGGACAGAACCGGGAGCAACCCACCCCTGGACTCAATCCTCAAATCTATCAAGATGCCTTTGAATCTTGAGCCTGTCTTCTGGGATATTAACAATCCACCACCACCACCACAACTCCAGTTTTGTATCACCCACAGATTTTATGCATCACTTCTCTTCCCTCATATTAGTCATTTGTAAAGATGTTGAAAAGTACTAGAACTCTGAAGTAGCCCACTGCACACCTCCCTCCAAGTGGACATAGACCCATTAAAGACCATGCATTGGCTACAGTTGTTCACCCAGCTGTGCATGTATTCATGCCACATTATTCCATTGTAGGAAGAAATATCCTTCTGGGTTCAGCTCCAAGTCGGGTAAAAGACACTGGAAACATGGAGACTGCTTGGAAAGATGGTTTAATGGTGGTCAGGATCACATGGTTTGAGTTCCTGAACAGAAAAGGCGCAAGACACAGCGAGTCCCCAGGTTTTATGCCCTCTCTGGCTTTGAACTTCCTGGGGCCCAGAAAGAGTATCCTGATTGGTTGTCAGACTTCTAGGGGGTGGGGGTCTTAGCTAGCCTTGCTGGCTGATGTAATCTTCCCAGGTGCCATGTGGTGAGTTTCTGTTGCTAGATGGGTCCTATTGTGTTGCAGATGATGGTCCATTGACAAAGATTGAGTTTCTGCCTCTGGCCCCCTGACAAAGGGTGGGGGCAGGAAGATGGGAGCTGCTTCATCCTTAAAACATGCTTCTCCATTTCTCATCCAGGGAAACATAATATTCTGCCTTTTTAATATTTCCCAAAATATTTCATTCCTCTAGGAAAGAGGTGGGTGCTAACTTCTTACTCCGGTTTAAGAAGGAGGCTGTGTCTCCTTTGAGGGGTCCTTGGTGCTCTCTGAGCTTGCTTGATTTCTTGCAGACGTTTCATTACCCAAACTAAGTAACATCATCAGTGCTTAGTATGTCTCCTTTATCAAATGCCTAACTGAAGTCTAGGTACAGTACAGCCACAACATTGCTTTGGGTCATGACTTCAGTCAAAATTACTCCTCTTCCTTTCAGTCTTGCTAGAGTGAATGCCGGCCATGGCAAATATGATGACATCTTTTAATCTAGATCTTTCATGACATCTCTATCTAGATGAAAAAACAACGAGGGTGGGTTCCTAAGAGCTGCCCTTAACATTTAGAAACAGTCTAAGGAGCAGAGTAGGCTGAAGATTTTAAAAAAGTGCCTTTAGATTTAGATTGTTGTTTTTCTGGAATTTGGGGAAGGAGTTTTGAATTCTTCTCATGTCTTTAATGCTGTATCAAACCTATTTTAGGACTTGCGGGGTTTTTTTTTTAATGCAGAACTTTCCTAAAAAAGGCAGAAAACCGCAGTGCAATTTTTAATATTCATTATCCTTCCTGGGATCACACACAGAAGCTGTTGTGGCTCTTTTGTACTGAAAAATACTCTATGCACCCAAAAGTCCAGCCCAAAGCTTTAGCTTCAGAAACAAATTGATTGATTGCTGGTTATTTTTTTCCCATTTTTTATACACTGGCGTAGCAATTCTACACTAGCTCAGCAATTTTAGAGCTTTAATTGAAGCCTTTGTTGTTCACTACTTTTTATTACACCGCTATGATTTTCTTTCTTTCACCAAATGATCCAGGAGAGTCACCCTCATGTACTGGATTTCTGATCACTGCTTCTGAGACTGTTTTGGCCTTTCAGTCTTGTAGGCCCAACCCTGTTCTCAAAAAAGACATCCCACTCCCACCTTCAAAGGACAACAATAAAAACTTTATAAAACCATCTCTGAAGTCTCTTTCAAATTGTATTTTTGTGGCTGTGAGGCAAAGGTTTCTAGAACAGGGATCTCCAAATGTGGCAGATTTGTGGACTTCAACTCCCAGAGTTCCTCAGCCAGCTAACCTAAGCTGGCTGAGGAATTCTGGGAGTTGAAGTCCACAAGTCTTAAAGTTGCCAAGGTTGGAGACCTCTGTTTTAGATAGTGGAACTGCATATAGCTGCATATCTCACAAGGTAACTTGGTGATATTCAGTAATGGACTTCTCCAAATTACCATTGCTTAGTGTGAGGCTCAAGAAGAAATTGTTATGATTTTAAATTAGTTTCCTCATAGACCTCCTTAAGGGAACCCAGACTCTAAAACCATATAGGGAATAAGGTATAAGGCTAACTTTTTCTTGTTAGTTAAGATTTTGTTTTTCTTAGAGTTTTTCCCACAAGTGCAAGATCAGATAAACCAATTGTTATAGATCAGGAGTCCGCAACCTTGGCAATTTTAAGACTTGTGGACTTCAACTCCCAGAGTTCCTCAGCCAGCTAAGCTGAGCTGAGGAATTCTGGGAGTTGAAGTCCACAAGTGAAATTGTGCCTATGAATTATTTCATGATACTTTTTATTAGGATTTTTCTTTCAGAAACTTTGGGGCAGACTTCACTCAGTCCCTTTCCTCTAATTTTGGCTATATGTCAGGTTTCGATGCTATCTCAAAATCAATGAATTTCCAAACTGCCGATCTTTGAGGAAATTTTCTCTTTATTGAGCACAGCGATCCAATCCTGGCTCTTTCGCGGTCAGTACTGACCTTTACCCCCCCAATCCCTCCCTTTCCGATCCACAATTCTCTGCTTCTCATTGGCTATCTTCCAAGCCACTTGGAAGCTATCCCCAGTTGGTGGCCTAGAAAACTCCTTAGTTCCTATGTCCCAATTCAGGTTAGACTGCCAAACCTATCACTCCAACCAGCACAGTTATGTGGGGTTTATAGCCAAATCCTATTGTCTCCAGTATGGAAAATGCTAAGATGTAGGAGGCTGATCTGTGGGTAATAACTTCTGCTGGAAGGAGAGAGAAAATGCTCATCTTCTAGTAGCCCCCCCAAAAAAAAATAACTAATGGTCAAAGCCCATTTGTCCATTTTGTTCCCTAGAGTAGATAGTCTGAGACTTCTTTGAAAGTCCACAGCAAATCTGAATAGAATAGAATAGAATAGAATAGAATAGAATAGAATAGAATAGAATAGAATAGAATAGAATAGAATAGAATTCTTTATTGTCCAAGTGTGATTGGACACACAAGGAATTTGTCTTGGTGCATATGCTCTCAGTGTACATAAAAGAAAAGATACATTCGCCAAGAATCATAAGGTACAACAGTTAATGATAGTCATAGGGAAACAGTCAATATAAATCTTAAGGATACCAGCAACAAGGTTACAGTCATACAGTCATAAGTGGGAGGAGATGGGTGATAGGAATGATGAGAAGATTACCCTGTTTTCCCCAAAATAAGACATCCCCTGATAATAAACCCAATCTGGCTTTTGAGAGCATGGCAATAAGGCCAAGCAAGACAGGGTCTTATTTTTGGGGAAACACGGTAATGGTAATGCAGACTTAGTAACTAGTTCGACAGTGTTGAGGGAATGATGTCTTCTTCTTTCTTCGTATCTCCTTTTATTCAGAGAGGGGGTTGTTTGTTTCTTTGGAATTTTTTAATGAAAGTATTGACTCCTGGCAACTGCCAAACAAATCCCTGCAGTTTTCCTAGCAAGATTATGCCTTCTTGCTAAGGCTGAGAGAGAGTGACTAGCCCATGGTCACCCAATTGGTTTTATGCCTGAGCGAGACTGGAACCCACAGTCTCCAGTTTCTGAGCCTGATGCCTTGATCTCTTCACCAAACTGCCTCTTTGTCAGGCCTGGAAGCCATCTTTTTCAGATTCGGGTTTTCCCAGATGTGCCAATATGACATCTCTAATAAAATGGATCTTTGAGGAAACTCAAGCCTCGGAGTTTTCTTTCGTGTTGGGGGTTACTTAGAACCCTGACATTCTTATTCAGAGACTCATATCCTCTAATCCAGGGGTGTCAAAACTCAAGGCCCAGGGGCCGGAGGCGGCCCGCGGGGGTACTTAGATCTGGCCCTGGAAACAGCAAAGGATCGGCCTGCGGTGCTTCTGCCAGCGAAAATGGGCTCCCGAGCTCCATTTTCGGCTGTCACGGCCTCCTGTAATCCTCTGCCATCGAAAACAGAGCCCGGGAGCCCGTTTCACTGGCAGAGCACTCGGGCCACCACTTGTGCCGCCAACATGAGTGACGTTGAGCTGGTCACACCCGCCCTGGCCCCCGGAGGTCAAACACAACCCAGATGCGGCCCTCAATGAAATCGAGTTTGGCACCCCTGCTCTAATCCAAGAGAATGTAACTAGTTCTTGAGTAATTGATCATGTGGGTAATTAGTTCTTTGTTTTTCTTTTTGTTTAATTTGGGACTAGCTTCCGCTTTTATCACACTCACTTTTGTAACATCTGAATAAGACAAACTTTAATTTCTCTTTGGCCACTTTTAAGAGATTAACTAAATTGGAAGGGACCTTGTAGGTCATCTAGTCTAACCCCCCCCCCCCCGCCCAAGCAGGAGACCCTACACCATTTCTGACAGATGGCAGTCCTGTCTCTTCTTGAAAGCTTCCAGTGATGAAGTTCCCACAACTTCTGAACTTGTAGAAGGCCAGCTTATCCCAATACTTCTTTTGGAGAGCTACAAAAACAGAAACTTTCAAAACAAAATGTGCCAAATCATTATCCTCCTTGACTATGAAAACCACGTGGGGAATTTCGTATTGAAAATGAGTATGTTTGGTTCTATGCACCCAACCAGAGGCAGAAAATTCGATGCGCCACAGTCCTAGGGAAAGCCATCCCCAAACAATGAGCATTGGAAATTAACATAACGCTGAATAAAGTCTCTGCTTTATTTTAAGTTGCCTATTTTTCTACTATTGTACAAAAGGGTTCAATTTAAAATATAACAGGGATGATAGCCTGTTAATGTGTTACAGTGGGAGGCCAGAATTTCAGTTACCATAGCAATGGAGTTCGGTTCATTTGTTTTGTAGATGAATAATTACTACGCAATTAGAGTAGGCTAAAAATAAAGGGGCTCTTTCTTCCCAGTCCCTCATTAATATTAATAAAAGGCCTGTCCAGGCTGTGATAAACAATTAATGCAAATCTGGTCACCAATGGTTAAAAAAAAAAAAAAAAGGAATAGACATCTTTGGAGTGAAAAAGCAAAATGTTTTATTTTGTGGCTTTGTAATAAATAGCAAGACTTATTCTGAGCTGGCTCATTACTTTGCTTTTCATAAAAAGGTAGCTGAAAATAAAAAGAGAGGCTAGATGTCAAAGAAATGCGATAGGCTCTAACCTCGGAGTTACTCAGTGCTTTTTGTTTAGAATTCAAGGCAAAGCTTGTGAGATCTCGCAAAATAGGAATAGACAAGAGTATCAATTCAAAACATTTATGAGGAATAAATAGAAAGGAAAAAGATTGGCTTTGGAGTGGAAGGGAAAGAATCTAGGCACCTAAGGGTTTTTTTGTTTTTGTTTTTGTTTTGCAGAAGTAAATTTGAAAAGAAGCTGAGATTGTTCACTGTAATGAAGGTTTGTGCTGTCTCTTTTTGCACAGAGTTCTTCTGCTTATATTCCTGCCAGAGAGATTGCTTGCTGTTGAGCACACTTAGGCAATAAAGTTTTTTGCTGTCTAGTTTCTGTTAGGGAAGCGATTGTCAGTTTGGCTGAGTTCAAAATCTTAAGCAAGACTTTAAAAAGTTAAAAGATAGACCCACTTAAGAAAAGATGCACGGGGTCAGATAACAGACACCATAAGGATTGCTGGAATTTCACTTTATTTCTAAAGGCTATTAGAACAGCATCTTGAAAGCTTGTTAAGTGTTTCTCTATCCCTTCCTCTTATATCAAAGCATGTCAAGGTGTGACAGTCATGAGTTTCTGACACCTTCTTGCTTTTCCCAAGCCAACAATTGCGCACATATTTTCTTCAAGATCATTTCTGTACTTTTTTACATAATGGACCCATAAATAAAGATTAAGCCATAGTAAAACAAAGGGCCCACACTGCCCAAAAACAAAACAGACAAATCAGTGAAGGCTCCTAATAAAACTGTCCGCTCATAATACTGAGCCAATGCAGAAATAAAAGGAATAGAAAATATGACTTGGCAGTTGAAAAAAATAATATAGATATCCCGCCCCCCCAAAAAAATATTTTCAATTCAAGCTCAATTCTTGGTTACAATATGGGCACATTGATGTTTTCTAGGTAATAACAATATATACTGTAAGTGATTTGATCTTGCCACCTTCCAGAAGCTTTATCAAGTTGAACTAGAGTTCCCCTGATTGTCTCCATTTAAGTACTAAATCTGCTTAGTATTTTTGGAGACAGCTGAAGTTATTAAGGTGCTCCCACCCGTATTGAACAAAATGAGCAATCCTGGTTTGAAAAATGAGATCAAGAGGAAGAAGAATGAAGGCTAGATATAGAGAGAACTGTTTTTATTAAAATTATATCCGGGATGGGCTTCAAATATTTTAGCAAGGGGTTCTCTGCCCAGTAGCTGGATGGGCATGGCCATGGTGGGCATGGCCTAGTCAGCCTCCTGCACCGCAGGGAGCGGGGTTTGCCCTCCCTGGGCACCTGAAACTTTCCTTGAGCCTCTGGAAGGGCGAAAATGTCCTCCCCAGGTGCTGGAGGCCCTCTGGAGGCCGGAAATGGGCTCGTTTCCAGCATTCCCGAACTTCCGGTAGGCCCGTTTTTCGCCCTCCCCGAGCCTCTGTGCACGCCCTGCACTTATCTGCATCTAAAACGGGCCGCGTGAGGGCTCTTGGAAAGGGAGAGGCGGGTAGGCAGGGTCAGCCAGAGTGGGATTTGGGGGTTCTCCGAATTGCACAGAATCTTAGCTAGAGGTTCTCCTGAACCCCTGCGAACCCCCAGCAGCCCACCCCTTTAAAGAGAGCCTGTTGGTGTAGTGGTTAAGGCTACTTCAGGTTCCATCTTAGTCACAAAGCCATTTGGGTGATCTTAAGCCAATCATACTCTCTCCGCCCTAGGAAGCTAAGGTCAAACCACTTCTTGCCAAGAAAACTCTCACGTGTGGTGCTTGGATCAATTTCAGAGTCCTCTTACTTACATAAAACTGACTCCTGGTAAGAGGCCCATTCCCTGCATATTGCTTCTTGGGAGAGATAGATAGATGATGATGAAAGAGATTATTTCCAGGAGAATGTGACCCTTAACAGGGAAGAAAAACTCTGTCCACTTCAAAGAAGATAAGGGAGAGTCAGACATGAAGGGCTGAATGTCTGAATTTGATTTCCCAGGTGCTTTATACCAAGGGTCTCCAACCTTGGCAATTTTAAGACTTGTGGACTTCAACTCCCAGAACTCTGGGAGTTGAAGTCCACAAGTCTGAAAGTTGCCAAGGTTGGAGACCCCTGCTTTATACAAATCATTTCTAAGCGTTCAGAAGAAAGGTGTTAAGAACAACTATAATACAGATCAAGATTGAATATGTTCAGTTGTGATGTACGTACCATGGCAATTTTTTTTAAAAAAATGTTTTGCTCAGGGGTTCGAACCGGATCGTTTGATCCGGTAGCAATGATGATGGGTGGTTCGGAGAATCGGTAACAAAAATCCCTGCCCCCCCCCATGCCCAGCATTTCTTCGGCCGGAAAAATGCTTTTAAAAGTAAAAAAAAAAAAGTTGGGCACGCCCACCCAGTCACATTACCACCACCACCACCAAGCCACGCCCACAGAACCGGTAGTAACAAATTTTACATTTCACCACTAGTTTTGCTCTGATTCTACACTGTTGGTTGGATAACATGGCCTTGGGCCCTGCAGCAGTATTATACCGGTTTCGTTCAGCAATTTGTTCATTGTTTGGGCTATACATCTTAGATAAAAGCATTGGAATGCATGTTGTTCTTGAGCCTTTTAGGACAGTTTCATGTTTTGCCCTTGAGGATATCATAGGACCTGTAACTCTTGCCTAATGGATTCCTTCCCTGTCTTGGCAGATAAGGGCCTCAAGAACACTCTTTGGCCTATGGTTTCTGAGATTATTAGGACCTTTCTGTGGGCAGATAGCAATGAGGCTCCTTTTAAGAAACATTTTAAGGATGTTATTGCTAGTGCAAGCCATCTTGGACAATTGTTGGCTTATGCTCATCAATCCATCTCTAGCAGGTAGAAAAGACAGAGGCCCTGCAATTCCATTGGTTCTGGGAGAACATGAATTATCTGGATCGTTTCCAGTCTCAATTTACATTTGGCTCCTGCACAGAGGCAGCAGCCTTGTTGACCCCAAGGGATGTTCTCTGCTGCACTGGAGAAGAGATAAGGGAATGGTGATTTTGTTGATACTCCTTGCTCTCTTTGTGACTTTTGATACTGTTCACCCCACTATCATTTTTGGAGATTTGAAAAAGCGGAGGATTCGAGGTATCCCATTGCAATAGTTTCACTCCTATCTTTGTAAAAGGTGGCACCGATTCTACATCTCTTGTAAGAATCCAATATATCCCCCATATTAATTAATGTCTCTACTAATCTACTGGAAAGCATAGTCTGTTTTGCATTTTTCCAGCTTTTGAAACTTCCGGCATAGTTGTTCTCCACCATTTCAGACTGATAGCACAGAGCTTGGGAATGAAATCTCTTTTATCCTCCAAAACTACTTGTCAAAATAATAATAATAATAATTGTTACCGCCTTTGCAAAGCTGACATTTGTTTGTTGTTAAGGATGTCATTAGAAGCAGGAGAAGGCCGAGAGACCACCTTGCTTGGCTAATTATTGCCATACACAAAGACCACTTTGAACTTCAAGGACACGCCGTTATTAGCATTTACATCAAACATGGATTAAACTTCTGTGCTTTTATAATGATTAAAGATGAACCCCTCAAGTGGAAAATCTTTTGTCAAAAGCTGCAAGAAAAAAAAATTGGCTCCTTGATTGCTGCTTCTCTTGGCCAAATTTGGCCCAGACTTGAGTGCGATGGGATTGGCTTCCTGTGCGAATGTCGTCCTGTAATATTTCTGATGGGGAGAATTTCCTAAATATTGGTTTTGTGTAAAACATCCTCGTTTTGATGAGAGGTACGTTTGTTTGCCATCAAGAGCAATTGCCAGCCCTAGAAAAATGATTTTGATTGATTTGAGTTGGTTTAAAAAGAAAACCTGCGCCCATCAAGTATTTTGCCGAAGCGTCCCCCAATCACTTGTTAGCACTCTTTTATCAGTTGCTCAAATTTCCATTTTGCTAAAGTAGCTATTAAAGAGACTGCTTTACTGCTATTGTTAGCAATAGCTGCATTTTTTAATAATTGCTTTAGAAGAACTCTTGTGACCTGGCTTAACAAAGCAACCTTTCTTTTGCACACTCTCTGCAGCAGAATTGCTTTGTCTTAGTAGAGCTTTGGAGTAATGCCAGATGCTATTTATTTTATGGCAAATTAGCGAAGAATAATTTATCACTCTAATAAATGCTGATGCAACTTCAAGAAACCACACAAGGAAGAATCACGGTCCAGTAATTAACTCCTTTCTTCTCTACCAGATTGCCATTTTGGACTCTGAGCCAAACACTGGTAGACCCCTGTAGATGGAACTTGACAGCTTGCAATATGAATTTCTTTTTGTCCCTTTCTACAATTCATTATCCTGTACTTCATGCAAACTACTTTTAACATAGTTGTCCTGCAAGGATTTGTAAGAAAATATAGACTTTTCTATTCAGTCAGTCAATCATATTGCCAAAATCTGCTTTCTGTCAGACTCCCATTATCTTGAATTCCATCTCTGTAAATGCTCCTCTGTTCCTCCAACATCACGAACTCCAAATCAGGAGCCGAGCAGCTTAGCTATTCAAAAAACATAAGATGTATGGTAGAAAGTAAACCAAGATACTTTTGAACAGTGCCAGTTGTTTCACTTGTAGATCTCCTTCAATTTCATCTCAGGAGTGAAATGCAAAAAAAGAACATTTCTGCAGGTGTAAATGAATGCTATTTACAGTAATCTTGGCTTTAAATTATTCTAACACATTTTAATGCTGACGTGCAGAATAATGTATGATGTTACATATTTATAGTTTTTTCCCCTGCTCTGTGTACAGTGAGCTTATAGCATTCCTCATAAGCAAGTCAAAGACTTGAGGGTAGCTCAGTTCCTTGAGTTCATCATTCCTTAAGACAACATTGATGATATCCACTCCCCTTTGTCTTTGTTAGCAACCTATCATATCTACAAAGAAGCAATGTCAGAGCTTCCTCAGCAATAAAGTGCCACTAAAGAAAGTTCAGACACACAGCCAATGAAAAAGACATCACATGATTTCAAAGGTCAACAACTTGCAGTCTTTGTTTAGCAGCTGCTTCAAAAAGCGACAATTTGCAAATATGGTAATAAGCAACCATAATTCATGTTCCAACAAATGCACAATAAAAGCCTTCAATGTGAAACTGATTAAGGCCTGGTCAGTTAACAGGCAGCAGCTGCACGTCCAAGGGAAGGTTCTAACCAGCTAACTAAAATTACAAAGCTGAGCTTGTTAACTTGTGGTTAGCACTTTTCAGGGAAGCATATACTAAAAGAAAAGCAGCTCGAGAAGAGATAGCTTTATCTCTCCAGCCTATAAGGCATAGAATAGAATTTTTATTGGCCAAGTGTGATTGGACACGCAAGGAATGTGTCTTGGTGCATATGCTCTCAGTGTACATAAAAGAAAAGATACCTTCATCAAGAATCATAAGGTACAACACTTAATGATAGTCATAGGGTACAAATAAGCAATCAGTACAAATAGAACACTGTACTACAGAGATTTATCTGAATGAGAAAGCAGCAGCCAGTGATCTTTGCAGGATTTTTTTTTCTCTCTCCCCCCCTTCTCTCTGTTATGTGTTCGTTTAGTGACCCCTTTGTTTAACAACCAAAATGGTTGTTGGAGCCATTTTCAGTCACTAAATGAGAACAACATGTATTTTGGTAGCATGGTTTAAACCAATATTTATTTCCCCCTCCAAACAGTTGAGGGGCTTGGGTGCCTGGCCTACAGGGTTCTTGAAAACCCCTGGTTCTTGACCAACAAAAGCCACATGAGTTTTGGGTGGTTTTCGTTCAAGGGCTTCAGTGTTTCTTGCATTCTGTTGGCTGAATCAGCCCTGGAGAATTTAGTTCCACCTTTGCACTCCACTGTACATTTGCAACCAAATTGCAAGGAAAGTGAAGAGCAGCCGCTGATCTTTGAAGTCTAAAAGTTGGGGAAGGCAACAGCAGGCTTCCCATTTGCTTGTCTACCCAGCATTACATGTGCTAAGTGTCAGAGCTCCTTGTTCAACATAGTCTCCCTGATGTACACATTACAGCATGCAACTTATGCCTCCACTTTCATCTGTATCGGCAGCATTAAATATTATTATATCATTTACTCTCTCGAGCAAGAAGATGTTGTTTGGCAGCTTGTTCTATGAATTTTTCATAAAGATAAAAAGCAGCCTAATCTTGTGAGCTTTAACTCTCAGTACCAGTAATGGCTTTGATTTAAAGCGTTTTGTCTTAATGATAGTTATATTGAAAATTTCCTGCTGCTTTCAAGCACACATGGCTATTATCATAAACACTGATGGTGCAAAGGCTGCCAAATTGCATGCGGTTGCTTATGGCAAGCGTGAGGGGAGAATCAGAGACAGACTGAGAGCGATATCAGCAGGTTGTTGTCAGTGTGATCTTCCTTTCCAAAAGGCATTACGACAATATGGGGTCTTCCTCTATCTTGCTTTGTCCTCCAGCAGTGGCCCATGGGCTTCACATCCCTCTTTTGAGCAAATCACTTGCCCAATCGTGTGTGTGTGTGTGTGCATGTTTCCATTGGTTATAGGGAAAAGGAAACTAGTAGATTATACAATAACAGAAGGGACTTTAAAGGCCTTATAGTCCAACCCTTTGCTCAAGCAGGAGTCCCTATACTATTCTGAACAAATGGTTGTCCAGTCTCTTCTTGAAAATATCCAGTGATGGAGCACCCACAACTTCTGAAGGCAAATCGTTCCACTGATTGTTCTCACTGCCAAGAATTTTCTCCTTAATTCTAGATTGGATCTCTTTTTAATGATCTTCCACCTACTACTTCTCATTCTGCCCTCAGGTGCTTTGGAGAATAGGTTGACCCCCCTTCCACTCTTTGACAGCCCCTCAAGTGCTGAAAAGAGACTCCAGAGGAAACTGGAATGCAGACAGTGAAAATTACATATAGATAATGACTACTAACAAAATAGTTAACTTGTTGGGCAGATACAGGGCAAGATTTCAGGTTGTGTCCATGCAACCTCTGTAAGATGTTTGCTAGGCTGGTGCTGAGCTAAGATCGGAATACCCACTTTTTAAGTGTCCCCTGGAGGTCCCTAGGCTATAGATGTAAACAGTTCCCAAGTTGAGACAATTATTTTTATCCATCTGAGCAGACATATCCCATGTGGCTGCATGTTCTTAAAAAAGCAACCTACAGGCAGTTTTAAGGTCCCAACAGCTAATGTAATTGAAAAGAGAAATATTTGAAATCCAATCTGTCAATTCTTTCAGGAACATAAGGCAGGACCAAAAGGTACTACTTGATATAAAAGCTGGCATGGAAATAAATTCTATACTAGTTAATTCTGCCTCAAATGTACTTATGGGAGATGGGAATTATTTGTACGTGTGTTTGAGATTTAAATAACTACTTATGAGACCGTTTACAAATTATAAAGCCAATACGTTCTTTGAATACAGTACACCGTGAATTCCGAAAAAGAGAAATGTTTCAGTAGCACAGTTAAATGAAAGCAGAAAGAAAGTACTATTCCAAAAGTGAAAGCATAGTCAAATTGTTCACACGTACACACACACACACACACACACACACACACACACACACACATAATCTGTTATGTATTTTTCCCTATGCCGATCTTTCCTGGATTGTCATTTGATTATTATTTTTTTACTTCAACTATCACATGACTGGACTGCTAACTAAATAAAAACAACACAAACTACATCAGAATTTATATGGCATTTGACAAATCTATCTAATGAGGGGCTCCGTCCACCCTAACCAGAGGTGGGTTTCAGCAGGTTCTGACCAGTTCTGGAGAACCGGTAGTGGAAATGTTGAGTAGTTTGGAAAACTGGTAAATACCACCTCTGACTGGACCCGCCCCTATCTATTCTCTGCCTCCCAGCTGATTGGGAGGAAATGGGGATTTTGCAGTATCCTTCCCCTGGATTGGGGAGGGAATGGAGATTTTACAGTATCCTTCCCTGCCACACCCGCCATGCCACACCCACCAAGCCATGCCGACAGAACCAGTAGTAAAAAAAATTGAAACCCACCACTAACTCTACCTCAAGGTCAGGACTTTTAATGCCTCCCAGAAAGCTGTCAAGGGGACATTATTCCAGAAAACAGATGTCAGCCTTGACCAGACAATGAAATCAATTCCACAGGAAGGCTAAAACAACATATAGTGAGATTAGCATATAATATAACAGAATATTGCAAGTCTGATTATACTGAGCCTTCTCCTCCTCCTCCTTCAGGGAATAAGAGAAGCCCTGTCTAAGCAGCTTCCTAACATTTTCTGGACTTAAAAATGATTTCCATCAAGGACATCTTCCTTAGTCTCTACACCTGGCATCACAATGGAGAAGGCACATTTCCTCTGTCCCCAAAGATGAAACTGTTCAATCAAGGGGACCCAGAACTTACCCATTTTGTTGGCTCTTAAAACTATAGGAGCTAGTCCTTCAGATAACTTGGCCCTATGTCGTGAAGGGCTTTATAAATGATGGCCAACACTTTGAATAATATTGGCAATACTTGACCTTCAACCAACAGATGTCCTTACCCAGCGGTTACATAGAGATATTAACGGGAAACTCTTCGGCTACTAGAGAACCCTTTGCTGATTGCAAGAGCAATAGTGGTGTGTACATTTTCCATCCAAGTGTTAGGGAATCTGCTATTCTTGTGCATCACAAATTTGCTTAAACACAAGGAACAAACAGGTAGCCTGTTTCATTAAAATCTATGCACAAATACGTTTCACGAACCTATTTGAGAACTGCTCTTCAAAAATTAAGGTGCTTCCATCTTAAAATGCACCATTTTGAGTTTAAGTTAAATTAAATATCCGAAATCTGACTGAATTGTAGCATTTATCATTTTGGGCCAGACTGCATTTTCTCCCTTTTGCTAAGATACAAGAGGAGCTGAGCTTCATCTATAATTTTTGTTCTTGATGTATTTATTTTCTCAGAAGTTCTCAATCTTGAGATGATGTGCAGTTTCAGAGAATTTATCTTTCTCTTTTTACTCTGACTCAAATCAATTGATTGTGGGGCTCACCTAAAACTGACAAGTTTTATAAAAGCAATAGTTATTACTGTTCTAAGTATGACTTGAGAAGGAGAACTTCACTTCTTGTGGCTTGTGAGATAGTATAGTACACTTAACTGAAGTGCCTAAATGATATAGTATTAAAAGAGGATGTCTTGGAGAATCCAGAACTTCAGGACAATTGAGGTAAGATAAATCAGGGGAAAGACATATTTACTATTTGTGATTAAGAAAGTTTGTGCTCTCACATTGACTTTTGGTATGGATATTATGGATGTCTAAATGTGCATAATTCATTTAAATCTATATATCTCAATAAATGGGAGATGGAGATTTTCTGTAGGCAAGGGATAAGGAAATTTTCACAGGCTTTGAAAATTAGCTCTAATTAGCTTTTTCCTTCAGTTCTTCACTGCAATGTATTATTATTTTAATCAGTAGGGTCAATATTTCATTCTCATGCATTGAAGTCTTTCCTGCTCTGGAAAAAGGCTTCTAGTAAATGAGGTGGTGAGTTTCCTTGTTTTATATCCAGTCTTGTTTTTGTACCAACAAAGTTGAGTAAAACAGCAAGGATATTGGGGGCATGTATGAACCATTTTGTTTTCAAAACTCTACTTTGTAATATTTGCCTTGTGTTTCAATGATTATAACTGTAAAAAAAAAGTACATTTTTAATATTGAAAATTAGCACCAATCTAGTATCTGCAATGATAGAGTCACTGTATCTCCAGGGATCCCCGATTATGGTTTCTATTCTCCGCCCGGTGACCAACGGGCTCCATTATCGTATGCGGACTATGATTCCATGGGGCCTCGGGTGGCTCAGATGCTTCGTAGCGAGCACCCTGCTTCAGCGAGTAACTCCCCCCTCCACCACCTTCCCAGCCCGGATCAGTTTAAAAGCCCAGGTTTGTATGGAATTTCATTCCTTTGGGGAAGCAAACAATGCAATACAATTATGGTAACAGCATCTCTTATTTTTTGGCATACAGAAGAACGTTTGCATGGCTACCAAAGTTCATTCTTATGTATGTCTTGTTAGTTTCAGAATTTGGATGAACTTTCCTTAAATTCTGATTTGTGACATTTCTTTCAACAGTCGGTCCAAATGCGATAAACATCTGGGTCGAGGCATAATGCCTGACAGGGAAATGGTTGGCAAGATGCAGAGGGCCATTGCATGAGTGCATTTTATGTGGAGAGGATTTCCATTGCCATGCCCTTAGATAAGATGTGGCCTTCTTCCATGGAATTGGATCTGTAGTCTTGGAAGAGTCAAATGGAAAATGCAAGAGGCCTTGACTTTTTTCAAGACCTGTTTTTGATCCCAGTGAAGTTGCTGCACTTTCTTTTTTAACTTCATAAAGATATTCCGTTAATTGTACTGGTATTTGATCTAAAAGGCTTGCGTTTGGAAAGATTTATTAGCTTCCTTCAGGTTGCCTATAAAGAAATGGGGAATATAAATGATATAGATTGACGTGTGTGCGCGTGCTTAATGAGATCAAACAACATCAGAAAAGAATGAGGAAGGTTCTCCAGAACTCTTACCACTGGCTGGATATTAAATCAAAGACAAGAACAAAAGTTGATTTAAGTTTAGTTAGCTTTTGTTCTGAGAATTTTTGACTTTCTTTCCGCTTAGATAATTGGTTTTGAAATGTGTCAAATTATACCGTTCCTAGTCTCACCCAGAAAGATCCTCCTTTGCCTTTATTTGTCTGTGGGACTTTTTCCTTTACTCATTCCAGTTTATATTTGGTGCACAGAAGTCATCAAAATAAGCTGCTTCCATCATCTAACCACAGTTTTGTTTTGTTTTTCCAAAGAAAAAAGAAAATAAGGCTCTGAAACTAAAATGTTTGAAATAACCATACTTTAAACTAACCACAGTTCCATATTCGGACAAATGATAAGCTATATCTATTTGAAAAAAGAAGTGGATGAATTACGAATGTAATCTTTGAGTGACAGGAGAGAGGAGGGGAAGATGGCAGATATTTAAGGTTTCATGTCATAAAAGTAAAAGTTCATATATCATTTGGTCCAAGACTCGCCCAGTGCAGGAATATTCAGTATAGCATTCCTGACAGATGGCCATTCAGCCTCTCTTTCCAGCCTGTGTGGCAAAAGAGAGCCTACCACTTCCTAAATACAATCTGTTTTATTGTTGAACAGCTCTGTTAGGAAGATTGATCTCCAACTGAAATCTACTTTCTTGCCATTTACATCCATGGTTTCCTCTCCTGCCTTTTGGAACAATTCTGAACAAATTAGACCATTTTGCCCCATGTTCAGCATGACAGTCCTTTGCATAAGAGCAATACTTGACCCACAAATTGCACACTCGAGTTAACTGTGAGTTAAAGGAATTCCACTTTAGAGCAGCCCTGCCATCTAATTCATTTGGAATTCTGAGTAGTGCTATCCAGATTTATTCAACTGTCCCTGCAATTGAGAGCTTGAGCTGAAACCGAGAGAGGAATGTTTATTCCCATATTGCAAGCTGGGTTGAAAAACTATTATTCAACAATCTGTTCATATATTTCCTTTGCTGATTGGTAAACTATGATGCTAGAGATCAGCTTGAACCAGCCCTGAAAAGTAACTCAGTAGTTATATAGCTGGCTGGTGTCTGGGATAAACTGCCCTCTGGGATTTCTTTCCAAGTTAAATCAAAACACATAATTGCACACAAAATTCTCATTGGCATACACAAATTCCATGCAGATTAATTGTAATTTTCCATATTCAAATGCTAAATAGTTAGGATTTTACACTTGGAAGAGGACTCAAATGAGAACAGGCATTCTTGTATTTTGATGCCAACTCTATTACCCATCAGTTCCAGTTGTACATATTTCGTTGCGTGGCCTAATTGTCTCCTGCTAGGCTTAAAATATTCATTCAGAACGAACCACTTAGAGGAGATCATTTTGACTCTGCCCAACATGCTAAAACCAACATAAGGGCACATTAAAAAAAAAAAATTCTGTTAACATCCTACGAACGTTCTTACCAAGCAGATTGCCTCATAGACTTATATATACCAAAGTCCGTTGTTGGATATAAAAGTGTTGGGGGGCGGTGGGGAGGGGGTGAGAATCACTTTGAAGATGGAAACCAGCGTTTCCCCACTTACTTTCTGAAGTCACATCAGAGTAATGATCCATGTAGTAAGGCAGATGGCCTAATGGATCCATAGCTGGAAATCCCTCCTTAGATTGCTGAAAAGAATTTATCTTTCAGTGGTGACCTTTCTGGCTCGTCATTGGATTTATTTGGAGGTAGGCTTGAAGTTAATATCCAAGTTCATCCCATTTGTTCTTTCAAAAAGCATCTGGGCTTCCTTGTTTTTTTCCCCCCTTGAAAACATTTCGCTTCCCATCCAAGAAGCTTCGTCAGTTCAGAAGACCTCCAAGGTCCCTTCCAACTCTGTTATTCTGTTGTCCTTGGATGAGAAGTCCTAGTTCATCTTTGTGGATTAGGATTAAAACCTGGGTATTTATGGGACCGCCTTCTGCTACCGACAGCCTCCCACCGGCCAGTACGCTCCCACAGGGCGGGGCCCCTCGGGGTGCCGTCGGTCAGACAATGTCGATTGGCGACCCCCTGGGGGAGAGCCTTCTCAGTGGGGGCTCCTGCCCTCTGGAACGAGCTGCCCCCAGAGGTACGGAGGATCCCGGACTTGCGCACCTTCCGCCATGCCCTGAAGACTTTGTTATTCCAGCAAGCCGGGCTAGCCTAATTTTAACGGTTTTAAATTTTAAATTGGATTTTAATGGGATGTTTTTAATTATGGGCCAAAGTATTTAATCTGGTTTTAAATTGTTTTTAATTTTTATATGTTATGTATTTGATCTTGGCTGTTCACCGCCCTGAGTCCTTCGGGAGAAGGGCGGTATATAAATATAATTAATAAATAAATAAATAAAACAGAGCCTGTAGTACAGTGGACTAAAGCACTGTTATTAACAACTGCTGCTTGCAATTACTGCAAGTTCAAATCTCACCAGGCTCAAGGTTGACTCAGCCTTCCATCCTTTCAAAGGTAGGTGAAATGAGGACCCAGATTGTGGGGGCAATAAGCTGACTTTGTATAAATAAACGAAAGTATGAAGGCTATTGCTTAACGCATTGTAAGCCGCCCTGAGTCTCCGGAGAACGGCGGCATATAAATTAAAGCAAAAAAAAAAAAAAAAAATAGCAGCAGGTCATTGGGATGCCCAAAGGGGCTTTGATCAGGTCCATGACATGATTGAATAGAAACTCAGAAAGCCTAATTTGGTTCAAAATCATTTTAATTGCATTCCTTTGTATGGTCATTGGATAGTGTTCCTCCTGCAAGCTTTCCTTTATAATTCTGCCTGAAGAAACCACATGTAACCACTTGACCCACAAATTGCACACAAAATACCTATTCCAAAGTATTCTCAAATTTCCCCATATATTTACACTCTGTGGAAAGCCAGGTCTGAAGCTGAGAGAACTTTGGGAATCTCAAGCGGTAAATGCATCAAATTGAGAAGATCTAAAGGACTTGTTTGGAGCTAGTTTATAATATCACTTTCCAATACTATTTTCAAATATTGCCAATGAAGCCTGTTAAATTTAGTTGCAAAAACTTTGCTGCTCAATTTGATCTTCAGAATTTCTCTCTTACATTGTTTTATCAACAAGACTCACTCTAGCAGTGACAGAAATAATATTCAAAAGCTCTAGGTAGATAATCAGAATGTCTGGGAGGGAGGAAGTATGAACTTGAAAAGTGTATATGAAAATAATTGCATTCCTAATGAGTTTTGGAAATTGTGCCCAGATGATGGCATTACAAAAAAAAAAACACAAAAAAACATAGAAGGTCACACAACGAACGATGGATATCAAATCTAGCAAGGAGAAAAAAGCAGGGAGAATTTAAATTAGGTGTCATGTTCCATAACAAGAGGCTTGTACAATCATTTGTCCTCTGCCCCATTTGTCAAATATGGAATGTATACTAAATTAAAAATGCTTAATTTCCAACAGCACATGATACTTTTTTTTGGGGGGGGGGCTGAACTCCACAAGCCCTCAAGGTTTCCATAATGATTTTTCTGTAGCCAAGCAACAAAAAAAAAATAGCGTCTGAAGATAATAAGTTCTCTAGCTCTTTCCAATTTTGTTGCTCTCAAGATCTTGGACCACCATAGTGGTTAACGGCCAGACCAATACATTTGAGGAGGTTTACTTTTGAGAAGGTTGACCTAATCCAATCAGCAAAACACATGGCTAAATAACACAATATGGAATACTAGTTTAATTTTCTTAGTGCCTGTTTTGGAGAATTCATTTTCCACCCTTTTTTAAAATTCTGATTTTTTTTTTTATAACTTGTCTTCCCTTCATCAAATCCTTTTATTTATGTATCAATGCATTTATTCATTTTATCCCATTGTGTTTATAAGTAACTCAAGGTAGTGACTATACATATTTCTTTCTCTTTCTCTTATTTTTCCCACAATAACAACTCCATGAGGTGAATTGGTTTAAGAGAAGAGTGACTAGCCGAAATTCTCTCAGCTGGCTTTCCGGCCTAAGGCAAGACTAGAATTCACTGTCTTCTGATTTCTAGGCCAGCACCTTAACTCTACACCAAACTGGTCCCCCCCCCCTCAACCCCAGTCAGTATAAACCCACCAACATCATGTGATGGTTTTCTGTAGCTGAGAGTCACGTGTAGTTTTGTACATTGAATTAGAAGGGGGTTGGTTTATCCTGTGAATAAAGTGATTGATTGTATCTTCTCTGTATTAAGCAGACAGAGAAACTGAGGTGATATGAAGAATAAGAGAATTGTGGAGGGTTATCATGCATGATGACCGATACATAACATAAACATGAAAAAAGGCACAGAAGTACAAGAGAGGGCAGCCTGATGATGCTGGAGAGCAAAAAGATAGAAAGTAGATTTTTGTGTTGGTTTTGGTGTAAAGGGTGGAATATATAGGCATATGGTATATATTGTTTATGGTACATGATGTTAATATCTATCATCAGGATAGGGTAGATAGAAAGTAGTTGAAAAGAATGTAGAGATGCTGGAATAGTCATTGTAAGGTCATCCTATGGTTTTATCGCATGTTACATTCCTGTTGTAAAGGTTATAGTTTGATTTATCTTTATCTTAGCTTTCTGTATCATTCCTCTGTGGGTATATAACCAGAGGTGGGTTTCAGCAGGTTCTGACCAGTTCTGGAGAACCGGTAGCAGAAATTTTGAGTAGTTCGGAGAACTGGTAGTACAAATTCTATTCTATTCTATTCTCCCCCATCTATTCTCTGCCTCCCAAGTCCCAGCTGATCGGGAGGAAATGAGGATTTTGCATTAACCTTCCCCTGGATTGGGGACAGAATGGAGATTTTACAGTGTCCTTCTCCTGGAGTGGGGTGGGAATGGAGATTTTATAATATCCGTCCCCTGGAGCGGGGACAGAATGGAGATTTTACAGTATCCTTCCCCTGGAGTGGGGAGGGAATGGAGATTTTACAATATCCTTCCCCTGCCACGCTCACAAAGCTATGCCATGCCCACCAAGTCACACCCACAAAACCGGTAGTAAAATTTTTTGAAACCCACCACTGTATATAACCCATAACCTTGCCTAGTTTGGGGCCTTTTGCATTCTTCTGGCTGGGAACCCAATCAACGCAGTAGTTGTACATGACAGAAAAATATACTTTTTCCATCTATGTCCAAACCTTTTGATTCCTTATTTGAAGTGGGGACATTTTTTTCCCACAACATGGCAAATCATTATGTTTCCTAAAGGGGAAGATTAAAAAAAAACCTGACTTTCATACTTTATTAGATTCCCACTGGAGACTCATTTTGGAGCTGCAAGTTGGCTTTGACAGGAAGGTTAGATCCACTGTCCAATAAACCTGAAGATTATAGTGGCTTTTAGCATTTTCTTCCTCCTCCCTCTGCAATCATCAACCTCTCTGACCCCAATTTATGAAGAGCCCAAAATAGTAATTCATCATTTTTGTTTGTGAATTTCTATTTTTACTTGTTTCAAAAGTATTGCTTTGCCCTATACTTCATAAAACTTCACGATGATCAAATGGAATTGGCTTATTCTAGGGTTTTCTGGTGGAGGATATTATGTTTTCATCTCCAGCTGATTGGTGAGGAGATTCAGCGCAGCTGCCGAATTGCTCAGGATGGCAGACAGCTTGGAAGAAAAAATCACAAAGGCTGCCTGGTAGAAAAACTCATTTCTGGACTTAAAAATGACACCGTTAAGGAGGTTGTGCAAATGTGATCAGAACCCGAGTATACAGCTTAATTTCTTTTTAGGTTTCCACTGATATGGTTTGTTCTTTTAGAAGTGTCACAAGATAAGAAGCAAAATGAAAGAGAATTAAAACCTTGGTTGTGAGGGCACAGGAGTTTTTGGTGTGTATGTGCGTGCAGTCTGGCAGCCTTTGGAAAATAGTTTGGTCTTGCCTTGTTCCTACAGTTGAGGGACAGAGTGTCTAAGGAAGAACTAAAGTTCACAGTCTCTTTCTAACTCAGTGTATTTAACTCTATGCCAAAGTGCTTCTCATAATGATGATGGTGGTGGTAGTGATTTGGTTCCTTTTCAGAAGTGTTTTGGCCCTAAGGCTGAGAGAAAGGGACTGGCCCAAAGTTTCCCAGCTGGTTTTGTGCCTAAGGCAGGGCTAGAATTCATGATCTTCTGATTTATTAGCCTGGTGCCTTTAAACACTACACACTAGCTGTTTCCTTAGCATAATGTATTTTTTCTGGTATTTGGCATGTGATTCGCAGGCTAAAACACTGGAGTGGTAAAAATTTCAGTTTGCTCTTTGTAGTTGTTTTCAGTGCACATTTTTGAGAAAAATGAGAGCAACAGTAGTATCAAGACCTATATAAGTCTATTTGAGTACAATAACAAATATTTCCAATATGGATGCATACTTTGTGTTCTCTTGACCTTGACTTGTTGAAAGATCAAGAGAAATAAGAGATGCAAAATCCATAAAATGGTATTTTGGGCATATGCTTTCCTGAATAAAGCAACCAGAAGCCCTTTCTAAGTGATTTACAGAGTCAGCATGTTGTCCCCAACAATCTGGGTCCTCATTTTACCCACTCTGGAAAGATGGAAAGGAGTCAACCTTGAGCCTGCTGAGATTTGAACTGCCAAATTGCAGGCAGCCGGCAGGCAGCTGAAGTAGCGTGCAATACTGCACTCTAACCGCTGCACCACCATGGCTCAGAAAAAATGTCTCAAGGCAACAAGAAAAGCTTGATCAAGTGACAATATATTGAGAAGAGGGAAGTGAGAAATATGCAAGAGTTTGTATTGGATCTCACCTTATTTCAGAGTTCTGCACCCGTGTTCCTCGTACTGGAGCATATCTTTTGATTGTTTGAGATTTAGGTTACCACTGGGGAGAAAAAATGATGTTTGCTTATTTAGCAGTTACACCACACTGCTGCCTCCTGTTTTACTTGTAATCCAACAAGGACATCTAGAGTCTTTTAATGTTTATTACTTCCAAGCCAGATCTTCCTGTCCTGTGTCTATATCCTACCTTTTTCTTGCCCAAACGCAGAACTTTATGCATGATCTACCTTTCTACCTCTTCCGTTTTCATCCTATCCATGTCACCCCACTGCTCAACCATCTCTACCATCTTCTTTCTCATTTAAAGAATCAGCTACCTACATGGCCCCTTAAACTCCCTCACTCAAGTAATAAATAAAAAAGTAGAAGAGCACACGGCCCAGTATAGGGCCTTACAGCATTCTTTTCTCCTTTCCTCCAAGCTGAAGTGGAACCATTTACTAAATGAGCACTTTTTAGTCATTTATAGTGTACCTAACTTAACAACAGCTTGAAGGAACTGGAAATGGCAAGTGATACCATGTGGAAGTGCCCTTCACAGAGTTAACTGAAGGGAGTTAAGTGTAGCCTTAAGGCAGACTTGGTGTTATTTAATACCAAACATAACTCACTTTTGTTAATTGACTGAGTCAATTAACCTGGTTTTCCATTCACAAGCTATGGTAGCCTCAACCCCATGACTACATTAAACATGTCATGAGAACAGAAACATCGTATACTAATATGCACGTTGGAATCTTGATTCCTCCACATTTGCAATGCTTTTAAAAAGCAATATTTTTCATGAACCTTTTTTTTCCCACAGGAAAGCTTAGCAATTAATCATTTGATGGCTCAGATCACCCTGGATATCTCGGGGTTTTCTGTCGCTTCTTAGCAGCATCCTCAGTAGTACTTAAAGGAAATGCTATTTCCCAGTTATGGCATTCTCTGTCTCTCTCTCTACCCAATATGTGTGCTAGGAAGAATTCTTATTAGGAAGACAAAGTGCTAGAGAAAATGTTGGACACGATTCTTCCTCAAACATGGAAATAAATAAGGGGGGAAGGGCACATTAAGAGGTATCGTCAGGTACAGTGCTCCAACACTGTAGGTTTTAAGAGATTGGACAACCATTTGTCTGAAACGGTATATAGGGTTTCCTGTCTGAGCAGGGGGTTAGACTAGAAGACCTCTAAGGTCCCTTCCAACTCTGTGAGTCTTTTATTCAGATGGATTTGATTGATATGATGCAATTCAAATGCATCCTAAGATAAAACATGTGGATTCATTCCTCGTTGGAAAAGCCAACACTCTTCCTCTGGATGAAAAAAATCAAGCAATGGCTTTTGATTTAGTTTAAATCGGAAAGTTCTTTTTTAAAAAAAAAACGTGCACACCCTGTACAATTTATATTCTCTGGTGCCTCAATCTGATTTTAAGTACTTAAATTCTGTGAATCCTTTCCTTTTCACCTTCCCTCTTAGGGGCTTATTTAAGAGATTTGTTTTTAGTCCAAATCAGATTCCTACTCTCTCCTTTAAAAAAAAAAAAAAACACATTGTTTACTTTTGAGGCCCTTGTGGGATCCGGGTGGTTGTACTGTGAAAGTATGTCAGCCACATCCTCTTGTCTCCAAGGTGTTTGTTTCTAAACCATCTGGTGAGATTGGAGTATGAGATGCCAGCTGTGCTTCAGTTCCCTCAAATCCTTTCTCCCAAGATTTTATAACATGTAGGGCATGTAGAAAGAAGGTGAGAATTGGGACCTTAAACCAGGGGTCTCCAACCTTGGCATCTTTAAGACTTGTGGACTTCAACTCCCAAAGCTGGCTGAGAAATTCTGGGAATTGAAGTCCACAAGTCTTAAAGTTGCCAAGGTTGGAGATCCCTGCTTTAGACCACTGAGTCCAACCCTTTGCTCAGTGCAGGAATCCAGTTTAAAACATTCCCCAGAGACGGCCAGCCTGGGTTTGAACACAGATGTTGAGACGAAACTCACTGTCCAGGAGTCCAGGGTGGTCATTGATTCCACTGTTGAGTTGCACTAACTGCTAGGAAGGTTGTTGGGTTTTGTTTTGTTTTTGTAATATTCAGCCAGTAGTTGCTTTTCTGTAGAGGTCTGTATTGGGGTGAGGTCATCTAGAAGGCACCACCCAAAATATTACCAATCCTCATTTTTCGTATCAAATGGTATGGCCCAGCCTGATTAAATAAGGGGGCATTCTCAAGACTTTGAGGCTATCTCTGGTCCTGGTCTTACGTAATTCCAAATCCTGCACTTTGAAGTGGAAGAAGAGGAGTATTCATTCATTCATTCATTCAAATAATATACCTTCCATCTCTCTTATCGAGCAACTCTAGGCAGTTAAATGGCATCCTTTCCATATTTGAGGAGTGCTGTCCTATTCTCCATCACTCATCTTTTCTCCCTAATAAACATTCTCAGATCTTTTCATTTCCACTTTTTCTCTATTTGTCTGATCATCCTTGTTGATCCTCTTTAAATTAATACCTATGTATTCGATACAATTGGGGTGGAGTCAGACCAACACCAAGCTATTACATCCCATGATTTGAAAACTGTATTTCTGCTAAGGCAGCCTAAATTTTCACACACTTTTTCTGAAGCCCCAACACACTGCAAGATCATATTGTGTTTGCAATCCTCTCTATTCCAACATATTTTCCAACACATGCATTCCTTAATCTATGCCTATGTATTCAATTTCTGTTTTCTAAGTTAAGGATTTTGCACTTGACTATTTTCGTTCTGTTATTTTTCAGCCCATTTCCTTAACCCATCATAAATGTTTTAAATTTTATTTATAACTTCTAGGATATAGGCTATTTATTATTTTTTATAAATTCCTTTCACTTTTTTGTCCCCATCATTAATAAAAATATTGAAGGGTGCAGGGCCCAACCTCATGATAGCCCACATCTCTCCCCTTGGATGAAGAACTGTAGATGAACACCCTTGGAGTGTGATTTTTGAGCCAGCTATATATCCATTTAATTGTCTACGATTCAGTTATCATGCAACTAGTCTGTAAATCACAATGACACTTTGTTAAATATTTTACAGACATCAAGATATGTCTGGAACATCTCGAAATCTTTGCCTTCTTTTTTGCATTTGAGTGTGACACGGCAATTCTGTACCCATGGCTAGTATAAGAAGTGATCCTTGGGCAGTGGGAAATTACTCTTGATTTACCATACTAAATAGTTTTGTTCAAATTTTCTAGTTCCTGAATGCACAAACAGTGTGTGATATGGGTATACTTAATAGCAGTGAAAGGAGGTTTTTCTCAATGCTTTCTAATGATTTTTCCAAAGTGTACTATAGGAATGTTTATAGGAAAAAGCTTAGGTATAAAGGTATGCAGTAATACACGGGGAGCTGATTTAGGCTTATCAAAGGACAGCAACAGCAATAGCACTTAGATTTATATACCGCTTCAGTGCTTTATAGCCCTCTCTAAGCAGTTTTACAGAATCAGCATATTGCCCCCAAAAAATCTGGGTCCTCATTTTACCAACCTTGGAAGGATGGAAAGTTGAGTCAACCTTGAGCCGGTCAGGAATCGAACTGACAAATTGTGGGTAGTTGGCAGTCAGTAGAAGTAGCCTGAAGGGCTGCATTTCTAACCACTCTGCTACCACAGCTCATACTTGGATAAGAAGTGGATAATTACCACTTATACTCTTATAGTCATCATCAGTATAAGAGAAATTGCTGCAGTTACCACTGTCCTTGCTTTGAAACAGCTGAAGTAAGTTCTTCATTTACTCCGTAACAAAGACATACAGGTAGTCCTCGACTTACGTCCACAACTGGGATTGGAACATCTATGGCTATGTAATGCAATCATTAAGTAAGTTGCACCTGATTTTACTATACCCTTTTTACCATGATCATTAAGTGACTCACATGGTCTTTAAGCAAATTACAAGGTCATTAAAGGAATCCAAGTTCCTCCATTAACTTTGCTTGTTGGAAGCCCCCTGGGAAAGTTGTCATGACCGTGGGGACACTGTGACGGTTGTAAGTACAAGAACCAGTCAATGGCATTTTTTTTTCAGCACTGTCGTAATTTCAGTCATTAAATGAACGGTTGTAAGTTGAAGACTAACTGTAATAGGTCACGCTTTTCCAAATCTGTGGCCTATCCATATCAACCGGGAGATATTTTTTTTCCCCTAGATTTTAAAGCATTGCTTTTGCTCTGGACTCCCCCCCCCCCCCCCCCCATCTCTAGACCCTTTCAAATCACCTTGCACTATGATAACAATCAGCATACCAATGAAGACTACACCTAAGCAATGATTTGTGTGTGGTAAGCTGGAAAATATTTTCCTGCCCCTTGTGATGCCTAGCATACATATTATCAGCAGAAGTTAAACCCTGCTATTTTATGAAATAGCCCTGAAGTACGCCACATTATTTTATCCTCTCACTGAAAACATGCATAGTTGATTGGGATGCTTCAAAACATAGTGGAGCATCCATAACGCATGACTGCAGTTGCATAAATGCATTTTTACTTCAAGTACATTTAAAAAACTCAGTTCAGCAAAGAGCAGACTAAACGAATACCAAGGACTCCTTTTGGCCATGTCCCTGATTCATGTGGACCCTATAATTGTGACTGCTTAGCTGACTTATTCCCTTTGTTCATTTATTTCTTAAAGGTGTCAGATCCCTTTTTCAAAGTCTTGGGCGAGACAGTTTCCATAGTTTTGTCCTTCAGGGTTCTCCTCAGTTTAGTTCAGAAACACCCAAAATTTCCTCTGCTTCAAACACACCTCCTTTTCACCCATAGGTAACAGTGGAGAAATTCTGGAAAATATCATTTGTTAACCAAACAAAGGGGCACCCCATCATATTTTGCCTCTTCTCAGGGTTGCTTTGTCCATTACAAGGGTTGTGTTTGAGAGCAGAAGAAAGCTAGTTTATGGATATTCTCAGTCATCCAGGTAATGGTTGTTGTTTTTTTTTTGTTGTTTTTTTTTAAATTTGATTTGTATGCCGCCCTTCTCCGGAGACTCAGGGCGGCTTACAATGCGTTAAGCAATAGCCTTCATACTTTTGTATATTTATACAAAGTCATCTTATTGCCCCCACAATCTGGGTCCTCATTTTACCTACCTTAGAAAGGATGGAAGGCTGAGTCAACCTTGAGCCTGGTGAGATTTGAACTTGCAGTAATTGCAGGCAGCTGGTGTTAATAACAGTCTGCTTTAGTCTGCTGTGCCACCAGGTTCCTTGTTTGAGATGTTTCGTTGTCCATCCAAGCAGCTTCTTCAGCCGGAACAAATTGTTTAGGGGATATCTGAGTAGGCAGAGAATCGTTGGAATGTGCCAACTTTTATAATTCTTAGGGGTCTCCCCGCACTTCAGGATTTCTTCTCCAAAGTGTATGGTACTTGGAGACGTTTCTTAAATACCCCTAAGAATTTTAGGAAGTTGGCAGATTCCAACGACTCTCTGCCTACCAACTTCTTCAGACTGAAGAAGCTGCTTGGGTGAAGCTGCAGCGAAACGTCTCACATCCAACAAGACAATAAATCCAGTTGCTATGATTCGACTTCCAGGCAGTTCTACCTGGATGACTGAGAATCTTCATCGATATATCCCTAAGCTATAATTTTCCATCTTGTTACAGTAAATATTCATCTCCAAGCCCAATTGAAGTAAACGTTTTTACTTTGTGACATACAACAACTGACCAACTATTGACAGAAGAAGCTATAGAACAGAGCATGGAACCAATATGGTCAGCTCTGGATTGTTGTTCTGTAAGGAAATTACAGTATTTTAGGGAATTTACAATAATTTAGGGATGGGATGATTGAGGGATGGGGGAGGGGAGACTGGGATATATATATATATATATATGATATAGGACCTAGGATTATATATATATAATCCTAGGTGTTCACTCTTACTTTCCTTCAAATTGTCCACTTGGCAATTATTTGTTCTTGGCATCTAAGTGAGCAACTCTATTGAAGTAAATGAGTCTATTTAGATTTCTGTGACTCCACAAATGGGTGCCCCAGCTATGGGGATGTAGATACCAGAGGTCATTTGGAAGAAGAAATTGAAGCATGGCTGCATTTTCCTTGGTGCAAACTTTCTTAGCTGAGCATGTTAATTGAATTTAGGTCTAATTCTGGAATGGGGAAGATCCCTGACCACTTGGCATCTCTTTCCATCAGATATTAAAATTGGACAATTTGTTTTTTTTAAAAAAAAAAAATAGGGTCATATGATCAGCCATAGTGTCAAAGTATTTTTATAACGTTAAAATACCTTAGCTATCAACAACGTCCATAAAACCAGGGCCTTAAATAGATGGGGAGACAGTCCCGCTAAGTTCCAATATGCACCAGCTTGTTATTTCCTTCCATCTCCACTTAAAGCAGTTCAGTCCTTCCCAGTCTGTCCGGGTATTATTCTTATTCCTACCTTCAAAGAAGACCACAATTTCTTATTTCCACCTTTGCTAACACATGGAATTGTATGGCACCCAATCTAAAAAGAAGAGCTTCCGCTTACACATCACTGCAACCCCGAGTCCCAAGTCTCCAAAGAAGACCTTTCTGTCCCAGCAAGCTTAAGCAAAGCTGGAGAAAGAGCAAGTCAGACCCTGAAATCTTCCTTGTGTTCTTTAGGAAGTACTCATGAAAGACCTCCGGATCCATGAAACCACCGGTTCTTTTAAGCCAGAGGTCTTCAAACTTGGTAGCTTTAAGACTTATGGACTTCAACTCCCAGAATTCTCCCTAGCTGGCTGGAGAATTCTGGGAGTTGAAGTCCACAAGTCTTAAAGCTGCCAAGTTTGGGGACCCCTGTTTTAAGCAATAGAAGAAGAAGAAAAAAATCCCATTCCCCACCCACCTACCCATTCTATCTAAAATTTTCTGCCTCAGACTTTTAGTGTTAAACTGTTCGCGTGCTGAGCTGCCACCTTACCCGAACTGCCTGACGTTATGAGGAGCTTCTCCTCCGCTCAAACCAAGCACGGCTTCCATATGGTGCGATTTAAAGCTGCTTCCATGTGGAGCCCATGTGTGTCTGTGCATGTCATTGCTTTCCGAGGCCAACGTGTTCATTCGCCTGGCAAAAGGAAAGCATTCTGGTGAGCTGTCAGCAAGGCCAATATCTACTTTACTGAACTGGAAAACAAAAGTCTGCTCCAGCAACTTAATAAAAGACCTCTGAATATCTCAGCTGGATGTTTTTCTTCATGAGTGAAAACGAAAAAAGAAAAAGTTAGCTTGACGTTTAATCTTCAATATCGTTTAAAACGGCTTTGTTTTTCCATATTTTTGATCCCGCTCACCTTTTCCTCCTTGTCAGTTGTAAGCGGTGCCACCACATGGACTTCCCCGTCTCTCTGTACATTACAGTTAGTCCTTGACTTACGACTGGAATTGGGCCCAGTTCTTATAGTTGTAAGCTGAGGCCAGACCTTTTTTTTTTTTAACATTTTTTGTGGCGGTTAAGCACTCACTGCAGCTATTAATCAAATCAATTTTCTGCAATGAGTTCAGGGAGAGAGGGGGGTGGTTGCCAGAAACTATAAGTAAATTCCAGAAAGTAGCCAAAATATGTCACAAATTGCAGTCATGTGACCATGGGACGCTGTCAGTGGCAATGAAACTGAGCTGGCTGCCAAATGGGCAAGATGCCCTGAGCAGGGGATTGAACTAGAAGACCTCCAAGCCATCATAACTTCAAAAATTGGTCATAATTAGCTTTGGGGAGGGTCTGTTGTAACTTTGAATGGTCATTAAGTGACCAGTCGTAAGTGGGGGATTACCTGTATGTTTCTCCCTCTCTCTCTGAACAGGCAACCCTTCCCATTTGCCCTCTACCAAGCAAACACTAGTTCTTTAACCATAGATGACACATTGCTCAGGAAATTGCTATAAAACTGAACTAGATGTGGTTTATCCCCAACCAGCCATGCAGATTTTTTTTTTCTAACCATGGAGGTGGCTGTTAAGAGATTGAAAACTTTCCCAGCAGATGTGTATATTTGCACAGTTTCCTTAGGTAAACAAATAGCTCCTTGAGTCTGAATAAAGTAGTGACTTTTGCAAAGAGCAGACAGAGAACTCATGTGAAATTACCTCAGATGTACAGTAATAACTTGTCCGAGCCAGCATGGGGAGGGAGGAAAATGGGAAGAATCAGACTTACATGCCATGTTAACTTGTTCGGGAAACTTGCATCTTTCATGAATGGAAAGAAAATCAAAGTACTCAAATGTGTGTTTGTTTGCCTAAAACGTATGTTAAAAAGTACTTAATTGCAACCAATCTAACACAGTTAGGTCCTTCCTTTGTGCTTGTGGGAGCATCCGGTCGCACTGTCTCCCTTCTCATTGACTGAGGTAGCCAAGTCATTCCAACTGATGCTTGTCTGTCTGGCCAACCAGGGTTTAGGAAATGTGTTCTCCACTAACCAGCTTTTGAAATGAATTTGGAAATGTTGAGCCTTGCCTTTTCTGTCGCTCTTCTTCGGTTCTTTCCTTTGAAGGATCAGTTCAACAAAATGTGTGAACTATATGAGCTTCGGCATTTCCATATAACTAATGGTGTAGAGTTAGTTAAACCCTTTGTGTGCTGGGTCCGACTGGGATAAATTCAGCTCTCTAGAGATTTATTTCCTTGCTGTGGCTCCCTTCATATAGTGCCAGGAATGTCATGTGGCTGAAAAGTCAAGATGGTGGCATGACAGGGCCAGCAAAGCTCTGCCGGTTGTTACGTTTAGTGCAATGCCCATAAAGCCAGGCAGAGTTTCCATCCCACCATCGCAGGCACTAATTGGCCTTTTTTTTTTTTTTTTTTGGCCATACTTCTGTATAGCACCATCGACCCAGTTGCGTTGTTGTGAGGCAGGGCCATGACCAGAGAGGTATCCTTCCTCCTAGCTGTTGTTGTTTTATATATCTAAGTACCGTCATCTCTAGGGATTACAGACAGACTAGTGACAGAAAAGTTCATTTAATAATTAAGTCATACATTTTGAAAGGTCATGAACAATCAGCTGAAGAAAACAGCTCTGCTTTTCTTAGCATAGACAGGTAGCAGGGTTTGGGTCTCCAGCAATTCTCCCTTTCTTTCTTTCTTTCTTTCTTTCTTTCTTTCTTTCTTTCTTTCTTTCTTTCTTTCTTTCTTTCTTCCTTCCTTCCTTCCTTCCTTCCTCTCTCTCTCTCTCTCTCTCTCTCTCTCTCTCTCTCTCTCTCTCTCTCTCTCTGAAGTAAACACCTAACAGTTCAGTGCTTTCCATGACAATCTTGCTAATCTAATTCCCCTTACAAAAAATAGTCATGAAAGTGAACTGCCTAAGATGTTCCAGCTGTAAGGATTGTCTTATTACAATTTATATGTTTTCTTTTTGGAAATAATTAAGTTTCAGGATGCAGACTTATTCAGCTTCTGGCTACTCATTCCTCCTCATATTCTACCTAATTAATAGTCGGAAAGGGAAAAAGGCACTCGTTTCTCCACACTAGAAGGGGAAAGGGAAACAAAACTACTCCTCTTCCGTATATCAAACACTCCCAAGTGTTCCATTACATTATCATTTGTTTGTTTGTTTTTATTTAAAGAAAAAAAAAACATTTCAAACCTCCAAACCTTCACGTCTCTTCCGTAGTAAAAGAAGTGGGTGGGCAGGCGGGATGTATTGTTTGAAAGTTTTCAGTGGATTCCGCTCCTCCCCCACCCACCCGAAAAGGTTTTTCTAAGTGTGATTTGCTTTCTCTGCTGTCAACATTAATATCAATATTAACACAATGTGTAGTCTAAAACTAGTTCCTTTGTAGTTTGCATGGGATGTGAATGCTGTCTCAACGTGCCCAGATCTAGAAAACTCATTTTACTACTGCATGAGCATCAAATCAGATGTCCGAAAATACATATTTTTGTGATAATTTGGTGAAACTGACCACCTATACAGTCTCTGGTTGCAGTAGTGTGTTGAATGATTTTTTTTTCCTCTCTCTCTCTCTCTCTCTCTCTCTCTCTTTATACATATTTCTCTATATTTGGAGCTCTAAGCTTCTTAGTAGTATGGGCTGACTTTTATTGAGTACTCGCTCTCTTATCGCATGGCCTTGGTTAAGTGTTAGAAGTTGGACCTAGGCTGTTTTTATTAGTGTTTGGCTTTGTAATAACTCTGCATGCTCAGCTTATGGCCTCATACCCAGCTTTATTCTCTGCACACCAGTCTTGAATAGCTACAGTGCTCAACCGAATTTTGGCGCACCTGCTTCCCCGGCAGGCTCCAATCCAGCCCGGCCCGGAGGATTTCCAGGGGCAAACAGCCCGGGTCCAGTTGCAGACCTCTACGGTACAGCCAGTCAAGACTCCGGTGTGGGTAACTACATAAGTGCTGCCAGCCCCCAGCCTGGCTCTGGCTTTGGGCATGGAATTGCTGTAAGTAACTCTCTTTGTCTTCCTGTTTCTTCTCTTGCAGAAGCTCTAGAGTGAATAAAATCTGTTGGCCCTGCAATGCTCTTCTATGGAACCTTTCAAAGCAACACGGTCTGGGGCCCTGTCCTATGAATTGGACATTGCCTTGAATCTATTTATTCACACACACAGGATCTATAGATTCCATATAACAGAGGACTCCCATTTGATAGAGACTGCATACTACCTATTTCTCTGGACTTGCTAGAAACCTCATTCAGCCAGACCCCACATTCAGATTAATTTTTTTTTGCCAGAAATTAGATGTGTATTGGATTTCCGTATTTCTGTTACATAGCAATTGAGAGATGCCCGTTTAACATACTGTATTTATACCAATGGAAGAAAGGGAAAACACAGATATATCAAGCTGTGGAGCACACTAATTTTTTCTTTCCCATGGGATGTGTCTTTTTCGTTAAGAACATCTGCAAAAATTCTGTACCCTAAACTCGGCCAGATGATTCATCTTTCAGATAGTCTTCAACTTAAATTTTCTGTTGTTAAGTAAGACATTTGTTAAGTGGGTTTGCTCCATTTTACAACCTTTCTTGCCACAGTTGTTAAGTAAATCACTGCAGTCATTAAATTAGTAACCCAGTTGTTAAGTGAATCTGGCTTCCCCATTGACTTTGCTTGTCAGAAAGGGGAATCATGTGATCCCAGGTCGCTGTGACCATCCTAAATATGAGTCAGTGGCCAAGTGTCTGAATTTTGATCACGTGACCATGGGGATGCTGTTACGGATGTAAGTGTCAAAAATGGTCATAAATCACTTTTTTCAGTGCCATTGTAACTTTGAATGGTCACTGAATGAAGTGTTGTAACTCAAGGACTACTGATATTTTAATGTCTTTGCAAGCAGTTTATGTTGGAATCCTGGAAAAAAAACAAAAGGACAGCTTTTCAGAAATGAACCAAAACAACAAATAAAGATTGTACACTGAGCTAGTTTTAAGTAACCCAAAGTATCTCGTTGGCAAGCCCGTATCTTGGAAAGGCTGTAGCTCTGAGTATTCCTCAAGACACATTTCTGTATTAAATTCATTATTGTAACAGATGTATGCATAAGACATCTGCGTCATTTATAGACGCACTCTTATGACTTCAACATGGGAAAGAAGGGATGGTCTATAATTGCATTGTGCAAATTGAATGCCCACTTTCTTCTTAGCCAGGTTAGAACTGAAGCATTGGGAAGTTGCCATGCCCTGCACTTTAATAGCCAATTAAACACATGACCAAATTAAACTATATCTCTCCCTTGAGAATGGCTCTAATAATCCCAAGCAAAAGAGTAGTATAGGAGGTAGGGGAAATATAATGTGAATAAAACTTGAAGGGCCTAATTATTCACAGAAATGTTAGCAAGTTGTGCAACATACCTTTTCTCAAATGAATAACAACAATGTTGAATATTAACGTGGTGCAATTACTAATTTGGGGGGGAAATACTAATTTGGGAGTGCAAATTTTGCATGCAATGTTCATTTCCTCTAATTCTGCTGTTTTCAAATTGTGTGTGGTAGCATGAATGTCCTGCTGCGTATCTTTGTAACTAGTTAATAAAATGAGTTTAAAGCAACTTTGAAAAAAATTCACAGACATGCACACGCATGGACATAATTGGGTTATTTTGTCTCAAAAATGCAGACAAGTTCCTCAAATTATTTTACTTGCTAAAAAAATAACCCAAGTATACTGAATCCTTGTTTCATTTCTTTCCCCTTGTAATGTCACCTGGGTTGCTGGTAAATCCCATTGGACCAACGGAATGTGATGAAATACAGATGATTCTGATAAGACCCACATCAATTTAAACTGCCATCTACCCCCGCTTAACAGCACCCTCATTTGCATTTTGCACCTATAGAAAAAAAATTGGATTGTTCTGGAAAAGGGTGTGTGCTGCTGACCTTCGCTGTGGTCTGTCTTCTAAAGAATCACGCCGCAATCAGCATTATGTTCTGTCTGCACCGGCGTAGACTTTTAAATTATTTTGCGTCTACAGAGCTGTCTCTTTAATTTCATCGCTAATATTTTTTTCAAAAAGTGTCTGCCTTTTTAATACATTTGTGCCATCCATTTACTAACAGCAGTTTAAGGATACTCAAATTTACTTTTCAGCACCCTTCAATTTGAGCTTGCAAATATATGAGCAAGAACAGATGGCAACAATATTCATGCTAGCAACACCAAGACTTGATAATTTTTGATAATTCATGCAAAACAGTAAATAAAATCATCTCTTCCCTTGTATGACATTAGTAACAATTGCAATTGTACAATTTTAGGGGCCTTTGATTGCAACGGCTTTTACAAATGGATACCACTGAAACGTTACACAGGGTTGGTTGCCATCTCACTTGGAGGTATATCAATGTATAGCATTTATATTTTCTACTATATCCCTTCCCTCTTGTCGGGGGTTAAATTCTGATACCTTCTTCCTTTATTTTATTTTTTTCTTAAACATTTTAAAATCAACCTTTTGGGCTGGAAACTTGAAGCAATTCTGGAAAAATTAGTGCTTACAGCAGTTAAAATGTTTATGCTATGATTATTTAAAACAATTCTTAAATACTGGGGGTTACTCAAATGTTTGAGAGAAAATCTACTTAGCCATTAGTTAAAGAAACTTTTTAAAATTGTAATGCTTTTAAAAAACTAATTCATTTTTATGCTAAAGACTGTAAGCACAATACTTGTGATTTGTTCTTAAAGAACAAACATGAAAATTAGGAATTAAATTTCAACAGATTTTTTTTTAAAAAAAGCACTTATTACAGTAATGTATATTCTGGATCCCCGCCTGTTTCCTCCTCTTTTACCTATGACTTTTAACACAGTATTTTTTTATACTTCCAATTATAAACATTTAGTTTAAAACAGCCATAACAAGGATAATGTAAGGAAAATGTGAGAAATTGTTGCTAATTTTAACCGTGTACTCAATCTATTGCATGAATTCTAATTTCCAAATCAGAGCATGAAATTAAAAGTGTGATTGCCGAAACAAACGCATTTTTCATGTGTGAAGATGAACCCAATTCACTGAATGTGGGAAAGGGTGGAAGGAGCTGGTCATGATCAAATTAAGATCTTTAAAAGCTTCTAAAAGGTATGATGCTTTGGAAAGTATCTTCGGGCAACTGAAAGACATTTGGGGGCAGCACACAGGATTTCATGGTTGTGCCTTCTCTTGGGGAAGGTACTTCTTCAAGCCATTGAAACGAAATACTTGTGACATTCACCAGATACGATTCATGTGTTGCTGTGTGGCTGATACACCATAATGAAGCCTGAATGTACAAAACTTGCCTAGTCATTTAACTTTGGCTTTGGTAGGAGTCTTCCTGAAAGCCCAGGAATGAGTTTCAGGACTGACATGTAGGGAAGCAGGCAGGAAAACATAAAATTACCTCAGGGTAAAAAGGACTTCTTCTCCATTTGCATGGTATGCACACACTTTTTCTATGGTTCAAGGTGTGTAGTTCCTGATTAATGCTGACAGAAACGGATTTGGTCTCTATTTTCTGCCAAAAATGAGATCTGCTAATGATCTTCAAAAGCAAGTCCCAATAATTTCTTGTTGCTAGCATAGAGAAATGTTAAACAGAGTCATAAGGTGAGAACATTGTTTAACCAATTAGCATGCTGTATGCATTCACCTCATAAAGCCCATAATAAAGACTGGCAAGCCAAGAAGGTGTCCTCGAAGTTACTTTTCACAAAGGAAAAAGATCCTCCTTGGACAGTGGGTGCCAAGACGTTCATGGGCAAGACAAACCACAGTTTCCTTGACTGTTCATCCTTCTTTGTTACCCTTGTTTTGAGGTTGTTTGTTGCCTCAGGAAAGGACTCACTATAGCTATTCAAAAGATGAGCAGAAAGTGGTAGACAAGGCAAGGCTGGCCTTTTCTAATATATTTTTAACTGGAACAATCCATCTCCTCAGCATGAGAATTTCACATCTGTCACTGTAACCCAAGAAGAGCGTGCAGGAGAGAAGGTGAGATTAGATGCTCAGACATGCACTCCAGGGATTATTCACCGTCATGTTTGAGGTCTAAAAATCTCGCTTAGGAGCAAGGCTACCTACCAAAAGTTGCCAGAGAGAGCCTTACTGAAAGTCACCTTTTCAACCAACACCAGCTAAAATGGCTGTGGCTTGAAATTCTGTCGGAGTGTTTACAGTGAAACTGTAACTCAGATTACTTTTGCCAGGATCTTCTGTACAGCATTACATTATAAAAGTTTCCCAAGGGGATTCTTGATATGGGAGGCTTAAGTCTGGAGGGAGGGAAAAAGTTTCTTGTAGTGCATTTGAAATGAATGAATGAATAAAAGGACAGGGAGGATTAAGGCTTCTCTGGGGAATACACTGGATTTCATAGTTATTCACATTGTTATTGAAGGTATTTGTTCAGACCATTGAAACTGAGTATTTGTGACATTCACAGAAGAACTAGTTCTTCTATAACTGAGTTGTTGCTGTTGTTGTTATCATCATCATGCAATGTAACCCAAACCTTTTAAAAGATTCTTCATGCTGCAGTTTATAAACTGTATAATCCATCATGGATTAGTTGCACATCACTTCTAATTTCACATTGCTCCATTTGTTTTGGCTCACAATGCTACAAGCCTGAAAAAATGAAATGGTGGACTTACCAAGCAGATAATTTCTTAATTATTTTTATCTGAGTCTGGTTCATCATATGTCATTGTGCTCTTTCGACATGGTTTCAACAAAGCAACCTTTATTTGTAAAACCGGAATTTCCTGTGAAAATCCTAACTTCAATCTAACCATTGCTGCCACTATCTGCACTGATGCCCAGGATCGATCCACCATCTCTAGCTTAGATCTTTAAATAACATTCTGTTGAGGGAACTATTAATTTCATCAATCTTTCTGTCCAAGTTATTTACCATCACAGATCATACACACGTAGACTCACGCACATACATAGAAAACATGCGCGCGCACACACAATCCTTCCGCAACTTGGTATACTTCTAGATACCTTCGATTTGTCTGAGTAGAACGGCACCAGTTTAGGAAGATTACAATACTTCTGCACAGGCTGATCAGGCTGAATATTGAAATGCAAGTTTCCATGTATAAATTAAAATCTCCCACTCCAACTTGACATTTATTTATTTATTTATTTATTTTATTAAATTTCTATACCGCCCTTCTCCCGAAGGACTCAAGATGGTGAACAGCCACAAGGTAAAACACATAAATACAAAAAATTTAAAATGAATTAAAAACGAATTAAAAAATTTGGCTGAATTTAAAATACCCCATAATTTAAAACAAATTAAAATTTACATTTTAAAATTTACATTTAAAAAGGGGAGAAGATTTAGGCCAGGCCAGCTTGATGGAATAGGAAAGTCTTAAGCACGCAACGGAAGGTGCACAGATCCGGGATCCTCCGTATCTCCGGGGAGAGCTCGTTCCAGATTGTAGGTGCCCCCACAGGGAAGGCTTTCCCCCTAGGGGCCGCCAGTCGACATTGTTTGGCCAACGGCACCCGGAGGAGCTCCTCTATGGGAGCGTACTGGCTGGTGGGAGGCTATTGGTGGTAGCAGGCGGTCCCGTAGACTTGGAACTGTTTCCCATGTTTCATTTTAAATGCACACATAGGCACGTACTAATAGTAATACCACTATTGGGCCTGGAATCTCCGTTGCAAGTTGTTGACATCGTAAATTCAGACACCTTGTGACCAGACCTGATTTTTTTAAACTGTTTCTTACGCTAATCAGATGGTTGTAGGTCTGAATCCATTCCTAAATGCCGCCCCCCCCTTTTTTTTTTATGGAAACCACCCTGCACTCTGCAGCCCGCACCTACCCTGTTGCCCCTTGCCACCCTTCGGCATCTTCCTTCCTCCTTTGGCATGCTCAACCAAAGCAACTGCTAGTCCTTCAGGCCACCTCACAATGTTGTTTATTGAATTTGTCTCCTGTTACCATCTTTTGATTCTCCGCAGTTTTACATGATATGCAAAAATTAGAACATCCGTGGTGTATAATGAAAGGAACAGAAATAAATTAAATCGTAATATTTAATGAGCAGAATGTACTATAACAATAACAACAAAAATACAGAGCACAGAAGTAATAGGTAAGCCCTCCTTGACAGTTTAGATTTTAATAGCCTTCTAAAAGCCAGCCAGGAGGTTGCCAGCCTGGTCTCAGGGATGCAGTTCCAGAGCACTGGGGCTGCCCCTGAGAAGCCTTCTCTCTTGGCTTTGACTCTCCGTCCTCCCAGAAGTATGGAGTCACATGGAGTTTCTCCCGTAATGATCTAGTAGGAACAACTGATAGAGGCTGCAGGTAGCTTGTTGTATATATGCAGATAATTCGATTAGTTTATGGTGCAATGTATTGCTGGAACCCGTTAAATACAAATCGGGTTGAAAATGGGCTATCAGATTGAACACATGGTCTTGTGTTCCTGCTTGGACTTAGAAGATGCACTTTTCTAAAGGTCGGAATGTAACCATTGCAATTTCTCTTTTTCTTTTATCTTTCATTCACTGTAGAGTATATCTGGATGTCCAGGCAAGACAGGGCGAAGTTTCTGAATGGTTCCATGTTTAGGTGACACGTCTTCAGACTTTGACCATTGCACCATCATCAGTAACCCACACAAACTGGAGGTGACACTCAATGGATATGGGTTGTCCAAAATCGGTATCATCTCATGAACCTGCTGTACTATATAGAACAACAGCTTTTTAAAACAAATGTGTATATACATATAATCCATTTTTGTTCATGTTATTATTTTTCTTGATGTTTTTTTCCCCTTTGAGATCTATTTTAATCACTTTTTTGTAGTATTTTGACATAGGCTTATAATCAAAGTAGATCTGCTACTTTGCGTATTTAGGAAAACCCTAACCATCCTCTATATCTTAAAGGTTTCTTTGCTTTGCTTTTTAATCCCTTTTCTCTATTTCTTTCTTTTTATGTAATTTTGTTGCTGAAATGGTAACATGATTTTCAGTTTATTGGTACCAATTCTGAAATTGAAAAGGCTTTTTCAGGTGGAATTTAGCACACGCTGAATTTAGAATTAGAGCAAGCGAGAAAAGTAAGTGGAAATACTCTCTTTTATGCTGGATGGGAAATAGGAGGCTGGCTCAGTAGCAGGATCTCTAGCAGTTCTTTTTATTAGTTAACCTAATTATATCTATTTTCGGCAATAAAGTAAGGACTACAAAGTTTTTTGTGTCCTTTTTCTATAAGTGCATTTTTTTTGTTGTTAAAAAAAAAGAGGTGATAAGGTTTTTTGAAATTGTGAAATCTAAAAAATAGTAATACTGTAAATACAATTCCATTAACTTGCATATAAACTATTAAAGCAGAGAAATTGTAATATTTTTGTGATGGAGTCAGATTAAGGCAGTTTCTGTACTGAGCGGAAGAAAAAGATTAAAATTTGGGGCACACATCTCAGCAGGAATCTTCTCTTCTGCAAGACTTTTTATATGAATGGAAAATGCATGAGGGCATTGAGGTCCTCACTCAATTCCCATTTATCTCGCCAGCGCACGCAGGGAACATTTCCGCTGGATTGTGCCCCAATGTTTTTAAACTTGTGAGATCGACTGCCAGAGCTGGCCCGTAGCAGTTAGATCAACACTGTTTTAGCTTGCTCTGTAGATGTTAGACCTTATAACTGTACTAGCGTCATACCAGCATATTAACTAGACCTCTGTGCACAGCTTTGAAAGTAACAGTCTAGTTACATTTTTAAGTTAAAAAAACAAAAAAAAAAACCCAACCCTGCTTTTCCCAAGATTGAAAAAGCTACATTTTTAATATTTAAAAGGTATTTAAAGTTTCAAGCACACTTTTTTTAACCATTTAGATCACCTGACTGTCCATCCATCTCTGTCAGCGCCCCTGTGGCCTGCAGCCTTTGCACCAAGCCAGTCTTGACGTCTTGGAAGCTCCCAGCTGTGGGGAGGGGCAGTTAAAGCATGCATCTTCTCACCCTTTTTTTTACCCATTCTTTTTTTTTTCCCATTCTTTTCTAATTCACAAATTAGAAAAAAAAAAAAAAAAGCAAAGGTTTATTTTAAACAAATTGTTATGAATACCTCAGTGCTACAAGTTTGTCACCCTAGAGGCAAGAGAAGCTTAATTTATTGTAGATGAAAACAGATTTGAAAAAAAAATGTATAAAAAACATCATTGCACTGTGACTGGTAGGGGAAAACTGACAATTTCCGATTTGCACATGTTTAATGTTTGGCTGTTATATATATGGTCCTCTGCTGGGGAGGAGACTTATGAAGGATATTTTTTAATTTAATTTTTTAAATATGGGTCAAATAGGCTGGCAACAGCAACTCCAAGTACAACACAGTAGGTGATATTACAAGCATAACTATAGTGTGGATATATTCTTTTTTTAAGCATTAATATTGACAAGTTTTATTAATATTTTTTTAAATTGTTACGTTTATAAATTTGGTACTCTAGGTACAGCCAGAATAAGACACTGAATGAGACATTTGTTAAGAGAAAAAAAAGCTGCTGCACTCCTATTTTTGTAAAATTTTACTAACCAGTAGGCTAACATAGATGTTCAATAGACAAGTTACAGCAAAGCATCTTCGATTACTCACGGAGGCACCACAAGGCGAACTGTAAGGAGGAGGGGAAGAAACTTATCCCCCCCCCCGAAATTTTTAAAGTAGACAGCAAAAATGAGGTGTTTTGCTGGAGAGGGACGGCTGTTGTATGTTTTAAGTTTTTATTTTCTTCTTTTGGAAAAAAAACCAACCAGGTTTAAAAGCCAGAATGCTGGACGCTTTTTAAAGTTATTAAGACTTGATCAAGTAGTACACTAAAAAAAAATAATAATAAAAATGAAATGAAATAAATAGAAGGAATTAATCACCAACTAATTCCCTGAGACTCGAGTGTGTTTTTACAAAAAAAAAAAAAAAAATTAAAAAGAGCGAGAAAAAAAAAAAAGAAAAAAGTCAGGGATTTTTTTTTTAATTATGATTACATTTTAATCAAGATAGACGCCATCCATGTGCAGCCTATCAGGAGTTCCTGAGGGTGGATTTCCTTTTAAACGATGGAGCTCTTTTGGTTCTTCACAGAGCTTCCTTGGTGGAGTTTCTGGGAACAGTGTGCCTGTACTGTAGACTATCATGTGTTTCTCCTCCTCCTCTCCTCCTCCTTCCTCGGTCTCTGGCACCTCATAGAAGATTCTTTGTTGATCATTGTTGTATGTTAATAATGTATAAAAATGACTATCTTGTAAGAGTGCTGTCCTGATTCTAGTGTAGTGACACCCTTCCGCACATACCCCTTTCTCTTCTCTTCCTCTTCCAGTACATATTGTAGTTGTATTGTAATTAAGGTTAAATACATAGATGTAGTTATTCAGATTTAGGACCAGTAAGGATAGAACTTTCTCTTATTTAAGGCAAAAAGAAATGCTAATAATTTTGGGGCAGGTTTTTGTTTTTATTTAATTTCTTTTTTTCGCTCTTTTACTTTCTGCTGATCTCATGTGGTTTCAAACTAACCAAAGGCTTCACAATATAGAAAGAAAAAAGAAAGAAAGAAAGAAAGAAAGAAAGAAAGAAAGAAAGAAAGAAAGAAAGAAAGAAAGAAAGAAAGAAAGAAAACGTTGGCAAAACTACTGCAGCATTTTGCAGATTCCCCCACCCTTCAACTTTTATAAAAAAAGGGTGTGCCATACTACCTTAAATGCTAATGCTAGATATGCAAAACTGGATTTTTTTAGTTTATTTTTTAAAATAAAAATAAAAAAGGGAGGCATGGTATAATGAAATGATTTTGCAAAGAGAAAAAAAGTATTTTTTTAAAAGAAAGAATACTCCGAAGAAAAGGTGATAATCTCCGTGAATATGTTTTAGATAGTTGTGCCCAGAGCACAACTTGTGTGGAACCTGGTATATTTTTCAGGTGACTGCCTAGAGTAAAGTTCATTTTCTTCCCTCACTCATCTAGACGTCCATACTAAAAGATTTGAGAATTTGTTTCCATTTGGGGAAATTAATTTTAAACGCAGACGGTTCAGCCGCAGTCAAGAGAACAGACATACATTGCCATCCCAGCATTGTACTGTTCCAAATCTCATTTGAAAAACATTGCCTTGTTCAGAGGGTGTGGGGGGCGGGGGAGTCTGCGGAGAGGAAGCAAAATTCAAGATAGCATCCACCACAACCATGTGATCGTAGCCCTGCTCCATTTGTACGCACCTCGCGATGGTTGGCGCTTTGATCACATGGTTGTGGGCTCCATCTTGATTCTTTTATTCTCCCCCCCCCCTTTATCTTGTGGATACTCTTCTTTTGGAGTTAGCAAAAATCAAAAATGCAGTTCAATGGTGCAGAATGCACCATTAGTACACAACAGTAGATACTTTACACCAGGGGTGTCCAACCTTGGCAACTTTAAGACCTGCAGACTTCAACTCCCAGAATTTCCCAGCCAGCATAATTGGAGAATTCTGGGAGTTGAAGTCCACAGGAATTAAAGTTGCCACAGCTGGACACCCCTGCTTTACACATTTCCATGGAGAGCATTGAAAAATGCTATTTTGTGCCTCAAACCAAGTTATATATTGATAAAGCAATCGGGATATTAGAAACCCAGTAAGAGGTGTCAAAAGGATTTTAAAAAATTAGAAGTCATGTAGCATAGTGAAATACATTTTGTTTTGGTTTGGTTTTTTGCTACTTACTTGAACAAAAGGGCCAGAATTTCACCCCTAGGCTGTTGAGTATCTGGTTTCTCTTCCCACCAAGGGGGGAAAAACAACTTCTCATCCAATTTTCAGTTGGAAGTTGACTTGATTAAAACAAAGAGCAACCTGTCCTTTTTTTTTTTTAATTTCCTATTTGCATAATGTTTCTTTTGATTTGAATTAGTAGCTTGGACTTTAAGGTAGCATGGCTCTCTTGCTGTAATTTTTCTTTCTCTTGTACAGCAGTATATACGCAAGCTGATGAATGTGACACATCCTGCTAGGCTAGTTGAATCATTGGGTAATTGTTGGTAAATAATAATGACCTGAAAGGTGTACAGACTTTTAATTTACTTTTCCACCCGGCCATTAACTCTGCACAGCTCTTTCAGTCTGGAGTATGAATGTGGGCTAGGGACTCCAGTCACCAAAAACATCCTGTTTCATTTTCCATCTAATTCAATGCAAGACACACAAAAAAAGACTAAAGCAATATAGTTTTACTACATTTTTCCTCAAATGTCAGCCATGGTTATATAATATATATATATTGCATATAAAATTGTTTACAAAAAAAACACTAACTACTTATTTTTTACTCCTTCGTGTATTTGCTTGAAAGGTTTCCTACTTGTTTTTGGTTTGGGGTTCTTTTTTTTTTTTTTTCTGCCAAGTAAAAATGGTTGGAAAAGCAGACTGAAGCTGGTCTGACTATATTTTGAGTGACGGCGGCCTTAGACACACTGGCAGATTCAAGGGGAAAAAAATCTGCATCAATACACTGTAGAGTTTCATAAAGGGTGCAGAATCTAATTCCAATCCATTTCTCACCGTGTGCAAGCACTACATGAGATTCTGCCAGCTAAGCAATACTTTAATACTGTAATAAGAATTCTACCAAAAAATAAAAAATAAAAAAATAAAAGTTCCGAAGCAAAGCTGTTTGTTCGCCAGTAACCAAACAATCAGAATGTATTGTCTTTACCGAATTTTGTTTCAAAACAAAAAAACAAACTGAAGTCACCCATACTATATAACCTGTGTTCTGTATATAAGCCACCACACGTGGGATGTATCATTTTGAATTCTAGTGATAGCAGGTAATCTCATTATATATGTTGTACATGTCTTGGAATTCCATCAGTAACCCAATGTAAAGTTTCAGCATTTTCAGATAATTCTAAATTTTCAGCCTTCCCCAGCCAGGTGCCCTCCAACTACGCTGGGGCCTCAGCTCTCACAATCCCAACATATTTGGACAAACCTTGCTGGAGAAGGATCCTCTAAGGTATTTAATCAGCAGTGACACAGTGGCCAGGCCTAGCCCCTTCCTTTTATATTTTAGTATGAACTGATGCGAACTTTGGTAGTGATTTTTTATATACATATATAAATATATATATATACACACACACACAAACACACACACACGTGTGTATATATATATAGATATATATATACACGTGTATCTATATATATCAAGCATCTTTCAGGTCTCTGTGTATGGCTTTCTGAAGCCCTGTTGTAAAAATACTACATGGATGGGGGTCTCTCACATCACAGATGTGGAAAGTATAATTTTATATTTGTATTTTCAAATAAATAAGTTTGTGAAAGGTTTCCATCCTCTACTGTGGTCCAGAAAATCAATGTGTTTGTCTCAGAAAAAAAAATAATAAAAAAAACCTGTTTTGAACTTCGGTGTGTTTGTATCATTTGCATCTATCATTTGACAACTATTTCTGTTCCCTTTGCCTGCATTGATTTCAGAAATTGTCCATATTTTCCAGGTAGATGTCATCATCATTTCTTAATTACCTTGTTGCAGAAGAAAGGATATTTTAGGAAGCATCATTTTAATCTTGAAAAAAAAAGATTTCTAGAGCTCGCTATGATATGAATTTTTGTTCCCTAAAATGATAGATTTTTTTTTTATCAGCAGGTGGCAGAGAAGGCTATTGGAAAATCTTCCACTGATCATCAATCTCTCCTGGCGCTAGAATCATATTTAGTCATTCTGGTTTTAACTAAGGATGATTAATATTCTGACAATGGCCCATCTCTTTATTTATTTTATTTTTTTATTTATTTTATTATATTTCTATACTGCCCTTCTCCTGCGGGACTCAGGGCGGTGTACAGCCAGGATAAAACATAGCATATAAAATTTAAAAACATTTTAAAAAACAATTAAATAATTTTGGCCCGAATTTAAAACAACCCAATTAAAACCAAAATTCGATTAAAAACTAAGAGGGTGGGATCTCTGGTAGATGAAACACTTCAGACCCCTTGTAAAATACAGAATATTTAAAGTACAAGATTACTGGCTGCAGTTTCAAAACCAAGGAGAATTGAAAGGAAAACCACTTGATAGGAGACCTTTCTGACACCGTGACACTAAATAAAGCCTTTTCTGCCTCCATCACATTAAAACGGCATATCTGTGGGCCCAATTTCTAGAAAGTCCCCCTGAACTCAAAATTATGGACTTGGAAGGAACCATCTGAGCCATTGACTCTAACTCCCTCTTCTGGAGTCCATTTTAAAGCATCTCTGGTAGATGGCCATCAATCATCTGGCTGAACATATCCTGGGAAGGGGAGGCCACCATCATTCTCTTCTGCTATTGAATTTCTCTTCCTGTTAGGAACTTTTTCTTAATGTTCAACTGGAATCTGCTTTCCAGGAATTTCATTCTTCTGTGCCCTGAACAGTGGAATGAGAGACAATAGGGCATGTCCTCCTACCACAGGGTTGTTAAATGAATCTGGCTTCCCCATTAACTTTGCTTGTCAGAAGGTCACAAAAGGTGATCACATGACCCCAGGACATTACAATCATCATAAATATGAACCAGTTGCCAAACGACCATAGGGATGCTGGTATTTATTCCGGCACTTGAAAAATATTGCCATCCCCGTCAATTATCTTTTCCTCAAGACTAGTCCAGCTCAGTAGGAATTACTTTTGCACCAGTATGGAGTACTCAGAAAATAAAGTGGGTCTGTTGGGTCATGGTAGCTATCTCTAATCAGATAAAACAAGCCAGAATTCTAAAAACTATTTATTTAGAGGCACCAGACAGGCTGAGATTTCTCAGGCACATTCAATATCAAAATACTTAATGCTCGTTCTTCCGAGCCCGGTTAAATCTTCAGAAATACTACTATACAAATTGAATTATTGGAAAAGTTCAATAGAACATTTCAATCAATCAAAATAGAGCAGGAAGGGACCTTGGAAGTCTTCTAGTCCAACCCCGTGCTCAAACAGGAGACCCTATCCAGTCTCTTCTTGAAAGCTTCCAGTGTTGGAGCATTCACAACTTCTGGAGGCAAGTTATTCTGCTGATTAATTGTCCTCACTGTCAGGAAATCCAGGTTGCTTCTCTCCTTAATTAGTTCCCATCTGTTGCTTCTTGTCCTGCCTTCAGGTGCTTTGTGAAATAGGTTGACCCCCCTCTTCTTTGTGGAAGCCTCTGAGATATTGGAAGACTGCTATCATGTCTCCCCTAGTCCTTCTTTTCATTAAACTAGACCTATCCAGTTCCTGCAACCATTCTTCATATCTTAATCTCCTCTTAAAGACTTCCAGTGATGAAGACCCACAACTTCTGAAGGCAAGCCATTCCACTCGTTGATTGTTCTCACTGTTAGGAAGTTTCTCCTTAATTTTAAATTCTCCTGATTCTCCTAAATTCTCCTTAATTTACTTCATTTGTAGAGCCTCAAGTTCCCCACATTTGGAGCTAGGTGCCAATAAATAAATTTTATTTATTTAATAAATAATTAAATTTAAATAATTTAAATTTAAACCAATAAATTGGTTGAAATGGTAGTCTGGAAGAGACCTCAATGAAATCGTTTCATCTCAAGTTTATCCCAGTGGCTTAAAAAGAAGATGAGGAGGAGGAGAGGAGGGCTTCGGACTGCTTCATAAAAGGAAGTGGACTCCCAAGCATTTATGGATGAAGGTCAGCACCCTGCTGGATGTAGGATCACTTGTCTCTGGAAAGCAGTCACCCCATCAAAATCTTAATGGGCCTGGTGATTAGTGAAAGGCCAAGGGAAAAATTAGAGAAACAAATGAAGATCGTTTTACAAAGCTGGGCTTTTCTGTGGTGGAAAACTGCCACTAGATCTAGGCAGCCCGGCAACAGTTTGACATTCATCCAGCAGGAGGAAGAGAGCAGATCTGGAATATATTAGTGCAGTGGGAGAGGGAATAGCAGCCACTTAACCCTGTCATTCAGCAAACATTAGTGAATTATGAGTTGTGTTGCATGTGGGGTTATACATTTACAAAACGCCCAATCGCCGCCTATAGCTCTGCTAAAAATATGCTTATGAGCCTGCGGTGTCAACAGATTTTTTTTTTCTTTTTAAATCAGACTTTAAGGAATTCCATCATGATCAAGTCAAGGTCTCTGCTAACCTTTTAGCTTCTGGGTTCTAGGGGGATAAAAAAAGAACCAGAATTGCTTTTCCCTGTCTGAGGAAAATGGGTCATACCACTTAACCGTCTTTTCCTGAAATCATTTACTTTTAGAGCAAATGTCGATAGGAAATGTGAGGCAGAATGGAGAGGGAGATTTAGTTAAAAGATTGGGTGGGGGGGAGGAAAGTAAAGCTGTTTTTAGCTAAGCCGGTGTGGACTGGACTTTATTACACTAATAAAAAGAGTGAGTCAAAGGATGTGTTTAATTGGACCAACAGTGACAAGAGATCAAGCATTCAGGCTGCATCATTCTTATTCACGCAGTACAAACTTTGGGTACCAAATCCATCTTCTGTTTTTGCACAATGCACTGGACCTGAAACTAACTCACATGATGATGCTAAGCCGTCAATAACCACCCGTCATTATTAAATTTAGCCACATTTAGGATGATGACCAGATGATTTTAGTTTTTATTATATTTGTATACCGCCCTTCTCCCGAAGGACTCAGGGCGGTGAACAGCCATGATAAAACAACATACAAGACAAAATTTAAAAAACGTATTAAAACAATTCAATCCTTGGCCAAATTTAAAACATCCAACTAAAATCATTTTAAAACCTCTATCAAAACCCAATTAAAAAAACCTTTATCCTGTCAGACCAGCTTGCTGGAATAATAGGGTCTTCAGAGCGCGATGGAAGGCACGGAGGTCAGGGATCCTTCATATGTCCGGGGGCAATTCATTCCATAGGGCAGGGGCCCCCATAGAGAAGGCTCTCCCCCTGGAGGTCACCAGTCAACATTATTTGGCCGACGGCACCCTGAGGAGGCCCTCTCTGTGGGAGCGTGTCGGTCGGTGGGAGGAAAACGGTGGCAGAATGCGGTCCTGTAAGTAACCAGGCCCTAAGCCATTTGTCTAGATTTGTCTAGAGAGGCAAGTCCTCGACTTAGAACCATTCATTTAGTAAGCACAGTTACGACGACACTGAAAAAAAGGGATTTATGACCAGTTCTTGCATGTATGATTGTTGCAGCATCACTCATAGTCACATGATCACTTGGCAACTAGCATGAATTTACAACAGTTGCAGCCTCCCAAGCTCAAGTCGATCTTCAAGTGCCTTCTGACAAAGGCAATGGGAGAAGCTTAACAACCTTGTGATTCACTTAATAACTGCAGTGATACCCTTAACACCCGTGGCAAAAAAAGGTAAAATTGGGCACAAATTACTTAACAACTGCCTTAATTAGCAGCAGAAATTCTAGTCCCAATTAGGGTCGTAAGTCAAGGATTACCTCCTCCTGCCTCACTAAGTTCACCTGTTCAATGTCAGTCTGTCGAGATTCTCAGTCATCCAGGTCATGGTTGTCCCAAAGGTACTTTTTCAGGAGACAACAGGACAAGAAAGTCCAGTTGCCTCCTGAAAAAAAGCACCTTTGGGACAACCATGACCTGGATGACTGAGAATCTCAACAGAATTTGAGATGAACACCCTTTGAATGGTATGGGAGTAGGAATGGATTTCCAGAGAAAAAAATTGCAGATTACAGGAACCAGGAGCATCACTCAGGTGACCCTGAAGACACAGATAAACCTCCAGGTGGCCTCAAGGACTCTCTAAAAAGAATGCAAACGATCAGCTATCTGCAAGGCAGGGGTGAAATCCAGCAGGTTCTGACAGGTTCTGGCGAACTGGTAGCGGAAATTTTGAGTAGTTCGGAGAACCAGCAAATACCACCTCTGGCTGGCCCCAGAGTGGGGAGGGAATGGGGATTTTGCAATATCTTTCCCCTGCCACGGCCACCAAGCCACACCATGCCCACAAGCCATGCCCACAGCACCGGTAGTAAAAAAAATTTGGATTTCACCATTGCTGAAAGGCATATAAATCCTTCCATTCCTCCACCATCCAGTCAGAGCTGAAGAAGCTTCTTGAATGAGAAGTGAAACATCTTCAAAGAAAAAATAAGAATGTCCAGTTGCCTCCTGAAAAAGCACCTTTGGAACAGCTCATTCAATGTCAGTTTCTTTCTGAAGAAGAGTTCTGTAGTTCCCTGTTCCTTTTTGTTCAATAATGCGCCGTCTATCTTGCTTATTCTTTTGCATATAGCAGTGATCCCCAACCTTTACGGCTTGGCGGCCTGGCATGGGGGAAAGGGGAATCAGCCCACATGGCATGTGCGCAGCAGCCTGCCACTCGCACAAGTTGAGCTGGGCACGTGTGTGCATCAGCCAGCCACTCATGCGGCCCAGTTCCAAACAGGCCACAGCCAATAGAGGACTGAAGCCCAGGGGTTGGGAACGTTTGGCATACAGGACCAGGGGTGAAATGCTCCCGGTTCAGACCGGATCACCCGATCCGGTAACTATGGCGGTGAGTGGTTCAGAGAACCGGTAGCAAAAATCCTTTCCCCCCCACCCATGCCCAGCTGAGCCGTGCGATCATCAGAGGCTTTTTTTTTTAACTTTTAAAAGCATTTTCTCTTCAGCTGAAAAAATGCTTTTAAAAGTAAAAAAAAAAAAAAGCTTCTGAATATCGCGCGGCTCAGCTGGGATCGTCAGAGCCTTTTAAAAGCATTTTTTTTACCTCTTCGGCCAAAGAAATTGTGGAAAAAAATGCTTTTAAAAGTTAAAAAAAAAGTTGGCCACTCCCACCCAGTCACATTAACCACCCCCCCAACCAAGCCACACCCATAGAACCAGTAGTAACAAATTTTACATCTCACCACTGTACAGGACTCCCATGCAATTATCTATGTACATACGCTTTCAATCCCGTTTGAAGTGTATCTTTCTTAAGAAAGACCTTCAATTAGTCATTGGACATGTTTGGAAACTCAGATTTTATTTCAAAATAAGATCCTCATCCTCCTCTCACAAAATAATAGGCTCATTTAATTAAAAAAAAAAGCATGGATGAGTGGGAATAATCTGTGGAACCATTTCCAGAAGATTAGGCATGTTGCAGCAAAAACAGGACAATTGTAGATAAACAATGTCCTCGTAATCGGCCCACTGGGAAGTCCGTGTCTTTTCCATCTGATCTTCGTTGGCAAATCTTGGACAAGAGTAATAAGAGGAAGAACAGCAAATCAAGAGAGCCTGCTAGCTTGGAGGGGATAATATATAGGTAGTCCTCCACATTTAATGACCGAAGTTACAATGGCACTGAAAAAGGAATTTATGACCATTTTTCACACTTTTTTTTTTTGATTTGATTTATATGCTGCCCTTCTCTGGAGACTCAGGGTGGCTTACAATGTGTTAAGCAATAATTGTAAACTTATAACCATTGCAGTAGCCCTATGGTCACTTGGCAACTGGTTCATATTTATGACGGTGGCCGTGTCCCTGGGGTCATGTGATCACCTTTTGTGACCTTCTGACAAGCAAAGTCAACGGGGAAGTCAGATTCACTTAACAAGAGAATTCCTGGAAGCCTGACACTTAGACAAATTGGCCATCAACAGGCACATAGAAATAAACAACATCTACATCTCAATTCAAAAGAGCCAATCAAAAAGCTAAAAGATCAAAACACTTCCTCTCCAGCAATCAACACCCAGATGAGCAGAGATTAGCACCCAGATTAACACTAGATCAACAATCAAGAAGTAAACAAAATCCCAATCAAGGAACTACCAATTCAAACAAACAGTGAACGATCAAAGAACCATCAAGGAGAAAACCACATTCCCATTCACACTGGACGGGCAAGTCACAGTAAATACACAAGGCAAACCCCACTTCTTTCTTGCACTGATGATGTTACCTTGTTGGGCAATGAAATGTCTGCAAGAAAGCAACCAAGCTGAGAGCACCAAGCATCCCACAGTTTAAACCCTGAACTACAAAATATTCTCTTCTATAAGAAATTATCCCCAACTGTACTAAGCATATTGAACATTATTTCCTGCACTAACCAATCAGCCACTCACACACCTTCACACTCCCATGTGTCGGGTGTCTGCCGCGCATGCGTGGGGGGTGGGGCACATACGGGAGGGCCACTCGTGCATACACAGGGGATGGGACGCGTGCTGGGGGCCATGCACGCATGCATGGGGGCGGGGCACATGCAGGGGGCGTGCACACGTGTGAGGGGCACCGTTTGGACATGCGCGCTTTGGCCACTGCTCTACACATTCCATTCTATTCTCTGAACGATTAGAAAGAGCAATAAAATGGATTGAACATAAATCTATATACTATTCATTCATTCATTCTAGAAAATTTATTTGGACGTCCAAATCACTCTCAGTGACCCCAGGCAGCTTAAGAAAGATAAAAACCCAATATAAAAATAATTCTTAAAAAAACCAATAACCTTTCCGTTTCTCTGTTAACGTCATTCAAATGAGCCACTTGATGGGCTCCATCACAGGCTGCGATCCCCAGGCTCATTGGTAAAACCAGTTCTTCAGGGCCTTGCAAAAGAGTGTCGAAGTGGGGACCAATCTCTGCAGAGATGATGTTCCAAAGGAAGGGTTCCACCTGTCAGGTTTCGAGGTCATCTCAAATAAATTGCGTTTCAAACAAAGTCTTTGAAGAAAAACTCCTATTTATTAAGCACGATATTCTACATATGATTCTATCGAAGCCAACACTGACTTCCAGACCACAAACCCTCCCTTTCCGTGCCCCACTCCCCTGCACTCATTGGCCATCTTCCAAGTCATTCTACCCCTTATCTACTGCTCCAGCTCAAAGAATTTCCCCCCTCCCATCCCATCTCCTAGGGGATATTACCTCCAGGGAAAATAAGTAGGTGAAAAGTCAAACGTCCCTTTCCAGACGCCTCCGCTTCTCCTTCTTATGTCAGCACTAGAGTAAATGCAGCTTGAAGTGCTGACAGTTAGCTTTCATGCCTAAAGCAGAACTTTCTAACCTGGTGCCTTAATCACTTAACCAAACTGTCTCCAGGGCCATATACAGGTATTCCTCGACTTATGACCACAATTGAGCCCAAAATTTATGTTGTTAAGTGAGACATTTGTTAAGTGAGTTGTGCCTCATTTTGCAACCTTTTTTGCCACAATTGTTAAGTGAATCACTGCAGTTGATAAGTTTGTAACCTGGTTGTTAAGCGGATCTGGCTTCCCCATTGACTTTGCTTATGAAAAGATTGCAAAAGGGGATCACATGACCCCGGTCATAAGTTTGAACCAGTTGCCAAACATCTGAATTTTGATCACATGATCATGAGGATGCTGTAAAGGTCATCAACCATGGTATCCTACTGCGACGGCTCCAGGGATGGGGGGGACACCTCCACAGAGAGGGCCTTTCTTCTGGGTCCCACCAGATGGACCTCCTTATGAGAGGAGAGCCTCCCAAACCCTCTGTTTTTGGCAAAAACAGGATGCACAGGCCGGGGTTTTGGGAGGCCCAAAATGGCTGTATTCCATGTATAAGATGCACCAACATTTCCACCCTCTTTTAGGGGGCGGGAAGTGTGTCTTATACTCCGAAAAGTACAGGTATGCCACAAAAATACTGCCCCGTGTTCTTGGGGTGGGTGGGGAGGATGGGCTTGAGAAAAAAAAAAGCCATGTCTTTGTTTATTAAAATTAGAGGAGAATCGCTTGCATTAAAAGAAGAAGAAGAAAAAAAACCTACATCAGAGAGATTTTTATACAGTTTACCTCCAGCAAAGTGGGCTTTGAACAAAGACACCCTGCTGGAAGACAAATTTTGATCCCAGAACCTTTTTTCCCCCCATGATCTTATTCTTTTGCTTTGAAAGAAATCAACTCTTCTGTGCTCTGTGGGAAAAATGTGAACCCTCAGAGGCCGTTTCTGGGCCAGGCCCTTCAAAGGAGAGCAAGGAAACAAGCATTGTATGGAAGGAGGGGAGAACGCTGGTTTCAAAAGGTTCCTTTTGCTTCCTTTTTTTCCAGCAACAGCTGTTGGGTCACGGAGGCCTCCTTAGATATTAGGCCATGAATCCACTTAACGGTTGCTTTGATTTGCGGCCGTCTGCAATGGCGAGAGAGATAGGTGCCCCCTTTTGATGACGAGAAGGTATTGTTTTATTGATGAACTCTATATCTGAATTATAATTAAAAAGCATCACAAGGGGGGATGGATTTTAACAAGTGCAATTAGACTCCGGAGATGAAGGTTGCAACAGCCCTGACTCATTAGCTGACCTGCCTCTAATGGAAAACACATAGATGTTTCAATCAGGGGTGGGCTTCAAAAATTTTAGCAAGGGGTTCTCTGCCTGGTTGCTGGGTGGGCGTGGCCATGGTGGGCGTGGCCTAGTCAGCCTCCTATATCACAGCGGGGTGGGAGGGGGGCTTTTTGCCCTCCCCAGGCTCCAGAGGCTTTCCTTGAGCCTCCGGAGGGCGAAAACGGCCTCCCCAGACTCTGGAGGCCCTCTGGAGGCCAGAAATGGGCCCGCTTTTCATATTCCCCGAGCCTCCATGCACGCCCTGCACTTATCTGCATCCAAAACAGGCTGGGTGGGGACTCCATGGAGGGGCGGGATGGGGTGGGAGGGGCCAGCCAGAAGTGGGATTTGGGGGTTCTCCAAACTGCACAGTATCTTAGCTAGAGGTTCTCCCGAACCCCTGCAAACCCCCAGCAGCCCCACCCCTGGTTTCAATCCATCTTGGGCATACATAAGATTCTTCTTGCAGCTTTTAACACCTGGATAGTCCTCAATTTGCAACAATTTATTTAGTGACAGTTTGAATTTACAACAGCATTGAAAAAAAAGTGACTTTATGAAAGCCACTTTTATCAAAGCGAGAACCAGAGCCCAAAATGTTCAGTTGCTGAGCCGGACAGCCGTTAAGTGAGTTGTGCTCCATTTTACAACTTTTGCCATAATGGTTAAGCAAATCGCTTTCGTCATTAAGTGAATCTGGCTTCCCCCATTGACTTTGTTTGTCAGAAGCTGGCTGGAAAGGTCGCAAATGGTGATCATGTGATCCCGGGATGCTGCTATCATCATAAATACATGCCAGTTTGTCAAGCACCCAAATTTTGATGGCATGACCATGGGGAAGCTGCAATGGATATAAGCGTGAGAACAGGTCGTAAGTTATTTTTTCCAGTGTCATTGTAGCAATAGCAACAGCACTTAGACTTATATACCACTTTAGAGTGCTTTTACAGCCCTCTCTAAGAAGTTTACAGAGTCAGCCTATTGCCCCCCCGCCCAACAATCTGAGTCCTCATTTTACCGACCTCGGAAAGATAGAAGGCTGAGTCAACCTTGACTGGTGAGATTTGAACTGCCAAATTGCAGGCAGCCGGCAGGTAGCAGAAGTAGCCTGCAGTACTGCACTCTACCCACTGCGCCACCGTGGCTCATTTATTATTTATTTATTTATTTATTTAATTTCTATACCGCCCTTCTCCCAAAGGACTCAGGGCGGTGTACAGCCTGATTAAAAGCACAGAGACAGACAAAATTTAAAAATAATTAAAATCATTAAATAATTGGCTCAATTATAAAACCCCAAATTTAAAATCCCATATTTAAAACCAATTAAAATCTTTACATTGCTAGCCCGGCCTGGTGGAACAACAAAGTTTTGAGGGCACAGCGAAATACACGGAGATCGGAGATTTTACAAATTTCTGGAGGCAGTTCATTCCAAAGGGCAGGGGCTCCCACAGAGAAGGCCCTCCCCTTGGGTGTTGCCAGCCAACATAATTTGGCCGATGGCACCCTGAGGAGACCCTCTCTGTGGGAGCAGACTGGCCAGTGGAAGGCTACTGGTGGCAGAAGATGGCCTTGAAGGTACCCAGGTCCAATGCCATGGAGCGCTTTAAAGGTGGTAACCAACACCTTGAATCGCACCCGGAAGACCACTGGGAGCCAGTGCAGCTTGCGCAGGAGGGTTGTCACGTGGACACAATGAGTTGCGCCCACAACCACCCGCACGGCCGCATTCTGGACCAGTTGAAGCCTCCGGGTGCTTTTCAAGGGGAGCTCCATGTACAGAGCATTACAGTAGTCCAGTTGGGAGGTGACAAGGGCGTGAGTGACTATGCGGAAGGCATCGCGATCCAGAAAGGGCTGCAACTGGCGAATCAGGCGGACCTGATAAAATGCCCCCCTGGCCACAGCTGTCATATGTTCTTCTAAAGACAGCCGTGCGTCCAGGAGGACGCCCAGATTGCGAGCCCTCTCTGTGGGGGGCAAGGATTCACTCCCAATAGTCAGCGATGGCACCTGCTGACTATATCGGGACGCCGGGAGCCACAGCCACTCGGTCTTGGAAGAGTTGAGTCTGAGCCTGTTCCTCCCCATCCAGACCTGCATGGCCTCCAGGCAGCAAGACATCACATCAAGGGCATCGTTGGGGTGGTCTGGGGTGGAGATGTACAGCTGAGTATCATCAGCATTTGTAACTTCAAATGATCTGTAAGTGGAGGACTACCTGGAATTAGTAGAATCAAGATGGCTGTGAACGCTGTTTTTTCCCTGCTTCGTAGCCACTATTTGATGGTTTTGACCCGATCCTATAGACACACACACACACACACACACACACACACACACACACACACAGAGTCCCCGTCCTCTGGCCATGCAACATCAAAGTAGAGGTCTGATCTGGAAAACCCCGTAGCCTCCCCTGCCACGGAGCCGCCTCTGTTTGCCAACTTGAATCACTGCGACTTCTGTTAATTTACCTTTTAAAGCAGTGTTTTCCCAAAGCATCGTGTACGTTTGAAAAGAAAGCCATCTGCAGGAGGGGACCTTGCTCTTGTGTTGATAGACACAGCACTGTAAACAGATCCCTTTTTATGTAGCAAAGCTGTTCCCGACAGAATCTCGCAGACTTTGTTGCCAGTTAATTGTGCAATCACACCATAAGGACAGGCTCAAACTCAAGGGTTCTCCGGGGAAGCCAAAAATAAAACGATGCAAGAGAAAAGCATCTCTGAAGCTCCATTCGCACAATTAAAGGCTGAACCACAAACTACCTCGCTGTCTAAATAGCCTGGCAGGCTGCGGGAAACCATCCTAATAGCAGCATAACAAATCATTGCTATGCTTGGAGACAATCGGTGCTCTGGAGAAACCTTGCCCCTTTTTCTCCCATCAACTCTGGGCTGTCGTGATGCATAACTCAAATTTGATACAACATCTGCTTTTCAGTAATGAGCTATCGCTCTTATCCTTCAACAATTATGCCCATTAATACCTTTCAGCTATGTAGCCATAGGAAGAAAACTCGGGATTTAGTTGCAAGCATAAGTATTCTAATTGAGGATGTCTCATCGAGTCATTGTTGTTGACGCTTAGCGACCACATGGATAGATGGTCTCCACCGTGGGTCCCTAACTGGTCTTTCAGGACGTCTAATGGTGCATCCACTGACACTCTAACGGAGTCCGCCTACCTTGCTGCTGGTCCTCCTTTTCTTCTCCTTCGTTCCACCTTTCCAAGGTTTATTGGAGATCTCAGTCATCCAGGTCATGGTTGTCTTATTTTTCAAAATGGCACCTGGGCTTTGTTTTTCCTTGAAGATGTTTCACTTCTCAACCAAGAAGCTTCTTCAGTTCTGACTGAACAGTGGAGGATGTAAGGATTCATATTCTTTGAAAGCATCTAGTCCAGAGGTGGGATTCACTTACCTTCCCTAATGGTTCACAAATGTGAGCGCACATGTGCTAGCTTAGCTCGCACCTGCCACCTTCTCTGCTTGCTGTTTGCTCGTGCGCGCATCTTCCATGCATGTGCATGGCCTCAAAAACATGGCTAAACAGAATGTCATTATGTCCAGGTGGGTGAACAGTGCTGCTACCGGTTCGCCCAAACCGTACAGAACCGGCTGAATCCCACCACTGATCTGGTCGTTGGGACTCTTTCTGAAGGTTAGTCAGTTTATCTGTGCCTTCAAGGTCACCTGAACAGTGCAAATGGGCGTGGAACCTTCTCGGAACCACTGAAAGGACTGTGTTGTAGACAGGAGAGAGATGGTGTACCCCTCCGTCTCTGTTAAGAGAGGGCTATTCAGTCTTAATGTAGATGGCCTCTTTGACCCTTCTTTCAAATCAGTGGTCCTCTCTATCCAGAAAATGGACTTTGCTGTCTTCAAAAGAGTGGCCTTTGTCTTTCAGATGCAGATGGACTGCTGAATCTTATCCTGATGAATTTGTTCTTCTATGTTGTGCCACGTATTTGTGAAGCGGTTGTTTTGTTTCTCCAATGTACAGATCTGTATGTGTCTCACTGCATTGTACTGCATATATCCCATTGCTCAGCATCAGTCTGGGTGTTTTATCCTTGCAGTGGGCAAGCTTCTGCCTTTTTGGATTTAAAGCGTGTAGGTATACTTTGTTAGTTGAAAATCCTCCTGAGCTTTTCAGATATTCCTGAAATGTATGGAATAATAACAAATGACAACAACAAACAAAGCAATCTTGTCACCAGGAGGTTTTACAAAAGCAAGTCAGGGATCTCCTAGCTTCAGAGTCTGCACAAGAGAGGTAGGTCTTCATATAACTCATCTCAAGTAGGACATTTTAAGGACAAATAAAAAGGAGGTCATTTGTACCTTGAGTGAAACTCTGGTTTGGTGTGCACAGTGTTCTATTGGTTCGATTTCTTGGCTGCTCACTGTATTCAAAACAGCAGGCCATCCACTAAATCTCCTTGGTTATCTACTCAGCAGGAGAATCTTACTTGTGAGGAGTCCTTTCTTCACAAGCAGGTTTATTTTAAAGAGGGACAATGTTGTCTTTCCTACAGGGGTGAAATGCTACCGGTTCACTCCGGTTTGGGCGAATCGGTAGTGATAAAAACTACCAGTTCGAGCGAACCGGTAGCAAACAAAAACCTACCAGTTCGATAGAACTGGTAGTTAAAAAAAGCTACCTGTTCCTCTGAACCAGTATTTCTGACGATCAGCTGTGCCGCACGGTTTAACTTTGCTAGAAAGTAATCCTGCTTTCTAGCAAAGTTAAATCGTGCGGCACAGCTGATCCCCCCCTCACTTTTCTACTTATCTTCCCAAGCCTCCCTTTGGTGTGTACTGCGCATGTGCGTGCAGCGTGAACCTGGCACGCGGTGCACATATGTGGCCAGCGAACTGGTAGCGAACCGGTTCAGATTTCATCACTGCTTTCCTACCATTAAAGATTTCTCTAGAGCAGAGTTCCCTAAACTTTCTGGCTATGTAGACCGGTCGGGGGGGGGGAGGAGGGGATGATTCCACCGGAGTGCTTGGCAAGAGTGTGCAGCCCCATTTGTGCAAGTTGCAGGCACACACACAAAACTGTCCCCTCCCCCTTGCCACCACCACTGTTGCCGATCCGCAGAGCAGAAAGATTGGATGGGGAAACACTATCCGAAGATACAACAGAAAATAAAAGTGTTTTCACACACTTTTAAAATTTCATAAGGAGGAAATATTTCATTTATTATGACACCTATGACACTTCACTCTAGCTGACTACAGGTAGTCCTCAACCTACAACAGCTCATTTAGTAACCGTTCAAATTTACAATAGCCGCTGGAAAAACTTATGACTTATGACCATTTTTCACACTTATGACCATTACAGAATCCCCATGTGATCAAACACATGGTGATCAAAATTCGGATGCGTGGCAACTGACTTGTATTTATGATGGCTGCAGTGTCCCAAGGTTATGTGATCTCCTCTTGTGACCTTTTGACAAGCAAAGTCAATGAGGAAGCCAGATTCATTGAACAATAGTCTCACTAACTTATCAACTGCAGTGATTCACTTAGCAACCGTGGCAAGAAAAGCAGTAAACTGGGACAAAACTCACTTATCAAATGTCTCACTTAGCCACCAAAATTTTGGGCTCAATTGTGGTCGTAAGTCGAGGACAACCTAGTTCATGCTTGATCAAGGCCAAACCCAAGCAAGCCTAGCCTTGTGTCATGTAAGGAAAACCTCAAAGACCGGGAAGAAAGCAGTGAAACAGTTGTTGTGAGAACTAATCCCAAGCATAATAAGAAAGATCCCAAAGCCATGTTGAAGTTTCCACCGTAAGAAGGAGAGGAAAAATATTTACTCCTACAACTCTGTCAGAGTTACATGGGAAACATCCAAAAGGTAATGTTGACAATAGTCCAAATTATTCCCATAACCCAGGGGTGGGTTCTAAATTTTTTTTACTACCGGTTCTGTGGGCGTGGCTTATTTTGTGGGTGTGGCTTGGAGGTCATGTGACTAGATGGGCGTGACTAGCTGGTCAGAGTCATTTCTGGAAGGTCCTGGCACTTACGACCCGACTCATTTGTTGGCTTTTAACACTGATCAGCTGTAGGGCGGCCCTTTGAAGCCCCGCGGCAAGAGTTTAAACAGTTTTTTTCCCTCTAGTCATCAGCTGGGACTCAGGAGGCAGCAATAGATTGGGGGTGGGACCAAATAAAAGGTAAGAATAACGTGGGGGGGTGGGGGGCGGGGGGGGGGCGGGGGGGGAGAACCGGTTCGGTGATGTCATATCGTCACTGCTACCGGCTCGGCCGAACCGGACCGAACCAGGAGGAACCCACCACTGCCATAACCGCGTAGTCTATCTTGGGTTGACTTCCTAATCTGCGTTGGAAACCCAAATAGAATAGTATTGCTCTCATTTTTCAAATTAGCAAAGCTGATCCTTTTTGGCCCTGAAATGCCTGAGGGAAACGAGAGACATTCGCAGAGGAAAAGGGGAAAAATTTCCCCACCCGGCTCCTAAGATTGATCAGACAGACAGAAGATGCTTATCTGACTGCCCTTCGCGAGAAAGCCGGGACTTTCTGCTAACCCAGGCACTGCAGGCTAATTGACATGACATATTGGCTGGCACTCTTCCGGGGAGAGGCACGAAAGACGAGGCGCGCCATTCCAACTCCGCCATAATTACTGATTAAAAACTAGTTAAAAGGCAATGAAGACTGAAACATACATTAAACCAAATGACCCTCCTTTATAGCAAAGCCGCAGATAGATTGGCGCGATCAGGAAATCGTCGCTTAAAATGTCCACAAACATTAATAGCTGTTTGAATGTCCCCGAGATTTATGAGAAGGGCTGCTCGTTTCACCTGGCTCTTGTTTCCTCCTCCGGGCCAAACCCTTCCATGGGCGAAAGCCTTTGTCTTGGGGAGTGGGGTGCAGTGGTGGGTTCCTACCAGTTCAGGCGAACCTGTAGTGGCAGTGGCGGGAGGCTCCACCCACCCGTCCAGACGCTTCTGCGCACAAGCACACCCGCACCTATGAGCAAACCAGTAGTGACGGGTTTTGAAACCCACTACTGGGGGAGGTGTCTTGAACCCCTCGGACTTGCAAAACTTGCAAAATATTTATTTCTAAGCCTCTATACTAGGGGGTATCAAACTCAAGGCCCACGGGCTGGATCTGGCCCACGGGGTGCTTAGATCTGGCCTGTGGGGCCACCCTGGAAACAGCAAAGGACTGGCTGAAGAAAAAGCACCTTTTGGACAACCATGAGCTGGATGACTGAGAATCTCCACAGCAGTGGTGGGTTGCTCCCGTTTGGAACCGGTTCGCAAGAACCAGTAGTAAAAATTTCTAGTAGTTCGGAGAACTGGTAATAACATTGGCTGGCCATGTCCCCGAACTGGTCCCCGGCCCGGTCGCCGCTCGCTTACCCCGCCCACCTCATCAGAGGCTTTTTTTTTTTTTTTACTTTTAAAACCACTTTTTTCTACAACCTCTTCAGCTGAAAAAATGCTTTTAAAAGTTAAAAAAAAAAAAAGCTGGGATCGTCAGAGGCTTTTAAAAGCATTTTTTTCTACAACCTCTTAAGGTCTCCACAGACATTAATTTAGTGACTGAAAAAAGTGATTCGTGTCTGTTTTTCACACTTATAACTGTTGCAACATTCTACAGTTTCCGAGTTCAACCAGCATGTATCCGTTCATGTGATCAGCTTTTGCGACTTTCTGACAAAAAAAACAGGGAACGGGGAAGCCAGATTCACTTAACAATCATGTTACTAACTTAACGACTGCAAGGTCAATGGGGAGCTACAACTGCGGCAATTCTCTTAACAACTGTGGCAAGAAAGGTCATAAAATGAGGCAAAACTCACTTAACAGCCAGGTCACGATAAGTTCCAACAGAAATTTTTGGGCTCTATTGTGGTCGTAAATCAAGAACCATATCTATGTAATAAACTTTAAATCTGATCTGGCAGTCAAATCAAAACACATTAATTGAGATTATAACAGAGGTGGTATTCAGTCAGTTCGCACTGGTTTGCGCAGACCGTTGGCGGAAATTTGGCCAAGGTCACCAAACTGGTAGCTATGGCCGGCTGGCCATGCCCCCGAACCGGTCCCCCAGTTGCTGCTCGCTCGCCCCACCCGCCATGTTCATCGCCGCCGTGTTCTTTGCGCACACGCATTCCATTACCTTGCAAGTCCAATGGGATGCGCATGTGCAAAGAACATGGAAGCAACAGTAGCAGCTTTTTCCGCAATCTCTGGTACTTTTCGGCAGCCTGCAGCCAGTGGCTGATTGGGGGCCACAGAAAACTCCAGTCAGCTTGCCTTCCGGACTCTGGACCAGCCACCACGGAAGGTAAGCAGCCCAAACAAATAGGCGGTGGTGGGGGAGGAAATGGGGCTAGGCCGAGAGCCACTAAAGGAGGGGAAATAGGGGCGACTGGCAAAGGGAGGGCGGGGGTAGATAGGTGGAAATTCCAAAAAATTTCCTACCTTTTCTTGTGGGCGTGGCTAGGTGGGGGGGTCATGTGACTGGGTGGGTGTGGGCATGAGTGACATCAAGGTAGCCATGCCCACTCAGTCACATGCCCCCCACCTAGCTACCCACCGAACAAGTAGCGAAATTTTTTGAAACACACCACTGGATTAGAAACACCATTATTGGAGTCCAGGAAAACCAACTTCTGAAAAGCTAGCCAGGAACAGAAAAAAAGGTGGGCTTTGAGGAAAAAACAATTCCATTTTGACTTTAATCCATGCTTTTTCTTCCCATGGGAGAACCTGTGGCACAAAGCCAGTTAGGGACGGCACAGTTTCTAGATCCGTGAGACATATAACAGTCTAGGAATTGCTAAATTAAGATAGAGTCCAATTTATATTTTATGGGAAATGATCTGAGTTGAAGTAGCTTTAATTATCTTTACATTACTATCCTGGGTCCTATTTCCTGCTATCTCATTCTGTGGACTGTACTGCATTCTTCTTCCCCATTTTGCTCATCTGTTACTTTGCTCCTCATGAGTAAACCAGTGCAAATTCCTCTGAAATTAAATATCAGTGCACACTGTCTTTGTGTGTGACTCCATGCAATAAGGCAATTATTATGGCAGTATGGAGAATCCCTCCTGTAGAAGCCAGTCTCAGCCAGTTTGGTGTAGTGGTTATCGTGGTGGCCTAGAAACCAGGAGATGGTGAGTTCTAGTTTAAGGTGACCAGATTTTAACATTGGTAAAGAGGGACATTGTGGGCGTGGCTTATTTTGTGGGCGTGGCTAGCTGGTCATGTGACTGGGTGGGCGTGGCTAGCTGGTCATGTGACCGGGTGGCCATGGCTATGTGTATAGGGTAAGGTGAACAGATTTTAATATTGGTAAGAGGGACACCATTATGGGCGTGGCTTATTGTGTGGGCGTGGCTTGGAGGCCATGTGACTGGGTGGGCGTGGCTAGCTGGTCATGTGACCGGGTGGCCATGGCTATGTGTATAGGGACTACTCAGAGGGCTGAAAAGTCATTTCTGACAGGTCCTCACACTTTTGATTGGTCCTCACACTTATGACCATCCTCACATTTATGCCCGTGCAGCATTCTTAACAACCATGTCACTCATTTCACAACTGCTTCTCTTCACCATGGTGACAAGATAGGGCAAAAACGTAAAATGTGAGGACAGTCGTAAGTTCGAGGACTGGTCAAAAGTGCGAGGACCAGTCAAAAATAACTTTTTCAGCCCTCTGAGTAGTCCATATGCACAAAAGGACTAACCAGAGGGCTGAAAAAAGTCATTTCTGACAGGTCCTCGCACTTTTGACTGGTCCTCACACTTATGACCATCCTCACATTTATGCCCGTGCAGCATTCTTAACAACCATGTCACTCATTTCACAACTGCTTCTCTTCACCATGATGACAAGATAGGGCAAAAATGTAAAATGTGAGGACAGTCGTAAGTTCGAGGACTGGTCAAAAGTGCGAGGACCAGTCAAAAATAACTTTTTCAGCCCTCTGAGTAGTCCATATGCACAAAAGGACTAACCAGAGGGCTGAAAAAAGTCATTTCTGACAGGTCCTCGCACTTTTGACTGGTCCTCACACTTATGACCATCCTCACATTTATGCCCGTGCAGCATTCTTAACAACCATGTCACTCATTTCACAACTGCTTCTCTTCACCATGATGACAAGATAGGGCAAAAATGTAAAATGTGAGGACAGTCGTAAGTTCGAGGACTGGTCAAAAGTGCGAGGACCAGTCAAAAATAACTTTTTCAGCCCTCTGAGTAGTCCATATGCACAAAAGGACTAACCAGAGGGCTGAAAAAGTCATTTCTGACAGGTCCTCACACTTTTGACTGGTCCTCACACTTATGACCATCCTCACATTTATGCCCGTGCAGCATTCTTAACAACCATGTCACTCATTTCACAACTGCTTCTCTTCACCATGATGACAAGATAGGGCAAAAATGTAAAATGTGAGGACAGTCGTAAGTTCGAGGACTGGTCAAAAGTGCGAGGACCAGTCAAAAATAACTTTTTCAGCCCTCTGAGTAGTCCATATGCATAAAAGGATACAGTAATAGAGAGGGATGAAGGAAGGGAAGGGAAATTAGAGTAGGAGTGACGGTTAAGAGAGGGAGGAAGAGAGGAGGAGAAGGAGAAAGGAAGAGGAAGTAGGGAGGAGAAGAAGAGAGTGGGGGGAAGAGAAAGTAAGAAGGAAAGAAAAGAGAGGTGGTAGGTTTGAGGAGAAAGATTGCTGTACAATAAAAAAGATGAAAGGGAAGAAAGCCAACCCCAAACAAATATAAAGATATTAAGATAAAGAATGAATTGTTAAACTTTAAAGAATAAAAGAGAACAAATATGAATAAATAGCAATAATTAGAAACACACATACATACAATGTATTTTCTTTGAACAGAATATTTGGCTGGTTCACAAATTTAAACAGTGTTTAGTCATTTCAATTAAATTTACAATTTCTATATTTCCTTTTTGCCATATTTATTCCTCATCTATTTTTTTAAAAAAACAATTTTACCCTTCATCCTCATCTCTAATCTTAATCAAATTCAATTTTTCCCTTCTATTCTATTTTATACCCCTTCCCATTGTCATCTATTTTTATATCCATCCTCACATTGGTTAATTATGTAATTATGTAATACAGTTGTTTAATACAAATTCAACATTTTAATATAAATCAATTAGTTATATATATCTTTTTTGTATATTAATCAATATGAACATGAATATTCCAATTATTTCCATGCAATCCAATTTCTTACAAATCAATTAATTATACTTACCAATAATAATAAACCAAATAATTTCCCCCATATATTCCTCCAAACCACAACTTAACCATTTCTGCTTTCAACACAGTATACAATTAATAATATCTCAATTATTACAATTCCCTAGTTAAAAAGAGCTTTTTTTTCTTTTGTGTTTTAAAATCTTGAACTCTCCTCTTTTGCCCTAAATAATTTTCCATTGTTTGCACTTACCTTTTTTGGTGAGGAAAAGGAAAATAAATCTGCTGCCTAATTTTCCAACGTTGCAAGCAAACCGCAAAGCCAACAGCCTGTTTTACTTTCAGTTTCGTTTTGAGCTTGGTTTGCACAAAGAGGAAAAAAAAACTGAGCAATTTAGCAAGAGCAGAGCCCTGTGCAAATCAGCTGAGAGGGGGAAGCCGAGCTAATTAACGTAGGGCGGCCCTTTGAAGCCCCGCGGCAAGAGTTTAAACAGGTTTTTTCCCTCTAGCCATCAGCGGGGATTCAGGAGGCAGAATGAAAAATCGGGACTTTTTTAAAACGCCGCGGGACGCGGGACAAATTGCTCAAAAGCGGGACTGTCCCGCCAAAAGCGGGACGTCTGGTCACCTTATTCTAGTTCTGCGTTAAGACACAAAAGTCAGCTGGATAACTTTGGGCCAATCACCAGGAGATGGTGAGTTCTAGTTCTGTGTTAAGACATGAAAGCCAGCTGGATGACTTTGGGCCAATCACTCTCACTCAGCTCAACCCACCTCACAGGGTGGTTGTTGTTCTGGGGAAAATAGGAGAAAGAAGGAGTATTAGTTAGGAGTATTAGTTACAGTATTAAGTAACTGCCGTCAGTTACTTATAAAAGTAAAAAAGGTAGGATATAACAACAAGCTGATAAAATAAATAAATTCTGGTGCATTCAAAGGCATCCCATTTATTTATTTATTGGTTCAATTTATATGCCGCCCTTTTCTGGAGACTCAGGGTGGCTTACAATGCGTTAAGCAGTAGCCTTTATACTTTTGTATATACCTGCTTAGTAGGGCTTTCGGGGCCCCCCTAAACGGTGTTCTATTTTATACAAAGTCAGTTTATTGCCCCCACAACTCGTTACGCACGGTCACTCATGCCCTCGTCACCTCCCGCCTGGACTATTGTAATGCTCTCTACATGGGGCTCCCCTTGAGGAACACCCGGAGGCTCCAACTGGCGCAGAGTGCGGCCGCGCGGGTGGTAATGGGAGCGTCATGGCGCTCCCATGTGACACCTCTCCTACGCGAGCTGCACTGGCTCCCGGTGGTCTTCCGGGTGCGCTTCAAGGTTTTGGTTACCACCTTCAAAGCGCTCCATGGCTTAGGACCTGGTTATCTATGGGACCGCCTACTACCACCAATAGCCTCCCACCGGCCAGTACGCTCTCATAGAGAGGGGCTCCTCCAGGTGCCGTCAGCCAAACAATGTCGACTGGCGACCCCTAGGGGGAGAGCCTTCTCTGTGGGGGCACCTACCGTCTGGAATGAGCTCCCCTCAGAGATACGGAGGATTCCGGATCTGCGCACCTTCCGCCGCGCTGTGAAGACCTTTTTATTCCATCAAGCGGGCTTGGTCTAATCTCCTCCTTCTTTTAATATGTAAATTTTAATCTGTTTTTAAATTATTGGGGTGTTTTAATCTGTCTGGGCCAAAATGATTTAATTTGATTTTATCTGGTTTTAAATTTTGTATATTTATGTATTTTATTGCTTGGCTGTTCACCGCCCTGAGTCCTTTGGGAGTAGGGCAGTATACAAATCAAATAAATAAATAAATAAATAAATAAAATACAATCTGGGTCCTCATTTTACCTACCTCGGAAGGATGGAAGGCTGAGTCAACCTTGAGCCTGGTGAGATTCGAACTTACAGTAATTGCAGGCAGCTGGTGCTATTTAACAGTGCTTTAGTCTGCTGCGCTACCATTAACTCAGCCCTGACATTTTTTTTTCTTTTACATTGATTTGTTGCTGGATATTTTCCCAGCCAGGATGACAACTGACCCAAAATCCTTTCCCCACAAACAAACGCATGCTAGCTAGTCACACATAAATGTGTGGATAAATCCACACATACCCCATCCAGTGGTGAAATCCATTTTTTTTTTACTACCGGTTCTGTGGGTGTGGCTTGGTGGGCATGGCAGGGGAAGGATACCACAAAATCTCCATTCCCACCCCACTTCAGGGGAAGGATACTGTAAAATCCCCATTCCCTCACTCTGGGGCCAGCCAGAGGTGGTATTTGCCGGTTTTCCGAACTACTCAAAATTTCCGCTACCAGTTCTCCAGAACCTGTCAGTTCCTGTTGGATTTCACCCCTAACCCCATTCCATTCGAAGTAAAATTGGAAATTCAGACAAGCAGAATTTTAGGGCATTGTGAGGCATTACCAAAAGAAAAAACAAAATGGAAGGATTACATGTCTGGGCTGGAGGATTGACAAGCCTGGAATTTCTGCACCGGTAAAAATAGTTTGACTTTCAGAATGAAGTCATAATTCCGATGCTAATAGGGAGGGAAAAAAATGGAGAAATCATCCGCTCTCGACTGGAGAACAATCTGCAAAAAACGTGATTGATTGAGCTGCTATTACTTCAACTTGCCTACCTTCCCTTGGAGAAGAGGGAAAATAAGAGGTGTATTTTTCTACTACGGGTCTTCTTATAGCAGGTTGCCTGGGGCTGATAGATTGAGGTGAATGAAGCAACGGGGACTTGCTTTAATGCTCCAACCAGAGCAATTTTGTTCTTCGGAAGAGAATCCCTGGTTCATACTTAAACTCAAGGTTGCCACAGTGTGAGAGAAAACACAATCTGGTCGAGACTTCCTCTTTTTTTTAAAAAAAGAACAATTTGTTAACCATCTAAACAAAGACATTACCACAGGTAACTTCCCCAGTGGGGGGAAAAAATGCAACTCTCTTTTGTACCAGAATCTGTCGGCAAAAGGGGGGGGGAGGAGGAGGAAGAGGAGGAAGAGGGGGGGAGAGATTGCACAAATTGGATCAAATGACCTCTCTCTCTCCCCCTCCCTCTCTCTCCCTCTCTCTCTCTCCCTCCCTCCCCCTCCCTCCCCCTCTCTCTCTCCCTCCCTCCCCCTCTCCCTCCCTCCCTCTCTCTTTCCCTCCCTCTCTCCCTCCCCCCTCCCTCCCCCTCTCTCTCTCTCCCTCCCTCTCTCTTTCCCTCCCTCTCTCCCTCCCTCCCTCCCTCCCTCCCTCTCTCTTTCCCTCCCTCTCTCCCTCCCTCCCTCCCTCTCTCCCTCTCCCTCTCTCTCTCTCCCTCCCTCCCCCCTCCCTCCCCCTCTCTCCCTCCCTCCCTCCCCCCCTCTCTCCCTCCCTCTCTCTTTCCCTCCCTCTCTCCCTCCCTCCCTCTCTCCCTCTCCCTCCCTCCCTCTCTCTCTCTCTGTTGGTGTCTGTTTGGACAAAAACTGACTCACTGTGAGCCTCCATTTGGCTCTGAGCTCAGAGCTAATTAGGACGTCTAGTCTGGCCTTCGCTAAGTGCTCACACAGCTTTGGAGGTGCTTAACTAAGCTTAGAATCCAATCAACGATGACCCCCGGGGCGGATGATTCAGCCCATCCCTCTTTCTCTCTCTGTCTCTGTCTCTGCCAGCCATCCTCTGTCTGCTCCCTGCTTGAAAAGGGATGCAGCCCTCCCCACAGGAGCAACTTGATGATGATGCTCAGATAAACCCCCACAGCCGTGCCCTCATCTTGGGAAGTTTCAGATGCACCAGTGAGGACCGTTCACACAATCCTCTTAACAGATTCAACAGATTCACAGAGTTGGAGGGGACCTTGTAGGTCATCTAGTCCAACCCTACCACCACCCCACCGCCCAAGCAGGAGACCCTACACCATTTCTGACAGATGGCAGTCCAGTCTCTTCTTGAAAGTCTCCAGTGATGAAGCTCCCACAACTTCTGTTCCATGGGTTGACTGTTCACACTATTCTCTGAAATAGTATAGGTTCTCCTGCTTGAGCAGGGGGCTGGACTAGAAGACCTTCAAGGTCCCTTCCAGGTCATTCTATTCTGTTCTGTTCTGTTCTGTTCTGTTCTGTTCTGTTCTGTTCTACTCTACTCTACTCTACTCTACTCTACTCTACTCTACTCTATTCTACCCTACCCTACCCTACCTTACCCTAATTCTATTCTGTTCTGTTCTATTCTATTCTATTCTACTCTGCTCTACCCTAATTCTATTCTGTTCTGTTCTGTTCTGTTCTGTTCTGTTCTGTTCTGTTCTGTTCTGCTCTGCTCTGCTCTGCTCTGCTCTACTCTACTCTACTCTATTCTATTCTACTCTATACTGTCAAAAAATTTCTCCTTGTTTCCAGGTTGAATCTCTCCTTGATCAGTTTCCATCCATTATTCCTCATCTGGCCTTTGGGTGCTTTAGAAAATAGCTTGACCTCCTCCTCTCTGTGGCAGCCCCTCAAATATTGGAACACTGCTATCCTGTCTCCCTTGGTCCTTCTCTTCACTAGACTAGCCATGCCCAGTACCTGCAACCGTTCTTCATATGTTTTAGCCACCAGCCCCTAATCATCCTGGTTGCTCTTCTCTGCACTCTTTCCTCCCTTTGGCCAAGCAGAAAGGGAGAGGGACATGTCCTGTCACTAGAGCTGAAGCAGGTTTTAGACAGAAGGAGCCTCTGATCAGTTTGGTGTAGTGGTAGGCAACTAGGTGTACCAGGTGAGTTGTAGTTCCGTTTATGCATGAAAGCTAATAGGTTGACTTTGCGCCAATCACCAAGAGTTTGTTAGTTCTAGTCCCACCTTAGGTATGAAAGCTGACTGGGTCACTTTGAGCCAATCACCAAGAGACCGTGAGTTCTAGGCCCGCCTTCAGCATGAAAATCAGCCAGGTGATTTTGGGCCAATCACCAGGAGTCATATATGGTATATAAAGTAACAAAGGTGGGATAAATATCAAATAAATAAATACATGAGGAATATGGTCTGGCTCAGAGGTGGTATCAGCAGGTTCTGATCTGTTCTGCAGAACCGGTAGTGGAAATTTTGAGTAGTTCAGAGAACCGGTAAATATCACCTCTGACTGGCCCCGCCCCCACCTATTCTCTGCCTCCCGAGTCCCAGCTAATTGGGAGGAAATGGGGATTTTGCAGTAACCTTCCCCTGGAATGGGGAGGGAATGGGTGATTCTACAGTATCCTTCCCTTGCCACGCCCATGAAGCCACGCCCATAGAACCAGTAGTAAAATATTTTGAATCCCACCACTGGTCTGGCTCAAACATGAATGGCTTTGGTAAACTGGTAAAAAGATAATTCTATTTTTTTTTTCTTTTAGAGGGGAAGGAGGGGAAGAAGACATTTAGCTCAGGAGGGTAAATATCATATAATAATGTTTCTTTTACAATTTGGGGTGTGTTTGTGTGTGTGATTCTTGTCCATCTTTTGCAGGGATGCTCAAATGATTTGCAGCCTCAGAATGCTTGTCACATCTTGATGAGTCTAATTCCTCATTCCATGCCATTCCTGAATACCTGCTTAAGTATATTCCAGCAGCTGTTTATAATAACTAATATTGATTTATTACAGAAAAAAGGGTTTGGATACATTATGCGGAATTTATCTCGGGGACAAATAATAAGTTTTATTCTTACATACATGATTGCTTTGAGATATCATGAATTACACAACAGAAAGAGCAAGCAAACTGAAACTGTCTGATGACCTTGGAAAGGAAAGAGACAGCTAACAAAAACAAACAAACAAACAAACCCACGAAACCAGTTTATTGTTTGTTTGGCTTTTTTTCCCTTTTCTTTGTGGGAAAGGAGCCGGCATAATAAAGACCATTGTTGATGTTAAGAGTTTCTAGTATTAGTAGGAAGGACAGGTTGATGCATCCTTAAATAGTAGAATTTAGAAGTGTCAGTTCAGACCACTGCTGGGCCACCCCATGTTTTTAGTAGATGATACATTCCAGCTGTAAAGATAATTCTATACAGGTAGAATGTATAGTCATGATGACGAACCTATGGTACACGTCAGTGGTGGGTTCCTCCTGGTTCGGTCCAGTTCAGCCGAGCCGGTAGCGGTGATGATATGACATCACCAAACCGGTTCTTCCCCCCCGCCCTCCCACCCCCCCATGTTATTCTTACCTTTTATTTGGTCCCACCCCCAATCTATTGCTGCCTCCTGAGTCCCAGCTGATGACTAGAGGGAAAAAAACTGTTTAAACTCTTGCCGGGGGGCTTCAAAGGGCCGTCCTACAGCTGATCAGTGTTAAAAGCAAACAAATGAGTCGGGTCGTAAGTGCGAGGACTGGTTGTAAGTGCGAGGACCTTCCAGAAATGACTCTGATCAGCTAGCCATGCCCACCTAGTCACATGACCTCCAAGCCACACCCACAAAATAAGCCATGCCCACAGAACCAGTAGTAAAAAAATTTAGAACCCACCCCTGGTACACGTGCCAGATGTGGCATACAGAGCCCTCTCTGTGGGCACGAGCGCCATCGCCAGCTGCTCTTCTGGTTTCCATTGCACACATGCACGTCAGCCAGCTGGTCTTCACAAGCACCGGATCGCTGGAAAACGGCCTGAAAACAGCCAAAAACCAAGCCTTTTTTCGGGCCGTTTTCGGGCAGCCTTCAGGTCATTTTTCGGGCCGTTTTCCAGGCTGTTTTCCAGGCAAAAATTAGCCCAAAAGATGGCCTGAAAATGGCCAAAAATAGCCAAAAAACAGGCATATGCACGCCAGTCAGCTGATCTTTGGGTTTCTGGTGCTCCTGCGCATGCAAAGACCAGCTGGCTGGCACGCATGTGCGTACCAGAAACCCGAAAACCAGCTGGCCAGCACACACATGAGCACTGGCCAACTGGTTTTTGGGTTTCCGGCGCTCTGGTGCATGCACATGCATGCACATTTCGGCTTGGGCACTCGGTGCCGAAAAGGTTTGCCATCACTGATGTATAGCAACCATTCCGAGTTACAGCATTTCGGGGGTGGGTGGGTGGGGAAACCCTTTACAACCTATGCTCGCATTTGTGACCTTTGCGGTGCTCCCTCAGTCACATTACAGTAGTTCGTATTGTCTTGTGCCTAACTGTTGCTTTTGTTCTCTTGCAGAGCAGAGGGATTGGAGAAGAAGGGATTAAAGAGAGTCAGCAGGTTTACAGGATAGTGCTGATAGAAGTTGCTTGCTAGTTTTTCTTCGTTTTCCCCTCCCGTCCTTTTTTTTTTTCTGCAGCTTATTCTCTTTCGTGTTTTTCTTAGTTTATATTAGTTTTTCATCTTTGTGTTTTTAAACTTCAATAAAAAGTATTATTTGCAAGGAATTGCTTGGTTTTTGTGGGGGACTCTCCCCCCCAGCAGAGCAGAGATTGGAGAGGAAGGGATTACAAGAGAGAAAGAAAGTACACAATGGGAAATACACTGGACTTTTTTGCATAGCATACAAAAACTCAAGTTGTGAAACTGATTAATCTTGCCGCTTTGAGTTGGAAAGCACAGTGGCAGTCATGTGATTTCCTACACATGACTGTAGAGGAGGAGGAGGATGAGGAGGAGGAGGAGGAAGAGGAGGAAAGTTACTTCGGACTGAAAGACTTGAGAGACAATTTATGTGATCACTAACAGTTGACACCGTTAATGGCACATAATTAATCAGAGAATAAAAGTTGCCCTATAGTTCAAGAGTTTTCTAATTGTAACCTGCTAGGATTGCAACTGGCATGTTACCCCTGGTCAAGGCTCCCTGGCCACAGAGTCCACCTGCCTATCTAGCACTAGTCATGAGAACAGCCACGACCTGCTATTTCTGGAGAACATCATCCCTTCCAGAGTTATTGCTGGAGCTGGCAGAGATCCCTTCTGTACAAATACCAATTCTGCCTTACTTGGGTTTAAATTCACCTTCAGCTCCAGTGGAGATGTACTACTGCAAATGATCACCGTATTACAAATGAAGGTGAATATACGTTTCCCAGGATAATGTTGCAGGATTTAGTGTGACCCAGTCACCGGGACCAGAGGTTTAGGCTTCTGAGCTTTTCGTTTCGTACTGGAGCCCATCCACAAGGAACTTCTCTCTCACCAGAATGAGACACAGAGAGAAATTCCCATAGCATGGGCTCCAGCACGAGCTCAAAAGCTCAGAAGACTAAACCTCTGGTCCCAGGGACCGTCCCACATTGGATTCCGATCACCTTATTACTGGTATCCTATCTTGAACCAATAGACCAGGAGTCTCCAACCTTGGCAACTTTAAGACTTGTGGAGTTTAAAGCTGAGGAACTCTGGGAGTTGAAGTCCACAAGTCTTAAAGTTGCCAAGGTTGGAGACCCCTGCAATAGACCATCTCTCTCAGTAGCTTCATACAGAGGTCAAACAGAGGATCAAACCCAGGGATGAAATGCTACCGGTTCGCACTGGTTCAGATGAACCGGTAGTGATAAATGCTACTGGTTCGGGCGAACCGGTAGTAAAAAAAAAGCTACTGGTTCGTCTGGACCGGTATTTCCGACGATCAGCTGTGCTGCACAATTTAAATTCGCTAGAAAGCAGGAAATCCTGCTTTCTAGCAAATCTAAATCACACAGCACAGTTGTTCCCACCCCTTGCTGTTCTACTTACTTTCCCAAGCCTCCTTTTTTTGCGTGAAGCGCGCATTTGGTGTGCACTGCACATGTGCACACGCAGCGCACACACAACTCATACCACGCATGCGCAGGGAGCAAACCGATGGCAAACCAGGCAGGATTTCGCCACTGATCAAACCCAACAGCACCCAGAAAGTGAGGCTCACCTCTCTATCCTTAACTTCTACTTGATGGTATTAGCTACTCAAGTAGGACCAAACTACAACCTCCATTAGGTTCCTGACATCCAGCCCCAGTGGTGGGTTGCTCCCGGTTCGGCCCGATTCGGCTGAGCCAGTAGCAATGACGATGTGACGTCATCGAACCAGAAGGAGGGCACTCCATCCAGATCCTAATGAGGGGGACAGATAGCAGCAGCTCTGAGCTGAAGAAGCTTCTTGGATGAGAAGTGAAACGTCTTCCAAGTTAAAACCAGGAAGTCCAGTTGCCTCTTGAAAAAGCCTTTGGGCCAAAGCCTACCTGTATCCAATTTATAACAAAATGAACAATGCATGACAACCTACACCAAGAGCTACTGCCACGCTGCCTTCCCAATTCTTTGAACCCAACATCCTTTGCCTAGGGCAGGGGTGTCAAACTCAAGGCCCGCGGGTTGGATCCGGCCCACGACGTGGTTGGATCTGGCCCGCGTGGCCGTCTTGGAAATTGTAAGGGGCCGGCTCATGTCACTTTGGCCTGGCCCTCGCTATCCTGGTGCACAGGAGGTGGTGAGCGCACAGACGCAAAGGCCCATCCCATCCCATCCCGGCATCCGTGTACGTGCACAGGAGGAGGTGGGCCAGCGTTGTCTCATTCATCATTTCCCCTCAGTCACAACCGCCGCCTCCTCCTCTCCCTCACAGATTGGGCGAAGCAGCCACCGCCGTTGCCACCACCATCAGGAGCCCACTCCCTCCACGAGGCTGCGACCACCCCGGCCACGCCCCATCCCCCATCCCCCCTGGAGGATAACCACAATTCTGATCCGGCCCTCAATGAAATTGAGTTTGATACCTCTGGCCTAGGGTGATCTGCAGGACAGCCAGGAGCCCAGATGTGGACGTCCCATGAAAATATATTACTGCTGAGCTTTATAACCTACTTCAGCCACGGCCAGGGAGATTTACGCACTCCTTCTGTTGAGACTGTAATCATCCAAAGGTGATATCAGAATAACGACAAAGCTCTGATTTATGTTGACAAGAAGAGCCAGTAAAATGTCAATGCAGGAGATAGAGTGGTCTTCAAAGCTAAGTGATGGAGCACAGGGCCTACCTCTGTGTCCTGGATATTAATAATCAGAAAAATATACAGTCACAATAAGCTACAGTGTGCAAAAAACACTGTGTTTGTCACGGGGCATTGAAGTATTCTTGTTTCACTGATAAATGTACTTCATCATATTCTGGTCCAGGTGCCACTGGTTCTCCTCCCAAACGTCACCCACAATTCAGTGTCAATACGGGCAGGGGGGTGGGGGGCGGGAACAGGCTATGGGGGGAGATAGGACAGAGTCATTAACATGAATGTTTTAACAGATTAACAGGGTTGGAAGGGTCATCTAGTCCAACCCTCCACTCAAGCAGGAGACCCTACATCATTTTTGACAGATGGCAGTCCAGTCTCTTCTTGAAAACCTCCAGGGATGAAGCTCCCACAACTTCTGAAGGCAACTTCTGTTCCATTGGTTGATTGTTTTTTTATTTATTTATTTATTTATATGCCGCCCTTCTCCGGAGACTCAGGGCGGCTTACAATGCTTTTAAGCAATAGCCTTCATACTTTTGTATATTAATACAAAGTCAACTTATTGCCCGCACAAACTGGGACCTCAATTTACCTATCTTAGAAAGGATGGAAGGCTGAGTCAACCTTGAGCCTGGGGAGATTCGAACTAGCAGTAATTGCAGGCAGCTGGATGATAATAACAGGCTATTAGTCTGCTGCGCCACCAGGCTCTTCTCACTGTCAGAAAATTTCTCATTTCCAGGTTGAATCTCTCCTTGGTCAGTTTCCATCCATTGTTCCTTGTCTGGCCTTCAGGTCAGTGGTGGGATCCTCCCGGTTCCTCCCGGTTCCGCCTAGCCAGTAGTGATAACGATTTGACGTCACCGAACCAGTTCTGTTTGTTCGGGAGCTGGCCCTCCCGCCCCCCTCACCCTCCCCTGCATTATTCTTACCTTTTATTTGGCCCCACCCCCAATCTATTGCTGCCTCCTGAGTCCCAGCTGATCAGCTAGAAGGAAAAAAACTGTTTAAACTCTTGCCGCGGGGCTTCAAAGGGCCGCCCTACAGCTGATCAGTGTTAAAAGGCAGTGTGGTGGTAGACCGGTGCCTCCAAAAAGAAATGGGTAGACTGGTGCCTCCAAGAACAAATGGGTAGACCAGTACAGCTCTGCAAACAGTTAAAAGCCTGGTAAACCAGTACCTCTGCTAAATCCTAAAGAATTGTCACATGACCATCAAGCCCCGCCCACAAAATAAGCCCCGCCCACAGAATCGGTAGTAAAAAAATTTAGAACCCACCCTTGCTTCAGGTGCTTTGGAAAATAGCCTGACCCCCTTCCTCTCTGTGACAGCCCCTCAAATATTGGAAGACTGCTATCATGTCTCCACTGGTCCTTCTCTTCACTAGACTAGCCATGCCCACAACTCTTCATCGTTTTGGGGGGGGAACCTCTGTCCCACCTCAGCAGCCTTTTACCTTGGATGCTCCCCACAGCTTCTGTGCAAGAAATATGAATTTTGAGAGAGTTGATTTTGCAAGGCAGCCTTAGTTGCTGAAGGACATGGGGTTAGGAAGCATCACATGGTAAAATAGATTTGTGCAGTTTGTGATTCCCAATATTGTCCTAACAGCTTGTGCAAATCAGACCACGGGGGTCAGAGTATTATTTATTCATACTTATTTATATGTGCCCTTTATCTACTGCCTCAAACCTAATGGACTCTAGACGGTTTGCAGATATTAATAATACATACAGTAACCCTAACAAATGCAATTACATTAAAGCCTTAAGATGACTCCAGCAAATATAGGCACCGGGGACTCCATAATCTGTCCTGGTAACCTTTTAGAAGAGCTAAGATTGGAGCAGAAAATGTGGGGGCTGTTTTTGCTTTTGCGGGGCAGCCCTTTCATAGGAGGGGAACCCTCCAAGAGAATGACCCCGTTCTCACTGATTTTTTGGGTAGGTGCAGGGGTGAAATCTAAAATTTGTTACTACCAGTTCTGTGGGCATGGGTTGGTGGGGGGGTGGGTAATGTGACTGGGTGGGCATGGCCAACTTTTTTTTTTTAACTTTTAAAAGCATTTTTTCTACAACCTTAAGAGGTTGCAGAAAAAAATGCTTTTAGAAGCCTCTGACGATCAGGCAACTCAGCTGGGATCACCAGAGGCTTTTAAATGCTTTTTTCCCTGTACAACCTCTTCGGCCAAAGAGGTTGCAGAAAAAAATGCTTTTAGAAGCCTCTGATGATCCCAGTTGAGTTGCCTGATCGTCAGAGGCTTCTAAAAGCATTTTTTCCCCTACAATCTCTTCAGCCGAAGAGATTGTAGAAAAAATGCTTTTAAAAGCCTCTGACGATCCCAGTGAGCCGCACAATCATCAGAGGCTTTTTTTTTTTACTTTTAAAAGCATTTTTTCAGCCGAAGAGGTTGTAGAAAAAATGCTTTTAAAGGTAAAAAAAAAAAAACAGCCTCTGATGATCGTACAGCTCAGCTGGGCGTGGTGGGGAGGGCAGGGATTTTTGCTACCGGTTCTGTGAACCACCCGCCGCCATCACTACCGGATCAGGTGATCCGGTCCGAACTGGGAGCATTTCACCCCTGGGTAGGTGCCATTATAGTATAGGAAAACCCAGGTTGCACATCAGCCACTGCATTCCAGATCAACTGATGCACCGATTTTTTTAAAAAATGTTTTTATCCCACCTTTACTATTTTTATAAGTAACTCAAGGCAGCAAACATACCTAATATTCCTTCCTCCTCCTATTTTCCCCATAACAACCATCCTGTGAGGTTGGTTGGGCTAAGAAAGAGTGACTGGCCCAAAATCACCCAACAGGCTTTCATGCTTAAGGTAGGACTAGAACTCAGAGTCTCCAAGGGTTTGGCCCAAAGTCATCCAGCCAACTTTCATGGCTAAGATAGGACTAGAACTCACAGGTCCTGGACTAGACACCCGGAGATCTGAGTTCTAATTCTGCCTTAGGCACAAAACTGACAGGGTTCTTCGGACCAGTCATTCCTGCTGTGTCTTAGGGAAGGCACAATTTAACAATTGCAGTGATTCACTTAACAACTGTGACAAGAAAGGTCATAAAATGGGACAAAACTCACTTAACAACTGTCTTGCTTATCAACAGAATTTTGGGCTCAATTGTGGTTGTAAGTCGAGCATTGTATGTATAAATTTGTTTAATAATAAAATAAATAAGCACCGCAGGGACTTGTCCAGGGCAATCAGCAGGAGTCAAGTCTGACTTAAAGGCACAATCAACAACCAATCATTATTAATCAATTCAGAGTAGAACTGGATTATTAATTGTTCTCACTGTTAGGAAGTTTCTCCTTAATTCCAGGTTGCTTCTCTCCTTGATTAGTTTCCATGCATTGTTTCTTGTCCTGCCCTCAGGTGCTTTGGAAAATAAATTGATCCCCTCCTCTTTGTGGCAGCCTTTCAAATACTGGAAGACTGCTCTTGTATCATTTCTAGTTCTTCTTTTCTCTAGACTACCCAAACCCAATTCCTGCAACCACTTCATGTGTTTTAGACTCCAGGCCTTTAAATTTAATCAACTTTAGTTGCTCTTCTCTGCACTTTTTCCAAAGTCTCAACATCTTTTTTATAATGCAGTGACCAAAACTGGGATGCAGTTTTTTGATAATTAGTTACATACATACATACATACATACATACATACATACATACATACATACATACTAGCTGGACACCCGTGCTTCGCTATGAAAGTATTCTGCTCGGGCTTGATAAATTGACACTTACAGCCTAAAACTTAATGTAGAATGTGTAACTCCGTAGCATCAGAGTGTGTTAAAAATAATATAGGAAATACTAATGCTCTGATGGTCATTTAGAAAAATCCTTTCTCAGTGAGCACCTAGAAGCCAAGAGGAACATACGTGGCAAATTTCAAGTTTGTAGGCTTTATGGTTCTGGAGATTTCGTGATTATGGCGTGAGTGGTTTTCGCTTTTATATATATAGATATATATGAGTGGGGGTGGGAGAGATGTTCTGGGAGAGAGAGGGTGGGTAGATTTTTATCTGATAGATAATATAGATAGATAGATGATAGATGATGGATAGATGATAGATAGATAGATAGATAGATAGATAGATAGATAGATAATAGACCAGATAGCTAGATAGATTGTTAGAGAGAAAGAGAGAGACAGATAGACAGATTATTTATTGATAGACAGCAAACTGACTATCAATAATCTGGATGCAATTCATTGATGGTTTGCTGTAGAGATTTAGTCTTAGTCCTTGTTCTGCCTCAGCTACGGACCCCAAAGAACGCAGCACACACAAAGTCTGTACAAACCTTAGTTTACTAAATTAAATCAGTCTTTTTCAAACAAAGGCTGTTAATTAACTTTCTTAACAGCCTACAAGAATCCAAAGAATAAATAATCGTAATCTTACTAGGATTGGCAGAAAGCCCAGAAGCAATTTGCAGGAAACTGATAAAAGAACTAAAACACGAAGGAGAGTGAACTTAGTTGCTCCCTGCAAATTGCCTCAGTCATCGTCCGTCCTTAAATAGGCTAAGGGAGTGGCCAATTAGCCCCAAGACTTACTCTTGAGGAGACCTCCTCCTGAGGAGCCACTCCTGCTTTTTGGCAGCTCTGCGCGCCCGTGCATCGAGAAGAGGCTCCTCCTCTTCTTCCTCTTCACCAATGGAAGCTTCTGGAAGTTCTGAAGGCCCTGGCTGAATCTCTGCCTCTCACACCACATCTTCTCCAGCCTCCTCATTGTCCGACTCGAGTGCCAGCTGCACAGGCTGCTGGCGCAGCACCACACCAGCCTCCTCGCTGTCGGAATCAGCTACTAGCTGCATAGGCCGCTGACAGGCCACAACAGTCCTGTCCTAAACCACAAAAAAAAAAAAAAGCTGCAGACTCTGGACCAGTCCCTCTTTCTCCGCTCTAGGAAAAAGGCATGGGGGGGGGATTCAAAATGTCTGAAAACTTTGCCATGAAACCTGCAAGGACTTGTCCAGGTAGCTTCCACAAGTCAAAGACACACACACACACACACACACACACACACACACACACACACGTAGACATATGAAGGATTTAGTAATTCTGAAAAAGTTGTGAGAAGGGTGGGAAGACAATGCTCCTACATTATCCCAACTGAGGGGCATGAATGCCAGGTTGCTTACTTCGGGGAACAGCTGCTTCGGTTAATAATCCGGTGACAAACCACCCCCTCGCCAGCTCCGAGAACACCCATTCAGCTGTCAATAGCGTTAAGTCAATGACACGGTATAAATGCAACATCGACAGAACGCTTCCTGCTAATGCTCGATCGATCCAAGCAGTGGGACATTAATCCCATTGGCTAGTTGGGGGGAAGGGGATGATGGTCACGTGACCTGGGCCTATTAGTACAAGGGGGGGGGTCCCAAGAAAAAACTAAGGTCAGCATTGCAACACAGAGATCAGCCGGAACCACAACGAATGACCTTTCCTTGCAAAACCTGCTTACCAGGCAGCCTGGCCGATCGCTCAGGCTGTCAACGGTTAAAAGCATGGCCTCCTTGCCCACTGCAGTTTGCATCAATCAACCAAATCCGGTGCAGTCAAATTCTTTCTTTCGTCCTTCTTCTTTTTTTTTTAAAAAAAAGACAAAAGGTAGACTAGTTACCCCTTTCAAAAACACATCGCTTTTAACAATACGGGCCCCATTAGCAATCAGGCTCCCATTCTGGGCTATTTCATAGAAAATCAAGAGGCAAAATAATTGATTCAATAGGAACAAGAAAAAAACGGGGGAGATCGCTTCTCTAGCGCAGTTCTGCTGCGACAGGGTGGGAAAAATGTAAAAATGTAAGGTTAAAAGCTTCAGGAGTCCCAAAAAAAGAAGAAAAAGGGAGAATTGATTGGATTCACGGCTTCTGTAGAAGCTGTGGGTTCGTGGTTTTTGTTTTGTTTTTTTTTCTCCCAATGTTCTTCCATAAGGGATTTTATGTCACTTTTATTGCTGGTTCTCTTTGTAAAGGAGTAAGACTGAGAAAGCTACACCAGAACGATAATGAAAGCCCCTTTGATCAAATTCAAGGGGTATGGCCCCCCAAAAAACAACAAGGCAAACCAAAGTGAATGTTAGTCAATGTGAACCTAGTTTGCAACTGATCAAGTCTAAGCTTAAACATGTTTGTCCATTTTAAAAGTCTGAGACTCAAAATAAAAATTGCTGGAACAGAAAGGGGAATTTAGGGGCACTAGATACACCCTATGACTGGGATGGCAAACCTATGGCACACGTGTCACAGGTGGCACGCCATATCTGTGGGCATGTGAGCATTGCCCTAGCTCAGATCCAGCACACATATATGTGCCAGCCAGCTGATTTTCGGGCCTTCCGGGCCCACCGGAAGTTGGGAAACAGGCTGTTTCCGGCTTCTGGCAGGGTGAGGAAGGCCATTTTTGTCCTCCCCAGGCTCCTAGAAAGCCTCTGGAGCCTGGGGAGAGTGAAAAATGGGCCTACTGGGCCCACCGTGCCATCACGTGCCAAAAGCAGGGGGAGCATGGAGGGGATCACACAAACATGCAGAGGAGGGCAGAGCACAGAGGGCATTGAATTATGGGTGTGGGCACGCATACAGGCAACCCCTCCCCGGCCTCCCCCCCTTTTGGCACGCAATGGCAAAAAGGTTAGCCATCACTGCCCTATGATGCAGTGGTGGGTTCCTCCTGGTTCGGTCCAGTTCGGCCGAGCTGGTAGCGGTGACGATATGACATCACCAAACCGGTTCTTCCCCCCCCCGCTCTCCCACCCCCCCCATGTTATTCTTACCTTTTATTTGGTCCCACCCCCAATCTATTGCTGCCTCCTGAGTCCCAGCTGATGACTAGAGGGAAAAAAAACTGTTTAAACTCTTGCCGGGGGGCTTCAAAGGGCCGCCCTACAGCTGATCAGTGTTAAAAGCAAACAAATGAGTCGGGTCGTAAGTGCAAGGACTGGTCGTAAGTGCGAGGACCTTCCAGAAATGACTCTGAGCAGCTAGCCACGCCCACCTAGTCCCATGACCTCTAAGCCACACCCACAAAATAAGCCACGCCCACAGAACCGGTAGTAAAAAAATTTAGAACCCACCCCTGCTATGATGTACGAGTGTATGCACAACAATGTGAAATCATAGCTGCCAGTTCTTTAGCTCTGGGGTCCCAAACACCTGATCCGTGGACTGGCAGTGGGCCAGAAACTGGGCAGCACAAACAAGTGAAGCCCCATCCGCAGGACGCAGGCAGCAGGAGAAATCGTGGCCCCTCCTGTCCACGGAAAAACCTCCCTCCACAGAATCGGTCCCTGGTTTATTTTATTTTATTTTTTATTTTTGAACTTGTATACCGCCCTTCTCCCTGAGGACTCAGGGCGGTGAACAGGCAAATAAAAACATCAAATACAAATATTAAAATACAGTTAAAAATATGTATAAATTTGGCCCCATTAATTAAAACAATAAACAAAAACAATTAAAAAACAATTAAGTTTTAAGCAGTGGCCCCAAAAGTTGCGGGCCACTGCTTTAACTGATACAGGTAGTCCTTGACTCACAACAGTTTGTATAGTGATTGTTGGAAGTTACAGCGGCACTGAAAAAAAGCAAATTACAACCAGCCCTCGCACTTACAACCGTTGCAGCATCTCCCTGGTCACATGATCAGAATTCAGCTGCTTGGCAACCAGCATACATTTACGACCGTTGTAAGCATCTCAGGGTCCTGTGATTGCCATTTGCAAATGTCCCAGCAAGCAAAGTCAATGGAGGAAACTTAATAGATTTGCTCAATGACCATGGGATTCATGGTCTGGCCTGGGAATTCTGGGAGTTGAAGTCTACATCAGGGGTGGGTTTCATTTACCTTTGCTACTGGTTTGCGCACGCGGGTGCCACTTTTATGATGATCATATTTGATGTTGTCCGGGTCTGTGGGCGGAGCTTCCCGCCACCACTGCCGCTACGGTAACACCATAGTAGCTACCGGTTCACCCCAATTCAGGAGGCTCCACCCACCCCCCGGACGACATCAAATATGATCTGCATATCTACATGTCTAATATTTGCCAAGGTTGAGAAACACTGGAACAGAGATGGAAGACTAGAGATTGAAGTCAACATTTGGGAGGAGGGGTATTTCCATAGTAGTCCTCCCATCGAGGGCTCCTTGATGCTTTCTGAGCTTGGTTGTGTAGAACAGTGGTCACCAATTGGTGGTCCGCGAGAAAATGTTGGTGGTCCGCAGAAAAATTATTTGCATTTTTTTATATTGCACTAAATCAGCTTGGAAAGCCCATGCTCCTAGTCCTCAGTGAGGTGCTTCTGCTGAGCCTTCTTCTCGGTCACATCCAATTTGAACTGAACTGTTTTGCCAACTCTTTTTCGTGGTGGCTGCTTAGCTTCAACAACTGCTTCCTGTTGGGGCCCTAAGGAGCCCTGGCGGGCAGGCGAAGAGTGGCTGGGAGGGGAAGGGTGAGTAGAGGCCGGCGAGGCACCCCTCGGTGGTCCCTGAGGTCCGAAAAGTTGGGAACCCCTGGTGTAGAGAGTTAGCACCCACCCCTCCTAGAAGAATGAAGTATTTTGAGAGATATTAAAAAAAGGCAGAGATTATATTTCCCTAAAGGGTAAATGTGTTTCTAAAGACAGAAACTCAGAGCCTCAGCCCTCTGTCCCCAAGCAGGGAACAAGATACTGGGCCCAACCTTTAGAAATGAGGATTTGGTAATTCATTACTCCCAGTAGCAAGGTCTGAACAAAGGTAGGATTAGCCCTCAGCCCTTCATTGCATCAGCGTACTTCAACCAAAAATGACTTCAAGACAAACATGATGTCAGCACTTCAACCTGCATTTACTCTAGTGCTGACATAAGAAGGAGAAGCGAAGGCTTCTGGAAAGGGACGTTTGACTTTTCACCTACTTATTTTCCCTGGAGATAATGTTTCCAAGGAGATGAGATGGGAGGGGGGAATTCCTTTGAGTTGGAGTAGATTGGGGTAGAATGACTTGGAAGATGGCCAATGAGTGCAGGGGAGTGGGGAACAGAAAGGGAGGGTTTTGGGGCTGGACGTCAGAGTTGGCTTCGTTTGGAGTCAGGTTAGGATGTCGTGCTCAATAAAAAGGAGTTTTTTCTTCAAAGGTTTTGTTTGAAATGCATTTTATTCGAGACGATCACGAAACTTGACACATGACCTCACATGGCCCCATGGGAGTCTGACAGTAGCCAATAGAATACAGGCCCTTGCCACAGGAACAGGAAGTTCAAGGGCAAGGGCCAAGAGAGGGTATAAATAACCCTCATTCTCCGTTCCATGTGGTCAGCTACCCAGAATCACACGTGCTTGGTGGGTCTGCTTCACCATTAAACCATTTTTCCAATCAGCCTCCATGTTTCCAGTGTCTTTCTCCTCACTTGGAACTGAACCAGATGGATATTTCTTCCAACAGTTGTTTTCTTGCAGATGTCCAACTGAGTTGACCAGTGGTGGGTTTCAAAAATTTTCGCTACCAGTTCAATAGTTGTGGCTAGGTGGGGGGCATGTGACTGAGTGGGCATGGCTAACTTGACGTCACTCACACCCACACCCACTCAGTCACATGATACACCCACACCCACCTAGCCATGCCCACAGGAAAAGGTAGGATTTTTTGGGGGGAATTTCCACCTATCTACCCCACCCTCCCTTCCCCAGTCGCCCCCGTTTTCCCTCCTTTAGCGGTTCTGGCCCTAGCCCCGCTTCTTCCCCCACCACCGCCTCTTTGTTCGGGCTGTTTACCTTCCGTAGCGGACCAGCTGTAGCGGCTGGTCCAGAGTCCAGAAGGCAAGCTGCCCAGAGTTTTTGGCGGCCCTCAGCCAGCTGCCGCTGCTGGAAAGCCGTTGGCAAAAGAGATAGTGGCGGCTGGCCGCAGGCCGCTGAAAAGTACCAGAGGTTACGGAAAAAGCTACTTCCGTCACCACCATGTTCTTCATGCATGCACATCCCATTGGACTTGCAAGGCAATGGGATGCCCATGCATGAAGAACATGGCAGCAACGAATATGGCGGGCGGAGCGAGCGAGTGCCCACTGGGGGACCGGTTCGGGGGCGTGGCCAGACGGCCATTGCTACCGGTTCGGCGACCTTGGCCAAATTTCCACCAACGATTCGTGCAAACCAGTGTGAACCGGCTGAATACCACCTCTGGAGTTGACTCAACTGAGAGTAAACCCCATTCCTTAGTGGCACTGATGATGTTACCTAGTTTGGGTAACAAAAGGTCTCTGCAAGAAAACAACCCAGCTCAGAGAGCACCCAAGACCCCTGAGCTACAAATATTCTCCTTTATTGGTAGTCATCCCATCCTTAACCAAGACTGCCTGCTCCCTGCTGACACGATGGGGAATATTCCAATCCACTGCTATGACAGCTGATTTGATGTCTTGACGAACGAACCACATTGCTTTAATAAGAAGTGTTTATTTGAATAATAAGGTCAGAGAGTTAAGTAGTTGGTATTCCTGTCGTAGGAAGCTATTTGCACGGTGTCACTAATAATTAAAGCCTTTTTTAAAAAATAAAAAGTTTAAAAAAAAACCCCAGGAGCAATAAACCCACTCTTTTCTTGAATATACTTCACTACGGTAAAGAAAGGCATCAGGGCAGGCAAGTGATCTTTGAGGTTTATTAATTGCTTCAGCACTGCAGCTCAGGCAAATTTATTGCTCAAATTAGCATGTAATACACTTACAATACAGCTACTATCATTCCCGCTTTAGAGAGCCTATTTGGGAGTGAAGTCACCCAAGACACACTTTTATTTACCTACCTATGACGTTCTAAGGTTTTAAAATTTAATATTTGGGAGAGCACCCAGCAGCCCTCTTTACCCTCCAAAGTATAACTCCGGCAAATGTGTACCCCAATATTTTCACAAGATGCAAAGAGCAAAATGTCACTTTGGACAGAGAGAGATGGGCGGCATATCAATTTAATAAAGAAAGAAAGTAGAATAGAATAGAGTAGAGTAGAGTAGAGTAGAGTAGAGTAGAGTAGAGTAGAGTAGAATAGAATAGAATACAATAGAATACAATAGAATAGTAATAGTAATAGTAATCCGCAAGTTGGATGACTTATACAGCACTTGGCTCAAGCCTGCCACCCTGAAAAGTAGCTACAATCTGCCAATGCATAAGATGACCACTACTGATCTTGGAAGGATCCTAAAAAGCCAGGAGATCCAGAAGGCCCTACGTCCACCCAAGAAGAAGATCCATCGTAGAGTCCTTAAGAAGAATCCACTGAAGAATTTGAGAATCGTGGTTCAACTGAACCCATATGCCAAAACTATGAGGCATAACACTATTCTGCGCCATGCTAAAAATCACAAACTCAAGAGAGGAAAAGGCAGTGAAAGGAAAAGCGAAGATCCAAGTGGCAGGTGCTGAAAAGAGTGAAAGTACAGCATAAAAAGAGTTTCTACACTTTTATGATTTAATGCTCAAAAAGTCTCAATTTACTCATAATAAAAAAATATATCCAAAAAAAAGAATAGAATAGAATAGAATAGAATAGAATAGAATAGAATAGAATAGAATAGAATAGAATAACAGAATTGGAAGGGACTTTGGAGGTCTTCTAGTCCAACCCCCTGCCCAGGCAGGAAACCCTACACCACTTCAGACAAATGGTTATCCAAACTCTTCTTAAAAACATCCAGTGCTGGAGCATTCAAAGGGAGGGAGGCTTTCATTTGGAAGCATTCCTGGATGGCTAAAAGTTGGTTTGGAAGGATGAATATATAAAAGCAACCACTGTAGGTTATTCAGCGAAGTCTCGTGTAGACTTGTAAACCAGGTATGTCTAACCATGGCATATCTAATTTTCCCATTTAAAAAAGTTATGGATGTCCAACCATGGGGTCTATGGAGATTCTCAGTCATCCAGGTCATGGTTGTCCCAAAGGTGCACGAGTCAAAAAGAGGGCTGTGAAAATATCGACAGACCCCTCGCATCCTGGACATAAACTGTTTCAACTCCTACCCTCAAAATGACGCTATAGAGCACTGCACACCAGAACAACTAGACACAAGGACAGTTTTTTTCCTGAATGCCATCACTCTGCTAAACAAATAATTCCCTCAACACTGTCAAACTAGTTACTAAGTCTGCATTACTATTAATCTTCTCATTGTTCCCACCACCCATCTCCTCCCACTTATGACTGTATGACTGTAATTTTGTTGCTGGTATCCTTACGATTTATATTGACTGTTTCCTAGTATGATTTAATTGCTTATTTGTTCCCTATGACTATCATTAAATGTTGTACCTTATGATTCTTGACGAATGTATCGTTTCTTTTATGTACACTGAGAGCGTATGCACCAAGATAAATTCCTTGTGTGCCCAATCACACTTGGCCAATAAAGAATTCTCTTCTCTTCTCTTCTCTTCTCTTCTCTTCTCTTCTCTTCTCTTCTCTTCTCTTCTCTTCTCTTCTCTTCTCTTCTCTTCTCTTCTCTTCCCTTCCCTTCCCTTCCCTTCCCTTCCCTTCCCTTCCCTTCCCTTCTCTTCTCTTCTCTTCTCTTCTCTTCTCTTCTCTTCTCTTCTCTCTTCTCTTCTCTTCTCTTCTCTTCTCTAGGCAACTGGACTTTCTTGTTTTTTCTTTTGAAGACATTTCACTTATCATCCAAGCAGCTTCTTCAGCTCTGACTGGATGGTGGGGAATGGAAGGATTTATATTTCTTACAGACAGCTGGTCATTTGCATCCTTTTTGAGCCCACTTGGGGGTTTGTCTGTATCCTCAAAGTCACCTGAGTAGTGCAAATGGGTTTGGAGCCTTCTTGGCTGCCAGATGCCCTATGACGTACCGTTTTGCCCACTTCAAGATTACAGCAACAAGAGTTTTAATAGTACAGATAGTCCTCGACTTATGTCCACAATTGAGCCCAACATTTCTGTTTCTAAGCAACAGTCGTTAAGTGAGCTTTGCCCCATTTGATGACCTTTTTTGCCACAGTTGTTAAGTGAATCACTGCAGTCATTAGGTAAATCATGTGGACATTAAGTAAATCTGGCATTCCCCATTCACTTTGCTCACCGGAAACCGACTGGGAAGGTTACCAATGGTGATCACATGACCTCGGGAGTGTGCAACTGTCATAAACACATGCCAGTTGACAAGTGCCAGAATTTTGATCAGGTGACCACGGGATGCTGCCGTTGTAACTTGTAAGTATGAAAAATAGACTCATAAGTCTCTTTTTTTCAGTGCCATTGTAACTTCGAACAATCACTAATTTGAATTGTTGTGAATTAAAGACTACCTGCATCGTAGTGGTGGGTTGCCCCTGATTCGGATCGGTTCGCAAGAACCGGTAGTAAAACTGGCGGGAGGCTCCGCCCACCGTCCCGGATGTCATCATAGGCGATCTGCACACGATCCCGTTGCGAACCGGTAGTAAAGGTAAGTAGAATCCACCTGCTGCATCAGCTAAATAACTGGCAGCTGTGATTTTACATTGTTGTATACACTTGGGTGTAAATTTCCCTTTCTATTCCAGCAATTTTCATTTTGAGTCTTGGACTTTTAAAATGGGCAGCCTTGTTTAAGATAGTCCCTTAGAAGTGAGATCAGTTGCAAACTTGCTTCATATTGAGGAACCTTTACTCTGGATTATATAGAACTACCTATATCAGGGGTCCCCAACCTGTGGACCGCAGCCTATTGGCCACTGGGCCACATGAGTAGCTGGCCGGTGTGCCCGCACAGCTCCACTCACACGAGCGTCCCAAGTATCATGGGTGCTCGTGGCCCCATTCGCACGAGCACTCGCGGTCCACTCACGCAAGCCTTGTTGCAGGCGCTTGTGACCCCACTTGCGCAAGCAATAGGTGTTTGTGTTCACGCACATGCGTCTACCCCTCCCACAAAACCATCCCCTCTTTGGCCCTTCCCCCCACTCTAGGCCGCCAACCCGGAAAGGTTGGTGAACTCTGACCTATATGATGATGTCCTGCAATGCTTCATGATAATGCTTGCACCATAATATGCTTTATAACATTTACCAAATTTCAATTCTGTGGGAGCCCTGCGTCCTGGATTTTCGACACATTCTGTCAATTAGCTCATTTGGAGATACTCTGATTGAAAAAGTCTTTTCCTACATTGTACTGTTTGGCCCACTTAAGGCTACAAGAATGAGAGTTTTAATACGTAATGGTAAAGTTTCCCCTCGCACATATGTGCTAGTCGTTCCCGACTCTAGGAGGTGGTGCTCATCTCCGTTTCAAAGCTGGAGAGCCAGCGCTGTCCAAAGATGTCTCCGTGGTCATGTGGCCGGCATGACTAAACGCCAAAGGTGCACAGAGCGCTGTTGCCTTCCCACCAAAGGTGGTCCCTATTTTTCTACTTGCATTTTTTACGTGCTTTCGAACTGCTAGGTTGGCAGAAGCTGGGACAAGTAACGGAAGCTCACCCCGTTAAGCAGCACTAGGGATTCGAACCACTGAACTGCCAACCTTTTGATCGACAAGCTCAGCGTCTTAGCCACTGAGCCACCGCGTCCCTAGTATAAAGATTACCTCACGTTTAATGAATCCTCCATTATTATTTTTTTGTCAACCATCAAAACTGTAGGAGCTGTTAGATGATGGCAAAGTTCACTTCAGTTGGGGACAAAGCCACCTTGGGACCCCTTTCTCTTGGCTCCTGCTTGGCTCCGCATCCTGAGCGGCTAGTCATTCCTCCATGTTTCCCCTCCACCCGTCCGGTTTTCCTTTCCCCCTTTGTTGGAACCATTCTCTATTATAAAAGGGTGGCAGGCGCACACCAGAAGTGTCAGAGGCATTAGATAAGGTATTAAGGAGGTGTCAATGGCAGAATAGCAGGGATTACAGTGAAGCCTAAATAACGTGCAAAATAAAATCCCAAAGGTGATAAAGTCATTGATAAGAAAAGCTGGAAGACCCCCCCCCCAAAAAAAGGGGGGGAAATGCAATTATTTTTTTCATTTCGATTGTTCAGGCTCAGAAGCACTTTGTTGCTTAAATAGCCTTCTCTCTCCATCCTCCCAACCTACTTCACTTGCACTTTTCTTTTGGAACATTATATTCCTCAATAATCATTTTATGGTCACTGGCGATCTTGCAGTAGATATATAGATATATTTTTAAAAAAGGAGCAGCAGGGCCACTTCACACAAATAATCTTTCGCGCTTCTGAGTGGGGTCTTATTGTGCTTTATATCCCTGACAACATTTCGCACCGAGACCCAGCTTTGCGACGATCGACAATGGCGGGTGTTTTCACAGCTCGGAATTAATAGCATGACACCTTTTTCTCTGTCTAGGAGATGCTGGTATGGGAATCGGTGTCTAACAAGGACTGAACTCCCTTCTCCGTAAATTTAGGACCCCCTTTCTAATGTGGTACATTACTCAGGGATAGATGTGCGAGATTGTGTGTGTATATCCAGAAATGTAAAATTGTATCTAAGACCTGAGAGGCCTCTTTCACCATAATAAATTCTTTGTCTCTTAAATCTGACAAGGCCTCTTTGTCAGTTACTTCTCTTCTCTGAAGGAGGCAACATCTTTTTATCTTGATGCATCCGGAAATGGACATTCCTATCCATCGATAGTCCTCGATTTACGACCACAATTGGGCCCAGAAGTTCTGTTGCTAAGCAAGGCAGTTGTAAATTGAGTCGCTCTTGATTTTGTGACCTCCTCTCTCTCTCCCCCCCCCCCACCCCGGTGCTGGGTGAGCAAATCGCTGTGGTTGTTGAGTGAATGGTGCAGTTGTTAAGTGAATCAAGTTTCTTTCACTGCTTTTGCTTGGAAGCTGGCTGGGAAGGTCACACTGGAAACTTGGAGGCTGATTGGAAACATGGAGTTGAGAGAGAGAGTTATTTGTTACCCTCTCTTGGGCTTTGCACTTGAACTTCCTGTTCCTGTGCAAGAATATGTATTCTATTGGCTGTTGTAGGGATCGCAGCTAACTTTGTAGGCTGTCTGAGTACCAGGCTTGTTTGAAGCTTGCTGGGTGATGCAATGAAGAGGCTTGTGTTCTGAAAGGGCCAGTGGTGGGTTCCTCCCGGTTCTGCCCAGTTCCGCTGAGCCGGTAGCGGTGACGATATGACATCACCGAACCAGTTCTGTCCCCCCCCATCCCCCATTCCCCCCCACCACCACCACCCCTGCATTATTCTTACCTTTTATTTGGCCCCACCCCCAATCTATTGCTGCCTCCTGAGTCCCAGCTGATGGGGTATAAGGAAAAAAACTGTTTAAACTCTTGCCGCGGGGCTTCAAAGGGCCGCCCTACAGCTGATCAGTGGTAAAAGGCAGTTTGGTGGTAGACCAGTGCCTCCAAAAACAAATGAGTAGACCGGTGCCTGCAAAAATAAATGGGTAGACCAGTGCCTGCAAAAATACATGAGTAGACCAGTGCCTGCAAAAATAAATGGGTAGGCCGGTACAGCTCTGCAAGCAGTTAAAAGCCTGGTAGACAAGTACCTCTGCTAAATCCTAAACAATTGTCACATGACCATCAAGCTACACCCACAAGATAAGCCACGCCCACAGAACCAGTACTAAAAAAAATGTAGAACCCACCCCTGGAAAGGGCATTGGGCAATTCCTATTGTGTCTTAATGGTTTTGTCCTGGTTTGGATCTTGAGTGAGGGCTAATCCCATCACCCTGGAGCTGAAGGTCTTTTGTCTTGTAGATAGGCTGGCCCAGTCCTGCTGGGGCTATTAAGAAAGGTGGGGGCTGTTTTCCAAGAGCATGTTTCTCCTTTAGGGAAATATAATATTCTGCCTTTTTCAATATTTCCCAAAATATTTCATTCTTCTAGGAGAGGGGTAGGTGCTAATTTTATACACCAGGATGCCGCTACTGTCATTAATATACGCCAGTGGCCATGTGCCCCAATTTTGATCAGAGGACTGTGGGGATGCTGTGACAGTTGTATGCACGATTGTATGCACAGTTTTAAGTCACTTTTTTTTCAATGTTGTTGTAACTTCGATCGGTCATTAAATGAACTGCTGTTAAGTCGAGGACTATCTGTACTCCATGCCCAGTTGGGTTTCCATTGTAACATTTATTTATTTATTTATTGGTGCTTCGTCAGTTTTTTACTCCTGGCAACTGCCTGAAAAAGTCCCTACACTTTTCTTGGTTTCAAGGTTTTTCAGAAGTGGTTTGCCATTGCCTCCTTCCTAGGGCTGAGAGAGAGGGACTGGCTCAAGGTCACCCAGCTGGCTTTGTGCTCAAAATGGGCTAGAACTCCCGGTCTCCTACTTTCTGGTCTGATGCCTTCAGCCCTTATCCACACTGGCTCTCAAAGCAATTATTAGATTTTCTTGCAATTCTTGCAATTTCTTTCCTTTCCTTTATTTTCTCTTCAGCATTGTGGGTTTTTAATTATGTGCATCGTTTTATTGTTGGCTTTGTCAAGTTAGTTCTTTGTTCACTGTTAATTTGTTAATTGCTGTTTCTATTTAACATTCTGATTTTTAGCTGAGGTTCCATTGATCTTAGGAAGATCAATACTGAAACACAGATGCTTTTTTTGCAGACTTTCTTGGAAAAGCATCCCACAAAAATCCCCGCATTGTGGATCATTTCAAAAGAGGCTCTTATTGTTGAGCATTTAATTCATAATCATACTTTGCTTGATTCATTGCATAGATTATCCTCAATTTACGACCACAACTGAGCCCAAAATTTCCATTGCTGGGCAAGTGAGTTTTTGCCCCATTTTACAAACTTCCTTGCCACCATTGTTAAGTGAATCACTGCACCTGTTATGTTGGTAACACGATTTTTAAGTGAATCTGGCTTCCCCATTGACTTTGCTCGTCAGAAGGTCATGTTAGAAGAAATATCCTTCTGGGTTCAGCTCCAAGTAGGGAAAAAGACACTGGAAACATGGAGATTGCTTGGAAAGATGGTTTAATGGTGGACAGGATCACATGGTTTGAATTCCTGAACAGAAAAGGGGCTGAAACGCAGTGAGTCCCCGGGTTTTATGCCCTCTCTGGCTTTGAACTTCCTGGGGCCCGGAAAGAGTATCCTGATTGGTTGTCAGACTCCCAGGGGGTGGGGGTCTTAGCTGGCCTTGCTGGCTGATGTAATCTTCCCAGGTGCCATGTGGTGAGTTTCTGTTGCTAGATGGGTCCTATTGTGTTGCAGATGATGGTCCTTTGACAAAGGATTGGGTTTCTGCCTCTGGCCCATTGACAAAAGGGAGGGAGGCAGGAAGGTGGGAGCTGCTTTGTCTTTAAAACATGCTTCTCCATTTCTCATACAGGGAAACATAATATTCTGCCTTTTTAATATTTCCTAAAATATTTCATTCTTCTAGGAAAGGGGTGGATGCTAACTTCCTACAGTCACAAAAGGGATCACATGATCTTGGGGCACTGCAACCATTATAAATACATGTCAGTTGCCAAGTGTCCGAATTTTGATTGTGTGACCACAGAAATGCCGCAATAGTCATAAGTGTGAAAACCGGTCATGTCACTTTTTTCAGTGCTGTTGTAACTTTGAACAGTCACTAAACAAAAGGTTGTAAGTCACGAACTACCTGTATTCTGATTCATTGTCCGTCTGCAACCATTGCAGGTGATCCTCGTTTTACAACAGTTCCTTTAGGGACCTTTCAAAGTCACAACAGCATTGACTTATGACTGTTTTTCACATTTAGGGCCATTGTGGCATTCCATGGTCATGTGATCAAAATTCAGATGCTTGGTGATTCATATTTATGGCAATTACAAGTGTCCCGCGGTCACCTTTTGTGACCTTCTGATAAACAAAACCAATGGGGAAACCGCTTAACGACTCTGTTACTACTTTCAACTCTGAAGAGAACCTGGATGAAGCCATTTTGTGCTGCCTCATAGTTGCCACGAAGCCTGAGAGGGGGAAGGGAGGAGGAAAGTAGATAGCCCGGATAACAGTCAAAACAAAAAGTTTTCCTGTGGGGAACCAAGGTCATCGTAACAGGTGGCTGGTGAAGGAGGAAAGGAGCCTGCCAGCTATATTCATTGGACAATGGGGACAATGTGACTGATGACACAGGGGAGAAGGGAAGTTTTACTCTTTTAATTAGGTGAAAACCGCAGGAACTTTCAGAGTTGGTTTTCACCGGCTGTGCCGATTTGATGTATCCAATAAGCATGTCCTTTGAGGAATCTACCTGCCTCGGAGTTCTGCTTTCAATGGGTGCCTTACTTGGAACGCTGACAACTAAATTAACAACTGCAGTGATTCACATAACAACTGTGGCAAGAAAGGTCGTAAAAATGGGGCAAAATTTGCTGAACAAATGTCTCACTTAGCCACCGAATTTTTGGACTGAAGTGGGATCATAAGTTGAGGACCACCTACCTATATAGCAGTGGTGAAATTCAATTTTTTTTACTACTGGTTCTGTGGGCATGGCTTGGTGGGCATGGAGTGGCAGGGGAAAGATACTGCAAAATCTCCATTCCCACCCCACTCCAGGGGAAGGATACTGCAAAATCCCCATTTCCTCCTCACACCTGGGGAAAGGATATTGCAAAATCTCCATTTCCTCCCCACTCTGGGGCCAGCCAGAGGTGATATATGCCGGTTCTCCAAACTGCTCAAAATTTCCACTACCGGTTCTCCAGAACCTGTCAGAGCCTGCTGGATTTCACCCCTGCTATATAGGCACCCAATGACGACCTTACAAATTTGAGAGCCAATACTTTTTATTTCCAATAAATTTCTAAGCTGCAAAAAAATTAAAAAACACCGCGAGTGCATCAATAGAGAGGCTCTGGCATGGCTTTGTATGCTGGGGAGAGAGGCGAGAACTCTAAACGGTTGTGTGTTATCTAGGTGTTTCAAGGGCCCACTGCTGATCTCTTTACAATCTTCGCAGATTCCACAGAGATCCTTGACCTTCAATTAAAGTGAAATGGTGCTTCCGTCGCAGCTTCTTGCAGATGCTGGCATGGAAAGATTAACAAGCGAACCCCAATTATAAAGCCAAGCTCCGTGACGCAGGCAAGCGGGCGCTGCCATCAGATAAGGGCCTCTCTGAAGGCATGTTTTCCTGAGTGCCCTCAGAAGTCAGCCACACGCCAACCAAAAAAAAGGAAATCTCTCGCTCTGGTTGCTCCCGGGAGCATCCAGATGAGCTGGACTTCAACTCCCATAATCCAAAGGAGGTAATTGGGAGCTAAAGGTTGGAAAGACGCCCCAAAGAGAAGGGGAAAATCGTAAAATTGCTGCGGAATCTTCTCTTAAAACTTTGGCTGCCGTGCTCACCATCCCCTCGAAGAGTGGTTGGCAGAATGCGGCAGAAGAGGAAAAAAAATCGAAAATACAGGTAGTTCTCGACTTATGAGCACCATCGAGCCCAAAATGTCTGTTGTTAAGTCAGACACTTGTTAAGCGAGCTTTGCCCCGTTTTACAACCTTTCTTGCCGCCCTTGTTAAGTGAATGCCTGCAGCTGTTACATTAGTAACACGGTTGTTAAGTGGATCTGGCTTCTTCGTTGGCTTTGTTTGTCTGAGGATAGAATAGAATAGAATAGAGTAGAGTAGAATAGAATAGAATAGAATAGAATAGAATAGAATAGAATAGAATAGAATAGAATAGAATAGCTGGCCTGATTCTATGTTGGTTTTAAAATTTGATACTGATTTTTAATTGAAATGTTTTAAATTATGGGCCAAATTTCATTTAATTATTTTTAAAATTATTTTAACTTTTGTGTACAAATGTTTTTATTTTAGCTGTTCACCGCCCTGAGTCCGAAAGGAGAAGGGCGGTATATAAATCTAATAAAAGATAAAGATAAAGATAAAGAATAGAATAGAATTCTTCATTGGCCATGTGTGATTGGATACACAAGGAATTTGTCTTCGTGAGGATCATAAAGGGTGACACCAGGACACTGCAACTGTCAAAAATTTGGTTGCTGAGCATCTGAATTTTGATCATGTGACCACAGGGATGCGGCAACCGTTGTGTGAGAAATGGTCATAAGTCAGTTTTTCCAGTGCCGTGGTAACTTTGAGCGGTCACTAAACGAACTGTTGTAAATCAAGGACTACCTGAAGTGCAGTGTAGTACAGTATTCTATAGCATTTTTCATTTAAATTATTTACTAAATAGAGCAAGGTGGATAATAGAAGCTGGCCTCTGAGTAATATACTGGAAAGCTGCGTTCATGAAGTTTGTGGAGGAATGGGAAGGGCAAAAAAGGCAAAAGAGTGTGAATATGTACCATATTTATCAGAGTATAAAATATACCTTTTTTTCCCCATAAAAGAGGGTGGAAATCTGGGTGCATCTTATACTCCGAATGTAGGCCCGCCCAGCCTCCCAAATGGAAATTTCAGAGGCTAAAGAAGCCTCTGAAAGAAGCTTCAGAAAAAAAGCCTCAGAAACAAAGCTTCAGGTTCTACTTTTTTTTTTTTTTTAATTTAATTTGTATACCGCCCTTCTCCCAGAAGGGACTCAGGGCGGTGAACAGCCAAAATTAAAAAACATACAAATACAAAAGTTAAGATAATTAAAAGAATTAAATAATTGGCTACCCAATTTAAAACCCCAAATCCATAAAATTTAAAATCCCAATTAAAAACCATTTAGGCTAGGCCGGCTTGATGAAATAAAAACGTCTTCAGGGCTTTATGGAAGGTCCGGAGGTCCGGGATCAATCGTATTCCAGGAGGCAGCTCATTCCACAGGGCGGGGGCCCCCACAGAGAAGGCTCGCCCCCTGGGGGCCGCCAGCCGACATTGCCTGACCGACGGCACCCCGAGGAGGCCCTCTCTGTGAGAGCGTATTGGCCGGTGGGAGGTTATCGGTAGCAGCAGGCGGTCTCGCAAATACCCTGGCCCTAAGCCATGGAGCGCTTTAAAGATGAGAACCAACACCTTAAAGCGCACCCGGAAGACCACCGGGAGCCAGTGCAGCTCGCGCAGGAGAGGTGTTACGTGGGAGCGCCACGTCGCTCCCATAATCACCCGCGCGGCCGCATTCTGCACCAGCTGGAGCCTCCGGGTGCTCCTCACTACCGGTTCACAATGGTATCGCACGCATTGGGATCGTGCATGCAGAGATCACCGATGACGACATCCGGGGCAGTGGGCGGGGCCTTCTGCTGGTTTTACTACCGGTTCTTGTGAACCGGTCCGAACCGGGGGCAACCCACCACTGTTGCTGGGTTTGTTCATCATATTAGACCAAAAACCCGAGCTTGGCTTAGACAAATGTGTGAACAAATTAAACTTCAAATTGATTTAGTACAATTTGTGAACCAAGCCACACAATCTGGTTTGCAAACCCCATGAAACAAAAATAAAATAAAAATAAAAATGTGACTTTCTCTTGCACCACCCCTTATTTAATATGGCTCTGATCAAATCCCACCAAATCATGAATATATTTTAGACATGCTTTGCAACCCCAAAATCACCTATTATATTTAGAATTAAAGTAATCACAAGTTTCCTCTAAAATCCAACTGCTAAACAAAAGTTAAACCAAAATAATATTTGGAAACGGAACATGGTTTCTTTCAAGCAAAGCCTAGTCATGACTATCTTCCAAACTACAGTTCATAAAAACCAGGATGAGGCATGACATACAAGCTAAGTTAGCTCTCAAAATTTCAGTTGGCTTGGCCAGTTGCATCTTCCATCACAGTTGGAAGATGCAACTGGCCACATTCTAGGCTTTTGCTATCTTTTCCATGACTTTCATCTATAACGCCTTCATTCTTTCAGCCTTCCCCTTGACTATCACTCTCGGAAGTCTTTCCATCAACTTCCGCTTGTCCCCTAAAACCCCAGTTGTCTTGAATATCTCTGCTCATCCTTATATTTTCTCTCTCTTGGACCAATTGCCATTTCCAACTGGCCAGACATGAACATTCTGACACGCCCACTTGAAACTTTTGCCTGATTGGCTGCTCCAACAGCCCATTGTTGACCCATAAATCAGACTTAGGCAATTTTGTTATTGTGGACATGGACTTAACTTTTTTGGGAGAAGCTTGGGGGTGCAATGAAAGTGGGCCTTCCCGGTGGGGCTTGGCTTGGTCTTTTAGGGACAATGGAAGAGGTCTCTTCTTCTACCACTTCTGGGTTAGCAAGCAAGATTTTTATTCTGGTATGCCTTTGCCCAAATAGGACCCAAGCTGGAAAGGTAGATTAATATCTCTTTATTGATTCTAAGGAAAGGCCCCTTAGCAGGGCTGGGCTTCAAATATTTTAGCAAGGGGTTCTCTTCCCAGTTGCTGGGAGGGCATGGCCATGGTGGGCGTGGCCTAGTTTGCCTCCTGCACCATGGCGGGGGGGGCATTTTTGCCCTCCCCGGGCTCCAGAGGCTTTTTTTGAGCCTCCGGGAGGGTGAAAACAGCCTCCCCAGTCTCTAGAAGGCCTTCTCGAACTTCTGGTAGGCCCGTTTTTTGCCCTCCCTGAGCCTCTCTGCGCGCCCTGCACTTACCTTCATCCAAAACGGGCCGCGTGGGGACTCCTGGGAGGGGCAGGGTGGGGTGGGCGGGACCAGCCAGGAGTGGGATTTGGGGGTTCTCCGAACTGCACAGAATCTTAGCTAGAGGTTCTCCTGAACCCCTGCGAACCCCCAGCAGCCCACCCCTGACTCTTAGACAGGTAGGTGATCCCTTTGTATACAGTTCAAACATATTGGGCTTGGAATGCATCATTCATTGGCTAGTATCATTTGACTCATCTGTGATCTAGCAAGCACACTTGGTAGCTTTATGTGTACCGTGTAACGTTTCATAGCATCCCATAATAGAGTTAGCATGACCTTGTTAATGCTCATTGTCGTCCAGGAGGTCTGTTTCCCACATTATAATGAGGCATAATGGGTTTACAGGTTACTAATTTACAAGTTACAAGGCAGAACAAGAAGCAACGGATGGAAACTAATCAAGGAGACAACGTAACCTGGAATTAAGGAGAAACTTCCTAACAGTGAGAACAATTAATCAGTGGAACAACTTGCCTCCAGAAGTTGTGAATGTTCCATCACTGGAAGTTTTTAAGAAGAGACTGGACAGCCATTTGTCTGAAATGCCATTGGGTCTCCAGCTTGAGCGGGGGGTTGGACTAGAAGACCTTCAAGGTCCCTTCCAACTCTGTTGTACTGTTAGTCCGGAGTTCTTGGGGAAAAAAATTGATTCTGTTACAAGAATACACATTTTTGCACACTTCTTGTCTCTGGCTGGTTTGAACCGATTCTTATCAGAAAGTTGCCATGTTTGAAAGCCTGATTTAAACCTTGGATGGGCCTGTCACAATTACTGCTGTTTTTTCTTCCTCTTCTTCCATCCCATCATCTTCTATTCTTCCTCTACCTCTTCTTTGGTTTCTTTTTTTTCATTTTGTAAGGTCCCAAAATGTACTTGAGTCAGAAGAATGCCTAAGAGAGAGACTCAAGACGAGGCTTGCAAAAAGAAACAGATTTTGTTTATGGCCAAAACCAAAATATTGGGTGGGACTATATCCAGAACATACAGATACAATGCAAGTGAGGAAATAGCCACACCTTGGGGAAGGTATGGTGTCCTTTTATACCTTCAGAGGCATCAGCTTAATACCCAATACAGGCTCCCTGGCCCATGCCTTTCCTGTAGCCCTGCATTGGCTGTATAGCAAGGAGCAAGGGTAGGGGGGCTAAGCGTCTAGCAACAGAGGGGCTGAGTGTGTAGCAACCCTGCTTCTTGAGATATCCACCAGGTACAGAGTGGTAAAGAAAAACAGGATAACAGGATAACACAGAGGTGAGATCACTGGTAGAAGCAAATGGCAGAGGCAATTCTAATTCTTAGCAAAGCAATTCTTACAGAAGCAAAACAGCAAGTCAAACCAATTCTACTGACTCTACTATTATGTCCCGCTAATTCTACCTGTTCTATTATTATTATTATGTTCCTTCAATTTTATTTTATTTGTATCCTGCCTTTATTATTTTTATAAATAACCCAGAGCAGCAAACCTAGACAACACAAACTTTCTCCCCTCCTATTTTCCCCACAGCAACAACCCTGTGAGGTGGGTTGGGCTGAGAGAATGACTGACTTAAAGTCATCCAGCTGTTTTTCGTGGCTAAGGCGGGCCTTGAACTCATGGTCTCCTGCTTTGTAGCCTGTTGCCTTACCCACCAGACCAAACCGGTTCTCCGGTTTCAAACTGGTTTGCCAACCCAGCCAGGATTTGTGCTTAACCCATGACTCCATACCTTGTATGAATCAAGAAAAGGTATTAGCATGGTAACCAAGTTAAGGATGTTTGCATGTGTTCTGACCTAGGCTTCCTTAAAAAGCATGCAGCACTATCTTAATCCCAGCAAACCTCTTTAATTCATATGGCTGTGAATTATTGCCATTCCCAGTCCAAAAGGCTTCTCAAACAGTCTTTCAGGGGAGTGTTTACAAACACCCACCTTATCTCCCTTGGAATGCCGCCAGAGAACTAATTGCCACACGCAGGGCAAGGCCAAACTTAGCACAGAATCAAACCGACCTTTTACCAATCAGATGAACTAATTGCTTCCTGCAAAAGCTCACGTTCTGTTTGCTCCTCTTTTATGTCTTATGGGAGGGGCCAATCATCTCCAAGCCTTACTCCCAAATCGACCTTGTTTTCTTAATTGTTCCTTGTCTTCTGGCAGCTCTGCGTACGCGCACACTGGGAACAGGCTGACGCTATTCTTCTGCCTCGCTGATGACAGACTCCGGAGGCAGCAAAGAACTACCAGATGGCCTTGGCTCCCTCTCTGCCTCTGACTCAGAGCCCTTGTCTGAGCCTTCCCCAGACTCCAGGACTGGCCCACGTTCATCCCCAACCTCCTCACTGTCCGAATCTGCTGCCAGCTCTGCTGGCCACTGGCAGGCCACAACAGCATGGATGCAGATTTGATGAATGTCTGAAGAGAGTTTCAGTGTCTAAAATGATGATTCCCCATTCACCGTCCAGCTCCAGCATATTGTCGTTACATTATGGTATCTCTAAGAGAAATACACATGCCTTAAGATGAGTGCATCAACATCACTTGGTTTCAACGTAGCTATCAAAACAAATACCTGTGAAATGAAGGACATGTCTTTGGATTGCGGGAATATGCCAATCATGCTGGTGATACTTCAACAGAGTTGGAATAAATTGTAATAGCTTTAAGAAAAGCCATACAAGGAAAGCTTTTGCAAGGTTAAATCCTAAACTTATTGACTATTTGACGTGATGCTTCTAAGCCACTAAAACAGACCCTGAAATGCTGTTTACAGGTTTATAGGCCATAACAGGGAAGTACAGGTGACTGTAATGAAACCTGCCCAGTCATAAAGCAGGTCAGTCATATATCCAACCCAATTTTACAACATTTTTGGGGGGGACAGTCATTAAGCGAATCACTATCCAAAATCATTGCTTGCTGTGGGGCCTTTCTGCTAAAAATCAGAGGTAAATGCTAGTTTTCGACAAAAACATCATAAATTGTGATCATGTCAAGGTGGCAAATATATCCAACATGACTTCATCCAATGTTGTGTTCCACACAACAACAACCCTGTGAGATGGGCTGGGCTGAGAGTGACTGGCCCAAAGTCACTCACCCAGCTTTCATGCCTAAGGTGGGACTAGAATTCACATTCTTCTGGTGATTGGCTCAAACTCACCCAGTTAGTGTCAGGTTTCGAGGTCGTCTCAAATAAATTGCATTTCAAACAAAGTATTTGATGAAAAACTCCCATTTATTAAGCACGACATTCTAACTCCGACTCCATTGTAGCCAACACTGACTTCCTGACCCAAAACCCTCCCTTTCCTTTCCCCACTCCTCTGCACTCATTGGCCATCTTCCAAGTCACTCTACCCCTAATCTACTGCTCCAGCTCAAAGGAATTTTCCCCCTCCCATCCCATCTCCTAGGAGATATTATCTCCAGGGAAAATAAGTAGGTGAAAAGTCAAATGTCCCTTTCCAGATGCCTCCGCTTCTCCTTCTTATGTCAGCACTAGAGTAAATGCAGCTTGAAGTGCTGACAGTTAGCTTTCATGCCTAAAGCAGAACTTTCTAACCTGGTGCCTTAATCACTTAACCAAACTGTCTCCAGGGCCATATACAGGTATTCCTCGACTTATGACCACAATTGAGCCCAAAATTTCTATTGTTAAGTGAGACATTTGTTAAGTGAGTTGTGCCTCATTTTACAACCTTTCTTGCCACAATTGTTAAGTGAATCACTGCAGTTGATAAATTTGTAACCTGGTTGTTAAGCGAATCTGGCTTCCCCATTGACTTTGCTTATGAAAATATTGCAAAAGGGGATCACATGACCCCGGTCATAAGTTTGAACCAGTTGCCAAACATCTGAATTTTGATCACAGGATCATGAGGATGCTGTAAAGGTCATCGACCATGGTATCCTACTGCGACGGCTCCAGGGATTGGGGGGGGGCACTGTTTTACAGTGGTTCTCCTCCTACCTCTCGAGCCATATGCAGTTTGTTTGGGCAGGGGGTCAGAGATCCTCTCTGAGGCCCCTCACTTGTGGGATGCTGCAGGGGTCGGTTCTCTCCCCCCTGCTCTTTAACATCTACATGAAACCCCTGGGTGAGATTATTCGCAGCTTCAGGGTGAGGTATCATCATTATGTTGATGATACCCAACTGTACATCTCCACCCCAGATCAACCCAGGGATGCCCTCTCTGTGATGTCTAAGTGCCTGGAGGCGGTACGGGTCTGGATGGGCAGGAATAGGCTCAGACTCAACCCCTCCAAGACTGAGTGGCTGTGGTTACCGGCATCTCGTGATCTAGTATCCCCATCACTTCCGATGGGGAGGGAGCTGCTTACTCCCTCTGAAAGGGTTCGTAATCTTGGCGTCCTCCTTGACTCACGGCTGTGCTTGGTGGATCATCTGATGGCTGTGACAAGGGGGGCTTTTGCACAGGTTCACCTGGTGCGCCAGTTATGCCCTTTCCTAGACAGGGATTCCCTCCGTACAGTCACTCATGCTCTCATAATTTCTCGGTTGGATTACTGCAATGCCCTCTACATGGGGCTGCCCTTGGGGTGCACCCGGAGGCTCCAGTTGGTCCAGAATGTGGCCGCACGGGTTGTTACGGGAGCGTCCCACTACTCCCATGTAACACCTCTCCTGCGCGAGCTGCACTGGCTGCCGGTGGCCCTTCGGATCTGCTTCAAGGTGCTGGTACTTACCTATAAAGCCCTTCATGGCATGGGCCCAGGATACTTGCAGGACCACCTCCTACTGGCCTCCCACTGCCCAGTGCGCTCACATAGGACTGCCCTCCTCCGGGTGCTGGCGGCCAGACAGTGTCGGCTGGCGGCCCCCAGGATGAGGGCGTTCTCTGTGGCCCCACCTACCCTCTGGAATGGGTTACCCACCGGGCTCTGGACGGCCCCTGACCTCCGCACTTTCCGCGCCATGGCTTTTTCAGCAAATTCCCTGATCTGCCACGGGGTTTTTAATTGTCTGCGGATTTTAAATTGACTAATTTTAGTATTTGGATTGTTGTGTTGTTTTTATTTTGTGAGCCGCCCCGAGTCCTACGGGAGAAGGACGGCAAATAAATTTGAAAAATAAATAAATAAATAAATAAAAATAAATAAATAACTGTGAGAAATAGTCATAAGTCCTTTTTTTCCGCGCTGTTGTAACTTTGAATGGTCACTAAATGAACTGTCGTAAGTTGGAGGTTTGACTTCTGAACCACATGAGAATGGCTTTGGGGAGAACTATATTTCTGGTGTTTTCTGATGTCTCCTATTCAAAAGGCTGATTTATTTAGCTTTTGGTAATCAGCCAAGATAAGCTAATTGCTACTATCGAGCTAAGCATCTCTGATAAATCAGAATAATTTTGCATTATGGATGGATCATTCCCTCCGTTATGAATCCATGTAATTTCTGCATATATTCTTCCTTTTTTCATGTAAATCTGATTTCTTAAAAAAAAAAATCTGACGTGATTCATATTTAATTTTTTTTTCCACACCAGAAACATATCTACATGCATTTGCTTTCGAAATACAAATTAATAAACATGGAAATGTATATTTTCTGAGCTTCAAAAAGTGCAAAAGTTGGTGGATAATAGCACTGAAATGAACACAGTAGTTTAGAGAACATTAGCAGAGAAGATTAATTCATACTCATATTCCCAAATATTTCTCAAGTATTTACATATCAGTGAGCTGGTTTGGTCTAGTAGTAGTTAAGGCTCCAGACTGTGAGACTGTGAGTTCTAGTTCTGCCTTAGGCATGAAAACTGGGTGGGTGACATTGAACCAATCACAAGTAGACCAGGGGTGGGTTCTAAATTTTTTTCCTACCGGTTTTGTGGGGGTGGCTTATTTTGTGGGTGTGGTTTGGAGGTCATGTGATTAGGTGGGCGTGGCTAAGCTGGTCAGAGTCATTTCTGGAAGGTCCTCGCACTTACGACCCGACTCATTTGTTTGCTTTTAACACTGATCACCTGTAGGACGGCCCTTTGAAGCCCCGCGGCAAGAGTTTAAACAGTTTTTTTCCCTCTAGTCATCAGCTGGGACTCAGGAGGCAGCAATAGATTGGGGGTGGGACCAAATAAAAGGTAAGAATAACGTGGGTGGGTGGAGGGGTGGGAGGGCGGGGGGAAGGAGAATCGGTTCAGTGATGTCATATCGTCACCGCTACCGGCTCGGCCGAACCGGACCAAACCGGGAGGAACCCACCACTGAAGTAGACTGGGATTTCTAGTTCCACCTTAGGTATGAAAGCTGGCTGGGTAACTTGGGGCCAATCACCAGGAGACAGTGAGTTCTAGTCCTGCTTTAGATATGAAAGTTGGCCGGACCAGTCACTCTCTCTTCATCTCACAGGGCTGCAATTGTTGTGGGGAAACTAGGAGGAGGAGTATTATGTATGTTTACCATCTTGAGTTGAAGTATAATATACTTGATTGTACATTTTATTTAGAAGAGATGTGGTGGCTCAGTGGCTAGCGCTCCATAATAATGGAGGGTTCATTAAATGTGAGGTAATCTTTATACTAGGGACACGGTGGCTCAGTGGCTAAGATGCTGAGCTTGTCGATCAAAAGGTTGGCAGTTCAGTGGTTCAAATCCCTAGTGCTGCTTAATGGGGTGAGCTCCCGTTACTTGTCCCAGCTTCTGCCAACCTAGCAGTTCGAAGGCACGTAAAAAATGCAAGTAGAAAAATAGGGACCACCTTTGGTGGGAAGGCAACAGCGCTCTGTGCACCTTTGGCGTTTAGTCATGCCGGCCACATGACCACCGAGATGACTTCGGACAGTGCTGGCTCTTCAGCTTTGAAACAGGGATGAGCACCGCCCTCTAGAGTCGGGAACGACTAGCACATATGTGCGAGGGGAACCTTTACCTTTACATTTTATTAGTGGTTAAAAAGATGCAAGAGGAAGTGGGCTAGAGTTTGAACTGTGGACTTCAACTCCCAGAATTCCCCAGTTAGCGTCTTTTAAGATGTGTGGAATGGGACCTGCTGCTGGGGAATTCTGGGAGTTGAAGTCCACACCTCTTAAAGCTGCCAAGACTGAGAAATTCTAGCTACTGTTGAACCAAAAGAAGAAAGCAAAGGCACCTTTTAAGATAGACAAATAAATAGGAAAAAGCAAAGGATAACTTTCAACAACCTCTGTAGCTGGAGAGGGTCTCTTATTCCAGCTGAGTTTTCAGCTTTACTAGCAGCAGCTGTGCAGATAACCCTGAGATCGTCTCCCTCACCCCACCCACCCTGGGATTTCAAAGCCAGGCTGCCTTTGCTGGACCCATTCAGCTTCCAACTTCAAAGACACACAAAATACCACCAAAAAAATAAAAAAATAAAAACCCACCCCAAACAGAGTGGAGAATGCAAACAGGATGGAAGACATTGAAAACTACCAAGACCCAAAATATATAGCTAGTCCTCAACTTACATCAGTTCATTTAGTAACCGTTCAAAGTTACCACAGCACTGAAAAAAAAGTAGCCATTTTTCACAGCTACAACCTTTGCAGCAGTGGTGGGATTCAGCCGGTTTGGGCAGGGTTCAGGCGAACCAATTGTTAAATTGCTCGCTGGCCACACTCCTCCCTCCCCTCCCCTTCCAGGAGTCCCCAGGCGCCCCGTTTTGGCTCTCAGGTAAGTGCAGGGAGGCCTACTAGGCCCAAAATGGGCACGGGGGGTGCAGTGCCCCCCCGTGCCCCGTTTTTGCTCCCAGGAGGCTGCAGGGAGGCCTACTAGGCCCAAAGGCGGCATGGAGAGGCAGCGCCCCCCACCCCCATGGCTCATTTTTGCTCCCAGGGAGGTGCAGGAGGCTGATTGCTACCTGTCACACATCCCTGGCCATGCCCACCATGGCCACGCCCACCTAGCTGGTCATTAAAGCAGAGAACCGGTTGTTAAATTATTTGAATCCCACCACTGCTTTGCAGCATCCCCATGATCATGTGATCAAAATTCAGATCCTTGGCAACTGACTCGTCTTTGTGATGGTTGCCATGTCCCAGGGTCAATGAGTCCCCTTTTGTGGCCTTCTGACAAGCAAAGTCAATGGTTCATTTAACAACCGGGTTACTAACTGAACCACTGCAGTGATCCACTTAACAACTGTGGCAAGGAAGGTCGCAAAATGGGGCAAACTTCACTTAAATAAAAGTCTCACTTAACAATAGAAATCTTGGGTCAATTGTAGTCGAGGACTACCAGTACGTACAATTAGATCAGAGAATTGATCCTTAGCCTGCACCCTCCAACCAAAAAATAGACAGTTTTGATCAGTGGTGAAATGCAAATTTTTTTATTATCGGTTCTGTGGGCATGGCTTGGTGGGCGTGGCAGGGGAAGGATACTGCAAAATCCCCATTCCCTCCCCACTCCTGGGGGAAGGATATTGCAAAATCTCCATTCCCACCCCACTCTGGGGCCAGACAGAGGTGGTATTTGCCAATTGTCTGAACTACTCAAAATTTCCGCTACGGGTTCTCCAGAACCTGTCAGAACCTGCTGGATTTCACCCCTGGTTTTGATCTACCTTCTTTCCTTTGTTAAAAGGAGAGTTTTTCCTTTTTTTCACACAGACAAACAAATGCACAGCTGCCATTCTTTATAAGCAAGACCCAAAGCTGTTTGCATGCGAATTATGGAATTATTTATTATACATAACGCAGCATTCTGTGGCTTATTCAAGCTCGTTACCACGTAAGCACAAACGTGAGATTCAAAGTTGTATTTCCCCTTCGGGTTTGTCGGCTGTTTTGGAAAAAAAAAAAATTACCCCTCATGTTTTCCTTCAAATTATTAAAATGCATTTTGACAAACAAGAGGCACGCCGCACAGAAAATAAAATAAAATAAAACCAAGGGAATTAAAGAAGAAAAAGAGCAGAAGGAAAAAAAATGGCAGTGACAGCTACTTGGAAGATTTATTTCGAAACGAGCAAAGCATGAAACACCCGGATTTTCCCTTCACTTTCTGAAGCTTATAAATGACACTCAGAAGCCACCTCAGATTTGGCAGGTGTGCAAATGACATTCATTAGAACAAGTGCGACAGCCGAGGACGTGCCGATGGGAGGAAAGTACACACTGGTAGTCATTCGGGTCTCATCACTTCAGGTTGTAAGCAGAGTTTGCCGGTAAAGTGTTTAATTTAAGAAATATAATTTTTTTTAAAAAAAAATTTAAAGGTCCAGGTCTAGGAAGGGAATTTAGAAGCTAACTTTCTGGAATAAGGACTCTGTCTATATTTCAATCAATTACACTACAGGTAGTTCTCAACTTACAATATAACAGTTTCGTTTAGGGACTGTTCGAAGTTACGACGACACTGAAGAAGTGACTTTCGGCCATTTTTTACATGACCTTGGCAACATCTCCATAGTCACATGATCAAAATTCGGAAACTTCGCAACAGACTCATCTTTATGACGGTTGCAGTGTCCAAAGGTCACGTGATCGCCTTTCGTAACCTTCTGATAAGCAAAGTCAAGCTTAACAACTGTGTTACTAATTTAACAACGGTAGTGATTCACTTAACGACTGTGGCAAAATGGAGCAAAATTCACTTAACAACTTTCTCGCTAAGCAACAAAAATTTTGGACTCAATCGTAGTCGTCAATTGAGGATTATATGTATTGCAGTTTAAACGCAGCATGAAAATTCCAGGTTTAAAGAAAATGAAGCAAATATTTGGGGACAAGGATCTTTGTTCTTGCAGAAACTTTTGGGTCACTGCGATGATCATTGGGAAATATGATTAGCATTCCCTTCACTTTTATTTGTTTATTTATTTATTTATTTATTTATTTTATTTTGTCAAGCACGTATTAGATAACAGATATAGATACAAACATGGTTATTAATACATGAAATGGTTACAAATAAAAGGGGGACATTAGAACAGGGACGGTATGCGCTTATGCACGCCCCTTACAGACCTCTTAAGAATGGAATGAGGTCAATAGTAGACAATCTAAGGTTAAAGTTTTGGGGGTTTGGGGAAGAAACCACAGAGTCAGGTAGTGCATTCCAGGCATTGACCACTCTGTTGCTGAAGTTGTATTTTCTGCAATCAAGTTTAGTGCAGTTTACCTTAAGTTTGTATCTATTGTGTGCTTGTGTATTGTTGCGGTTGAAGCTGAAGTAGTCATTGACAAGTAGGACATTGTAATGAATAATTTTATGTACTATGCTTAGCTCGGAATGAAGGCGGTGTATTTTCAAGTTGTCTAAACCCAAAATTTCAAGTCTAGTGTCATAAGGCATTCTATTGTGAGTGGAGGACTTTGTCAGCCAAGTTTCTTATGAAAATATTGAAGGTACTGCACTTAGGACTGAAGCACCCACTTGCAAAATTACTCCAAGTTCTTATATGAGGAGGAACTATTGATGGGCATACATGAATGCACTGTTTAAGTCAGCTGCAGATCCATGTAACACATTTGGCCATTCAGTCCACGTTTAATTCTTATTCATCAGAGTGTAATAGGACATTTCGCCAAAAGCTATGCTGAAGTCAAGATATATTATGTTCACAGCATTCCCACAATCTATTAAAGAAGTTACCTAATCTCAAAACAAGATAATATAATTTGATCTTTATTTTTATTTTATTTTATTTTATTTTGAATTTGTATACCGCCCTTCTCCCTGAGGACTCAGGGCGGTGAACAGCCAAGTAAAAACATCAAGTACAAATATTAATTATTATTATTAATTATTAATTAATTAAAATATTAAATATTAATTAATTATTTGTTCTAACTTCTGCTAGTTACTGCATCACTGTACTTTCAAAGTGCTGGCAAATCTATAACTTTATGAGCTACTCTAAATGCATCAAGACAGACTGATTGGACTCTAATTCCCCCCTCCCTATCATCATCCTCAACAACAACAATGATTCTCTAACAATTATCCTTCCCTGACCCTGCATTTTATGATTTAAATGTCCCTCTCAAGTTGCATACTACAAAGGCTATCTTTCATTATTGAATTGTCCTGCATTTTCCCAAAAACACAGATAGAAAGTGAGATGTGCAAAATGTCCTTTATTTGAGTTTTATTGGGTTTTAACAATTAAACAATTCTTATTCAACTCTTGTGCATGACTGTGACCATTTACATATCATCACACTAATATTCTCTTATACTCTATATAATTTTACAAAATCTACTGTTATTTCCCTTTTTTTCTATCTTCAATCCAATTATACCATTTCCCCCATATTATGTAAAAATCCGAATCCATCTGCCCTTTCAGTTCCAATGTCATTTTATCCATCTCGGTGCATTCTAATATCTTTCTAATTATTAGATCTTCGGAGAGTGTGTTCGAACTTCTCCAGTATTGCGCAAATACCAATCTTGCCACCGTTGTCCTATGTAGAATAATATATGTTGTTGTTTTTTCATATTTCTTTTTCATTATTCCTAGAAGAAACAATGGTCTATATTCTATCTGGAAGCCTTTTACTTCCTGTATCCAGCTACATATTTTTATCCAAAAAGTTTTTGTTTCTTAGAAGCCAAGGTGAAGTCAAAATGCAAATACAGGTACTCCTCTGTATGGTACTTATAACCTTTCATTTTGCGACCATTCAAAATCACAGCAGCATTGAAAAAAATGAACTATGCCTAGTCCTCGTACTTACAACCATCTCAGTATCCCTACAGTCGCATGACCAAAATTCAGGCTCTTGGCAACTGGCGTGTATTTAGGAAGGTTGTAGTATCCTGGGGTCATGTGATCAACATTTGCGACCTTCCCAGCTGGCTTCTGACAAGCAAAGTAAACAAGGGGAGTCAGATTCACTTAATGACCACACGATTCATTTAACAACTGTAGTGATTCGCTTAAAAACCGTGTCAAGAAAAGTCATAAAATTGGATGCAACTCATTTAAAAAATGCCTAGTTCAGCAATGGAAATTCTCATCCCAATCGTGGGTGTAAGTCAGGGGTGGGTTCTAAATTTTTTTACTACCAGTTCTGTGGGCGTGGCTTATTTTGTGGGCGTGGCTTGATGGTCATGTGACAATTCTTTAGGATTTAGCAGAGATACTGGTCTACCAGGCTTTTAACTTCTTGCAGAGCTGTACCAGTCTACCCATTTATTTTTGCGGGCACTGGTCTACTCATATATTTTTGCAGGCACTGGTCTACTCATGCATTTTTGGAGGCACTGGTCTACCACCAAACTGCCTTTTACCACTGATCAGCTGCCCTTTGAAGCCCCATTTTTTTCCTTATAGCCCATCAGCTGGGACTCAGGAGGCAGCAGTAGATTGGGGGTGGGGCCAAATAAAAGGTAAGAATAACGTGGGGGGAGGTGGGGGCGGGGGGGGTGGAGGGCGGGGGGGCAGAACCGGTTCATATCGTCACCGCTACCGGCTCGGCGGAACCAGGAGGAACCCACCACTGGTGTAAGTCGAGGACTACCAGTAGAGGTAGTCCTCGACTTATGACCACAATTGAGCTCAACATTTCCATTGCTAAATGAAACATGTATTAATTTTTGCCCCATTTTATGACCTTTCGTGCCACAGTTGTTAACTGAATCACTGCAGTTGTTAAAATTAGCAACATGGTTGTTAAGTGAATCCAGTTTTCCCATTGACTTTGCTTGTCAGAAGGTCGCAAAAGGGGATCACACGACCCCAAGACATGGCAATGTTCATAAATGTGAGTTAGTTCCCAAGCGCCTGAATGTTGATCTCGTGACCATCGGGATACTACAACAGTTATAAGTGTGAAAAATGATCATAAGTCTCTTTTTTCAGTGCCGTTGTAACTAAGCGCGCTGTTCTATGTCGAGGACTCTTTTTGAATGTAGCAAGGTGAATAGACACTGTGGCCAGATAGCAAAGTCTCTCTGTTTTTATGAATTGGCCTCCTTCTGTTCTCCCCGACAGAAGCAAACGGTGCTTGGGGGCAGGTCTGACTCTTTCATAGACGGATGTATCATGGTGATCAATAACGTTGCTGGGAGGAGGGAGAGGGGGGAGAGGGGTGGGTGGGAGGGGGGAAAATTGTGGTAATGATTGTTAAAACTTTTTAAATTAAAAAAAAAATAACGTTGCTGGGAGGAGGGAGAGAAGGTTAGAAGGGGGAGAAAAAATACCAAACCCCATAACTCACTCTGCTTGTTTCTGTTTATAACATTTCCTTCCAGGCTATCTCGGGGTCCAGGACATTTAGCAATCCAGACAGAAGACATTACCGCTTAATTAGAAATGAGACAACTCGGGTGCGTGTCTGTGGGTTGGCGGCAGGACGCCGGGCGAGAGAGCCACCATTTCGATTGCGTTGCTGAGGTAATTCAAGCTGTCACATTCAGCTGTCAAGAGGAGGTAATGGAGACCGCCTTGGGGAGAAGCCTCCGTGGGGGAATGCAGTGCGTACTTCGGATTAAAAGAGGCGGCCACGGTGGATCAATGCCGCTCCCCATGACTTACAACTGCGAGTACATATGTCTGAGCCAAAGTCAGGCATTTTGAAGCACCGATGGAGAAGGGAAGCATTTACACCGAGGATGCACATCAGCCACCTTAGCCGCTCAGCTCTGGAGTAGTCAGGCTTTTACAGAAGGACTCCTGTGCTGGAGGCAAATTTGCAAGGGGAAAAGAGAGTGGCTTAATTTTAGTCACCGTATTTTCCGGCGTATAAGACGACTGGGCGTATAAGACGACCCCCAACTTTTCCTGTTAAAATATAGGGTTTGGGCTATACTCGCCATATAAGACTACCCCTCTTCCAACACACACCAAATAAAAATTAAAAAACATCAACTGCCTCAACACAATGTAAAAGCAGCTGTGCTAGACCCAAAATGGCCCCTGCAACTAGCAGGAACCTCACACAGCCACAAAAAGCCCAAAAAACAACTTTCACACTTTACACACACACACACACAAAACACAACACAACTGGCTCACCCACAATGTAAAAGCAGCTGTGCTAGACCCAAAATGGCCCCTGCAACAAGCAGGAACCTCACACAGCCACAAAAAGCGCAAAAAACAACTTTCACACTTTACACACACACAACACAACACAACTGGCTCATCCACAATGTAAAAGCAGCTGTGCTAGACCCAAAATGGCCCCTGCAACAAGCAGGAACCTCACACAGCCACAAAAAGCCCAAAAAAATCAACCTTCACACTTTACACACACAAAATTCCACATACAGCTTTGTGAGATTTTGTGTGTTTGTGTAGTTAGAGTGAAACACTACAGAAACACACCACATCTCAGAAAGCTGCACAAATATTATTTTATTTTTATTTTTATATGAAAACTAAATTTAAAACTTCCTAAACTTTAAATGGCTAGGTCTAAAAAAGAACAACTAAAAAAACCCCAATTAACTATTTTTTTAAAGCTCCCAAAGGGTTAAAAAACTTACCCAATAGAACAGGGGTCTCCAACCTTGGCAACTTTAAGACTTGTAGACTTCAACTCCCAGAATTCCTCAGCCAGCTTTGTTTTTACTGGCTGAGGAATTCTGGGAGTTGAAGTCCACAACTCCTGCCTGCATGATTGCAGGCAGAGTGGCTTGCTGATGGAATGGATTCAGGCAAGCGAAGCAAGGCAAGCGTGGCGATTACCAGCTAAGGTAAGCAAGCTGGAGGGGGAAAACTTTTTTCTTTTTACAGGGCTCTGGGCTCTGGCGATCCCAGCTGAGTTGCCCGATTGGCAGGCAACTCAGCTGGGATCGTCAGAGCTTGCAGAGTCACGTAAAAGGAAAAAAAGTTTTTTTCTTTAACATGGCTCTGGCATCCCAGCTGAGTTGCCTGATTAGCAGGCAAAGCTGGGATCTTCAGAGCTTCCATCGCCAGAGCCATTTAAGGCTCGTTAGAGTCTTTTGGGCTGGTCTGCCTGGTTACAGGAGAACGACACCCGGCGTATAAGACGACCCCCGACTTTTGAGAAGATTTTCATGTGTTAAAAAGTCGTCTTATACGCCGGAAAATACGGTATTTTCCGGCGTATAAGACGACTTTTTAACACATGAAAATCTTCTCAAAAGTCGGGGGTCGTCTTATACGCCGGGTGTCGTTCTCCTGTAACCAGGCAGACCAGCCCAAAAGACTCTAACGAGCCTTAAATGGCTCTGGCGATCCAAGCTCTGACGATCCTAGCTTTGCCTGCTAATCAGGCAACTCAGCTGGGATGCCAGAGCCATGTTAAAGGAAAAAACTTTTTTCCTTTTACGTGACTCTGCAAGCTCTGACGATCCCAGCTGAGTTGCCTGCCAATCGGGCATCGCAGCTGGGATCGCCAGAGCCATAGATCCAAGCTCTGACGATCCCAGCTGCGTTGCCTGCTAATCAGGCAACTCAGCTGGGATCGCCAGAGCCCAGAGTCCTGTAAAAAGAAAAAAGTTTTCCCCCTCCAGCTTGCTTACCTTAGCTGGTAATCGCAACGCTTGCCTTGCTTCACTTGCCTGAATCCATTCCATCAGCAAGCCACTTTCTGCCTGCAATCATGCAGGCAGGAGTTGTGGACTTCAACTCCCAGAATTCCTCAGCCAGTTAAAACAAAGCTGGCTGAGGAATTCTGGGAGTTGAAGTCTACAAGTCTTAAAGTTGCCAAGGTTGGAGACCCCTGTTCTATTGGGTAAGTTTTTTCCCCCTTTGGGAGCTTTAAAAAAATAGTTAATTGGGGGTTTTTTAGTTGTTCTTTTTTAGACCTAGCCATTTAAAGTTTAGGAAGTTTTAAATTTAGTTTTCATATAAAAATAAAAATAAAATAATATTTGTGCAGCTTTCTGAGATGTGGTGTGTTTCTGTAGTGTTTCACTCTAACTACACAAACACACAAAATCTCACAAAGCTGTATGTGGAATTTTGTGTGTGTAAAGTGTGAAGGTTGATTTTTTTGGGCTTTTTGTGGCTGCGTGAGGTTCCTGCTTGTTGCAGGGGCCATTTTGGGTCTAGTACAGCTGCTTTTACATTGTGGGTGAGTCAGTTGTGTTGTGTTGTGTGTGTGTGTAAAGTGTGAAAGTTGTTTTTTTGGGCTTTTTGTGGCTGTGTGAGGTTCCTGCTAGTTGCAGGGGCCATTTTGGGTCTAGCACAGCTGCTTTTACATTGTGTTGAGGCAGTTGATGTTTTTTAATTTTTATTTGGTGTGTGTTGGAAGAAGGGTAGTCTTATATGGCGAGTATAGCCCAAACCCTATATTTTAACAGGAAAAGTTGGGGGTCGTCTTATATGCCCAGTCGTCTTATACGCCGGAAAATACGGGTAGTTTGGTTTCTAAAAGAGAACACCCGTAATGCTCCGGTGCTTGGAAGAAACAAGACATCTGCTGGAAATTGATGGTACTCCATAGCTAGAGAAGATACTTTCCCCAGGTTGGATCTATTAGTCCAGAGGTGTCACACTCGATTTCATTGAGGGCCGCATCAGGGTCCAAAAGATAAATACGGCAATAGAGCTAAGAATAACTGAAGACTGTCCATCCTACAGAAGAAGAATGGTCCTCCATTGTGCCATCACAATGTCACAACATCTCCTGCTTTACAGAATAGAATTTTTTTTTATTGGTCAAGTGTGATTGGATACACAAGAAACTTGTCTTGGTGCATACGGTCTCGGAGTACATAAAAGAAAAGATACGTTCCTCAAGAATCATAAGGTACAACACTTAATGATAGTCATAGGGTACAAATAATACAAGCAACAAAATTACAGTCATACAGTCATAAATGGAAGGAGATGGGTGGTGGAAACGATGAGAAGATTAATGGTTGTACAGACTTAGTAAATAGTTTGACAGTGTTGTGGGAATTATTTGTTTAGCAGAGTGATGGCATTCGAGAAAAAACTGTCCTTGTGTCTAGTTGTTCTGGTGTGCAGTGCTCTATAGCGTCGTTTTGAGGGTAGGAGTTGAAACAGTTTTTGTTTACTTATTTATTTATTTATGTATTATTTGTATTTCTATGCCGCCCACTCTCTGAGGACTCTGGGCGGCTTACACTAAAGACAGTATACTAAATAACATATTGTCCCCAACAATCTGGGTCCTCATTTTACCCACCTCGGAAAGATGGAAGGCTGAGTCAACCTTGAGCCGGTGAGATTTGATCCGCTGATCTGCTGAACTAGCAGTCAGCTGAAGTAGCTGCAGTACTGCACTCTAACCACTGTGCCACCTCGGCTCTTGTCTACTCAAGGACTATCTATGTTAGATAGTCCTCGAGTTGCAACATTTCATTTAGTGACTGTTCAAAGTTACCACGGTGCTGAAAAATGTGACTTCTGATCGTTTTTCACACTACGACCGTTGCAGCATCCCCATGATCATGTGATCAAAATTCAGATGCTTGGCAACTGACTCATCTTTGTGACGGTTGCAGTGTCCCCTTTTGTGGCCTTCTGACAAGCAAAGTCAATGGTTCATTTAACAACCGGATTACTAACTGAACCATTGCAGTGATCCACTTAACAACTGTGGCAAGAAAGGTCATAAAATGGGGCAAAATTCACTTAAATGTTTCAGAGCAACATAAATGTTGGGCTCAACGACGGTCATAAATCGAGCACTAGCTGTAGAGTAAATAGTTTCATATTTGCTCATTGCAAATGTAATTATGATGTGGTTTTTAACATTTTTTGCCATTATTTGCCAACTTTGTTCTCCAAACAAATAAATAAATAAAACTACAGAAAACTATGTCATGATGGAACAATCCAGGGTGGGGGGGAAATCTACTGGGGTACATTTGTGCCATACCTAAAATGCAAGTAAAGACAGGCCCAAATTCAAGTTTCTACCCCTCAGCAATTTTCTTTGTTTTTTTGACCCTGAAGCCAACAATGACTCAACAACGGGAAGAAGAGAAGAGTCTTTTGATGGATGAAAGACTATTTCTCACCTCCCCAAGATTAAAATTACCTTTCCCTTCCCCCTCCTCACCCCAAGAGAGGTGTAATTGCTGTGTGGAACCATGCTCATTCGTGCAAATCTAATATCTTCTATGACAGGAATAAATCATGCGTGGGAATTGTGCATCAAAAATGTGGAATCGGCAGCAAATGTCATAATGAAGGTAAGGTTGGCTCAATGGAGAGAGGCGCTCGGCCAGCACTAAGTTTCTCAGCTGGTTTTGAGGTCAAAAAGAAACAGGGTCCAGCATTGGGGTTCCCTTCCTCTCCTAAAGCAGACACCCCTGCTCTTTTCATGTTGCAATTTTTGGTTGCACAAACAGAGGCATAGAGTCAAGATCGCATGAATTATTAGTACCACTTTATAAAGCCTTAGCAAGGAATACTGCCTCCAGTTTTGGTCACCCCATTACAAAAAAGATCTTGAGACTTTGGAAAAAGTATAGAGAAGAGGAGAACTAGGATGATTAAGGGCCTGGAGACAAAAACATACGAAAAACGGGTTGCAGGATTTGGGTTTGGCTAGTCTAGAGAAAAGAAGGACTGGGAGGACATGATAGCATTGTTCCAATATTTAAGTATTTAAGGGTCTGCCACAAAGAAGAAATGGTCAACCTGTTTTCCAAAGCACCAGGAGGCAAGACAAGAAACAATGGATGGAAACTAATCAAGGAGAAAGGCAACCTGGAAATTAAGGAGGAACTTCTTGACAGTGAGAAGAATTAACCAGTGGGACAGCTTGCCTCCAGAAGTTGTGGGTGCTCCATCACTAGAGGTTTCTAAAGAAGAGTCTGGGCAGCCATTTATCTGAAATGGTATAGGAGTCTCCTACTTGAGCAGGGAGTTGGACTAGAAGACCTCTAAGGTCCTATTCTATTCTATTCTATTCTATTCTATTCTATTCTATTCTATTCTATTCTACTCCATTCCATTCCATTCCATTCCATTCCACTCCACTCCTCCACTCCACTCCACTCCACTCTACTCTATCCATCCCATCCTTCTATTCTATTCTATTCTATTCTATTCTATTCTATTCTATTCTATTCTATTCTATTCTATTCTATTCTATTCTATTCTATTCTATTCTACTTTACTCTACTCTACTCCACTCCACTCCACTCCATTCCACTCCATTCCATTCCATTCCATTCCATTCCTGCTATCTCCTAGAGCAGGGGTGTCAAATTTGATTTAATCAGGGTTGTGTTTGACTGGGAGGGGGGCGTTGGGGGGGTGGCCAGAGTTGGCGTATGGCCACCTCGACATCATGTTGAGGCGCCTGTAGTGACCCGAGTGCTCTGCCAGTGAAAACGGGCTCCTGAGCTCCGTTTCGGCTGCGATGACATCCTGCAATCCTCTGCCAGTGAAAACGGAGCTAGGGAAGGCTGCACACAGCCCTCCCCAGTTCCGTTTTCACTGGCAGAGGCACTGCAGGCCAGTCCTTCACTGTTTCCAGAGCAGCCCCGCGGGTCGGATCCAGGGATCTGTATGGGATCCATTGGAAATCCAATTTTAAAGGCAGAAAAACAGAGGAGGCCATTCCTCCCTAACCAGGGAACAAATCCAGGCCCTCTTTATATAGAGAATTGCACGGAATGTTTCTCTTTGCTTAATGTCTAAGAGCTGGAAAATAGACTGTCTGAGATTGTGGTATCTTGTTTCTAAAAGCATCCCACCGGAGCCCAAGGGATGTTTAACAAGAACAAATCCCTCTTATGTGCAGTTTGAATTTATAAGGCAGCCTGTCTTTGGGGCCAAACAGATACAAGGACACACCCACACCCACACACAGAACAGTAGTGGTATTCACTTACCTTCGCTACCGGTTCGCAAATGTGAGCATGTGTGCCACCTCTGCACATGCACAGAGCCTTCTCAAAACACCTTCAATTTATCTCTGACCTTGGGATAATTAGGCAAACTGCCAAAGGCTTTTCTTGGCAACAGTTCAGGAACAGAAGACGCTGACAAGAAAGAAATATATCCAAACACGAAGCAAATCTCTCAACGGTTGTTTTTCGGCAAAGAGGCCAAGAGCCGTTGCTGGTCTTTAAGCCTTATGGGAAGGGGCAATCATCTCTTGGCCTTACTCCCGAGTGGTCCTCTCTGCTTTAGCTGCTCCTGCCTTCTGGCAGCTCTTGTCCTGTCCCCGTCCCACACACGCACCCTTACAGACGGCCTGGAGTTAATAAGCCACACGACAAAATCTTTGAAGATAAAGCTGGCAGCAACCCAGTGGCTAGCTGCCAATTCAGACTTTACTCACACAAAACAAAGATTAGACTGCAAGCATTCCGATAAAGCAGGCAAAGTTTCAACAATACAAGGATTAGTCCAAATGCAGTCCGACAAGGCAGGCAGAAGTCCAGTAACGCAGAGATCATGGATTATTTCTAGTTTTTGCTCGTCAGAAACTGAACTGGCCACCACACCCACAGTTATACCCTGTGGGGTGTGATCCAGTGACTCAGCTAATCTCTGGCATGCCTTCCCCTCTGCTGCGCACGCTTCTCCCTGCGCCACTGCCGAGGGTCCAGCCAGCACTTATCTACTTCGTCGCTGTCCACCTGTGGCTGTGGGGACGTGCTTGGCTCTGGGCCTATCTCTTGGCCTTCGGTGTCCTCTGGAGGCATTGCCAGAGAGGAGGGTCCTGGAGAGGGAGGCCTTGCCAACTCCTCTCCCTCACTCTCAGAGTCTGCATCTGTCAATAGCCCAGGCTCAGGCAACGGAGCCACAACAGCTCTTCTCATACATTCACTAGGAACAGGCTCCTCCTGTTCCTCTGCCTCTCTGCTGTCAGCCTCTGGAGACTCCGGAGTCCACACATCACTCCCCGATGGCCCTGCCCACATCTCTGCCTCCGACGTAGAGCCCTCATCCGGGCCTTCCCCAACCTCCAGGACCGGCCCCTGTTCTACCTCAACCTCATCGCTGTCAGACTCCGCTGCCAGCTCCGCAGGCTGCTGACGGACCACAAGAGGTACAAAACATTAAAACTTTACAAAACATTAAAATCAAAATTAAGTACAAGTAGACCTCCGCTTACAACCATTCGTTTAGTGATCGTTCAAGCTTGCAACAAAGTGACTTCCTTTGTTGTATCTTTGTTCCTTTTACACTTACAGCCAACGCAGCATCCCCAAAGTCACATGCTTTTTCAGGAAGCAACTGGACTTTCTTGTTTTGTCTTTTGAAGACATTTTGCTTCTCATCCAAGAAGCTTCTCTAGCTCTGACAGGATAGTGGGGAATGGAAGGATTTATATTCCTCCCATGGATAAGAAGCAAAATGTCTTCAAAAGAAAAAACAAGGAAGTCCAGTTGCCTCCTGAAAAAGCACCTTTGGAATCACCATCACCTGGGTGGCTGAGAATCTCTACAGGCCCCAAGGTCACATGATGAAAATTTGGGCGCTTGGCAACTGGCATGTAATTGTGATATGTGCCGTGTCCGGGGGGTCATACGATCGCCATTTGCAACCTTCTGGCAAGCAAAGTCAATGGGAGATATTGCATTTGCTTAATGACCATATGATATGCAGTGACTCACTTAACAACCATGGCAAAAAAGGTTGTACAATAGGGAACAACTCAGTGGTGAAATGCACATTTTTTTACTACCGGTTCTGTGGGCGTGGCTTGGTGGGCGTGGTGTGGCTTGGTGGGTGTGGCTTGGTGGGCGTGGCAGGGGAAGGATACAGCAAAATCTCCATTCCCACCCTACTCCAGGGGAAGGATATTGCAAAATCTCCTTTCCCACCCGACTCTGGGGCCAGCCAAAGGTGGTATTTGCCGGTTCTCCGAACTACTCAAAATTTCCACTACCGGTTCTCCGAACTGCTCAAAATTTCTGCTACCAGTTCTCCAGAACCTGTCAGAACCTGCTGGATTTCACCCCTGGAACAACTCACTAAACAACCACCTTGCTTAACAACATAAATTCTGGCCTAAATTGTGATCCTAAATCGAGGATCTGCAATTTAAATAAAATAGTCGGTGGAAATTGGCATTTTTAGTTGCTTATAATTCTAAGCGCTCGCAGAGAAGCAACCATCAGTCATAATTTGCCTTTCCTGGACAGGATTTGCAGCAAATATATCTTAGGTAATTGGCGCTAAAACTGTTGGCCAGTAAGGAGGGCTTCATCCTGCTCTTCAGTGTCATGCCAAAAGACACGTTTCTTGACTCTCTCCCAAAAGGAAAAAAAAATCAACTACCAACATAGGTTGCCTGCCATAGCTGCGTATCCCTCAACAGGATGATCTCTTTATGTAGCCAGACATGCTACTTTCAGGTGTAGAGACTTTAGTTCCCAGAATTCTGGCTGGGGGAATTCTGGGAGCTGGAGTCCACGCATATTAATAGCAACATCAATACTGATTAGACTTATATACTGCTCCATAGTTTTTTACAGCCCTCTCTGTAAAGTTTACAGTGTCAGCATAATTGCCCTCAACAATCTGGATCCTCCTTTTACCAACCTCAGAAGGATGGAAGGCTGAGTCAATCTTGAGTTGGTGAGGATCGAACTGCTGGCAGTGAGCAGAGTTAGCCTGCAATAGCAATAGCACTTAGACTTATATACAACTTCACAGTGCTTTTACAGCCCCCCTCTAAGCGGTTTATAGAATCAGCATATTGCCCCCAACAATCTGGGTCCTCGTTTTACTGACCTCGGAAGGATGGAAGGCTGAGTCAGCCTTGAGCTGGTGAGGATTGAATTGCTGGCAGTCGGCAGAATTAGTCTACAATACTGTCCCAAAGGTGCTTTTTCAAGAGGCAACTGGACTTTCTGGTTTTTCTCTGAAGACGTTTCACTTCTCATCCAAGAAAACGTCAAAGAAAAACCAAAAAGTCCAGTTGAAAAAGCACCTTTGGGACAACTATGACCTGGATGACTTGAGTATCTCCATAGACAGCCTGCAATACCACATTCTAACCACTGCGCCATCACAGCTCAGTGGCCAAAATTGGGAAACAGTTCGCCTTTTTTTTTTTCAGCTAGGAAATTTTCAGAAGAGGAGAGAGGTCCTAATTGCCTTTTTTAAAAGAAAAGAAAAAGAAAAAAAAACCCTCCTAATTCTTCACGGTATATAGGCTCTTTTGCATGTAGTCCCCGACTTATGACTGCGATCAGAATTTCCCTTGCTAAGTGCGTCATGCCGAATTTTACAACCTTTTTTTTGCCATGGTTGTTAAGCAAAGCGCTGAAATTGTGAAATGAATTGTGTGGTCGTTGCAGGTGGTCCTCAACTTACGACCACAATTGAGCCCCAAATTTCTGTTGTTAAGCGAGACATTTGTTAAGTCAATTTTGCCCCCTTTTACAACCTTTCCTGCCACGGTTGTTGAGTGAATCACTGCAGTTGTTCAGTTAGCAACCCGGTCGTTAAGTGAATCTGGCTTTCCCATTAACTTTGTTTATCAGAAGGACATGAAAGATAATCCCATGACCCCAGGACACCGCAACAGTCATAAATATGAGCCCGTTGCCTATGTTCGAATTTTGATCTCATGACCATTGGGATGCTGCAACTGTCATAGGTATGAAAAACAGCCATAAGTCACTTTTTTCAATGTTTTTTCAAACATTCACTAAATAAATGGTCGTAAGTCAGATACTACCTGTATCTGCGTCAGATGTATCTCAGTTCCTGCATTTGCTGGCGTTAAGGAAGGCCCTGTATGTACCGTCTTTCCCTGAAAATAAGACCAGGTCTTATATTAATTTGTGCTCCAAAACCTTATTTTCTGGTTAGGTCTTATTTTTGGGGAAATACGGTACTAAATGCACCCATCTGGCTGACAATCTTAACTGGGGATTATTTTGGGGGTAGGGCTTATATTATGAGCATCCTGAAAAAATCATGCTAGGATTTATTTTCCGGTTGGGTCTTATTTTCGGGGAAACAGAGTATGTCTCCAAATTTGCAGGCTCAAGCCAGTGGAAAGAAGGGCATTTGACAGCCAATAAATCATTTTCCTTGAAGCTGTCTCCAACTGCCCCCTCCCCCTCCACAGATGCTTCCTAGACTTCAGGATGGGGGAGTTGATGATGAAGGGCTGAATCGCTTGATAAATTGGTCATAAGACAGACATACCGAACCAGAAGTCAGCTTGGAAGATACATACAGGCAGGTTAACGAAGAAGCAGAAAGACTTGCCAAAACAAATCAGTGTTATCCTCTATGGAGTATAGGCTTCATTTATTCCAAATTTAAGCAATAACTATTTCAAAATGGAATCCAGTTTTCCTAGAGTGACACTATCAAAGGTTTAATAGCAGATTGCACACGAATCATTCCTTGTAACTTTTATGCACAAAGTTGAGGAAGGAGAAGCCAGTTTAGTCTAGTGATGAGGGCCCCAGGCTAGAAAACGGGAAGTGATGAATTCTTAGTCCTGCCTTAGCTATGAAAGCCAGGTGATAGAAGGTGATAGGTGATAGAAGATAGATAGATACAGGGGTGGGTTCTACTTAGCTTTACTATACTGGTTCGCAACGGGATCACGGAGGCTTTCCCCGGGCTTTCCTCAGGCTCCAGAGGGTGAAAACGGCCTCCCCAGGCTCCAAAGGCTGTCTGGAGGCCGGAAACAGGCCCAAACTTTCCGAACTTCTGGTAAGCCCGTTTTTCGCCCTCCATGAGCTTCCACGCGCACCCTGCACTTACCTGCATCCAAAACGGGCCGCGTGGGGACTCCTGGAAGGGGAGGGACGGGGTGGGCAGCCAGGAGTGAGATTTGGGGGTTCTCCGAACTGCAGAGAATCTTAGCTAGAGATTCTCCTGAAGCCCTGCAAACTCCCAGCAGCTCACCCCTGCTTCTAGGTATATAATATCTTTCAGGGGGTGCTAGTCCTGTTCTAAAGCTCCATTGTTTTTTGAAGGGAAGGCGCATTTTTTTAAAAAAAAAATCAAAATATTCTCAAGCTGAACCAGGTAGGAATATATATGAAAGGCAAAGGAGGGATTTCCCCCAAGGACAGCCAAGTTTTAAATAAAGCCTCTAATTGCTATTCCATATTCATGAAGCAAGTTTCTGTCAGAACTACACTTGCTAGGCGATGTCTCTGCTTTGTTTCCTTGGGAGAGAAATTGTCCTCCATTATAGGCTGTTTGTTTGTTTTTGTTTGTTTGTTTGTTTGTTTCAGGCTGGTTTTCAATATATTTTGGGGGGAGAGGAAAGAATATACATCAAATTTATGAAAAGCTCCATGTTTGCCATAAATTATGTTCCATCTTGTTAAGGTAACACTTGGAATACTGCATCCAGTTTCGGTCGCCACGATGTAAAAAAGATGTGGAGACTCCAGAAAGAGTGCAGAGAAGAGCAACAAAGATGATGAGGGGACTGGAGGCTAAAACATATGAAGAACGGTTGCGGGAACTGGGTATGTCTAGTTTAATGAAAAGAAGGACTAGGAATGATATGATAGCAGTGTTCCGGTATTTGAGGGGCTGCCACAAAGAAGAGGCAGTCAAGCAGGGATGGGTTCTATTTACCTTTGCTATCGATTCGCAACGGGATTTTCCAAAGCACCTGAAAGCAGGACAAGAAACAATGGAGGGAAACTAATAAAGGAGAGAACCAACCTGGAATTGAGGAGAAATTTCTAACAGTGAGGACAATTAACTAGAGGAACAGTTTGCCTTCAGAAGTTGTGGTGCTCCATCACAGGAGGTTTTTAAGAAAAGACTGCACAACCACCTATCTGAAATTGTATAGGATCTCTTGTTTGAGGTCCCTAGGTCCCTTCCAACTCTGTTATTCTATTATTCTGTTAATTGTGAATGGCTATAGCAGAGGCTATAGAACAGTGATGGCTAACCTTTTTTCCATCACGTGCCAAAAGCGGGGAGAGCACAGGGGGGCTGTGCGCGACTGTGCCCAGACCTATAATTCTATGCGCCCTGCCCCCACGCATGTGTGTGTGACCCCCCCCCTGCGCTTCCCTCATTTTTGGCATGTGATGGCATGGCGGGCCCAGTAGGCCTGTTTTTTCGCCCTCCTCAGGCTCCAGAGCCTTTCTAGGAACCTGGGGAGGGCAAAAATGGCCTTCTCCACCTCCCTGGAGGCCCTGTGGAAGCCGGAAATGGCCTGTTTGCCAACTTCCAGGGGGCCCGGAAGGCCCAAAAATCAGCTGGCCGCTGCGCGCATGTGTGCCAGAGCTAAGCTCGCGTGCCCACTGATATGGCTACACGTGCCACCTATGGCACGCATGCCATAGGTTTGCCATCACGGCTATAGAAGGTACCAACAGGTTTGATCATCAAAATTTTTCCAAATTATTCTTTTGGTGAGCTGAAGGCTGAAAACTACTGTACTTTGAGATGAATCCATCACAAGTCACTAAGTCTTATGGGCAGGGGTGGGTTCTAAAAGTTTTTACTACTGGTTCTGTGGGCGTGGCTTATTTTGTGGGCTTGGCTTGGTGGAGGGGTAATGTGATTGGGTGGGGCATGGCCAACTTTTTTTTTTAACTTTTAAAAGCATTTTTTCTACAACCTTAAGAGTTTGCAGGAAAAAATGCTTTTAGAAGCCTCTGACGATCAGGCAACTCAGCTGGGATCGCCAGAGGCTTTTAAAGGCATTTTTTTTTCTACAAACTCTTCGGCTGAAGAGGTTGCAGAAAAAATGCTTTTAAAAGCCTCTGACGATCCCAGCTGAGCCGCGCAATCATCAGAGGCTTTTTTTTTACTTTTAAAAGCATTTTTGGCCGAAGAGGTTGTAGAAAAATGATTTTAAAAGTAAAAAAAAAGCCTCCGATGAGGTGGGCGGGGTAAGTGAGAGGCGACCAGGGACCGGTTTGGGGGCATGGCCAGCCAATGTTATTACCGGTTCTCCGAACTACTACAAATTTTTACTACCGATTCTTGCAAACCGGTGCGAACCGGGAGCAAGCCACCACTGACCCAGATCCTTCAGAAACTGTAAACTTATTGGATTTCTGTCAGCAGCTTGAATGCCTCAATGTCAGGTCTCAACACTCTGTGCAAAGCTACATCAACAATTTCTCCCAGCAGTTGGATAATTGGAGCACCGTCGTGGCTTAAGAAGCTAACTCTCTTTATCATAAATGATAGCAAGGAGGGATCACCACAAACAAGCCGCCAAAGAAACTGGACTTTCACATTTCCCTTTTGAGTGTCCTGCGAAATGCTTGGCAACGTAACAATACAAACTCCCCAGGAGAAATTTAGCCTCCCTGATTCAGACAACAAGCTAACTTTTATTTCACAACGTCCTTCTCTCCCCAACCATTTTTTTCTCACAGCCTTCATCCCACATAAATAGAGATTTGCATCTCTCTCATGAGCTTTGTCCTTCTCTCCTTCAGTTATCATGCATTAGCAGGGCCTAGAAAATGGGCTTAACCTGGATATCCACAATCCATTTTCTGAGTTTGTACACTACCTGGAATCCTATTAGGATCAGGGTGATGCCATGGGTATGGACTGGCCTAGGAGAATCATAGAATCATAGAATTCTTTATTGGCCAAGTGTGATTGGACACACAAGGAATTTGTCTCCAGTGCATAAACTCACAGCATACATATAAACAGCAAGTAATAGGTCATAGATCATAATAAACAACAATTGATAAATCATAACAAAACCAATAGGAGAAGATAGTAGGAAAGATGAGAGGATGAGAAAAGAGACAATGCTATGGGAATTAAGTATTCAGCAGAGCGATGGCATGGGGGGAAAACTAATTTTATATCTAGTGGAATTGGCATGCAATGCTCTATAATGGCATTCTGAGGAAAGAAATTGAAACAGTTGATGTCCAGGATATGAGGGGTCTGTAGATATTTTCTCAGCCCTCTTTCTGGTTCGTGCAATATACAGATTGTCAACTCGCAAAGCATCCCTGGCCTGCTCTTGAGTTGCCATAGGCAAGGGGAATGGGAAACCGATGAAGCAGCACGGCAGCCAAAGACAGGAGCACATTCTAGACATATCTTTCTCAAGGCTGTCTCCTACGGTTACCCACAGCGGCTGGAGGGGAGTGAACTCTACAACCCACAAAATTGTTCCCTTGGCGAATGTGATTGATGACACAGCCTGGGGGGAGGGGGGAAACAGGGGCATGATTGGAGCCATAAATTACGTGGGGTCAGAGTTGGCTTCATTTGGGAACGTGCCTCAATGGAAGGCAGGCTGGTCGCAATTGTTTTTTCTGCAGTCCTAATTATCCATTGAAGTCTGTACCTGTCCTGTTCGGTTACTGTGCCAAATCAGACAATTGTAAAGATACAAATGGCAGACTCAATAATTCCTCTGTAGAACTGTATCGGCATCTCCTGGGGCAATCTGAGCTTTCTGACTTGACGCAGGAAGAATATTCTTTGCTGTGCCTTTTTAATAATGGTTCTAATGTTAGGTGTCCATTTCAGGTCCTTGGAGATAATAGAACCTAGAAAGAAGGGGCAAGAAAAGTCATAAAATGGGGCAAAACACACTTATGTCTCACTTAACAAGAGAAATTTTGGACTCGGTTGTGGTCATTTTAAACAGTTTTTATTAGTTTATAATATAGCATACAAAGAAAATGCAAAAGTAAACAGTAGGGAAAATAGGGAAGGGAAAAGGGGGAAAAGAAAAAAAAAGGCATTGACTTCCAACTCCCTTTGGTGCGGTAGAATAAGACACTAACATCAAACCTTTTTACTTTTACATAATAGTGTAAACTAGCCATTCCTATAACAACAAATCTATCTAATCGGTAAAAACCCAAAATCAAAGTTTCATTTTTTCCCCCCACTTCAAGCACAAAGTCCAGAAGCGGTTTCCAAGTAGAAATAAAAGTATTTACGGTATTTTTTTTTCTTTGATCAAAACACTCAAATTAGTCCTCCCTGCTAACTCCATCAATTTTTGCAGCCATTCCTCCATTGTGGGGATTGAGGTGACCTTCCATTTCTGTGCATAAATTAATCTTGGTGCCGTCAGCGTATAAAACATCAAAGTTCCGTATTTTTTTCCCAGGTCTTTTTCCATTAAACCCAAAAGAAAACTCTCTGCTTTTCTCTTTATATTCACTTTAAGAATTTTCTGTATTAAGATATGTTTCCTACTCCGATATTTCTCTGCTTTATTACACGTCCACCGTAAGGGCTCAGTTGTGGTCGTCAGCAGTGGTGGTATTCAGCCGGTTCATGCACAGAAGATCCTGCGCATGTGCAGAGGTGGCACGCACCAGTGGTAGGTTCCTCCTGGTTCGGCCCTTTTCGGCCGAGCCGGTAGCGGTGACGATATGACATCACCAAACCGGTTCTCTTTGTTTGGGAGCTGGGCCCTCCTGCCCCCCCCCGTTATTCTTACCTTTTATTTGGCCCCGCCCCCAATCTATTTGCTGCCTCCCAAGTCCTAGCTGATCAGCTAGAAGGAAAAAAACTGTTTAAACTCTTGCCGTGGGGCTTCAAAGGGCCGCCCTACAGCTGATCAGTGTTAAAAGGCAGTGTGGTGGTAGACCAGTGCGCTCGAAAAACAAATGGGTAGACCGGTGCCTCCAAAAACAAACGAGTAGACCGGTGCCTCCAAAAACAAATGGGTAGACCGGTGCCTCCAAAAACAAATGGGTAGACCGGTGCCTCCAAAAACAAATGGGTAGACCGGTACAGCTCTACAAGCAGTTAAAAGCCTGGTAGACCAGTACCTCTGCTAAATCCTAAAGAATTGTCACATGACCATCAAGCCACACCCACAAAATAAGCCATGCCCACAAAACCGGTAATAAAAAAATTTAGAACTCGCCCCTGGCACGCATGCTCCCATTTGCAAACCAGTAGTGAAGATAAGTGAATACCACCAGTGGTGGGTTGTTCCCAGTTTTGTCCAGTTCTTGCGAACTAGTAGTAAAAGCGGCGCCCACCCACCCGCCCACCCACCCGGATGTCATAATTGACAATCTGTGCATGCACAGAAGTAATCACACTCCCGTTGCGAACCGGTAGTAAAGGTAAGTAGAACCCACCCCTGAATACCACCCTGGTCGTACGTCAAGGACTACCCATACTTAGGTTAAGTGCAGGAGGAAAAGCAGCAAGAAATCCAGCAGACTAATGGAACGTGGCAGATAAATAATTAATCATTTGTCTCCGTTTAATGCCAGAAACAAACAGGCAAACAATGGAAAAGTCAACACATTTAGAGCGCTTGCCCTCGCTACAGAAAGCCCCTTAACCCTACATATATTTAAATTCTGCAGAATGCCAGCTCTCTAAATAATCAAAACCGCTTCGACTGTGTCTCAGAAATTGCCACCTGCAGCTAATGCTCCCATTTTAAATGCATCCCTGAGCCAATCTTTGTAAGTTTCACATTAAATATTGATCAGCCTGACAAGAGCCTTAATATACCATGTTTAGCATACACACCTCCGATTCAGAAAGCCGCCACTTCACTGGTAGCGTCAGAAGGCGCACCAGCCAGGTAGGGCCTCCTCTCGCCCGGGGTGAGCCAAGATTGCTTTGAAGCGACCAAAAGGGGGAACTTTAATAAATTACAGGGGTCCTTGACTTTTCTGGGCATATAATTTCCATAGAGGGATGGAGAAATTTATTGGTTCAATTTATATTTATTGGTTCGATTTATATGCCACCCTTTTCCGGAGACTCAGGGCGGTTTACAATGCGTTAAGCAACAGCCTTCATACTTTTGTATATACCTGCTTAGTAGGTCTTTCGCCCCCCCTCCCCCCAAGCGGTGTTCTTTTTTATACAAAGTCAGTTTATTGCCCCCACAAACCGGATCCTCATTTTACCTACCTCTAAAGGATGGAAGGCTGAGTCAACCTTGAGCCTGGTGAGATTTGAACTTGCAGTAATTGCAGGCAGCTGGTGCTACTTAACAGTGCTTTAGTCTGCTGCGCCACCAAGGCACCAAATGATTTAGCAAATTCTTTTTGGGGGGTTTACAAATAGTATCCGCCATCAGCGTGTGGATAGGGCAGAGAAGGAAATTGGAGGAAAAGTTTATTTATTATATTTTTAATCCCACCTTCATCATTTTATAGGTAACTCAAGGCAGCGATCATACATAATACAGGTAATCCTCAACTTACGAACACAATTGAGCCCAAAATTTCTGTTGCTAAGGGAAACATACGTTAAGTGAGTTTTGCCCCTTTTTATGACTGTGCTGTTACAGATAGTGAGTCATAGTGAATTAGTTATCTTAAGGATTAAGAGCTGTCTCCTTAAGAGATTGCATTGTGGGAGATGTAGAGAGAGATTGCATTATGGGAAATGTAGTCCATGACATGCGACCATATTAGTGTGTCTGATTGGCCACTGAGGCTTTCTGCCTGGGTGCAGAACAAAGACCCGGCCATTTTGAATTACCACAGAAGAGAGAAGCATGCTTTCTGAACAGGGGGATAGAACTACCATCATTTTACACTAGGAAATGGGATAGATTATGAAATATGGATGAACCTCACCTTGACTCACCATGATTGTAAGTCTATGGTTTCTGAAGGATTCCCAAATAAATATAATCTGTATGAAAACCTTTTGCTAGAGTTTATCTGCCTGTTCCCAGTGGAGCCAGATGCCTGGGGAACAGAACAATGACCTTTCTTGTCACAGTTGTTAAGTAAATCACCACAGTTATTAAATTAGTAACATGGCTGTTAAGTGAAACTGGTTTCCCCATTGACTTCACTTGTCAGAAGGTCAGAAAAGGGATCACATGAACCCAAGGTACTACACCAGTGATGACTAACCTTTTCCAGACCAGGTGCCCAAAGCACATGCATGTGCTCGTGAACTCCCAAAATGCAATGCACGTGTGGCTCCTGTGCATGCGCCTTACCCCCGTGCATACGCACATGGCCCCCCACATGCATCCCACCCCTGTGCATGCATGGCAAAGACCCGAAGACCAGCTGGCCAGCAGGAGGCACCTGTACATGCGCGGTGGAGCTGAGCTGGGTCGACAGCTTGCGTGCCCACAAAGAGGGTGCTGCGGGCCACCTCTGGCATGTGTGCCATAGGTTCGCCATCACTGTACTACGCCATCAAAAATATGAGTCAGTTGCCAAGCATCTGAATTTTGATCATGTGATCCTGGGGATCAGGGGTGGGTTCTAAATTTTTTTACTACCGGTTCTGTGGCGTGGCTTATTTTGTGGGCATTGCTTGATGGTCATGTGACAATTCTTTAGGATTTAGCAGAGGTACTGGTCTACCGGGCTTTTAACTGCTTGCAGAGCTGTACAGGTCTACTCATTTGTTTTTGGAGGCACCGGTCTACCCATTTATTTTTGCAGGCACCGGTCTACTCATTTGTTTTTGGAGGCACTGGTCTACCACCACACTGCCTTTTAACACTGATCAGCTGTAGGGCGGCCCTTTGAAGCCCCACGGGAAGAGTTTAAACAGTTTTTTTCCTTCTAGCTGATCAGCTGGGACTTAGGAGGCGGGAATAGATTGGGGGTGGGGCCAAATAAAAGGTAAGAATAACATGGGGTGGTGGGGGGCAGGAGGGCCCAGCTCCCAAACAAAGAGAACCAGTTCGGTGACGTCATATTGTCACCGCTACCAGCTCGGCGGAACCGGGAGGAACCGGGAGGAACTCACCACTGCTGGGGATGATGCAACGATCGTAAGTGTGAAAAACGGTCAAAAGTCACTTTTTTCAGTGCCGCTGTAGCAATAGCAATAGCACTTAGACTTATATACCGCTTCATAGTGCTTTACAGCCCTCTCTAAGCAGTTTACAGAGTCAGCATTTTACCCCCCAACAATCTGGTCCTCATTTTACCCACCTCGGAAGGATGGAAAGCTGAGTCAACCTTGCGCCTAGAATGCAGTACTGCAGGGCTACTTCTGCTGACTGTTGGCTGCCTGCAATTTGGCAGTTCAAACCTCACCAGGCTCAAGGTTCATTTAGCCTTCCAGCCTTCTGAGGTGGGTAAAATGAGGACTCAAATTGTCGGGGGCAAGATGCTGACTCTGTAAACCTCTTAGAGACGGCTGTAAAGCACTGTGAAGCGGTATATAAGTCTAACTGCTATTGCTATAGCAGTCTGATTCTGCCCACTGCTAGGAGTTCGATCCTGACTGGCTCAAAGTTGACTCAGCCTTTCATCCTTCCAAGGTCGGTAAAATGAGGGCCCAGATTTTTGGCGGCAATAGGCTGACGCTGTAAACGGCTTACGGAGGGCTGTAAAGCTCTGTGAAGCGGTCTATAAGTCTAAGTGCTATTGCTACTATTAACTTATCAACTGCAGTGATTCACTCAGCAATTGTGGCAGTAAAGGTCATAAAATGGGGCAAAACTTACTGAACAAATGTCTCACTGTACAACAGAAGTTTTTGGGCTCAATTGTGATCGTAAGTCAAGGACCACCTGTATTGAGAAACACAGCTGAGAAACACTGGCTTAGCCCACATTCTTTTTGCCATCTTTACAACAGTATCCGCCATCCGTCATAAGATTTTCCTTCCTCGGCAACCTATCCTCGCATTAGCCCTAAAAAGACCTTCAATTGGTACCGAAGTCTGTATAGATTACAAGTGGCTATTCATTCCAAGGGCTGCTTTGGTCCCTGTAGGAGAGTTCCCCTCCCGGCCCTTTCTCCATATTATCACCCAGCAGGCCGAGGATTGGAGCACTCAATCACTTTCTAGTTCCACTTGGTTTCTCCTAGGAGCAATAGGCATGGAGTTGCAACTCAGCAATTTCCAAGATCTCAGCGGCTGCAGAAAGAAGAAGCCGGGTTTTGCCCAAGAAGGAGGGAATAACCTTGTCCATGGACTGTTCAATAGGAGATTTAAGCAGTTCCAGAGATGACTGCAGTAGCTATCAAAGTCACCCAAGAACTCATCATGAGCCAACGAATAGGTTATTTTCAGGACCAGAAAAAAACATTTACCAACGACCTCCCATCGACCCATGCGCTCCCACAGAGAGGGCCTCCTCAGGGTGCCATCAGCCAAACAATGTAGGCTGGTGACCCCCAGGGGGAGAGCCTTCTCTGTGGGGGCACCTACCCTCTGGAATCAGTTGCCCCCAGAGATAAGGAGAATCCAAGACCTCAGTGCCTTCCGCCGTGCCCTTAAAACCCACTTTTCCCAGCAAGCTGGGCTGGCTTAAGAAGAAATTTTTAAATTTTTTGAATGTTTTAATTGGTTTGTGATTTTTAAATTTTTGGGCCAAATTTATATATATTTTAATTATTCTTAATATTTGTATTTCATGTTTTTTTTTTATTGAAAAAGTTTTCAAATACAAGTTTTTCCCCCTTTCCCCCCTCCTCTTCCCTAACCCCCCCTCACCACCCATCCCCCCCGTGACTTCTTCACAACAATAGGCTATTTCATAACTAATTACATACATAATATCTTTCCTTTCCCTTGCTCCCTCCTCAGAATACTGACCCTTAGCATATTATTCTTATAACTCCCATTTTTACAATAATCTGCCCTTTTTCTCCTCCCCTAAACTTATAATGTATTATTACAATTTAACATTTAATCTTTTATATATATTAATATAACAATTTAAAGCGGCCTTCTCCCTACATCCACATTTAACATTTATTCAGTTCTATCCAATTCCTCCACTCCCCTAAATATATGACTTAAAGATCCTTTTTCTTAGACTAATCAATCAGTAAACTAACCTATTTCAACCCTTCAATTCCTACAAAATCATGCAATACAATCCTAAATATAATCCACTGCCCACTTTACTAAGATATACACATATCTATATATGCATTCCATTTTATAAAAAGAAAAAAGACAATAACTTTAAATTTATAATCCATATAATATCTTCTTTGGTGTCTTTCCGCTGGATTATTAAATCCATCACCCATAATAGGGTAAAATAACCTGCTGGTGCAACAGTTTGTTCAAAATCTTCAATCATCTTCTGCCCCCATCAGTAGTAAATATCCTCGTATATATATAAAAGTAAAAACAACCACCCGAGTGACATTATAATTATATCCATATAGTTATAGTTGTGGTATTCATCAGGATTGTTGATTCCCATCATCCTAATGAGTAACATCCAGATCTTCTGCATGCCCCAGTGTGACTCTCTTGCCTTATAACTCAAAATAATTATAATATATTTACCAGTAAAAGAGATCCAGAGTAGATGATTCAGATCCAACAAGGTAAGGCTCTTTTCACATCCCAATATCACGGCATTACAGAGATCTGCCACAATCCTCAGGATAGTATTAAACAGTTGTTCGCTTCCACTATCTTTTCAGATATTCATTCATTTTTTAAAGTCTCTGGCTTCACTGTTGCATAGTTTAGAAACTACTGTTTCTATGAGATCTATTTCTTTTCTTTTTCTTTTGCGGGTTGAATTTCCATCCTCGTTTCGTGCCTACCAATTGTGTGTCGGCTGGTCGATTTTCATTCTGCTTTATGAGTTGTTCTTGTTGGGTTTGTTTTATCATCTCATCTTTCTTCTCCATCACTTGTATATCAACTGGTTGATTTGCGCACTTGTCTGTGACTTGATGGTTCATCACATTGGAGTCGGATGACACTGCTCTCTTATTTATAGACAGTCCAGCTGGGGTATCCAGGGAGTCCAAAGACAATTTATCCACCACAGCCTCTGTAATTTGATATTTTCCTTTTGTTTCCAACTCCTTTTGCTTATCCTGTATTATGCCTAAAGATGTTAAGTTCATTTTTAAAATTTTTTGATAAAATTCTTCTGCTTTTTCAACAGTGTTCAGTTGATATCTTACTCCTTGATGTCTCAATATTAAACCAACTGGGGCATCCCACCTAAATAGGATATTTCTTTTTTTTAACTCAGTCACTAGAAAGCCAAATTTCTTCCTCTCCATTAGCATCTTAGTCGGGAGCTCCTTAAAAATCCAAATCTTTCTTCCATGAAATTGCAAAGTAGAATTAAAAGAGTTCTGCACAATATTATTCCTAATTTCTTTATCTGTAAAATCGATCACCACATCTCTAGGCAATTGCCTTTGCTTTGCCAACCAGGAGTTTATTCTGTAAATTCTATCAATCCTGCAAAACACTTCATCAGGTTGAACCTTTAAAATCCCAGCCAGAATTTCAGAAGATATTTTCCTTAAGTCATCTCTATTATTTTCCTGCAGACCTCTCAGTCTAATTGCGTATTCTGTAAAATTATATTGAATCATTAAAACTTCTCTTTCAATCCTCTGTTGCACATTTTCTCCATTACCAGTCTTTTGGTCAACCTCCATTTTAGGTTTGTCTTCTGAGCTATTATCCTGAATGTTTACCAAATCCTTTTTAATTTTTTGAATCTTGTCATTCAAATTCTCCTCAGTTTCCTTCATTTTAGACTCTAATAATTTAGTCTTTGCATCCACCCGAATCAGAAAGTCTGATAAACCATTAGCTGTATTTAAAATCTTTCGATTCAAAAAGTCAAACTTTGATTTCACCAATTCACCAATTTCTTTAATTTCCTGCTTAAATTTTTCGAGTTGCTGGTTCACAATCTCATCCCTTCTTACAATCTCTTCAAGGAGAAATTCTATTATGTTAAAATCAGGTTTCTGACACTGGAGAGTTACAATTTGTTGGTGTAATTTGTTAATGGGGGAAGTTCCCCCCCCCTGTTTGTCTAGCTGTGTGAGTCCCGATGCCATTTCCCACACAGAAACCATGTTTCATGTTTTTAATTCTGGCTGTGTACCGCCCTGAGTCCTTAGGGAGAAGGGCGGTATATAAATTGAATAATAAATAAATAAATAAGTAAAATTTTCATAGTTTTGGATTCGTGTTGACTTTTAATTGTGTATTGGACTGGTGCAGTTTGGATATTTCACGTAAGCCCTTGATTTAATGAACCTCCATTTAACAGACTTTGGGTGGAATACCCAAAGTCTGTCTGGATATTGTAAAAAAAGTTGCCAATTGGTGTGTCTATTAAAATGCATAAACAATGCAAATGGAACAAGCGTTAAAAGCCCATTTTGTGCATGGGTTAAATATATAAAATTTACATGCATAAAACACATTTGGATTTAACAGACATTCTGCTTTAATGGCCATATAAAATGTACATACCTAAAAGCCCATTTGGATTTAACAAGCATTCTACTTTAATGGCCATATAAAATTTACATGCATAAAGCTCATTTGGATTTAACAGACATTCTGCCTTAAGAGGTACTCTTTCTCTCATTAGTCCATTAAATTGGGGGTTTGCTGTGTAGTTTTCCTTGTTATTATTTGTTTAGAATAATGTTTTCCCTCTTGTTTTTTTAAAAAGCTTTTGAAGCCTTAATATTTCCAATAATGATGGAATTCATCCCCAGAATTTGGAATAGTTTAGAATGATGATAAGATAAGCCTTGCAAAGTATAAGGGATGAAAACTTGCAAATTGTACTTTACTCTCTAAAGTAATTCTGGAAATGTATACAGGTCGTCCTCAACTTACAACTGTTTAGTGACTGTTTGAAGTTACAGTGGCCCTGAAAAAGTGACATATGTCCGTTTTTCACATTGATGACTATTGCAGCATCTCCGTAGTAGTCATGTGATCAGAATCCAGCCTCTTGGCAACTGACTCAGATTTATGACGGCTGCAGTGTCCCAGGGTTGCGTGATCCCCTTTTGCAACCTTCTGACAAAGTCAATGGGGAAGCCAGATTCACTTAACAACCACGTTACTGACTTAACAACTGCAGTGATTCACATAACAACTGTGGCTTGTATGGTTGTAAAATGGGGCAAAACTCACTTAACAAGTGTCTTGCTTAAGCAGTGAAAATGTGTGGATATCCTGGACATAAATGTTCTGCCCCAGCTACGGACCCCAAAGAAGGCAGCACACACAAAATCTGTACAAACCTTAGTTTACTAAAATAAAATCAGTTTTTTCTTCAAACAAAGGCTGTTAATTAATTTAAAAGAATAAATAATCTTAATCTTACTATGGTTGGCAGAAAGCCCAGAAGCAATTTGCAAAGAACTAAGATCAAGGCACGAAGGTATGTGAACCTTACATACCTTCACATACATGTGAAGGTATGTAAGTTGTTCCCTGCAAATTGCTTCAGTCGGCGGTCTTCCTTAAATAGGCTAAGGGAGTGGCCAATTAGCCCCAAGCCTTACTCTTGAGGAGACCTCCTTCTGAGGAGCCACTCCTGCCTTTTGGCATCTCTGCACGCCCGTGCATTGAGAAGAGGCTCCTCCTCTTCGTCCTCTTCACTTAAGAGAGCTTCTGGAGATTCTGAAGGCCCTGGCTGAATCCCCACCTCTGGCACCACATCTTCTCCAGCCTCCTCATTGTCCAACTCGAGTGCCAGCTGCACAGGCTGCTGGCGCAGCACCACACCAGCCTCCTTGCTGTTTGAATCAGCTACTAGCTGCACAGGACGCGTACGGGCCACAACAATAAACTGCTTCAACTCCTACCCTTAAAATGACGGTATAGAGCACTGCACACCAGAACAACTAGACACAAGGACAGTTTTTTCCCGAACGCCATCACTCTGCTAAACAAACAATTCCCTCTACACTGTCAAACTATTCACTAAGTCTGCATTACTATTAGTCTTCTCATCGTTCCTATCACCCATCTCCTCCCACTTATGGCTGTGTGACTGTAACCTTGTTGCTGGTATCCTTACGATTTATATTGACTATTTCCTAATAGATTCGATTGCTTATTTGTTCCCTATGACTATCATTAAGTGTTGTACCTTATGATTCTTGACGAATGTATCTTTTATGTACACTGAGAGCGTATACACCAAGACAAATTCCTTGTGTGTCCAATCACACTTGGCCAATAAAGAATTCTATTCTATTCTATTCTATTCTATTCTATTCTATTCTATTCTATTCTATTCTATTCTATATAAATCGAGGAATACCAGCTGTATCATGCAGATAGTACTTGATTGACTGATAATTTTTAATCTAAAACAAATGTTAAGACATTTTTTTCTAGGACATAGGAATGAAAGAAAGGGAGAGAGCATAAATAAATAGAAAGAAGCGCTGCATCTGTAAGAATAAATAAATAGAAATCAGTGATGGAGGCTGAACACGAGGATTTTGGACTTTATTTAACAAAATCCTGGGATTTAAACCTCGTTGTACAGATCAGCAAACCCCTTTTCCCTGGCATGCATTTGTAAATGACATTAACCTCTCTAAACACAACCATGGCATCTCTGCTGATGTGGCCAGGGCAGAGAAGAAAAGTGGAGGAAAAGTTTACTTATTTACCCATGTTTCCCCGCAAATAAGACGCTGTCTTATATTTTTTGAACCCCAAAATAAGCGCTTGGCCTTATTTTTGGGGAGGTCTTATTATTTTGGGGTATGTGGAGCAAGATGGGGCTCCTCTTGCCATCTTACCTGATTTCCAGCTCTGCGTTTAAATATTTTCAGGGAGGGCTTATTTTCGGGGGGGGGCTTATTTTAGCGCATGCGCTCAAAAGCATGATTGGGCTTATTATCAGGGGATGTCTTATTTTTGAAGAAACAGGATATTAGCTTTTGATCCCACTTTCTTGTTCTATAAGGCAGTGAACATACCATAGTCTTCCTCTTCCTCTGATTTGCTCCACAACAACAACAACCCTGTGGAGTGAATTGGGAGTGTGAGAGCGAGGGAGTGGCCCAAGATCACCTAATTGGCTTTCAGACCAGTGCTTTAATCACTACAGGCAGTCCTCGACTTACGACCACAACGGAGCCCAAAATTTCCGTTGCTAAGCAAGACAGCTATTAAGTGAGTTTTGACTCCTCTGACGACCTTTCTTGCCACTGTCGTTCAGTGAATCGCTGCAGCTGTTAAGTTAGTAACACAGTTGTTAAGTGAATCTGGCTTCTCCGTTGATTTTGCTGGTCAGAAGGTCGCAAAAGGGAATCAGATGACCAGGGATGGGATTCAGCCGGTTCGTACCAATTCAGGTGAACCAGTAGTTGTGACCTGCGGGTGGGCCTGCCCAGCTGCGCCGACGCTATGCTGTCCTATTTAGATCGAAGCGAGCATGCACACTCTCACATTTTCGGTGCTGGGGCGAACCGGTTGTTAAATTATGCGAAGCCCACTTCTGCATATGACACTGGGACCATCATTAATACGAACCAGTGGCCAGGCATCTGAATTTTGATCACGTGACCATGGAGATGCTGCAACGCTCCTAACAGTCCTCCATGGTCACGTGATTTTGATCACGTGACCATGGAGATGCTCCAACGGTCCTGAAAACCGGCCTTAAGTCACTTTCTTCCATGCTGTTGTAACTTTGAATGGTCACTAAACGAATGGTTGTAACAAGTCGAGGATTACCTGTACACCAACCTGACTCCAATACACAAGTCACAAAGAAACAGAAAAAGGAAGTCAAAGGTGAGCATCTTTATTATTAAGGGCTAATTATTATTTATTATTCGGTACTAGTCCTCTTACTTCTCCAGTAAAGGAAAGATTCAAAGACAATAAAAGGGACAGGAATACTTCTTTGTTTCTTTCAACCAAGCCATCAGAGCTTTTTACCTGGGATGCACCTTAAAAACAGGTAGAGCTTTAACTGGCCCTTTAACAGTGGCCATTTTGACTTTTTTGACCACCCTCTGCAGAACTCTTGATCAAAGGTGTGTTATTCGGAATATCAACAATTATAGATGAAAGCGAAAAGGAAGAGAGAAAGAAAGTACATCTTTTGAAAGGTAAGCAAATATATTTGGGAGGAAAAATATATCACCCCAAAACAACAATGGGCAAAGAACAAAGAGTTCCTAAGTCCCAAAGATGCTGTCTTTTTCAAAAGGCAATTGGACTTTGTTTTTTTCTTGAAGATGTTTTGCTTCTCATCCAAGAAGCTTCTTCGGTTCTAACCAGGGGTGGGCTGCTGGGGATTCGTAGGGGTTCAGGAGAACCTCTAGCTAAGATTCTGTGCAGTTCAGAGAACCCTCAAATCCCACTCCTGGCTGGCCCCATCCACCCTGCCCCGCCCCTCCCAGGAGTCCCCACGTGGCCCATTTTGGATGCAGTTAAGTGCAGGGCATGTGCGAAGCAGGGGTGAAATCCAGCAGGTTCTGGCAGGTTCTGGAGAACCGGTAGTGGAAATTTTGAGCAGTTTGGAAAACCGGCAGCGGAAATTTTGAGTAGTTCAGAGAACTGGCAAATACCACCTCTGGCTGGCCCCAGAGTGGGGTGAGAATGGAGATTTTACAGTATCCTTCCCCTGCCACATCCACCAAGCCATACCATGCCCACCAAGCCACACCCATACCGGAAGTTCGGGGCTGTTTCTGGCCTCCAGAGGGCCTCCGGAGCCTGGGAAGGCTGTTTTCACTCTCCTGGAGGCGCGAGGCAAGCCTCCAGAGCCCAGGGAGGGCAGAAATGCCCCCCCCGCCGTGGTGCAGGGAGCTGACTAGGCCACGCCCACCCAGCAACAGGGCAGAGAACCCCTTGCTAACATTTTTGAAGCCCACCCCTGGTTCTGACTGAATGGTGGAGAATGGAAGGATTTGTATGTTTTCCTCATGAACAGATGATTGCAAGGAATATAAATCCTTCCATTCTCCAGCATTCAGTCAGAACCAAAGAAGCTTCTTGGATGAGAAGCGAAACATCTTCAAGGAAAAACAAAGTCCAGTTACCTTTTGGGACAACTGTGACCTGGCTGACTGAGATTCTCCATAGATGAACAAAGGCCTCCTATGAATTAAAATGATTAGTTTAATTTAGGGCTTCGGTTTTTTTCCCATCACTTTTTTTCAGTTTCAAGACTGACTGTAAAAGACCAAATTTCCAGCCAGTGTGGATATCACATTGGGGAAAAGCTGCTATCTACACTTAATTGCAAACATTTTGAATTTATTTGGACTGTTTAGAGTCTTAATAGTATACCGCTCTGCAGAATATTATCGTTTTTTCCAAATGTTGTTTCGGTGATTGCACCTGTTGCGTTCTTTTTCTTGCATGCTGTTTTATTATTTAGTACATGCTGGCTTGGGAATTTTATAATGAAGCACAGTATAAAAATTGTTCAGCAAGCATTTCCAGTTTCATTCCTGCACTTTTATTCTGTTATGCTGCATATCATTCTCTCCCCCATTTTATCCATAATGTTTTGCAAAACATACTGAGGACCTAAGACAGGGGTGCCCAATCTTGAAAACTTTAAGGCTTGTGGACTTCAATTCCCAGAATTCTGGGAAGTCCACAGGTCTTAAATTTGCCAAGGCTGGACACTGTTGTTGTTAGAATAGAATAACAGAGTTGGAAGGGACCTTGGAGGTCTTCTAGTCCAACCTCCTGCTTAGGCAGAAAAGCCTACACCACTTCAGACAAATATTCATCCAACATCTTCTTAAAAACTTCCAGTGTTGGAGCATTCATAACTTCTGGAGGCAAGTTGTTCCACTGGTTAATTGTTCTAACTGTCTGGAAATTTCTCCTTAGTTCTAAGTTGCTTCTCTTCTTGATTAGTTTCCACCCATTGCTTCTTGTCCTACCCTAGGTGCTTTGGAGAATAGTTTGACTCCCTCTTCTTTGTGGCAGCCCCTGAGATATTGGAAGACTGCTATCATGTCTCCCCTGATCTTTCTTTTCATTAAACTAGACATAGCCAGTTCCTGCAACCGTTCTTCATATGTTTTAGCCTCCAGTCCCCTAATAATCGTCGTTGCTCTTCTCTGCACTCTTTCTAGAGTCTCCACATCTTTTTTACATTTGTTCTAAAAGATGATATACATTAAGATAAACTCTCCTATGGAGAAATAAAACTGAGTTTGATTCCTCCATAGACATGACTATATGATTTACTTAGCACTAATACTATATGGAAATAGTTTGCCACAGCTGTTTTTTTTAAAAAATATTATTTTCCAATCTACCTCACAGCTCCTGGATCTCCTGGTGGTCTCCCATCTGGGAACTAACCAGGTGGAACCTGTTTAATTTTTTTCAAATTCAGACAAGGCTTACTAAGTATTGCCATCTGCTGGGACAGCATGATATATGTAAAAGCTTCAAATAAGTAGAGAGAGAGAGGGAGAGAGAGAAAGAGATCACAAAACTGTGTTACCTGTACAAAACTGGAATATCTGCATTCAGATATTTTTGGGGAAAAAAAGAAGGAAACAAACATCTCATTGTTAATTAGCCAAGAAAAAAATATTCCCACCCTCCAGGCAATTGACTCAAGTGTACCGCACTAGAAAGATTAATTAGATTTAGAATGTTATGTTTAATTATGATTTTTAATCATCCTCTTGCTTCTCTTTGTACCCCCATAAGCCCCATTTTTAAGATAAAGTCCTCGGATGTTCATTCTCTCTCTTCTTAATTGCAACCACTGGCTGGGCTTCCCTATTCTTTAGCCCATTTTTGGACTATTAACTCCAGCTGCGCGCTCTTACTGAAAAACGTTTTTTCCAGCGTTGTGGGTTTTTTGTGCAGCTCCTTTTCTGAGAGGAGGCAGGGAGGGAGAACTTTATTCTGTGTGATCTCTCTGTTGTCCTTGTCTCTGAAGGACGGCTCCACCTCACCGGTCTTGTTTTCGAGTCTGGCCATCAGATCCGTCAAGTAGCTGAGGGTGCCTTCCAGATTGTTCAACGTTTCCATGATTTCTTGCTGGAAAACCTTTATGTCTTTCTCCATGATTCTCATTTCGTGGTGCAGCTTCTCCAAATCTAGAGCATCCTGGTTGCATCCTGGCGAGATCCGAGAAGAAGAATGAGATGCCTGAGCAGGAGATCTGCCCAATTTTTGGTCCCCTGCTAGAGAATGTGAAGAGCTAGAAACTGGGCCTTCTCTAGAGTAGGCTTCTGTCTCCTTCTGACCAAATATGAAGTTCTTGATGGTGTTCATGTCAAGATGTAGGTGGCCATCAACAGTCCATGAACAGAACAAATAAAGCTGCCATCCAAGGAGAATGGCGGATGACAGTTGGAACTGATCCATTATGACCTCAAATGTTGAAGAGCCAATGACAGAACTGTGTGTGTGACTTGGCTGTTCATGCACCAGGGTGATTAGCTATTAGAATAGAATAGAACAGCAGAGTTGGAAGGGATCTTGGAGGTCATCTAGTCCAACCTCCTGCTTAGGCAGGAAATCCTACACCACTTCAGACAAATGGTTATCCAACATCTTTTTAAAAGTTTCCAGTGTTGGAGCATTCACAACTTCTGGAGGCAAGTTGTTCCACTGGTTAATTGTTCTGTCAGGAAATTCCTCCTTAGTCCTAAATTGCTTCTTTCCTTAATTAATTTCCACCCATTGCTTCTTGTACTGCCTTCAGGTGCTTTGGAGAATAGCTTGATTCCCTTTTCTTTGTGGCAACCCCTCAAATATCAGAACACTGCTATCATGTCACCCTTAGTCCTTCTTTTCACCATACCACTAGAAATAAGGAAAACAATTTCCTGACATTTAGAACAATTAGTAAGTGGAGCGAATTGCCTCCAGAAGTTGTAGGTGCTCCATCACTGGAGGTTTTTAAGAAGAGATTGGACAACCATTTGTCTGAAATGAGGGTTTCCCTGCCTGAGCAGGGAGTTCAACAAGAATAGAATAGAATAGAATAGAATAGAATAGAATAGAATAGAATAGAATAGAATAGAATAGAATAGAATAGAATAGAATAGAATAGAATAGGAGTAGGGTAGGGCAGGGCAGGGCAGGGCAGGGCAGGGCAGGGCAGAACAGAACAGAACAGAACAGAACAGAATAGAATAGAAGTCTTTATTGGCCAAGTGTGATTGGACACAAGGAATTTGTCTTTGGTGCATATGCTCTCAATATACATAAAGATACAGTCTTCAAGAATCACAAGGCACAACACCCAGAAGACCTCCAAGGTCCCTTCCAACTCTGTTATTCTGATAGTCTGTTATGTATTTCATCCTAATCGGTGGCAGCTTCATCAGAGTCTGGGCTTTGGACCACCTGAACTGATCCATACTGCTTGTTGCCCCTTGATTAGGAGTGTGGGACCTCTGGATATCTGCATATTACTGAAGGTTGGCCAAAAAAATGGCCGTTCCTCGGGATGAGGAAGACTAGAAACTCCAAATTGTCCAATGCTGCCTGGGGTATTCTGGGAGCTGAAGTCCACACTTCCTAAAGCCGCCAAAGTTGAGACAGATTGATCCAGTGACAAGAGGCACCATCAGATTTAGACTTTCCAGCCAACTGGAATTCCATCAGGAAGAGGGTGATTAAAGGAAATATGATGTTGATTAAGACAGAAACCAGGGTCTGAGGCACTCCTTCTTTTCTTGTCTCCAGCACGTTCGGTTTGGGAACATCAGGTCTCAAGGAAAAAAAAAAACGTGGAAAATTTCAATCCAAACCCATTTTTATTTTGGATGATTTCCCCATACCTGAAGAGAAACCGGCTTTATTAGCTGCAACTACTGCTGAAGGGGCGGGGGAGAGAATCATGCTTCATAGCAGTTAAAAGATATTCCTCTGTGAGATCTGGCAGGATATTGAGGGAAATGAAACAGATTACATAAAAAAAAAAAAAGGTAACACGGAGCAATTGCTCCTAAAGAGTCAAGGAACCATATAATTCAACATTTATATAGACAAGGCTTCAAGGGAGCTGTTAGGAAACGTAAAAACAGTCTGGAAAAGAGACCTTAAGAAACCTATTTTTTTCCCCCTCAGACCGATGGTTTTCACACTTTTCACCTTGAGAACTATTTCCACCCGGTTGTGTTCTAAAGAACAGCTGAGCATCTCTCATCCAACCCCTATAACCTTAACTGTGGCTCAGAACAACTTGCAGGGTTGAATTAATTTGTTCAGATCCCTTTTATCGAAACAGACAGCCATGCTTTTCTTCCCCTTCACCCTTCCCTCCCCAAACATCTTCCAGGTTGTCTTGCAAATTGAGAGAAAAAGCATGTTTTGGGGGTGGGCAAAAAACACCTTCTCTCTGCCCTTAGGCTTAGGCTCACAAAGTCACAGCACAAAAGAAAAGAGGGATGGGGAGGAAGAAGGAGTCGGGGGAAAGCAAAGGAAAACACAACGCAAAAGGAAATCAGGATGGGGAGGGAAGAGGAGGGGAAAAAAAGCAAGAACAAAGACCTAAAAACATTTCTTCAGTTTCCATTCCTGATAATATTCTGATGAAGTAGAGACAATTCCTCTTAGCCAAGAGGAACAGTTAATATTAGGTGAAAATGAGAAAAAGTGTGTAGCTGCAGAAGACAGGGTTGAAATGGCAGTGACATCTCAGAGGGAAGTTGAAAAAGGACCTCCAAAGATCATTCCCATTAATGCTGGCTAGGCAGGGCTGGGATTCAGCCGGTTCGTACCCATTTGGGAAAACCGGATGTTAATTTTACATCTGGTTCGCTGAACCGGTAGTTGCAAGGACTGGCTGGCCCCGCCCACCCCACCCTGCCCCTCCCAGGAGTCTCCACGCAGCCCATTTTGGATGCCAGATAAGTGCAGCACCCATGCGGAGGTTCTGGGAGGGTGAAAAACAGACCTCCTGGAAGTTCCGGAAGTCTGGAAAGGGCCAGTTTCTGGCCTCCGGAGGGCTTCTGGAGCCTGGGGGAGGCTGTTTTTGCCCTCCCGGAGACTCGAAAAAAGCCTCTGGAGCCTGGGGAGGGTGAAAAACAAGCTTCCCGGAAGTTCCAGAAGTCCAGAAACGGGCCTGTTTCTGGCCTCCAGAGGGCCTCCAGAGCCCAGGGGAGGCCGTTTTTGTCCTCCCGGAGGCTCGAAAAAAGTCTTTGGAGCTTTGGGAGGGTGAAAACACCTCTCTCCCGCCACCATGGTGCAGGTGGCTGAATAGGCCACACCAACCATGGCCATGCCCACCCAGCAACCTGTCAGAGAACCAGTTGCCAAAATTTTTGAACCCCACCCCTGTAGCTAGGGAATTCTGGGAGTTGAAGTCCTTATATCTTAAAGTTGCCAAGGGGAAGAAAACTATGCTATGGAAAGATTGAGAATGGTGTTTTTCAATTATTCAATCAACACTGTTCTAAGCAAGCTTGCTTTCTTTATTAACTGTTAACTGAGAATTGATTCCATGTTGTGTTTGCCTAATGAAAAGTTATGTGGCTCTCGAATCCTTTTACGTATATCCCTTCTCTACCCCCAACATCTTAACCACTGAGTCACCGCGCCACCAAGACGCTGGGCTTGTCGGCTGGAAAGCCAGCAGCCCACATTCGAGACCGCATGACGGGGTGAGCTCACGTTCCTTGCTCCAGCTGCTGCCAACCTAGAAGTTTGAAAGCATGTAAATGCGAATAGATAAATAGGTACCACTTTGGTGGGAAGGTAACAGCTCTCCGGGATGTCATGCTGGCAACATGACCACGGAAATGTCTTCGGACAGTGCTGGCTCAGTGGAAGCATTGGGATCAGTGGTGGGTTGCCCCCGGTTCGGACTGGTTCTATAGAACCGGTAGTAAAACCAGCAGGAGGCTCCACCCACTGACCCAGACATCATTGTTCTGCCCCAGCTATGGACCCCAAAGAATGCAGCATACACAAAGTCTGTTCAAACCTTAGTTTACTGAATAAACCAGTCTTTTACAACAACGGCTGTTAATTAATTGCATTAACAGCCGCCAAGAATTCAAAGAATAATAACTGAAAGCTTACTATGGTTGGCAGAATGTCCAGAAGCAATTTGCAGGAAGCAAGACAAGACACGAAGATATGTGAACTAAGTTGTTCCCTGCAAATTGCTTCAGTCGGTGTTCCTCCTTAAATAGACTAAGGGAGTGGCCAATTAGCCCCACACCTTACTCTTGAGGAGCCACTCCTGCCTTTTGGCAGCTCTGCGTGCCCGTGCATCAAGAAGAGGCTCCTCCTCTTCGTCCTCCTTACTTATGGGAGCTTCTGGAGGTTCTGAAGGCATTGGCTAATGCCTGTAATTTATACGCTAGGCCTGTGAAGGCGAACCTATGGCACGCGTACCACAGGTGGTACGCGGAGCCATATCAGTGGCCACGCAAGCTCAGCTCCGATGTGCATGCACGTGCCAGCCAGCTGGTTTTTGGGCCTTCTGGGTCCCACCGGAAGTTGGCAAACAGGCTGTTTCTCGCCTCCGGAAGGCCTCTGGAGGGGTGGGGAAGGCCATTTCCGCCCTCCCCAGACTCCTAGAAAGGCTCTGGAGCCTGGGGAGAGTGAAAAATGGGCCTTCCGGTCCCACTGGAAGTCGGCAAACGGATTGTTTCCAGCCTCCGGAGGGCTTCCAGGAGTGGTGGTAAGGCTGTTTTCGCCCTCCCCAGGCTTCTAGAAAGGTTCTGGAGCCCTGGGCGAGCGAAAAACAGGCCTACTGGGCCCACCATGCCATCATGTGCCAAAAGCAGGGGGAGCAGGGAGGGTTACGCGCAGATGCGTGGGGGCGGGGTGCATAAAATTATGGGTATGGGCACGCACACGCATGACCCCCCACGCTTCCCCGCTTTTGGCACGTGATGGCAAAAAGGTTAGCCATCACTGTTCTAGGCCCACAGGGCCTTAACCAATCATAGCACTTGAAAAAGCCCGCCCAAATATGAATGTTCTAAGTTTCCCTCCAAAACAATTGGAGTTAACAGTTAGGGTCATCTAAAGGTTAGTTTCACTTTAGCAGGGCTTAAAACAATTATATATATTCAATACATAACAATAGCAATACCACTTACACTTATATACCGCTTTACAATGCTTTATAGCCCTCTCTAAGCGGTTTATGGAGTTAGCATTTTGCCCCCAATAAACTGGGTCACCATTTTACCGACCTTGGAAGGATGGAAGGTTGAGTCAACTTTGAGTGGGTGAGATTTGAACTGCCATATTGCAGACAGCCGGCAGTCAGCAGAAGTAGCCTGCAGTACTGCACTCTAACCACTGCGCCATTGTGGCTCAACCTGGAACAGTGGCTGTGAGAACTACCTGTATTTATTTTATTCCCAAAGACTTCAGTTTAAGGTGCAATGCTTTATATAAACCCAGATAACAATGGTTGTATTAACTATGGTTACACAAACATGGCTTAACATAATTCATGAAGCCGACCCATTGTAATCCATGGAACTTGAGTTGTTCAAGATGAAAAATCTTAAAATCCCACTGATTTCAGTGAATCTATTTTAAGTATTTATTAAATCTGGGTCAGATTTAATAATACAGGTAGTCCTCGATTTACAACAGTTCACTTAGTGACCATTCGAAGTTACAACATCATTGAAAAAAGTGACTTATGACCGGTTTTCACACTTAGAACCATTACAGCATCCCCGTGGGCACGTGACCAAAAGTCAAATGTTTGGCAACTGACTTGTATTTACGACCGTTGCAGTATCCCAAGGTCATGTGATCACCTTTTGTGACCTTCTGACAAGAAAAGACAATGGAGAAGCCGGATTCACTTAACAACCGTGTGACTAATTTAACAAGTGAAGTGATTCACTTAACCCCTGTGACAAGAAAGGTCGTAAAATGGGGCAAAACTCCCTTAACAAATTTCTCACTTAAGCAACATACATTTTGGACTCAATTGTGGTTGTAAGTGAAGGACTATTGTACTCTTAAATTCTCCTAATAGAATAAAATAGAATAGAATTTTTTATTGGCCAGGTGTGATTGGACACACAAGGAATTTGTCTTGGTGCATACGCTCTCAGTTTACATAAAAGAAAAGATATGTTTGTCAAGAATCATAAGGTACAACACTTAATGATAGTCATAGAGTACAAATAAGCAATCAGGAAACAGTCAATATAAATCGTAAGGATACAAGCAACAAAGTTACAGTCATACAGTCATAAGTGGGAGGAGATGGGTGATGGGAACGATGAGAAGATTAATAGTAATACAGACTTAGTAACTAGTTTGACAGTGTTGAGGGAATTATTTGTTTAGCAGAGTGATGGCATTCGGGAAAAAACTGTCCTTGTGTCTAGTTGTTCTGGTGTGCAGTGCTCTATAGCGTCGTTTTGAGGGTAGGAGTTGAAACAATTTATGTCCAGGATGCGAGGGGTCTCTAAAGATTTTCACAGCCCTCTTTTTGACTCGTGCAGTATACAGGTCCTCAGTGGAAGGCAGGTTGGTAGTAATTGTTTTTTCTGCAGTTCTAATTATCCTCTGAAGTCTGGGTCTGTCTTGTTGGGTTGCAGAACCAAACCAGACAGTTATAGAGGTGCAGATGACAGACTCAATAGTTCCTCTGTAGAACTGGATCAGCAGCTCCTTGGGCAGTTTGTGCTTTCTGAAAAACCAGTTTACAATTCAACTAACAGCCATGTAAAATCAATCAGCATGATTATCCCCATTTTGCAGATGCAGGAACTGAGGCTGGACTTACAAGGCAAAAAGAGATTAAAATAGGCACGTCTCGGCCTGCAGTTCGGTATGTTTGCTTCGTGCCACATTTCCGTTCATCAAGGGTTGCCCAAATAAACATGACAGAAAAAAAGAAAACAAAATCTGCAGGCTTTTTACTGTTTTCCCCAAACTCCTGCTTATTTTATATTTCTGCCTGTCCAAGAAAGTCGTCCTGCCAGTCTGTTGTGATAGCAGGTCACAAATTTCACAATTTAGTTGTCTAAGGGGCAAAATGATGTCTCTCTCTCTCTCTACACAAAGCCAGAAGTGCCATTATGTCACTCTCCCCAAACACTCCTGTTCCCTGTTTATTTATTTATTTGCACTCCGCTTCCTTCCCCTGTCTCCATTTTGTTAGCTTTGAAAGCCAGCGAAGAAATGTGAGCGGAGGAAAAAGCAATCTTTTATTTCTTCTGATTAATTCATGCTGAAATGGGGGAATAGAAAATATATGTCCCCAAGGCAGGAGCGGTAAAAATACCTGCGTAATTTCAAAGGTGTTTCTGCTGCAACAATGTTCAGCAGCCCTTTTGACTTTCTCCCCAATGTCATTTGTCATAATTTGACACTGATAAAGAGTTCCTCTTGTAACCGTGTCTCTGCAGCGGACGGAACGTAGCCATATCAAAGCCACTTGTCTTATCCTTTTTCGAGACAATCTCTTCCATTTTCTTCGTGGCCTAGATTCCCTTGAAATGTCCAAATAGCCCTTTTGCTTTCATGCCTTTGGCCACCGCGCGGTTACCATTTTCTGAACACGGATGTAGTCCTTCCTCCCCACTAATCTACAGAAAATCCTCAACTTACAACCGCTCATTTAGTAATTGTTCCAAGTCGCAATAGAATAGAATAGAATAGAATAGAATAGAATAGAATAGAATAGAATAGAATAGAATAGAATAGAATAGAATAGAACAGAATAGAATAGAATAGAATTCTTTATTGGCCAAGTGTGATTGGACACACAGGGAATTTGTCCTTGGTGCATACGCTCTCGGTGTACATAAAAGAAAAGATACATTCGTCAAGAATCATAAGGTACAACAAAGTGGTGAAATCTAAAATTTGTTACTACCGGTTCTGTGGGCGTGGCTTATTTATTTATTTATTAAATAAATAAATCCCATATTAGGAATTACCTAGTGGCAATAAAAGCAGCGAAATGTAGCTATTTTGCTGCTCTTATTGCGTTATCAGATAACCGCCTGGCCGCCCTGTTTAGGGTGACCCGCTCCCTGCTCCACCAGGAAGCATGGGAGGACCCCTTGGAGGGTAGAGCCGAGGATTTTGTTCAGTATCTACATGACAAAATCACTCAGATCCGGGAAGATTTGGACTCCGACTGGGTAGTCTCAGGGGGAGGGACTGGGGCAGGTCTTGAGAATGTTATCTGGGATGAGTTTGATCCTGTGACCCCTGAGGACATGGACAGGATTCTGGGTAGACTGAACGCAACCACTTGTTTATTGGACCCGTGCCCCTCCTGGTTAGTGTTGGCTTCCCGGGAGGTGACGCGAGGCTGACTCCAGGGGATTATAAATGCTTCGTTGGGTGAGGGTGACTTCCCTGCCGCCTTGAAAGAGGCGGTGGTGAGGCCTCTCCTCAAGAAGCCTTCCCTGGACCCAGCAGTGTTAGCTAATTATCGTCTGGTCTCCAACCTTCGTTTTGTGGCGAAGGTTGTTGAGAGTGTGGTTGCGCGACAGCTCCCCCAGTACCTGGATGAAACGACGTATCTGGATCCGTTCCAGTCGGGCTTCAGGCCTGGGTACAGCACGGAAACGGCATTGGTCGCGTTGGTTGATGATCTCTGGAGGGCTTCGGACAGGGGTTGCTCCTCTGTCCTGGTCCTATTAGATCTCTCAGTGGCTTTTGATACCATCGACCATGGTATCATGCTGCACCGGCTGGAAGAGTTAGGGGTGGGGGGGCACTGTTCTACGGTAGTTCTCCTCCTTTCTCTCTGACCGGTTGCAGTCTGTGTTGGCAGGGGGGCAGAGGTCGACCCCGAGGCCCCTCGTATGTGGGGTGCCACAAGGGTCGGTCCTCTCCCCCCTTCTGTTCAACATTTATGTAAAGCCCCTGGGCGAGATCATCCGTGGTTTCGGGGTGAAGTTCCATCAGTACGCTGATGATACTTAGTTGTACATCTCCACCCCGGACCACCCCAACGATGCCCTTGAAGTGATGTCCCGGTGTCTGGAGGCCGTGCGGATCTGGATGGGGAGGAACAGGCTCAGGCTCAACCCATCCAAGACCGAGTGGCCGTGGTTTCCGACATCCCGATATAGTCAGTTGATGCCATCGCTGACTATTGGGGGCAAATCGCTGGCCCCCACGGAGAGGGCTCGCAACTTGGGTGTCCTCCTGGATTCACGTCTGTCTTTAGAAGAGCACTTGATGGCCGTGACCGGGAGGTTTTTTCATCAGGTTCACCTGATTCGCCAGTTGCGTCCCTTTCTGGATTGGGACTCCCTACACACAGTCACTCATGCCCTCGTCACCTCCCGCCTGGACTATTGTAATGCTCTCTACATGGGGCTCCCCTTGAGGAGCACCCAGAGGCTCCAACTGGCGCAGAGTGCAGCCGCGCGGGTAGTTATGGGAGCAACATGGCGCTCCCGTGTGACACCTCTCCTGCGCGAGCTGCACTGGCTCCCAGTGGTCTTCCGTGTGCACTTCAAGGTTTTGGTTACCACCTTTAGAGCGCTCCATGGCTTAGGACCTGGTTATTTACGGGACCGCCTACTACCACAAACAGCCTCCCACCGGCCGGTACGCTCTCATAGAGAGGGGCTCCTCCGGGTGCCGTCAGCCAAGCAGTGTCGACTAGCGGCCCCCGGGGGAGGGCCTTCTCTGTGGGGGCACCCACTATCTGGAACGAGCTCCCCCCGGAGATACAGAGGATCCCGGATCTGCGCACCTTCCACCGTGCTCTTAAGACCCTCTTATTCCAGCAAGCTGACCTGGCCTAATTTTTCTCCCCTTTCTTTTAAATTTTAAATTGAAATTTTAATTTGTTTTAAATTTATTGGGATTTTAATTGTCATGGGCTAAATTATTTAATTTGGTTTTAAATTGGTTAAATTGGTTTTTAACTTTTGTATTTCTGTATTTTATCCTGTGCCTGTTCACCGCCCTGAGTCCTTCGGGAGTAGGGCGGTATACAAATTTAATAAAACATAAAACAACATAAACAAACAAAACATTTATTTAAATTAAATTTATATACCGCCCTACTCCCAAAGGACTCAGGATGGTGAACAGCCAAAAAGATAAAATACACATAATACAAATGTTAAAACCATTTAAAATACATTAAATACTTTGGCCCGATTTAAAACACCCCAATTTATAATTGGTGTGTGTGTGTGTGGGAGGGGTAATGTGACTGGGTGGGCGTGGCCACCTTTTTTTTTTTTTACTTTTAAAACCATATTTTCTACAACCTCTTCAGCCGAAGAGGTTGTAAAAAAAATACTTTTAAAAGCCTCTAACGATCCCAGCTGAGCTGCTAGAATTTTGCCACTTTTAAAAAAAACCCTCTTACAGGTAATCTTCAATTAACAGGTCACTTAATGGCCGTTCAGAGAACGGTGGCTCCCGTGGATAGGACGTTGGGTGGGGTGAGTTTCTGTTCTGCCCCAGCTACGGACCCCAAAGAACACAGCACACACAAACTCTATACAAAGCTTATTTTACTCAAATAACTCAATCTTTATCAACCAAAGGCTGTTAATAAACTGCCTTAACAGCCAGAAGAATTCTAAGATAAGGTAATCACAGTCTTACTAGAGTTGGCAGAAAGCCCAGAAGCAATTTTGCGGAGAATCCAGACTCGAAGGAGAGTGAACTAAAGTTGTTCCCTACGTTCCTCCTTAAATAGGCTAAGGGAGTGGCCAATTAGCCCCAAGCCTTACTCTCGAGGAGACCTCCTCCTGAGGAGCCACTCCTGCTTTTTGGTAGCTCTGCGCGCCCGTGCATCGAGAAGAGGCTCCTCCTCTTCATCCTCTTCACATAAGGGAGATTCTGGAGATTCTGAAGGTCCTGGCTGAATCCCCGCCTCTGGCACCACATCTTCTCCAGCCTCCTCACTGTCTGACTCGGGCACCAGCTGCACAGGCTGCTGGCGCAGCACCACACCAGCCTCCTCGTTGTTGGAATCAGCTACAATCTGCACAGGCTGCTGACGGGCCACAACAGCTCCCATCCTTTGCTCCACCTCTTGTCAGAGCTTGAAAAGAGCCCCAAACTGGGCATCCCCCAGGCAACGGTGATGTCACTGGCTAAATCTTTCCACCCAGAAGCTGTGCTTCCAACACAAGTGCAATGCAATACAATGTCCGTTCAAAGTTATGATGGGCGTCCTGGGGTACTTACAACTAGGGGTGGGCTGCTGGGGATTCGCAGTGGATTGGGAGAACCTCTAGTTAAGATTCTGTGCAGTTCGGAGACCCCCCAAATCCCACTCCTGGCTGGCCCTGTCCCGCCTACCCTTCCCCTTCCCTCCCAGCAGTCCCTACGCGGGGATGCACGTAAGTGTGGAGGCTCGGGGAGGGGGGGAAAATGGCCCTAATAGAAGTTTGGGAAGGCCAGAAACTAGCCTGTTTCCGGCCTCCAGAGGGCCTCAGGAGCCTTGGGAGGCCGTTTTCGCCTTCCCGGAGACCCGAGGAAAACCTCCGGAGCCTGGGGAGGGCAAAAACATCCCCTCCCACTGTGGTGCAGGAGGCTGACTAGGCCACGTCCACCACGCCCACGCCCACCCAGCAACCAGGCAGAGAACCCCTTGCTAAAAATTTTGAAGCCCACCCCTGCTTACAAACTGGCTCCCAAATTATGACAATACGCCCTGCCCTGTGGTCACATGTTGGACATGTTGGACACTCAGCAACCAGCCCACATGTATGGTCATTTGCAGCATTCCAACAGTTACACATGAGCCATGTTTTACTACATTTTCACTGAAAATTGGCATGTACTTTCAGTTTTCAGACAAAAACGGCCCATAGCAAAGCATTATATACACAGGGCAAACCCCATTCTCCTCTACCATTGCTGATGGTGGTACCCAGCTGGGTAATGAAATGTCTGCAAGAAAATAGCCAAGCTCAGAGAACACCAAGGAAGGAAGTTTTATTTTCTATAAGCCACCTGGAGTCAACGCAAATGAGTTGGGCATATATAAATAAACTGGATCAAAATATCCTCTACCGGTTCTCCAGAACCTGTCAGAACCTGCTGGATTTCAACCCTGTGGAGACCCCATGGCATTTCAGACAAATGGCTGTCCATTCTCTTAAAATCTTCCAGTGTTGGAACATTCACAACTTCTGGAGGCAAATTGTTCCACTGATTAATTGTTCTAACGGTCAGGAAGTTTCTCCTTAGTTCTAAATTGCTTCTCTCCTTGATTAGTTTCCACCCATTGCTTCTTGACCTGCCCTCAGGTGCTTTGGAGAATAGCTTGACTCCCTCTTCTTTGTGGCAGCTCCTCAAATACTGAAATACTGCTATCATATTAGCCCTAGTCCTTCGTTTCATTAAACTAGACATAACCAGTACATAGATATCAGAAGTGAAATCCAAATATTTTTACTACCGGTTCTGTGGGCATGGCGTTGTGGGCGTGGTGTGGTGTGGTAGGTGTGGCTTGGTGGGCAGGGCAGAGGAAGGATACTGCAAAATCTCCATTCCCACCCCCCTCTGGGGCCAGCCAGAGGTGGTATTTGCCAGTTCTCTGAACTGCTCTGTCAGCCTTCGCCTTTTCTTTACTTGTTTGCTTGGCTGCCATTGTAACAGGGGGCGGGGGGGGGGAGCTATTGGAATGTCTGGGAGGGGGGAAATGAGCTAGTGGAGAAGAGCAGAGAAAGTTTCCTTCAGCATTTTCTTTGAAGCTGATAACAACTCAAGGTTGACCGTCGTGGCAGAGCAGGAGGATGGCACCATTGGGCGTTGCACCCCACATGACCCCTGGGGGGCAATGTGGATTGGATAAATTTCACTGGACAGTTGGGGGAAGGATTTTGGGGATGTTTTCTATATGTAATTTTCGCGCCTTTTGCCTCAGACCTTGCTTTTTTTTGGTTGCATTCAGTTCATACTCAGTAAAAGTACCTTTCTCTATGAAAATGGAGTCGGGGTTTTTCTTTCTTGGGTACTGAAAGGAGGCGTACCTGACATGCTCAAAATTTTCGCTACTGGTTCTCCAGAACCTGTCAGAACCTGCTGGATTTCACCCGATACCTATCCTGTACCCAATGATAGTAAAGGAGAAGAGCTGAATTACTACTGCTAACTTGTGTCCCCCCCCACCCCCCCCACCCCCGTCATTTTACGGTACTTCTTTTCTAGCCCAGGGCACTTTGAACTTAACACACCTGAAAGGAAGCTTCCTTGCAATTCACAAGAAACCACTGGCTTTTTCTCAGGTTGTCAGAAGAAGCATATGGCCTTTTCAAAGTGCTGGGGCTTTTTTGCTTTGTTTTAATGCTTTTTTTTTTTTTTTTTACAGGCGGTGAACCTATTTTTAAAAAATTGTTATATAGGGCCGTGACTAGTGACTGGAGAGTACAGATAGTCCTCAGCCTCACTAGTCCTCAGACAGTCCTCAGACTAGTGACTGGAGAGTACAGATAGTCCCCCCCACAACTGGGATCAGGATTTCCGTGCCCTATTTTGCAAGCTTTTTTTAACCATGGTCGTTAAGCAAATCACAGCAGTTGTTAAGTGAATCATGAGGTCATCAAGAAAATCCAGCTTCATCCGTTGACTTTGCTTATCAGAAGGAAGCTAGGGGAAAATCACAAATGGTGATCATGTGACCGCAGGACGCTACAATGGTCATCAATATATATGCCAGTTGCCAAGCTCCCAATCACGTGATTGTGGGGATGCTGCAACAGTTTTAAGTGTGAGGAGGACCGGTCAAAAATCACCTTTTTTCCTGGTGCTGTTGTAACTTCAAACGGTTGCTAAATGTCTTTCCCTGCCACCGTGCACAGTAGCAGTGATGGTATTCAGCCGGTTCGGACCGATTCGGGTGGTGCTATGCCATCCTATTCAGCCATGTTTTCTAAGCCGCGCACATGCATGCAAGCCATGCGCGAGAGCAAAGCTCATGTGCGGCAGGCCATGTGCATGTGTGGAAGGCGCAGGCACAAGCAAAGCAAGCATGTGTGTGTGCACACTCACATTTTCAGTGCGCGGCAAACCGGTGGTAAAATTATGTGAAACCCACCTTTGCACAGTAGCCACTTGAAGTGGATGGCTTTGCCTACAATTATTTATTATTGAATTTCTATACCGCCCTTCTCCCTGAGGACTCAGGGCGGTGTACAGCCAAAATTAAAAAACATGCAGGACAAATATTAAAAAACAATTAAAAGATGTATAAATTTGGCCCAATTAAAACTCATTACCAATTAAAACATTTAAAACATTTAAAACAGTTAAAAATTTCATCTTAAGCCAGCCCGGCTTGTTTAAATAAATGGGTTTTAAGGGCACGACGGAAGGCACTGAGGTCCTGGATTCTCCTTATCTCTGGGGGGAGCTGATTCCAGAGGGTAGGTGCCCCCACAGAGAAGGCCCTCCCCCTGGGGGTCACCAGCCTACACTGTCTGGCTGATGGCACCCTGAGGAGGCCCTCTCTGTGGGAGCGCACGGGTCGATGGGAGGTCGTCGGTAGCAGCAGGCGGTCTCGAAGATAGCTAGGCCCTATGCCATGGAGCACTTTGAAGGTGATAACCAGCACCTTGAAGCGCACCCGGAAGACCACCGGGAGCCAGTGCAGCTCGCGCAGGAGCGGTGTTACATGGGAGCGCCATGCTGCTCCCGTCACTACCCGCACTGCTGCGTTCTGGACCAGCTGGAGCCTCCGGGTGCTCCTCAAGGGGAGCCCCATGTAGAGAGCGTTGCAGTAGTCAAGGCGAGAGGTGATGAGGGCGTGAGTGACTGTGCACAGGGAATCCCGATCAAGAAAGGGCCGCAACTGGCAAATCAGGCGAACCTGACAAAAAGTCCCCCTGGTTACAGCCGTCAGATGTTCCTCCAAGGACAGCTGTGTATCCAGGAGGACTCCCAGATTGCGAGCCCTCTCTGTGGGGGCCAATGACTCGCCCCCAATAGTCAGTGATGGAGTCAACTGACTATATCGGGATACCGGGAGCCACAGCCACTCAGTCTTGGAAGGGTTGAGCTTGAGCCTGTTCCTCCCCATCCAGACCCGTACAGCCTCCAGGCACTGGGACATCACTTCAAGGGCATCGTTGGGGTGGCCTGGGGTGGAGATGTACAGCTGGGTGTCATCAGCGTACTGGTGGTATTTCACCCCAAAGCCACGGATGATCTCACCCAGCGGCTTCACATAAATGTTGAACAGAAGGGGCGAGGGGACCGATCCCTGCGGCACTCCACAAAAGAGAGGCCTCGAGGTCGACCTCTGCCCCCCTGCCAACACAAACTGCGACCGGTCGGAGAGAAAGGAGGAGAACCACCGCAACACGGTGCCTCCCACCCCCAACTCTTCCAGCCGGTACAGCATGATACCATGGTCGATGGTATCAAAAGCCGCTGAGAGATCTAACAGGACCAGAACAGAGGAACAACCCCTGTCCCGAGCCCTCCAGAGATCATCAACCAACGCGACCAATGCCGTTTCCGTGCTGTGCCCAGACCTGAAACCCGACTGGAACGGATCTAGATAAGATGTTTCCTCCAGGAATTGCGGAAACTGTCGTGCGACCACACTCTCAACAACCTTCGCCATAAAGCGAAGGTTGGAGACAGGACGATAGTTGGCCAATATTGCTGGATCCAGGGACGGCTTCTTGAGGAGAGGCCTCACCACTGCCTCTTTCAAGGCGGTGGGGAAGTAACCCTCACTCAACGAAGCGTTGATAACACCCTGGAGCCAGCCTCGTGTAACCTCCCGGGAAGCCAGTACCAACCAGGAGGGACACGGGTCCAGTAAATGAAAGTTTAGCAGGCAAACACAGCCAGCAAGTCGTCCAAAAGAGCTGGCTGGCATCAAAACTGAATCAATCAATCAAAAGATGAAAAGAAATGAACTTTCAACAGATTAACGGAGTTGGAAGGGACCTTGTAGGTCATCTAGTCCAACCCCCCCCCCCCGCCCAAGCAGGAGATCCTACACTATTTCTGACAAATGTCAGTCCAGTCTCTTCTTGAAGGCCTCCAGTGATGAAGCTCCCACAACTTCCGAAGGCAACTTCTGTTCCATGGGTTGATTGTTCTCGCTGTCAGGAAATTTCTCCTTATTTCTAGGTTGAATCTCTCCTTGGTCAGTTTCCATCCATTATTCCTTGTCTGGCCTTCGGGTGATTTGGAAAACAGCTTGACCCCCCCCCCCCCCGCTCTCTGTGGCAGCCCACAGTATTGGAAGACAGCTATCATGTCTCCCTTGGTCCTTCTCTTCACTAGACTAGCCAGGCCCAGTTCCTGCAACCGCTCATCGTATGTTTTAGTCTCCAGTCCCCAAATCATCCTGGTTGTTCTTCCTCCCGTTCACCCTGCCCCACCCCTCCCAGGAGTCCCCACGCGGCCCGTTTTGGATGCAGGTAAGTGCAGGGCACATGCAGGGCACGTGCAGAGGCTCAGGGAGGGCGAAAAATGGGCCTACTGGATGTTTGGAAAGGCCAGAAATGAGGCCGTTTTCTCCAGAGGGCCTCCGGAGACTGGGGAGGCTGTTTTCACCCTCCCGGAGGCTCAATGAAAGCCTCTGGAGCCTGGGGAGGGCAAAAACGCGCCCCCCCCCCACCGTGGTGCAGGAGGCCAAAACCCACCCAGCAACCAGGCAGAGAACCCCTTGCTAAAAATTTTTGAAGCCCACCCCTGAGCCTATTGGAAAACCAGGATGGATAATTTCCTGAGGAGTTTGCGCTGCCTGTTTTCAAATCAGATCAAAGCACCACTTAGTTCAGCTAGCAAAAATGGAGCTGGGGGTTTTTATTTATTAAACATCAGCCAACATCAGAAACAATTAACTGACAAAAACGGGATAAAAGGCAGCCAAAGAGAGAGGAAGACGTGAGCGACAGGCAAGACTTTATATTAACGGTATCTTTCTTTATCAAAAGGCACCACCTTTTGAGAGCTGTGTGAGAAATTAGCATGGATGGCCTCAAAGGGAAGGTCCTTTGATTATTCCAGCTTTAACTCTTTCAAATACGTAACAGCCAGTGGTGGGTTCCAACTGGTGTTACCACCGGTTCTCTTCGTGCACGCGCTTTACAAAGTAACTTTGGTTTCTCAAACAAGCAAGCAAAAAAATAAATCATTAAATCAAGGAGAAAAGACAGGATAGTTGTCTACAAGATAAAGCAGGGATGGGCAGCTATGGCAACTTTATGATCTATAGACTTCAACTCCCAGAATTCCTGGCTGGCTCAGGAATTCTGGGAGTTGAAGTCCACAGGTCATAACGCTGCCATAGTTGCCCACTTTTGATATACAATATAAGGACTGTAATAGCCACTACATAGGAGAGACAAGCAGAGAGATAGATTTTACTTTGAAACAAATTGGGTATGTCTAGTTTAATGAAAAGCAGGACTAGGGATGACATGATAGCAGTATTCCAATACTTAAGGGGCTGCCACAAAAAAGAGGGGGTCAACCTATCCTCCAAAGAACCTGAAGGCAGGATGAGAAGCAATGGATGGAAACTGCAACTGCCAAAAAAGCCAACACAGTACTAGGCTGCATAAACAGAGGGATAAAATCAATCCCTCCGAGTCCTTTGGGAGAGGGGGTGGTATAAAAATTTAATAAATAAATAAATAAATAAATAAATAAAAATATCGTATGAAGTGTTAATACCACTTTATAATGCCTTGGTAAGGCCACACTTGGAATACTGCATCCGGTTTTGGTCGCCACGATGTAAAAAAGATGTGGAGACTCCAGAAAGAGTGCAGAGAAGAGCAACAAAGATGATTAGGGGACTGGAGGCTAAAACATATGAAGAACGGTTGCTGGAACTGGGTATGTCTAATCTGATGAAAAGAAGGACTAGGGGAGACATGATAGCAGAGTTCCAATATCTCAGGGGCTGCCACAAAGAAGAGGGAGTCAAGCTGTTCTCCAAAGCCCCTGAGGGCAGGACAAGAAGCAATGGGTGGAAACTAATCAAGGAGAGAAGCAACCTAGAACTAAGGAGAAACGTCCAGACAGTTAGAACAATTAATCAGTGGAACAATTTGCCTCCAGAAGTTGTGAATGCTCCGACACTGGAAGATTTTAAGAGATTGGACAGCCATTTGTCTGAAATACCATGGGGTCTCTGTAGGGTTGGAATCCAGCAGGTTCTGACAGGTTCTGGAGAACCGGTAGCGGACATTTTGAGTAGTTCGGAGAACCAGCAAATACCACCTCTGGCTGGTCCCAGAGTGGGGTGGGAATTTTGCAGTATCCTTCCCCAGCCACGCCCGTCAAGCCACACCACGCCCACCATGTCACGCCCACAGAACCGATAGTAAAAAAAAAAAATGGATTTCACTACTGGGTCTCCAGCTTAAGCAGGGGGTTGGACTAGAAGACCTTCAAGGGTCCTTCCAACTCGGTTATTCTGTTAAAGTGGCTCTATGACTAAGAAAAGAGCAAGAAGAAAAATGGCATTCGGAAAGTGTTGGCATAGAATTCACTCTTATTTGTTTGCTTGTGTTTTTTTTTTAAAGCCTCTCATGTTTAAAAATAGAGCAGGCAGGGCAGATAAAGAGACCAGTTAATTAGCACCACGTCATAACTGTGGCTTCCAATACTCCCAAAGCCATATGGTCCAGGTAACATCCATCCATTTTGTGTGGCACAAGCAGCAAAGATTTAATTTAGCCACCAAGTCAGAGATGCCTCCGGATACGTGCAGGTTGGGAGCGAAATGTCTAATTTCAGAACATTCCAGAGGTGGTTGAACAGCTGTCCAGAGATGGCAAGCAATCTTGAGAAAGGGGTGGGGGAATGCATTTCTCCTTGACAAGGCCACCAGGACTAGGATTTTGGGAGTCTGAAATAAGATTCCTAAAGGAATTCAATTCTTTGGAAAAACTGATACCAAAGCTGAAGCTTAAATGCTTTGGCCACTTAATGAGACCAGAAGACTCATTGGAAAAGACCCTGATGTGAGGAAAGATGGAAGGCAGGATAACAGAGTTGAAAGGGATCTTGGAGGTCTTCTAGTCCAACCCCCTGCCCAGGCTGTCCAATCTCTTCTTAAAAACGTCCAGTGATGGAGGTACCCACAAGTACTGGAGGCAAGTCATTCCACTGACTAATTGTTCTAACTCTCAGGAAATTTCTCCCTTAGTTGTAGGTTCCTTCTCTCCTTGATTAGTTTGATTAGTTGAGTTAACTATTTACTTAGTTAGTTGAACTAACTAATTAATTAGTTGAGTTAACTAATTTAATTAATCCAGGCGATGTCATAAGCAGCTGAGGGCAGGACAAGAAGCAATGGGTGGAAACTAATCAAGGAGAGAAGCAACCTAGAACTAAGGAGAAATTTTCTGATAGTTACAACAATTAATCAGTAGAATGATTGGCCTCCAGAAGTTGTGGGTGCTCCAACACTGGAAGTGTTTAAGAAGAGATTGGACAACCATTTGTCTGATATGGTATAGAGCTTCCTGCCTGAGCAGAGGGTTGGACTAGAAGACCTCCAAGGTCCCGTCCAACTTTGTTATTCTGTTCTGTTCTGTTCTGTTCTACTGTGTTCTGTTGTTCTGTTCTGTTCTGTTCTATTCTATTCTACTGTGTTCTATTCTATTCTACTGTATTCTATTCTATTCTATTCGATTCGATTCGATTCGATTCTACTGTGTTCTGTTCTATTCTACTGTATTCTATTCTATTCTATTCTATTCTATTCTATTCTATTCTATTCTATTCGATTTGATTTGATTTGATTCGATTCGATTCTACTGTATTCTATTCTATTCTATTCTATTCTATTCTATTCTATTCTATTCTACTGTATTCTAGTCTAGTCTAGTCTAGTCTAGTCTACTGTATTCTATTCTAATCTAGTCTAGTCTAGTCTAGTCTAGTTTAGTCTACTGTATTCTATTCTATTCTATTCTACTGTGTTCTATTCTATTCTAGTCTAGTCTAGTGTAGTCTACTGTGTTCTGTTCTGTTCTGTTCTGTTCTGTTCCTATTCCTATTCCTATTCCTATTCCTATTCCTATTCCTATTCCTATTCCTATTCCTATTCCTATTCCTATTCCTATTGATCCAATGAACGTTAATTTGGGCAAACTGTGGGAGACAGAGGAGGAGGAGTGGACCGGCGTGCTCTGGTCCATGGGGTTGTGATGTTTGACTTTAATCTGCATTTTTTTTTACAGTTCGCTTCGGCTTGATGAGAATAGATGGGGGCAGGGCCAGTCAGAATTTTTACTACCGGTTCTCCGAACTACTCAAAATTTCCACTACCAGTTCTCCAGAACTGGTCAGAACCTGCTGAAACCCACCTCTGGTGAATACCGCCCCTGGTTGTAAGTGTGAATACAGAGTGTAAGTCACTTCTTTGAACAATCACTAAATGAACAGTTGTAAGTTGAGGACTACCTGCATTCTATAGTTTTAAATTGAAAGAAGAAAATACATTTTCAATTTATCCAGTTACTGGGACAAGAGGAGTTTGCCAGGTGATCTGAAACCAAATCTTTTTGCCATGTTTGGCTTTGTAATCTACTGCAGATCGACAGGGCACTAAGGACTGCAACCGACATCAGGGGAAGGCATTAGAAGGCCATAAATAGAGTTTTCCGAGTGGCCATGTTCATCTGCTGACAGCCATTATCTGTGAAAGGATGTTGTATTCTCAGCAAGTGACATATGATACCACAATAAATCCAGAAAGAGGTAATAAAACTGGGGAAGAGAAGGTTGGAAACAGAGAGTCCGAATTTCTTTCCCCTCAGTTTCTCAGGGGCAGATAGGCAATGCTCTGATTTCAGCACCTTAGCAACTTTAAGATGGACTTCAACTCCCAGAATTCCCCAGCCAGCATGGAGTTGAAGTGCACCCATCTTAAAGCAGGGTTTCCCAACCTTGGCAACTTTAAGACATGTGAACTTCAAGGCAGTTGTTAAGCGAGTCACTCCTAATTTGTATGACCTTCTTGGCACAGTTGTTAAGCGAATCACTGCACTTATGAAGTGAATCACATGTCCACTAAGCGAATCCACCCTCCTCCCCTGACTTTGCTTATCAGGAAAACCCCAGGATGTGGCCATCATTACAAGTAGTCCTTGACTTAGGACCACAGTTGAGCCCAAATTTCTGTTGCTAAGGCATTTGTTAAGTGAGTTTCGCCTCATTTTACGACCTTTCTTGCCACAGTTGTGAAGTGAATCACTGCAGTTATTAAGTCGGTGACATGGTTGTTAAGTGAATCTGGCTTCCCCATTGACTTTGTTCATCAGAAGGTGATCACATGACCCCGGGACACTGCCACCGTCATAAATTTATTTATTTTATTTATTTGTTTAACTTGTATGCCGCCTTTCTCTGAAGACTCAAGGCGACTTACAATGCATTTAAAACTTACAAGTTACCCCCGCATGGCCCCATGGGAGTCTGACAACCAATCAGAATACAAACTCAAATTCAAAGCCCAACAGAGGGTATAAATCTCTCTCTCTCTCACCCATGTGCTTTTTTCTCCAGGACCTCAAAACCATGTGGTCCTGTCCACCATTAAACCATCTTTTCAAGCAGTCTCCATGTTTCCAGTGTCTTTCTCCCCACTTGGAACTGAACCCAGGTGGACATTTCTTCCAACAGTTGGTTGATTGTTCTTCCTGTCAGAAAATTCCTCCTTATTTCTAGGTTGGATATCTCCTTGACTGATTTTTAATCAAAATATAAAATACAAATTAGATGGATATGACCTTGTAGATGACCCTCACTCTGTCAAGGACCTTGGAGTACTCATTTCTAAAGATCTAAGTGCCCGAGCCCACTGTAACAACATTGCCAAAAAGGCATTAAGAGTTGTTAACCTAATCTTGCGTAGCTTCTTCTCTGGTAATGTTGTACTACTAACTAGAGCATACAAAACATTTGCTAGACCAATTCTTGAATACAGCTCATCTGTCTGGAACCCACACTGCATATCGGACATAAATACAATCAAGAGAATCCAGAGATATTTTACAAGAAGAGTCCTCCATTCCTCTAACCGCAACAAAATACCTTATGCCACCAGACTCCAAATTTTGGGCTTAGACAACTTAGAACTATGCCGACTTCAGTCTGATCTAAGCATAGTACATAAAATTATTTGCCACAATGTCCTTCCTGTCAATGACTACTTCAGCTTCAACCGCAACAATTCACGAGCAAATAATAGATACAAACTCAAGGTACACTGTTCCAAACTCAATTGCAGAAAATATGACTTCAGTAACAGAGTGGTCAATGCCTGGAATGCACTACCTGACTCTGTAGTTTCTTCCCCAAACCCCCAAAACTTTAACCTTAAACTGTCTACTGTTGACCTCACCCCATTCCTAAGAGGTCTGTAAGGGGCGTGCATAAGTGCACCAGCGTGCCTACCGTCCCTGTCCTAATATTCCTTTTTACTTACTCTTTTCATGTATTCAAATTATGTTTATACTTTTACCTGTTATAAGATAACAGGTGATATGCTTGACAAATAAATAAACTTTATTATTGTATTAATAACTCAAGATAGTAATAAGTAAACTTATCAGCCTGGCCAGCAAAGGATGCACGAGTAGCTTCAATTCTACAAGAAGGAAAGATTTATGCGCCGAAAGATACAGTTGAAAAGCTAACCAAACTTCCGGCCATCAGCCGGTGCTATAAATTTGCCTGGAGTTTTTTCTTTGGCTTTCTTTCCACATTGCCTAACAAGGCAGCAGATGACTCATCCCCAAATGGAAGGCTTATTTGCAATTCAAAAAAACAAAAATTGGGGAGAAAAGTTACGGCAGCTTCCGCAGATCCTTCGGCATCAGGCAACTTGTGTCAGCAATTTCCTGGGTGGCCTTTTGTAGTCTTTAGGCCTAGGGGAAAGATATTACAAAGTCTTTTTTTTTTAATCCTGGGGTTTTTTTAACCCTCTCCCTTTGTTGTGGCAAAGATTTAAGGTTTTGCTAAAAACACCGAAAATTGTCTTGGTTTAAAAAGTGGTCTTTACATTGCCTAACTTGGATCCAATGTGGAGAAAATAAGAACCTGTGAAATAATTCCCTCAAAATGCAATATCTTTGTATTCAGTAATCCATGGCGATGTTTTCAGGATCTTAGAAACCGGCTTTTGTATTTCCAAATTAACCTGTTGCTCCAGCTAGATCGGTATCTCCTGAGTAATTTCCCTGTGCTATCGGGATATATTAGGGAAGAGATTATCAAATAGCCTTTGATTGACACCCTGAGCAGAAGTCCATTTTGAAATGGTGCATTTCTTCCTGGGTTTTTTTTTCTCCCCTCCGTATTTTTAATACTGTGTTGGATCTATGCCAAGAATAATAAATCCCACTAAACTGTGTAGGAGACAGGCCGTCACAACAAAATATCATTGATTCCAATAGAAATACAATATAAGACTGTCACACTAAAAAAAAAATAAAGGCTTGTTAGGGATCTCTGATTTGCAAGTGCCTTTATGCTTTTAAACACAGCTCTAAATTATTACTGTTGTAGGTTTCTTGATGGTTTCTTTAACCTTGAACAGTCTACTGTTGACTTCACCTAAGGTCAGACCCCATTCCTAAGAGGTCTATAAGGGGCGTGCATAAGTGCACCAGCATACCTTCCGTCCCTGTCCAAATATTCCTTTTTACTTACTCTTTTCATGTATTCAAATTATGTTTATACTTTTACCTGTTATCTTATATATGCTTGACAAATAAACTTATGATTATGATTTTGGTTGAATTCATTGTTATGGCAAATTATGGCAATGGAGAGAGAAAGAGGGAGAAAGAGAGAAAGAGAAAGAGAAAGGGACTGAAATGCTATTGTTATCCCTTTTAGCCCAACGTTATTTATATTGGTAGAGTTGGGCGGGAATAGAATAGAATAGAATAGAATAGAATAGAATAGAATAGAATAGAATAGAATAGAATAGAATAGAATAGAATAGAATAGAATAGAATTCTTTATTGGCCAAACGTGATTGGACACAAGGAATTTGTCTTTGGTGCATATGCTCTCAGTGTACATAAAAAGACAAGGAAAAAAAAAAAGACAAGGAAATTGAACAAACAAATAAATAATACATCTTTCTGAAGTTTGTGGTCAAGAAAAATGAAACCTAAATAATAAATACAGGCAGTCCTCAGCTTATGATACTTAAGAACCGTCTCGCTTAGCAACAGGAACTTTGGGTTCAATTGAGGTCGTAAGTTGAGGACTGGCTGTATTACTTCAGTTTGCAGATTCTTTACATTTTGAGCTCTCAGGATCGACTTAGCGCAAATTATTGTTGGGTCTCAGTTCCCTAAAAATGGCTTTCCGACCGATTTCTTTGCTTTCCACAGGATTCTTGCTTTACTGACTTAAACTTCTCCTTCTTTAGGGCATCACCATCACGCATTCTGGCCAAACTTGACAGTCCCAAGCAGGATGAAGAGGGGGAAAAAAAAACCCCAGTTCCTTATTGAAGGAAAGAAAAAAAAAGGGAAAAAAAGGGCTTTTTAGCCAGAATGGGAGGAAGAAAAGCTAGTGCCAGGCCTGACAAAGTCTACACCTTGATGAAGGGGATGGTAAAAAAATGCTATCGATTTTTTAGCGAAGCAGGACAGGGCTCTTTCAATCCACACCGAGGTGCCATTTCCAAAGCACAAAGAGTGGGACGGCCGCAAATCTCGATTGTCAGACGGGAGAGAATTTACCGTCACCTTCCCAATGTTTCCTTGGAAAGAAGGAGGGGTCAGAGGTCACATAAAACATCATTAATCATTCTTCCCAGATGTTGAAGTGTTTATTGGACAGTTCGATTAATCACGGCAGCTATCAAACCCGCAGCTTGCCTTAAGGTCTCCATTGTCGCAGTCCACTGCCATCGCTAAAGAGATAAGATTATCGGCAACAAGCTGGGGCAAGCATTGAGTAGCACAGGCGTAGAAGAATGGGGTTTCTTTCTTTGCTGTCCTTGCGTCCTTTCTTTAAAAAAATTTTTTTTATTTATTTATCCTCCCACCGAGGAGGATGAGCTGTTTCCCCATCTCGTCAAACCCTCAGCCTCTTCTTTCAAGAATCAGCTTTTCAGAATGCAATTTGTCAAGGCAGACAATCATGTTGAGAATCTGTGAGGAAGAAAGAAGAAAGTCTGAGGGTCTTTATTTTTTAAAAAATAAAAATAATAAAATAAATAAAAAATCGGCCTTGTTTGTTTGTTTTTGAAGGGGTGCTCAGAAGGGATTTGAAAATAGGTCTGACAACTTGCATCCATTATTCTTTCAAGAGCCAAGGCTTTGTGAAGACGGTGTCAAGGAAGGGAGGATTTAGTAGATGAAATATATCAATGTTTGCTTCAATTTCTTTCTTTGTTCTTTCGCCTGCCCTCAATGAGCACAAAGGGAAAACCATCTCTTTGAGTTGTATCCTCTAACGCAAAAGCCACAAAATTACTCCTGAGCTGAGTTTAAACTTTTTAAGGAGAAAAAAAAATCAGAGCTAAATTTCTGCGGCGTGATAGATAGTTGGTGCTCCTCACAGTTTCCTTTCTACCAAGAGGAAGCTGTGAGGACTGCAAACGATCTATCACGCTGCAAATCGTGGTCTGACCAATTCCCATTTCGCTGCTGCCTTTTCTATAAATTCATTCGTTCATCTATTCAAAGTTATGAAAGGGAGAAGTGGGTGTCACAGAAGAAATATACACAAAAGGATGACAGCATATGAATTATTGGGGTGGATGGGTGGATGAATGGAGGAGTGGTACGGTGGCCTAGAAGTGGACCTCTCACCTCCCAATCAAGAGGCTGTGAGTTCAACCCTAGGTAGAGTCAGATATTTCTCTCTCTGGGCACAATGACAATATATCTGCTGAACAAAACTCCGCATTGGTGACAGGAAGGGCATCTGGCCAAGTAAACACTCTGCTAGCTCCATTCAGTTGCCCAGACTCCACCCCACAAGGGATTACAGAGTCGTTAAAAGAAGATGGGTGGATGGATGGATGGATGCGCCTGGGGAGTCAAGAGAGAGAAATTACAAAAATAGCATTGTGTTGATGTACAGTAGTCTTCAACTTATGTCCATTGACTGTTCAAAGTTATGACGGCACTGAAAAAAGTGACTTGCACTTACAATTAATAAGGAGTGGTGGTGGCGCAGTGGTTACAATGCAGTATTGCAGGCTGACTCTGCCCACTGTCAGGAGTTCGCTCCTGACCGACTCAAGGTTGACTCAGTCTTCCATCCTTCCAAGATCGGTAAAATAAGGACCCAGATTGTTGGGTCAATATGCTGACTCTGTAAATCACTTAGAGCAGAGTTCCCCAACCTCTACTGGGGAGAGGGGAGAGGGGACGGTTCAGTGATGGAGGCCAGCAAACACACCTGCTCACCTGCTACTTCCACGGCCCGGTTCTGAATGGCTCATGGCCTTATAATGGGCCGCGGTCCAGGAGTTGGAGACCCCTGGCTTAGAGAGTATTGTAAAGCTCTATGAAGCAGTATATAAATCAAAGTGCTATTGGAGAGGGGCACAAAGTATTCCTTTTGCTGATGGCTTACCTTGCAACCATTTACCCAGAATATCCTTGAGCCTCTTTGTGCACAAAGTGACAGGAAAAGGAGCTAGGCTGCTCAAAGGGGACTTTATATTTCATTTATTTCTATCGCCCTTTTATTATTTTTACAAATAAGGTGTCGAAAGCATCCAACACACCTTCTTCCTCCTATTTTCCCCACAACAACACAACCTTGTGAGGTGGGCTGGGCTGAAAGAGATTGACTGGCCCAAAATCCCCTAACTGGTTTTCATGCCTAAAGCAGGACTAGAAGTCACATTCTCCTGGTGATTGGCCCCAAGTCATCCAGCAGGCTTTTGTGCCTAAGGCGGGACTAGAACTCACAGTCTTGTAGTGATTGGCTCCAAGTCATCCAGCAGGCTTTTGTGCCTAAGGCGGGACTAAAACTCACAGTCTCCTGGTGATTGGCCCCAAGTCATCCAGCAGGCTTTTGTGCCTAAGGCGGGACTAGAACTCACAGTCTTGTAGTGATTGGCTCCAAGTCATCCAGCAGGCTTTTGTGCCTAAGGTGGGACTAAAACTCACAGTCTCCTGGTGATTGGCCCCAAGTCATCCAGCAGGCTTTTGTGCCTAAGGCGGGACTAGAATTCACAGTCTCCTGGTGATTGGCCCCAAGTCATCCAGCAGGCTTTCGTGCTTAAGGCAGGACTAGAACTCACAGTCTCTTAGTGATTGGCCCAAGTCCTCCAGCAGGCTTTCATGCCTAAGGCGGGACTAGAACTCACAGTCTCCTGGTGATTGGCTCCAAGTCATCCAGCAGGCTTTCGTGCCTAAGGCGGGACTAGAACTCACAGTCTCCTGGTGATTGGCTCCAAGTCATCCAGCAGGCTTTCGTGCCTAAGGCAGGACTAGAACTCACAGTCTCCTGGTGATTGGCCCCAAGACATCCAACAGGCTTTCATGCCTAAGGCGGGACTAGAACTCACAGTCTCCTGGTGATTGGCTCCAAGTCATCCAGCAGGCTTTCGTGCCTAAGGCGGGACTAGAATTCACAGTCTCCTGGTGATTGGCTCCAAGTCATCCAGCAGGCTTTCGTGCCTAAGGCAGGACTAGAACTCACAGTCTCCTAGTGATTGGCCCAAAGTCCCCCAACCAGCCTTCATGACTAAAGTGGGACTTGAACTCACTATTTCCCACTTTCTAGCCTGGTGCCTGAACAAACTGGCTTCCTGAACAACTGACTTCCTAATTCTCTGGCTTCTGTGTGAAAGCTGACAATCCCACTATCTCCATGTCGAGCCTTTTTGTTTTATTGCTCGGCGCGCATTGAAGGGGTTGCGGTGCAATAGAAAATGGCCAAACTGATTGCTTTGGGAGGAACGAGAAGGCTATAAAACGTACTGGAAGCCTGAAGTATAAACTGGCTGACCCCTTAACTCAGCAAATGAAATGTTGATCTTGGAGAATGAGGGATTTGGCTGAACACGTAGGAAGGAGACACGGATTCCTCTCCGATGTTTAACTGAAGCTGACAGGCCCTTAGCTCACATTATTTCTAGCTCCCATTAAGAAAGCGGCCGTGTGAAGTTCACTATCAAAGGACAGGATGTCCTTCACTTACAACAGTTTGTTTAGTGACCATTTGACGCTACAATGGCTCTGAAAAAAACAACTTACGACCGTTTTTCACATTGACAATCCTTGCAGCATCTCCATGATCAAGTGTTCAGAATTCAGATGCATGGCAATTGACTCATATTTATGACGGTTGCCATGTGCCAAGGTCATGTGATCCCCTTTTGCGACCTTCTGACAACCAAGGCCAATGGGGAAGCCAGTTTCATTTAACGACTGGGTTATCTAGGAAGCCCCCTCCCCTCCGAGAAGAATGAAATCGTTTGGGAAATATTAAAAAGGCAGGATAAAAAATTTTCCCTAAAGGAGAAATAAAAAATCTTAAGGGAGGCAGAAACCAGCCCCAGTTTCCGTGCCGCAAGCAGAAACTGAGGCGGCGAATTTTGAGAAATGCAGATTTGGTAATCCATTCAGAAAGACTGGGTCAAGACAGACACTCAGATAAGCAACAGCGGTGGAATTCACTTACCTTCCCCTACCAGTTTGCAAATGTGAGCTCACATGTGCCTTGTCTATTCATGCGCACGGCCTTCTGCACATGCGCAGTACTCACATATTAAGTCCAGGCGGGTGGGCACAGCCTCCTGCAGTCACCGCTACCAGTTCACCCTATCTGGAGAGAACCGGCTGAATCCCACCACTGATAAGCAACTAACAAAAGGTTGACAAAATTACTCGGACAAGCATCTAGGACAGTGATGGCTAACCTTTTTGCCATCGTGTGCCAAAAGCGGGGGAAGCGTGGGGGGTCATGAGTACGCATGCCCATACCCATAATTCTATGCGCCCCGCCCCCCCCACTTGCACACATGACCCCCCCCCCCATACTCCCCCTGCTTTTGGTTTGCCGACTTCCGGTAGAACCGGAAGGCCCGTTTTTCGCTCTCCCCAGGCTCCAGAGCCTTTCTAGGAGCCTGGGGAGGGCGAAAACAGCCTTCCCGACATCCCCAGAATGCCTTCAGAGGCTGGAAACAGGGTGTTTCCAGACTTCTGGTGGGCCCAGGAGGCCTGAAAATCAGCTGGCTGGCACACACATGTGCGCCGGAGCTGAACTCATGTGCCCACTGATATGGCTCCGTGTGCCATCTGTGGCACTCGTGCCATAGGTTCGCCATCACGGATCTAGGAATTGCATTTCCCCTTTTGCCTATAGAGCCAGCCATGATCCCCTAGGAAACTGACAACAGCCAATAGAACATTAAAGGACATGTCCTTGCACAGGAACAGGAAGCTCAAATACAAAGCCCAAAGAAGGTATAAAAAACCCACCCACTCTCAACTCCATTTTGTCAGCTGCCCAGAACCACAAAACCTGGTGGTTCTGCTTCATCAATAAAGAGAACCTTTCTTTCCAATCTGCCTCCAGCCTCCATTTTGTTTCCAGCATCTTTCTCCCGGCTTGGAACTGAACCAGATGGATTTCCCTTCCAACAGTTGCTAACTTAAAAACTGCAGTGATTCACTTAACAACCTTGGCACGAAAGTGGGGCAAGAAAGATCATAAAATGGGAGCAAAATTCACCTAACAAGTCTCATTTAGCAACAAAAATTTGGGGCTCAATTGTGGTCATAAATTGAGAACTACCTGTAACAGAAGCATTAGGTAGAAAGAAAGAGAGAGAGAGAGAGAGAGAGAGAGAGAGAGAGAGAGAGAGAGAGAGAGAGAAAGAAAGAAAGAAAGAAAGAAAGAAAGAAAGAAAGAAAGAAAGAAAGAAAGAAAGAAAGAAAGAAAGAAAGATCGCAATCGAGAACTGAAGGGGGCACTTGTCAATTCTGCTGAATCTAGGTTAAATTTTTGTCAGGTCTCAAATCCACATGGTTTGAAGGATGGTGGCAACCTCGCAATTTAACTGTTGGGTAGGTTATTGTGCCCTTGCAGATTTTATAAAAGAGAAAAATATATAAAATGAGTCAATCTTTATCAGGAAATTGTTGTTCTTATTGGAAGTATTGCCCTGGGTTTCTAAAGGAGAATACAGTGGAACCAGTGGTGGGATTCAGCCGATTCAGGCCGGTTCAAGCGAAACGGTAGTTAAATTGCTGGCTGGCCCCACCCCTCCCTGCCTCGCCCCCTTCCAGGAGACCCTCCCATGCCCCATTTTGGCTCCCAGGTAAGTGCAGGGAGGCCTACTAGGCTCAAAATGGGGTGCGGATGGTGTGGCGCAGCAGCCCCCCCCCCCCCCCCCCGCGGCCCATTTTCGCTCCCAGGAGGCTACAGGGAACTAGGCCCAAAACGGGACATGGGGGGATGCGTCTCCCCTGCAGCCCATTTTTGTTCCCAGTGGGGTGGCAGGAGGCCAAGTGTTGCCTGTCACACACCCCTGGCCACTCCCACCATAGCCACGCCCACCCAGCTGGTCATTAGGGCAGAGAACCAGTTGTTAAATTATTTGAATCCCACCACTGAGTGGAACCAAGACGGCTTGGCTACTCAACTTCTAGGTTTCCTTCTTGATTTTAATTCAGCAACAGATATAAACAGCTTTTAATTCAGCAACATATATAAACCTGTCCAGAATGTGGAGACACAAATAGTTCTTTGGAATCAGACTTTAGAAGTTCAAAAAATACAAAGCAGGTGTCTGGATCTGAAACCCTTGATGATTTTGTTAAAGAATAAGGGATATACTGAACTAAAAATAGCAATGTTTTGTTTAGGAACAATTATACCCAACCTTGGCAAAGTATTAGGATTGATTTTAAGAGAGAGAAAAAGTAGCAGTTGTCATGGATGAGGACAATTGCAGCAGTGAAAAATCAATAAATTTCCCAAACTTCATTTCTAATTTCAATTCAAGTCTGTAAGAATTGAGCATGAGAAATACAAACACATTTTCATGAAATAAAAAGGAACCAAACTCAAGATCCAAAAATTGTTATAGATTGAATCAAAGAAAGAAGAACAGAATAAGAACAGAATAAGTGGAAGACTTAATTCTGGAACATCACTATTGGCTTCAATATTAGACAGATGCCAACCTAGCAGTTCGAAAGCACATAAAAAAGGCAAGTAGAAAAATAGGGACCACCTTTGGTGGGAAAGTAATAGTGTTCCGTGCGCCTCTGGGGTTTAGTCATGCCGGCCACATGACCACGGAGATGTCTTTGGATAGCACTGGCTCTTCGGCTTTGAAAGGGAGTTGAGCACCGCCCCCTAGAGTCGGGAACGACTAGCATATATGCAAGGGGAACCTTTACCTTTTACCTTTACTAGACAGATGCTAGATAGATTAGATAAATAGGGTGGAGAGAGAGAGAGAGATGAGAGATGATAGAGAGATAGAGAGATATGATAGAGACAGACAGATAGGAGAAAGAAAATAAGAGAGAGAGAAAAATAAGAGAGAGATGAGAGTTGATAGAGAGAGAGATGATAGAGACAGACAGGTAGGAGAGAAAAAAAATGAGAGAGAGGGGGGGGAGCAATTTGTTTATCCATAACATAAAAAGTCATAAAATCAACCTGACTCACTTACCAACTACCTTGCACATATTGAGGACTACCTATATATATTGGACTTGTATGCCACCCAGAGCCTTTGTGGAGTAAACTGTGGCGTTAAAAGCAAAAATAAATAAAAACCTTTGTGCTGCACTACCTGAATAAAATAGAAGTACCATACTTTTAGCAATCCTTGGCACTTGTCTGATTAAAGATGCAAATAAGCCGTTACCTACAAAAGTTTCTTTTCCTGCTGGCATTCCTCAAAACGGCTATTTTTGTGCATCCATTCCCTGGTACCTATAATTATTTCTGTTCTCTCTGCTCACAATTCCTCCTCTCTACCTGTCTCCCCTGCCACAACACTAGACATGTACAGGTGTGTTCTTCAAAAAACTTAGAGAGGCCTTAGGAAGGACTCCATGGATGGAAATCTTAAAGAAGGAAAGAATTCAAGTTGCTTGGGAAACTCTGAAAAATGAGATGATAAAAGCCCTGTTTAACAAATACCACTGAGAAAGAAAAATAAGAGAACCCAGACAAAACCAATAATGGTTGAATAAAAAACTCTCTGATACACCGAAAGATGAAAAGGACAAGTATAAAAAATGGAAATAGGGACACATAACTAAAACAGAATGCCAGCAAATAGCCCGAATTTGCTAGGATGAAGTCAGGAAAGCTAAAGGCTCAGAATGAACTAAGACATGCAACAAATGACAAAAGTAATTTTAAAAAGTTTCTTTCGACATGTAAAAAACAAGAAAAATGTCAAGGAAATAATTGGTTCACTAATGGGAGAAGAAGATGGCAAGAAAATGATGTGCCATAGTACCACAGAAGACAGAATAGGAATACAGTTAAAATAGGCAGGAAAATGGTAAGAGAAAACCTATCCATTCTAGATGAATTCTAATCAGCAGGACAAACTGGATTACCATCTGAAGATGCTGGTAGATGTGATCTCAGAAACACTGAAGCATTTTTTTTCAAAACTACCAGAGGAATGGAAGAGAGCTGATGTAGTTCCAATCTTTAAGAATGGGGGGAAAGGGGATCCGGGAAACTTCAGGTCAATCAATCAGCCAAACATACCTGGGAAGATCCTGGAAAAAGATAATCAAGCAACGGATCTGCGAGCACCTAGAAACAAGCAATGCTATTATTAAAAGGCCAATGTGAGTTTGTTAAAAACAGATCATGCCTGACAAACCTTACTGCAATCTTTTTTTTTTTTTTTTAATTTGATTTATATGCCGCCCTTCTCCGGAGACTCAGGGCAGCTTACAATGCGTTAAGCAATCTTTGACAATGTGACCATATTAGTGGATCAGGAAATAATGTGGACATAGTTTACTTAGACTTCAGTAATGCATTTGACAAAGTAGACCACAGCCTACTTCTTGATAAGATTGAAAAATGTAGGCTAGATAGTATTCCCATCAGATGGATTTGCACTTGGCATATTCAACATATAGTCTTTAATGGAACTACATTTAAATGGAAGGAAACATGCAATGTAATACCTCAAGGTTCTGTCTTAGGCCCAGTACTCTTCAACAGCTTTATAAATAATTTAGATGAGGGAATAGATGAGGAAAGGGGAAAAATTTTACTTTTAATTAGGTGAAAACCGTGGGAACATTCAGAGTCAGTTTTCACCGGCCTGTGACAATATGATATATCCAATAAAACTGTTATTTGAGGAATTTACCTGCCTTGGAGGTCTGTTTGCTATGGGTGTATTATTTGGAACCCTGACATAGCCAATACTTTAGATTGAGGGTCCCTAACCCCGAGGCCATGGCCCACTAGCAGGCCTTGAGGCATTCAGAACAGGCTGGGGCGGGGGGGGGGGGGGGCTCTGCTTTAAAAGACAGACTCAAGATACAGAAGAATGCTGACAGACTTGAATACTGGGCCCTATCCAACAAAATGCAATTCAGTAGTGAGAAAAATATGATCTTACACGAATGCACAAATACACAAATGCACAGGTATAGAATGGGTGGAACCTGGCTCAAGAGTAATAAGGGTGAGAGGGATCTACACTTCCTAGTGAACCACTCCTTAAATATGAGCCAGCAGTGTTGCAGTTGCCAAAAAAGCCAATTGCAATCCTAGGTTGCATCAACAGAGGAATAGTTTCAAGATCATGCAAAGAGATAATATTGCTTTATATACACTAGTAGTACCACACTTGGATTATCACATTCAATTCTGGTCACCATGATTCAAAAAAGATGTTGGGGCTCTAGAAAGAGTGCAGAGAAGAGCAACAAAGATGATTAGGGGACTGGAGGCTAAAACATATGAAGAACGGTTGCAGGAACTGGCTATGTCTAGTTTAATGAAGAGAAGGACTAGGGGAGACATGATAGCAGTGTTCCAATATCTCAGGGGCTGCCACAAGGAAGAGGGAGTCAAGCTATTCTCCAAAGCACCTGAGGGTAGGACAAGAAGCAATGGGTGGAAACTACTCAAGGAGAGAAGCAACTTAGAACTAAGGAGAAATTTATTGACAGTGAGAACAATTAATCAGTGGAACAACTTGCCTGCAGAAGTTGTGAATGCTCCAACACTGTAAATTTTTAAGAAGATGTTGGATAACCATTTGTCTGAAGTGGTGTAGGGTTTCCTGCCTGGGCAGGGGGTTGGACTCGAAGACCTCCAAGGTCCCTTCCAACTCTATTATTCTATTCTATTCGACATGATAGCAATCTTCCAATATCTGAGGGGCTGCCACAAAGAAGAGGGGAGGGGTCAACCTATTCTCCAAAGCACCTGAGGGCAGGACAAGAAGTTTGGCAGTTCGATTCCCACTGGCTCAAGGTTGACTCAGCCTCCCATCCTTCTGAGGTCGGTAAAATGTGGGACCCAGATTGTTGGGGGCAAGATGCTGATTCTGTAAACTGCTTAGAGAGGGATGTAAAGCACTGTGAAGCGAAGTCTAAGCGCTATTGCTGTTGTTAATGGATGGAAGATGATTAAAGAGAGATACACGCTAGAATTAAGGAGAAATTTATTGATTATGAGAACAATTAACTAGTGAAATGGCTTGCCTTCAGAAGTTGTGGGTGCTCCATGATGGGAGGTTTTTAAGAAGAGACTAGACAGCCACTTATCTGAAAGGTCTCTTCCAACTCTGTTATTCTATGATTCAATGAAGACCCTTGATTTATGACTGAAACTGAGGCCAGAATTGCTGTCGCTAAGCAAGGCAGTTAAGTGAATCACCACCCAATTTTACAACCTTTATAGCCATGGTGGCTATAAGACAATCACTGCAGTGAATTAAGTGAATCATGCAGTCATTAAACAAATCCAGCTTCCTCCCCTGACATTGCTAATCCAAAGCCAGATAAGATGATTGCTCAGATGCCAATCACATGACCCTGGGATCAGGGGTGGGTTCTAAATTTTTTTATTACCGGTTCGGTGGGCATGGCTTATTTTGTGGGCATGGCTTGATGGTCATGTGACAATTGTTTAGGATTTAGCAGAGGTACTGGTCTACCAGGCTTTTAACTGCTTGCAGAACTGTACCGATCTACCCATTTATTTTTGCAGGCACTGATCTACTCATATATTTTTGCAGGCACTGGTCTACCATTTATTTTTGCAGGCACTGATCTACTCATGTATTTTTGCAGGCATCGGTCTACTCATTTGTTTTCTTTTACCACTGATCAGCTGTAGGGCGGCCCTTTGAAGCCCCTTGGCAAGAGTTTAAACAGTTTTTTTCCCTCTAGCCATCAGCTGGGACTCAGGAGGCAGCAATAGATTGGAGGTGGGGCCAAATAAAAGATAAGAATAACGCGGGGAGTGGCGGGGCCCGGGAGGGGCGAACCAGTTCGGTAACCGGGCCAAACTGGGAGGAACCCACCACTGTCTGGGATGCTGCAACCATCAGATTAAATACATAAATACATGCCAATTGCCAAGAGCCTGAATTTTGATCATGGACTGTGGAGGATGCTGCAATGGTCATCGGAGTACGGACTAGTAGTAAATCACCTTTTTTTAGCGCTATTGTAACTTGGAACATTCACTAAATGAATGGTTGCAAGTCAGGACTACCTGTACTTGTACAAGAGATCAAAAAAGGAATGAGTGGTAAGAAAATGGGATGGGGAAAAAAAGGAGAACCCCAGAAACAGGTACTTGCAAAGCTGCCAAATGTGACCACCATCCAAGTCCCTGAGATAGCTGAAATACCTGTCAAGCACGAGAAATCAGGAAATCCAGGGGTAGTTCAAATAAATATAAAGGTTTATGGCAAGCTTAAGTCTCTACAACAATCTGAACTACTAACGGTCAAAGCAAATTGGTGGTAGATAAGATTCAATGGAATTCAAGGTGGGATTTAGATCTCTTATGGGCACAAAGAGACTCGAGACCGATGGCACGTTTGACCCCCTCTCTCATGCTCAGCCTGGTCATCTCTTACAATAGCAAACTGAAATCTCCATTTTTAATTTGGGGGAGGGGGGAAATCCCAAAAGCTGCAGTGCAATGCTCAACGTCCTCCATAAGGCCCACTGATGATCATAGCAAAGTTTCTGGAAGTTGAAGCCCTCGCTAACCCGCCCAGCAAGGGGGTTGGGGGGAAGGGAACGAGCGGGGTAAGGAGGAAGCAAGATGTAGAAAACTGCTGATGGGATGTGACTGCCCCAAAGTCTTGGGAATGGAAAGCAAGGCGGAGGGAAGCGACCCACAATGCAATTGGACAATGAGAAAAACGTCTCTGATTTCTTTTCCATAAAAATGGGCAGTTAAAGATCATTGGAACGGACAAGGCAATCTTCCAACAGGGCAGCGGCGTGATTGCCTGCGATGTGATGGAAGCAAGCAGAAAAACAAGCCGCGCTTAATAGCATTCAATTTTAATAACTTACTTAGGCCCCCAGCTTGCTAGAAGCAAGGATTTCTCGGGTTCGCTACAGCTGGAGCAGACGCAACTACGTTGGCTTGATTTGTATTACATTAACTGGATCCAGGGAAGGCAAGAGAAGATATTGCAAATGCATCACAACTGGCAGGGGGGGAATTGAATATCAGAATTCGTGCGGCCGACCACAGGAGATTGAATTTTTATAAAGGGGGAGGGTGTTTGCTAAATAGAACCTCCATGAACAGAGGAAGTATATCCCAGTGTGAAGAGTTGGGGAATTACAGAATAACAGAATGGGAAGGGACGTTAAAGGTCTTCTAGTCCAACAAGGCAGGAAGCTCTATACCCATGATGGCGAACCTATGGCATGCGTGCCACAGGTGGCACGTGGAGCCATATCTGTGGGCACGCGAGTGTTGCCCTAGCTCAGCTCCAGTGTGCATGCGTACGCCAGTCAGCTGATTTTCAGGCCTTTTGGGTCCACCGGAAATCGGGAAACTGGCCATTTCTGGCCTCCAGCGGGGTGCGGAAGGCTGTTTTCGCCCTCCCCAGATTCCTAGAAAGCCTCTGGAGCCTGGGGAGGACAAAAACAGGCCTACCGGGTCCACCGTGCCATCGTGTGCCAAAAGCGGGGGGAGCACGGGGGGGGGTCGCACATGCATGCATGGGGGCGGGGCACAGTGAATTATGGGTGTGGGCACACGCGCGCTCAACCCCCTCACGCTCCCCCCTGCTTTTGGCACGTGATGGCAAAAAGGTTAGCCATTACTGCTCTATACCATTTCAGACAAATGGTTGTCCAATCTCTTCTTAAAAACCTCCACTGTTGGAGCACCTACAACTTCTGGAGGCCAATCATTTTACTGATTAATTGTTCTAATTGTCAGGAAATTCCTCCTTAGTTCTAGGTTGCTCCTCTCCTTGATAAGTTTCCATCCATTGCCTCTTCTTTGTGGCAGCCCTTTTAGATATTGAAACACTGCTGATGTCAGCATTCTGATGCTGCCATAAAAAGGAGGAGACGAGGCTTGACTTTTCACCTACTTATTTTCTCTGTAGATAATATCCCCTAGGAGATGGGATGGGAGGGGGGACATTCCTGTGGGTTGAGGTCAGAAGCTAGGGAGACTGACTTGGAAGATGGCCAATGAGAAGATGAGAATTGGGGAATGGAAAGGGAAGGGTTTGGGGGTCAGAGGGTTAGTATTGGCTACGACGAAGTCGGGGCCAGATCTGTCGTAGTCAAATAAATGGAATATTTCAGCAAAGATTAATTGTTTGGGAGTGCAATTTATTTGAGATGACATCGAAACCTGACAGCTATCATGTCATCCCTAGTCCTTTTTTTCATTAACCTAGATCAGGGGCCGGCAACCTTAAACACTCAAAGAGCCATTTGGAGCCATTTTCCAAAGAAAAGAAAACACAAGGAGCCACAAAACCCTTCCCGTGCCTGACTATTTCCTGAGCAACCACAAAACTAGCATATGTAGTTGAATTAAACATTCTGTTTTCTTCTGAAACTTTTATTTTCTTGGATTTATGGCATGGGCCCGGGGTATCTACAGGACCACCTTCTGCCTGCCTCCCATCACCCTGTACGCTCACACAGGGCTGCCCTCCTCCGGGTGCCATCGACCAGGCAATGTCGGCTGGCGGCGCCCAGGATGAGGGCGTTCTCTGTGGGCGCACCGACCCTCTGGAATGGGTTACCCACGGAGCTCCGGATGGCCCCCGACCTCCGCTCTTTCCGCCGAGAGCTGAAGACGTGGCTTTTCCAACAAATTTGCTGATCTGGTGGGTGGTTTTTAATTGGATGGATTTTAAATTGATTGCTTATGTAGTTATTTTTATTGCTTTCATTGTCTTAACTTCTGTAAGCCGCCCTGAATCCCTCTGGAGAAGGGTGGCATATAAGTACAATAAAATAAATAAATAAATAAATAAATAAATAAATAAATAAATAAATAAATAAATAAATAAATAAATAAATAAATTTATCCATGGTTGGCCTATCAGGAGTCAAAAAGCTCAATAAATGACATGCTGGCGGGTGTCACACATTGGCAGTTGTGACGCATATTTTAAATGACGGAGCTGCAGCAGAGGGATGAAAGGGCCACATGTGGCTACAGAGCCACGGGTTGCTAACTCCCGACCTAGATATATGCAATTCCTGCAACCATTCTTCATATGTTTTAGCTTCCAGTCCCCTAATCATCTTTGTTGCTCTTCTCTGCACTCTTTCTAGACTCTCAACATCTTTTTTTTATATCATGGCGGAGAAGGCAGGAGATTCCGTAAACTCTTTCCCAGGTGCTTGCTAGAGTTGTTGAGTTATAACCTAGGTTTCAAGGATATGAAAACTTCTTTCATGGGGATTGCTCTTCATTTTATCCCCTGAACAACAACCTTGGAAGTAGGCTGTGGAAAGAGAGACTATGAGACTGGCACTAAGTCACTCACAGTTTACATGGCTGGGGTTGCCATTTTATTCCTTGCTCCCTCTGTTTTTTTAAAAAAATGAAAATCACTGAATTTGTTCCCTCCCTGTTGGGTTAAAATAAATAGCGTTTCAGTATTTGAGGGGCTGCCACAGGGAGGAGGGGATCAAGCTGTTTCCCAAAGCACCTGAAGGCCAGACAAGGAATAATGGATGGAAACTGATCAAGGAGAGATTCAACCTAGAAATGAGGGGGAACTTTCTGACAGGGAGAACGATCAACCAATGGAACAGAAGTTGCCTCCGGAAGTTGTGGGAGCTTCATCACTTGAGACTTTCAAGAAAAGATTGGACTGCCATTTGTCAAAAACAGTGTAGGGTCTCCTGCTTGAGCGGAGGGTTGGACTAGATGACCTATAAAGTCCCTTCCAACTCTGTTAATCTGTTATTAGATTCATCTTTTTTTTTTCCTTTTTATAAAATAAATTCTGTTTTCCCAGTGGTCTCCTTTGAACTTCTGTTCGGTTAGCATTCAGTCACTGAACTTGCAATTAGGTTGCAATATTGAGTGTAAATCAGGGGTGAAATGCTCCCGGTTCAGACCGGATCACCCGATCCGGTAGCGATGGAGGGGGTGGTTCGGAGAACCAGTAGCAAAAATCCCTGCCCCCCCCCCATGCCCAGCTGAGCCGCACAATCATTAGAGGCTTTTTTTTTTACTTTTAAAAGCATTTTTTCTACAACCTCTTTGGCCAAAAAAATGCTTTTAAAAGTAAAAGAAAAAAAGCCTCTGATGATTGCGTGGCTCAGCTGGGATCGTCAGAGGCTTTTAAAAGAAAAAAAACCCTTTTTTTCTTTTAAATGCCTCTGACGATCCAAGCTGAGTTGCCTGATCGGCAGAGATTTTTTTTCTTTTAAATGCCTCGGATGATCCAAGATGAGTTGCCTGATCGTCAGAGGCATTTAAAAGAAAAAAGTCTCTGCCAATCAGGCAACTCAGCTGGGATCGCCAGAGCCTTATGAAAGCATTTTTTTTACAACCTCTTCGCCAAAGAGGTTGTAGAAAAAATGGTTTTAAAAGTAAAAAAAAAAAATTGGCCACACCCACCCAGTCACATTACGCCGCCACCATCAAGTCACACCCACAGAACCGGTAGTAACAAATTTTAGATTTCACCACTGGTGTAAATTCAGTATATTTTACCGTTCATATGCGTAGGACACTATTTGCTTCAATTATCCTTCTTTAACAAATGTCTTAAAAGGTCATTGCGTTAATTATGTAATTTGCATCATTTGTCCAACTAGACTTTTTTTTAAAAAAATGTTTACTCAGACCCTGAAGACAGTCTCTGAAAAGTGTGAGCTTCACACTTCATTTAAACAACCTCAACCTCCCTGGTTCAAATCTCATCCATTATCACTGTCTTCATGGCTGCTCCAAGTAGGAAGGAAATTAACTGGTGTATTTCATATGTGCCTGCAACCCTTCCTTAAAATACAAGTTTTCTTTTCTTTTTCTTTTTTTTAAGCAGAGGAGAAGAGTATCTTGCAACAATGAGAAGAGATGAGAGAGAGATGGAGAGAGAGATGAAAAGCTAGATGGAGAAAGAGAGAGAGAGAGAAAGAGAGAGATGGAGAGAGAGATGAAGAGCTAGATGGAGAGAGAGAGAGATGGAGAGAGAGAGAGATGGAGAGAAAGATGGAGAGAGATAGAGATGGAGAGAGATGGAAAAAGAGAGAGATGGAGAAAGAGAGAGATGGAGAAAGAGAGAGATGGAGAAAGATGGAGAGAGATGGAGACAGGGATATGGAGGCAGAGAGAGAGACATGGAGGCAGATGAGAAATATGATACACAGACAGATACCAGTAGATGAGAAAAAGGTAGATAGAGGGTGAGAGAGAGAGATGATAGAGAGGGAGAGAGAGAGTGATTAGAGAGATGATAGTGAAAAAGAGAGAGATGAGACAGAGGGATGAGAGAGAGAAGATAGTTGAGAAAAAAAGATGAGAGAGAGAGAGAGAGAAATGATAGAGAAATATGACAGAAGGCATCAAGACTAGGTGTATCAGAAGTGTAACTCCCTCCACTCTTCCTCTTCCTGTCCCATTTTTAAAATGAATAGACCACTGCCTTGGCATCGAACACGGAGTTGTTAAAGCTGGATGCTTACTGAAGAGGGAGCATTATGAAAATATCTTTCAAAGGACAGCGACAATGAGAAGTTCTGCCCAAGGTTTGCAAACATTGTGCACAATTGGCACAGTGTGAAACTCCAGCTGATCTCCCTCACAGCAGATGGCTCTCTGGAATCGGTCCTCCTTTGTCCAACCTCGTTAATGCTTTACTGATGAAATTTATACAAACGCAGCACGCCGCTCTCACACCCACTCCTACGGCATTAAATATTCCAAGTAGATGTTAAGCCTCTCGCGGAGTGTTACTACCATTAGCATCAAAGCGAAAACCAACACCCAACTCTTGATTCTCTTAAGAGGTTGGTCTTTTTCAATCTTCCACCACTTACATCATCTGCTTCTTCCTCATGCACTTCGACCAAGGTCCTCTAGATACATTTGCTACTGTTGGAAGAAATATCCATCTGGGTTCAATTCCAAGTGGGGAGAAAGACACTGGAAATAGGGAGGCTGATTGGAAAGATGCTTTATTGATGGACAGGACTGCATGGGTGCAGCTGACCACATGGAGTGGAGAGCGAGAGGTATTCATACCCTCTCTTGGGCCTTGCCCTTGAGCTTCCTATTCCTGTGGCAAGGGCATGTATTCTATTGGTTGTTATCAGACTCTCATGAGGCTAAGCAGGGGTCATAGCTAACTTTGTCTGAGCTCCCAGGTTTGGTTGAAAGTTGGAAGGGTGATGATGTAACGAAGAGGGTTGTGTTCTGAAAGGGTTTCGGGCAATTCCTATTATGGCTTAATGGCTCTGTCCTGGTTTAAATCTTAAGTGAGGGCTACTACCCTGAGGCTGGAGTTGAGAAAGAACATTATTTATACCCTCTCTTGGGCCTTGCTAGGGGTGGGCTGCTGGGGGTTCGCGGGGGTTTGGGAGAACCTCTAGTTAAGATTCTGTGCAGTTCAGAGACCCTTCAAATCCCACTCCTGGCTGGCCCCACCCACCCACCCTCCCAGGAGTCCACACGTGGCCCGCTTTGGATGCAGGTAAGTGCAGCGTAAGTCCCAAGCATGGAGGCTTGCAGAGGGCAAAAAATGGACCTACTGGAAGTTTGGGAAGGCCGGAAATGGCTCCAGAGGGCCTCCAGAGTCTGGGGGGGCTGTTTTTGTCCTCCCAGAGGTTTGAGGAAAACCTCCGGAGCCCGGGGAGGGCAAAAACGCCCCACCCCATTGTGCAGGAAGCCGACTAGGCCACACCCACCATGGCCACGCCCACCCAGCAACCAGGCAGAGAACCCCTTGCTAAAAAAATTTAAGCCCACCCCTGGGCCTTGCCCTTGAGCTTCCTGTTCCTGTGCCAGAAATGTATTCTATTGGCTGTAGTCAGATTCCCATGGGGCCATGGGGGGTCATGTTTGTCTGAATCAAGTTTGGTTGAAGCCTGGAGGGTGATGCAATGTCCCCAGGTGATTTTGCAATGCAGTGAGCCCTGCTGCTTAGACAATCCTATTATGTCATCTCTTAATCCCATCACCCTGGAGTTGAAGGTCTTTTGTTTTGTAGATAGGCTGGCCCAGTACTTCACAATGGGCATCAAATATCTGCTTGGGGGCAGGGAGCTGAAGCTCTGAGTTTCTGTCTTTAGAAACATGTTTCTCCTTTAGGGAAAATATAATATTCTGCCTTTTTAAAATATTTCTCAAAATATTTCATTCTTCTAAGAGGGGTGATTTCCCTCACTACTGTATTTCAAAGTTGCATCTTTGCAAAGAGTTTTTTGCATACTTTTAAGGAGCAAATTGTCAGCTTTGGAAGCCATATTAGGCCGGAAGCTTCCATGCTGCCACCTTCTCATGTGTGGGAAAGTAGGAGGGGGGGATTTAGTAGAGGGGTTGACTTTAGACATAATAGCATTCTTCCTGTTGGTCAGGGTCAGGCCGATCCTGCATCTGGAGAAGGAGTGGTTGGAGTGATGTCTCGAGATGGGACGGATGGTGATTGGAGCATGTGATCGACTGAGGAGGGAGGGGATGGTTTTGGGGGTTTTGATTTACTGAGGGGAAACCCAGACCTCTCAGATTCGGGTTTTCTCAGATGTGCCAGTTTACCTATTCTAGTAAATAGAAGTTTGAAAAATGCTTGCTTCAGAGTTTTACTTGGAGTTGGGGTTTTTTTCTTGAACGTTGACACAAATGATCTTAATCGGCATTCACCACATTACAAAAGATATGTTGAGGCTTTGGAGAAAGTGCAGAGAAGAGCGACTAGGATGACTAAAACTTATGAAGAACCATTGCAGAATTTGGATATGGCTAGTTTAGAGAAAAGAAGGACTAGGGGGGACATGATAGCAGGATTCCAGTATTTGAGGGGCTGCCACAAAGAAGAGGGAGGTCAACCTATTCTCCGAAGCACCTGAAGGCAGGACAAGAAACAATGGATGGAAACTAATCAAGGAGAGAAGCAACCTGGAATTAAGGAGAAACTTCCTAAGAGTGAGAACAATTAACCAGTGGAACAACTTGCCTTCAGAAGTTGTAGATGCTTAATCAATTGAGGTTTTTAAGAAGAGACTGAGCAGCCACTTGTCTGAAATGGTATAGGGTCTCCTGCCTAAGCAGGGAGATGGACTAGAAGACCTCCAGAGTTCCTTCCAGCTCTATTCTGAATTGAAATTAATTGGCATTCTTGCTCAACAACAATTCTTGTGCCTTGCTGCAAAAGAATAATTGACCCATCATGCTTTGCTTTCAACTGGAGTCAGTCCAGTGGGATGTATTTTTTAGTTATTTAGGTTTTTTTATTTATTTTATTTATCTTCTACATCATCCATCTCACCTAAGTGACTCTGGGCGGTTTACAACAACGTAATAAAATGCGGTGGCTCAGTGGCTAAGACGCTGAGCTTGTCGATCGAAAGGTCGGCACTTCAGCAGTTCGAATCCTTAGTGCCGCGTAACGGGGTGAGTTCCTGTGACTTGTCCCAGCTTCTGCCAACCTAGCAGTTCGAAAGCACATAAAAAATGCAAGTAGAAAAATAGAGACCATCTTCGGTGGGAAGGTAACCACGTTCCGTGCGCCTTTGGTGTTTAGTCATGCCAGCCACATGACCACGGAGACGTCTTCGTACAGCGCTGGCTCTTCGGCTTTGAAACGGAGATGAGCACTGCCCCCAAGAGTCAGGAACGATTAGCACATATGTGTGAGGGGAACCTTTATCTTTACCTTTAATAAAACCACATAATCATATGGATTAAAGCATGGTTAAAAAGTAGATTTAAAACAAGCTAAAACTCACAAGTCAAAATAAATCAGGTTAAGCAAGTTGACTGCTTTTGAACATGGAATGTCCAGTCTAAACTCATAGCTAATTAGACAGCTTTTTTTCTCATCACAGATAGTCCTACGCTTCCCAAATTGCAAGGACTTTAAAACAAAAACTAGCCTTTTCCTCTCGGGAAACAAAAAAAAAAAATCTGAACATTCTCCTTGTCCACCTTGATTTGAAAGCTGTGTAATATGCAGTAACTCAGATGCAAAAATTGCATTTCACTCTAAGAAACCCAAAGTGGATTTTAAATCAAACAACACTCCATGGCAAAAGGCTTTTTACCAAAGACTTTTATGAGTCAATATGTCATCTGCTCTTAGGGGAAAGAGGGAAATAAAATTAAAAAGGTTGGGACCACCCAAACTTACAGCCTTGCTCAAAGTAATCATTTAGATCCCAGGCAGAGGGAGGAACTAGTAAATAAACTTCCTGTATCTTCAGAGCAGAGGTCAGCAACCTGCGGCTGTGGAGCCGCATGTGGCTCTTTCACCCCGCTGCTGTGGCTCCTTGTCACTCAAAATATGCATCACAACAGCCAATGTGTGACACCCGCGGGCATACGATTTATTGAGCTTTTCAACACCCGGTAGGCCTACCATGGATAAATCCAAGAAAAGAAAAGTTTCAGAAGAAAACAGAACGTTTAATTCAACTACATATGCTAGTTTTGTGGCCGCTCAAGAAATAGTCAGGCACGGGAAGGGTTTTGTGGCTCCCGGTGTTTTCTTTTCTGTGGGAAATGGGTCCACACAGTTCTTTGAGTGTTTAAGGTTGCAGACCCCTGCTCCAAAGGTACCTTCAATGCCATTCATATTACATAGAGATTCATATTACATAGATTCATATTAGAGAGAGATCAGCAAAGACAGAAGCGGCTAATGGAGGTGGAGCAATTGACGGTAAAGATGAAAATCATAAGTACAGGCAATCCTCGAGTTACGACCACAATAGAAACCAAAATTTATGCTGCTAAGTGAAACTTTGTTAAGTGAGTTTTGCCCCATTTTACGACCTTTCTTGACACCGTCGTTAAGTGAATTACTGTTGTTCAGTTAGCAACATGGCTGTTAAGTGATTCTGGCTTCCCCATTAACTTGGCTTGTCAGAAGGTCACAAAAGGTGATCACATGACCCCGGGACACTGTAACCATCATAAATATGAACCAGTTGCCAAGCATCTGAATTTTGTTCCTGTGAGCATAGGGAAACTGCAACGGTCGTAAGTGTGAAAATAGTCACATTTTCAGTGCCATTTTAACTTTGAACGGTCACCAAATGGACTATTGTAAATCAAGGACTACCTGTATAATGGACATTTCAGAGACTTTGTCTTCCATTTCCTAGTCTCACTTACTTCTTCAATCTTTCATCCAGGTCTATTACCTTATCAATCAGAATAAAGCTGGAAGGGACTTTGGAGGTGGTCTAGCAGGGGTGAAATGCTCCCGGTTTGGACCGGATCGCCTGATCTGGTAGCGATGGAGGCGGGTGGTTCGGAGAACCAGTAGCAAAAATCCCTGTGGCCCCCCCCCCATGCTCAGCTGAGCTGCGCAATCCTCAGAGGCTTCTGCAACCGTTCTTCATATGTTTTAGTCTCCAGGCCTTTTAAACATCTTAGTTGCTCTTCTCTGCACTTTTTCCAAAGTCTCTGCAATATTCTACCTGGTTTGTTTGATTGATAGATCCATATAGGATCTGCCGGTTGGGGAAAATCTGGGCTTGGAACCATCACAAGTATGATTCCCTTCTCTTAACTTTTTCATATTTCAGTTGCTGGGCAATCTTTATTTCTCATTTCAATTTCCTGAGTGGCTACATTTATCTTAATCGTTCCATCAAGTCCTGCCCGCATTCTTCTCCTCTTGCTTATCTCTTCTTTCCCCCTTCATGACCCAAAACAGTACCTTATCTCTCCACTGACAAACTCAACTGGTGGTAATCCATAGATCACCGAGATAACAGGAATGACATTCAAGCAGAAGGCAAAATTTTGAAGCAGAAGACTCAGCGTGGTCTCAGCAGCTTGAGAAGAGCAGCTTTGCCATCTACTGATCAACAGACAAAGCTTCGCTAGATCACATCTCATTTGGTGCTTTGGCCCATGCAAGGAGGCACCTGCTTCAATAGACTAGATTGGGCAATAGCACTTAGCACTTATATACCGCTTCACCGTGCCTTACAGTCCTCTTTGAGTGGTTTATCTTCTTCTTGTGCCACATCCGTCATCGGACGTTGGCAATCATGTTGGCAATCCTATTTTTGTCAACAGCTGCATGAAAAAGTGCTGCTGAGTTTTGTCCAAACCAGTCCCTTAGGTTTTGAAGCCATGATGTTCTTCTTCTGCCTGGACCTTGTTTGCCTTCAATCTTTCCCTGGAGGATTAAGTGAAGGATGCCGTATTTTTCTGGGTCTCGCATCACATGTCCAAAATATTCCAACTTTCGCTTTTTAATGGCTTTGATGATTTCTCTTTGCTTGTCACCTCCTCATTTGTGATTTTGTTAATCCATTTTATATGTAACAGTCTCCTGTAAATCCATATTTCAAATGCTTCTAGTTTCTTCAAGTGGTTTTCTGTCAGAGACCAACTCTCTACTCCGTAGAGAGCGGTTTATGGAGTCAGCCTATTGCCCCCAACAATCTAGGTCCTCATTTTACCCACCTCGGAAGGATGGAAAACTAAGTCAACCTTGAGCCAGTTAGTAGTATTCCAATATCTGAGGAGCTTCTAGAGTGTGGAAGAAGAGAAGGTCAACTTGTTCTCCAAAGCACCTGAAGAAGCAATGGATGGAAAACTTATCAAAAAGAGAAGTAACCTAGAACCAAGGGGAAATTTCCTGAGAGTTACAACAGTTAATCAATGGAACGACATGCCTCCAGAAGTTGTGGGTGCTCCATCACTGGAGATTTTTGAGAAGAGATTGGACAACCATTTCAAGCAGAAGGCCAAAGTTTGAAGCAGAAGGCACGTCCTGGTCTCATCAGCTTGAGAAGGGCAGCGTTACCATCTACTGATGAACAAACAAAGCTTTGCTAGGGCAATAGTCAATCTAGTGGGGAACTTTGGTCCACGCAACTAGATACCAGCTACCACAAAGAAGAGTGGGTCAAGCTATTCTCCAAAGCACCTGAAGACAAGAAACAATGTATGGAAACTAATCAAGGAGAGAACCAACGTAGAAACAAGGAGAAATTTCCTGAGAGTTAGAACAATTAATCAGTGGAATGACTTGCCTTCAGAAGTTCTGGATGCTCCATCACTGGAGGACTATGGAGATTCTCACTCATCCAACACCTTTGGGATATCTATCTATCACTGGAGGTTTTTAAGAAGAGACTGGACAGCCACTTGTCTGGCATGATATAGAGTCTCCAGCTTGAGCAGTGGGCTGGACTAGAAGATCTCCAAGATCCTTTTCAACTCTACTATTCTGTTATTCCTGACAGGTAGAGAATCAAAAGGCAAAGGGGTGAAGAAGTATCGTATCCAGGGAAAGTCAGGAATAAAAAGAATTAGGGATTGCTCTCAACTAGTTTAGGAACCTCATTCATATTCAAACATCAACTGTGCTTGATTGGATCAACCTTTATTGCATAAAAGACTTAGGAACTTATGGACAGACCAATACTGGAACAAAGTCAGCTCTTGATTGGTCCATACTCATAACTTGAATGCTAGATTGAACTAAGGTACCTTGTTGTGTTAATCATCATCATCATCATCATCTCCACAATCGTGATATCCAGGGTACTGTGTTCCAAAACTTTGTCAGTCTGTATTCGGAAGTCCCACATGCAAAACTACTGTGGGACTTTCGAATACAGACTGACAAAGTTTTGGAACACAATACCCCTGATATCACGATTGTGGAGAAGAAAAAAAGTGTGGATCGTCGACATTGCCATACCTGGTGACAGCAGAATCGACAAGAAACAACTTGAAAAAGTCACCAGATATCAGGACTTGAGAATTGAACTGCAGAGACTCTGGCATAAACCAGTGCAGGTGGTTCCAATGGTACTCGGCACACTGGGTGCTGTGCCTAAAGACCTAGGCAAGCACTTAAAAACAATTGGTGCTGACAAGATCACCATTGGTCAGCTGCAGAGGGCCACCTTACTGGGATCTGCTCGCATAATCCGCCGATACATCACGCAGTCCTAAACGTTTGGGAGGTGTTCGACTAGTGATTTGGGATACGAAATCCAGCATGGTCATCTCGTTTTCTGTGTATACTGTCATCATCATCATCATCATCATAGTAATAGTAGTAGTATTAATAATAAAAATTAGAAATAATTTAATAAATATAAGAAATTGCAGCTTCCTGCAATAACACCAGCGGAACTGCAAAAAACTGCGCTACTTGGAACATCGTACATCTTAAGAAGGTACTTGGTTGATACCTAGGACGCTGGCAGCAACCCGTATCAACCATTAGCACCAGTCAACAGTATTTGTGATACATTTTTAAATGTTCAGTTGACTGAGTTTCATGTTTAATGAATAAATATGATAATAATAACAACAACAAAAACAGACATGCACCTGCCACAGAACACCCCAAAGTTAACCATTGTTAATAAGTTTAGTTTAGTTTATTATCATTGCATATGGTACAATGAAATTAAATTCACTGCCATCTCCAGTGTACATTATTAAAGAAAGATTTAAAAAAGATGGGGAAGGGAGGGGAGGGAAGGGGAAGGAAAGAAAGGGAGGAACAAAATACAACATACAAAAACCTGCAAGCAGAATAATAAGTGACTTGGGTGCAATCTCAAAACAACTGGACCACAGCCACAAACATCTGGCTGACTGGTGTGAGCAACCATAAAGATAACAATACTTTCTACGATACTTAGGAGCAACTGAAGAAAGACCACTCATAACATATCTATGAAGTCTGACTGATACAAATTGGAGATGCTTCTTGTTTTCAAACGAATTTAACTAAACATGCAGTGCAGTGGTGGGTTGCCCCCGGTTCGGACTGGTTCTATAGAACTGGTAGTAAAACCGGCAGGAGGCTCCGCCCACTGATCCTGACGTCATGAGAAGCGACCTGGGCATGCGCGATCCCGTTGCGAACCGGTAGTAAAGATAAGTAGAACCCACCCCTGATGCAGTGGTCTTCATCAGAAAGACGTATTTCAGTACCTTTACTAAACAGTGTAGGACGTGCAGCTGTTATCATTCCTCCCTACTCGTTACTCTATTCTAGAGTTTTTAAGTGGCTCAACCTAATTTTAGCACTTGGAGAAGATAGTTTTATCTTTAACTATGGAGCTGGGGGGGGGGGGGGGGGGGGCTCTGTTCTTAAAAATAGCCTGAAAATGTTTAAATATGAAATAATAAATAAAAATCCAGCTACTGGCTCCCCTTGAAGCTACAAACCTGTGAGTGTTTTTATGCATGGTTTACACACACAATATTTCTTAGCTGAAATAAAAAAAAAGGTTTTGCGACGCAAGAAAGCAAGGCTACAGCAGAGGAAAGGAAAACATTCCCAAAAGTCAGCTGGTGTGACGTGCATGTTTGTTGTGTGGGTATATGTTTGTGTGTGTTTATATGCGCATGTGTGCACACACATTTGTGAAACCCACGCATAACACTATGTATTTCAGCTTCCTGCAGAGTAATCCACCCCAACACAAACATATTTTGATCACCATCCGATAAAATTCTCCATCTGCTTCTCCAAGCAACAAAATCTGTTGCTTGTTATAGTTATCCTATGCAGTAAAAGGTGTGATTAAAAAAACAGAAAATATTTGGTAATCTCGGGATTACTATTCTTAGCTAAATTTCAGCTCTGCCTTTCATCATCCCCATTTCAAACCTGCGGCCACGCGGGTAATGATGGGAGTGTCACGACACTCCCATGTTACACCTCTCCTGCGCAACTTGCATTGGTTGCCGGTTGCCCTCCGGGTGAGATTCAAGGTGCTGGTGATCACCTATAAAGCCCTACATGGCTTAGGCCCAGGATACTTGGTGCACCACCTGCAGCCAGCAACAGCTTCCCATAGCCCGGTGCGCTCTCACAGGGAGGACCTACTCAGGGTGCCATCGGCCAGACAGTGTCAGCTGGCGACCCCCAAGGAAAGAGCTTTCTCTGTAGGCGCACCCACCCTTTGGAATCAACTCCCTCTGGAGCTCTGGGTGCCCCCCCTGACCTTCGCTCCTTCCGCCGTGGGCTGAAAATGTGGCTATTTCATCTAGCCGCCCTAGACTGATGGGGTTTTTAATAGAACTTAATGGAGTTTTATTGGATTTTTGTCAATTTTATCATGGACTTTGTTTTTAACGGTTTGTTTGTTCTGTTTATTGTTGTGAGCCGCCCTGAGTCCTGTGGAGATAGGGCAGCCTATAAGTCCAATTAAATAAATAAATAAATAAATACATTTCTCTCCTCTTTTTCCTCTCCCCCTTTTTCAGCCTTAAAGAATTAAACCATCTTCTCTGAAACAAACATAGACTTAACCATTCAGACAATGCCAATGTTCCCAAAGAAAGCTGAGTTGCCTGATTGTCAGAGGCATTTAAAAGAAAAAAAGCCTCTGCCGATCAGGCAACTCAGCTGGGATCGTCAGAGCCTTTTGAAAGCATTTTTTCTACAACCTCTGAAGAGATTGTAGAAAAAAATGCTTTTAAAAGCCTTTGATGATCCCAGCTGAGCCGTGCGATCATCAGAGGCTTTTTTTTTTTACTTTTAAAAGCATTTTTTCAGCCAAAGAGGTTGTAGAAAAAATGGTTTTAAAAGTTTTAAAAAAGCCTCTGAAGTTTGCGTGGCTCAGTTGGGCATGGGGTGGGGGGGAGTGCAGGGATTTTTGCTACCGGTTCTCCGAACCACCCACCTCCAACACTACCGGATCGGGCGATCCGGTCCGATCCGGGACCATTTCACCCCTGCTCTACAACCACCAAGGGGCTACCCAGCCTACATATACAGGCAGTCCTTGATTTACAACTATTCATTCAGCAACCGCTCAAAGTTACAAAGGCACTGAGAAAACTGACTTACAACCAGTCCTTGCACTTAACAGTTGTCACCGTATCCTCCCAGTCACATGATCAAAATTCAGGCACTTGTAATTTGACATGTAATTGTGACCATTGCAGTGTGTCCTGGGGTCATGTGATCCCCATACGCGTTCTTCCCAGGATACGTCTGACGAGCAAAGTCAATAAGGGAAACTGGACCTCGTGATTCACTTAAGAACTGCAGTGATTCGCTTAAGAACCACAGCAAAAAGGTTTGTAAAATTGGGCATGACTCACTTAATAACCACCTTGCTTTGACGCTTGGCAACTGCCTCATATTTATGACAGTTGCAGTGTCCTGGGGTCATGTGATCACCTTTTGTAACCTTCTGACAAGCCAAGTCAATCTGGGGAAGCCAGATTCATTTAACACAATTGTGTTACTACGGTATGTCGATGGAGATTCTCAGTCATCCAGGTCATGGTTGTCCCAAAGGTGCTTTTTCATGAGGCAACTGGACTTTCTGGTTTTTCTTTGAAGACGTTTCGCTTCTCCTCCAAGAAGCTTCTGACTGGATGGTAGGGAATGGAAGGATTCCAGTCAGAGCTGAAGAAGCTTCTTGGATGAGAAGCGAAACGTCTTCAAAGAAAAAACAGAAAGTCCAGTTGCCTCATGAAAAAAAAACCTTTGGGACAGCCCAGTGGTGAAATGTAAAATTTGTTACTACCGGTTCTGTGGGCGTGGCTTGGGGGGGTTAAAATGACTGAGTGGGCGTGGCCAACTTTTTTTTTTTTTACTTTTAAAACCATTTTTTCTACAACCTGTTCGGCTGAAGAGGTTGTAAAAAAATGCTTTTAAAGCCTCTGATGATCCCAGCTGACTTGCCTGATCAGCAGTGGCTTTCTTTTTTTTTTAAAGCCTCTGACGATCCCAGCTGCCTGATTGGCAGAGGCTTTCTTTTTTTTTTTAAAGCCTCTGACGATCCCAGCTGCCTGATTGGCAGAGGCTTTCTTTTTTTTTTTAAAGCCTCTGACGATCCCAGCTGACTTGCCTGATCAGCAGTGGCTTTCTTTTTTTTTTTAAAGCCTCTGACGATCCCAGCTGACTTGCCTGATTGGCAGAGGCTTTCTTTTTTTTAAAAAAAAGCCTCTGACGATCCCAGATGACTTGCCTGATCAGCAGTGGCTTTCTTTTTTTTTTAAAGCCTCTGACGATCCCAGCTGACTTGCCTGATTGGCAGAGGCTTTCTTTTTTTAAAAAAAGTCTCTGATGATCCCAGCTGACTTGCCTGATTGGCAGAGGCTTTCTTTTTTTTTTTTTTAAGCCTCTGATGATCCTAGCTGAGCCGTGTGATCATCAAAGGCTTTTTTTTTTTTACTTTTAAAAGCATTTTTCGGCCAAAGAGGTTGTAGAAAAAATGCTTTTAAAAATTAAAAAAAGCCTCTGATGATTGCGCGGCTCAGCTGGGCAATGGGGGAGAGCAGGGATTTTGTTCTCCAAACCACCCACCTCCATCACTACCGGATCGGGCGATCTGGTCTGAACCGGGAGCATTTCACCCCTGGGACAGCCGTGTTACTAACATAACTGCAGTGATCCCCTTAACAACAAGAAAACACATAAAATGGGGCAAAACTCACTCAACAACTGCCTCACTTAGTGACAGAAATTTTGGCCTCAATTGTGGTCGTAAGCCGAGGATTACCTGTAGTCAATTTAACACATAAGGAAAACTCAGTTCCACCCCAACTACTTTTCCTCTTTGGCAATGCTAAGATAGCATCTATAACCCCCAAAGGTGATTTCTCATTTTGCATTAAATGACTGTCTCAGAGATGACTAATGCAATCTCTTTTGGAAGATCCAGACTTTGCCCTTGAACATTGTTTCAGGAATGTCATGACAGATATAACCGTAGTTTCAATTGGGAAAATGTGACCATCCTAGACCAGGCCAAGTCCAAAAATACCAGGGAATTTCTAGAAGACTGGCACTCTGACAAATCAGCCATCAATGGACACATAGACATGAAGAATAGAATAGAATAGAATAGAATAGAATAGAATAGAATAGAATAGAATAGAATAGAATAGAATAGAATAGAATTTTTTTATTGGCCAAGTGTAATTGGACACACAAGGAATTTGTCTTGGTCCATATGCTCTCAGTGTACATAAAAGAAAAGATACGTTCGTCAAGAATCATAAGGTACAACACTTAATGATAGTCATAGGGAAATAGTCAATATAGATCTTAAGGATACAAGCAACAAAGTTACACTCATACAGTCATAAGTGCGAGGAGATGGGTGATGGGAACGATGAGAAGATTAATAGTAATGCAGATTTAGTAACTAGTTTGACAGTGTTGTGGGAATTATTTGTTTAGCAGAGTAATGGCATTCGGGAAAAACTGTTCTTGTGTCTAGTTGTTCTGGTGTGCAGTGCTCTATAGCGTCATTTTGAGGGTAGGAGTTGAAACAATTTATGTCCAGGATGCGAAGGGTCTGTCGATATTTTCACAGCCCTCTTTTTGACTCCTGCAGTATACAGGTCCTCAATGGAAGGCAGGTTGGTAGCCATTGTTTTTTCTGCAGTTCTAATTATCCTCTGAAGTCTGTGTCTGTCTTGTTGGGTTGCTCAACCAATCCAACATCTATAAACTATGCAAAAGAAACAATCAACCAGCCCAAAAGAGAACAAGAAAACTCCAGCATCTCTCCACCAGGAATCAGCAACCAGATCAGCATAAATTAACTCAGAAAGGTTAACTTCAGAGCAGTGAGCAGGTCAGCGGGAGGCCATGGGCGAAGCCAGCCAGAGGTGGTATTTGCCAGTTCTCCGAACTATTCAAAATTTCCGCTATCGGTTTGCCTACCGATCCGAACCGGCTGAATACCACCTCTGCTTCAGACCAACTATCAAGTAAGCAATACCTCAATCAAGAAACTGCCAAAGAGCCATCAGTAAACAGCTCAACCAAAGAATCTCCTCCACCCAACACAGACAGGCAAGGCACCAGAATATAAACTGACAGCAAACAGCACTCCTTACTAGCATCGATGGGTTGCCAGGTGTCCACTATTTGAGTGGACAGTCCACTTTTTTCACAAAATAGTGGACATTTTTTTTATTCAAAAGCTTTATGATGAAATGGTACGTAATCTAAAGCTGTACAGTCTAAGAGAATAAGGATAGGAGAATCGCGTTTTGTCTTTTTTCTCATAAGTTAGAATGAGACAAAGATCGAATATCCATTGAACTCGATTCTCCGAAAAAATTAATGATGAGACTAAAATAAAAATATATTATAAAATTATGTACAGTTCACATTTTTAAAATGTATTGTAGCTTGTATCGACTGACCTAAAATGGCGTGTTAAAATGTTTGTAAGAAAATATATAATTTAATTGTAATTTTTTAAAAAAATTTTTTACTACTTAACACCCGCCCCCCCTCCGCTTGTCCACTATTTTTTGGAAGCAGACCTGGCAACCTTATCGATGACATTACCTAGTTAGGGTAATTAAACATCTGCAAGAAAACAAGCAAGCTCAGAGTCCCACCGGAAGTTGGCCAACGGGCTGTTTCTGGCCTCCAGAGGGCCTCCATGGGGGTGGGGAAGGCCGTTTTCGTCCTCCCCAGACTCCTAGAGAGGCTGTGGAGCCAAGTGATAGAGAAAAACGGGCCTACTAGGCCATCGCGTGCCAGGAACGGCGGGAACGGGAGGGTTGCATGCACATGCATGGGGGCGGGGCGCATACAGCTGTGGGCACCCACACATGTGACACACACCCCCGCCCTCCCGGCATGCGATGGCAAAAAGCTTAGCCATCACCTGAGCAGAGGGTTGGACTAGAAAACCTTCCAGGTCCCTTCCAACTGTGATATTTTGTTATTCTGTTATCCTAAACTAGGCCTCAGGAAACCATGGAGAGGTGTAGTGGTCTTGTAAGGCTTTGGGTCTCCTAAGATATGACCGTCTCCTTCCCAAAGCCTTCCATGAGACTCAGTCGTCCTAGATTTAGCTCTTGCTTCTGCTTTTCTCCTTGAATTTCCAAGCAGAGGTCAGAAATATAAGGACACCTTTCCTGTCATCGGATTACAGAAATGTGAAATAAGTCTTTGTCAAGGCAGTAGAAAAGAAATCTGAGCTGTCATTCCTAATATCATCACGATCCACAGCAGCTGGCTGGGGAGCAAGAAAATATTAATAACAATAATATTAAAAAGAAGGCTGTGGCAGAATAAAGTTGTCTTGTTATTTCCATTTTTCATATTATCCGGCGTTCCACAAACACCAACCATATTACTTTTTCTCTGTAGAGATTCCGTCCTGTTAAAAATATGGATTGAGTTCCCTCTGCTGGACGGATGGTTGCAACACCGACGAAGGTCTTGAAGTGTGAAAATAACAGTAGTGGCCAAAATTGTGGAAACCTTTTGGGAAAAGTGTATTTTTGTGGTTTGATGGCTAATAACACCACTTTTTGGGGGGAGTTTTAAGATAATCCTATTCCACTGCTGGACTGGCCTGAGAATAGCCCAGACCTTCTTAACCCAATTGAAAATCTATGGAGCTGACTAAAGAAACTTGTTAGTCAGAAGCAACCCAGCAATAAAACCCAGTTAATCGAAGCCATCGTTAAATCTTGGTTTCACATTATAACAGCTGCAGAACTAAAAGACTTGGTTCACTCCATGGGAAGACGTTATAAGGCCATAATTCATGCTAAAGGTTACCCAACTAAGTATTAACTGAAATGGTGATAACTTGTATATATCTCATTTTTTCTATGGTGATAATTTTTGTATATGTCATTTTTTCTACGTGTTTCACTTTTCTTTATACTGTAACTGCTAGTCTAATAGCAAATCCTTCATAAAGTTATTGCATTACATTCTTGATTAAATTATCTTTGCATTGATATATAATTTTATGGTACACCTCCAAAAAAAATAAAAATGGTCTTATTAGCTACTTTTAGAAAATACACTTTTCCCAAAAGGTTTCCACAATTTTGGCCACTACTCTAGTAGGCATAAAGAAGATGTAGGTTTGTAACATCAGTTGGGAATGTGGTGCGGATACAGGTAGTCCTCGACTTACAACATTTCATTTGGTGACCGTTCAAAGTTACAACGGCACTGAAAAAAGTGACTTGGTTGAAAGAAAAAAGCATTTTGTCCCTTGTATGTCTTTTAATCAGAATAACAGAGTAACAGAATAACAGAGTTGGAAGGAACCTTGGAGGTATTCTAATCCAACCCCCAGCTCAAGCAGGAGACCCTACATCATATCAGACAAATGGTTGTCCAGTCTCTTCTTAAAAATCTTCAGAATATTCTAGAATAGAATAGAATAGAATATTCTAGAATAGAATAGAATATTCTAGAATAGAATATTCTGGAATAGAATAGAATAGAATATTCTGGAATAGAATAGAATAGAATAGAATAGAATAGAATAGAATAGAATAGAATAGAATAGAATAGAATAGAATAGAATAGAATAGTTGGAAGGGACTTTGGAGGTCTTCTAGTCCAACCTCCTGCTCAGGCAGGAAACCCTACACCACTTCAGACAAATGGTTTACAGCTTTAAGGACGGTTGATGTTTTGATTGGGGCCAGAAAACAAACCCTGCCTTAAAATCTGAAAACGATAAGGCTGTGATGGAGAGGAACAGCTGGCTAAAGCAACCCAAAAATATTTATTTATTTATTTTATTGATATTTATAAACCGTATGACTCACATTGTCGAAACCGTATGACTCACATAAAACAAGCCGAAAGGACTAGCGGGAATACAATCAACTCCCAATGATTTACCACAAACCCATTTTATGATTAAATCACACCCATTTTATAATTAAAGCCCACTAATAAATCCCTGCTTCTTAACCCCTCCCCGCTCCAAACTCAGCTTATAAAAGCAGGAGGTCAGCTGCACAACAGAAAACGCAACACCACAAATTAAACACAGAGGCACTGGATGAAGACATAAAAGTTCGTGGTCAGATTTAAAAGGCTTCAGAAAAAAAGAGAGAATGATAGAAATAATGGTTTAGCTTCAAAGCTGTTCCTCATATCTGTGTTTTAAATATCAAATGAAGGTCCACCCAACACTATAAACCTCTCTGCATCTTTTTTGACTGTTTTGCCACTGATTATAGAGTCAAAGCCTTCAATCTCATTTATTTTCATCCTGACATTTCTCATCACAAAAAGTATAAGATGTTGAAATGTTCGGGCTACTTAAAGTACTAGATCAGTGTTTCTCAACCTTGATAACATCTCAGAAGCATTGAACCACATATTTCAAAAATCCTGAAACACCAGAGAACTACCAGAGGACTGGAAAAGAGCTGATATGGTTCCCATCTTCGAAAAAGGGGGGAAAAAACAGACCCAGGAAACTACAGACCAATCAGCCTAACATCAATACCTGGGAAGATACTGGAAAAGATAATAAAAAAACAGATCTGCCCACACCTAGAAATGAGTAAAGTAATAACTAGCAGTCAGCACGGGTTTGTTAAAAACAGATTTATTTATTTATTTATTTATTTGTTTATTTATTTATTTATTTATTTATTATATTTCTATACCGCCTTTCTCCTGTAGGACTCAAGGTGGTGTACAGTCAAGAAAAATATAGACACACAAACATCATAAAATTGCTAATTAAAATTATTACTTAGTTTGGTCAATAAAATAAAACCCAGAATTAGATAACATTTAAAAAAAAAAAATCATTCACATGTTCATATGTTTAGCCCCGCCTGTTGAAACATCAGGGTCTTGAGGGCACGGCGGAAAGCATGGAGATCAGGGATATTCCGTATCTCCGGGGGCAGTTCATTCCAAAGGGTTGGAGCCCTCACAGAGAAGGCCCTCCCCCTAGGAGTCGCCAGTTGACATAATTTGACTGACGGTACCCTGAGTAGTCCCTCCCTGTGAGAACGAACTGGTCGGTGGGAGGCTATTGGTGGCAAAAGACGGTCTCGTAGGTACCCAGGTCCTAAGCCATGGAGCGCTTTAAAGGTGATAACTAACATGATCTAACAAGATCATGCCAAACCAATCTTATTTCATTCTTCAACATAGGGACTAAATTAGTAGACCAGCAAAATACTGTGGACATAATATATTTAGACTTCAGCAAGGTATTCAACAAAGTAGACCACAATCTACTTCTTCGTAAGCTAGAAAAAAAGTGGGATAGATAGCTTCACCACCAGATGGATTCGCAACTGGTTGACAAACCTTACTCAATGAGTTATCCTTAATGGGTCTAAGTTTACATGGAGAGAAGTAAGCAGTGGGGTGCCACAAGGTTCAGTCTTAGGCCTAGTACTCTTCAATATCTTCATAAACAACTTAGATGAGTGAATAGAAGGGGAACTCACCAAATTTGCAGATGATAATAAGCTGGCAGGAATAGCTAACACTCTAGAAGATAGGCTCAAGATCCAGATGGATCTTGACAGACGTGAACCTTGGGCCTCATCTAACAAAATGAAATTCAATGTAGAGAAAAGTAAAGTCTTACACTTGGGTAAGAAAAGCCAAAGGCACACATATAAACTAGAGGAAACCAGGCTTAATAGTAGTGACTGTGAGAGGGATCTTGGAGTCTTAGTGGACAGTCAGCTAAATATGAGCCAGCAGTGTGTAGCGGCAGCTAAAAAAGCCAACACAATCCTAAATTGCATTAACAAAGTGATACAATCAAGATCAAGTGAGGTACTAATACCATTCTATAAAGCCCTAGTAGGACCACACCTAGAGTACTGCATCCAGTTTTGGTCACCACACTATAAAAAAAAGTGTTGAGACTCTAGAAAAAATGCAGAGGAGAGCAACCAGTATAATTAGGGGACTGGAGGCTAAAACATATGAAGAACGGTTACAGGAACTGGGCATGGCTAGTCTAGTGAAGAGAAGGACCAGGGGAGACATGAGAGCCATGTTCCAATATTTGAGGGGCTGCAACAGAGAGGAGGGGGTCAAGCTGTTTTCCAAAGCACCTGAAGGCCAGACAAGGAATAATGGATGAAAACTGACCAAGGAGAGATTCAACCTAGAAATGAGGAGGAATTTTCTGACAGGGAGAACAATCAACCAATGGAACAGAAGTTGCCTTCGGAAGTTGTGGGAGCTTCATCACTTGAGACTTTCAAGAAAAGATTGGACTGCCATTTGTCGGAAATGGTATAGAGTCTCCTGCTTGAGTGGGGGGTTGGACTAGATGACCTATAAGGTTCCTTCCAACTCTGTTAATCTGTTAAAAAGTGTGGACTTCAATTCCCAGAATTCCTCAGCTGGCGTAGATATTCCCTGGCTGGGGAATTCTGGGAATTGAAGTCCACGCTTTGTAAACTTGTCAAGGTTGAGAGACACAGTCCTACATAAGTCAAGATTAAGTCACCAATGGAACCATGGATTTTAAAAAAGGAGCACGGTCTGCTGCTGTTAAGCAAAACATTATGGGATTTTCCATACTTGTTCCTAGTTGAATGTTAGTGCAGGACATCAACTTTATTCATAGGTCAGGTTTTTTCAGTGCCGTTATAACTTCAAATGGTCACTAAACGAATGGTTGTAAGTAGAGGACAACCTGTATTTGTCTTCTAAAGGCCAAACATTCCAGCCATTTTAAGGGGTGAAGGGAACCCCCTGAAAATTGGTCTGATTGTTCCTGAACTCAAAAGGCATAAGGGATAAATTACAGCTTCACTCTTTTTGCACATTATATACTGTATAATTTAAAGAGGAAGACAAATTCTTTGGCAGTATAGTGTGCTGGCAATACCTTTAAGTACAGGTAATCCTCAATGTACAACTGTAAGTTGTCCTCAACTTACCACTGTTCATTTAGTGACTATTTGAAGTTACAACCAGGGTTGAAATGCTCCCAGTTCAGACGGATCGCCCAATCCGGAAGCGATGGCGGCGGGTGGTTCGGAGAACTGGTAGCAAAAATCCCTCCCCCCCCCATGCCCAGCTGAGCTGCGCGATCATCAAAGGCTTTTTTTTTTACTTTTGAAATTATTTTTTTTGCAAAATGCTTTTAAAAGTAAAAAAAAAAAGAAGTTGGCCACACCCACCCAGTCACATTACCACCACCACCCCACCAAGCCACGCCCACAGAACCGGTAGTAACAAATTTTACATTTCACCACTTTATTTTTTTATTTTTTATTTTATTTTGAATTTGTATACCGCCCTTCTCCCTGAGGACTCAGGGCGGTGAACAGCCAAGTAAAAACATCAAGTACAAATATTAAAATACAGTTAAAAATATACATATATAAATTTGGCCCCATTAATTAAAAACAATAAACAAAACACTTAAAAACACTTTAAAAAATTAGGCCAGCCCGGCTTGCTGGAAAAGGAAGGTTTTAAGGGCACGGCGGAAGGCACTGAGGTCTTGGATTCTCCTTATCGCTAGAGGCAGTTGGTTCCAGAGGGTAGGTGCCCCCACAGAGAAGGCCCTCCCCCTGGGGGTCACCAGCCTACACTGTTTGGCTGATGGCACCCCGAGGAGGCCCTCTCTGTGGGAGCGCACGGGTCGATGGGAGGTCGTCAGTGGCAGCAGGCGGTCTCGAAGATAGCTAGGCCCTATGCCATGGAGCGCTTTAAAGGTGATAACCAACACCTTGAAGCGCACCCGGAAGACCACTGGGAGCCAGTGCAGCTCGCGCAGGAGCGGTGTTACATGGGAGCGCCAAGCTGCTCCCATCACTACCCGCGCTGCTGCGTTCTGGACCAGTTGGAGCCTCCGGGTGCTCTTCAAGGGGAGCCCCATGTAGAGAGCGTTGCAGTAGTCAAGGCAAGAGGTCACGAGGGCATGAGTGACTGTGCACAGGGAATCCCAATCAAGGAAGGGCCGCAACTGGCGAATCAGGCGACCCTGACAAAAGGTCCCCCTGGTTACAGCCGTCAGATGTTCCTCCAAGGACAGCTGCGTATCCAGGAGGACTCCCAGATTGCGAGCCCTCTCAGTGGGGGCCAATGACTCGCCCCCAGTAGTCAGTGATGGAGTCAACTGACTATATCGGGATGCCGGGAGCCACAGCCACTCAGTCTTGGAAGGGTTGAGCCTGAGCTTGTTCTTCCCCATCCAGATCCGCACAGCCTCCAGGCACTGGGACATCACTTCAAGGGCATCGTTGGGGTGGCCTGGGGTGGAGATGTACAGCTGGGTGTCATCAGCGTACTGGTGGTATCTCACCCCAAAGCCATGGATGATCTCGCCCAGCGGCTTCACATAAATGTTGAACAGGAGGGGCGAGAGGACCGACCCCTGAGGCACTCCACATATAAGAGGCCTTGAGGTCGACCTCTGCCCCCCTGCCAACACGAACTGCAACCGGTCGGAGAGAAAGGAGGAGAACCACCGTAATACGGTGCCCCCCATCCCCAACTCTTCCAACCCGTGCAGCATGATACCATGGTCGATGGTATCAAAAGCTGCTGAGAGGTCTAACAGGACCAGAACAGAGGAGCAACCCCTGTCCCGAGCCCTCCAGAGATCATCAACCAACGCGACCAATGCTGTTTCCGTGCTGTGCCCAGGCCTGAAACCCGACTGGAACGGATCTAGATAGGATGTTTCCTCCAGGAATTGCGGAAACTGTCGCGCGACCACACTCTCAACAACCTTCGCCAGGAAGCGAAGGTTGGAGACAGGACGATAGTTGGCCAATATTGCCAGATCCAGGGACGGCTTCTTGAGGAGAGGCCTCACCACCGCCTCTTTCAAGGCGGCAGGGAAGTGATCCTCACTCAATGAAGCATTGATAACACCCTGGAGCCAGCCTCGTGTAACCTCCCGGGAGGCCAGTACCAACCAGGAGGGACACGGGTCCAGTAAACATGTGGCCGCACTAAGTCTCCCCAAAATCCTGTCCACATCATCGGGAGTCACAGCATCAAACTCCTCCCAGGTAACATTCTCAAGACTATTCCTCGTCACCCTGCCCTGATCTACCCAGTCAGAGCCCAAATCCCCCCGGATCTGAGCAATTTTGTCATACAGGTATTGTCCGAAATCCTCCACCCTGCCTTCCAAGGGATCCTCCCGCGCTCCCGGATGGAGCAGGGAGCGGGTTACTCTGAACAGGGCGGCCAGACGATTCCCTGATGATGCAATAGAGGCGGAAAAGTAATTAAACTTTGCCGTCTTTATCGCCACTAGGTAGGTCTTAATATGCGACCTTACCAGTGTTCGGTCAGATTCAGCGAGACTGGCCCTCCAACCGCTCTCTAGGCATCTTTTCCGGCGTTTCATCTCCCTCAGCTCCTCGGTGAACCAAGGAGCCACGAGGGATCGACACCGGGTCAGAGGCCGCAAAGGCACGACTCGATCCAAGGCCCCACCAGCCGCCCGATCCCAGGCAGCTACCAGGTCCTCGGCCGAGTCGTGTGCCAGATCTTCAGGAATTGGCCCAAGCTCCATCTGGAACCTATCAGGATCCATCAGGCACCTGGGGCGGATCCATCTAATTGAGTCCGCCTCCCTGCGGCGGGATGTAGCAGTTCGAAGGTCCAGACGAAGGAGTGAGTGATCTGACCATGACAAGGGTTTCATGTCTATATCCCCTATAATAAGACCACTCAACCACTGGCCAGAGACAAAAATCAGGTCCAGCGTGTGTCCCCCCCTGTGAGTGGGGCCATGAACTAACTGGGTCAGATCCATGGCCGTCATGGAAGCCATGAACTCCCGAGCCACCTCCGACGTTTCACCAACGGACGGCAGGTTGAAATCAGCCATGACCATAAGCCTGGGTGTATCAACTGCCACCGTGGCTATCACGTCGAGTAGCTCGGGCAGGGCCATTGCCACGCGGCAGGGAGCCAGGTACGTAAGCAGCAAGCCCATCTGAACCCCATGACCCCATCTCACAAAGAGGGACTCACATCGGCAATCTGTGGCACAGTGGTCTCCCTCGAACCAAGACCTTCGTTAATAATAACCGCCACCCCCCCTGCCCCTCCCCTGGGCCCTCGGCTGATGGAATGCTCTGAAGCCTGGTGGGCACATCTCAACCAGACGGACCCCTCCCTCCGGGCCCAACCAGGTCTCCGTACTACCCACCAGGTCCGCTCCCCCCTCTTGGATAAGATCGCAAATGAGGGGGGCCTTATTTACCACGGACCTGGTGTTGCACAGCATCAGCTGGAGGCCCAGGTCCTGAGTATCTGAGCCACCTAGTATCCGAGGGGAGCCTTGAGGACCGGGGCGTGCAATCGCTCTCAAGTAGCGAGTGCGCACCCCCGGCACAAGATAGGGTCCTCTGCTCCCGCCATATCTGCCCCTCCCATCCACCGTGCTGATGATATTCCCAATCCCTCGTCCTGCGCCCTCCAAACCATTACCCTGTGCCGGGCTGGGCCCTGACCTAGGTAGATTACGCCCCCCCCATCCCCTTTGGTCACCCTCCTAGTTCCCCTTAAAAGATTATTAAAAACCCTAATTAAAAAACCCCTCAATCCCCGCTTTAAAACATGCTGATTACAACGGTACTGAAAATAGAGAGTTATGGCGATTTTTCACACTAAGGACCCTTGCAGTATCCCCAAATTCATGTGATCAAAATTTGGACGTTTGACAGCTGACTCATATTTATGATGGTTGCAGTGTCCTGGGCTCATGTGATCAACTGTGTTAACTAACTTAACAAGTGTAGTGATTCACTTAACAACTGTAGCAAGAAAAGTCATAAAATGGGACCAAATTCACTTAACAGCTGTTTCACTTAGCAATGGAAATTGGGGGCTCAATTGTGGTCGTAAACCGAGGGTGTTATGTATTGATACTTTTAAGCGGGAGATTCAAACCTGCATACGTTTCTGATTGGCTGACAGTCCCTCCTGGATTGTATATAAGGAGGACTGCAGCCCCTGAGTTTTTGCTGAAGTCTCACTGTATATTAAAGAGCTGTTGTCACTTGCTTGCTTGTACCTCTCGTTATTCCCGAACCACTTCATTGGCGACGAAGGTGGGATAGAGGCTACAAGAAGCCAACCAGTGAGACCACGAGCTTCAGCTAGGCGACGAGGCGAACCACAGGAGGCATACCAAACATGTCTGCCTACGTTCCGCCCAAGCCTTTCGATCCGACCCGCGAAAAATGGGTCTCGTACCTAACGAGGTTTGAATGCTCGCTAGAAGCCAGCGACATGCAGGGCCTCTCGGCTAATCGAAAGAGAGCCCTATTCCTAAGCCACTGCGGACCGGACGTGTTCGAGATGGCCGAGTCACTGTGTGAGCCAACGCTGGTTCAAACAGTCTCCTGGGACACCCTGATGGCAACTCTCCGGGCTCACTACGCTCCCGTCCCCTCAAAGTTCGTGCAGCGATACCAACTGAGGCAGCGCGTTCAACGAGAGGGAGAGCCGGTCAGCGCGTACATGGCCAGCCTGAGAAAAGCCGCAACCCATTGCGACTACAGAGATTTGGACGATGCGTTGCTTGAGCAACTGATCTGTGGTGTTCGGGACATTAGGCTGCAACGGCGTCTGCTCGCCAAGCCTGATTTGACGCTTGCCGGAGCCCTAGACGAGGCTAGGGCTCATGAAGCATCCACAAAGGCCGCTGAAATGCTGCAGTGTCCGCTGACCAGCAAAGACAGCTCCAAGTCTGCCCCGGTGCACAGAGAAGACGCCGGATCCAGCTCGGAGTCCGAGTCGGATGAGGACGTCTTTCGAACGGCGCACCAGAGAAAAGACACTGGCAGCCCCCGGCAAAGCTGTTCCAGCTGCGGCGGACACCACGATACTGTCCTGCAAATACAGGGAGGCTATCTGCAGGCGCTGCGAGAAAAAAGGGCACTTGGCGCGAGTCTGTAGAGCCATTCTGCCCAGAAGACACGAACCATGTGAGCGCCGCAGCCAACCGAAATCAGCGCGTCAGAAGCAGCCAACGAGAGAAGGCGGCGCGAAAAAACGGCGCGAATTTGAACCGCGAGATGGCCGCAGCATACACATCGACCAGGCCAGCACGACGGTCGAGGACAAAGTCAGCACGGTGGTCGAGATCAACGGAAGGCCGTGCTCGATGGAGATTGACACCGGATCAGCTCTCTCCATAATGTCGTGGACGACCCTAAAGACCCTCCTGCCGTCGTTCCGGAAGGATCAACTCTCCAGACAGAGACTACGCATCCTAGACTACCAGGGGAACCGAGTCCCCCTTGAAGGCGTGGGCACGTTCCGGGTCACCTACGGAGACTACGAAAGAGACCTGCCGCTGACCATCGTCATGAAACAGCTTCCTAGCCTCCTGGGCATGGGGTGGTTCCGAGCCCTTGGCATGGGCTTCACCAGCGTCCACCTGATGTCCAAGTCAACCCTGAAAGACAGCCTCCTGTCTGAGTTCCAGGACGTTTTCGGGGACACGTTGGGCAAGTATGTGGGGACCCCTATTTCACTAAACTTAGACCCCAACGTAGCCCAAGTAAGACTGAAGGCCAGACGAGTACCGTTCGCATTGAAACCGAAGATCGATGCGGAACTAGACAAGCTGATTAAGCAAGGGGTGTTGGTTCCCGTTGACCATGCTAAGTGGGAGACCCCCATAGTGACCCCAGTTAAATCCGACGGCTCAATAAGAATTTGCGCCGACTACAAGTGCACGATCAACAAGGCTTTGCAGCCGAGCGCCTATCCGGTGCCGATCGTGCACCATCTACTACACTCCCTGGGGCCCGGAAAAATTTTTGCCAAATTAGACCTGGCCCAAGCCTACCAACAGTTACCAGTCGACGACGCCACGGCAGAGGCACAAACGATCGTAACTCATAGGGGTGCATTTAAATGCACCAGGCTCCAGTTTGGGGTGAGCGTCGCACCCGGCTTATTTCAAAGCACCATGGAGCGCCTATTGCAAGGACTCCCGGGAGTGGTGCCCTATTTCGATGACGTCTTAGTCAGCGCTCAGGACGAAAACCAGCTGGGGGACAGGGTACGGAACATCCTGTCTAGGTTCAGAGAAGCGGGACTAAGACTCAAAAGGAACAAGTGTAGGATAGCTGTTCCCTCTGTGGAATTCTTGGGGTACAGGGTGGACGGCACAGGCATCCACCCTACCGAGAGCAAGGTGAGAGCTATTAAGAGCGCACCAGCCCCCAAATCCAAAGCAGAGCTCCAAGCCTTCCTTGGACTGCTCAATTTTTACTCCATGTTCCTAAAAGATAAAGCCACAGTTGCAGATCCCCTTCCCAAGCTTTTGGGAAAGAACGTACCATGGGTCTGGGGGAAACCGCAAGCAGCCGCTTTTGAGGCAGTGAAAAGACTTCTATCCGAGGACAGCTTCCTGATACAATACAATACAGAGCTGCCGCTCGTCTTAGTCTGTGACGCCTCCCCCGTAGGAGTTGGTGCCGTCCTAGGCCATAGACTGCCGAACGGCCTAGAGGCGCCCATTGCTTTCTATTCCCGAACTCTGTCCAGCACAGAACGAAACTATAGCCAATTGGACAGAGAGGCTCTGGCTGCGATTGCGGGGGTTAAGAAGTTCCACGAATACCTCTATGGCCGAAAATTCGAACTTGTGACTGACCATAAACCGTTGCTAGGACTGCTAGCAGGCGACAGGCCAACCCCCGCTGCCCTCTCCCCCCGTTTGACTAGATGGGCGATTTTTTTGTCGGCCTACTCGTACCAGCTCGTCCATCGACCTGGGCGGACCCTGGGTCATGCGGATGCCCTTAGCCGTTGCCCCCTTCCCGACCTGCTGGACAACCCAACGCCGGAAGCCTCCGTCCTTTTGTTGGACACGTTAACTTTGGGCCCCATCTCCTCCGGTGAGGTGGCGAAAGCATCAAATAGAGACCCAGTTATCCGGACTGTTATGGGTTGGGTTTTGAAAGGGTGGCCGGACAAGGTGGTCGGGGAGGAGTACCAAGGGTTTGCCAACAAACGAAATGAACTGTTTATGCAAGGGGGGTGCTTACTGTGGGGTGACAGAGTGGTAATTCCAACGAAACTGCGGGATAGGGTTTTGGAGTTACTGCACGAAGGGCACCCGGGCATCGTTAGGATGAAGTGTTTAGCCCGCAGCTATGTCTGGTGGCCCAACATGGACCAGGTCATTTCCGAGTGGGTGGGGAAGTGCAGACCCTGCCAGGAGTCTCGCCCCGATCCCCCAGTAGCACCCATCCGAGAGTGGGAGAAACCAAAAGGCCCATGGGGGAGGATCCACATTGATTTTGCCGGCCCGTTCCATGGCCAAACGTTTTTAATAGTCGTGGATGCCTACTCAAAATGGCTAGAAATTATATTAATGCCATCTACAACGGCCGAAGCCGTTATCAAGGTCCTAAGGAAGTTGTTTGCTACCCACGGCCTGCCGGATACCTTGGTATCGGACAACGGGCCTCAATTTACAGCAACCCTTTTTGAAAGTTACTTGGCCGGCCTGGGAATCCGCCATGCCCTATCAGCTCCATTTCACCCGGCTTCCAACGGATTGGCTGAACGTTTTGTCAGGACAGCCAAGGAAGCACTGTCCAGATTAGACAATGGGGACTGGCAGGCCAGGATAGATCAATTCCTAGCGGTTCAGCATGCATCACCATGCACAGCAACAGGGAGAAGCCCAGCAGAGCTCCTCATGGGAAGGAAGCTCCGGTGCGTGTTAGACAGGCTTCACCCTAACTACTCGCACGAAAACTTTAAGGGAGAGACCTGTGGTCTAAGGCAGTTTCAGGTCGGGTCCCCGGTGTTCGCGCGCAATTATGCCAGCGGTCCTCTATGGGTTGCAGGAACCATAGTGGGAATAACAGGCCCAAAATCGTACACGGTGGACGTTGGGGTAGATAGACTCTGGAAGCGCCACATAGACCAACTTAGGAAAAGGGTGGTCGGCGAGGCGAATATTAACTTAGACATCTCCGAGCCTAACTCTGACCACTTCTCCAAAACAGCTAACTCAAGCCCGGGGTCGCGAGAATACTTAGCTGACAAGCCCTGGTTCCAGCGCCGCCCCAGCGAGTCGCCACTCCCAGCCGGGGATAACCACGCCCCGGACAAAATCCAGGAGGTTCCATTGGCGGAGCCGGGAGAGACAAAGAGTCCCTCCGACCAGCTCGACGCCCCACCAAACTCTGAACTGCGCAGGTCAACTAGGGCGAGAACTCGTCCTAAGCACCTGCGAGATTTTGTCTGTACATATGTTAATTTTTGAGTATTAGTGCCTTCTGGGAAGGGAGGGGTGTTATGTATTGATACTTTTAAGCGGGAGATTCAAACCTGCCTACGTTTCTGATTGGCTGACAGTCCCTCCTGGATTGTATATAAGGAGGACTGCAGCCCCTGAGTTTTTGCTGAAGTCTCACTGTATATTAAAGAGCTGTTGTCACTTGCTTGCTTGTGCCTCTCGTTATTCCCGAACCACTTCAGAGGACTCCCTGCACTCCTAAACAATGTATAAATCTTACATGGAAATATTTAATCTTGTCTGAAAAAAATACCCAGCGTGCTCTCATCCTGCGCCGAGCTCTATTGTGATATTCTTATTAATTATAATTATTGTTATTTATCATGACATTATATGGGAATATAGATTTGGGTGACATCCACAGCTATTGTGTCTCCCATAATCAATTTTTTTTTTCTTGCTCAGCAACAATAGAATTAACCTGTCAAAACAGATTACACCGTTTGGCAAAAGCTCTTTTCTAAAATCAATCTGCCTCTTTCCATCCCGCCCCGATCCTAACTCTCCATCACACCTCAACCCTGCCCTCTGCCTTCACATACACAAGAGCTACCCATACATACATACACGCATCCTTCCATATTTGCAATGTCTGTTAATTGCAGAATTTCTTCCTGAATGTAAAGGAGGGCAAAAGAAAAATAACCAATTAAAAAGTGCATTTTATATCAACATTCATTAGATGGCAGCACAAATGAATAGCTTGTGCAGGAAAGGGGACGGAGATTCATATTCGGGGCTCATCCTCATAGCCCCCAGGATTAATTAACTTTCATTTGTTCATTCATTCGTTCGTTCATTCATTCTACATCAGGGGTGTCGATTTTATTGAGGGCCACATCAGGGTTGTGTTTGACCTTGGGGGGCCGGGTAGACATGGCCAGGGCAGGCATGGCCAGCTCGACGTCACTTACGTCAGGGGCACCTGTGGTGGCCCAAGCGCTCTGCCAGCAAAAAAGGGCTCCCAAGCTCCATTTTCGGCTGCAACAGCCTCCAGCAACCTTCTGCCAGTGAAAATTGGGAGTGCTGCCTATTGCCCTCACGAGCTCCATTTTCGGCTGTGACAGCATCCTGCAACCCAGGGGTGAGTTGTACTTACCCCTGTACCGGTTCGCAACGGGGCCATGTGTACGCACTTCTGCGCATGTGCAGAAGCTTCCTGATGACTTCAGGGTCAGTGGGCGGAGCCTCCCACCAGTTTTACTACTGGTTCTTGCGAACCAGTCCGAAACGGGGGCAACCCACCACTGCTGCAACCCTCTTCCAGCAAAAATGGAGCTCAGGAGGGCCTTCCCGAGCTCCATTTTTGCTGGCAGAGGCATGGTGGGCCAGTCCTTCGCTGTTTCCAGGGCAGTCCCGTGGACCAGATCTAAGCATCCCATAGCCCAGATCCAGGCCCCAGGCCTTGAGTTTGACACAGGGGTGAAATCCAGCAGGTTCTGACTGGTTCTGGAGAACCAGTAGCAGAAATTTTGAGTAGTTCAGAGAACCGGCAAATACCACCTCTGACTGGCCCCAGAGTGGGGTGGGAATGGAGATTTTGCAATATCCTTCCCCCAGGAGTAGAGAAGGAATGGGGATTTTGCAGTGTCCTTCCCCTGGAGTGGGGTGGGAATGGAGATTTTGCAGTATCCTTTCCCTGCCACGCCCACCAAGCCACGCCGACCAAGCCACACCACACCCACCAAGCCACGCCTACAGAACCGGTACCAAAAAAAATTGGATTTCACCACTGATTTGACATCCCTGTTCTACAAGTCCTTACGAACGATGCTGCCTTCATCTCATTCCCATCCTGCAGCCGAGGTCATCTTGCTTACTGACCACTCATTCAGTGACTGCTCAAAGTTACAACGAGATTGAAATTGCCATTCCCAGTTGCGGTCTGTCGGGAAAGGCCACTTGTAACACACATCTGTCTTCTGTGTGTGTTTATTTATTTATTTATTTATTAGTCCAATTTATATGCCGCCCTTCTCCGTAGATTCAGGGCGACTTACAATGCATTATAGCAATAGCCTGCATACTTTTTTGTATATACCTGCTTATTACGGCTTTCGGTCCACCCTAAGCAATGTTGTTCTATACAAAGTTGGCTTATTGCCCCCACAATCCGGGTCCTCAATTTACCTACCTCGAAAGGATGGAAGGCTGAGTCAATCTTGAGCCTGGTGAGATTCGAACTTGCACTAATTGCAAGCAGCTGGCAGCTAAGTGCTTTAGTCCGCTGCACCACCGAGGCCCTCCCTTTAACTCTCCCTTTGTGCTTAGAATGGAGCAATTTGCAACCTTCCAAACCGTTGCCCATCTGTCTTCTCTCACAGAAATACAATGGGAAAATTTCATATAGAATTTTCATATTCTGCAATTTACAAGAAATGCCTTGGATTGTATCAGCCAAAATTTCACCCCACCCAAAATTATCAATACTTATGAGACTACTGTAGCCATTATTTGGAAACTGGGAGTAACAGGAGGATGGGAAGAATTGAAATGGCTAAGAAAAGCTATTTCTAGTTTCTCTGACATTATCAGTCCCACTAGATAGATAAAACAGAATAACAGAGTTGGAAGGGACCTTGGAGGTCTTCTAGTCCAACTCCCTGCTCAAGCAGGAAACCCTATACCATTTCAGACAAATGGTTGTCCAATCTCTTCTTAAAAACCTCCAGTATTGGAGCACCCAATACTGTGTCCAGTATTGTGTCCAGATGGACACAAGCCGTTCCACCGATCCATTGTTTTAACTCTCAGAAAACTTCTTCTTAATTCTAGGTTGGATCTCTCTTATGTCGAGATTGACGTTAAGGACAGAATCTTGCAAATCTCAAGACTTGTAAATTTCAGGGTGTCGTACCTTCTCCTCGTCTTTATAGTTCAGGGAATTAGTGGGGTGTCTGCTTGTGGAATGAGACAACTTGCCACAGCCTACTCACTGTGGGACAAACTTACTGCAGAACAATTTATCAATTCTATTGTCAGGATTCGGTGTTATCTCAAATAAACTTCATTCTCAAACGCAAAGTCTTTGATGAAACTTTTCTTTATTTAAAAATTAACTACGTCATTCCTGAACTCTTGGTGCAGCCAGAACTGGCATCTTCTTCCAAACTCCTCCCTTTCCGCTCTTTATTCCCCAATGTCTCATTGGCCATCATGCAGATCCATCTCTCCGTCCCAAGCCCTTTCCAGTCACAGGAATTCCCCCCTCCCTCTATCACCTAAGTAACGTTATCTACCAAGGAGCAGGAAACTAAGTGAAAGTTCATCTCAGCATTAAAGCAAGGCTTCTCTTTCTCTCATTCATGTCAGCGCTGGGGAAAATCATAAATTGGAACGTTGACAACTATTTAATTATTTGAAATAAATTAAAAAATATATTTTTCACATTTCACACTATCCCTTTCTTTAATGATTCTATTCCACTATTTCTTTAACATTAGTGTAACTCTTGTCCTACAGCAAGTTGTCCTGCGGTGTGTTTTCTGTGACGAGATGTCCTGCAGGAGGTTGGCCGCAGTGAGTTGTCCATGGTGAGTTGGCCGTGGCCAGTTGGCCATGGCAAATTGTCATAGACCTGTCCAGAGGTGGGCTTCAAAAATTTTAGCAAGGGGTTCTCTGTCCAGTTGCTGGGTGGGCATGGCCATGGTGGGTGTGACCTAGTCGGCCTCCTGCACCACGGCGGGGGGGGGCATTTTTGCCCTCCCTGGGTTCCAGAGGCTTTCCTTGAGCGTCCGGGAGGGCAAAAATGCCCTCCCCAGTCCCCAGAGGCCCTCTGGAGGCCGGAAACAGGCCTGGTAGTTCCATTTTTCACCCTCTCCGAGCCTCCGTGAACACCTTGCACTTATCTGCATCCAAAATGGGCCGGGAGGGGATTCCTAGGAGGGGTGGGGTGGGAGGGACCAGCCAGAAGTGGGATTTGGGGGTTCTCCAGACTGCACAAAATCTTAGCTAGAGATTCACCTGAACCCCTACGAACCCCCAACAGCCCACCCCTGGACCCGTCTGTCTGCTTGAGTCACTTCTGAATGTTATCTGGATGTTCTGGACTTTAAAAAAGCTTCCGCCTCTTCTGCCTAAGCAACAGGTTTTCAATATCTCCATGCAGGTCACTTCCCTTATTCTCTAAAGACACCCGCCTGCACGGCACACCGTTTCTGGGCTACTGAAAGGCTGAAGAAAGGGAAGAGGAGTAGCTCCATCACTGAGGCCAACTTCATTCTGAATTCTGTGTTAAATTTACCAGTTGTTGTTTTTTTTTTAACACAAAATAGTTTGCCGCGGAAGCGACTGCCTGCGATGGCTCCTGGATTGGGGCTTGTTAGAAGAAATGTCCATCTAGATTCAGTTCCAAGTGGGGAGAAAGACACTGGGAACATGGCGGCTGTTTGGAAAGATGGTTTTTAATGGTGGACAGGACCACATGGTTTGAGATTCTGGGCAAAAAGCACATGGGGGGAAGAGAGAGAGAGAGAGATGGAGGGAGGGAGGGTGAGAGGGGGTAGAGAGAGAGAGATTTATACCCTCTCTTGGGCCCCACCTTAGAGCTTCCTGTTCCTGTACAAGAAATGTATTCCATTGGCGGTCAGACTCCCAGGAGGCAGGGGTCTTAGCTAAATTTGTAGGCTGTCTGTGTCCCAGGCTTAGTTGAGCCTTGCTGGGTGATGTAATCTTCCCAGGTGCCATGTGGTGAAACAGGTAGAGGGCTAATCTTATCATGTCCTGAGGGCCATGTCTTAATCCCATCATCCTGGAGCTGAAGCGGGGGGTGGGGAGCAGGAAGCTACTTTTGTCTTTAAAAACATGTTTCTCCTTTTCTCATCCAGGGAAATATAATATTCTGCCTCTTTAAAATTTCTTAGAATTTTTCATTCTTCTGGGTGGGGGTGCTAACTTCCTACAGGCTGAAAGCGGAAGCAGTATGATCGCGCGCCACAGCTGTGATACTCAGAGCCTTTTTTTAAAACCTTTTTTAACCTTCCGGAGAACCAGTAGTAAAAAAAGTTCCAACAATCGCACGTTGCTCAGCTGATCCTCGGAACTTTTTTTTTACATTTTTTATTACTGGTTCCTCCTGTTTTGGCGAACCGGACCAAACCGGGAGCATTTCACCCCTACTGCCAGCACTTATTCCAATGCCTCAGTGGTGGGTTTCAAAATTTTTTACTACTGGTTCTGTGCTTGGTGGACGTGGTGTGGCTTGGTGGGCGTGGCAGAGGAAGGATACTGCAAAATCTCCATTCCTGCCCCACTCCAGGGGAAGGATACTGCAAAATCCCCATTTCCTCCTGATCAGCTGGGACTTGGGAGGCAGAGAATAGAAGGGGATGGGGCCAGTCAGAATTTTTACTACTGGTTCTCCGAACTGCTCAAAATTTCTGCTACCGGTTCTCCAGAACTGATCACAACCTGCTGAAACCCACCTCTGCAGTGCCCTGTTCCATACCACAACACAACTGTTCAGTATTTTTGTGTTCTGAGTACCCATCTAGCTAAAGGAAAACACAGTAATGATATTCTGAAGCCTGGATGAAGATTGGATTATTTCATCTGTAAGTAGCACAACATGTATACTTAACAGAATGCTCAAAATACAGTAACTCACTATAATATAAATCTCTTTATTATAGTCTTTGAAAGGATGCTTAAAATACCATCTTGCTGGTTTCAAGATTTAGTATTATACATTACATCAGCCTTTGAAAAAGCCGACTCAATTTGCCTTCTGCAGACTAGGGATTCTATTTGGCTTCTATCTATGTCTATCTATGTATCTGTTATGACCCATCAGCTCCATACAATCTCAATTGGGTTGGGTTTTTTTGTTTTTCTCCCCAACTTCTTTCTTAAGAAACCCATCCAATTTCAAAATTGAGAGAGGAAGAGGAAGAAGAGGAGGAGGAGGAGGAGCAGGGAGGGGAGGAGGATATCCTGTCAAGTTAATCCTATAAACAGATATCCCCAACCTGCTCCTTCAAACTTTCCAACAGCGCAAACATCATTGCTGTAATTGATTCATTACTGTTTTTTATTCTTTAAACCAGTGGTGAAATTCAAAATTTTTACTACCGGTTCTGTGAGTGTGGTTTGGTGGGTGTGGCATGGCTTGGTGGGTGTGGCAGGGGAAGGATAACTGCAAAATCTCCATTCCCACCCCACTCCAGGGGAAGGATACTGCAAATTCTCCATTCCCACCCCACTCTGGGGCCAGCCAGAGGTGGTATTTGCCGGTTCTCTGAACTACTCGAAATTTCTGCTATCCAGAAACCTGTCAAGACCTGCTGGATTTCACTCCTGCTTTAAATGCTTTTTACTGTTTTAAAATGTTTGTAAGATTGTAATTGTAATATAGGTTTTGAATTGTGAGTTGCCTAGAGTCATTTGCTGAGATGGCTGGCTATACAAATCAATCGATTCCATCCACCTCGCTGCTGGTCATCCTCTTTTGGCTTTCACCTGCCCAACAATATAGACTTCTCCAGAAACTCAATTGTGATGCCCTGAAGTTTGAAGGGCTTTTCACAAAGAAGTGTTGATGGAGGAAATAAATCAATGTACCGTAAATCTTTATCTCTATTAAGATCTACTTTAAGAAATGAGCCTCTGAAGCAGTTAACAATAAATGTTTTTATTTACATAAAAATAAAACAATATCTATTCAAATACTTAAATATCCTGTCAGCTATATATATATTTGTCTTCTTAAGACAAGAGCCTGAAGATGACAGGGTTGTGAGCCTGTCGAAACGTTGCTATAAGAGAGACTTTTAAAGTCACTGGTAGGATTTTAGCTGAGGTTTTAAAGGACCTTGCAGAGTGCTCTGTAGGGATTTTTAGAAGATTTTAAGCTGGGATTTTAACCAGAGTTTTAAACATTTTAACCAATTTATTTACAATGACGCGGGAAAACACCCGAGATTTTAATTTTATATTTGTATATGTGTGTGTGTATATATGTGTGTGTGTGTGTGCGCGTGTGTGTCTCTCTCTCTCTCTCTCTCTCTCTCTCTCTCTCTCTCTCTCTCTCTCGTTATTCGGGTTTTCTCCCGCGTAAAATTGGAAGTGTCTTCGCGACGTTTCAACGAAGTCTCATTTGTCATCTTCAGGCTGGTGTTCTCAGCTTCGTGCTTCTAGGAGCAATGTGAGATCACAGCTGTTTCTTCCTTTTAACTGCTAGTGGGGTTGTGAACTGATTACGTGGGAGGTGTGTTCTGATTGGTTGGGGGCTTGGCTGTGCTCTGGATGGGGGGTTGGCTGTGCTCTGATTGGATGGGTGTGTGTTCTGTTTAGGTGAGGGCTTGGTTGTGCTCGGGTTAGTCTGAGTAGCAGGGGGATTTGAGCTGGTGAGCTGTGTTGCTGTTGTTTGGCTTCATGTTCGTGGCCATGCCACCTCTTCATGGTGGGTGTCAGTCTGCTTCATGTATGGATTGGAGGGGTTTAAAGTGGCTAATGATGCAGCTGTGGTCTGGCTTCTGGTCCATGGTTGTGCCTCATCATCAGTGTGGGTTTGAGTCTGCTTTCTGCGTGGATGTGTGGTGGTTACATCCTGTGTGGCTCTCGTGCGTGTGGGTCTGGTGTCATTCTTTGTGTTAGGGACTCGTTTGTCAATAAGGGCGGGTTTCCAAATGGCTGATAGGCAGGAGGTATCATCTCGTTTATTCGATGGCTTCTCTGATTATTCTGTTGTTAAAGTGTTCAGTTTTGGCGATAGTTCTGGTCTTTTTAAAGTCAATATCATATCCTGTGGCTTTGAGGTGTTGGACCAGGGAAGAAGTTGGTTCCTCTTTTCTGACTGAGTTCTTGTGTTCTTCAGTGCGTGCACTTATTCTTCTGTTGGTTTGTCCGATGTATGTGGTGGGGCAGGCGGTGCATGGGATTTCATACACTCCTTGATTTTCTAACTCAATTTTGTCTTTGGGGTTTCTGAGGATGGTGGATATTTTTTGGTTTGTGCAGAATGCTGTCTTGATGTTGCGTTTGTGGAGGATCTTGCTGATTCTGTCTGTGGTGCCTTTTATGTATGGGAGGAGGGCTTTGCCGTTTTCTTCTTCTCTGTCTTGGATTGTAGTGGGGGTTTCTTTTTGGATTAGGTTGGTAATCTTATTTCTTTGGAATCCATTGGATGTTAGTACGTTAGTGAGAGTGTGTAGTTCGGTTTTTAGGTGTTGTTCGTCGCTAAGTGTTTTGTTCTGGAGATGAGTGTCTTGGCTACGGAGTTGATCTGTGCTGGGTGGTGGTGTGAGAGTGCGTGCAGATAGCGGTTTGTGTGTGTTTTCTTCTGGTAGATGGTGTGTCCTATGGAGCCATTGGATTTTTTGTAGACTAAGACATCCAGGAAGGGAAGTTGGTTGTTCGCTACTGTTTCCATGATGAACTGTATTTTGGGGTGTAGGCTGTTGAGGTGTGTGAAGAAGTTGTCCAGTTTTTCTTTCCCGTGTGGCCAGATTATGAAGGTGTCGTCTACGTATCTGAGCCAGAGTTTGGGTTTGTGATCCGATTTTTCTAGAGCTCGGGTTTCAAAGTGTTCCATGTAGAGGTTAGCAATGACAGGTGAGAGGGGTGATCCCATGGGTGCTCCTTCTATTTGTTTGTATTTTTGTCCGCTATAGATGAAGTATGTGTTGGATAGGCAGTGGTTGGTCAGATCTAGGATGTGCTTTCGAACTGCTAGGTTGGCAGAAGCTGGGACAAGTAACGGGCGCTCCCCCCGTTATGTGGCACTAGGGATTCGAACCGTTGAACTGCCGACCTTTCGATCGACAAGCTCAGCATCTTAGCCACTGAGCCACCATGCCCCCTTTTTTTCCAGCCACAATACCCCTTCATTGCATCATCTCAGTCGCGCACAGACATCCAGCAGTTCAAACGTCAACCAAACTTAGCTCAGACAAACTCCTAGGATTTGTACATGGCCCCATGGGAGTCTGACAACAGCCAATAGAATGCACGGTCTTGCACAGGAACAGGAAGTTCAAGTGCAAAGCCCAAGAGAAGGTATAAATACCCCCCACTCTGAACACCATGTGATCAGCTGCACCAGAACCACATATGTGCTTCTGCTTCATCATTAAACCATCGTTCCAATCAGCCTCCAGCCTCCATTTTGTCTCCAGTGCCTTTCTCCTGGCTTGGAACTGAACCAGATGAATATTGCTTTCAACAAGACCAAGTCGGAGAGTTCTCGGGTTTATTCAGTGGTGGGATCCAACCGGTTCTGTCCGGATCGCACGAACTGGTAGCGGCAACTGTGAGAGGCTCCACCCACCTGCCCGGGTGTAATGCGTGACTACTGTGCGCGTGCTCACATTTGCGAACTGGTAGGGAAGGTAAATGAATCCTCCCTCTGGGTTTATTGTTTGCAAAGGATGGAGGTCCTGAACTCCTTCAAAAATGGCGGTGGATCATCCACGATGGTGCTCCGTTTTCTCCTCTGAGATGTTGTAGGAGAAAGATGCTGGAGATGGAGGACCAGCTTAGCTCTTCTAACTTCCCAGAACTTCTACTTCCCATCAATTAAACTTTTTGAATAGGCAGCTCCAAGCAGGGGGCATTACACAACAGTCTAAGTCTGGAGGCTGAGGGTCAGCAACCCTGGCTAGCCAATACCCAAACATTTTAAACTACAAGTTCCTCCCTGCATAAAAAGGACGGAAAATAACCCCCCACACACCCATTCCACCCCCTGCCATAGTGAGACAATTAAGCTTCTCTGCAGGGATGGCTCAGTGCAGATCGTCCAGCAGGAGGGCTGAGAGCTAAGGAAGAAGAAGAATGAATTATCCTGATTTGGTCTTCTCGCCTGCTGCCTGCATTTCAGAATCCTATCAGCCCAATGCGTGCCTGATAAATAAATAGCCATCTTATCTCCTCAGTTTAAATACTAATCACAAATGAAGTCATGAGAGAAAATGGAAAGCTAAGGGTTCCCCTTCCCCACTGCTCTTATTTGCTACACGATCGTTAGTAAATAAGAAGTACGATTTCTTAAAAGAAGGGCGCATGAAAAATGTAAAAATAAGTGTCAGGGTTCCAAGTAACATACCCACAGCAAACAAAACTCCCAGGCAGGTAGATTCCTCAAAGAATAGCTTTATTGGATATGCCATATTGGCACGGGCTGGTGAAAACCAACTCTGAACGTTCCCACAATTTTCACCTAATTAAAAGTAGAGGTTTTTCACTGCCTCAAAACAATCAGTGACACGGTCCAATCAGGATACAGTCCAGTTGCTAGGTGACCTCAGTCCAGGGGTGCTATTCAGCAGGTCGTGACAGGTTCTGGAGAACCCGTAGCGGAAATTTTGAGTAGTTTGAAGAACCGGCAAATACCATCTCTGGCTGGCCCCAGAGTGAAGTGGGAATGGAGATTTTGCAATATCCTTCCCTCAGGAGTGGGGTGGGAATGGGGATTTTGCAGTATCCTTCCCCTGCCATGCCCACCAAGCCACACCCACCCATCCACCAAGCCACAGCACACCACACCCACCAAGCCACGCCCACAGAACCATTTGTAAAAAAAAAAAATGAATTCCGCCACTGTCTCAGTCCCCTCCTTCCAAGCACCTGCAAGAATGTCCTTGGTTCCCAAAAGAAAGTATTTCGTTTTGGCTACAAACCCCAGCTATCTCTACTCCCCACTCCCTATCCCTCAGTTCCAGTTGTGGCAGCCCTGAAGCCCCAAAATAGCCTCATTCAAGTCAACTTCAGGGTTGACAATAAGATGGCTTTTTGAACCTTCTTTCTGTTTCCCAATGTTTAAAATTAGCAATACAGATAGTCCTCAACTTACAACCATAATTTGAGCCCAACATTTCTTATCCTTCTTAAGCGAGACATTTGTTCAGTGAGTTTTGCCTCATTTTACGACCTTTCATGCCTTGGTTGTTAAATGAATCACTGCAGTTCTTAAGATGGTAACACTGTTTAAGTTTTAAGTTTAAGTTTTATTAGATTTCTATACCGCCCTTCTCCCGAAGGACTCAGGACGGTGAACAGCCAAAAGATAAAAACACAGAAAATACAAAATTTAAAATAGGTTAAAACAGATTAAACAGTTTGGCTAAATTTTAAAAATATCCCATAATATCAAATTCATGTTTAAAATTTAAATTTAAAATTTAAAAAATTTAAAAAGGAGAAGATTTAGGCCAGGCCAGCTTGATGGAATAAAAACGTTTTAAGCGCACGGCGGAAGGTGCGCAGATCCGGGATCCTCCGTATCTCCAGGGGGAGCTCGTTCCAGATCGTAGGTGCCCCCACAGAGAAGGCTCTCCCCCTAGGGGCCGCCAGTCGACATTGTTTGGCCGAAGGCACCCGGAGGAGCCCCTCTCTATGGGAGCGTACTGGCCGGTGGGAGGCTATTGGTGGTAGTAGGCGGTCCCGTAGATAACTAGGTCCTAAGCCATGGAGCGCTTTAAAGGTGGTAACCAAAACCTTGAAGCGCACTCGGAAGACCACCGGGAGCCAGTGCAGCTCGCCAGGAGAGGTGTTATATGGGAGCTCCACGTTGCTCCCATAACCACCCGCACGGCTGCACTCTGCACCAGTTGGAGCCTCCGAGTGTACCTCAAGGGGAGCCCCATGTAGAGAGCGTTACAATAGTCCAGACGAGAGGTGACGAGGGCATGAGTGACCGTGTGTAGAGAGTCCCGATCTAGAAAGGGACGCAACTGGCGAATCAGGCGAACCTGATGAAAAATCCTCCCGGCCACGGCCGTCAGGTGCTCTTCTAGAGACAGCCGTGAATCCAGGAGGACGCCCAAGTTGCGAGCCCTTTCCGTGGGGGCCAATGATTTGCCCCCAATAGTCAGCGATGGCACCAGCTGACTATATCGGGACGTCGGAAACCACAGCCACTCAGTCTTGGATGGGTTGAGCCTGAGCCTGTTCCTCCCCATCCAGATCCGTACGGCCTCCAGGCACCGGGACATCACTTCAAGGGCATCGTTGGGGTGGTCCGGGGTGGAGATGTACAGCTGGGTGTCGTCAGCGTACTGGTGGTACTTCACCCCGAAACCACAGATGATCTCGCCCAACGGCTTTATATAAATGTTGAACAAAAGGGGCGAGAGGACCGATCCCTGCGGCACCCCACATATGAGGGGCCTCGGGGTCGATCTCTGCCCCCCTGTCAACACAGACTGCGACCGGTCGGAGAGAAAGGAGGAGAACCACCGTAATACGGTGCCTCCCACCCCCAACTCTTCCAACCGGTGCAGCATGATACCATGGTCGATGGTATCAAAAGCCGCTGAGAGATCTAACAGGACCAAGACAGAGGAGCAACCCCTGTCCCGAGCCCTCCAGAGATCATCAACCAACGCGACCAATGCCGTTTCCGTGCTGTACCCAGGCCTGAAACCCAACTGGAACGGATCTAGATACGACGATTCATCCAGGTACTGGGGAAGCTGTCGTGCAACCACACTCTCAACAACCTTCGCAACGAAGCAGAGGTTGGAGACTGGACGATAATTAGCCAATACTGCCGGGTCCAGGGAAGGCTTCTTGAGGAGAGGCCTCACCACCGCCTCCTTCAAGGCGGCGGGGAAGGCACCCTCACCCAATGAAGTATGTATAATCCCCTGGAGCCAGCCTCACGTCACCTCCCGGGAAGCCAGTACTAACCAGGAGGGACACGGGTCCAACAAACATGTGGTTGCATTCAGCCTACCCAGAATCCTGTCCACGTCATCTGGGGTCACAGGATCAAACTCGTCCCAGATAATATTCTCAAGACCTGCCCCCGTCACCTTCGCTGGACCTACCCAGTCAGAGTCCAGTCCTTCCCGAATCTGAGTGATTTTGTCATGCAGATATTGTACAAAGTCCTCGGCTCTTCCCTGTTGTTAAGTGAATCTGGCTTCTCCATTGACTTGGCTTGTCGGAAGGTCGCAAAAGATGGATCGCATAACAGACAGGACATTGCAACGGTGATAAGTATGGACCAGTTGCTAAGCATCCAAATTTTGCTCACATGACCATTGGGATGCTGTAAAGGTCGTAAGTGTGAAAAACGGTCGAAAGTCCCTTTTTTCAGGGCCGCTGTAACTTTGAATTTAATTTTATTTATTTATTTATTTATTTTATTTACAAATATTTATATGCCGCCCTTCTCCCAAAGGACTCAGGGCCTTTGTACTTTGAACTGTTGTAAGTCGAGGACTACCTGTATTGAGTAAGAAGCTATAAAGAGGAAGAGGGAGATCAAAAAGTTTAGAAATAAGAATCCAAATCAAAACCTTCGCAGAAATTGCAGAAAAAGGTGACCAGCTCTAATTTAAGGAATATTTTTGTAACTTTAGCAAAAGATCAAGAAGTACCAATCTTATCTTTTATTATTATTTATTTGTTTAAACACGTATTCAGTGTATTTATAATCTGCCACAATCTGAAAAGATTCTGGAAAGTGCGAAAATCACTGGTAGGTCTTTTTTTTTCAGTGCTCTTGTAACCTTTAATGATCGCTAGATGAATGGTTGTAAGTCAAGAACTACCTTCCAGATACCATGTAACCTGGTTTGCAATTATCAGAATGTGAGGAACAGTTCATACTAGAATTAAGCCAGAATTTGGCTAAAGATGGGAGGCTGAAGAAGATGAATCTATAGAACTGAAGGTTCTTGGATGAGAAGCAAAACAAAGAAAAAACAGAGTCCAGTTGCCTTTAAAAGAAAAGGATTTCTAGGACACACAAGGAAGATGGGAAATAAATCTGGAATGCTTTGAAAACAGGTGTCTTTCGGACACTGTGCAGCTGAAAGACTAGACTTTAAAGAAGCATCTGTAACTCTTGGAGTCAGGATTGACTCTTAGCAACTACCTGGATGAGTGGATGAGAAAAAAATCCACAGAGTTCAAAGAGAAGGAAGGAAATGGAATGAAGGGAGGGAGGAGACAGGAAAAGGGAGGGAGGGAAGGAGGGAGGAAAGAGACAGGAAAAGGAAGGAAGGAAAGAAGGAAAGAAGGAATGGAGGGAGGAAGAGAGGGAGGGAGGAGACAGGAAAAGGAAGGAAAGAAGGAAAGAAGAGAGGGAGGGAGAGAAGAGTCAGGAAAAGGAAGGGAGGAAAGAAGGAAAGAAGGAATGGAGGGAGGAAGAGAGGAAGTGAGGAGACAGGAAGAGGAAGGAAAGAAGGAAAGAAGGAAAGAAGAGAGGGAGGGAGAGAAGAGTCAGGAAAAGGAAGAGAGGAAAGAAGGAAAGAAGGAATGGAGGGAGGAAGAGAGGGAGGGAGGAGACAGGAAGAGGAAGGAAAGAAGGAAAGAAGGAAAGAAGAGAGGGAGGGAGAGAAGAGTCAGGAAAAGGAAGGGAGGAAAGGAGGAGGGAGGGAGGAAGACAAGGAGGGAGGAGACAGGAAAAGGAAAGAAGGAAGGAGAAGGAAAGAAGGAAGAGAGGAGACAGGACAAGGAAGGAAGGAAAGAAGGAAAGAAGGGAGGGAGGGAAGAGACAGGAAAAGGAAGGAAAGAAAAAAGGAAAGAAGGGAGGGAGGGAGAAAAAGAGGGAGGGAAGAGACAGGAAAAGGAAGGAAGGAAGGAAGGAAGGAAAAAAGGAAGGAAGGAAGATTGTTTTCCTGTCAGTTTTCTTGGCAAGGTCTTTCAGAAGTGATTTGCCCTTGTCTTCTTCAATGGGATGACAGAAAATGACAGGCTCAAGGTCACCCCGCCAGCTCCATTCCTAAAACAGAACTAGAACTTAGTCTCCTGTTGTTGTTTTTTTAGTCACAGGCTAGATTGGGAAGCGGGAAAACAATCCAGAAGGTGGCAACAGATAAATTCCTTCCATCCTGTTCAGAAATGTACAAGGGTGAGCCTATGAAGTCAGGAGAAGACAAACTTGGTTTGAGGACATTTTTACCTTTGAATCAATTGTGGAAACCTTTCTTGATGCTGAAGGCAAAATCTCTCCCAGTCATTCTAGCTTGGGTGGAAGGATTTATTATTTGCATCGAGCGAGAGTTGAGGCCTCTCAGTAATAGGGAATCAGCAGCAATCAGGCCGTGGCAACTGTCTGAGGAGCGGAAAGATTAGCTTTAATCTCAGTCCGAGCCGTTACAATCAAAGAGGAGCATCTCCTGCATTCTCCGGCAGCTCGGAGGAGGAATATTTGGCCGGCTTATTCCAACTTCCACTTCAAGAGGCTTGTTCCCCTAAAACTTCTGAAGGGCAGAATTGTTTCCCCTTAAATAGAACACAGTGGATTGCCTCTCTGCACCACAGTCACATAAAAGCACTTCCCAGGCTGGCGATTGTAAGCATTTTTCTAACGCCATTATGTTTTCCTTTGATATTTTCACAGAGGTTTGACTTGATGGTTGCAGTCATGTTTGTTTCTGACTTTAGGTAATTGGATCAAGAGCAAGAGAATGAAGGGGGCCTTCCTTCTTTCTTTCTTTCCTTCCTTCCATCTTTCCTTCTTTCCTTTCTCCCTCCCTCTCTCCCTTCCTTCTTCTCCTTCCTTCCTTCCTCCCTCCCTCCCCCTCTTCCTCCCTCCCTCCCTCCCTTCCTTCTTTTTTTTGTTTCCTTCCTTCTACATTTCCTTCTTCTCTTTCCTTCCTCCCTCCCTCACTTCCTCCCTCCCTCCCTCATTTCCTTCCTTTTTTCTTTGTTTCCTTCCTTCCTTCCTTCCTCCTTTCCTTCTTCTCCTTCCTTCCTCCCTCACTTCCTTCCTTCCATCTTTCTTTCTTTCTTTCTTTCTTTCTTTCTTTCTTTCTTTCTTTCTTTATTATGTTTCCTTCCTTCCTTCCTCCTTTCCTTTTACTCTCTGTCTCCTTTTCCTCCCTCCCTCCCTCCTTCCTTTTTCTTTCTTCTTCTCTTCCTCTGTCTCCTTCCTTTTTTCTTTTTCCCCCTCTCTCTCCTTTCTTCCCTTTTTTTCTTTCTATCTCCCTTCCTTCTCCCCTCTCTGTCTCTCTCTCAGCGGAACAACTTGTCTGTAGAAGTTGTGCTTGCTCCATCACTGGAGGCTTTTAAGAAGGGACTGGGGGCCAAAGGTTTCCCCCCTGACCGGTTCCCTGATCCAGGAGAAAGTGATAAGAGAAGCAAGAAGCCACCTTCGAAAACAAAAAGGAGAAACTCCCAGGCGGCCATTTTGGGGGAGGATGGAAGCAAACCAAGGCCGATGGGCTTGGAGAAGCCGGCTTCCCTTACAGACCACAGGTGCTCTCCAAGATGTGGTTACGGCAACAACATAAACGATGGATAATTGCTTTTGTGACAACTTGCCAATTAAATTAGACTCAGCAGAATAACATAATGACAATTTGTTATGCTCCGGTGGGCACTAACATACCCATCATAATTAAATGCCACGACGGAAATGGAAGGTGGCGCTATCCAAGAAGATATAACCCCAATTCCACCCTGTGAAACATTATAGGTTGGAGCCTGATATTTAATTTCAGGAGGATAATAGCATTAGCATACAACAGAATGAGCCTGAAGTATGTTTCATGGTTGTGGGGGGGGGGGGGTGTTGTGGAAATCAGGCAGGTCCAGCCATGCCGGGAGGGCCACCACCAGCAGCCCTCACCCGCAGCAGTGGGTTTGTGGGTTGGGAAAGTTGGACCTTACAAAAGCCAGACAGAAAGAAAATCAACTTGTTTGAGCTGTGGTGCTTGAGGGAAGGCTCCTGCATGTTCCTTGGACAGCAAAGGTGACCCTGGTACTGGAGTGCATAACAACACACATATTAGAACAGGGGTCTCCAATCTTGGCCACTTTAAGACTTGTGGACTTCAACTCCCAGAGTTCTGTTGAATAATAATAATAATAATAATAATAATAATAATAATAATAATAACAACAACAACAACAACAACAACAACAACAACTTTATTGTCATTGTACGGGTATACACAGTATACCCATACAATGAAATTCACTTAACACCCAAAGACCAGGTCCAACATACATAACAATCCCCAAACACACTCCCACCCACCACAATTCCCCACCCCTAAACTACCCAAACATCCACACAGCAGACCAAGTAATGCTGTCCAACAGCTCACTGATGGTGGCCCTTTAGTTCATGGTTGAGTCCAATTATAGTTCTGGGATAAAAACTATTCAGAAAACGTGTGGTCCAAGTTTTAATTGGTCTGTATCGTCTGCCAGAAGGCAACAGTCCAAAAAGATTGTAAGCAGGATGGGAAGAGTCTCTGAGAATGTTCTGCAACTTCCTCAAACAGCGAGATTCGAAGATGTTGTCCAGGACTGGTAGCTAGAGCCCGATGATATTCTGGGTAGTTTTAATGATTCTCTGTAGAGCTTTTTTGTCCGCTACAGAGCAGCTTCCATACCATGCAAGAATGCCGTATGTCAGGACACTCTCAATAGTAGGACAGTAGGACAGAAGTAGATGCTGAGATAGATTTACTGTATCTTCCTGAGCATTCTCAGGAAGTACAGCCTCTTTTGTGCCTTCTTCACAAGCACGTTAATATTCATAGTCCATGAGAGGTCCATCGAGATATAAATGCCCAGAAATTTAAAGTCCACAAGTCTTAAAGTGGCCAAGTTTGGAGACCCCTGTACTAGAGGGCAAAATCACAAAACTGCATCTCACTTAACTTTGGCCGTGCCAAAATTGTCTGGAAAACAATTATCTAGATTGAGTCTCTGCATCTTTTTTACATCATGGCGACCAAAACTGAATGCAATATTCCAAGTGTGGCCTTACCAAGGATAGATTCTTTCTATCCCTCTCTTTATGCAGCCCAGAACTGTGTTGGCTTTTTTGGCAGCTGCTGCACACGGCTGGCTCATATCTAAATGGTTGCCCATTATAGTATACTATAGTATGATATAGTATAATGCAGTTCGTTATTTCATAAATAATTTTTCACTTATTGAAAAACTCCATTACATTTTATACCCTACATTTTCTTATTTGTATCTTACTATTTATACTTTATCCTTTTCTTCCTTTTACCTTTCTCTTCCACCGTCTTGTCTATATTTTTTTTTCTCTGAAATATTTCATTGAAAACCCAAGAATGAAGGAAATTATAGTATGCCCCATGAACATTTCCAAAGATAGATAGATAGATAGATAGATACATACATACATACATACATACATACATACATACATACATACATACATACACACACACACACACATACATACATATTCTTTCTAGCCAGGTTTTACCTACGTAAACTGAGTTGTTCTACAGCCCTGGTTCTGTGAAATCTCATTCACAAGTTTCTGGGCCTTTTTTCTGCTGACAAACTGCAACTCTGTGTTGCTCTCTGGGAGAGTTGCAGTTTGTCAACAGAAAAAAGGCCCAGAAACTTGTGAATGAGATTTCACAGAACCAGGGCTGTAGAACAACTCAGTTTACGTAGGTAAAACCTGGCTAGAAAGAATATGCACATAAAAGCCTATGAAAAAGAATATATATATATAATATTCCAAAGGAGTTTAATTCCAACTCTCTTCCAGCCCTTCACCCTTATCTGGGGCCCACTTCGAAGCCATTCTGCGGTCAGTAATCTTAAATCATATTTGTTATCTCTAATGTCCACTTTTATTGCTTATTTCCTGCTGAGCTGATCACCAGGGATTACATTTTAAGTATCCTTTATCGTATTATTTTACTTTTAACATACTTTTTCCCCTTCTGGGAAACGTTTTGAAAGGAGAATATAAATATTTTTTAACAAATGTTTTTGCATGTGTTATAAATCTCCAGGATATTAACAGGACACTATAACTGTGTATTTCCCTGCATTTATAAATCTTTGAATTTAACATAATCAACTGGCTTTAAAAAAAACTTCTGCTTGATTTTTTTTATGGTTGTCTAAGGCAAGGCTTTGTTCAAATAGGGCTTATTTCTAAGAACAGGTAGTTTCCAAAAATTTTACTACCAGTTCTGTGGGTGTGGTTTGGTGGGTGTGGCATGGCATGGCTTGGTGGGCGTGGCTTGGTGGGCGTGGCTTGGTGGGCGTGGCAGGGGAAGGATACTGTAAAATATCCATTCCCACCCCACTCCAGGAGAAAGTTACTGCAAAATCACCATTTCCTCCCTATCAGCTGGGACTTGGGAGGCAGAGAATAGACGGGGGAGGGGCCAGTCAGAGGTGGTATTTACCGGTTCTCCGAACTACTCAAAATTTCCGCTACCGGTTCTCCAGAACTGGTCAGAACCTGCTGAAACTCACCTCTGCAGGTAGTCCTCAACTTACTACTAAAATTGAGCCCAAAATTTATGTTGCTAAGTGAGACCTTTGTTAAGTGAGTTTTGCCCAATTTTACGACCTTTCTTGCCACATTTGTTAAGTAAATCACTGCAGTTAGTAACATGGTTATTAAGTGAATCTAGTTTCCTAAGTCAGGGCTGTCAAACTTGTGGCTCGCGCACTGGCCACGCCCGGTTTAGCAAAGGGAGGGAAAGTCCCGATACATCACGTGACACCGCTGTGACACCACAGGTTTGACACCCCTGTCTTAAGTGAATTTGCTTGTCAGAAGGTCCCAAAAGGTGATCACATGATCCCAGGCCACTGCAACCATCATAAATATGAGTCAGTTGCAGAGGTGGGTTTCAGCAGGTTCTGACCAGTTCTGGAGAACCTGTAGCGGAAATTTTGAGTAGTTTGGAGAACCGGTAGTAAAAATGCTGACTGGCCCCGCCCCCATCTATTCTCTGCCTCCCAAGTCCCAGCTGATCGGGAGGAAATGGGGATTTTGGAACCTTCCCCCAGAGTGGGATGGGAATGGAGATTTTACAGTATTGTTCCCCTGCCACGCCCACCAAGCCACACCCACAGAACTGGTAGTAAAAAAATTTGAAACCCACCAGTGGTCAGTTGCTAAGCGTGTCAACTCTGAAGCGAACTTGACTGAAGCCATCTTGTTGTGCCTCATAGTTGCCACAAAGCCTGAGAGAGGGAAGGAAGTAGATAGCCCAACTATTAGTCAAAATAAAAAGTTTTTCCTGTGGGAACCAAGGTCATCATAACAGGTGGCTGGTGAAGGAGGAGAAGAGCCTGCCAGTTATGTTCATTAGACAATGTGACTGGTGACACCTGAGCAAGGGGGGGGGGGATTTTACTCTTTTAATTAGGTGAAAACTGTGGAAACTTTCAGAGTTGGTTTTCACCGGCTGTGCCAATATGATCTATCCAATAAACATGTCCTTTGAGGAATCTACCTGCCTCAGGGTTCTGCTTTCAATGGGTGTGTTACTCAGAACGCTGACAAAGCATTTGAATTTTGATCACGTGACTTATGGGGCTGCTGCAACAGTCATAAGTGTGAAAAACGGTCATAAGTCACTTTTTTCAGTGCCACTGTAACCTCAAACTGTCACTAAACATACTGTTGTAAATCAAGGGCTACCTGTATCTCAAAAAAGATTAGTTTTGACTCTGCTCTTTGGGAAATATCTGAGAAACAGGACTCCGAGCAAATATTGCATGAAGAGCAGTGGTGGGATTCAAGTAATTTAACAACCGGTTCTCTGTCCTAATGATTTCTTCCAACAACCAGTTTGCCAAACTGTTCAGAAAGTTAATAACCGGTTCTCCCGAAGTGGTGCGAACTGGCTGAATCCCACCACCCGTGGGAGCAAGCAAGCACCCACGGAGCAAGCACCCACGGAGAAAAGTATCTGAGCATTCTGTTCTGAAATGCAAAATATTTTTTCTGAAACCCCCCAATGAAAGGGTTGAAAATGAAACCGCCTTTTTGGCACCAGCTGCTCACAGGCTTGTTTCGTAATGTCCCCAAATGAACCTTGTCAAAAGACCAAGGAGAGAGGGGAGGAAGCCATGCCCTCACCTTTCTCCAACGTGGTGCCCTCTCAGATAGAGACCGAAACACTTTTAGCCAGAGAGGTCATCAAGGCTGACCCAGGGGTGAAATGCTCCCAGTTCGGACCGGATCGCCTGATCCAGTAGCGATGGCGGCAGGTGGTTGGAAGAACCAGTAGCAAAAATCCCTGCGCCCCCCCACACCATGCCCAGCTGAGCCGCACGATCATCAGAGGCTTTTTTTTTTTTTACTTTTAAAAGCATTTTTTCTACAACCTCTTCCGATGAAAAAATGCTTTTAAAAGTAAAAAAAAGAAGCCTCTGATGATCCCCCGGCTCAGCTGGGATCGTCAGAGGCTTTTCAAAGCATTTTTTTCTGTAACCTCTTGGCCGAAGAGGTGGTAAAAAAAATGCTTTGAAAAGTCTCTCTGAGGATCCCAGCTGAGTTGCCTGATCGACAGAGGCTTTTCAAAGCATTAGAAAAAATGCTTTGAAAAGTTAAAAAAAAAAAAGTTGGCCACGCCCACGCAAGCACATTACCCCCACCACCAAGCCACGCCCACAGAACCGGTAGTAACAAATTTTACATTTCACCCCTGGGCTGACCCCTTAATGGGGTACATGTCTCCAGCCAGAGAGAAACCTTGTTCCTGATCATTGGCAAGTCTTGCCCTCAAAGGAGAGTAACACTTTCTTTCCATCCAAAACGTGCCATTTTTAAGAGAGTTTGATTTAAGTGAATTAAGACACCCAGACACGCGCACTCATGCACGCCCAGAAACACACTGAGAAGGATATTTCAGCTCCTTGTTTGGTGCAAGATTAGATAGTCCTTCTTATTACATACTATATTAGCTTTGCTTCCTATTACAAGTCCCGAGGGAGGGCTTGTTGTTTTTACTTAGTTTTTCCGATGAAGGATCTCATTATCCAACTAAGCAGCAGACTGGAATTGCAATGAGATCAGGGAAAGCGATTGCCGCACAACTCATAAGCAGGGCAGGCACCTTCGTGCACAGTTTGAATGGAGCGTCCAATCGCGCTCTCTGTGCCTCGGAGACATCTAGATTTTGTGCAGAATGGCAGTGCTGGTGTTAGAAGAAATATCCTTCTGGGTTCAGCTCCAAGTGGGGAAAAAAACACTGGAAACATGGAGACTGCTTGGAAAGATGGTTTAATGGTGCATAGGATCACGTGGTTTGAGTTCCTGAACAGAAAAGGCGCGAGACACAGCGAGTCCCCAGGTTTTATGCCCTCTCTGGCTTTGAACTTCCTGGGGCCCAGAAAGAGTATCCTGATTGGTTATAAGACTCCCAGGGGGTGGGGGTCTTAGCTAGCCTTGCTGGCTGATGTAATCTTCCCATGTGGTGAGTTTCTGTTGCTAGATGGGTCCTATTGTGTTGCAGATGATGGTCCATTGACAAAGATTGAGTTTCTGCCTCTGGCCCCCTGACAAAGGGTGGGGGCAGGAAGATGGGAGCTGCTTCTTCCTTAAAACATGCTTCTCCATTTCTCATCCAGGGAAACATAATATTCTGCCTTTTTAATATTTCCCAAAATATTTCATTCCTCTAGGAAAGGGGAAGGCCTGAAGAAGGGTCTTTCTTTAGGACAATATTTCTCGACCTTGGAAAGTTGGAGATGTGTGGGTTTCAACTCCCAGAATTCTCCTGCTTGGTTGGGAATTCTGGGCATGGAAATCACCAGATCTTAAATTTGTCAACACTGCCCTAAAAGAATCACCACGTGGTGCTCCCCAGCTGCAAGAGACTACATCTCCCAGAATGCTCAGCTAGCAGGGCAAATGGGATCCAATTCTTGTTCTCCATGCCTAATTGACCCCCCACCCATAAGCCAGAAATGGCCAATTTTTTTATGGTGAGGATAACAGGAATTCTTCCTTTGAGTCAAACTCTACTCATGGTGACTTGAGTTGAGTGGTTTGTTAATGTTTTCCTTCAAGACGTTCTTTTGAATGATGTGTATGATCACAAAATGGATGACATCATGGACATGACCAGGCACAAAATGGCAGGCAGAAACAACCAGATCCACACATGCAGAATTCAAGCTAACTATTTTATTATGTTCTGCCTGTTGTGATTCGCCGAGACTTGACAACAAGAACGCTGACTAGGGATTGGCTAGGAGGAGTGGCTAAAAACAAGCGGGAGTTCTGACTGTTCTGATTGGGTAGTTAGCTGACGGCTCAGAGTATAAAAGAGCTGTCATCTACAGACAAGCAGTTCTTTTACATTACTGTTGCTGTTGGTTCCTGTTAATAAATAACGTTAATTCATGCCTCAGTTGCCTCGTCCTTGCCTCAGCTATACAACTTAACACTGCCTATAATACAAGAATCTGCCCAGGCTGGCAGCTTTCTCTTGGGAATAAATAGGCAAGGCTCCAGGGAGCTTAGAAAGGGTTGGTTGTAGCCTTTTTGCAATTGTGCAGCGACTCTAGGCTAACTCCACACTTGATCCCTCTTCCCTGCCAGGCTAGTTGCTTCCCAAATACTGGTAGTCCTCAACTTATGACCACAATTGAGCCCAAAATTTCTGTTGTTAGGTGAACATTTGTTAAGTGAGTTTTGCCTCATTTTATGACTTTTCTTGCCACAGTTGTTAAGTGAATCACGGCAGTTGGTTAGTTAGTAAACTGGTTATTAAGTAAATCTGGCTTCCCCATTGACTTTCACAAAAGGGGATCACATGACCTTGGCACAAAGCAACAGTGATAAGTATGAACCGGTTGCCAAGCATCTGAATTTTGATCACATGATCAAGGGTGATGCTGCAAAGGTTGTAACTGTGAAAAACAGTCATAAGTCACTTCTTTCAGTGCCGTTGTAACTTTGGTCATTTAATGTTGTAAGTTGAGGACTACCTGTAGTTGTAACTCAAGGACTATCTTAAGAGACGTGGTGGTGCAGTGGTTAGAATGCAGTACTGCAGGCTATTCTGCTGACTGCTGGCTGCCAGCAGTTCGGCAGTTCAAATCTCACTGGGTCAAGGTTGGCTTAGCCTTCGATCCTTCCGAGGAGGGTAAAATGAGGACCCAAAATGAGAGCCTTGGTGGCTCAGCAGACTAAAGTGCTGTTAACTAGCACCAACTGCCTGCAATTACTGCAAGTTCAAATCTCACCAGGCTCAAGGTTGACTCAGCCTTCCATCCTTTCAAGGTAGGTAAAATGAGGACCAGGTTTGTGGGGGCAATATGCTGATTCTGTAAACCGCTGAGAGAGGGCTGTAAAGCACTGTGAAGCGGTATATAAGTCTAAGTGCTGTTGCTATTGCAGGCAAACTCTGCCCACTGCCAGGAGTTCGATCCCTGACCGGCTCAAGATTGACTCAGCCATTCATCCTTCTGAGGTCGGTAAAATGAGGACCGATTGTTGGGGGCCATATGCTGACTCTGTAAACTGCTTACGGACGGCTGTAAAGCACCATGAAGTGGTATATAAGTCTAAGTCAGTAGTGGGATTCAGCCAGTTCTATCCACTTCAGGCGAATCGGTAGCCGTGACTGTGGGTTGCTCTGCCCACCTGCTTGGATGTCATCGCGTCCCATTTTTGATGCTCTGTGCATGCGCCGAAGGCTCTGCTCATGCGCCAGAGGTGGTGCGTGCAAACGCTCACATTTGCAAACTGGTAGCGAAGGTAAGGGAATACCACCCCTGGTCTAAGTGCCATTGCTATCTGTATTCTCCATTCTCCAACCATTCACACCATTGTGACTACAACGTTACATTTATCCTTCAGAAACTTCTTTTTGAAGGTCATTGAAGTGTGGGTGGCCGTACCATTGAAAGAAATCTTGGGGGAAAAAAGAAATAATCAGGACTTGTCCATCCATCATTGGAAACCCTACAGCGCCACCTAGTGGAGGAAACAGAACCAGCCTCTTTCGAAACGTGGGATTTCTGCCCTTCTAGCAGTGACATTTGCAGAACAATCAATATCTCATTATTGGCCATAATCACTAGCCGGTTGCTTGGCTTTTGTGGAAGAGGACCTCTATAAGAAACACTTTTTTTTTTAATCTCCCGGTGTGTTTGGCAGATTCTTTGTCCTGCAAGTCAGTGTCCTGATTGGCAGGGATCATTTTACACCCACGCACCCCACTCACAGTTAGACTGCAATTTTTTTTTTTTTGTATTTATTTATTTATTGCATTGGATCTCAAAAGGAAGAGTGTTTTAAAACACATGCCGAATCATAACTTTAAACCAGGCGAGAAACTGGGTGACCTTTCGCTAACTGCTGGAAAGAAAATGCTTGATAAATAAGTAAATAGGTCAGCCTTGGGGTGGTTTTCCTAACAACCTTTTAATTAAAATACTTCAGTCTGGAAGGTCGCACTGAATGACAAAGCCCCTACGACGAGCATGAATAAAACACGGGGTGTTTCCTTCCGGACTGCCTATAACTCTTCAGGCAAAAGGAAAAAAAATTCCCTGGGACTCTGCGTCTTTTAAAAGGTGACTTAACACATTTGCTGTCCTTAGCAGGCAGCGAGAGGACATACAGATGAAGATCACTTAGTCACAATGCTCCAAGTTAGTTTTGGGCAGTGAGGTTAGCCAACAAACCAACTTCCAATAGTCCTCCAGTTCATTTAGCAACTTTTCAAAGTTACAATGTGACTGAAAAAAGTGATTTACAGATTAACAGAGTTGGAAGGGACTTTGTAGGACACCTAATCCAGTGGTGGGTTGGACCGGTTCGCAAGAAGTGGTAGTAAAACCAGCAGGAGGCCCCGCCCATTGCCCCAGATGTCATCAATCTGCGCATGCACAGAAGTAATCCCATTGCGAACCGGTAGTAAAGGTAAGTAGAACCCACCCCTGACCTACTCCAACCATCACCCCCGATCAGGCAGACCCTACACCATTTCTGACAGATGGCAGCCCAGTCTCTTCTTGAAAGCTTCCAGGGATGAAGCTCCCACAACTTCCGAAGGCAACTTCTGTTCCATTGGTTGATTGTTCTCACTGTCAGAATATTTCTCCTTATTTCCAGGTTGAATCTCTCCTTGGTCAGTTCCCATCCATTGTTCCTTGTCTGGCCTTCAGGTGCTTTGGAAAATAGCCTGACCCCCTCCTCTCTGTGGCAGCCCCTCAAATATTGGAAGACTGCTATCATGTCTCCCTTAGTCCTTCTCTTCTCTTCACTAGACTAGCCATGTCCAGTTCCTGCAACCGTTCATTGTATGTTTTAGCCTCCGGTCCCCTAATCATCTTTGCTACTCTTCTCTGCACTTTCTAGAGTCTCAACATATTTTTTATAGTGTGGTGACCAAAACTGGATGCAGTATTCTACGTGTGGTCTTACTAAGGCTGTCAGCGTTCCAAATTAGGCTCTCTTCCAGCGCTGACATAACGAGATGAAGCAGAGAGAGCAGAAGCTTGATTTATTGCTGAGATGAACTTTTACCTAGTTTTTGTATGTTACAGATAGTGTTTCCTGGGAGACGAGGATGGGGGCTACATTCCTGTGAAAAGAACGTGCTGGGATGTAGAGATGGATCTGCATGATGGCCAATGGGTTGGAGTGCGGAAGAGGAGGGGGTTGGAAGGAGGGGCCAGTTTGGCTGCAACTTGAATCAGGAATGTCGGACTCTGCTATTCTTAAAATAAAAGTGATTCATTCGAGAGTTTGCGCTTGAGAATGAAGTTTATTCAAGATAGCACCGAAACCTGACAGACAGCCAAACTCTCCTCCAAATCCAGGCTGGCTGAGTTTAAATCATCCCGTTCCCTCCCCGACATCTGGTCGGATGGACTATGGCTGAAGCCAAGCTCTCGGAGGAAAGCCTGCTTCAAGAAACGGGAGGAGCAGAAGCGGTCGTGATTCCAGCCAACTTGGAAAATACAAAGGTTCAACTTTCTCCGCCTTCCCTCCCCGCAGAACTTCAAGCAAAGAAACGTGAGGCAGATAAGTACCCCGGGGACTGTGCCAAAAGCCTTAGAGGCGGAATTTCCTTTTGCAAATGTAAAAGATAAAGAAAAACCCCTAAGTGAATTGGGAAGGGCGAGCTGGGGATGGGAATGGCAGCGAAGCCCAGACAAGGCAGCACCTCCCCACCCCAGGATGAGAGACGAGGCAGAGGACTATCAACACCAAGGCTGGCCCTCCAGAGCTCAGCACAGAGAGGAGAGGGCAGAGAGGGAGGAGCCACCCCAGTTCAGAGGGAAGTTCGATGGTGACCCAGACAACCTCGCCCAATTCCTCGATTCAGCTGAGATATACATAGAGCGGTTCGGACACCTCTACCCTTTCCCCAGAGCCCTAGTGAATGCTATCTCGGAAGGGCTGGAGGGAGAAGCAAAGAGGTGGTCAGCATCACTCTACAAATACAGGGCCCCCCAGCTACGAGATGCGGATGGGTTCTTGCAACTATTGAGAGCCCATTATGAGGAGGAGGAGGAGGACCCCTATGTGGAAGACGAGCTCAGAAACCTAATGCAGAGGGGGAAGCCTATCAGAGAGCATATCCGTGACTTCAGGAGAGTCATTGGGACACTGCCTCCCCTACCAGAGCGATTGCTGGTGTATTTTTTTAGAACAAGCCTAGATAAAAGAATTTCCCAAGTGACTGCCTATCGTGACATCCCAAACCGACTCACTGAATGGTTCCGGGTAGCGATAAAAGTTGACAGAGGGCTGCGGGCGAGTGACACGTCAAAACCACCAGAGGGAAAGGAGAGAGGCCGACCAGACCAGGGGCCACTCAACAGACGAGAAACCCCAACATCACAGCCCTCCTACAGACCAACTGCCCCACAGAGCCCACTGAAATGCTACAGATGTGGAGGAAGCGGCCACATAGCAGCAAGATGTGGAACGCCTAGACCGGGACCAGCTCCACCGCCCAAAGCACGACCGGAACGAGGGCCCAAGCGCGTCACCCACGTACTGCGGGAAGCTCCCCAAATCCCTGAGTTTTTCGCTCATCTGACCGAAACCAGAGGAATCCCAGATGAGGGAGATCAGTCCCCCGAACCCTATGACACGGAAGACGAAGGCGAGGATGACCCGATGGTGAGTGGACCTGTCCATCCTTTTCTTTTCCCCATACGCCTAACAGCCCCCAAAACAGGGGCCCAAGAGACTTTCCAAGCCCTAATAGACTCGGGTAGCACACAGTGCCTAATCAACCTACCCACAAAATTGGGAATCCGAGCTAAACAGCTCAAACAACCAATTCGCTTCGAGCAAGTTGATGGGTCCCTAGTGGAAGGAACGTACACCACACACTTGACTGAACCCGTGAGACTAGAACTCGCAGATCACTGGGAGACGATCCGCTTCATAATAGCCCCCAAGATGACAGAACCAGTCATATTGGGACTCTCATGGCTCGACAAATGGGGCCCAATCATTTGGTGGCAAGAGGGAACCCGCAGGCTGAGAATAGCAAAGGGGCCCCAACCCCTGCCCCCCCGACCAGAAGAATTCCCTCCCACACTGAAACCCCAAAGCAGCCCTCCACTACAGAAGAAAACACCACCAACACAAGGGTCCCTCCCAGAAGGTGCAGCAAAGCAATTGGCAGCCGCACCCACCACCGCTTGTAACGCAAACCAGATCCCAAGGGAGTTCCAAGACCTGGCAGGGGTATTCAGCGAGGCCGAGTGTGACAAAGGCTTTATAGAGTGGCATTAGTACCTCCCTTGATCTTGAATCTCTTGATTTACAACCAACCGGTCCTTGCTAATACATGTGATCAAAATTCAGGAATTTGGAAGCCAGCATGTACTTTTACAACAGTTGTAGCATCCCAAGGTCATGTGGTTGCCATTTGCAATCCTCCCAGCCGACGTCCAACAAGCAAAGTCAATGGGGAAGCTGGATTCAATTAGTGACTGTGTGATTCACTTAAAATATGGCAGTGATTTGCTTAACAATTGAAGTAAAAAAGCTCCCGAACGCAGGCACAACACACTTAACAACTGCCTTGCTTAGCAATGGAAATGTATTTATTAGCTTGTTTGTTTGTTTAATTCTGGTTCCAATTGTGGTTGTAAGTTGAAGACTACCTGTATCCCAAAGCTGTTTTTCGCCCAGCTGAGAGGTGCAGCAGAGCGGATTGCCGCACCTCAGCTGGGCAGATTCGCAACGTGCTTGCGCAAAGCGCAAGTTTGGCGCGTGGCGATCGCGCGCAAAGCGCGCGCACAAAGAGAACCAATAGTAGAGCCTGTTAGAACCCACCCCTGAGGAGATCCTATACCATTTCAGACAAGTGAATCAGAATCAGAATCAGAATCAGAATCAGAATCGATCTGGAAGGGACCTTGGAGGTCTTCTAGTCCATGTCAAGTCTCTTCTTAAAAACCTCCAGGGATGAAACATGCACAATTTCTGAAGGCAAACTATTCCACTGGTTAATTGTCCTCACTGTTAGGAAGTTTCTCCTCAAATCCAGGTTGCTTCTCTCCTTGATTAGTTTCCAACCATTGTTTCAAATCTTTTCTGCTCACTAGACATTAACCAGCTCCTTGGCCTCTTTCATCTCAGGCAGCATGTCCAATTAGAGGAGCTTCATGAGAAATGGCACTAGGTCAAGCCAAATCAGAAACAGACCATGGGAGTTTGGATCTTGGACCACTTGGCTACCTTGGGATTTTGCCTCCAAGTCAGATTTAATTTTAGAACATGCAGCTCAAAGGGCATCGTTCCAGGTGGTCCGAAGGCCAAAACAAAAGATGAGGAGGTGGAACATCCATTTTTGTACATCCATCTGGGTCCCTTGCCTGAACAGCTGAAAAAAATTGTTAAAATCTTCTTTTGTGAAACAGGACGAGGCAATTTCAAGCATGTGCCCATGTTTTGGTGAGAAAGAGAAGTTTCTTGGTGATGGGCTCCAGCAGAGCCCGAAAGCTTGAAAAAACAAACCTTTGGTCCTGGCGACCGACTCAGATTGGATCCTTCAACATTATCCTGGGATCCGCATATTTACCTTCATTCGCAAGGAATGTAGATCAATCGATCACTCAATCAATCAGAATAGCAATAGCAACAGCGCTTAGACTTATATGCTGCTTCACCAGTGCTTTCCAGCCCTCTCTAAATGGTTTACAGAGTCAGCATTTTGTCAACAATCTGGGTCCTCATTTTACCCACCTCGGAAGGATGAAAGGCTGACTCAATCTCAAGCCGGTGAGAATCAAAGTGCCAAACTACAGCCAACAGATAGCAGAAGTAGCCTGCAGTGCCACATTCTAACCACTGCGCCACCACGACTAGAATAGAGGACCTTGGAGGTCTTGTAGTCCAACCCCCTGATCAAGCAGGAGACCCTCTACCCGTGATGGCTAACCTATGGCACGCGTGCCACGGGTGGCACGTGAAACCATGTCGCCTGGCACACAGGCTCAGCTCTCAGCCTCTCTAGGAGACTCTGGAGGCTGGGGACAGCAAAAAAGTCACTTCCTGTCTAACCGAAAGTTGGAAAACAGGCCCTTTCGGGCCTCCAGAGGATCTCCGAGGGGGTGGGGAAGGCTGTTTTTGTCCTCCCCATATGCATAGAGAGGATCTGGAGCCAGGTGAGAAAGAAAAATGGGCCTACTGGGCCATCGCGTGCCAGGAGCGGGGGTTGCGTGCGTATGCGCGGGGCAGGGCACATAGAATTATGGGTGTGGGAACACACACACACACGAACCTCCCCCACCCCCCCTTCCTGGCACGCGATGGCAAAAGGTTAGCCATCACTGCCCCATACCCATGATGGCGATCCTATGGCACACGTGCCAGAGGTGGTACACAGAGCCCTCTCTGTGGGCTCGTGCGCCGTCACCAGCTGCTCTTCTGGTTTCTGGTGCACGAATATGCGCTGGCCAGCTGGTCATCGGATTTCCGGTGTGCACATGTGTGCCGGCCAGCTGGTCTTCACATGTGCTGGAGCGCCGGGAACCCGAAGACTAGCTGGCCAGCTTGATTAGTTTCCATCCATTGTTTCTTCTAGACAATTGTTTTCCAGACAATTCCCTGCATGGCACAGCCAAAGTTAAGTGAGATACAGTTTTATGATTTTGCCTTCTAGTATGTCTGTTGTTATGCACTCCAGTATTTCCTTCTGGGTCACCTTTGCCTCTTTGTGGCAACCCCTCAAATCCTGAAATCTTGCTATCATGTATGTCCCCCTAGTCTTTTAATTTAATTCACCATTTTTATAGCCACCTCCAATTAAAATAACCCAACCATCCCCTAAAATGAATGTCAGTAACTTTCAATTAGGAGTGAAGGCTTGATGGAATTAAGCCATTCAATGATCTTTTAAGTAACACGAAGGAGCTATGCTGACAGATGAGTTGGGCAAAGGAGTCTGCAGCAGGGATGAAATCCAGCAGGTTCTGACAGGTTCTGGAGAACCGGTAGCGGAAACTTTGAGCAGTTTAGAGAACCTGTAGCGGAAATTTTGAGTAGTTCGGAGAACCGGCAAATACCACCTCTGGCTGGTGCGAGTGGGGTGGGAATGGAGATTTTGCAATATCCTTCCCCTAGAGTGAGATGGGAATGGAGATTTTGCAGTACTCTTCCCCTGCCACGCCTACCAAGCCCCATCATGCCCACCAAGCCATGCCCACAGAACCGGTAGTAAAAAAAAATTGGATTTCACCACTGGTCTGCAGGCATCACCAAGGCTTGCATTGTCTATGCACATCTACTTGTGCATGAAATGAGGATGCTTAGTTTTTAATATGAATGAAGGCAAATATACGTGTCCCAGGATAATGTTTCAGGATCCAATCTGGGTCGGTCACCGGGACCAGAGGTTTTGTCTTCCGAGCTTTCGGACTCGTGCTGGAGCCCATCTTCAGGGAACTTCTTTCAAGTAGAGTGTGTGCTGTGTTTGGTATTTATAGTGTCTGTTGTGGCTTTTTAGATGTTGATTTGGGGTGTGTTGGTGGCTGGCTTTTAAGTCATTAGCTGTCATTTGCTTGTGTTGCCCAGCCTTCACCTTCTAAATACTTGAAAAGCTGAGGGTAAATCAGCACTTCTGTTGACTGAGGAGGGGCCTGTTTCCCAGGCTTCAATCACTTCCCTGGCTGTTTTTGTGCCTGCTCGTCCAACAATCTTAGTAGCTGCAAAATTGAATGTGAGTCCTTGTATGAGGCTACCAATGAGTTTGGGTCTCGTCGTCTGACTGCTCACTTTTGTTCTTGTAATTTGGTGGCTATCTGTCCTACATAGTTAGAAGCAAACCATGAAGGGAATGAGGTAGATTACATTACTTTTTAATCATTCATGATATAGTCTCACCAGACAGGCAATCCAATGTTGGTAAAGTGGTGTCTGAGGTAAGCCAGTCTTATCTTATGTAAGCCATTGCAACTCAAAACCAGCACTTTGAACTGTGTCCAGTGCAAATATTGAGATGTACCATGACTAAGGGTAGACTAGAACCTGCTCCAAGTTCAACAACTTAACCCAGCATTTCTCAACCTTGGCAACTTTTAATATGGGGGGACTTCAACTCCCAGAATTCCCCAGACAGCTTTTTCAGGAAGACCTGAAAAGTCTGCTCCAACTGTTATTTTCTATTCTGACTCTCAAGGGTTAGGCCTTTATACTGAGGGAGAAGGTTGAAAGAAATGTGGTGCTGGCCAGTGGTGGGATTCACTGGTTGCAACAACCGGTTTGCTTCGCGCACCAAACAGGCTCCGCGCAGGCGCAGTACAATTGAAATCAGCTCCAAAACTTACCTTCTACAACCACAGTAAAACAACAATCCACTTTACCGTGCCTATCAGCTGGGCTACAAACAAAGGAAATATAGATAGGTATATCGCAGGGGCGGGCGGGCGGGCCTAGCTGATCGTCGGAGTGAACCAGTTCAGTTTCAGCTGATCATCGGAGCTACCGGTATGCCCGAACCAGTCTGAACTGGCAGAATCCCACCCCTGGTGTTGGCAGAATAGAAGTCCCCAGTTTTTAATTTAAATTAAAAGCTGAGCAACAGCTTTAGGACTTTGACAAAATAAATAAATAAATAAATAAATAAATAAATAAATAAATAAATAAATAAATAAATAAATAAATAAATAAATAAATTTCTGTTGCTAAGCAAGGTGGTTAAGTGAGTCATGCCCATTTTGCAACCTTTTTTTTTTTTTGCCACAATTGTAAAGCGAATCATTTAGGAGCTGAAGCCCCCACATCCTAAATATGCCAAGGTTAAGAAACACTAGTTTTGTCTGGTATCATTCTGCCCGCAGGAGCATCATCTCTGTTCATGCCAGCTGCCAATGCTCTTATCATGAAGAATTAAAGTAAAAAAGGAGAAATACACATTAACCAATCTCCATCCCCTAGCACAGCGGGGATCGCATCTAATGTCCTATCACGGATCCATTGTATAATCCTAACCACAGCTTCTTACAGGTCAGGTCCAGATAAGAATAAATGGAATTTAGCATTTGGATTATTTCACGGGGAAATCATCTCTGCTTTAATTGAAAGCAAGAACATCCGAGCTTCCGGTTTGCTGCTGGCCGCCGCCAGACGTTCCTTTGGGATCGTCAGCTTCCTTTGCCTGTCAGAGCCGCCGTTACAGCGGATGGCGGCTCGAAAAAACTCCATTTCCAAGAGGAAACGGAGATAGAGCCAGCAGGGGTGGGTAGAACTCTCCGCAGAGTCCCAAAAGTTTTTTTTTTACTTTTGGGACGGAGCTGATGAGAAGCCCCATATCCCCTGCCGCTGCTCCGGGCTTTGGGAGACCTCTGCTTATGCAGAGCCAGGCGTCAAGAGCAAGCCTGCGAATTTGACAGAATACTCAAAGAAAATGCGAGCTGGACCCTTAATACTGAACCGCAAGTATTTCACCTTTCCAAAATCTATCTAAGAGAAAAGAGGAGAGGAAAAGAGGGAAAAAGAATCTTTTAAAATGGCGTCTGCTCTGGCTGGAGAAGGGCTAAAAGGGAAAGTCCTTCCGTTTCTTCTTACTACAATGTAGCGGAATAAATATCACTGGCTACATTTGTAGATAAAACCTCGCTCCTGTGCTGTTGATTGAAAAGAAGTTTTTTTTTTCCTTTTTTAAGGGAAAGTTCTTTTGTTTTCTATTTCTTCTCTCTTTTTTGCTAAATCTTGTCTGTGTGGGAAATGGCATCGGGACTTACACAGCTGGACAAATGGGGGGGGGGAACTTCCCCTCTCAAGAAATTGCGCCAACAAATTTCAACTCTCCAGCGTCAGAAACCCGATTTTAATATATTAGAATTTATCCTTGAAGAGATTGTAAGAAGGGATGAGATTGTGAACCAGCAACTTGAAAAATTTAAGCAGGAAATTAAAGAAATTGGTGAATTGGTCAAATCAAAGTTTGATTTTTTGAATCAAAAGATTTTAAAAGCTGCTAATGGTTTATCAGGCTTTCTGATTCGGGTGGATGCAAAGACTAAATTATTAGAGTCTAAAATGAAGGAAATAGAGGAGAATTTGGATGACATGACTCAAAAAATTAAAAAGGATTTGATAAACATTCAGGATAATAGCTCGGAAGACAAATCTAAAATGGAGACTGACCAAAAGATTGGTAATGAAGAAAATGTACAACAGAGGATTGAAAGAGAAGTTTTAATGATTCAATATAATTTTACAGAATATGCAATTAGACTGAGAGGTTTGCAGGAAAATAATAGAGATGATCTAAGGAAAATATCTTCTGAAATTCTGGCTGGGATCTTAAAGGTTCAACCTGATGAAGTGTATTGTAGGATTGATAGAATTTACAGAATAAACTCCTGGTTGGCAAAGCAAAGGCAATTGCCTAGAGATGTGGTGATCTATTTTACAGATAAAGAAATTAGGAATAATATTGTGCAGAACTCTTTTAATTCTACCTTGCAATTTCATGGAAGAAAGATTTGGATTTTTAAGGAGCTCCCGCCCAAGATGTTAATGGAGAGGAAGAAATTTGGCTTTCTAGTGACTGAATTAAAAAAAAGAAATATCCTATTCAGGTGGGACACCCCAGTTGGCCTAATATTGAGATATCAAGGAATAAGATATCAATTGCATACTGTTGAAAAAGCGGAAGATTTTTATCAAAAAATTTTAAAAATGAATTTAACACCTTTAGGCATAATACAGGATAAGCAAAAGGAGTTGGAAACAAAAGGAAAACATCAAATTACAGAGGCTGTGATGGATAAATTGTCTTTGGACTTCTTGGATACCCCAGCTGGACTGTCTATAAATAAGAGAGCAGTGTCATCCGACTCCAACGTGATGAACCATCAAGTCACAGACAAGTGCGCAAATCAATCAGTTGATATACAAGTGATGGAGAAGAAAGATGAGATGATAAAACTAACCCAACAACAACAATACATAAAGCAGAATGAAAATCAACTAGCAGACAAACAATTGGTAGGCAAGAAACGAGAATGGAAATTCAACCCGGAAAAGAAAAAGAAAAGAAATAGATCGCATAGAAACAGCAATTTCTAAACTATGCAACAGTGATGCCAGGGACTTTAAAAAATGAATGAATATTTGAAGATAGTGGAGGCGAACAATTGTCTGATACTATCCTGAGGATTGTGGCAGATCTCTGCAAGGCCATGATTTTGGGATGTGAAAAGAGCCTCACTTTGTTGGATTTGAATCATCTAAAAAAATTTTTTTTTTTTTTTTTGGTAAATATATTATAATCATTTTGAGTTATAAGGCAGGAGAGTCTCGCCGGGGCATGCAGAAGATCTGGATGTTACTCAGTAGGATGATGGGAATTAATAATCCTGATGAATACCACAACTATAACCATATGGATATAATTATAATTATAATGTCACTCGGGTGGTTGTTTTTGCTTTTATACAGATGCGAGGATATCTACTACTGATGGGGGCAGAAGATGACTGGAGATTTTGAACAAACTGTTGCACCAGCATGTTATTTTACCCTATTATGGGTGATGGATTTAACAATCCAGAGGAAAGACATCAAAGAAGATACTATATGGATTATAAATTTAAAGTTATTGTTTTTTCCTTTTTTACAAAATGGAATGCATATATAGATATGTGTATATCTTAGTAATGTGGGCAGTGGATTATATCTAGAATTGTACTGCATGATTTTGTAGGAATTGAAGGGTTGAAATAGGTTAGTTTACTGATTGATTAGTTTAAGAAAAAGGATTCTTAAGTCATATATTTAGGGGAGTGGAGGACTTAACAATTCAGTGGAAAGATACTAAAGAAGATATATTTTTTTCTCTTCTTTTTTTTTTCTCTTCTTTTTATAAAATGGGATGCATATATAGATATGTGTATATTTTAGTAAAGTGGGTAGTGGATTATATCTAGAATTGTACTGTATGATTTTAAGTCATATATTTAGAGGAGTGGAGGAATTGGACAGAATTGAATAAATGTTAAATTTGGATGCAGGGAGAAGGTCGATTTAAAATGTTATATTAATATATATAAAAGATTAAAGGTTAAATTGTAATAATACTCAATAAGCTTAACATGTTAAGGGTCAGTACCTCGAGAAGGGATTAAGGGAAAGGAAAGATATTATGTATGTAACTAGTTATGAAATAGCCTATTGTTGTGAAGAAGTCACAGGGGGGGTTGGGTGGAAAGGGTGGGTTAGGGAAGAGGGGGGGGGGAAAGGGGGAAAAACTTGTATTTGAAAACTTTTTCAATAAAAAAAAAAAAAAAAGAAAGCAAGAACATCCACCGCAGGAACATTTCCAGAGAACGATTTTAATAATCAAATCCAGCATTTGTTGAAACATGTGTTTTAGGGAACATGACTTGCCGAAGCATGCCATAAGATAGTTCTTGTATTCTTTCTATGGTACGTTCAGTATTTCTAACAAGGAGAAAAAATCAGAACATTGAGAAGAGTCTTTCTGTCAAAAGGTCACGCAGTCAATAAAAACTGGTTTAAACAGAATCGCAGAGTTATTAGGAGGATTCTTCCTTTGGCTTTTCGCTGGGCTCTGTTTTTGGCTCTGGGTTTTCTGTGCTGAACTCCTCTTGCTGAAATATCTCTTGAAGCTCTAATACAGGCACGGTTGTTGGAGGCATTGGAGCAACCTATTGGATAAAAGCAGAGTTACAGCATAGTGTGCAAAAGTAGAACCAGAAAATGAATCTTCAAAGGTCAAAGTAACACAGCTTTAGTCCCCGATCAGATTCCGATTAACCTGTCAAACCAACCAATTATCATCCTCTCTTCTACAGGCAACGGGAGTCAAATCAGAAGCAACATCAATAAGATATCCATGTCACAGGTGGCAAGGGCAGTACAGGTAGTCCTCAATTTATGACCACAACTGAGCACAACATTTCTGTTACTAAGTGAAACATTTGTTAAGTGAGTTTTGCCCCATTTTATGACCTTTCTTACCACAGTGGTTAAGTGAAAGACTGCAGTTGTTAAATTAGTAACACGGTTGGTTAAGTCAATCTGATTTCCCCATTGGGCTTTGCTTGTCGGAAGGTCACAAAAGATGATACGTGACCCCAGGGCACTTCAACCGCCATAAATATGAGTCAATTGCCGAGCAACTGACTTTTGATCATGTGACCATGGGGATGCTGCAACGGTTGTAAGTGTGAAAAAACAGTCACAAGTCGCTTTTTTTCTGTGCTATTATCACTTCGAATGGTCAAGTAAACGAACTGTTGTAAGTCGAGGACTGCCTGTAGGTGGTGTTCTGAGAGCAAACAGCAGGTGTGTGTATCTCATAATATGGTTGGCAGGCAAAGGCACAACTCTATCCATATAAGCAGTGTAGGATAGATGGTTTTAGCAAATGAAGATCTTCCCATGGAATTTTGGCCACTACTGTAGCTATTGGCCTAATGCAGCATTTCTCAACCTTGGCAACTTTTAAGACTTATGGACTTCAACTCCCAGAATTCCCCAGCCGGCTTTGCTCTGTGACTGACAGTAACAGCATAACAGCTCTTCCCATCTCCCAAACTGCTGCACCTAGACTTGAATGAAGGGGATACAGTTGGGAGAAGCAAATGCCAGGCAAAAAAGTTGCATCAGCAATTCAAGATGATTGAAGGCAAAAGGAGAAGGGGATGGCAAAAATGAGATGGTTAAAGTAGTGTCACTGATGCAATGAACATAAATTTGGGCAAACTCTGTGACAGTGGAGGATTTGGGGGGGGGGGCTTGGCATGCTGTGGTCCATGGGGTTGCGAAGAGTCGGACCCAACTGAACAACAACATGGGACAAAATTAACAAATGATAGAAGGTGCATACCACATCTCCAAAATAATCAATTTGATGTATAACTCCTAGAACAAGCATACCAATTCTAGGCACTTATTAATGGAGGAAATAATACACTGAATAATGCAACATGCTGTCATCCTTTCTAATTCATTCCTCCCTCAATGTTCCTTTTTATGGAGTCCCTGTGTTATGGGGTCCAGGGGCATTCTCAATACTGAAGGCAATGCTAGAGACTAGTGATTTCCTTTGCAAAATGACGGTATCCCCCCCCCCCTTTTATTTTAATTAAAGGATTTGCTTATTCTGGAAGATAATCTGGATCTGTCTCTTATCCAGTAACGACTTTGGTATTAACCCTTATGCAGATTAATGAGGCTCGGCTGAAAATACCACCTTATGTTATGGATCAATTCAGACAGGCACGAGGCCTTCTCTGCTGAATCTCCAAAATGTAACCCCTTGTACTTCTTCCAGAACAACCTCAAGTTTTCAAGGTTTTTGTTTATTTAGCATATGGGGATGTTACATAAGCCAGAGGCTACAATGCTAATGCATTGTAGTTTGGCTGCCTAATACTCCTAGCCCTAGTTTGGTTCATGCTTGCACCACTTTCCAAGGTGCGCCACAGGGGGCGAGCTAGTTCCGCACCACAAAGAAAGACTCATCCAGAGCCCTCTCCCTCCTCCAAAGTCTTCTGGCAAACAGGCGTTGCAACTGGGAAGGTTCAGTGCCTGCAGGATTCTAACTGTCCTCACAAAGCACTGGCTTGCCTCCTCAACAAAGTGGTACCTACATATCTATCGCATGTAGCATGCTTTCAAGCCGCTAGATGGGTAGGAGCTGAGGTAAGTGATGGGAGCTCAACCTGCCATGCAGTGCTAGGACTCGAACCGCTGAAGCAAAGATGATCTCCGGCATCGTTGAGTCATTGAGCCACTCCGCCTCTTCTTCATTTTCAAAAGATTCAAAAGATTTCTACTAAAACATGGTTACCATATCTGTGATTTAATCACTATGCCATGTGTATGACAGCTGCATTGCGTGCATCCCAACGTGATACCAAAAAAATGTAATACTTACTTTTTTGCCCTTTCTTGATAAAACCAGGCCCTCTGCCAAAAGCGCTTTCCCTGTTTCTGCAAACAGTAGGTCTTCGTCCATTTCTCCCTGCTTCTTCTTCAGTTCATTGTATTTCTCAACAAACCTGGAATTCCAAGAGGGAAGATCGTAATTTCCAGTCCGTGAATTTGGAAGGAAAAAAAATCCTTAGGGGAGAGTTTATTCACTTACCTCTGACAGGGAGATTTATAATTTGATCTTGCTAGTTCAAATATACCTGAACCAGTTCCATAGGCTTCATAAAATTTCCTAATGAATTAGATAAGAAATTTCAATTTGGGACTTATCTCCATGTAGACAAAGAATATTGCTATGTTAGTATTTATTTACTAGGTAGGTGTATATGGTATCCAGCTCAAACACATGTCACTGGGTGGCTAATACATACTACTTAGCTCTAATAGTGCTTTATTTCCTCTCCCGCCTTGAGAAATGAATAGGCTTCTTACAAATTGTATTATTCACTTGAAGTCTTAGTCTAATTCAGGGTTGGCGAAACTATCATTTTTCCTGCAGGAGATGGGGATGCCACCTTATTATCCAAGGAAGCAAGGGGTTTCAGTATTTTTTTTTAAGGGGTTGTTTAAAGATGCCTGTCAAACGTTTTATTTCCATTTACTTTGATTTCTCCCCCCGCTCCCCCGCCCAGTAATTCTTGAGAAATTACACACTGTCATTTAGTAATTTTCTGCTTCAGTGTAACAGGAAAAACTTGGAAGACTTAAGCTACAAAATAAGAATAAGATATCAACTACAGTAGTGTCCAAAATTGTGGAAACCTTTTGGGAAAAGTGTATTTTCTAAAACTAGCTAATAACACTTGAGTTCTAAGATAATCGTATTTCACTGCTGGAATGGCCTGGGAATAGTCCAGACCTTAACCCAATTGAAAATCTATGGAGCCGACTAAAAAAACTTGTCAGTCAGAAGCGACCCAGCAATAAAACCCAGTTAATAGAAGCAATCATTCAATCTTGGTTTCACATGAGAACAGCTGCAGAACTTAAAGACTTGGTTCACTCCATGGGAAGACGTTGTAAGGCTGTCATTCATGCTAAAGGTTACCCAACCAAGTATTAACTGACATGGTGATCATTTTTGTATATCTCGCTTTTTCTATGTGTTTCACTTTTCTTCTTTATACTGTAACTACTCTTCTAATAGCAAATCCTTCATAAAAATTATTGCATTACATTCTTGATTAAATTATCTTTCCATTGATATATAATTTATAGTACTACTCCAAAAAAAAGTGGTGTTATTAGCTAGTTTTAGAAAATACACTTTTCCCAAAAGGTTTCCACAATTTTGGACACTACTGTATAGCCCTTCTCTGCCATTAGATCTGTAACATTACGAGGGGAAGTAGATTACTCACACCTTAGAAAATACAAGCATTCCTCGACTTCCCACTGTTCAAAGTTACAACGGACTTACCTTGGAGCTGTTTATGACCAGGTTCTGAAGTTCCAACAGTCACGCCCCCTCCACCCACAGTCCCACAACTGATCTTTAGGCACTCAGCAACGCAGCCACATTCACAGTGTCCCATGGTCATATTTTACAATGCTTTTGCTGAAAACCAGCATTAACTTCCAATTTTCACAAAACTGGGCTCATAATAAAGCATGTTTTCCCTTAACAACCATGGCATTTGCTTAATGACTGCTGCATAAAGGGTCGTAAAATCGGGACCATCACATAACTGACCCATTTTACAATCGTCACAACCTACAACCAGTTGATGGTCATCTCGAGAACTACTTTTGTCATTTCCTGTGGCATTCGCCAAGCCATCATAACAACAAGTGACAAAGTTTGTATGCAGTAAGTTCCACGATAACATCCCTATCACTTCAAACTGCAAGGAGGGGAGAAGGAACGATGGCTTCGATCTGAAAAGCTACTGTTGTTTACAATATACTTATCCTGCCTTATATCTAAAAGCCCCAGAGATTGAAAGAAGGGAATAAAAAGTCTGTCTAAAAATCATACTCTTAACACCGTGAAACAGTGACAATGAGAACTAATGATTGTCAAATTTGCTCAGTAAGCTTCCAAATCTGGATGTCGCAATCAAATCTCCATTGTCTCAATTGTCATTCAAAATTCTAATCACTTGCTATCAGCAATAATTGACAAAATGCAGGCTGGATGAATTAGGAGTATGATTCTGTACAGGTCTAAAAATGCCAGTTTGGTGTAGTGCTGAAGGTGCTGGTCTAGAAACTAGGAGACTGAGTTCTAGAGTCTCCTGTAAGCCAGCTGGGTGAATATGAGTCAGTCATTCTCTTTCTCAGACCAACCCACCACAAAAATAGGAGACAGGACTAATAGGTATGCTCTCCACCTTGAATTAACCAAATATATTTTTAAAAGGTTGCATTAAAAAATCTAATAATAATAAAATTAAGCACTTTTTTTTAGTTGGCTAACATTATGTAACAAAGATATAAAGTATGAAACATGCATGCAAATCTGTAGTTGGCAAGTTTGGGGAGGTTTTTTTTTTAAAGGAAAAAGTACTACTGCCTGTTCCATACAACTCAAGTCCAGGCCCCTACATGTGAGACATAAACCATCTTTTAGCTTTGTTGATGGACATTTTATAACGCTCAGCTACTCTAGGTTTTTATTGGTATATTATATACTTCATGTATTTTATTTATGGAGTTCTTGGTAGTCTCTGATAACTAGGTAACTTGGGTAACAAAATGTCTGCAAGCAAACAACCAAGCTCAGAGACTACCAAGAACTCCACAGTTCAACCATGACAATTTCCTACTGGCTTCCCCTTTGAATTTGCTTGTCAAAACCCACTTGTGAAGATCACAAATGGCAATCACATGGCCATAGGATACTGCAATTGTCATAAACGCATACTGGTTGCCAAGCACCTAAATTGAGGTCATGTGACTGTGGGGAGATTACAATGGCCGCATCTTCGAGGACCAATAGTGAATATTTTTAATGCTGTTTATGGGAGGTGCGATAAGCGCAAGGGCTTAAGGGCGGTGGATCTGCTGACCAGGAATGGTTGACACTCCAGCGGTTTGAGCGCTGATAGCATCACGGGATGGGGTGAGTGACCATCATTAGTCTCTAGCTCCTGCCCTGCCCAACCAGCAGTTTGAAAGCATTATTGCAAGTAGATCAACGCGTACCACTCCCGTGGGAAAGGCTAGTTACAAGAGAAGAATGGGAGCTGGAGGTGGACCTGCCCGGACACAAGGTGAGATTAGCAGAAGAGGCCCGGAAGATGCTATCAACCCAAATGCCGCTAAACCACTTAGTGCAAGCTAGTTCGTCTCCTGTGGCACACCATGGATAAGGGCACAGGCACGAAACTGAACAAACTAGCAATTAAGCTGTCAGGACTATTCTGTAAAGTGTAGATCTCCCTGACAAATGTATGCCACATGAAATAAATAAGTGCTGTTTGTAACTTTGAACAGCACTGAACAAGCAGTTAAGTAAGCAAAGACAACCTGTAAATAAATGGGAGGAGAAGGGAAACAAAGTGGAAAAAGAAAGGAGAGACTCTTACGCTCTGATCTGATCCTCCGGGTACAGTATGGGGGGCACTGTATCTGTTGTCTTTCCCACTAATGGGCGAGTAGTGCGATAAGTGGGCTCCCGCAAGGGAGGGAAAGCCTCGTAAACATCGTACCAGATGGGTTTCTGGGATTCGTGCATTGCCCCGGAGCGTAGCAAGTTCTGCACCCTGCAAGGAAAGAATAGGAAGTTAATGTGTAGAGAGAGAAAAGGGGAAAAAACATTACTATCATATTAATCAATACTAGTAGCAAAATTAATGTTTTATGTGTTTATTAAATATATTATAGCTGCCCAATGCAAAAGACACTGGTCAGGTATAATGCATAAAATGAAAAAAAATAAATAGAAAAAATAGAAAAAAATAAAATAAATAAAATAAAATAAATAAAATATAAAATAAAATAAAAATATAATAAATGTAATGTAATGTAATATAAATATAATATAGTATAATATAATATAATAAATATGATAAATATAATAAATATGATATAAATATATTATAATAAAATTATTATTAATAATAATAATAATAATAATAATAATAATAATAATAATAATAATAATAATAATTTTATTTCTATACCGCCCTTCTCCCGAAGGACTCAGGGCGGTGTACAGCCTATTTAAAAACACAAGACAAACATCAATTTAAAATTTAGAATTATTAAATAAATTTGGCTCCATTTAAAACCCCAGAAATATAAAATACCCCAATTTAAAATTATCATGTCGATAAAATAAAATAGAATAATAAAAGAATAAAATAAAAGAATATATAGATATGACAAACAATTTGACTAATACATTTATAAATTTCTATACATATATATACATTATCAATATACATTGATAAAAATGGTATATAAAGGCAGAGATCTCTGTAATGGTTAATACTCTGACGATGGCAGCAGATGGCTGACGAAAGCTTAGTAAAATAAAATTTTAATTCTTTTAAAATTTTAAAAATCTTAAAGTTCCAGAGTTCGCAATATGTCTGCTTCTCCTTTTACTAATATACCTGGAACTCGTATTTTTTGGATAGTTTGTAATATACATTAATATATATATGTAAATGTACATATAAATATACCTTGATGTATTAGTCAAATTAACACTATTGATATTTTATGGTTTTTATGGGTATTTTATGGATTTATTTTATTAAATCTTGTCAGACCATCCACTCCAGAAGAGAATAGGAAACCATAATTAATTTAATACAATAAAATAAATAGATAAGATATAAAGCGGATCCTTTTCATTAAAGGGGCGGGTTACAACGACAGGATATTTCCGAACTACCGTAAGCCAGCCCTTGGCAGTTCCTTTCGAGAAGGAACACGCGAAGTAGACTGCCTCTGAAACTGGAGGTTCGACCACTTTCGGGCTTGCAAATAGCCCCGTCCTGCTCCAAGAAAACTGCAACTCTTTGTGCCTTCCAGGGATTCCCCGGGCATTTGCCATCCAAACATTGTATTTTTATAGAGAGCGCATTTATCACGAATTTCCTAGACTTTTCTTTTAATTAACTGCCCCAAAGTAGCCCCGCTTTCATTTCGCCGCTTTGATACTCCCTAGTATAAATTTTACGACCGCCGTTTTTCACAAGCTTTAATCCAAAATGCAGGACGGGGAGAAAACCCCAAAAACCCACCGGGTAAAGATTGTTCCCAACTTCTCCAACCGGCTCCCCGCCATTGCGTCTTAAACGAGGCCTAATTTAGGCCTCTCTTGGCAACGCAAAGCGGCCCTTAGCAACCTCTTGTCACGGAAACGGAAGCCGAGAGATCTCGCGAGACTAGAACCGCCGAGACCCGCGTGACAGTGGCAAGCCGATACGGGAGCAATATAGATTAAAAAGGCAGACCGAAGCAATCGATGAAGGAGCGCCGCTGGAGGAAGGATAGCCTTGGCTTGATGCAAAAGGCGAAATAATCAAAACTGAAATATCATTTAGATTCTCTTGTGATCTCTGCCCGGAACTGATCTGCGATTAAAGTTCTTATTTGTGCAATATAGGGCTTACAATGCATATTCCTATTAATTATTATTTCTAACAGGGCATCAGAAGCTGGATTCATGCAATTTGCAAACCAAAGACTTGGTTTGTTTGAATGTGCGGGGTGTATTTTCAGAATTAAATAGTAAGAGGTTCTTTTGCTCACTTTTCCACTGTAAAGGCAATGTTTCCCAACCGTGGTGACTACGATGTGTGGACTTTATAATTCCCAGAATTCCTCAGTGATTGGGGAATTTTGGGAGTTGAAGTCCACACATCTTAAAGTTGCCAAGGTGGAAAAAAACTGCACTACAGTATGGCTAGTTTAACTATTGTTTATAAAGTAAATAATGGTTGAGTTTACATCTTAACATCTTCCTGAACATAACGTTTGGTTCGGTGCGAATCCAGTCACTTTGATTTTTAAACCATGATTTCTGGCTTAGTGTCAGAAATCATATTTTTTGGATTTATATCTCATCTTCCAGGAATTATCCATAGCATTTCCTTTTATTTGTTGTTGAACTCACAGTCTCCAGCTTTCTAGACCAGATCCCTCATCACTTTACTTTTAATGGTTCTATCATTTTTTCATCTTGTATACCATCCAACTTGGCTAGAGACAACTCACCTGAAGGCACTTCGTACCTCTTCTACAGTCATCTCTGCTTTTCTGTACAGAAATAGATGAATAACCTATTCGGGATGAGGTAGTGAATCTTGCAGGTTGGGCTTGATGACCTCTGAGGTTCTTCTATGATATATGGCCTAGATTATACATGATGGTTACTTGGTACATATAACACACTATATGGGTAAGGATGCCCTTCATGTGAGCTCAGATCCTGCTAACTTTATGGATGCTTTATTGCATTTTTAAAACGAAAATACAAAAGTGGTTATCCAATATCTTTCCCCAAGATGATTTTTGATCTACCTTACCGCAAGCCTGGGATTCTTGGCTTACGGTGGTGGACATCTTTAAGAAATCCATTTTATCAATTTAGCCACTGCAGTGCAAGTAGTCCTTGACTTACAGCCACTCATTTAGTAACTGAAGTTACAGCACTGAAAAAAGTGATTTACAACCGGTTTTCACACTTAACAGACATTGCAGCATTCCTACGGTCATGTGATTTTTTTTAAAAAAAGGGTGCTTGGCAATTGGCGTGCATTTATGATGGCTGCAGCATCCCAGGGTCATGTAATTGCCATTTGTGATCTTCCCATCCAGCTTCCAACAAGCAAAGTGAATGGGAGAAGCCAGATTTGCTTAACAACCGCACGACAAGTAGTGATTTCCTTATCAACGATGGCAAAAAAAAAGTTTGTAAAATTGGGCACGTCTCACTTTAACAACTGCCTTGCTTAGCGATGGAAATTCTAGTCCCCCATTCTGGCTGTAAATTGAGGACTACTTGTAGACAGCCTCTGAAGTTGCAGGTGTTTTGTAGTTTGAGGCATTAACCATTAAAAGGGGTTTTAAATATATGACAAAGTGTCAAGTGGAGCTGTGCACACGCTCGCCTGCCACAAGGCCCAGTTCCGAACAGGCCACAGCCCGGTACTGGGCCACAGCCTGGGAGGTTGGGGACTCCTGTCTTAAGTGACCAGGGTTGAAAACCATCGATGTCATCATTTATTTTTTTATTTTATTTATTTATTTCATCAAGCATGTATTTTATGACAGATACAAGTGTAAACATAATTATAAATGCATGAAAAGGATACGAATAAAAGAAAACATTAGGACAAGGACAGTAGGCACGCTGGTGTGCTTATGCCCGCCCCTTGGGTTGAGGTCTACAGTAGACAGTCTAAGGTTAAAGTTTTGGAGATTTGGGGAAGAAACCACAGAGTCAGGTAGTGCATTCCAGGCGTTGACCACTCTTGCTGAAGTTGTATTTTCTGCAGTCTAGTTTGGATCGGTTTATAATAGAGTTTGTGTCTATTGTGTGCTCTTGTATTGTTTTGGTTGAAGCTGAAGTATTCATTGGCTGGTAGGACATTGTAGCAGATGATTTTATGTACTATGCTTAGGTCAGACCGAAGACGGCGAAGTTCTAAGTTGTCTAAGCCCAAAATTTGCCAGTGCTCACTAAGTAAAAAGACTTGAGGGCTCTCAGGTATTTCCTGAAATGGGTAGAGAATGTATTTTCACAATGGCATATTTGCAGTTGATTAGACCTACTATATGGTGCTAGAAATGGCTGGATCAGTGGCTGCCATGGTGAAGCATGTTCTGGGCACAACCCAACCTTTGCTGGCTCATTCATTTCCTGGGAACGTTTTATGAACTTCTCAGAGACATTGTTTGACCATCAAGTTTGAAAACGGAATTCTGGACTAGATTGTCCTTTCTTCTGATTCAACAAGATTCTTCCTTGGGTATATAAAACCTTACCTTTGCAGATCAGAACAAAAATATCTCTTTGGGTTATCAGATCTATTCCACTGGGCTGCCTAGTGGTGGAGGAGAAGCTGGTCCACACATCTTAAGAAGCTATGGTTTGTTTAACCCTGTGCTGAGTTAACTACAACTGACTCGGTTCAGTCAATGGTATTTAACCATGAAAAATTACAATTGAATATTACTGAATTGCTTCCACTGAGTGATTGAGCTACTTCAGATCCCCCAAGACTGGAAAATATTGTATTAACTTTCCCAGATGTTTTTATCCCAATTGATCATACAAAAAGATCACTAAGAGACAATGCTGTTGTTTTTTTCCCCCCTCCAATTCCACCAGCTTTTTTTCCTCATGTGTTTATTGCTTTTCAATCATCATCCTGAATGCAAAGATTATGAGTCATGAATGCTCTAGATAATGAGACTCTAGAACAGGGGTGTCAAACTCGCAGTGTCACGGCGATGTCACGTGACGTATCGGGACTTTCCCCCCTTCGCTAAAATGGGCTGGGGCGGGGCTAGCATGTGATGCATCTGGCCCGTGGGCTGCAAGTTTGACATCCCTGCTCTAGAAAGAGTGCAGAGAAGAACAACGAAGATGATTAGGGGACTGGAGGCTAAAACATGAAGAACGGGAGGAATTGGGAATGTCTAGTTTGATGAAAAGAAGGACTAGGGAAGACATAATAGCAGTGTTCCAATTTCTCAGGGGCTGCCACAAAGAAGAGGGAGTCAAGCTATTCTCCAAATCACCTGAGGGCAGGACAAGAAGCAATAGGTGGAAACCAATCAAGAAGAGAAGCAACCTAGAACTAAGGAGAAATTTCCTGACAGTTAGAACAATTAACCAGTGGAACTACTTGCCTCCAGAAGTTGTGAATGCTCCAACACTGGAAGCTTTTAAGAAGATGTTGGATAACCATTTGTCTGAAATGATATAGGGTTTCCTGCCTAAGTGGGGTTGGACTAGAAGACCTCCAAGGTCCCTTCCAACTCTGTTATTCTAAGTGGTTCTAAATGCTTTGAAACATTTCTTCCTAGACTTCTCCCCACCTGGGCTAAATTGCCTTTTTGAAACAAGCAAGTTCTACCTTCTGTCGGTTTATATCTAATCTCTCTTCCATTCCTTCCCCAGCTTTTACACAATCTCTCACAGGGACTTTACCACGGGACAGGATGAGGGCACAGGGTGCCAGCCAGCTAATCCTGAGCGTTGATTATAGGTTAGCCTTGGCATGTTGTTGGGTTTTTTTGGTCCTTCTCAAATATGCCACCAGATGGCAGCTGGCATAACGTATCTTCCTACAGTCTTTGTCTCTTCCCCGCCCAAGTCAGCATCTCCGTTAACATGCAGCACCAAGGTTACTACAACAAACATTTGCCGTCTTTCACAAGGGACTTTTGGAAGAGTCCTTTTGGATTTAGTATTTCCTGTGGTTCAGATGAATCTAAAGCAGGGATGGACAATAGCATGTCCTGCATGTTTAATTTTCCATTTCACAAGCCTACAAATATTTCCTATCAGAATAACAGGGATTTTGGAGGTGTTTAACCCCCTGTTTGAGCAGGACACCCTACACCAGTGGTGCAATGTAAAATTTGTTACTACCGGTTCTGTGGGCGTGGCTTGATGTGGGGGGCGTAATGTGACTGGGTGGGCGTGGCCAACTTTTTTTTTTTTTTTTTTACTTTTAAAAGCATTTTTTCGGCTGAAGAGGTTGTAGAAAAAATGCTTTTAAAAGGCTCTGACGATCCCAGCTGAGCCCAGCGATCATCAGAGGCTTTTTTTTTTTTTTTTTACTTTTAAAAGCATTTTTTCAGCGGAAGAAAAAATGTTTTTAAAAGTAAAAAAAAAAAGCCTCTGATGAGGCTCAACTGGGCATGGGGGGGGGCAGGGATTTTTGCTAACGGTTCTCCGAACCACCCGCCACCATCGTTACCAGATCGGGCAATCCGGTCCAAACCGGGAGCATTTCACCTCTGCCCTACATTAATCCAAACAAATGACTGTGATGGAGTACCCACAACTTCTGAAGGCAAACCGTTCCACTGATTAATTTAATTTCTCCTTAGTTCTAAGTTGCTTCTCTTCTTGATTGGTTTCCACCCATTGCTTCTTGTCCTGCCCTCAGGTGCTTTGGAGAATAGCTTGACTCCCTCTTCTTTGTGGCAGCCCCTGAGATATTGGAAGACTGCTATCATGTCTCCCCTAGTCCTTCTTTTCATTAAACTAGACATAGTCAATCCCAGCAACCATTCTTCATATGTTTTAGCCCCCCCCCTCTCCTCATCATCTTAGTTGCTCTTCTCTACACTCTTTCTAGAGTCTCAACATCTGTGATCCACTATCTACTTTATGGAAGCTGCTGGGGGAACCAAAACCAGCAGACACACTTTTGACTGGACCTCTCTCATGGGAATGGTGCGACATCTGATCTGAATTTGCTTCCCACTCCTTTCTGAGCCAAATACAAAATGCTTGCTTTAAAAAGAAACTGCATGCTTTGGGCTCTGGCTGACTGGAGGAGGATCCATTTTAGGCAGAACATTTTCTGGGCACTTTCCAGAGAAGTATGTGTAGGTGTGTGTTTTTGAGTTTTTGTAGTTTTCTTGGCAAGATTTTCAGAGGTAGCTTGCTCTTGCCTTCTTTCTGGGGCCAAGAAAGTGAGACTGGCCCAACGTTTTTGTGACTAAGGAGGGGGCAGGCAGGACTAGAACTCCCAGTTTCCCAGTTTCTAGCCTGGTGCCTTGAAACCACTACACCAAACTGTTCTCCATCCAGATAGGCCAAATTAAAATAAGTGAGGCAATGGTGAAATTCAATTTTTTTACTACCGGTTCTGTGGGCGTGGCTGGGTGGGCGTGGTGTGGTGTGGCTTGGTGGGTGTGGCAGGGGAAGGATACTGCAAAATCTCCATTCCCACCCCACTTCAGGGAAGGATACTGCAAAATCCCCATTCCCTCCTCACTCCTGGGGGAAAGATACTGCAAAATCCCCATTCCCACCCCACTCTGGGGCCAGCCAGAGGTGGTATTTACTGGGTTCTCCGAACTACTCAAAATTTCCATTACCAATTCTCCAGAACCTGCTGAATTCCACCCCTGAAGTAAGGTCCTTCTGTGTGGTCACACATATTCTGTGATCTTCACCTTCTTTGCCTTCAGTAGAAACCTTAAACCCCCATTCAGTTCATTAGTTTTCCATTTTAAAGGACATGTAGGAAGTTAGCACCCACCCCTTTCCTAGAAGAATGAAATATTTTAGGAAATATTAAAAAAGGCAAAATATTATATTTCCCTGGTTGAGAAATGGAGAAACATGTTTTAAAGACAAAGCAGCTCCCACCTTCCTGCCCCCCCACACCCTTTGTCAATGGACCATCATCTGCAACACAATAGGACCCATCTAGGAACAGAAACTCACCACATGGCACCTGGGAAGATAACATCAGCCAGCAAGGCCAGCTAAGACCCCCACCCCCTGGGAGTCTGACAACCAATCAGGATACTCTTTTGGGGGCCCCAGGAAGTTCAAAGCCAGAGAGGGCATAAAACCAAGGCACGCTCAGCATCTCGTCCCTTTTTCTGTTCAGGAACTCAAACCATGTGATCCTGTCCACCATTAAACCATCTTTCCAAGCAGTCTCCATGTTTCCAGTGTCTTTTTCCCCACTTGGAGCTGAACCCAGAAAGATATTTCTTCTAACAGACACTTTATCTTCTAATCAGGTTTTAGATGGGTTTATTTGTGAGGTGTTGCTGGTTTTTATTGTTTTAAATTGATGGTTACAGTGATTGGTGTTGTATGCTCCTGCCACAGATTTGGTAATAAATATGGACAGTTCTTGCTTAACGACTACTTGTTTAGCAATCAAACTTGTGGCAGCCCTAAATGAGTGGTACTTACAACCGTCTTTGGAGTTCCAGCTGTCGCAGCATCCCCGCAGACACATGATCATGATCCAGAAACTCAGTGCCTGGCTCACAATTACAACGTGACAGCACACCACGGCATGTGGTCTCCATTTTCAATCTTTTTTCAGCTTCCGACAAGTAGACTCAATGGGGAAGCCTGCAGGAAATTGTGGAATGTGGAATGGCAGCCACATGATGTTCTCGTTTAATGAAGTTGTGGGATTCCCTTAACAACCACAACTAAACGTCCAGAAGTACCATTACTAAGCACATGACATTGTTCTTTATGACCACATCGCTTAGCAACAATAATTCTGGTCTCAAATTGCCGTTGATACCCAAGGATTATCTGTAAACATAGGCCCAACAGAACCCAACTGGTTTAGTGAAAGTTGTAAGGCCCCATTAAACATAAAGTTCCTTTAGAATAGGAGTGTTCAACCTTGGCAACTTTAAGACTGACAGACTTCAACTCCCAGAATTCCCCATTCAGCTGGAGAATTCTGGGATCTGAACTCCACAGTTCGTAAAATTGTCGAGTTTGGACATCCCCGCTTTAAAATAATTATACTTAGGATAAACACCAAAAGCAGCATACTGGCTGAAGGGAAGATGGAAAGCAGCATATTTATCAAACTCATAATTTCTTTATGAAGCTAAATAATTGTGTTTTTGAGTTTCCAAAAATCCTTCATCAGTAAGATAGGACTAAGAGGGAATCTATGTAATTATAATTCCTAGGCCAAAATGTGTCTTGTTTGATTATGGTGTAATTTGTTATACAAACCCAGCCAAACCTGATTTATTAAAAGAAAATAGCATTTAAGCAAACCATAGATTGCATGATATGTGAATCAGGTCATTTTGTGAAGAGTCAATGCATTAATAGAAAGTAGGTTAAATTAAATATATCACAAAAGATAATGAAGTCTGCCGTATTTTAGAGCAGCCTTCCCCACACTGGGGCTGCCAAAAAATTTGAGGGTCTATAACCTTCATAATTCCCATTAGGCACTTCCACTAGTTGGAATGTTGGGAATTGTAGTGACTGAACAGAATACCAGAGTTGGAAAGAACCTTGGAGGTCATCTAGTCCAACCCCCTGCTCAAGCAGGAGACTCTATACCATTTCAGACAAATGGCTGCCCAGTCTCTTCTTGAAAACCTCCAATGTTTTCACCCACAACTTTTAGAGGCAAGTCATTCCACTGATCGTTTTAATTGTCAGGAAATTTCTCCTTGGTTCTAAGTTGCTTCTCTCCTTGATTAGTTTCCATCCATTGCTTCTTGTCTTGCCTTCTGGTGCTTTGGAAAATAAGTTGACCCCCCCCTTCTTTTTTGGAGCAGCCCCTCAAATATTGGAACACTGTCTCAAAGGTGCTTTTTTCAAGAGGCAACTGGACTTTCTGGGTTTTCTTTGGAGACTGGTTTTTCTTCTTCAGAGCTAAAGAAGCTTCTCGGATGAGAAGCAAAATGTCTTAAAAAAAACCCCAGGAAATCCAGTTGCCTCTTGAAAAAGCACCTTTGGGACAACCATGACCTGGATGACTGAGAATCTTCATAGACATATTGGAAGATTGCTTTCATGTCTCCCCTAGTCCTTCTTTTCACTATACTAGACATACTCAATTCCTGCAACCGTTCTTCGTATGTTTTAGCCTCCAGTTCCCTAATCATCTTTGTTGCTCTTCTCTGCACTCTTTCTAGAGCAACCAATCAGGATACTCTTTCGAGGCCCCAGGAAGTTCAAAGCCAGAGAGAGTATAAAACTTGGGGACTCGCTGTTTCTCGTCCCTTTTTCTGTTCAGGAACTCAAACCATGTGATCCTGTCCACCATTAAACCATCTTTCCAAGCAGTCTCCATGTTTCCAGTGTCTTTTTCCCCACTTGGAACTGAACCCAGAAGGATACAATATTCCTACAATATGTTTTAGCCTCCAGTCCCCTAATCCTCTTTGTTGCTCTTCTCTGCACTCTTTCTAGAGTCTCAACATGTTTTTTTACATTGTGGTGACCAAAACTGAATGGCAATATTCCAAGTGTGGCCTTACCAAGGCCTTATAAAGTGGTATTAACACTTCACGTGATCTTGATTCTCTCCCTCTGTTTATGCAGCCCAGAACTGTGTTGGCTTTTGATTAATAAGCTTTATTGGCATTCAATTCACTGCCAGGCGGCCCACAAACGACAGCAGAGCCTCGCAAAGCGGAAAGTTTTAAGAGAGTACAACATGAGTTTATTATACGAATTAATATTAAACATCTTTTAAGAAAAAAGTATGTATGGCAATAAATTTCTAAAAGACCAACATTCACAAATATCACAAACGTCTCTCGTGTGTTTTATTCCTCCCCACCCTTTGGTTGTCTCTTTTTTTTTTTTTCTGAAGAGAGAAACCAATACAAACATTACTGTCATGGATTGTACATTGTTTGATAGAGGACAGGGAGGGGACCCTAACCTTTTGGGAGCTGGTCTTTGTAGCCCTGAAAACACAGTTATGGAGTGGGGGGGGGGCGGAGAGAGAATATGAGAAACTGAACAAAAAGCATATACTCTACCATCCTAACAAAATTATTCCATGGATATCATTAACGGGAATTGCCAAAGGCTCGGAGCCAAACTGTTCTTTTCCAGACCACTTCCAAAACTGAACAAGAACTCCTGGCAGGAAGCTTTCTGAGAATCTGTACACACAGTCAATAATCCTTTTCCACCCCCCTTTTTTACAAAAGGTGTCCAAACTTTGCTTTTACGCAACGCATCAGCAGTACAAGCAGTTTTGGTAAAGCTTAAAAGAGCATCCCATCTTGCTAATGCGGGGAAGGCTGGCATAGCAATATATATATACATATACATATATATATATATATATATATATATATATATATATATATATATATATATATATATATATATATATATATATATATATATATATATATATTTGGGTTAATTTTGGGGAAACTGGAGCGAGAAATGGCAGCTGCCTTCCGTTCTGGAATTTCTGTGAAATGCTTGCACAACAGAATCTAAATCTGGCCATTTGGTTCTTCCCAAACATCCAGAGAAAAGCCCCAGGGTCGCAATAAAAGCGGAAAATTACCCGGTATTTTCAGTTAAGGAACAGCGGAGAGAGGTGGTGTGAGAACAGAAGAGCTTTCAAGTTTTATGGATGCTTTTCTTTCCAGTTCTGGCCGAACAACTAGCTTGCTCTGAGGGCAAAGACTAAGTATCCTAACCTAGGAACCTGGATTGGTATGATATTAATAATCAACTGCCTGCCCAGGTAGGGTGCTCAGTTGTCTTCCCTGTTCACAATTTATTTTGCAAGCAAGGTTGTTTTCTCCAACCATCATAACAGCCTGGAAGCTAAAATGGAACCCCAGAGCAAAAAAAAAAAAAATCCCTTTTTCCCAAGATGTACTGATGTTTTTCAATAATAATAATAATAATTTTTTAAAATCCTGACTTGGAAAGCAGAAAAAGAATCATTCAGGATTTCCCAGCACCAGCCTGGCTTAAACCTCAGAGAACTCTCCAGGTCTTTTAGAGCAACATAGATATATATAGGCTTGGCCTGATTTTTATAAGCCTCTTAAGAGGGGGTGGAAATCCCAATAATATGCCAAACAGAGAACTGTACGCATTGTCCGATTCTCTTCCAAACTGTGAGGCGAGGATTGGCTTCCAATTAAACCTTGTCGTGTACGGACAGCAAAGCTAAATCTTCCATCTATAAAACTCCAGTGAAGCTTACAGTACAGAAAGCCAACCTAACAGACCAAGAAATTTGCCAGCTGGTTTCCTTACATCCTGTTCTCCCCGAGTAAAAAAATAATCACAAAAAGCTTGAGTAAAATTTTACAACGTTTTGCATCTCTTACTGGGCATTTTGATGTAGCCAAGTGCATTAGCAATGGAGAGGGCTATGCAGGTAACTCTTAACATGCTCAGGAGCCCTCTGCCACAGGTCCAGCTATAGCAGAGGCCGCAACTATACATGAACCGATATTTTTAAAATGCCAGGGGACCTGGGCAGAGAAATCCTGAAACGTACAGGTAGTCCTTGACTTACAACCATTTGTTTAGCAACTGTTCAAAGTTACAGCGGCAGTAAAAAAAGTTGACTTACAATTAGTCCTCACACTTATGACTACACATGATCAAAATTCAGACGCTTGGCAGGGTGGCATGTATTCATGATAGCTGCAGCATCCTGGGGTCATGTGATCACCTTTTGCGAACTTCCCAGCTGGTTTCCAAAAAGCAAAGCCGACAGAGGAAGCCAGATTCGCTTAACAACTACAATGATTTGCTTAGCAACCGTGGCAAAAGAGGTTGTAAAATCAGGTGCAATTCACTTAACAATCAACTTGCTTAGCAATGGAATTTCTGGTCCCAGTTGTGGTCGTAAATCAAGGACTACCTGAATCTGCATTTGCACGCAATTTTTTCCTTTTATAACGACAGGATTCTCCTTGTTGCTGGATTTTACTTCAAGAGCAGATATGCCCCAAATGACTGAACATATACAGCATATATAATCCTTTCGCTCCTACTCAAAACTCTGCATTAGACACATGATCAAAACAGACTAACATCTGGAAACAGGCAGCTTTGCTACCATCACCTGTCATTGCAAGGGATGGAAACAGCAAAGCAGCTTTCAAATCCCCCCCCCCCCCAAGTATTACCAATTTTGTCCTAAAATTGGTATTCTCCTAAATTTTCTCCATGTTTCACCCAGCAGATGCTTGACTGATTTTGACTCAGTAGCTTGCATGAATCCAATTACTCTCTGTCATTCTTTATGGTTTATTCAGTTTATTCAATACAGCAAGGCTAGGCAAGCTAAAGGTGAGCAAGCCAAAAGTGCTTTTTCAAGAGGCAATTGGACTTTCTGGTTTTTCTTTGAAGATGTTTCGCTTCTCCTCCAAGAAGCTTCTTCAGCTCTTCAGAAGCTTTTTGGAATGAAGAAGCTTCTTGGAGGAGAAGCGAAACGTCTTCAAAGAAAATCCCCGCGCGGGGGATTATGGGAGCGATGGGGCGCTCCCATGTGACACCTCTCCTGCGCGAGCTGCATTGGCTCCCGGTGGTCTTCTGGGTGCGCTTCAAGGTGTTGGTTACCACCTTTAAAGCGCTCCATGGCTTAGGGCCTAGGTACTTACGGACCGCCTTCTGCCACCGTTAGCCTCCCACCGGCCAGTATGCTCCCACAGAGAGGGACTCCTCAGGGTGCCGTCGGCCAGACAATATCGGCTGGCGACCCCCAGGGGAGGGCCTTCTCTGTGGCAGCACCGGTCCTTTGGAACGACCTGCCCCCGGAGATATGTAGGATCCCAGATCTCCGGGCTTTTCGCCGTGCCCTTAAAACTTTTTTATTTCATCAAGCTGGGCTGGCTTGACCTCCCCGCCCCCCTTAGATATTTTTAATTGCTAAATTGGTTTTAGTTGGGATATTTTAAATTTTATTGGGCTAATACTAGTTTAATTCTTTTAAAATTTTAAATTTTTATGCGCTGTTTTTATCTTTGGCTGTCCACCGCCCTGAGTCCAGCAGGAGAAGGGCGGTATAAAAATCGAATAAAATAAAATAAAATAAAATAAATAAATAAAAACCAGAAAGTCCAGTTGCCTCTTGAAAAAAAAAAAAAGCACTTTTGGGACAACCATGACCTGGATGACTTGAGAATCTCCATAAGACAAAAGATGAGCGTAATATTTCTGAACCTCAGCAATCTTTAAGATATGTGGACTTCAACTCCCAGAATTCCCCAGTCAGCTATTCTATGCTGGCTGAGGAATTCTGGGAGTTGAAGTCCACATACCAAGTTGCTGAGTTTGAGAGATATTGACTTAGCATAAATGCATGAGCCCAGAAATTAATGGCTATTTTCAAGGCTTCCAATACAGGTCCTACCATTAGTATTAACTCCAACCTTCAGCTGTGATCAATTAAGCTGCTGCCTACATTTAACAGGCCAATGTGCTTCCTTGTGCTTTTATCTATGTAGTTATAAAAAAAGTCGAGAGAGAAATTGTCACTTTAAAAAAAAGGTATTCCCTTATTTCAAAAACATAGGTGGGCACCTAGTTGCCAGTCTCAATTATGGTTGTTAAACAAGGATTAGTGTAGTCCGTCCTTCTCCAATAAAACTTAACCCCAAGTTTCTAAATCATCTCAGCAAGGGCAGGACAAGACCAGAGGTGTATTCAGCCGGTTCGCACAGGTTCGCGCAAACCGTTGGCAGAAATTTGGCCAAGGTCACCGAACCTGTAGCGATAGCCGGCTGGTCACGCCCCTGAACCGGTCCCCAGGTCGCCGCTCACTCTCCCCGCCCATGTTCATCGCCACCATGTTCTTTGTGCACGCGCATCCCATTTGCAAGTCCAATGGGATGCGTATGCGCGAAAAACATGGCGGCGACGGCAGCACTTTTTCCACGACCTCTGGTACTTTTCAGCAGCCTGAGGCCAGCCACCACAGCTGCAAAGTGGCTCTCAAAGAGGCAGCGGCTAGGAGGCTTCTTTGCCAGCCTCTTTCCAGCAGTGGTGGTTGGCCGGGGGCCGCCGAAAACTCCGGTCAGCTTGCCTTCCAGATTCTGGACCAGCCACCATGGAAGGTAAGCAGCCCAAACAAAGAGGCGGTAGTGGGGGAGGAAGCGGGGCTAGGGCCGGAGCCACTAAAGGAGGGGAAACAGGGGCGAAGGGAGGGCGGGAGTAGATAGGTGGAAATTCCAAAAATTTTCCTACCTTTTCCTGTGGGCGTGGCTGGGGGGGGATCATGTGACTGAGTAGGTGTGGCATGAGTGTTGTAAAGTTGGCCACGCCCAGACAATCACATGTCCTCCCACCTAGCCACACCCACTGAAACGGTAGCGAAAATTTTTGAAACCCACCACTGGACAACACTAAGGGCATATGTCATGAGAACTATAAGGGAGACTGAATTCACAGAAATGGGAAAAGGACAATACATAGAATATAAATTTTCACACCATCCTTATTTTTCAACCTGGTTCTCTTTTCCAGCAATGCAAGGAATACAAAGTTATCAGAGAGGTTGTACGGAATCAAATTACGGGAGGGAATCCAAGTTGGGCTGTGAGACACCAGGAACAATGACAGCAGAAATGTCCCAGGAGGTCAAAAAAGTCAATATGGCATTCACCAACATAAGATCAGAATCCAACTTCTTTTACATGTAAAGAAGTTGGAGCTTGTCAGCACCCAGAGGCATTTTGTAAATGAAAAATGCTAAATAAACATAAACGGTTAACCTTCCAAATGTACTAGAATTTTCTTATGAAAATTGAAATCAAGAGATTTAATAAGAGAAGGATATGCTTCCCAATGGTTTTCTTCTATACAATTAACAGAAAGATTTAAAGTGGATAAATGATTTTACAGTTTTGAACAAAGCAAGACTGAATTTGAATTAGAATTATATACCAGCGACGAATATGTTATTGCTGAAATTATAAATTTTTGCTGAAATATGAGAACAACTGAAAGAATGTATAGATAAATTAGGCTAGGCAATTGGTTATAATGTACAAATGGGCCAATAGGAAAACATGTAGTTGAAAGGATTCAAATGTTAAGTTATGCTCTCTAACCTTAAAGAGAATTTTAATGAAATGATGTATCACCGGTATTTGTCACCAGAGAAACTGTCTAGAACAGTGATGGCTAACCTTTTTGCCGTCGTGTGCCAAAAGCAAGAGCAAGTGGGGGGGGGGGGTTGCACACGTGTGTGTCCATACCCATAATTCAATGCCCCCCCCCGTGTCCCCCCCCCCACTTTTGGCACGTGATGGCAAAAGGATTACCAGTGAGTCTGGTAGGCCTATTTTTTTGTCCTCCCCAGGCTCCAGGGGCTTTCTTGGAGCCTGGTGAGGGCGAAAACGGCCTTCCCCCCGGAAGTCCTCCAAAGGCCAGAAACGGCCCATTTCCCGACTTCCGGTGGGCCCAGAAGGCCCGAAAATCAGCTGGAGCTGAGCTAGGGCGATGCTCACGTGCCCGCAGATATGGCTCCATGTGCCACCTGTGGCACACGCATGCCATAGGTTCGCCATCACGGGTCTAGAATGTATAAAAGGTACTTTGAATCTTTACTGGAAACGTGAACGGCCTGAAGGGACTTTTTATCATGTTTGATGGACCTGTAAAAAAAGCCAAAACATATTGGATACAAATATATGCATTAATTCAGAAGATCTTGAAGTAAAGCTGAACCCAGATGCTTTTCTTTTGGGCTAATGGACAAACAACTAGAAAAAAAAAGTTCCAGAACTTTGGTTTCATTTAGGACAACTGTAGCAAGATTATTCTATGCTGAAAAATGGAAAGGCTCAGCACTATGGTACCTACAACAGAGGAACGATTGGCGAAGATGATAGAACTTGCGGAGATGGTTACATTAACCTCTTTGATTAGAGAAAAACCAATATCGACGTTTATGATCACCTGGAAAACCTTATAGACTTTTTTGCATAAAACAGGAAAAAAATGCACATGATTTGTGGTAATGATGATTAGGAGGGGGAAATGAATAATAAAAAGTGAGAGGTTTTTTTTTAAAAATCATGGAGTAATTTTATAACTGTATTTATATTTGCTGCAAAGGAATACAAAGAAATCATAACTCTTTCTTTCTTTCTTTCTTTTCTTTCTTTCTTTCTTCCTTCCTTTCTTTCTTTCTTTCCTTCCTTCCTTCCTTTCTCTCTCTCTTTCTTTCTTTCTTTCTTTCTCTTCTGCTCTTTATTAGTTTGTGTTGGATTGACCATGTTTTGTTCAAACTTGATTAAAGAAAATATTTTGAAAAAATTTGAATTTTTAACTCGTTTGAAGGTGCCGTCTTGACTTTTTTGACCCCTGAAAAAGGAGAAATATCTATCATGAACGGCTTCTGATTGTGGAAGGGATCTGCAGGAACACTTTTTCGTGGGGGGGGGGGGGGGGGAATTATATTATTCTGATTATCACACTCAAATAGCATGATTCAGGTTTCTTTTCTATTAGCAGCAATCATTATATAATTATAGTAAAAATCATCATCCACAATACAGCAAAATCTGGAGGGCCATCCTCTACCTGGATGTAAAGGATACAAGTATCCGTTCGTTCAAAAGTCACGGCTCAAAGGTGTTTTAGCCAGAAACCACTTTGGAACAATGGTATGGCTTTCCTTTCATACATCTGAACCACATTTGATGACAGATTATCAGCTTCAAAGATTGGCGTATAAAAGATTAGGTCAGTTGTCAGTTTTCTCTCTCCCCCCTTTTTTGGTGGTTGGGAGAGCTGGATTCCTCAGAGTTGAAAAAAGATGGAAGAGTAAGACCCAAATTCTTAGTCACAGGATAAAAAAATCAAAACGTGCCTTCATGTTCCCGAACGGTTGAACTTGGGAGAAGCCTCGGATTGTTCCAGATTAGAGTCACCAGCATAAAAATTATCTTCCCTTTTAATCATCATGGTTTCTCGTCTTATTTGGCTTCCCCACTCCCTCCCATTGCCAATTCTGGATCTAGAAAAGAAAAAGAGAGAAATATGGGAATATTAATAAAAGCTTGAATGCTTATAATACAGGTAGTTCTCAACTTACGATGACAAAATTTCAGTTGCTAAGCGAGACAGTTGTTAAGTGAGTCCCCCCCCACATTTTACGACCATTTTTGCCACAACTGTTAAGTGAATCACTTGCAGTTGTTAAGCTAGAAACATGGTTGTTAAGTGAATCTGGCTTCTCCATTGACTTGGCTTGTCAGAAGATGGCAAAAGGAAGTCACATGATCCCCAGACACTGTAACCGTCGTAAATATGAGTCAGTTGCCAAGCATCTGAATTCTGATCTCATGACTGCAGGGATGCTGCAACGATTGCAATTGTGAAAAACAGACATAGGTCACTTTTTTAGTAGCTTCAAACGGTCACTAAATGAACTGTTGTAAGTTGAGGACTACCAGAATTTAGAGAAGGGTATCCTTCTTAGCTCTGTGCAAAGAGGAACTGGAGGAAGATAAAATCTCCTTCGAGTATCTCCAAGCTGCTTTCTTGGTAACAATACAACACGGTTTGAAACTGGTTCCTATTTAGCTGCTTTTTTAAAAAGTCCATTCTTGGATTTCCTCGTGTTCTCCTATTCAAGGATTAGCTAGTTAAAGGTAAAGTAAAGGTTCCCCTCGCACATATGTGCTAGTCATTCCTGACTCTAGGGGGCGGTGCTCATCTCCATTTCAAAGCCGAAGAGGCAGCGCTGTCTGAAGATGTCTCCATGGTCATGTGGCCGGCATGACTCAATGCCAAAGGCGCACGGAAGGCTGTTCCCATCCCACCAAAGGTGGTCCCTATTTTTCTACTTGCATTTTTTACGTGCTTTCGAACTGCTAGGTTGGCAGAAGCTGTGACAACCAACAGGAGCTCATCCTGTTACGCAGCACTAAGGATTCAAACCGCTGAACTGCCACCTTTCGATCAACAAGCTCAGCGTCTTAGCCCCTGAGCCACCGCGTCCCTCTATTAGCCAGTTACACCTCTGCATATCTTTTGAAGATCAGTCCAGACCAGGGAGTTGCTATCACCTAGTAGTTGGAACTTAGAGGTTCCACTTTCTCTTGTTGTTATCATCACTGCTTTTTGATCTTGCCTCTTCCAACATGGGCATAACAACATTTTTAAAAAGCAGCACAATTCCACATATCTTCACACCGAGCAGCATCAACATGGACTGGATCTAGACAGGTAGTGTAAGACCAGAAAAACTAGAGGCCAATTAATCAGAATAGAGCAGGAAGGGATCTTCTATCCAACATGCTGCTCAAGCAGGAGACCCTACTACACCATTTCAGAGAAGTGACTCTCCAGTCTCTTCTTAAAAACTTTCAATAAAGGAGCACCCACAACTTCTGGTGGCAAGCTGTTCCACTGGTTAATTGTCCTCACTGTTAGGAGGTTTCTCCTTAATTCCAGGTTGCTTCTCTCCTTGATTAGTTTCCATCCATTGTTTCTTGTCTTGCCTTCTGCTGCTTTGCAAATTAAGTTGTGGCAGCTCCTCAAACATTGGGAAACTGTTATCATATCCCCCCTAGTCCTTCTTTTCTCTAGACTAGCCAAACCCAAATCCTGCAACCCGTTCTTCATACGTTTTAGTCTCCAGGCCTTTAATTATCTTAGTTGCTCTTGTTTGCACTTTTTCCAAAGTCTCAATATCTTTTTTGTAATATGGTGACTGAAACTGTATGTAGTATTCCAGGTGTAGCCTTACTAAAGATTTATAAAGCAGTACTAATCATGTCATGTGATTTTGATTCTAGCCTCTGTTTATTCGACCAAGGATTGTATAAATATAAATTCAGGGCAAAAGCTTGCTTAAGAACGTTGTTTTTTAAAGTCTTCTTCATTCCCACTAACTAGCTAGCAACCCCACCTATTTCTATTCATTATAGCTGTCTTGTTTTAATTTTAAATTAAAAGAATATATTATTAACGATAAGGATATTTTTGAATGCTGTTTGGTCTTTGTAAACAGCAATAACCTTGAATATTTCTGTTCAGAGTACCTAGCAAATGAATTGATGATTGTTGGAACAAAAATCAGCATACCTTATTGTACTTCTTTTGATGGTTCTTCTGCTGCAGGTAATTTTCTTTTTATTTGGCAGTCCTCATCTGAAACACCAAGATATAGGAGATGGTTGAAGCCGGCAGATCTGCAATGGCCCAACTTTGCAACTAGACTAGAGTTGGTTTCAATTCAAAGCAGTGGTGAAATCCATTTTTTTTAGTACCGGTTCTGTGGGCGTGCCTTGGTGGGCGTGGCAGGGGAAGAATACTGCAAAATCTCTATTCCCACCCCATTCCAGGGGAAGGATACTGCAAAATCTCCATTCCAAGCCCACACTGGGCCAGCCAAAGATGGTATTGGCCGGTTCTCTAAACTACTCAAAATTTCCGCTACCAGTTCTACAGAACCTGTCAAAACCTGCTGGATTTCACCTCTGATTCAAAGGCAGGAAAAGGCAGCGTCAGAGAGAGGCTGTCCTTGTGGCCAACTATAAAGATGATTGAAGAGCTGTGGTGGTGGTGCAGTGGCTAGAATGCAATATTGCAGGCGTGCACTGCCCACAGTTAGGAGTTTAATCCTGACAGACTCAAGGTTGATTCTTTCCGAGATTGGTAAACTAAGGATCCAGATTGTTGGGGGAGGGGGGAGGATAATATGCTGACTCTGCAAACAGCTTAGAGTGCTGTAAAGCACTGTGTAGCAATAGATAAGTCTAAGTGCTACCATATTGCTATTTCTAGCAATCTCTTATCCACCCCCGACTCCACATCAAGGATTCTCACCCTCCTCCAATAAAATTATTAGCTCCCAACACCAATGCTCTTGATTACAGCTGGCAGCCTTACATCACCCTAGATGTAGGGTTTTTAGTTTTTCAGCTTTTTAGTTTTTAATCTGTCAATGGGTTTTAATTCGAATTGTTTTAAATTTGGGCCAAAGTATGTAATTCTTTTAATAATTTTAAATTTTGTATTAGTATGTGTTTTAGTTCTGGCTGTTCACCGCCCTGTGTCCACTAGGAGAAGGGCGGTATAAAAATTGAATAAAATAAATAAATAAATAAATGTCCCAAAAGGTGCTTTTTTTCAAGAGGCAACTGGACTTTCTGGTTTTTCTTTGAAGACATTTTGCCTCTCATCCAAGAAGCTTCTTCAGTTCTGACTGGATGGTGGGGAATGGAAGGATTCCAGTCAGAGCTGAAGAAGCTTCTTGGATGAGAAATGGAACAATCTGGAAAAAAAAAAACCAGAAAGTCCAGTTGCCTCTTTAAAAAAGCACCTTTGCGACAACCATAACCTACCGGATGGCTGAGAATCCCCATAGACAATCACCCTAGTTGTCTCCATTTCTACAATACAGGTAGTTCTTGTCTTACAACCATTTGTTTAGTGACCGTTCGAAGTTACAGCACCAGTAGTGTAAAAAAATTGGATTTTACCACTGGTTGTGGGGAACAATTGGAGGAGGAAAGTGTGTTGGAAATGTTGAGGGGAAGGAAGGAAGGAAGGAAGGAAGGAGGGAGGGAGGGAGGGAGGGAGGGAGGAAGGAAGGGGGAGAGGGAAGGAAGGGAGAAAGGAAGGAAGGGGGAGAGGGAAGGAAGGGAGGGAGGGAGGTCAGACTTAATCATCTCCAGGTAATAAAGTGAATAAAGTGAATGAAGTGATTTATGACTATTTTTCACACTTAAGACTGTTGCAGCATCCAAATGGTCCCTTGATCAAAATTCAGACATTTAGCAACTGGCTCATATTTATGACGGTTGCAGAGTCCCGGGGTTATGTGATCACCTGTTGTGACTTTCTGACAAGCAAAGTCAATGGGGAAGCCAGATTCACTTAACAACCGTGTTACTAATTTAACAACTGAAATGATTCACTTAACAAATGTTGCAAGAAAAGTCATAAAATGAGGCTAAACTCACTTAACAAATTCTTCACTTAGCAACATAAATTCTGGGCTCAATTGTGGTTGTAAATTGAAGTCTACCTTACATACACATTCCTCCTGGAGCAGGAATTTATATTTTGTAGGCCCACAGCAAAATGAATGGTATAATTTCAGGGTCCCAAAACTCAAGGTGCAATTACGGAGCTGGGCCAATTGAACTCTCTAATTCTTACCACATGAATGTCCTTCAACGTCATCAAGAAGGTTTGCTGTTGAGGCTGCAGTCCCCATCCTGGATTGGCGTTAAGGAGAACATAATCCAAATCACACATCGAATGGAAATCTTTAAAATCCCAACCAATGAGAGCAACGCTGCTTAAAAACAGTCCTAGTTTGGAAGAAGATCATCTGAACCTGTCTGAGGTTTGAGACTGGCCTCCACACCACTTCCTGGAGGTCCCCACTCAAAGTGGGTGTCAGGCCTGGAAGCCATCTTTTGCATTGGATCTTCAGGACTGCCACATTTACTGCTGTGGGAAACTGGGAGGGGAGATTGTATGGAGCAAGGGTGATATGTAGTCATAATAACATTCCTTTCTCAGAGAGTCAAGGACATCTTGCCCTGCACCTGGAGGGGTGTGGCTGGGAGGCATCTCCAGTTTGGGACGGTACATTGATTGGACCATGTGATGGCTGCAGGGGAAGGGACTTGGACTTTCTGTTGGTTGGGGAAAACCTGGAAGCTTTCAGATTCGGGTTTTCCCAGATGTGCCACTATGATATCTCTAATAAAATGGAACTTTGAGGAACTTCAAGCCTAGGAGTCTTCTTTCGTTGGGAGGGTGTTACTTGGAATGCTGACATTGGGTGATAAGATAACAAGATAAGATGATCTTTATTGTCATGTACAACAACGCTCATTACAACGCTACATGGGGCTCCCCCTGGGGTGCACCTGGAGGCTCCAGCTGGTCCAGAATGCGGCTGCGCGGGGGATTATGGGAGCGACGGGGCGCTCCCATGTGACACCTCTCCTGCGCGAGCTGCACTGGCTCCCGGTGGTCTTTCGGGTGCGCTTCAAGGTGTTGGTGACCACGTTTAAAGCGCTCCATGGCTTAGGGCCGGGGTATGTACGAGACCGCCTTCTGCCACCAATAGCCTCCCACCGGCCAGTACACTCGCACAGAGTGGGCCTCCTCAGGGTGCCGTCCGCCAGACAGTGTTGGCTGGCGACCCCCAGGGGGAGAGCCTTCTCTGTGGCGGCGCCCGCCCTCTGGAACAACCTCCCCCCAGAGATACGTACAATACCAGACCTCCGGACTTTTCGTCGGGCTCTGAAAACTTATTTATTTCACCTAGCCGGGCTGGCTTGATCCCACAGTTTTTGGTTAAATTTAATTTATTTTAATTGGGTTGTTTTAAATTGTGGCCAAAAATATTTAATTATTTTTAAACTGTTTTTAAATTTTGTATGTTCTATTTTATTCTGGCTGTTCACCGCCCTGAGTCCTGTTGGAGAAGGGCGGTATACAAATTAAAACAAATAAAATAAATTAAAATGAAATGAAATTCCCATATCCGGCTCTTGAAAGAAGGAATGCCCACTCCTCTGAACCATGTCACCATCCCAACAAGAACAATAATAATATAATAAGAGCAGCAACCCTCAAAATACCAAGTTATACAAAAAATAACACTAAAAACCTATATTAATCACAGTCCAAATTGAATACACAGCGGGGAAAAAAGAGTCTTGAGAGTTAACAAGGTTGACGCTCTATGGCAGGGGTCTCCAACCTTGGCAACTTTACGACTTGTGCACTTCAACTCCCAGAATTCCTCAGCCAGCGCAAGGTTGATGCTATATGGCAGGGGTCTCCAACCTTGGCAACTTTACGACTTGTGGACTTCAACTCCCAGAATTCCTCAGCCAGCGCGTGCGCTGGCGGAGGAATTCTGGGAGTTGAAGTCCACAAGTCGTAAAGTTGCCAAGGTTGGAGACTCCTGCTATATGGAACAAAGCTAATATGGTTATTCTGCTTCTGTGGTTACTATTTTTAATCCCTGGTCCCATTTGGAGCAGGAGGAGAGCCAAGAAAATCAGCCAAACTGCTGAATGCCCCCAGAACACAACAGGTAGCCAGCTGATGGGGAAAGGCCAAGAATCCTGCATTCAAATTCCTGTTCATCATTTGTGGACTTCGTTTCCCAGAATTCTCAGCAATGGCCAGGAGGACGAGGGAAAACATGAGGAAGTCCACGCTAGAATAAACCTCTCTTTACACTTGAATTAAAGTGTCTTTACAAACCCCCAAGGCCTGGAGTGATGTTCTCATTCATGAAGAAAGAACAGCAGGGAGGAGCCTCAAGATCACCAGGTTGGGAGACCAACAGGAGGTCACTTCATACAACCAGGAAAGGATACACTTGGTGCTTCAAAAGCTGTTTTCTTTTTGACTTCCTCATTTTGGTCTTTTCTGAGAAAGCTCTGGCAAGTTCAAACAACTTCTTGCGCGTAGCTAAAAAGAAAAACGGTGTTTAGTGGGAGGAAAAAAAGCAGTTATCTCCAAGCATTCTTATACTCAGGTATGGGTTTCATACTGCCAAAGCCTGGTGGCGCGGCAGACTGAAGCATTGTTATTAACAGTTATTAACATCAGCTGCCTGCAAGTTCAAATCTCACCAGGCTCAGGGATGACTCAGCCTTCCATCATTTCTAAGGTAGGTAAAATGAGGACCCAGATTATGGGGGCAATAAGCTGACTTTGTATAAAAATATACAAAAGTATGAAGGCTATTTATTGCTTTACGCATTGTAAGCCACCCTGAGTCTCCGGAGAAGGGCAGCATATAAATCAAATTTTTTTTAAAAAAGTGAGAGGCTTAAGGACTAGTAACTTGATTAAGATCTCCATACTGTGAGAGGGATCTTGGAGTCCTAGTGGGCAACCATTTAAATATGAGCCAGCCGTGTGCAGCAGCTGCCAAAAAAGCCAACACAGTTCTAGGCTGCATAAATAGAGGGATAGAATCAAGATTACGTGAAGTGTTAATACCACTTTATAAGGCCTTGGTAAGGCCACACTTGGAATACTGCATTCAATTTTGTTTGCCACAATGTAAAAAAGATGTGGAGACTCTAGAAAGAGTGCAGAGAAGAGCAACAAAGAGGATTAGGGGACTGGAGGCTAAAACATATGAAGAACAGTTGCAGGAACTGGGTATGTCTAGTTTAATGAAAAGAAAGACTAGGGGAGACATGATAGCAGTCTTCCAAAATCTCAGGGGCTGCCACAAAGAAGAGGGAGCCAAGCTATTCTCCAAAGCACCTGAGGGCAGGACAAGAAGCAATGGGTGGAAACTGATCAAGGAGAGAAGCAACCTAGAACTAAGCAGAAATTTTCTGACAGAACAATTAACCAGTGGAACATCTTGCCTCCAGAAGTTGTGAATGCTCCAACAATGGAAGTTTTTAAGAAGATGTTGGATAACCATTTGTCTGAAGTGGTGTAGGGTTTCCTGCCTAAGCAGGGGGTTGGACTAGAAGACCTCCAAGGTCCCTTCCAATTCTGTTATTCTATATTCTATAAAAATTATAGTTCCTTCAAGATCCCGAATTTTACAGCTGTAGTACATTTAGTCTTAACTGAAGAAAAAATAGAGGGAGTCTCTGAAAAAGGCAGAGGTCACCCTACCCATAGGACCAGATTAAATGACAAGATGGCGTCCTCTTTTCCTAAAGGACAAGGGACTGGCAGTTAATTCTTACTCCAGAATTTACTTGGGAAAAGTCTGATGCAGCTACATCCACCTGTGTGTCAAAATCAGGGAGGCAGCAGATGTAAGGCAAACCTTGCCCCTTTTGAATGAGTGTGTGACATTCCATCCATCATCTTCCCAATTTTGACACTTGTGCACAAAAACCTACCCACGGATGCCCTGAACTGATGATAACAAGGTATTTGGGGAATGCACAGAAGATTGTTGTATCTTCTAATGTCTTATTGCTGCTCCCTGCTTTGGCGCAACTGATCCCTGAGACTAGTTGCAAATGATTGAAAGAGGTTTAGAAACTCTCCCATTCCTGGTCCAAAATCCTCCCCACATCATAGTCTCTTGGGCTGAGAGAAACAGCCAGCCCAAATCCCACCCTCCGTACTGAGAGCTTTCACTGTGTGGGGTAGGAGGAGAGAAATTATTTTCCTTTTCTCCAAATCCTACACCTTCACTACCATGCTACCCTGTCTGTTGGGACTTAATTTCTTTGGAATTCCAGCTGGTTTGATGCCATGTTGGAGGTTGCAAGAAAGCTGGCATCCAATCCTATAGAGAGGGGTCTCCAAACTTGGCAACTTTAAGATTTGTGGACTTCAACTCCCAGAATTCCCAAGCCAGCATGTCTATGGGCATCTTGTCTACTATGACTTAGAATAGAATAACAGAGTTTGAAGGGACCTTGGAGGTCTTCTAGTCCAACCCCCTGCTCAGGCAGGATACCCTACACCACAGGGGTGGGTTCTACTTACCTTTACTACCAGTTCATAACGGGATCGCATCCTCGCGCTTGCGGCCAATGACGACATCTGGGGTGGTGGGCGGGGCTTCCCGCCAGTTTTACTACCGGTTCTTGTGAACCGGTCCAAACCAGGGGCAACTCACCACTGCTGCACCACTTCAGACAATGTTTATCCAATCTCTTTTTAAAAACTTCCAGTGTTGGAGCATTCACAACTTCTGGAGGCAAGTTGTTCCACTGATTAATTGTTCTAACTGTCAGGAAATTTCTCCTTAGTTCTAAGTTGCTTCTCTCTTTGATTAGTTTCCACCCATTGCTTCTTCTCCTACCCTCAGGTGCTTTGGAGAATAGCTTGATTCCGTCTTCTTTGTGGCAGCCCCAAGACATTGGAAGATTGCTATAAGGTCACCCCTAGTCCTTCTTTTCTTTTTTTTCTTTTCTTTTTTTTTAAATTTTATGAGTTAAAAAGTACAAACAAACATAAATACGACGATACAACATACAAAACAAACAAACATCAATCAAGTCTTACAACTTGCTCTTCAAGTTGTCACATTGGTAGACTATTTTTCCCATATTTATCTATATAGCTATATATTTACATATTTACATTACATATTAAGGAGTGTAACAATTTAAGGATGGAACGTATATTAATCCTTCACTAGTCCCTTTCATTAAACTAGACATATCCAGTTCTTGTAACCATTCTTCATATATTTTAGCCTCCAGTCCCCGATGTCAGCATTTCAAGCTGCATTTACCCTAGTGCTGACATAAGGAGAAGCGAAGGCGTCTGGAAAGGGACGTTTGACTTTTCACCTACTTATTTTCCCTGGAGATAATATCCCCTAGGAGACGGGATGGGAGGGGGGAAATTCCTTTGAGCTGGAGTAGATTAGGGGTAGAATGACTTGGAAGATGGCCAATGAGTGCAGGGGAGTGGGGAACAGAAAGGGAGGGCTTTGGGGCTGGAAGTCAGTGTTGGCTTCGATGGAGTCGGGTCCAGAATGTCGTGCTTAATAAATAGGAGTTTTTCTTCAAAGACTTTGTTTGAAATGCAATTTATTTGAGACGACCTCGAAACTTGACACTCTCATTATCTTCGTTGCTCTTCTCTGCACTCTTTCTAGAGTCTCAACATCTTTTTTACATCATGGCGACCAAAACTGGATGTCAGACTTCGATGCTATCACAAAATAAATGAATTTCCAAACTGCTAATCTTTAAGGAAATCTTTTCTTTAATTGAGCACAGCCACCAGATCATGACTCAATGCGGACAAGACTGAGCTTTTGCTCCCCAATCCCTCCCTTTCCGATCCCCAAATCTCTGCTTCTCATTGGCTATCTTCCAAGTCATTCTTCAGACTTCTTGTCTCGTCATTTCCCAGGAATGCCTCCCCCCTTCATTTCCACGACAACCCGACTTCAAAGGGATTTAGCAGGCAAAAGTTCAGAGCTTATCTCTCTCTCTCCTCTGCTCTCTATGCCAGCGTCGAAACGTTGACATCGGATGCCGTATTCCAAGTGTGGCCTTTATGCAGATTCTCAATCATCCAGGTCATGGCTGTCCCAAAGATGCTCTTTCAAAAGGCAACTGGCCTTCCTTCGTTTTTTATCCTTGAAAACATTTTGCTTCTCATCCAAGAAAGATGAGAACTGAAAAAAGGTCTTGAATGAGAAACGAAACGTTTTCAAGGGACAAAAAAAAAAAACAAACAAAAAAGGAAGTCCAGTTGCCTTTTTTAAAAGCACCTTTGGGACACAGACCTTAAGATTGCCAAGTTTGGAGTCCCCTGCTTATAGAGAGACAATGGCAGGAAATATGCATCACGGTGTTGGCTTCTGCCCATCAATGTGCCATAATATAACTCACATTTTCCCATGTGTTTTAACTTGTCCCTGAATAAGGCATCGTCGGAGATAGCCCCGCTGGGCACAGCGGTTAAGGAGCGAGTGACCTCATCTGCAAGGCAAGACAAAGCATATTTAGGATCAATAGGAAGCAGCCAAAGCCAAGAGAAAGATTTTGAGCACTCTTTCTATCCCACTGGACAACTTGGATTTCATCCTTCCCAACCCTTGGCTATTCTGGCTAGGAACCAAGAAGGCACGATTGCCTTCCAGATTCCTAGCCTTCTATGAACACTGTGATAAAACAGTGTCTCTAAACTTCAGCAACTTTAAGATGTGTGAAGTTCAACTCCCAGAATTCCCCAGGAAATCCTGCTATTTGCATATTTATGGTTCAGATGAATTTATTTATTTATTTATGTAATTTAATGAATTGTGAAGCAGTTCCTGGAAAAAAAGGACATTCTTACTCTTTGACCTCTTCTATTTCAATTTCTGCCATGTGATTAATAAACAAAATGAGCTTTCATATTTTTATTTCTCTTTGTTCAACAGAGAACTATTACCTAAGCAAACAACTTCCTGAGGTCCCAGTGCAAAGGCTAAACTGCAGATGGGGCAGTTCCATTAAGGACGTTAATTAATTGCCTGCATCCTCATCTTGTTACCTGTTACCTTCTGTTGGGTGCAAAAGAGATAAAATTGTTCTTTCAGAAAGCCTCAGACTTGAACTTCCTTGAAATGTGCCACGAGGAATAAAAAATTTTCAGAAACTCGTAATCAGTCGGAATAACTGAATGTGAAAATTAAAAAATACTGATAATCCTTCCCAGATGGCATTAAGGTACTTCAGCAGCTTAGAGAGATATTCAACCCTGTAAAAAATATTCCTTGAGGGGACCCTTCAATATTTTATCAGGTTTTGAAATTTTTATAACACTCAAAAATTATTTTCTGTCTGGTGGGAGCTAAAATGTCTTACCTATTTAAACTCCTGTTGAAAGAAGAGGATTTTGGGGGGGGGGGGGTTCCTTACATATTATTATTATTACACTTACAGGTAGCCCTTTACTTACAACAGTTGATTTAGTGAGTGTTCAGTGTTATGACGACACTGGAAAATGTAACTTATGACCAGGGATGGGCTCCTGGGCATTTGCAGGGGTTTGGGAGAACCTGTAGCTAAAATTCTGTGCAGTTTGGAGAACCCCCAAATCCCACTCCTGGCCGGCCCTGCGTACCCTGCCCCACCCCTCCCAGGAATCCCCATGCGGCCCGTTTTGGATGCAGGTAAGTGCAAGGCATGCGTGGAGGCTCAGGGAGGGCAAAAAACGGGCCTACTAGAAGTTCAGGAAGGCCAGAAACGTTTTCCGGCCTCTAGAGGGCCTCCGGAGCCTGGGGAGGTCGTTTTCACCCCTCCGGAGGCTTGAGGAAAGCCTTCGAAGCCCAGGGAGGGCAAAAATGCCCCTCTCCCATGGTGCAGGAGGCCGACTATGCCATGCCCACTATGGCCACACTCACCCAGCAACAGGGCAGAGAACCCCTTGCTAAAATTTTTGAAGCCCACCCTTGCTTATGATTGTTTTTCACACGTATGACTATTACAGCATCTTCATGGTCACATGATCAGAATTCAGACCCTTGGCAACTGGCTCATATTTATGACGGTTGCAGTGTCCCAGAGTCACATTATCACGTTTTGTTACCTTCTGACAAGCAACGTTAATGGGGAAACCAGATTCACTTAACCGGGTTACTAACTTAACAAGTGGGTTACTAACCTATCATCAATGATTCACTTAACAATTGAAGCAAGAAAGGTCATAAAATGGGGCAAAAGTCACTTCACAAATACAGGTAGTCCTCAACTTACAACAGTTCATTTAGTAACCATTCAAAATTACCACTGCACTAAAAAAAGTGATTTATGAACATTTTTCACATGCTTGCCAGATGGTTCATACGACTGTTGCTGTGTCTCAAGATCGTGCAATCACCTTTTTGCGACCTTTTGACAAGCACAATCAATGGGGAAGCCAGATTCACTTAACAACCTCGTTACTAACTTATCAACCGCAGTGATTCACTTAACAACTGTGGCAAGAAAGGTTGTAAAATAGAGCAAAACTCCCTTAACAAATGTCTCACTAAACAACATAAATTTTGGGCTCAATTGTGGTCATAAGTGTGAAAAATGGTCATAAGTCACTTCTCCGAGTGCCACTGTAACTTCAAACAGTCACTAAGCGAACTGTTGTAAGTCGAGGACTATCTGAAGTCGCAGCATCCCAAGTCAGGCAAACTCAATGGGGAAAGCCAGATTTGCTTAAAGACCGCATATGACCGCATTAAGAACTGCAGTGATTCACTTAGCAACTGTGACAAAAAAGGTTGAAAATTGGGCACAGCTCACTTAACAACCACTTGTTTGGCAACAGAAAATCGGATTGTGACAACACTTTTTGTGAGAGGAAGTGACAACCAGACTGCCAAAACAGAAGTAGATGAAATCCAGAAAGAAATGTATTAAGATGATTTCGTTTCCACTTGATTAAAGCACTGGAGTGGAACAGCTTAAGCCCATTCTGTGGGAGAGCCTTATGATTTACAATACCTTGCAAAATTCCAAATATGATTTTAATTTAGTGGATATTTGAGTATGTTAGTAATCCCTTCTAACATAGCAATATTTTCCTTTTATCTGTACATGGCAATTGCTTTTGGTTAGGTAATTTCCTGATATTTCATTCTTGACATTTGAAATCAAAACCAATACGATGTAAAAACGTATTACGGTTTCAGATGATGGTCTTATGAAATATTTTCCATTTGGGGGAGGAAAAAAATCAAATATATTTTGAAGGGCTCCTTGAAAAAACAATCTTTGCTGAAAGAAAGATTTTTTTATGAAGCAGATGGAAAAGGAAATGACAGGGTATTTTTGTATTAACAGGGACTTGGTTAAATCGTTGCCTTGATACAAGAACAACCAAAGCATTTATCTTGTGATCAACTTCTTGATCACACTTCTTATGAGATGAAGTGACAACTGGCTATAGATAATTTTTTAGTGACAAATGTTAAGGGAATAGCAATAGAACCAGCAATAGCACTTATATACCGCTTCATAGTGCTTTTACAGCCCTCTCTAAGCAGTTTTCAGAGTCCGCTGATGGCCCCCAACAATCTGGGTCCTCATTTTACCCACCTCGGAAGGATGGAAGGATGAGTCAACCTTGAGTCAGTGAGATTTGAACTGTTGAACTGCAACTGACGTACCTGCAGTACTGCACTGTAATCACTGCACCACATTGGCTCATTAACCTTGGTAGTACAGTGGACTAAGGCACCCTGTTATTAAGCTGGTTATTAAGACCAGATGCCTGCAATTACTGCAGGTTCAAATCTCGCCAAGGCTCAAGGTTGACTTAGCCTTCCATCCTTTCTAAGGTAGGTAAATTGAGGACCCAGTTTGTGGGGGCAATAAGCTGATTTTGTATAAATATACAAAAGAATGAAGGCTATTGCTTAGCGCATTGTAAGCCGCCCTGAGTCTCCGGAGAAGGGCGGCATATAAATCAAATTTAAAAAAAAAACCTTAATGTAGGTCATTCATTACTAGCCAACTCAAATATTTGTTCCCTACAAAGTAGGATTTTTTTAAATAAACGTTCTCTTCCAAAACAGAATTTTTAGTGTGTTGCACCATGATATTGGGGGAAAAAAAGAGAGAAATTTAGTACAAAATTGTCACAACATCGTCATGTGACGTATCACGACTTTTTGCCCCTTCACTAAACCGGGCATGGGCATGGCCAGCACCTGACACATCTGGCCCGCGGGCCACGAGTTTGACACCCCCGGTATAGATCGTCCTCAAAAAGCTGGCTGGGGTATTCTGAGAGTTGAAGTAGCAACTTGCCTTCAGAAGCTGTGAGAGCTTCATCACTGGAGGCTTTCAAGGGAAGATTGGACTGTCATTTGTCAGGGATGGTGTAGAGTCTCCTGCTTGGGTGGGGGGTTGGACTAGATGACCTACAAGGTCCCTTCCAACTCTGTTAATCTATGTTAAATCTACCCATCTTAAAGTCCCCAAGGTTGAAAAACTCCAGTCTGGAATAAGAAACTTCAGAATTCAATTCCTTTTGGGCTCAATTTTTCAAGTAATTATTGGCCTCACTGAAATTCTGGCAATTGTTGTAATCTTAAGGTTTCAATGGAAACCGTTGAGTGATAAATATAATTTTGATGAATTACTCATGAGAAATTTGTATTGCAGGACAAAAGAGTTTTTTGGTTTACAGTAAACTTGGGCCTCTCAAAATATTTTTGAGGATCAACTGAATTTTGAGAAAGGCGGCTTTAAAAAACCAAGTTTTATTTATTTTACAGAATTTGTTGGCAGTTTACTCCCATTCTGATTCAGCACTGGAAGGAAAAAATCTATATCTGATTTACAGCAATGATAAGTATATTTGTCAGTATTTGAACTTGTTTATTTACAATTAGCTATATTATAACAAGAAAATTATAATCTCCGTGAAATTTCTGAACCCCTTGTTCATTCATTGAATTTTACTTTTTATCCATCTTTGCTTATTATATTCCTTGTCTATGTTATTTTCTTTAATGTTCAGAAAAAGATACCTCCAAATAAACTTGTGGTTTTTGTTTCCAGGCAAGGAAGGAGATTTTTGTACAATATCAGTGAAAAGAGCCTTGGTGGCACAGTGGACTAAGTGCTGTTAAAGTAGTACTTAGCTGCCAGCTGCCTGCAATTACTGCAAGTTCAAATCTCATCAGGCTCAAGGTTGACTCAGCCTTCCATCCTTTCGAGGTAGGTAAAATGAGGACCTGGATTGTGGGGGCAAAAAACTGACTTTGTATAAAAAAAGAACACCGCTGGGGGGGGCGGGGGGGGGGGGCGAAAGCCCTACTAAGCAGGTATATACAAAAGTATGAAGGCTATTGCTTAACGCATTGTAAGCCGCCCTGAGTCTCTGGAAAAGGGCGGCATATAAATCGAACTAATAAATAAATAAATAAATTGGAGTTGTTCTGTTTAGTGTTTTTCATCTTTGGCAACTTTAAGACTCATGAACTTCAACTCCCACAATTCTGGATGGATAATTCTAGATGGGGGATTCTGGGAGTTGAAGTTCCCCCATTTTAAAGCTGTTAACTTGGAAAAACATTGGTTAGAACAACTTTCAGGCCTTTTTTTAATCCTCCTTATGTTGCTTTTTTTTTTTTTTTGTTATGATCATAATTCAAAATAATTAATTCTGAGATTAGATTACCTGCATGCAAATGTTCTTCAGTTTATTAGCTGAATAGAATTTTGAAAGTTTGCTTTTAATCTATATACTGTACAATTGATTTGAGTGACTTCCAGAAAGACCACCATTAAAAGGGCCAAGCCAGACTTAATGCTGGAACCATTTTTAGATATAACATGAGTTCTGTGAAATGCAAATGCACCCTTTTGGGTTTTCCAGCAGTGGAAAAGAATAGTTCAAACATCTGCCAGCAGCTTTATAAAGCCTTAGTAAGGCCACACCTGGAATACTGCATCCAATTTTGGTCACCACATTACAAAAAAAATGTTGAAAAAGTGCAAAGAAGAGGAACTAAAACGATTAAAAGCCTGGAGACTAAAATATATGAAGAACGGTTGCAGGATTTGGGTATGAAGTTTCCGAAAGATGCCCTAATTAATTCATGAGCCATGAGCCGAACTTCAAAAGAAATACAGTCATTTATTAGGAGCACCATTTCGGCAATATTCGGATGCAATTAGAACTAATACCACGTAGATTTACGTTCCCCTATGACCCTGTCTCTCCCCTCCTCTCTGGCCATGTCATAAATCACATTCTCCAATTAACCACTTTGGCTGGCTGTGAAATCCAACACCCTCCTTCTGATTGTGGTCAGGAAGAATGTATGGAATGCACTTCAGTTAGGGAAATCAATCAGCTCTATCAGTTCTCCCTCCTTCCTGCTCATGGCAACTTGAAAGCTTTGCAAGTTGACAGTTAGTCTTTCTAGACTCTAGAGAAAAGAAGGACTAGTGGGGACATGATAGCAGTCTTCCAGTATTTGAAAGGCTGCCACAAAGAAGAGGGGGTCAATTTATGTTGCAAAGCACCTGAGGGAAGGACAAGAACAATGGATGGAAACTAATCAAGGAGAGAAGCAACCTGGAATTGAGGAGAAACTTCCTAACAGTGAGAACAATTAACCAATGGAACAGCTTGCCTCCAGAAATTGTAGGTGCTTCATCACTGGAAGCTTTTAAGAAGAGACTGGACAGTCACTTGTCTAAAATGGTGTAGTAGGGTCTCCTGCTTGAGCAGGGGGTTGGATAGACAACCTCCAAGATCCCTTCTAGCTCTATTCTGATTGATCATTTCTAGGCGACAATATCAAAATCTTCAAGATGGCAGACTGTTGCAATTGAAGTCCCGCCCATGGCCTGATGTCATAGGGACATTCCAACCAACCAACATCCTGCAAAACAATTTAGTACAGGGGTGTCAAACTCGCGTTGTCATGGCAGCGTCACATGACATATCGTGACTTTTTTCCCCCTTCGCTAAACTGGGCGTGGCCAGCACATGACGCATCCGGCCCGCGGGCCTCGAGTTTGACAGCCCTGATTTAGTAGAATAAAAAGGTAAAGATTCCACTCGCACATATGTGCTAGTCGTTCCCGACTCTAGGGGGCGGTGCTCATCTCCGTTTCAAAGCTGAAGAGCCAGCGCTCTCCAAAGATATCTTCGTGGTCATGTGGCCGCCATGATTAAACACCAAAGGCGCACGGAACGCTGTTCCCTTCCCACCAAAGGTGGTCCCTATTTTTCTACTTGCCTTTTTTTCGTGCTTTCAAACTGCTAGGTTGGCAGAAGCTGGTACAAATTACGGGAGCTCACCCCATTACGCGGCACTAGGGATTCGAACCGCTGAACTGCCGACCTTTCAATCGACAAGCTCAGCATCTTAGCCACTGAGCCACCACGTCCCTATAAAAAAAAATAAACCTAAAACTCCACAGACTTCTGAGGATCTGGTGGCAGGGCAAAGTGCCAGGCACAGAAGTCCTCTCCAGAGCAGGCCTGCCATCAGTTCACACCCTGCTGATGTGCTGGGAAGGCCATGTTGCAAGGATGCCAAGCCACCGCATCCCTAAATAACTCCTCTATGGTGAACTGTCTCAAGGAAAGTGATCGCACAGGGGACAAAGGAAGCAATACAAAGACACATTGAAAGCCTCATTCAAGTTCCTGGATATCGACACCACCTCCTGGGAAACCCTGGCACAAGATCAATCGACATGGCACACGTTGATCCACCAAGGCTGCCAGGCATTTGAAGAGAGAAGAACAACCACAGCACAAGAGAAGCGAGCACTCCGCAAAGCCAGAGCTGCAAATGCTGCAACAATGGTGCCCACACATGTCTGCCCGACGTGGCAGAACATTTCGTGCCCGTATAGGCCTTACCAGCCACCTGCGGACACACCGTGGAGAAGCTCACAACCCGTTAGATGTCAAGGTCCTCTTCGAACACGATGGACTAACATCAGCCACAAAACTAATAGTACCCTTGGCAACAGAGATACATACAGACTAATACGCTGTTGTGGTCAGCCAGCAGCCTGCGGAGCTAGCAACAGAGTCAGACAGTGAGGAGGCTGGGGAGGACCATGGGTCAGTCCTGGAGTCTGGGGAAGGCCCGGACAAGGGCTCTGCATCGGAGGCAGAGATGAGGCCAGGGCCATCTGGGAGTGATGTGCGGACTCCGGAGCCTCCAGAGGCGGACAGCAGAGAGGCAGAGAAACAGGAGGAGCCTGTTCCTAGTGCATGTATGCTTAGAGCTGCCGGAAAGCAAGAGCAGCTGAAGCAAAAAGGACAACTCAGAAGTAAGGCCAGAAGATGATTGGCCACTCCCATAAAGCTTAAAAGAGCAGCAATGAGCCGTTGGGTTCTTTGTAGAAAAGCAATGTTGATTCCACTGCTTCTTGTCAGCGTCTTTTGAACCTTGTGGGTTTTTTACCACAAAGTTTGCCAAAGACATCAAAGGTCAGCGATAAGGCCGTAGGACTGGTTGTGAAGAATTTGTTTTGGACTAAGCTGAGAACGAATTAATTCTCAGCTGTTTTAATAAAATAAGTTTGTTCAGGACTGAATTGTGTTTGGTAATCACTATGTGGGCCTCGGTCACAACACATGCTTACCTGATAACATTGAGGACAAAGCGGGATCTGAACTGAGGGCAGCACTGTTCATTCTGGATTTCTTTGATTCATACTTTAACCGATCTAGAGGACAGCACAGAAAAACAAACGTTTGAAAGGAAATTGCCAAGTAAACTTTCCAGATAAAGGACACTGTGTAGTTGACAGTAAAGCAATGTAATCAAGAATTCAATTGTTCTTAAAAAAGTAGAACACAACTGTTGTGACTCCGACCCCCAAGCCTGTTTTATCGGAGGGAGAAGGCTCTGAAAGTGAAGGAGAGGAGTTGGCCAGGCCTCCCTCTCCAGGACCCTCCTCTCTGGCAATGCCTCAGGTGTCTCCCGAAGGAGAAGAGATTGGCCAGGAGCCAGGTATCTCTGAACAGTTGCAGTCGGACAGTGACAGAGATAAGTCTTGGCTGGATCCACGCCAGCGTCGGAGAGACAAGCGCACGCAACAGAAAAGGAGGCGTGCCAGAGATTAAGCTGAGTCACTGGACCACACCCCACAGTGGATAAAAGGGGGTGTGGTGGCCATTCAGGCTCTGTGACGGACAAAACTAAACAACTAGCGAGTCGCATTGTATCTCTGAAACTACGTTATCTGCCTGCCTTGGATTTAATACGGACTGGACTTGACAATTCTTTCACTTTGTGTATTTCTTTTGGTTTATCTGACGGAGGAGGAACACCTCCCTCTGTGAGTAAAGTTCTTGGCAAGCAGCTACTGGGTTGCTGCCAATCCTGTTATCAAAGGAATTTATTGTCTGCAAGTTTTAGTTAACCCCTGGCTGACTGTTTGTGTGCGTGTGTGAGACGGGGACAGAACAACAACAGCCTACGAACCCCTCAGAAGTCAAATCAACCACACAGAGAACCAGCGACGGCACCGACCTGCAACCAGCCCACGCAACCCCACTCAACCAGTACTTCACCTACCAGTGACCTTCACCTGACATGACCTCCCCATCATGACCCATTATAAGATGTTCATTTGACACACTCAAATCTGACCCATCACAAGACCCATCACAAAGCCCTCACTTGACACAACCACACCTGACCCATCACAAGACCCTCAGTTGACACACCCACACCTCAGTGGTGAAATGTAAAATTTGTTACTACCGGTTCTGTGGGCGTGGCTTGGTGGGGGGTGTAATGTGATTGGGTGGGCGTGGCCAACTTTTTTTTTCTTTTAAAAGCATTTTTTCTACAACCTCTTTGGCCGAAGAGGTTGTAAAAAAAAATGCTTTTAAAAGGCTCTGAGGATCCCAGCTGAGTTGCCTGATCATCAGAAGCTTTTTTTTCTTTTAAAAGCATTTTTTTTACAACCTCTTCAGCTGAAGAGTTTGCAGAAAAAAATGCTTTTAAAAGCCTCTGACGGTCAGGCATCTCAGCTGGGATCGTCAGAGGCTTTTAAAAGCATTTTTTCTACAACCTCTTTGGCCGAAGAGCAGAGGTGGGTTTCAGCAGGTTCTGACCAGCTCTAGAGAACCGGTCAGCAGAAATTTTGAGTAGTTCGGAGAACTGGTAGTAAAAAGTCTGACTGGCCCCACCCCCATCTATTCTCTTGCCTCCCAGTAACCTTCCCCTGGAGTGGGGAGGGAATGGAGATTTTACAGAATCCTTCCCCTGGAGTGGGGTGGGAATGGAGATTTTACATTATCTTTCCCCTGCCACGCCCACCAAGCCATGCCACGCCCACCAAGCCATGCCCTCAGAACCGGTAGTATAAAAATTTGAAACCCACCACTGCCAAAGAGGTTGTAGAAAAAATGCTTTTAAAAGTAAAAAAAAAAAAAAAAAAAAAAAACGCCTCTAATGATCGCGCTGCTCAGCAGGGCATGGGGGGAGGGGAGGCAGGGATTTTTGCTACCAGTTCTCTGAACCACCCGCCACCATCGCTACTGGATCGGGCAATCCGGTCCGAACCGGGAACATTTCACCCCTGCCACCCCTGACCCCTCACAAGACCCTCAGTTGACACACCCACACCTGACACACCCATCACAAGACCTACTGACCACACAAAGCCTTTATAAGCAGAAGAATGCAGACATCCCCTAAACTCTTCTGAAGATGCTATGGTACTTAGCCTGGTAATGAAATGTTTTGGAAACCAACCCACAAGCTCGGAGGATGAACCTCCACCCTTCACAGTAGAAAAACCCTAGAACTGTGATGGCGAACCTATGGCACGCGTGCCACAGGTGGCACGCGTAGCCATATCGGTGGGCACGCAAGCTCAGCTCTGGTGTGTATGCGCATGCCAGCCAGCTGATTTTCGGGCCTTTTGGGCCTACCAGAAGTAGGGAAACAGGCTGCTTCCTGCCTCCAGAGAGCCTCGGGGATGGTGAGGAAGGCCCGTTTTTCTCTCTCCCCAGGCTCCAGAGCCTTTCTAGGAATCTGGGGAGAGCAAAAAATGGGCCTTCTGATCCCACTGGAGGTTGGCAATCGGGCCGTTTTTGGCCTCTGGAGGGCTTTTGGGTGGGGGAAGGCCATTTTCGCCCTCCCCGGATTCCTAGAAAGGCTCTGGAGCCTGGGGAGAGCAAAAAATGGGCCTTCTGGTCCCACCGGGCCATCGCATGCAGGGGCGGGGCACATAGAATTATGGGTGTAGGCACGGACACATCCCAGTGCTCCTCCCATTCCTGGCACGCAATGGCAAAAAGGTTAGCCATCACTGCCCTAGAACTACAATACCCATAAAACACAGTTACTTCTTGACTTATCACTTACTGACCATTCAAAGGGACCCACCTGAGGGCTTCTTATGACCCAGATCTGACGTTCCAATGGTCAGCTCTCTCCTCACAATTGTGTGACTGCGCTTTGGAGGCTCAGTAACCAGGCCACATATACAACTCTTTGCAGCATCCCATGTTCATGTGACACCATTTTATGACGGTTTTGTTGAAAAGTTACTTTTCGGATTTGGCAAAATGGCAAACCATTGGTTCCCTTAACAACTGCAGCGCTTACTTAATGCCTACCACAAAAATAGTTTCTAAAATCGGTTGTGTGACACTTTCCAACCCACACAGCTTATGACCATAAAGGCAGGCTGAGCAGGTTCCATTACGGTTGCAATTCAAGGACTGCCTATCTGTACATAAAACTGAGTGGGGGAAAAACAATATCTTTGGGACTCTGCCAGCCTGTCAACATGCCCTGACATCTTTGTCAGGGTCACATTGGCAAAATCAAGACTGTCATGCTGGTTGGAGAGGAAAGGGTAATTATTTTTAATACTTTGATTCCTGAGAAACCTTTTACCTCTTTCAAGGGCCAGGAGGAAATCTCTGTTTCTCTGAAGCTCCTTCATAAATTCTTCATTCTGGAGGAACAGGGCAATCCGTTCGTCTTCCAAATACTGCTTCCATTTCTTTTCCTGATCCAATGAGCCCTGAGCCCCCTGGTTCCCAGGACTCTGTGTGCTTTGATGACAGTTTTGGGTGCTCTAGAAAGAGATTGTGTGTAAAAAAAAAAAAAAAGAAAAGGATCACACCTGCTGCAGAACTGTAGCAGACTACAACTGGATATTACAGTCTGTTGAGGGTAAAACTGCCCTCTGCAAAGTGGTGCAACGGACCAGACAGCGAATAGATACGTTGCTTAACAAAACACACAGATACTCACAGACTCTGAACGTTTAAAGAAAAATAAACAGTCTTTACTTGTAGTATAAAAACAAACTTGGCTTCTCAAAACAAAGATAACACTTCTTCAAACAACCACGGTTCAACACAAAAACATAGTTTGCTTACAATTCCAGTTCTCTTCAGTAACACAGACACAGTTCCTTTCAGCAGTTCAACCTTCTAATAGCAGGAGCAGAAGTGAATGAACTTCCTGCCTTCTTTTATGTCTGCTTAGCACAGCCAATTAGTCATCTTTGTAGCAGTTAAAGTTACAGAACATAGTTTTCTATATATTACCTACCCAACCATAGGATAAGCATCCAACACAGTCCAACGTATTACCCACCGGCAATGTGTTACCCACTCTTAATACAGAAATTTTCTACTTCCCACCTGCACCATATCCATTTGCTGTGGTAAGATGCGGAGAAAGTCATCCGGAAGATTCCCTAATAATGGTGGGTTCCAGTCCCTGTATCGTCTTTGTGCTTGTGAACTGCTGGAATTTTGGATATCAGTTCTGCTTGTGGGGGAAAAAAGCAAATTACAATAATATAATTCCACTTCCCTTGGCAACTTCCAGTTGTGTAGACTTCAATTCCCAAAAATCTCATGAGAAGAGAAGAGAAGAGAGGAGAGGAGGGGAGGGGAGGGGACAGGAGAGGGGAGGGGAGGGGAGGGGAGGGGAGAGGGGAGGGGAGGGGAGGGGAGAAGAGAAGAGAAGAGAAGAGAAGAGAAGAGAAGAGAAGAGAAGAGAAGAGAAGAGAAGAGAAGAGAAGAGAAGAGAAGAGACTTTGGAGGTCTTCCAGTCCGGCCCCCTGCTCAAGCAGGAGCACCTATACTATTTCAGATAAGTGGCTGTCTAGTCTCTTCTTAAAAACTTCCAGTAATGGAGCACCCACAATTTCTGAAAGCAAGCTATATTGGCTATGGAATTCTGGGATCTGAAGTCCACACACATCTGCAAATTCCAACTGTATTAAAAACTGAGTCAGAGAATTTCTGGTCTCCCAGATGGAACTGAACTACGATGCCCAGCTTTCCTCTGCTTCGTCCATGCTGGCTGAAGCTGTTGTTCTTCAACATCTGGAGAACCACACATTCCTGATTCAAGCAGTTGTGGGTATCTCCCTCACTAAAGTCCTATCCACAGAGGCTGGGAAAACATCTGCTGGCAATGTTTTTACCGCCGGATTTCTTATCTTGAGGTTGCTGAATCACCAGCTCTGTGAAGCTGGACCTTAATGTCTACATACCTTGGTGGTGGTATTGGTGGAGTCTCCATGTACTTTCGGTCATATATATGCATATCGTAGGAAGGAGGAGAATACACTGGAGGAGGCTCCTCATCTGAACTGTCTGGTTCCAAAGTCCGTTCCAGAATCTAAACCAAATAAGAAAAAAGGTACATATTTATTAGAGGGGTACCCAACCCCAAGTCCCTGGACTGGCATTGGGGCCACGGCATGCCAGAAACTGAGCCACAGAAATAAGCAAAGGGAAACATGGTACCTGTACCTGCAACTGATTGGGATGTCCACTGGCAACAATTAGCATAGAGGGAGAAGTATATGGCAAGACATAGAGTTAGAGCAGTGATTCTCAACCATGGCAACCTGAAGAGCAAGGCTGGTTGGGTATACCCAGTATTTTGGGTATTAAAAGTTCACATATCTTCATGTTGCCAAGATTGAGAAACACTAAGTTAGAGAATTAGGAGGATGGGTGTTGGAAAAGGGAACTACAGCTGGTCCTCAATTTACGACCACAATTGAGCCCCAAATTTATGTTATTAAGTGAGACAGTTGTTCAGTGAGTTTTATCTCATCTTACATCCTTTCTTGCAACAGTTGTTAAGTGAATCACTGCAGCTCTTAAGTTAGTATCACGGTTGTTAAGTCAAACTGTCTTCCCAATTGACTTGGCTTGTCAGAAGGTCACAAAAGATGACACGTGACCCCAGGACACTTCAACCGTCATAAATATGAGTCAATTGCCAAGCACCTGAATTTTTACCATGTGACTATGGGATGTTGCAATGGTCGTAAGTGTGAAAAACAGTCATGAGTCCCTTTTTTCAGTGCGGTTGTAACTTCAAACGGTCACTAAAGAAATAGCTGTAAGTCGAGGACTTCCTGTATCAGTTCAGAGAAAGATTAAGAAATTCCAGTGAGACTGGGATTTTGGAAAACAGAAACTGGAGCTATAAACTCTCAAATTATGCCCTCGTAATCCATAATTCCATGACAGAATGCTGGTCTTCCTTCTAACTAATGATAGCAAGCCTGTGCGAGGTTTTAATTGTCTGGGGATTTAAAATGGATTTGTTTTAGCACTGTTTTATTGTTATGCTGTTTTTATTCTGTGAGCCGCCCCGAGTCCTACGGGAGAAGGGCGACACATATAAGTTTGATTAAATAAATAAATAAATAAATAAATAAATAAATAAATAAATAAATAAATAAAACAGTGTGTAGGTTGTGACTTTTGGAATACTGGGGCCACCTTCCAAAACAAGCTAGCATGCAACTTAAATTTGATACGATTTCATTGACATTTCAATGCAACGTACACTAATCCCTCGGCAGTAGGGCGGTATATAAATTTAATTTTATATATAAATTTATATATTTAAATAATTAAATTTAATTTAATATTATATATATATAAGGTCTTAGCAGATACACCAAGTTGACTCAATTTATTATTTGTGTATGAAATCTTAATCTGTTCACCGCCCTGAGTCCTTCGGGAGAAGGGCGGTATAGAAATTCAATCAATAAATAAATAAAATAAATAATTATAAATAAATAAATAAATAAATAAATAAATATTTTTCAACGGATAATTCTGCAGGCAGACATGAAACAATTGTTCTCCTTCTGTCCAGGGGTGGGCTGCTGGGGGTTCGCAAGGGTTTGGGAGAACCTCTAGCTAGGATTCTGTGCAGTTGGGAGAACCCCCAAATCCTACTCCTGGCTGGCCCTGCCCTGCCTGCTCCACCCCTTCCAGGAGTCTCCACGCAGCCCGTTTTGGATGCAGGTAAGTGCAGGGCGCACATGGAGGCTTGAGGAAGGTGAAAAACGGGCCTATCAGAAGTTTGGGAAGAGCCTCCAGTGCCTGGGGAGGCCGTTTTTGCCCTCCCTGAGGCTCGAGAAAAGCCTCTAGAGCCTGGGGAGGGCAAAAACGACACCGCACCCAGCCATGGTGGAGGAGGCTGACTAGGCCACGCCCACCATGGCTACACCCATCCAGCAACCAGGCAGAGAACCCCTTGCTAAAATTTTTGAAGCCCATCCCTGTTTCTGTCCCATTTAAAAAAAAAAAACAATTTTTTCACTTTTCCTGCAAAGGACTTCTACAAAGGAACTTAATTCTTGCAACGCAAAACCTAAACAGATTACAGTAACACTAAAGCAAAGACAACCTGTATCCCGGTCTGACAGATATTCAAATCTCCTTCCTATGCTTGCTTTTACAGCACTGAAAATGCCAACATTACGAAACCCCAAACGCTTGACAAGGAAAGCGCTGTTCACCTCGAGGGTCACAACACACACAGGCCTGAGAAATTTAGGCAAAGGGCCAACATTTTGTCCTTAAGCTACCCTGCTAGCTCCCAATCACACCCTCCCCCCCAACACACACACACACCCCACAGCCAGGAGCTATTAGGGAATGCTGGGACCCAGCCTGGGTTTTGACAGGCAGGACATCTGCTATCAACTTGCTGGGAGATTTTCACACCCGTAAATAGTTGACAGTGTGCTGCACAACCCCAAATCTGCTTGCAGCTGTCTCTTTTCCCAAGTATTGGGCACAGTCTGTTTTAGTCAGAGCTGTTTTCTTACTAGGGCAGGGTTCTCTCAGCCTTGGCAACTTTAAGATGTGTGGACTACAACTCCCAGATGGCTGGGGAATTCTGGGAGTTGTAGTCCACACATCTTAAAGTTGCCAAGGCTGAGAAATATTGCATTGGAGAAGCTAATAGCTGATTGCACTTCCACACAGCCAACATTCGATCTACACAAACTTTCCCAAGCAACCTGTAACCTCTTTCTCTTTCCATTCTCATCCTAATCTCCTTTCCTCCAGATGGCTAATGGGGGAATGCTGTAGGACCGTGATGGTGAATCTATGGCACCAGAGGTGGGTTCCACTTACCTTTACTACTGGTTCGCAACGGGAACGCACGCACAGAAGCTTCTGTGCACACGCAGATCGTCCATGATGACGTCCGGGTGAGTGGGTGGAGCCTCCCGCCGCCATTACTACCGGTTCGCAAGAACCGGACTGAACCGGGAGCAACCCACCACTGTATGGCCTGTGTGCCAAAGGTGACACGCAGTGCCCTCTCTCATGGCACGTGGGCCATTGCCCAGGTTCAGCTCTGCTGCGCATGTGGATGCCTCCTGGCGGCCAGCTGCTCTTCAGGTCTCTGCCGCGCATGCATGGGGGGGCCGCACATGCATGCAGGGGGCATGTGCAGGGGGCATGTGCGCAGGTGCAGGGGTGGGGCGCATGCAGGGGGCCGCACACATGCGCAGGGGGCAGGTGCATGCGTGGGGGGCAGGGCACAGGAGCAGGGCCACACGCACATTGCATTTGGGGGTTTGGGCACACACATTCACACGCGCATTCACACACGCGCTTTGGGCACTCAGTCCGGAAAAGGTTAGCCATCACTGCTGTAGGAGAATGTATGGATAATCTTGGGGGACAATCAGAAAAGAGAAGGAGGAGCCCTCGGTTGCTTAACAGTCCGAGAATGGGCGTTGTACTTACCTGATACGCCTCTTCTCTGTCCTGGCGCCCACGGCAGTCATGCCCGGGGTATAGACACGGCTGTTATCCAATGACCGAGTCTTCTGGAATCTTTAGCACCGCCCCTTCCTGCTATATTCCAGTTTTGAGGCGAGGCTGTCCAGAAGACTGGAGTGTCTGTAGAAATAAAGCAAATAGTAAACAAATTCCCACCCCCCGGAACCCAGGGACGGCCGGAACGGGTGGGGCTGACTGCCGTGGGCGCCAGGACAGAGAAGAGGCGTATCAGGTAAGTACAACGCCCATTCTCCTGCAGGGCGCCCACGGCAGTCATGCCTGGGACATACCAAAGCATGATGTCTCCTAGGGAGGGAGAGGCCGGACCTGCTGTAGAACCCTCCTACCGAATGCCGCGTCCGCCGAAGCATAGACATCCAGGCGATAGTGTCGAATGAAGGGAGAGACGGACGACCACGTAGCGGCCCGGCAAATCTCGTCCAAAGGGGCCTGCGTGGACCAGGCCGCGGAGGTGGAGGCACTCCGGGTGGAGTGAGCCGTAATATTTGGAGGTACCGGCAGAGATTGTGCCTCGTAGGCCAATGCGATGGTAGCTCTGATCCACCGTTCAATGGTGACAGAGGAGACACGGGAACCCATAGATGCAGGTTGGAAGGAGAGGAAGAGAGCCTCTGACCTCCGGAAGGTAGCAGTATGATCCACATAGATCCGAAGAGCCCTGCGGACATCCAGTTTATGCCATAGGAACTCCTGGCGATGGCGAGGAGAAGGACAAAAGTTTGGAAGTGTGAGCTCTTGCGACCGGTGAAAGATGGTGTTGACTTTAGGCACAAACGCCGGGTCGAGGCGAAGAACTACCCTGTCCGTATGAAAGATGCAGAGGTCAGAGCGGACTGACAGAGCAGCAAGTTCAGAAATCCGCCTAGCGGAGGTTACTGCGACCAGGAACGAAACTTTGAACGACAAAAATTTTAGACTAACTTCTCGTAATGGTTCAAAAGGATGGCCCGTCAGGGCGCCAAGAACTTTGTTCAGATCCCAAGTTGGGAACCGGTGAACCGTGGGAGGGCGGAGATTGGTAGCACCTCTCAGAAATGATCGGATGAGAGGATCAGCAGAAATGGGAGTGGAAGACGAACAAGAGAGAATTGATGACAAAGCAGCCACCTGTCTTCGTAGGGTGTTAGGGGCAAGGCCCGCAACGAAGCCCTGGTGAAGGAACTCCAGCAGATGGGGAATAGTCACGTCCATAGGAGACACCCCTTTCTTACGACACCAGGATGAAAACATGCGCCAGGTGGAGCCGTATATCCGGAGAGTCGATGGACGGCGGGCGGCCTGAATGATGGGAATAGCGTCCGGGGGCACCCGGGCCTTCGCTAAGAGGAGCCGCTCAGCCGCCATGCGGTCAGTTGGTAGGACTGTGGATCCGGATGTAGCAGAGGGCCTTGATGGAGCGCTATCCGATCGTCTGGGATCCTCCAGTGGGGGGCTACCGACAGGCCCAGAAGATCGGCAAACCAAGGTTGGCGAGGCCAGTGTGGGGCCAGAAGGAGAACCTCTGCTCGCTCCGTCACGATCTTCCGTACGACCTTGGAAATTAGGGGCAGAGGAGGAAAGGCATATAGCAGTTGGTTCTGCGGCCAAGGACTTCGGAGGGCATCCACCGCCTCTGCTCCCCGACAGGGGAACCGGGAGAAGAAACGGGGCAGCTGTTTGTTGCCTGGAGACGCAAACAGGTCCACCAACGGAAGGCCAAACCGGGAGCACAGGTCCTTGAACAGGGCGGGATGTATACTCCATTCGGCCGGATCGATGAGGGAGCGACTGAGAGAGTCCGCTTGAGTGTTGGCGGATCCTGAAATGTGCTCGGCCCGAATCGACGACAGATGGGCTTTCGCCCAAAGACCCAGCTGGAGAGATTCCGCCATTAGGGACCGGGAACGAGTCCCCCCCTGTCGGTTGACATGAGCCTTGGCCGAGACGTTGTCCGTTAGGACGAGGATGTCCCGACCAAGGACATGAGGCTCGAATTCGAGAAGAGCTAAGCGGATAGCCCTCAACTCCAGGACGTTGATATTCATGGCTTGTTCTGCTAGGGACCAGAGCCCTTGCGCCAGGTGCGAGTCGAGGTGAGCCCCCCAGCCCGTTAGGCTGGCATCCGTGGTGACAACAATCCTGTGCAGGTCTCCGAACGAAGAGCCCCGGGAGATGGCTGACGACGTCCACCAACTCAGAGAGTCTAGAACCGGTGGTGGAAGGGCAATTTTGGAGGTCAAGGTGCTGGTGAAGCGTCGTTGGTAAGGAAGTAACAGCCACTGCAGCTCCCTGCTGTGTAGGCGAGACCACGGCACGATGCCGTAAGTGGTCTCGCCACCATCTTACCTAAGAGGCTAGAGAGACCTAGCAAAGAGGCGGAGCCCCGCCTCCGAAACTTGGAAGCCATGTCAGAGAGACTGGTCTGACGCTCTGGTGACAGGGTAACTTGGAGGGATGTTGAATCAATGACCGCCCCCAGGTGTTGTAAGGACGTGGAAGGCGACAGATGGCTTTTAGCCCAATTAATGGAGAAGCCATGCGCTTGCAAGGTGGACACCACAGAAGCAATGTCCTCCCGGGCCGAAGGCAAAGATTTAGATAGGATGAGAATATCATCCAAATAAAAAAGTGTGCGAATAGGGATAGAGGTGATGTGGGCCATAAGGGCCGCCATCACCTTGGTAAATACCCTGGGAGCAGAGGAAAGGCCAAAGGGCAAGGCAGTGTATTGAAAGTGCTGACCATTATATGAAAACCTGAGGAACTTGCGATGTGACGGGAAGATGGGGATGTGGAGGTAGGCCTCCGTTAAGTCAATGGAGGACATAAGGTCATCCTTTCTAATGCAGAGCAGAATAGTGTGGAGGGACTGCATTTTAAAACGGCGGTATCTAATGTGCCGATTTAGAGACTTTAAATCGAGGATAGCCCTCCAATCCCCTGAAGATTTGGGAACCAGGAATAGGCGGGAATAGAAACCCCGGCCACGTTCCTGGCTAGGGACCGGCTGAATGGCCTTGATGGCCAGTAAATGTTGGATGGCCTGAGCAATTCTAGCCCTTTTAACAGGGTCCAGAGAAACGGGACAACGGAAATAGTGATTTGGAGGGGAAGACTGAAACTCGAGCTTAAGGCCAAATTTAACTGTGTCCCTGACCCAAGAGTCAGAGACCGATAAGTCCCACTGGTGTGAAAAATGGGATAATCTACCTCCGATAGAGGAAGCCGGTAGATCCCTAGCGGAACCTTTTAAATGGGCGACCCCTCCCACCACGAAAGGACGATTTCGAAGTGAAACGGGGCCCCTGTCTGACCTGGTCTCCGGGAGGCTGAGGTGTCCTGGATGAGAAGGAACGGTGAGAGCGGTGCTGGAAGTAGTTGGAATCGGGTCCTCGAAAGGACGAGCGACGAAAGGAGCCCTGAGACCGGGTTTCAGAACGACGAGAGACGGAAGGAAGAATCTTACGGTGGTCCTTTGTCTCGATCAACAGCGGATCCAGCGGTGCACCAAACAACTTATCAGCAGCATACGGGGACGAGGCAAGACGCCACTTGTTACGGGCGTCCGCCTGCCAATTCCGGAGCCAGAGGAGGCGCCGTGAGGTGATAGAAGTGCCGATGGCCTTGGCTGAGAACCTGGCTGCATTAAGCGTTGCATCCGCGGAGAACTCTGCCGCTGCGATGATTTTATTTATGTCTTGATGTGTTCGTTGATCAGAAACCGGGATACGGTCTTGCAGCTGGCGTAACCACAGGATAGAAGCGCGGTTGAAGAAAGATGCAGCGGAGGAAGCCTGAATAGACCAAGCAAATGCTTGGTGGCCTTTGATGAGGGTTCTCTCAGCCTTCTTCTCCTCGGGCCGCAAGTAATCCTCCGAAGGACCCGTGGGAAGGGAAGTAGAGGATAAGGCCACAACGGGGGAATCGACCACTGGGACTTGTAAGAGATCGGAGAAATCCGAAGCCATGTTGTAGAACTTCCGATCCAGGTTGTTTGGAATTGGCCCAGAACTGGGAGAAGACCACTGGCGTTTCAAGACTTCCGAAAAGAGCTTGGGAGCCGGGATGGTATCCGATTGCACCTTGGGTTCCTGAAACAGGACGGATGTAGGGTCAGCTGGCACAGGTGGGTTGGGCGAAGAAGAAGAAGCCTCGATACCGAGCCGGGTTGTGGTCTTGGCCTTGTAAAGTAATGACCGAAACATATGGGGCTTGAAGAGGCCCACAAAGGCTGGCTTGTCAGGCTCAAGGCCTTCGTCCTCTGACAACTCTTGGTCAGGCAATTCACCTTCCTCAGACACCGAATCCTGACTGGCAGAATCATGATCAGAGACCTCAGCGACAGATTCCTCATTAGACTGTAAAGCAAGGGAGCGAGATATGGCCCTATCCGATCTTTTGGTAACAGAAGAAACTTGAGCCAGAGAAGGATGTTGTTGAATGCCTTGAGCAATGCCTTGTCGAATAGCTTCAGAGATAAGGTCAGCCAGGGATGACCGCATATCCTGAGGCAAATCATGAACCTGTAGAGAAGCCTGAGGACCCGAAGAAGGAGAGGGTGAGGCCTGCTGAGCCTGTACAGGATCTGGGGAACGCTGGGCCTGTTCTTGGGTGTCCCCAGCCTCCGGAAAAACAGATGCTACCTCAGCTGAATTGATGACATCGCCCTGAATGGACCTGTCCGGCGACAAGGTCCTAGAAGCTCCCGATTGCTCAGGGCAATCAGAGGGGGAAGGATCAGAGGAGGCCTGTACAGCTTTGGAATGGGCCCTCTCAAAGGCCTTCTCCATGGCCTTGTGGCGCCGGTCCTCGTCCCTGGAAATGGAGGAGGATTTAGGGATGACCGAAGCGTGGGAGGATGGAGCCTTGGCCTTGCTCCTATGTCCCGAGGAAGAGCCCTCCCCCGGGTCCTCCTGATGGCGGCGTTTTCCTCTGGCCTTGGGTCTGGAAACGTCGGCCATCTTATCCAACGAAAAACTCAAAATGGCGGCCAAACTGTTAGTAAGCAGATATGGAATGCTCTCCTACTCGCTAGCCTTACGGCTTGCACGCAAGGATGATTTAGGCGTGGGGTATTTAGCGCTAATCAATAACCAGGGCGAGAGAACCGTCCGTACCTGGATGCCGCAGAAATGAGTAGAAAAAACTCCCCGGCTCGCAGCAAGGCGCGAAAAGACAAGCCGCGCCAATCCGGTGAGAGGAGATCGCCCCCGGAGATAAGAAGCGGGCGGTTCCGGAGCAGCAAAAGACGGCGAGAAACCGCCCCTCGCACCTCTCAGCTGTTCTTCCAAGCAGCGGGGAAGTCCAAGCGCCGCAGCACGAAGCCGAAATCAAACGGCGCTTCTGAGCACTCCAGCCGTCCCCAAGCGGCGAGAAAACGGCGCGGGAGAAAGCGCCTCGCGCCTCTCAGCTGGGCAACCAAGCGGCGGGAAATTCAAAAGGCCGCAGCTCCAGGCCGAAAGAAGAAGCGCTTCTGAGCACCCCAGCCTCCGGATTTCTTGCCGAGGTAGGCAACAACGCGGCGGAGCAAGCTAAGCGAGCTCGTGCGCGTGGGAGGAGAGCAAATGCTTCTTGAGGTAATTCAATCCAAGCAGTAAAATTTAGACTAGACTTTAGTAAAAGTTGTGGAGAAACTACAGACACGACTGTTATGGAACAGACCGAGTCGAAAAACTGGAATATAGCAGGAAGGGGCGGTGCTAAAGATTCCAGAAGACTCGGTCATTGGATAACAGCCGTGTCTATACCCCGGGCATGACTGCCATGGGCGCCCTGCAGGAGAAAGAAACTTAGTAGGACCTTCCTTAATTGATCAGACCAATAAAACCGGCAGCGGGAAGTTTGTATCATCAGATTTTCATGATTCTGTTCATGAATTCTTGCAATAAAGTAGATTTCGCTCATCTGGTTGTGTCTTATGTCTGGTTGTCCAGGAGCATTGAGCAATGCAAAAGTCAGAAATTAGTGATCAGAATGGAGCATGGCGGCTCATGCTTATTTATTTATTTATTTATTTTTTATTTGATTTATATGTCGCCCTTCTCCGGAGACTCAGGGCGGCTTACAATGCGTTAAGCAATAGCCTTCATCCTTTTGTATATTTATACAAAGTCAGCTTTAGGTCTTTAGTTGATCCAGTTATCATCGTGTGATTCTGTGATTTCCTCTGGTCTTCCTTTGGGTCCCCCTTAGAAGAGGTACTGTATTTTTTGGAGTATAAGCTGGTCCGGACTATAAGACGTGCCTACCTTTTTTGGTGAGGAAAACAAGAAAAAGAAATCTGCCTCTGCTTCTGCCTCCCAGCAATTTTGCCTCGTTGCAGCAAACAGCAAATAGCCTGCTTTACTTTTACTTTCGTTTTCAGCATAGCTTGATTAGCACAAGAAAACAAAATCTGCTCCCAGCAATTTACCTCCTTGCAGCAAGCGGCAGAGGCCCATGCAAAACAGCTGAGAGCAAAACAGCTGAGAGCAAAACAGCTGAAAGTCAGGAGGTGGATCCAATCAACTTGTACTAATTAGGTTGTGCTGAAGCTGAAACGAGCTGTTTTTTTTTTTTTAATTTGATTTATATGCCGCCCTTCTCCGGAGACTCAGGGCGGCTTACAATGCGTTAAGTAATAGCCTTCATACTTTTGTATATTTTATACAAAGTCAGCTTATTGCCCCCACAAACTGGGTCCTCATTTAACCTACCTTAGAAAGGATGGAAGGCTGAGTCAACCTTGAGCCTGGTAAGATTCGAACCTGCAGTAATTGCAGGCAGCTGTGTTAATAACAGGATGCTTTAAACCACTGTACTACCAAGATGGTTAAGACATGGGGCTGATGATTGAGTATGTCTAGTTTAATGAAAAGAAGGACTAGGGGAGACTTGATAGCAGTGTTCCAATATCTCAGGGGCTGCCTCAAAGAAGAGGGAGTCAAGCTATTCTCCAAAGCACCTGAGGGCAGGACAAGAAGCAATGGGTGGAAACTCAACAAGGAGAGAAGCAATCTAGAACTAAGGAGAAATTTTCTGACAGTTAGAACAATTAATCAATGGAATGACTTGCATCCAGAAGTTGTAAATGCTCCAACACTGGAAGTTTTTAAGAAGAGATTGGACAACCATTTGTCTGAAATGATATAAGGTTTCCTGCCTAAGCAAAGGGGTTGGACTAGAAGACCTTCAAGGGCCCTTCCAATTCTGTTCCGTTCCGTTCCGTTCCGTTCCATTCCAATTCTTATTCTATTCCATATTTTCTATTCTATTCTATTCTATTCTGTTCTGGTCTGGTCTGTTCTGGTCTGTTCTGGTCTGTTCTGGTCTATTTCTATCCTATCCTATCCTATCCTATCCTATCCTATCCTATCCTATCCTATCCTATCCTATCCCATTCCATTCCATTCCCTGCAGGTTTGCGTTTGAGACCCGGTTGCTGCCGCAGGATGGGATGAGCTCCCGTCACACACTCCAGCTCCTGCCGAACCAACAGTTCAAAAGTGGGTGACCGCGAGTAGGTAGATGGGTACCACTTTGGTGAGCAACTTAACAAGGACACAAAAGGAGCCCCACCTGAATCTCCCCTGGGCATCCATGATGTCACTTTTCAATCCTTTCAACCTGGAAGCACTTCGGTGCTCCTGACACGAACGTAGTAGAACTGTAGTAATGATCAGAACGTCTCATGTCATCGTTTTCAACTGGGGTTGCAAGGGTTTTGCGGTAGATTAAAATAAAACCATCAGCTGCCAAGGAAGACATGCCATACCATCTTTCTGTTCCCCGCCCGGCTCCAGGCTGCCTTGGTCTCATTAAGGAAGAACGACAGCCAAAGTGATGGGATTAGGGAAGAAATCCTGCCAGTGGAAAAAACACAGTGGGTTTTTTCTTCCTCTTGCGCTTGCTGGTGAGCCAAAAGTAACTTGGTTCAGCTATCCAAAGAAGATGGTACTGTGAGAATATGAGGGCAGCGCCAACCCAGGAGTGATGCCAAGCTGCATGTGCAAATGCCTTCCATCTTGCCACAGTTGCTTCTGTGTCCCACCCATTCACCCCTTTTCTCTGCCTTTTCTTTTTTTGGCTTGTCTTTGCCATCTCACAGAGTGAAGTGAAGGGGGAGGGAGATTCTGCTTTGTTCATGATCCAGGAATGCCTAAAAACCAAGTTCCATAAGTAAGCAAGCAATCTTAAAAACCTACCCCATACAGGCCATCCACAAAGGGAAGGAGGAGCCTGGTGGCACAGCAGACTAATAGCCTGTTATTAACATTCAGCTGCCTGCAATTACTACAAGTTCGAATCTCGCCAGGCTCAAGGTTGACTCAGCCTTCCATCCTTTCTAAGGTAGGTAAATTGAGGACCCAGTTTGTGGGGGCAATAAGCTGACTTTGTACAAATATACAAAAGTATGAAGGCTATTGCTTAACGCATTGTAAGCCGCCCTGAGTCTCCGGAGAAGGGCGGCATATAAATCAAATAAAAATAAAAATAAATAAAATAAAATAAATAAATAAAAGAAGGAGATCAACTGACAATGTCACGATGTCGTTGTGACTTCTACCAGATGTCTGTTGACTTAAGTAGGGCCTTTTCAGATCCTGCAGCTTTAAGCTTTGGGATTGTTGGGCATCATTTGTCTTGAAAATGAAGCAGGCTTAAGAAATTTGGTTCTGGATTTCAATCCCTTCCTCCACTTTGGCCATGTGGATGGTCTGAGGTTCTGTCCAGATTATACTGCTAGAGCCTTGGTCGGTGAATTCACTTTATTCTAGGAAGGAAGGAAGGAAGGAAGGAAGGAAGATTTTTCCATTCTTCCAGTCCTTTGAACTAGAAGGACAAAGTGGCAAGATTTTTGTCAATTTCACTTTTGTCAATTTCAGTGGCTTAAAGAAAAGCGAAGTCCATCCTTTAAGCTTTCCCCTCTTTTTGAAAATAAAATCAAAAAAGAAAAAGAGATAGATTCCATCAATTTTTGGATTTCGTTTAAAAGGGCGGTGGGGGGGAAGCCCAGTATTTCACTCTTTCACTTGTAAAATGAATGACCAGTGACAAGAGGATAGCAGGCATTCCTGCCACAGTGCATAGTAGCCAACTAGAACAGAGAAATGAAATGCAGCACACAAATTGGACCGTACCTGTTCGCAGGGGTGGGCTTCAAAAATTTTAACAAGGGGTTCTCTGCCTGGTTGCTGGGTGGGTGTGGCCATGGTGGGCGTGGCCTAATCAGCCTTCTGCACCACGGCAGGGGGGGCATTTTTGCCCTCCCGGGGCTCCGGAGGCTTTCCTTGATCCTCCAGGAGAGTGAAAACAGCCTCCCCAGACTCCGGAGGCCCTCTGGTGGGCGGAAACGAGCCTGTTTCCGGCCTTCCTGAACTTCAGGTAGGCCCATTTTTCACCCTCCCCGAGCCTCCTTGCGCACCCTGCACTTACCTGCATCCAAAACGGGCTGCATGGGGACTCCTGGGAGAGGCAGGGCTGGGTGGATGGGGCTAGCCAGGAGTGGGATTTGGGGGTTCTCCGAACTGCACAGAATCTTAGCTAGAGGTTCTCCCGAACCCCTGCGAACCCCCAGCAGCCCGCCCCTACCTGTTCGTGTGTTGAGAGCCTCAAAGGTGTTTTTGGACACCACCACCAAGCCACACCCACAGAACCGGTAGTAACTAATTTTAGATTTCACCACTGTCCAAAGTCTTCTCTTTCTCAGCAGCACCCTTCTTCCATCTTAAATAAGAGCCTGGTGGCGCAGCAGACTAATAACCTGTTATTATCATCCAGCTGCCTGCAATTACTGCTAGTTCGAATCTCCCCAGGCTCAAGGTTGACTCAGCCTTCCATCCTTTCTAAGGTAGGTAAATTGAGGACCCAGTTTGTGGGGGCAATAAGATGACTTTGTATAAATATACAAAAGTATGAAAGCTATTGCTTAACGCATTGTAAGCCGCCGTGAGTCTCCGGAGAAGGGCAGCATATAAATCAAATTTTTTTTAAAAAAACAAAACAGCAGAATATAGGTGCAAATCAGGTAAACCCAATCCTCTTCTTTCCTGACATTTAACTCATGGTTTTTTTCCCCTGTCGCACAAGTTCAGAGATATTTCCTTTTGCCATTGTTTAAAAGGTGAATGAGTTACTAAAACAGTTATTCTCTGGAATAAAGCCTGCTGCCTTAACCACTAAACCAACAATAAGCAGTGAACATAAAAATTAAATCAAAAGAGAACATTATAAAGAATAATAATAGACGGTAGTATAATAACTTAATGACAGCATAATGGGACAATCACTTTTAACCCAAAGACATTAATATCGCTCTATAAAGCCTTGGTAAGAGCACACCTAGAATACTGCATCCAGTTTTGGTCATCACACTATAAAAAAGATGTTGAGACTCTAAAAAGAGTGTAGAGAAGAGCAACCAAGATGATTAGGGGACTGGAGGCTAAAACATACGATTAATGGTTGCAGGAACTGGGCATGGCTAGTCTAGTGAATAGAAGGACCAGGGGAGACATGATAGCCGTGTTCCAATATTTGAGGGGCTGCCACAGAGAGGAGCGGGGTCAATCTATTATCCAAGGCACCTGAAGGCCAAACAAGGAATAATGGATGGAAACTGGACAAAGAGAGATTCAACCTGGAAATAAGCAGAAATTTTCTGTCAGGGAGAACAATCAACCCATGGAAGAGAAGTTGCCTTCGGAAGTTGTGGGAACTTCATCACTGGAGGCTTTCAAGAAGAGACTGGGCTGCCATCTATCATAAATGGTGTTGGGTCTCCTGCTTGGGTGGGGGGGGGGTTGGACTAGATGACCTACAAGGTCCCTTCCAACTCTGTTAATCTGTTAATCACTTCCTCACATTGTGGTGACCTCGCACATGGTATAAAGGTGGGATCCATCATTACCAGAGAGAAACTGAAGGACATTCTTGGGATTTGGATGGTAAAATAGTTTTGGGAGGAGAGTTAGGGGCTGTCCTGACCATTATTTTAATTTCTCACAATGTTATGTTGGGCATCCGAGGCAGTTAAAATGGAAGTTGGGTCTGGTTGGAGAAACACCGCCCCATACAATTTAGCACAAAAGAAAATCTCACCGAAAATCTTTCCTCAAACTTACAGCCAAACTTGCAACTACGGGTAGTCCTCAACTTACGACTGCAATTGAACCCCAAATTTCCATTGCTAAGCAAGACAGTTAAATGAGTTTTGCCTCTTTCTGCAATTTTCTTGCCAGACTTGTGAAGTGAATCACTGCAGTTGTTAAGTTAGTAACATGGTTGCTAAGAGAATCTAGCTTCCCTACTGACTTTGTGAGAAGGTCGCAAAAGGAGATCCCTTGTCCACAGGACATTACAACCGTCATAAATATGAGCCAGTTGCCGACCGTCCAAATTTTATTTATTTATTTATTTATTTATTTATTTATTTATTTATTTATTGTTTATTTATTTGACCTCTACAGGGAGGAGTCATAAAATATGGGTGTGTCTGGCTGAAGAGGTCCAAGAAGGCCGAAATAGTGCTATCCCAGTCTCCCATAAGTCTCAGAAGAAACAACATAAAATGTCTGACAGGCCTGAAAGCGATGATTAGAGATTTCATCCCACCATGGCCATTTAACATCTTTCAACATAGGAAAAACCCTGATTGCAAAAATATCACACATTTATTTATTATATTTCTATACCACCTTTCTCCCGTAGGACTCAAAAATTTTGATCACGGAGATGCTGCAACAGTTGTGAGCATGAAAAATGATTCACTTTTAACAGTGCCGTTGTAACTTTGAATGGTCACTCAATCGAGGACTACCTGTATTCCGAAACATGGGAAAAGTTTACCTCCGGAGGAATGCTGTCGTCCGAATCGGAACTCTCGTCACACTCGCTGCAGTCCAAATTCATCTGTAGCAGTTGATCGATGGTGGCATCTACTGCACCATTGTTTGCCCTCAAGACGCATTCAATGATGTCATAATCCATGTTGGGGAACATAGTTTTGAAATCCTCCATCGCCTGGTTAAACTCCAGCCTCCGTACTTGCCTTGCGGGGCGGCTATTGTTAAGTTCTTGAGCGGAAGAGCTATTCCTCGAGCCGCCATTGCTGCTGCTCCTTCGGAACAGACTTGTCATTTTGGATAACCGTTTTTGGAAAATGTTTAAACTTTTTCAAATCGGCTTTTGAGGTAGGAAAAGGAAGAACCGAGAGAAGAAATGTATAAACCCAAGGAGAAGGGAGGGCGAGGGGCAATCTGCCTTCCAGTGTTCTGGTCAAGAAGAAGCAACGCAAGCGCTTTGCGGAACGACTGGTGGATAATCCACCACAAAATGGCGGCACATTGGAGATGGCGAAACAAGATGGCGCCGAGGAAGCCTGCAGAGTTTCAGTCCTGGATCGATCCACCACAGGAGGAAATTGTTGGAGAAGGACTTCTTCAGAGATATAAGAGCGTCCAAAGCCCCAGATGCATTTCTTTTACTGAAAAATGAAGAAATGTGGTTTTAAAAAGGAGTAAGCCATGTTATAATATAGAAAATTGATATCAATATCTCTCCCAGCCTCCCTTATATAAGACTTTTCGGTAGTTTTGCAGAACTTGAGATGAGTTTGCAGAAGAAATTCCTGATTTTATTTTTTTTTTGCCACAGATAGTTCTTGATTTACGACAGTTTGTTCTGTGACTGTTTGAAGTTACAACAGAACTGAAAAAAGTGAGTGTTGACAGTTTTTCACATTTATGACCATTGCTGCATCCTCACGGTCACATGGTCAAAATCCAGACATTTGGCAACTGACTCATATTTATGACGGTTGCACTGTCCCAGGGTCATGTAATAATCCCCTTTTGTGACCTTCCGACAAGCAAAGTTAATGAGCAAGCCAGATTCCCTTAAGAACCTTGTCGCTAACTTAACTGGCAAGAAAGGTCATAAAATGACGATCCCAGCTGACTTGCCTGGTCGGCAGAGAATTTCTTTTTTTTTTAAAGCCTCTGATGATCCCAACTCAGCCGCGCAATCATCAGAGGCTTTTTTTTTTAACTTTTAAAAGCATTTTTTCAGCCGAAGAGGTTGTAGAAAAAATCCTTTAAAAAGTAAAAAAAAAGCCTCTGATGATTGTGCGGCTCAGCTGGGGATGGGGGTGGGGGCGCAGGGATTTTTGCTACCGGTTCTCCGAACCACCCGCCTCCATCGCTACCGGATCGGGCAATCTGGTCCGAACCGGGAGCATTTCACCCCTGACATGACCGCGGGACGCTGCAACCGTCATAAACTGAGTCAGTTGTCAAGCATCCAAATGTAAATCACGTGACCATGGGGATACTGCAATGGTCGTAAGTGTGAAAAATGGTCCTAAGTCACTTTTTTCAGGGCTGTGGGAACTAAGCAAAATGTTGTAAATTGAGGACTACCTGTATACAGTGAGGCAGATTTTGTGGACTAAAGGATACAAACATTATTACTCAAAAGCAGGAATCCTCAAGACAGGAAAACTTTGTTCTACCTAAAGACAGATGGCTTCATAAAATTTCAATTCTGGTTAGAATTTAGAATGTTTATTTAAAGATATAGGTCCGTGATGGTGAACCTGTGGCACGTGTGTCAGAGGTGGCAGGCAGCGCCCTCTCTGATGGCACGTGAGCCGTCGTCCCAGTTTAGCTCCGCTGCGCATCTGCGCATGCCTCCCGCCAGCCAGCTGGTCTTCGGGTCTCTGCTAGCCATGTGGGAGGGGGGCGTATGCGGGTATTCCCTACAACTTGCTTCAGTCGGCAACTGGACTTTCCATTTTTTTTTCTTTGAAGTAATTTCGCTTCTCATCCAAGAAGCTTCAGCTCTGACTGGATGGTGGGGAATGGAAAGATTTATACTCCTTGCAAACAGCCGGTCATTTGCATTCCTTTTAGAGAGTTGTTGAGGCCACTTGGGGGTTTATCTGTGTCCTCAGGGTCACCCGAATAGTGCAAATGGGTGTGGAGTCTACTTGGAACTGCTGAAAAGACTGTACTGGAGTACTTTAAGTACATTGTGTTGTACTTTAATACTAGAACAATTAAAGACAATTTTAAGCTGTCTGAGACTTGATAGAAAACACACAGAAAGAACTTACCCAAACATCTGGGGAAGATCCAGATAATTGTTTTATTGACTATAGTTGAGTCACTGACTCCAAGCCTCAAGGACAAAGTATCTGCATATCCAAATCCAGCCTATGTTTATTTCTAGCAGGGTGGATAAAAATCAATGATTTTTTAAAAAAAAAAAATCAAAAAAATCAGATTTTTATTTTATTTAAATCAGATTTTTTTTTATTTTTATCGAATTTATTTTAATAAAAAAAAATTGGGGTAAAAATGTATCATAAAATATTTTTCTATTTAAGATACATAAATAATTTAGTTTATTCAGCATGAATAAGGCTGTATATTCTGCAACACTGGGACTATCGAGTCAACAGTGGGTCAAAGGAGTAGCAGAGATGACACTTGCTCTTTAAAAATTATGATTTAAATCGAGTTGATTTAAATCAAGCCTTTTTACTAGTGATTTAAATCATGATTTAAATTGTGATTTAAATCAACTCGATTTAAATCAAATCCACCTGATTTCTAGAACCAATCATACAAGGAAAAGATGTATGTATGTATGTATGTATGTATGTATGTTTGTTTGTTTTGGGGACCCCTAGAACTAATGGCACTTATAGGCATTCCTTGAGGATATGGCCCTCTAACACAAGGAGAGGAAATCTGATTGCTTTGGGCCATGTGAAAATTCATTTTGAATAAATTATCATGATCTAAACATCATAATTTTTTAAAAGCCACTGGAGAAAATGGGATAATTTTACTGATGGCAAAATATTTCTTCACTCAATCTTCCATTATTTTTTCAACAACCTTAACTAGTTAAAACATTTCTGTGCAATATATTTTTCCCCTCAGTAATCCAAGGTTGTTCTGCAGCATCTCAATACAGAACTAATAGGCCCATTTCATTGACACTTGCACCATGCTTTTCTGTTAGGTCCATGGTGGGTTTCAAATAATTTAACAACCAGTTCTCTGCCCTAATGACCTGCTGGGTGGGTGTGGCCATGGTGGGCACGGCCAGGAGTCGTGACAAGTAGCACTCAGCCTCCTGGGAGCAAAAATGGGCTGCAGGGGGCACACGGTACCCCCCACACTCTATTTTGGGCCTTGTAGGCCTCCCTGCACTTACCTGTGAGCCAAAACAGGGCGCGTGGGGTCTCCTGTAAGGGGTGGGGCGGGGCCAGCCAGCAATTTAACAACCGATTCACCCGAACCAGCTGAATCCCACCACTGGTTAGGTCCCAAACACTCCTGAACAATTTATCAAGAGGTGAAATCCACTGCTTAGAAGACTGGAATAATAATAATAAACCCCTCTAAATGGACATGTTAAAAGTCTACAGCTCAGATCCAAAATAAATACTTCAGATCCACAAGAGGAAACAAAAATCATTCCGTTTCCATCAAGCGGCACGCAGGAGATTTCAAAACTCAAGAGAGATAGCAGAACTTAAAAGGCAAATTAGGTTTAACACCATGAGAAAACAATTGGACATAAGACGGACGGCTATGTAAATGTTATAATTAAATAAATGCCCTCTTATCGTATGAATGTCTTATGCACTAAAATTCTCTTCTTGTGCTAATCATGTTCCTAATCTAACTGCAGCCCTTGACTGGAATATTCTTAGGTATTTTATGGAGTAAATGAGCTCTAGTGAAGAGCACCATGGGATGGCAATAACTCTTCAAGAATATTGCTGTTTTGATTTGCATAATTATCAGTTTTATTACCTGATGTGTTCAAAGTATTCTATTTCTATCCCTGTGATACTGTCATTACATATACGGCCCACTGTATAGGTAGCCCTCGACTTACGACCACAATTGAGCCCAAATTTTCTGTTGTTAAGTGAGACATTTGTTAAGCAACTTTTGCCCCATTTCTTGACTCAGTTGTTAAGTGAATCCCAGCAGTTGATAAGTCAGCAACTGGGCTGTTAACTGAATCTGGCTTCCCCATTGACTGCTTGTCAGAAGGGGACAAAGCGATGGTCATAAATATGAACCAGTTGCCAAGCATCTGAATTTTGATCACGTGACCGAGGGGATGCTACAAAGGTGGTAACTGCGAAAAATGGTCCTAAGTCACTTTTTCAGTGCCGTTGTAACTTTGAAGGGTCACTAAACAAACTATTGTAAATCAAGGACTAGGAAGGAGCAAGGGGCATGGCCGAAAAACTATGACTCAGTCTCTAGGCAGATCCGACTGTAGCAACCCATGTCTGGATGATGCCACAGCCTCACTGGAGAAGAAGGGCAGTACATGTAGTCCTCAACTTACAACTACAGTTGGGACCAGAGTTTCTATTGCTGAACAACAACGGCTGTTAAGTGAGTTGTGCCCCATTTTATGACTTTTTCTGCCATGTTTGTTAAGCGAATCACTGCACTTGTCAAGTGAATCACTCAGTCGTTTAGCGAATCCGGCTTCCACAGCTGATTTTGTTTGTCGAAAGCCAGTTGGGAAGGTCACAAATGACAATCACAAGCAAGTTATAAATTCATGCTTGTTGACAGGGGCCTAAATTTTGATCACTTGATCATGGAGATGCTGCAAGAGTTGTAAGTGTAAAGACAGGCTGTAAGTGACTTTTTTTCAGTGCCATTGTAACTTCGGTCATTAAACAATGGTTGTAACTCGAGGACTACCTGTATTATGGTTTATCTTAAAGGTGTTCATTCTTCCTTCTTAAATCTATTTTGCATTTGTCCATTTACAACTGATTGGGGGAAACTCAACCTTCTCCACGTTGGAGGTACTTAAGGGGATCTGTTTGAGGGTAGAGAGAAGCAGCAGACATTCCTGTAACCCCTGACTCACCACCAATACCAACCCCTTAAGACAGGGGTGTCAAACTTGATTTCACTGAGGGCCGCATCAGGGTTGTGTTTGACCTTGGAAGGCCGGGGTGGGCGTGGCCAGCTCAATGTCACTCGTGTTGGGAGCGCCTGTGGTGGCCCGAGAGCTCTGCCAGCGATAATGGGCTCCCAAGCTCTGTCTTTGGCTGCGACAGCCTCCTGCAACCCTCTGCCAGCAAAAACGGAACTCGGGAGGGCCGTGTGCGGCCCTCCCCAGCTCCATTTTTGCTGGCAGAGGCACCGTAGGCCGGTCCTTTGCTATTTCCAGGTCGGCCCTGCGGGCCAGATCTAAACACCCCGTGGGCCAAATCCGGCCCCCGGGTCTTGAGTTTGACACCCCTGCCTTAAAATAACTGCCTGTCTTAGTCTAACAGATAATCCTTGGAATTTTAGGAAGTAAGAGTTGAAAATCCATACCTTCAGAAGTATATTTTGAACATGGAAAAGATTTTTCAGGGCCACGTCACCGTCTCATTCCTCCAATAATTCTGAACGAACTGTTTCTGGTCAAGGCAGAGAAAGAGATTCTTCCACTGTCTGTCCACAAGGATGGAGAAAAAGGCATAGCAACCTGCAAAAAAAAAAAAAAACAACCCCACACATTTTAATCTAAGTCATTTCAGATATTATTGCATGCAATTTATGGACATGGGCAAAATCCAGTCAAAAAAACAAAATGAATGAAGGCGAACGGTCACTAAATTAACAGTTGTAAATTGAGGATTACCTCAAGTATACCAGTGTACCTCAAGTATATTTGCTGATTTATTTAAGTTTAGTTTAAGTTTAAGTTTATTTAAACTTACATTTGTGTCTGAATGTAGAATGTGTTTTGTTAAGATTGTATACCAGTGATTGCATGACCTCTGTAGATGTCGTATATGCTAAATAAAATAAATAAATAAAACTGGAAGGCCAGAAACAACTGGAAGTAGGCAATCAAATTTGATTCAGGTTTGAGACATGCATGGGACATTGCCAATCATATAGAAAAAGTGGGGAGTTGGCATCATAACACAGCTTTCATCAATCTGACACACACACACACAAACGATCTTACCCTTACATCGATGCTCCATAACTCAATAGCTTTTGAGAGATCTGTTCCCATTAATGTATTTAAACTGGTCATGGAATGACCCATTTTTGAGATTTACACAAGGCATTGAACCATAAATGAACCAAGCAACAATCACATAATTAGCACGTCATGCAAATGCCATCGCTCTAGCTTTAATTGCTCTCGTCATATGAACGCTGTCAGAAATTAGATTGTAGAACAATTCTAATAACCAAAAAGGTCCTAGGAGGGTCTTCTAAAAAAATTCAAACTTGTGGATGATGCTAGAGGAGGAGGAGAAAGAAGTTGTCCATCGCAGAACAACTCTGTCCACTGCATTATGGCCACAATTGAGCCCACAACTGCTAAGCAAGACAGTTGTTAAGTGAGTTTTGTCCCATTTTACGATCTTTCTTGCCACAGTTGATAAGTAAATCACTGAAGTTGTTAAGTTGTTAAGTTAGTAATATGGTTGTTCAGTGTATCTGCCTTCCCCATTGACTTTTGCTTGTCAGAAGGTCGCAAAAGGGGATGACATGACCCCAAGACACTGCAACCGTCATAAATATGAGCCAGTTGCCATGCTTCCAAATTTTTGATTAAGTGACCATGGAGATGCTTTACACCCACAACATTTACCTTATGACCAGGGAATGATCTGAAGATTCCATTATGGTTATAGTCAAGGACTACTTGTAGATAGGAGCCCAAACTCTCAAGGTGAGCTACCATCAGTGGTGGGTTGCCCCCCAGTTCAGTCTGGTTCTATAGAACTGGTAGTAAAACTGGTGGGAGGCTCCACCCACCTGCCACGACATCATCACGGGTGATCAGCGCATGCATAGAAGTGTGAGCGAAGCGAGTGTACACATGTGCTCCCGTTGCAAACCGGTAGTAAAGGTAAGTAGAACCCACCCCTGGCTACCATGTCTGAAGACTGACTTAATTCTAGATCTTCTTAATCCCAGTTTAACACCTTAAGTCAATGGCAATAATTTAGAACAGCTAGATCCCAGTAAATTAGATTTTGAGGCATAGTTTGCTGAACAAAACGTATCATAGTCAGCTGGTTTGCACATAGGATAATGCTGAATGAACTGGCTTATCTATTATGCTAAAAGCAAACAAATCACATTGTGGTTTTCTGAAGTGCAAACCAGGCCCTGGTTTGCCTTGACATGTGGGAGATTCCTGTCTTTGCAATTAAAAGCTCACTTTAGAATGAGTCTTTCTCTGAGGGACAAATGTTTATTCAGCTTATGATTCTCAATTTTGGATCTGACTTCAGGGAAGAGTCCAAGAAGATTGAACGTTTCCTCATAAATCTCCAGAGCTTTGTTGTGGCAAACTGGGAAATGTGCCAAGAAGGTTTTGGAACAGCATTATTAGCTAGGAAGTAAAGGGACGTTAACCTGATGGCAGATTGCCTTCAATTAAAGGAACATCTCCAAGGTACAGGTAGTCCTTGACTTACGGCCAAAAATTGAGCCCCAAATTGCTAAGCAAGATAGTCGTTAAGTGAGTTTTGCTCCCTTTTACAACATTTCTTGCCACAGGTGTTCAGTGAATCATTGCCGTTGTTAAATTAGTAACATGGTTGTTAAGTGAATCTGGTTTCCCCATGGACTTTGCTTGTCAGAAGGTCGCAAAAGGGGATTGATCACATGAGCCTGGGACATTGCGGCTGTCATAAATATGAGCCAGTTGCCATGCTTCCAAATTTTGATCAAGTGACTGTGGAGAAGATACAGTTATTTATAACATTTATTTATTTATTTATAAAATTTATAAAATTTATTTATAAAATTGACATGAAACTGTAGATTAGATCGTGACTGGTTGTAAACTGAGGACATATAATAGTCTAGGATGTGATTTTTTTTTAAATACCCTGTTTCCCCGAAAATAAGACCCAACCGGAAAATAAGCCCTAGCATGATTTTTCAGGATGATCATAATATAAGCCCTACCCTCAAAATAAGCCCCAGTTAAGATTGTCAGCAGACGGAGGCGTTTAGTATTGTATTTCCTCCAAAATAAGACCTAACTGGAAAATAAGCCATAATGAACCTTTTGGAGCAAAAATTAATATAAGACCCGGTCTTATTTGGGAGGAAACACAGTATAAATGATGCTGCGTTTCAATGGTTTGATGGCCTAGAGCTGTGATGGGGAACCTATTGCACGCGTGCCACAGCTGGCACGCAGAGCCCTCTCTGTGAGCACACAAGCCGTCGCCCAGCTCAGCTCCACTGTGCATGTGTGTATGTGTGCGCCTCCAGGCAGTCAGCTGATTTTTGGGATGTGCAAGGGGCGGGGCGCATGCGGGAGACATGCGGGCATGCGTAGGGGTCACAGGGTCACATTTCCGGCCTCCCGAGGGCCTCCGGAGCCCAGAGGAGGCCATTTCCGCCCTCCAGAAGGCTTGAGGAAAAACCTCCAGAGCCTGGGGAGGGTGAAAAACAGGCCTCCCAGAAGTTCCAGAAGTCCAGAAACGGGCCCAATACCAGCCTACGGAGGGCCTTCGGAGCCCAGGGAGGTCACTTTTGCCCTCCTGGAGGCTCAAGGAAAGCCTCCAGAGCCTGGGAAGGCGAAAATGCCCCCACCACCCCGGCGTGGTACAGATTGCTAAAATTTTTCAATCCCACACCTTGCGCGCATGCGCGGGGGACGGGGGTCTTGTGCGCATGCGCAGGGGACCCTGGGGGGTATCGTGCGCACATGCGGGGGGCATTGCATTATGGGTGCTGGCATGTGTATGGGCTGCCGCGTGCGCACACCCGCGCACTTTTGGCACACGAAGAGAAAAAGGTTAGCCATCACTGGTATAGGGTTTCCTGCCCAAATAGGGGGTTTGGACTAGAAGTCCTCCAAGGTCCCTTCCAAGTCTGTTTATTTAATTTATTTATTGATTAGTTCGATTTATATGCCACCCTTCTCCGGAGACTCAGGGCGGTTTACAATGCATTAAGCAATAGCCTTCATATTTTCGTATATACCCGCTTAGTAGGGTTTTTTTGGCCCCCTCAAGCGGTGTTCTATTTTATACAAAGTCAGCTTATTGCCCCCACAAACCGGGCCCTCATTTTACCTCCCTTGGAAGGATGGAAGGCTGAGTCAACCTTGAGCCTGGTGAGAATTGAACTCACAGTAATTGCAGACAGCTGGCAGCTAATTGCTACTTTAACAGCAGTTTAGTCCACTGCGCCACCAAGGCTCCTGTTATTCTGTATGCCTTGAAACTTCTGTATCTGCTAATGATTATCCTTTCACTTCTTCATCAATGAAACTTTGACCAAAAAAAAAAAAAAGACCTTCAGTGTTGAAAGGGACTTAAAATTATTATAAATCAACATGTTTAGAGGCTCCCAGATTCTTTCTCTTTGACCAGGGCTATTTTGGCTATATATATATATATATATATCATTAAAGCTCTGTTGCTCTGTTGATGTATTGGTGCCATACTTCCTCAAGATAATGTTATCCTGATAATACATCACTCTTTTTCACCTCATGTCAGTTTCTTCCTATCGTAGCTTCAGCCAGCAAGAACATATTAATTTAATTTAATTTAATTTAATAATTTTATTTCTATACCGCCCTTCTCCCGAAGGACTCAGGGCGGTGTACAGCCTATTTAAAAACACAGACAAAACAATAGTATAAAATTTAAAATAATTAAATAAGTGGCTCAAATTTAAAACCCCAATAAATTTAAATACCCAATTTAAAACTATTGTGTTGATAGTCCGGCTTGGCGGAACAACAGGGTCTTCAATGCGCAGCGAAACGCCCGGAGGTCGGAGATCTTACGAATTTCCGGGGGCAGTTCATTCCATAGGGCTGGGGCTCCCACAGAGAAGGCCCTCCCCCTGGGTGTCGCCAGCCGACATAACTTGGCTGATGGCACCCTGAGGAGACCCTCTCTGTGGGAACGGACTGGTCGGTGGGAGGCTGTTGGTGGCAGAAGACGGTCTCGGAGGTACCCGGGTCCTATGCCATGGAGCGCTTTAAAGGTGGTAACCAACACCTTGAATCGCACCCGGAAGACCACTGGGAGCCAGTGCAGCTCGCACAGGAGGGGTGTCACATGGGCACAGCGGGACGCGCCCATAACCACCCGCGCGGCCGCATTCTGGACCAGTTGGAGCCTCCGAGTGCTCTTCAAGGGGAGCCCCATGTAGAGAGCATTGCAATAGTCCAACCGGGAGGTGACAAGGGCGTGAGTGACCGTGCGCAAGGCGTCCCGATCCAGAAAGGGCTGCAACTGGCGGATCAGGCGGACCTGATAAAAGGCCCCCCTGGCCACGGCCGTCATGTGCTCTTCTAAAGACAGCCGTGTGTCCAGGAGGACACCCAGATTGCGAGCCCTCTCTGTGGGGGGCAAGGATTCACCCCCAATAGTCAGCGATGGCACCTGCTGACTATATCGGGGCGCCGGAAGCCACAGCCACTCGGTCTTGGAGGGGTTGAGTCTGAGCCTGTTCCTCCCCATCCAGGCCCGCACGGCCTCCAGGCAGCGGGACATCACATCAAGGGCATCGTTGGGGTGGTCTGGGGTGGAGATGTACAGCTGAGTATCATCAGTGTACAGATGGCACTTCACCCCAAAACCACGGATGATCTCACCCAGCGGCTTCACATAAATGTTGAACAGGAGAGGCGAGAGGACCGACCCTTGCGGCACTCCCCATGCGAGATGCCTCGAGGTCGACCTCTGCCCCCCTGCCAACACAAACTGCGAGCTGTCGGAGAGGAAGGAAGAGAACCACCGCAGAACGGTGCCCCCTATTCCTAACCCCCTCAACCGCTGCAGCATGATACCATGGTCGATGGTATCAAAAGCCGCTGAGAGGTCTAATAGGACTAGGACAGAGGAACAACCCCTGTTCCGAGCCCTCCAGAGATCATCCACCAACGCGACCAATGCCGTTTCTGTGCTGTACCCCTGCCTGAAGCCCGACTGGTACGGGTCTAGATAGATAGCTTCATCCAGGTGCCGGGGAAGTTGTCGTGCCACCACGCTCTCAACAACCTTCGCCACAAAACGAAAGTTGGAGACTGGACGATAGTTGGCTAATTCAGCCGGGTCCAGGGAAGGCTTCTTGAGGAGGGGCCTCACTACCGCCTCTTTCAAGGCGGCAGGAAAGGCACCCTCACTCAAAGAAGCACCTATAATCCCCTGGAGCCAGCCTCGTGTAACCTCCCGGGAGGCCAGTACCAACCAGGAGGGACACGGGTCCAATAAACACGTGGCGGCACTAATCTTACCCAGAACCCTGTCCACATCCTCGGGAGCCACAGGATCAAACTCCTCCCAGATAACATTCTCAAGACCTGCCCCGGTCTCCTCCCGTGGACTCATCCAATCGGAGTCCAAGCCATCCCGAATCCGAGCGACTTTATCGTGCAGGAATTGCACAAAGTCCTCAGCACGACCCTGCAAGGGATCTTCCCGCACTCCCCCCCGAAGAAGGGAGTGGGTCACCCTAAACAGGGTGGCTGGGCGGTTCTCTGCAGACGCGATAAGAGCGGAAAAATGGTTAGACTTTGCCGCTTTTATCGCCACTATGTAGGTCTTGATATAAGACCTCACCTGTGTCCGGTCGGAGTTGGATTGGCTAGTCCTCCAAATGCTCTCTAGGCGTCTTTTCCGACGCTTCATCTTTCTCAGCTCCTCAGAGAACCAAGGAGCTAATTGAGATCGGCATCGGGTCAGAGGCCGCAAAGGCACGACACGGTCCAAAGCTCCAGCGGCCGCCCTTTCCCAGGCGGCCACCAGCTCTTCAGTCGAGTCGTGTGTTAGAGTCTCAGGAAACGGCCCAAGCTCCGTCAGGAACCTTTCAGGATCCATCAGGCGCCTGGGACGGAACCATCTAGTCGGTTCCGTCTCCCTGCGGTGGGGGCAGGCGGTAGGAAAGTCTAGTTGAAGGAGTGAATGATCTGTCCATGACAAGGGTTTAATATCTAGGTCCCCTCTACCAAGATCATTCAACCACTGACCAGAGATAAAAATCAGGTCTAGAGTGTGACCCCCTATGTGAGTGGGGCCTTGAACTAACTGGGTCAGGTCCAAGGCCGTCATGGAAGCCATGAACTCCCGAGCCACTTCTGACGCCTCACCTGCAGATGGAAGGTTGAAATCCCCCATGACAATAAGTCTGGGGGTATCGACCGCCACCCCGGCAATATTGAGGACAGCATTTTAAATTATTATGGTACTTGTTTATATTGCTAGTTCATGTGTGATATACCATATGCTAAACAAACAAACAAACAAACAAGTAAATAACCATTCCGAACAAACGGCTATCCAATCTCTTCTTCAAAAACCTACAGTGATGGAGCACTTACAACGTCAGGAGGCAAGTCGGTCTACTCATTGTCAGGAAATTTTTCCTTAATTCTAAGTTGGAGCTCTCCTTAATGCTCTTCCACCCATTACTTCTTATTCTGCCCTCAGGTGCCTTGGAAAATAGGTTTTCTCTTTTCTGTGACAGCACCTTAAGTACTGGAAGACTGCTCACATATCACTGCCAGTCCTTCTCTTCATTAGACTAGAGAAATACCCTGTTCCCACACTTCTGGGAAGCTCACCGGTGGCATTTAAAAGATCTTTGCTGAACATCTGGTATTCTGGCAGATACGTTCTCAAAACATGGAACTCCACTAGAAAACAGCTGCACATGTAACCAAGCTATCAATTCTCAACAAGATGAGGAATAATTCTCCTCCTTGCTCCTTGAAATAAAATAATCTAGGGAGAAATAAATATTATTTATGATGAGACTAACTTCAAAGTTGTGACAAAAATTGTTGGGTATTAAATGCTTTCTTCTAACTCAGGGGTCTCCAACCTTGGCAACTTTAAGACTTGTGGACTTCAACTCCCTCTCAGTGGCTGAGGAATTCTGGGAGTTGAAATAAGTTGGACCCCTGTTCTAACTTATTTCAGCTCTTACACACACACACAGCCTGCCTAAGCAATACACAGATGCCCATCTGCCACGCCTGCTGCCAGCCCCCAGCCCCAGATCAAAGCCATATTGTCCTCTTCCTGCATTTGTCCACCAGCACCTCTTTCCAAGTTCTTAAACACATGTTTCTCCTACGCAAACCAAGCCATGGAAAACTCTTCATTCACAACATTTGGCATTCAGACAGGTTTTACCCATAAAAGGCTCCTACGTGCCTCATTCAAAGCTTTTTTCATTTGGTCTGGGCCTTGCGCAGTTGGAAATTCTCAATCATTTTCCACAAGAGACCACAAACGCACTCGTGATTCTAGCTCGGAAGCTGGCAGGGTGCTTCTCTCAGGACAACTGAATGGGGCAGCTGGAGGGGGGGGCGACGGGGGACAAAGGAAGTCTCTTTTCACATTCTGAAAGGAGTTAAACTTGCCAAAAATCTCCTGCCTGTTTTCTGATCCAAGAGCTGCAGACGTGTTGCAGTTAGAAATGCTAGCTGGTCCTAGACTTTCTATTATAAGTCTATAGTGATACATGAAATATTAGTACCACTTTATAAAGCCTTGGTAAGATCCAGAGGTGGGTTTCAGCAGGTTCTAACCAGTTCTGGAGAACCGGTAGCGGAAATTTTGAGTAGTTTGGAGAACCGGTAGTAAAAATTCTGACTGGCCTCGCCCCCATCTATTCTCTGCCTCCCAAGTCCCAGCTGATCAGGAAGAAATGGGTATTTTGCAGTAACCTTCTCCTGGATTGGGGAGGGAATGGAGATTTTACAGTATCCTTCCCCTGCCACGCCCACCAAGCCACGCCCACCAAGCCATGCCACACCCACCAAGCCACATCCACAGAACCGGTAGTAAAAAATTTTGAAACCCACCACTGGTAAGATCACACTTGAAATATTGAATCAAGTTTTGGTCGCCACTATATAAGAAAGAGGAGATCAACCCTGACTGCTCTTCAGAAGGCCAGATCCTGAAGATGAAACTCAAATACTTTGGCCACCTAATGAGAAGGAAGGATTCACTGGAGAAGAGCCTAATGCTGGGAAAGATTGAGGGCAAAAGAAGAAGGGGACAACAGAGAACGAGGTGTCTGAATGGAGTCACCGAAGCAGTAGGCGTGAGCTTAAATGGACTCCAGAGGATGGTAGAGGACAGGAAGGCCTGGAGGAACATTGTCCATGGGGTCGCGATGGGTCAGACACAACTTCGCAACTAACAACCAATATAAAAAAGATGTCGAGTCTCTAAAAAGAGGGCAGAGAAGAGCAAGAAAGATGATTAGGGGTCTGGAGGCTAAAACATTGCGAGCACTTGCACAAGCGCCTGTGACAACAGTCGCATGAGTGGGGCTGCGAGTGCCCACACTTCTCGTTGTGATGCTTGCGCAAGGAGGGCTGTGCATATGCTCGCACACGCACACTGTCCAGCTACTCATGCAGCCTAGTGGCCAATAGGTTGTGGCCCAAAGTCCCTTCCAAATCTGGAATTCTGTTAAGTAAGCTGTAGAAGTAGAGACTCCTTGCATCCAGCTTCTGGTGTCTGCATAGGCATGTTCAGGTAGCTTGACAACTATACGAAAAACAATCCATCATTAGCGTCTTCAGAGACGCTTGACTTCCCATCTAACCTAAACCCCTGGGGATTTCCTATCCAAGTACTACTGCAGTTTCCTAATCCATCCCTATGCTTAATTGCCTACAAACGAACTGTGGCCAAAAAAAAAAAAAAAAGCTATACATGCAATGAGTTATTATTATTTATTATTATTTATTTGATTTGTACACCGCCCTTCTCCAGCAGGATTCAGGGCGGTGAACCGAGATAAAACAGAGCGTACAAAATTTTAAAAACAGTTTAAAAAGTAATTAAATAATTTTGGCCCACAATTTAAAACAACCCAATTAAAAACAATTTCAAATTAAAACCGAAACGGATGGGATCAAGCCAGCCCGGCTAGGTGAAATAAATGAGTTTTCAGGGCCCGACGAAAAGTCCGGAGGTCTGGTATCGTGCGTATCTCTGGGGGGAGGTTGTTCCAGAGGGCGGGTGCTGCCACAGAGAAGGCTCTCCCCCTGGGGGTCGCCAGCCGACATTGTCTGGAGGATGGCACCCTGAGGAGGCCCTCTCTGTGCGAGCGTACTGGCTGGTGGGAGGCTATTGGTGGCAGAAGGTGGTCTCGTAGATACCCCGGCCCTAAGCCATGGAACGCTTTAAAGGTGGTCACCAACACCTTGAAGCGCACCCGGAAGACCACCGGGAGCCAGTGCAGCTCGCGCAGGAGAGGTGTCAAATGGGAGCGCCCCGTCATCTTTGCAGGGCAGTTTTTTTTTCAAACAAAAAAAAAGTTGAGCTTGACTCATAGCAACAGCTGCCAATGGGCAAATGCTTTATCCTTTTTGTTCTTTTTGGATTTGGGTTTCTTTTTAAACACTCCAAACTAGTCAACAGCTAAACCCCAAGCAATCAAGTACTAACCGCACCAACACTACGTAGCTGCTGAAATTAGCTAAGTATGCATGATAAACAGTTCTCCAATGTTTCAGCAAGTCTTTCCTTGCCCGCTTCAACAAGTCTACACTGGTTCCTAGACACCTGAACTCTTTGTTCGAATAGCAGAGTTGCGCAATGTTCTTGAGTTGAAGTGTATAAATTGAGTTGAAGTGTATAAATTCTTGGCAACTGATGCTCCTACGTGGGAGTCCCAGGCATTTCAAATCAACTTGGCTTAAGTTGGGATCACCTTAAGTTGGGATCACCTTGTCTTTCATTTCTGGAAACCCTTCTGAAAGCTTCCTTTACCAACAAGGAGGGAAACATCGCGTTATAAGCATAAGAGGTATCACAAAATAACTTTTTTTTTTGGAGTTTACGATACCAAAGTTTTGAACACAAATTCTTTTTAGACAACGTTGGTACACAAATCCTTGGAAAGGATTTTCATTCACGAAAATGACAGCCCTGATCATTTCAACCTAAGAATTGTACTTGCAACAACAATATATCTGGTGGAACCACAAGACTGATACTGAAATACATAATTAATTTACATACAAGTAGGTCTTGATTAGTGCAGATGATGAATTCCACATAATAGCAAAAGCAATAGCACTTAGACTTATATATCACTTCAAAGTGCTTTACAGCCTTCTCTAAGCAGTTTACAAAGTCAGCATATTGCCCCCAACAATCTGGGTCCTCATTTTACCAACCTCAGAAGGATGGAAGGCTGAGTCAACCTTGAGCCGGTCAGGATCGAACTCCAAGCAGTGGGCAGAGTTAGACTGTAATAGCAATAGCAGTTAGACTTATATACCGCCTCACAGTGCTTTACAGCCCTCTCTAAGCAGTATCCAGAGTCAGCATATTGCCCCCAACAACCTGGGTCCTCATTTTACCGACCTTGGAAGGGTGGAAGGCTGAATCAACCTTGAGCCTGGTGAGATTCAAATTTCCAAATTACAGGTAGCCGGCAGTCAGCAGAAGTAGCTTGCAGTACTGCATTCTAACCACTGCACCACCAGAGCTCTATAATGGTCACATTATAGCAACGTCCCCCAACCTTTTCGGAACCAGGGACCGGTTCCATGGAGACATTTTTTGAGGACCAGGAGGGGCATGGTTTCACATTCTGCAGATGGGGCTTTGCTTGTTTGCATTGCCCGGTTTCTGCCATGCCATGGCCCGGTGCCAGTCTATGGACCAGGATTTGGGGACTCCTGCATTATAGTACAGGTATTTCTCAATTTATGACCAGTCACTTTGTGACCATTTGAATTTATAACCCAGATCTGAAGTTCTCGCAATCCCCCCCCCACATTGTCACATGACCAAACTTTGGGTGCTCAACAACCAAGCCGTGTTTATGCACTTTTCCATTTATCCACTTTTGCAACATCATACAATCACACAAGCTTGTTTTACTGAAAGCTGACATATATTTCCAATTTTCTGAAAAAAATGTGCTCTTAGAAAACCATTGGTTCATTTAACAACCATCGCAAAAAAGGTCATAAAACCAGGTTGGGGGACTCGATATATGACTGTCACAAGTTACAATCCTGATGGGGAGGCTCTATGACTGCTGTAGCTTCAGGGCTACCTGTATTCAAATTCGCCATATTCAGGGTAATATTTTGTATGGAACTTGGGGAAATGGTTCCATCTTGATGGATACATGTAATTAAACATAATTTTATGCCTAAAGTGGGATTAGAATTCAATCTCTTGATAATTGGCCCAAAGTCACTCAACCAGCTTTCATGCCTAAGGCGGAACTAAAACTCACAGTCTCCTTGTGATTGGTTCAAAATCACCCAGGTGATTTTCATCCCTAAGGCAGGACTAGAATTCATAGGATCTTAGTTTCTGGGCTACTGCTGTAACCACTTTACTTTTTTGTTTTTTATTGAATTTATCTTTTTATTTACTTTCTTTACTGGAGCAGACCAGACCAGACCAGAAAAGGATAAGAGACAGGACTTCTATTTAAGTGCCTATACATTCATTCTGAGCTGAAGGCAGATGCTAAAAGTTGAGGATAATTTTGCCTCATTAATTCGTTTAAAAATCAAAAAAACAAAAAAAAACAAAAACCCACACAAATGAAAAACAACTCCCATTTCAGAATAGGAAGGAAATATGGTCTATAGAGATTCTCAGTAATTCCCAGTAAATATGTAAATATTTACTAATTAAGTAAATATTAGTATTAGTAATTAGTATTAGTAATTCCCAGTAAATATGGTCTATAGAGATTCTCAGGTCATAATTCAGCGGTGGGATACAATTTTTTTTTACTACTGGGTCTGTGGGCGTGGCTTGGTGGGAGTGACTTGGTGGGAGTGCCTTGGTGGGAGTGGCATGGCTTGGTGGGTGTGGCAGAGGAAGGATACTGTAAAATCTCCATTCCCTCCCCACTCCAGGGGAAGATTACTGCAAAATCCCCATTACCTCCCGATCAGCTGGGACTCGGGAGGCAGAGAATAGATGAGGGCAAGGCCAGTCAGAGATGGTTCTCTGAACTACTCAAAATTTCCGCTACCGGTTCTCCAGAACTAGACAGAACCTGCTGAAACCCACCTCTGTCATAATTGTCCCAAAGGTGTTTTTTCCAAGTGGCAATTGGATTTCCAAGTGGCAATTGGATCTTTGAAGATGTTTCACTTCCCATCCAAGAAGCTTTTTTGGTTTTGAAGAACTGAAACATCTTCAAAGGAAAGCAAAGTAAGTCCGGTTGCCTCTTGATATGGCCTCAGTCCTTGAGTTGTCTATGAAAAGAAAGGCAGGATAAAACTATATATTTAAAAAAGAACTGTATAGGTCAGATCTTTGTAGGAAGAAGTTAACATTGAAAAACAAACTAACCAAACTATGTAGAATAAATGCAGATACCCACTACAACAGAGGTGTCAAACTCACATCATCATGGCTGTGTCATGTGATGTATCACGACTTTTTCCCCCTTTGCTAAACCGGGCGTGGGCGTAGCCAGCACATGACCTATCTAGCCCGCGGGCCACAAGTTTGACAGCGCTACACCAGGGGTGAAATCCAGCAGGTTCTGACAGGTTCTGGAGAACCAGTAGTGTAAATTTTGAGTAGTTTGGAGAACCGGTAGTGGAAATTTTGAGTAGTTTGGAGAACCGGTAGTGTAAATTTTGAGTAGTTTGGAGAACCAGTAGTGGAAATTTTGAGTAGTTTAGAGAACTGGTATTGGAAATTTTGAGTAGTTTGGAGAACCGGTAGCGGAAATTTTGAGTAGTTTGGAGAACCGGTAATGGAAATTTTGAGTAGTTCGGAGAACCGGTAATGGAAATTTTGAGTAGTTCGGAGAACTGGCAAATACCACCTCTGGCTGGCCCCAGAGTGGGGTGGGAATGGGGATTTTGCAGTATCCTTCCCCTGGAGTGGGGTGGGAATGGAGATTTTGCAGTATCCTTCCCCTGCCACACCAAGCCACGCCCTCCAAGCCACGCCCACAGAACTGGTAGTAAAAAAATTGGATTTCACCATTGCCCTACACTACAACTATTTTGGGGGGGTGGGGAAATATTGTACTTTTGCAGCTGATTAGGTCTCCCTCTTTTGTCCTCCTCACAACAACCCTGTGAGGTACGTTAGGACAAAAAAAAAGAGTGCTGTCAAACAGGTAAGCTGTGGGGTAGATACTATGATAACTTCATTTATGCAACATCCTTGACTTTTACTGTAAAACATTCTGCAGATCTGCGTGATACCCTGGATTTTGAATCAGAGGGCTGTCGTCACACCACATGCTGAGCTAATAGCATCCTCGTCACCACTGCATCCTTAATCCAAATAAAAACTAACCAAGGTCATCCTGCAAATCCATCTCCTACATCTTTAGGTGACCTAGTTAAATATGTTGCATAAATGGAACTGCTCTGTGTTATCAGTCAGATACCAGTTAAGTGGTAGCAGACAGAAAACATCTTTTACTCTTAGGTTTCTGTTTCTACAGGTTGCTTTCATTAAAGGCTTAACCTTTTCTCCCTGTACAGTACATAAGGAAGGGGTCTGATTGTCTGAAAGACAATACAGGGAAACTAATATACAACACATACTGGTATTTATCCATAGCTACTTAGCTGGTACAGCATGGTAATCCAATTTATTTTGAGCACACAGATTGGGCACAATTTGTTTTTGTTTTTTTTTTATCTCTTAGCAGTGTAGATGTATACATACATTTGAATAATTTTATATTCTGTCTTCTTTCTGAAATGTAGGTATACATCTACATCTATAGAGAGGGACTATATAGAGGGATCTATACAGAGCAGGGGTGAAATTTGCTTGTCAGAAGATCACAAAAGGGGATCACATGACCCCAGGATACTTCAACCATCATAAATATGAGTCAGTTGCCAAGTGTTTGAAGTTTGATCACGTGACCGTTTTGCAACAGTCGTATGCAAAACGGTCAGAGGTTGTATTCAGCCGGTTCAGGCTGGTTCTGGCGAACCGGTAGCAGCGACTAATGCTATCCTATTTAGCTACATTTTCGAGGCCGGGAGCAAGCACGGAAGGCGCGTGGGTGCATGGCGAACCGGTGGTAAGAATATGTGAAATACATGGCTGAAAAGAGTCATGTCAGTTTTTCCAGCCCCATTGTAACTTCAAAATAGAATAGAATAGAATAGAATAGAATAGAATAGAATAGAATAGAATAGAATAGAATAGAATTCTTTATTGGCCAAGTGTGACACCCAAGGAATTTGTCTTTGGTTCATACGCTCTCAGTGTACATAAAAATACAAGTTACATTCATCAAGAATCATAAGGTACAACACTTAATGATAGTCATAGGCTACAAATAAGCAATCAGGAAACAATATCAATATAAATCGTAAGGATACAAGCAACAAAGTTACAGTCATAGAGTCATAAGTGGAAGGAGATGGGTGGTGAGAAGATTAATAGTAGTGCAGACTTAGTAAATAGTTTTGACAGTGTTGAGGGAATTATTTGTTTAGCAGAGTTATGGCGTTCAGGAAAGGTCAGTAAATGAACTGCTGTAAATTAAGGACTGCCTGTACAAGGAAAGGAACAGATTGAAAGTTAATGGTTCCTCCCAATTTTCTTTCTTTCTTTTTTTTTTAAGGTTCACTTTGGAACACATCAGGGGTGAAATGCTCCCGGTTCGGACCGGATCACCCGATCCGGTAGTGATGGAGGCGGGTGGTTCGGAGAACCGGTAGCAAAAATCCCTGTGCCCCCTCCCCCCATGCTCAGCTGAGTCGCACAATCATCAGAGGCCTTTTTTTTTTTTTAACTTTTAAAAGCATTTTTTCTACAACCTCTTCGGATGAAAAAATGCTTTTAAAAGTAAAAAAAAAGCCTCTGATGATCGCGCCACTCAACTGGGATCCTCAGAGGCTTTTCAAAGCATTTTTTTCTGCAACCTCTTGGCCGAAGACGTGGTAAAAAAAATGCTTTGAAAAGTCTCTGACGATCCCAGCTGAGTCGCCTAATCGGCAGAGAGGCTTTTCAAAGCATTAGAAAAAATGCTTTGAAAAGTTTAAAAAATAAAAATAAAAAATTGGCCACACCCACCCAGTCACATTACCCCTCTCCCACCAAGCCACACCCACAGAACCGGTAGTAACACATTTTACATTTCACCCCTGGAACGTATTTATGGGTCAATGGCAGAAGAGGGGAGTTTGAAGGCGGAGGGGGGGAGGAGGGGCTTCGCTTTTCTGGATAAAAATCAGGCCGCTGAGACAATCCACAATCCTCTATTTAAATGGCAGAGATGATGCTACCTGGGGAAAAATAAAAATATCAAATAAGAAGGAATCAGAAGGAAACCCAATCCTCGTTCTTTTTGGTTCAGGCAAACTCGCATCCCTGATCTTTTCCAAGACTGGGAAAGGAAAGGAAATGGGCGAGAAATACAAAAAAGGATGGATGAATGGAGAGAGAGAGGGAGGGAGGAAGGCAGGGAACGTTTTCTTGAAAAGGGAGCGGGGCGGGTAGGATCAAGGAACAGACAGATTCCGAGCTTGGCAAGGAAAAGCAAGGATTAGCTGCAGCCGGGAGATAGAGCCGGATTTGTGGCTTTACACAGTGCCGCTTGCACAGAAACATTCTGTGCATTTTTTTTTTCCTCCTGGCTGTTCACGTTTGTCAAAGGCATTTGCTTTTGAAACCTCTTTCAAAGTAAAAAAAAAAAATCCCTAATTTAAGGATGAGGCAGGCCAGCTGAAAGTCCTGCTTTTGTGGTGCGTCGGTCTATCTGCAGACTTCCTGATTTCTGACACTACCATTAGCTCCCAAACGAAGGCCTCAGGTGGGTGAAGCTGGCAAGAGGGGAAGCAAAATGTTTGAAACAAGACAAGGCTAAATGTTGACCTCGAGAAGAAATTCCTTTTAGGAGCCATAAAGAGTGCAAAATCATGGACAGCTAGCTTGTAACAGAAAGACAGTTAAGACATAGAATATAAAATAACAGAATTGGAAGGGACCTTGGAGATCTTCTAGTCCAACCCCTTGCTCAAGCAGGAAACACTATACCATTTCAGACAAATAGCTATCCAGTCTCTTCTTAAAAGTCTCCAATGATCGAGCGCCCACAACTTCTGGAGGCAAGTCGTTCCACTGGTTAATTGTTCTCACCGTTAGGAAATTTCTCCTTAGTTCTAGGTTGCTTCTCTCCTTCATTAGTTTCCATCCATTGTTTCTTGTCTTGCCTTCTGGTGCTTTGGAAAATAAGCTGACCCCCTGTTCTTTGTGGCAGCCCTTCAAATATTGGAACACTACTATCATGTCACCCCTGGTCCTTCTTTTCAGGAGAAGCAAAATAAAAGTTGTTGATGTCTACTTTGAGTTTTTCCAACTTGGCAACTTTCAGATCTGTGGATTTCAACGACCAGAATTTCAGCCAATGAAATTCTGGGATGTCCACAGATCTAAAGATTGCCAAGTAAGTTTGAAAAGCACTGGTCTAAAGAATAATTGCCTATTTGCTTTTAATGAGCTTAACCCCCATAGGCAGAGGTGTTCACAGGATCCTATGCTTTTCTAATGGCAGAAAGTGAAGAGGAACTAAAGAGCCTCTTGATGCCAATGAAGAAGGAGAGTGCAAAAGTTGGCTTGAAACTCAACATTAAGAAAACTAAGATCATGGCATCTGGTCTTCTCAATTCCTGGCAAATAGATTGGGGAAGAAATGGAGGCCGTGACAGATTTTATTTTCCTGGGCTCCAAGATCACCCCAGATGGGGACTGCAGCCAAGAAATTAAAAGATGCTTGCTCCTGGGGAGGAAAGCTATGGCAAATCTAGATAGCTTACTAAAAAGCAGAGACATCACCCTGCCAACAAAAGTGTGTATAGTCAAGGCTATGGTTTTCCCAGTTGCAATGTATGGCTGTGAAAGTTGGACCAAAGGAAAGGCTGAGTGCCAAAGAATTGAGGCCTTTGAACAATGGTGCTGGAGAAGACTCCTGCGAGTCCCTTGGACTGCAAGGCGATCAAACCGGTCAGTCCTAGAGGAGATCAACCCTGACTGCTCTTTAGAAGGCCAGATCCTGAAGAGGAAACTCAAATACTTTGGCCACCTAATGAGAAGGAAGGACTCCCTGGAGAAGAGCCTAATGCTGGGAACGATTGAGGGTAAAAGAAGAATGGGATGGCAGAGAACGAGGTGGCTGGATGGAGTCACTGATGCAGTAGGCGTGAGCTTAAATGGTCTCCGGGGGATGGAAGAGGACAGGAAGGCCTGGAGGAACGTTATCCATGGGGTCGCAATGGGTCGGACACGACTTCGCAACTAACAACAAATGCTTTTGTCTAAATGAATAAACATGAATTAAACATGAAGAAGACACATACATCAAAGAGACAGAACTTATGATACAATGATGAGAAGTTCATTACATCATTTGTTCCCTCCAGCAGAGCCTTCTAGCTCCTGGATAAGATACGGATACAAATTTGTGATGGCCTAGTAGTCGAAACTTTTATGTATTATCTTTGAGATAATACTAGGAGAAAAGGGGAAATGCCAGATGGTTGGAGAAGGATAAATATTGTCTTTATCTTCAAAAAAAAAAAAGAAAAAAAAAATGGAAAGGAAGCTCCAGGGAATTGTTAACCAATCAGCCTGTCAAGAATAGCAGGAGAAATCCTACAAATCACTCTGCAGGCACTTTGATAACAATGTGATAATTACCAGAATTCAACACGATTTTATCAAGAAAAATATCTTGTAAGAAATTTCTTGTTATTTCAGCAAAGCACTGCACAAAATGCTTCAGCTATGATATTCCGGTGAGCAGCCAGTTAAATTGGAGTTCATGGTATGAGAGTTGATGTACAGCCAACTAAACAAAGGAAGCTATCAGTACTTTGTTATGCAACCAGTGTTGTTGTTGTTGTTAGTTGCGAAGTCCTGTCCAACCCATTGCGACCCCATGGACAACGTTCCTCCAGGCCTTCCTGTCTTCTACCATCCTCTGGAGTCCATTTAAGCTCACGCCGACTGTTTCAGTGACTCCATCCAGCCACCTCGTTCTCTGTCATCCCCTTCTTCTTTTGCCCTCCATCGTTCCCAGCATGAGGCTCTTCTCCAGTGACTCCTTCCTTCTCATTCGGTGGCCAAAGTATTTGAGTTTCATCTTCAGGATCTGGCCTTCTGAAGAACAGTCAGGGTTAGGGTTAGGGTTAGGGTTATGCAACCAGTGAAAAACTACAAACTTGAAAGTTGAGGCCATCTTCTTAAGGATAAGTGGTAGAAGAGATTTGCAGATGATGATTTGCAGATGATGCAATATCAGAATAAATGGCTGATATGCTGAGAGGAAGTGAAGGGGGACGGGACCCAAAATGATATTGAGAAGTTAGGGAAATGGGCTGAAAATAACAGAATGAAATTTAATGGAGAACTGCAAAAAGAAATGAAATTAAATTTTATTGGAGTTCTGCAGGAAGAAAAAAAAATCTAATGCATGGTTATAAAATGAAGAATAACTGGCCTATTAAATAGCGTTTAGGAAATTTTGCTTTTTTTCCTCAATGTTGAATTCTTCAGCCATTTTCCTTGCTTGCTTGAAATATTTCAGTGCTATGATGGTCAGAACCAGATAAGTCTCAGGTTTCTACAAAGCAGCTTTAAAGGTGCCACCTCTATTTGTGCTGGCCTCTAAAAATGTCTGGAATGTGCAAGTATGTGTAATGTGCGAGTGTGTGCATGTGTGTTTTCCTTGATTTTCGTACGACTAATGAGCTGCTGTTCCACACTGGAATGCAAGTCTTTTGCGGTTCTAAATTAAGCCTACATTAATGAGGTATTATACTATAATTGAAAAAGTTCCATAGCTTGCAGATAGTAAATTGCAAGAGGAAGCGATTTTAAACATGGGAGGATGACGTTCTTGAAATAGCCAAGGGAATGCAAACTTGAAATAAGAGTTGGCAATAGGAAGCCTGGCAAAAAATGAGAAGGTAATCATAGATATTTTATGTATTTCAAGACTGCAGCATACTATATAGTTTCTATTTCAGCGGAATGGAAAATGTAATTAGAGAACCACTTTTTAAAATAAAATAACTATTTAAAAGCAACACACCCCAAAAATGAAGATAAAAGAAGGGATAATATAGCTAATACGGGTAGTTGTCTCTGGGGATCCTTAGTCATCCAGGTCACAGTTGTCCCAAAGATGCTTTTTCAAGAGGCAACTGGACTTTCGTGTAATTTGCCTTTTTGCCGTTCTTTGTTCTTGTTGCGTTGTGTTAGATGTGCCTTCTTTCTAAAGTCTATGACCCAGGAGTGAAATGCTACCGGTTCGGGCCAGTTCGTCCAAACCGGTAGTAAAAAAATGTAAAAAAAAAAAGTTCCGACGATCAGCTGAGCGACGTGCAATCATGGGAACTGGTTTTTTTTTTAACTTTTTAAGCATTTTTTTACTACCGGTTCTCCGGAACCAGTAATTAAAAATGCTTTAAAAAGTTTTTTTAAAGAAGTTCTGACGATCACGTCACTCAGCTGATCGTGGGAACCTTATTTTTTAAACTTTTTTAAAGCATTTTTTTACTACAAGTTCGGGCGAATAGGTAAATAGAAATAGAAATAGAATAACAGATGTTAGAGAATGATTATTGCCTAACTAGTTGGGTTGGCGATATATGTAAACCATCAATGCATGTTTGCAGTCAAAATGTAATGTATAGCTTTAAGACTGAATGCTATATTGCATCATACTGTATTCTGATTGGCTAGCTCTGTAGCCAATGTACTTAAAAGGAAGCTTGAATCATGGCTTATTTTTCTTATTACATTATTATTGCTACCTATGCTCCTCTCTGCCTGTTCTCTCTGCATGATCACTGCTTGATCATTGCTACTTGTTGTTTTCTACTGTTTTACTGATTGTTTTACTGCTGTACTTGTTCCTGTTTGCAACTCCAAAACGAACTGTTGTATTACATATGACTACAACAACTGGTAAGAAGACTTTGTTCTTGGAATATCCCTGGATTGACAATTTAACTATCTTTATCTGTGTATGACCTGGATTGTTTATTGGACTTTGCTTTGCTTTTTCCTAAAAGTAAAAGAATATCACAACTCAGTGTGTCTATGTATTGACCGTGCTTATTCACAATCACTCTCAGCTGTTTCTCATGTGCACAACCTTACTACTCAAGGGTTACTCTGCACATATTCCTTAACAACCAAGTTGGAAGGGACCTGGGAGGTCTTCTAGTCCAACCCCCTGCCCAGGCAGGAAACCCTAGACCACTTCAGACAAATGGTTATCCAACATCTTCTTAAAAATTTCCAGTGTTGGAGCACAGGTAGTAAAAAATGCTTTTAAAAAGTTTTTAAAAAGGTTCCCAAGATCGCACGCCACAGCTGATTCCGCCCCCCCTTGCTGTTCTACTTACCTTCCCAAGCCTCCTTTTGGCGTGTACTGCACATGCACACATAGCGCGAGTTAGGTGTGAACTGCGCATGCACGCGCCCAGCACACAAGTACAACCAGCGAACCGGTAGCAAACCGGTTTCCGATTTCACCACTGCTGTGACCTGTTCCAATACTTCTGTTGGTAGAAGTGATTTCAGCTCTTGGAGTTTGTGTTCCACTCTCTCTTTCGAAACCTCAATTATAAAATTAATCTGTCTTATTCTTTCATTGAGAAGTTGGAGCTGCGCTTCCTGCAGGATGTTTTATGAATCCGCGTTATCTGTATCTCAAAATGAAGCGCAAATGATTCCTGTCGTCTACCATTTTTATGGACATCCGTTCATACTCCCGCATTATTTCGAAGGGTGTTAATCCCGAAGTGCACAGCTAAATGTCTATGGAGATTTTATTTATTTATTTATTTATTAGTTCGATTTATATGCCGCCCTTTTCCAGAGACTCAGGGCGGCTTACAATGTGTTAAGCAATAGCCTTCATACTTTTGTATATACCTGCTTAGTAGGGCTTTCGCGCGCCCCCCCCCCCACAAGCGGTGTTCTTTTTATACAAAGTCAGCTTATTGCCCCCACAATCCGGGTCCTCATTTTACCTACCTCAGAAGGATGGAAGGCTGAGTCAACCTTGAGCCTGGTGAGATTTGAACTTGCAGTAATTGCAGGCAGCTGGCAACTAAGTGCTACTTTAACAGCACTTAGTCCACTGCGCCACCAGGCTCTTGCTCAGTCATCCAGGTCATTCTCAGTCATCCAGGTCATGGTTGTCCCAAAGGTGCTTTTTCAAGAGGCAATTGGACTTTCTCGTCCAGTTTCTCCGCAAGAAAGTCCAGTTGCCTCTTGAAAAAGCACCTTTGGGACTAATATGGAGAGTCTTCTACTTAATGACCAGGATTGGGACCATGATTTATGTTGCTAAGCAAAGTAGTTGTTAAGTTAGTCACATGGTGGTTAAGCAAATCTGGCTTCCCCCATTGACTATGCTTGTCGGAAGCCAGCTCCAAAGATTGCAAATAGAGATGACATAACCCCCGGGTCCAGGTGAAATCCAAAATTTTTTACTACCAGTTCTATGGGCGTGGCTTGGTGGGCATGGTGTGGCTTGGTGGGCGTGGCAGGGGAAGGATACTGCACAATCCCCATTCCCTTCCCACTCTTGGGGGAAGAATATTGAAAAATCTCCATTCCCACCTTACTCTGGGGCCAGCCAGAGGTGGTATTTGCTGGTTCTCCGAACTACTGAAAATTTCCGCTACCAGTTCTCCAGAACCTGCTGGATTTCACCCCTGCCCGGGTCACTGTAACCTTCTTAAATACATGCCGGTTGCCAAATGCACAAATTTTGATCATGTGACTGGGGATGCTGCAATAGTCATAAGTGCGAGGATCGGTTATAACTTTTTTCAGTGCCATTGTAATTTCTAATGGTCACTAAACAAACAGTCTTAAATCGAGGACTCCTTCTACAAAGATTCCTCTATGCCCGTGATGGCGAATCTATGGCACACGTGCCACAGGTGGCACATGGAGCCATATCTGTGGGCACACGAGCGTTGCCCTAGTTCAGTTGCAGCATGCACGCGCACACCGGCCAGCTGATTTTCGGGCCTTTTGGACCCATCAAAAGTCGGGAAACGAACCGTTTCCGGCCTCCGGAGGGCCTCCGAGGGGGGGTGGGTGGGAAAGGCCATTTTTGCCCTCCCCAGGCTCCGAGAAAACCTTTGGAGCCTGGGGAGGGTGAAAAATGGGTCTACCGAGCCCACCGGTAACCTTTTTGCCGTCGCTTGCCAAAAGCAGGGGGAGTGTGGAGGGGTCACACACACATGCGCGGGGAGGATGGGGCGCAGGGGAGGCATTCAATTATGGGTGTGGGCACGCTCGCGCGCAAACCCCGCCATGCTCCCCCCGCTTTTGGCACATGACGGCAAAAAGGTTAGCCATCACTGCTCTATGCATTTTTGCATGCTTTTTTTTTTAAAGCAGGGAATTCTGGGAAGTTTGAAGAAAAGAAAAAGGAACCAAAATCTTTAGTTGCAAGAAGACTGAACAAAATTCTTGTATCATTGACAGCTACTATCTTAGAAAAAGAATCACCTTGGAGGAAAAAAAATCTCGTTTAATTACTTACCAATATCGCAAACATGGTTTACCCCAAAGCCAAAAATTACTTCTCCTCATGTTTCAAAGTGATACCTTGCTATGTGTTTGTTTACATGATTTGAATTCAACCCAGATCAGTTCTCTTTTTTTTTGTTTTTGTTTTTGTTTTTTGTTTTTTTTTATTGCAAAAGTTTTACAATTACATTTTCACCCCTTTTTTCCCCCCCCCTCAACCCGCCCCAAACTTCCCAACCTCCCTAACCCACCCTAACCCACCCCTCCCCCCAGACTTCCTCACAATATAGTCATGTCAAATAAAAGGAAAAACCCTCCTTTGTATATAAAACTTGAACCCCGCCCTCCCCTTACAAATTTTCATCTTCATTACATTAACCTATTTCTATCTTAATATAGCAGTTTCAAATAAATTTTCATCCTGATTACCTTGAAAATATTTCTATCTTAATATAACATTTTCAAATAAATTTTCATCCTCAACCTTAAAATATTTCTATCTTAATATAACATTTTCAAATAAAAGCTATTTGGTACTTCCTAGTTTGATATTTGTTCTGAACATAATCTATCCACTTCTTCCATTCCCATTCATAAGTCTCTTGAGAACTGTCTTTTAAATATGCTGAAATCTTCGCCATCTCCGCAAAACTGGCCATCTTCAAAATCCATTCCTCAATCGAAGGCAGCGCTTCATTTTTCCAGTATTTACCTATCAACAATCTTGCTGCAGTTATCATGTACAATATCATTTTTGTTTCCCCCAATGTAAAACCCTTAACTATACCCAATAAAAACAGTTGTGGAGAAAATTGAATCTTTCTCTTCAAAACATTCTGCATGACCCACCAAATTTTTATCCAAAAAGCCTTAACTTTCTTACAGGTCCACCAAACATGATAATATGTAGCGTCTAAGCAGTCACATCTCCAACATTTAGGCTGGGCACTAGGGTACATACACGACAATTTTTTTGGATCTAAATGCCATCTATAAAACATTTTGTAGAAATTTTCCCGCAGATTCTGCGACTGTGTAAATTTAACATTCTGAACCCAAATTTTTTCCCATGTTTCCAACATCACTGGTTCCTCAAAATTTTGTGCCCACTTAACCATACAGTCTTTAACTAGTTCAGTTTCTGAATCCCTTTCTAACAAAACATTATAAAGTCTTTTAATATGCATTGGGCCTTTCTCTTTTATATGTCTAACTAATTCTTCCTCATACATCATAATACCAGTTTTTTGGTCCTCTTTCCATCTCAATTGCAATTGATTATATTGTAACCAAGTTAAATTAATCCCTTCAGCCAACAATGTCTGTAATGTCTTCAGCTGCCATCTGCCCGCATCTGCAAAAAGAACCTCTTTATATAAAAACCCCCCGAGTGACATTATATTTGTATTCCACAAGGTATGACCAAGATCCAGCCATAGCGGTATTTTGTAATTCCAGTTGTTTCGGTGCTTCTTCCAAACTCTCAGCAAAGAATCTCTAAGTATATGGCTTTTAAATACTTTATCCACTTTGCTGTCATAAAATAAGTAAGCGTGCCATCCAAATTCCAAATCAAAACTTTCTGCATTCAATATTCCAGTCTTTTTTCCTCCAAACCAATCACTTACTAAAGTCAAAGCTGTTGCATCATAATATAATTGTAGGTTTGGAAGTTTGAGACCTCCCCTTTCTGGGATGTCTTGCATAATTTTCATTTTTACTCTTGGTTTTTTCTCGTTCCAGAACCCAGATCAGTTCTCAATGCAACACACCATAATAAATGTTTATCTGCAGACAGATAATATAAATTCTTAGCAGGACAGAACGATCGGAGCAAATTAATGCTTATGTCTAATTAATTTAAGGTATCTCAAGAGTGCGAGAATGCTGGCGTAGGGAGCTAGGAGCATTAACTTCTGATTAGGCAACCTACAATAAATGGATTGCTGTGGTGGGAAAAATAGGAGGAGGAAAAGTATTATGTATGTTTGCTGCCTTGAATTACTTATCAACTAATAAAGATGGGATATAAATGGGGACAGAGTGTATCTGCCCTCAGTGTGGAAGAGATTGCCACTCTCGAATTGGCCTTTTTAGTCACACTAGATGCTGTTTTAGGACCTCTTTCCGAAGGATGCCAATGCAATAAATCTAATAAATAAAGATTTTTTCAATGTGCAAGTGGTTCGTGGGGGTTTTTTTTGGGGGGGAGAGGGAATATTTCACCTACTTTATCCACAAACCTCCCTGCAAGGTAATTGTGTTTGGGGTCACTTATCACATTCTTGAAATCTTCCTCCCTGAGCCTGGAATGTGACATTTTTGCAGAGAGACGATGACTGATTGATGCGGAAATAGTTTTCAGTGTGAAAGGCCAGCTGTTATTTTTATCAAGCAACCTAAGCACATATTTCGCTTTCTGACTGTATTCCACATTTTCATTATTTTTAGGAACTTGCTGGCTGAAAACCATAGAGTGGTGGTATGGCGAGACAACTGCTTGCTTGCAATTTAGTACCTGGAATTTATGACATGCTAGAAATCCTGGAGAAACTTCTCCTGTCAGTAAACAACATAGGTACCCCAGAAAAAATGTGTTCCCGAGGAGGGAGGGGGGGAGGGAGGAAAGAAGGAAGGAAGGAAGGAAGGAAGGAAGGAAGGAAGGAAGGAAGGAAGGAAGGAAGGAAGGAAGGAAGGAAAACGAAAGACTTTAGTTATTCAATCAGGCCTGAATTGGCTGAGTGAGTGAGTGAGTGAGTGAGGGAGGGAGGGAGGGAGGGAGGGAGGAAGGAAGGAAGGAAAACAAATGACTTTAGTTACTGTGTTATTAAAGTGTTATTAAACACACAAGCAATTTGGCTCCAGTGCATAAGCTCTCAGTCTACATGCAAAGCAACAGAGTAATAATAATAAAAGGAAATAGTAATAAGGATACACTAAATAATACCAGAATATAATATACTGGAATACTAGAATTAATAGAAACTTGTTATTCTATAAATATTTGTTTCCTGTAACACACACATATATATTATATCTTTGGATTTGTAACACATATATATTATGTCTTTGGATCTGTAACACATATATATTATGTCATATATGTATTGGTAACACATATCAAATATATATCATATATATATATTTGTAACACACATATATATACCGTGTTTCCCCAAAAATAAGACCCTGTCTTATATTTTTTTGAACTCCGAAATAAGCGCTTGGCCTTATTTTTGGGGAGGTCTTATTATTTTGGTGGATGTGGAGCAAGATGGGGCTCCTTTTTCAGTCTTACCTGATTTCCAGCTCTGCATTTAAATATTTTTAGGGAGGGCTTCCTTTCAGGAGTGGGGGGACTTATTTTAGCGCATGCACTCAAAAGCCCAATTGGGCTTATTATCGGGAGATGTCTTATTTTCAGGGAAACAGGGCAGTGGTGGGATTCAAGTAATTTAACAACCAGTTCTCTGCCCTAATGATTTCTTTCAACAACCAGTTTGCCAAAGTGCTCAGAAAGTTAACAACCGGTTCTCCCGAAGTGGAGCGAACTGGCTGAATCCCACCACTGAAACAGGGTATATAATATCAAAGCAATAATCATAATAATGATACGGATAAGAGAAGGTAGTGAAACAGATGAGAAGGCTAAAAATAATACAGCCTTACTACATGGATAAGAACACTTAGACATAAGACAGTGCTGTGGGGATTAGGTGTTCAGCAGAGTGATGGCACAAGAGGAAAAAAACTGCTAATGCTCTGTTCCATGCATTCATGCATTTCTGGGAGTACAGAAACACAAATCCCAGTAGCTGGATCAAAAGACTTGGCCCTACTACACAAACAAGAGATCTGTGTGCCCCACTCTGGCCATCCTTCCCATTCAAGGCCTCCTCCAGAAGGCCTCGCAAGGATCGGGGCGGGGAGACTGGGGGATTACAGAAAGGGAAGAGAAATAAACTTAGCCGCCAGCAAAGCAAAAGCAGACTGCGTTTCTATGGCAACCCAATGCCGTGCGCTTTCAAAATGGGCAAGGGGGAGGAAGGCCTCGGCGCTGTAAATTATTTAAGCGGGACAGGCCTCCATCCATTAAAGTTGGAGAGGAAGATTTAAAGCTAATCTTTATGCAGAGAGAGCTGCCACCGCCACTTAATGGGGACAAAAAGGGGGGGGGCAGGGGAGAGCAGGCACTGCCCAGCTAAAAACAAATAAGGAAAATGAGGCTGCTTAAGTCATCTCGGGATAGAGAAAGCCGATTATAAAATCTTTCTTTCTTCCCTTATCAGCCAATCTTGCAAAGTGGAAAAAATTATAATAATAATCCCGGAAGCACCTCTTGCATTCTGTGGCCAAGAAAGCCGCATAGGTTTGTCAATGAAGTTCCAATGAAGTTTATGCAGGTAGTCCTTGACTTACGACCACAACTGAGAACAGCATTTCGGTTATTAAGCGAGACAGTTGCTAAGGGAGTCGCAGCCAATTTTATGAGCTTTTTTTTTTTTTTTTTTTTGCCATGGCTTGCCATTGTTAAATTAATAACATGGTTGTTAAGCAAATCTGGCTTCCCCCCATTGACTGGCTGGGAAAGTTGCAAATAGCAATAGCAATAGCACTTAGACTTATATACCACTTTACAGTGCTTTATAGCCCTCTCTAAGCGGTTTACAGAGTCAGCATCTTGCCTCCAACAATCTGGGTCTTCATTTTACCAACCTCAAAAGGATGGAAGGCTGAGTCAACCTTGAGCCGGTCAGGATCGAACACCTAGCAGTGGGCAGCGTTTGTCTGCAATAGCAATAGCACTTAGACTTATATACCACTTTACAGTGCTTTACAGCCCTCTCTAAGCGGTTTCCAGAGTCAGCGTATTGCCCCCAACAATCTGGGTCCTCATTTTACCAACCTCAGAAGGATGGAAGGCTGAGTCAACCTTCAGCCAGGTCAGGATTGAACTCCAATCTCTTCTTAAATACCTCCAGTGATGGAGCAATCATAACATCTGAAAGCAAGCCTTTCCACTGATTACTTTTTCTGTCAGGAAATTTCTCCTTAGTTCTAAGTTGGAACTGGAAATTTTTAAGAAGATGTTGGATAACCATTTGTCTGAAGTGGTCTAGGGTTTCCTGCCTGGGCAGGGGGTTGGACTAGAAGACCTCCCAGGTCCCTTCCAACTTGGTTGTTAAGGAATATGTGCAGAGTAACCCTTGAGTAGCAAGGTTGTGCACATGAGAAACAGCTGAGAGTGATTGTGAATAAGCACGGTCAATACATAGACACACTGAGTTGTGATATTCTTTTACTTTTAGGAAAAAGCAAAGCAAAGTCCAATAAACAATCCAGGTCATACACAGATAAAGATAGTTAAATTGTCAATCCAGGGATATTCCAAGAACAAAGTCTTCTTACCAGTTGTTGTAGTCATATGCAATACAACAGTTATTTTTGGATTTGCAAACAGGAACAAGTACAGCAGTAAAACAATCAGTAAAACAGTAGAAAACAATAAGTAGCAATGATCAAACAGTGATCATGCAGAGAGAACAGGCAGAGAGGAGCATAGGTAGCAATAATAATGTAATAAGAAAAATAAGCTTCCTTTTAAGTACATTAAAGACCTCCAAGGTCCCTCCAACTCTGTTATTCTATTCTAATACCAATAAAACTGGAGAAAAAATACTTTGAGGAATTAAATAAAATAATATCAAGATATATATGGTTAGGAAAGAAAGCAAGAATAGGTTTGAAAATGCTGCAGGAATCAAAGAAAAGAGGGTGTAAGGATTGCCTCTCCTCCTAACTTAAGAAAATGAAAATTCTTGAAACGAAATATTTCAAAAGTTGGTTCTCTCCTTGATTATTTCCATCCATTGCTTCTGTTCTGCCTTTTATAGCAAAGGACTTACTACTGTCATTATGGTAGCCAGGAGAGATATGAAAGAAAGTTGAATGAGGTGGTGTCAGGGTATTTTTTTTTTTTTAATTTGATTTATATGCCGCCCTTCTCCGAAGACTCAGGGCGGCTTACAATGTGCTCAGCAATAGCCTTCATCCTTTTGTATATTTATACAAAGTCAGCTTATTGCCCCCACAACTGGGTCCTCATTTCACCTACCTTAGAAACGATGGAAGGCTGAGTCAACCTTGAGCCTTGGCGAGATTCGAACCCTGCAGTAATTGCAGGCAGCTGGTCTTAATAACCAGCTTAATAACAGGGTGCCTTAAACCCCTGTACTACTAAGGCTCTTAGTATTGATTTATTAAACATATTTCTAGATTGTTGAAATAAAATTATTCTCAGCAACTCGCACAGAATTTTTTTTTTTTTAGAAAACACAGCCAATATAAAATCTTACAAAAGTAAAACAGAATGGCAGTACCATAATAGCAAGCAAGAAAGAAAAGACAGGAACATCAATTCAAATCAGGGGAAAATTTCAGCAAAACAGTTCAATCTCCATACAAGTTGGCGTTTATCAACTGACAATCCAACTGACAACATACGAGTGTATTAAATAGTCGACATGAAATTAGCCTCGATGCACTTTCAGCAAATAGATTAATAGCTCATTTTGAAAGAAAGACATTGGAATTTTGGGTAGGAGCTGAATGAAAAACCTCAGAGATATGAGAACAAGTTGTGGTTACAAGGCAAAATGAAAAAAGAACTGTGGTTATCATTACCATCAAATACCTACTGGCAATTTTTTCCAGCTGCTCAATCACATATTGGCTCACATTTAGCCAAGATTGATGGATCTGCATCTCCACAAAACTTGCTAGACCGAGAGGAGATCTGTTTTGCATTGAAAAAATGTTTCCATTTCTTTAATAATGGCAACCTGAAAACAGCCATGAAGGCCCCTTTCTAAAAGAGCCTAAAATTATCTAACCGCAAAGCTGGATGTGGAATTAATGATCCATCTATTTGCACATAAACAGAAATGGCTCTGTGAAGCACCACCCTTAATGAAAAGTAATATTTTCAAATTAAATACAGTACATCCATTTATCTTTTGGACAGGCATCCCAAATACAAGGTTCTTACAATAGGGATCATCCATCTCTGGGTAGAATGGAACTCACTTAGAAGATGAGAAGACAAAGATTTACAGGAGGAGGAAAAAATAAGAATGTTCTGTTTTTTCTCTTTTAGCATCACTAGTCCACAGAAGGCAGTTTCCTTGAAAAAAAACAACTGGCAAGATTAAGCCGGTTTTAGAAGTGAGTCCTGTGTTCTAATCAGCAGCAAATCTCTTATCTTCCCCTCACCCACTAATCTACCCTAATCATCCAAGCTCAAGAGTGCATAGTTTAATTTTTGTTTAAAAGAAAAAAAAAGGCAACAGCAAAACAGACTCTTTCTGGATTTAGTGTAATCTGTCAGTATCCTCTACTTTTTCTCTTCATCAACAATACATTTGCCCTCACAATTTTAGGCTGCAGAGGGATAGATTCAAGATCTCGTTAAGTGTTAATACCACTTTATAAGGCCTTGGTAAGACTACTGCATTCAGTTTTGGCCGCCACGATGTAAAAAAGATGTGGAGACTCCAGAAAGAGTGCAGAGAAGAGCAACAAAGATGATTAGGAGACTGGAGGTTAAAACATATGAAGAACGGTTGCAGGAACTGGGTATGTCTAGTCTGATGAAAAGAAGGACTAGGAGTGACATAATAGCAGTGTTCCAATATCTCAGGGGCTGCCCCAAAAAAGAAGGAGTCAAGCTATTCTCCAAAGCACCTGAGGGCAGGACAAGAAGCAAAGGGTGGAAACTAATCTAGGAGAGAAGCAGCCTAGAACTAAGGAGAAATTTCCTGACAGTCAGAACAATTAATCAGTGGAACAACTTGCCTCCAGAAGTTGTGAATGCTCCAACACTGGAAATTTTTAAGAAGATGTCGGATAACCATTTGTCTGAAGTGGTGTAGGGTTTCCTGCCTAAGCAGGGTGTTGGACTAGAAGACCTCCAAGGTCCCTTCCAACTCTTCTCTTTTCTTCTCCAACTGTGTGATTTCACATATTCTAAGAACTCAACCACTGTGAGATGGAGTCTGTAGTTTATAGCTTACTACTATAAAACAAACCATCTCTGGTTTACACCGAAGCCATGGATCAAATCAAATCAAATCTCTTTATTACGGTTTTTGACCAGCCTTTACAATTAAATTAAAAAATATCAGTAAAAGAAGGAACGGTTTAATACAACAATTAGATGTTAGGGAAGGGGAAAAAGTAATGGGGCAATAAAGCAGCATGTCTAATTAAAGTTTTTATGCTGTTGTGGGACTTGGTGAAAAAAAGTAGGCTGCCTGATGTGTAAATGTAGGATTAATGTCCCCTAAAAAACAGACCATGGATCAATAAACCACAACTTTGGGAGAAATATCAAGACAGCTGTTGCCTTGGGGCATTATTAAATAAAATTTCCAATAGCTGAAGGAGGATTTCTTTCACATTTTCTTTTACAACATGAAAAAGAATTATATTAAATTATGAGTACAGGTAATCCTCGACTTACAACAGTTCGCTTAGTGACCGTTCGAAGTTACAACGGCACTGGGGAAAGTGACCTATGACCATTTTTCACACTTATGACCGTTGCAGCATCCCCATGGTCACGTACTTTACATTTGGATGCTTGACAACTGATTCACATTTATGACGGTTGCAGTGTCCCAGGGTCACATGATCCTCTTCTGCGACCTTCTGACAAGCAAAGTCAATGGGGAAACCAGTTTCACTTAACATCCGTCTTACTAATTTAACAACTGCAACGATTCACTTAACAAATGTGGCAAGAAAAATTGTAAAACGGGGCAAGACTCACTTAACAAATTTCTCAAGATAAATTTTGGGCTCAATTGTGGTCGTAAGTTGAGGACTACCTAGATATCCTTGATTCCTATCTGAATGCCTGTTCTGAATGTGCTCCTAAAAGGAAGGATGTAAATCCAAAGCACTAACTCCTACAGACATGCAACAAGCAGAACCTTCTACAAAGCAGTTATAAGGCTGCTGTGTCCAAATGGCTCAAAACAAAACCAAATTACCGTATTTTTCGGAGTATAAGACACACCTTTTCCCCCCCTAAAAGGGGGTGAAAATTTAGGTGCACCTTATACACCGAATGTAGCTCCGCCCACTCATTGGCCCCTACCCTTCGGCCTCTGCCTCCCAGCAGTTTACCTCCTTGCATAAAGCAGCAAGAATAAAAAGAGCCTTGATAGTACAGTGGTTTAATGCACCCTGTTATTAACACAGCTGCCTGCAATTTCTGCTGGTTCGAATCTCTCCAAGGCTCAAGGTTGACTCAGCCTTCCATCCTTTCTAAGGTAGGTGAAATGAGGACCCAGTTTGTGGGGGCAATAAGCTGACTTTGTATAAAATATACAAAAGTATGAAGGCTATTGCTTAACGCATTGTAAGCCGCCCTGAGTCTCCGGAGAAGGGCGGCATATAAATCAAATTAAAAAAAAAAAAAACAGCTCGTTTCAGCTTCAGCACAACCTAATTAGTACAAGTTCATTGGATCCACCTCCTGACTCTCAGCTGTTTTGCTCTCTGCTGTTTTGCTCTCAGCTGTTTTGCATGGGCCTCTGCCGCTTGCTGCAAGGAAGTAAATTGCTGGGAGCAGATTTTGTTTTCTTGTGCTAATCAAGCTATGCTGAAAACGAAAGTAAAAGTAAAGCAGGCTATTTGCTGTTTGCTGCAACTAGGCAAAATTGCTGGGAGGCAGAAGCAGAGGCAGATTTCTTTTTCTTGTTTTCCTCACCAAAAAAGGTAGGTGCGTCTTATAGTCCGGACCAGCTTATACTCCGAAAAATACAGTACCTCTTCTGAGGGGGATCCAAAGGAAGACCAGAGGAAATCACAGAATCACACGATGATAACTGGATCAACTAAAGACCTAGCAACTGGCTTCACATATATATGAGGCCTGGTTAGGTGGAATTTATGTTTTGGTTTTTTTTAATGATCCAATCCATTTGTTATTGCATTTACTTGGTTGCTGTGGTTTCATCCACAAACCTGGATGACTCACAATCACAATAAAAGTATTAAACCATGGGATGTGACTACAGTCACAAAAATGCCTTCTTTTTCACATGCCTGGGTGTTTGGGGCTCACAGAAGTTACCACCCTTTCGATAAGCTCTATTTCTTTTTAAATAAACATTTACTATACCACGGGTCTCCAACCTTGGCAACTTTAAGACTTGTGGACTTCAACTCTGGGAGTTGAAGTCCACAAGTCTTAAAGTTGCCAAGGTTGGAGACCCCTGTACAATACCACTAAAGGTACATTAATGTGGCACGGAATTCTCATCAGTCTTTATTGGTGGGTGGGGAGGTGAATTCCAGTAGAATTTGTAACAAGACTTGCTCTACGGGGGAGATAGGCAGCATATGAATAAATAAAAATTAAAGCCTAAATAGCAATAGCACTTACGACTTATATACCGCTTCTCAGTGCTTTACAGCCCCCTCTAAGCGGTTTACAGAGTCAGCCTATGGCCCCCAACAATCTGAGTCCTCATTTTACCACTCTCAGAAGGATGGAAGGCTGAGTCAACCTTCAGCCGGGTCAGGATCGAACTTCTGACAATTGGCAGAATCAGCCTGCAATACTGCATTCTAACCAGCGGTGGGTTTCACGTTTTGTTAGCACTGGTTCGCCCCGCCTGCACCCGCTCACTTCACGCACATGCCCCTGGCCTGAAAAACATGTCTAAACAGGACAGCATAGAGCCGGATCTGGTGGGTGGGGCCACCCGTGATTTCTGCTACCGATTCGCCTGAACCGGTCCGAACCAGCTGAATACCACCTCTGATTCTAGCCACTGCCCACCATGGTTCATATATAAATCCTTCCATTGTGCCCCCCCACTCCATTCAGTTAGAACTGAAGAAGCTTCTTGGATAAAAAGTGAAATGTTTGCAAGGGAAAAAAACCCAAGAATGTCCAGTTGCCATTTGAAAAGCATCTTTTCCTATCTTTTTCAGCAGAATTGGCCTGGCCAGATAGACCTTTCCCTCTTCTCTTTCCTTGTTCCACTTCAACAAATGTTCAAGGGGTGTCCACAGCAGCAACCACTTCAGGAGAGCAGAATACTTCCTGAGATAGTTCACCTACCACAAACAGCAGGGCGAAAGGGAGAATAACACTTAAAAGAAAAAGGGAAATCCTAGGCACAGGAAGCATTAAAATAACCCTTTCCCTATTTCCCTTCCCAACTGCAAAACTTCCTGGCAAGATTACAGATTCAGCATTAATAATCCTAAACCTTCACATCCTGGACATAAATTGTTTCAACTCCTACCCTCAAAATGACGCTATAGAGAACTGCACACCAGAACAACTAGACACAAGAACAGTTTTTTCCCGAACACCATTACTCTGCTAAACAAATAATTCCCTCAACTCTGTCAAACTATTCACTAAGTCTGCATTACTATTACTATTAATCTTCTCATCGTTCCTATCACCCATCTCCTCCCACTTATGACTATATAACTGTAACTTTGTTGCTTGTATCCTTATGATTTATATTGATTATTTCTTAGTATGATTTGATTCCTTATTTGTACCCTATGACTATCATTAAGTGTTGTACCTTATGATTCTTGACGAATGTATCTTGTCTTTTTATGTACACTGAGAGCATATGCACCACAGACAAATTCCTTGTGTGTCCAATCACACTTGGCCAATAAATAATTCTGTTCTCTTCTGTTCTGTTCTGTTCTGTTCTATTCCTCTAATTTCTTCTTTATCATCGCTAAAGGTCATCCAAGTTGGAAAATACCAGAAAAACTCCAAATCAGCAACAACCACATGGGATACATTCATTATAATCAGTAATTAACTCAGGAAAAGGAGAACAGTTCCGCCTCCTCCAACTCTCCATTAACTCTAATGGGATTTTACACATAAAGCAGCAGGTTTGGAAATTCAGCTTCGGGGTTTTTACAAGGAAAATACCACTAGCAATTGCTATACAGACAATAGAGCAGGGACAGAGTAGGTGCTTGTCTTTATTGTAGAGCCAGGTGATCTGACTTCTAACAAAAGACCAATCAGGAACCCATCCCTGAAATGACCAATCAAGATCAGGCACAAACAAAGAGAACCAATCAGAGATCAGAGCCCTCACCAACCTGCACCAATCAAACTCCAGTTCAGACAAAGACCAATCAGAAACCAGGTCACCTGGTTATAAAAGGCAGGAGCCCAGTCAGTCTGCCTTAGTTGCATGGGGAAACAAGTCACTTTTGTCTCATGAATTGCTGGCAAAAAAGCAGGAAATGGGTTGTGTGGATCATACATAACTAGGCCCTGAAGCTGAGCTTGCCCAATAGGCCTACAGTTAGTCCTTGACTTACAACTAGTTGCTTAATGAGTGTTTGGGGTTCATCCTCATTTTATCCATTGTCTATCCACAGAGGGACACGGTGGCTTAGTGGCTAAGACACTGAGCTTGTTGATTGAAAGGCCAGCAGTTTAGCGGTTCGAATCCCTAGTGCCGCGTAACTGGGTGAGCTCCCATTACTTGTCCCAGCTTCTGCCAACCTAGCAGTTCGAAAGCACGTAAAAAATGCAAGTAGAAAAATAGGGACCACCTTTGGTGGGAAGGTAAAAGCGTTCCATGCGCCTTTGACGTTTAGTCATGCCAGCCACATGACCACGGAGATGTCTTCAGACAGCGCTGGCTCTTCGGCTTTGAAACGGAGATGAGCACTGCCCCCTAGAGTCGGGAATGACTAGCACATATGTGCGAGGGGAACCTTTACCTTTACCTATCCACTGTAGGAGGAAGGCCTCTTCATATTTCCAACCAATATGGTCCTGAGCTTTATTTTGCCAATTGGGCCCGCAATACTTGCTGAGGTATGGACTTTAAAAAAGCTACTTTTGACCTGCCCTCAAAGTTACAACTACTACCTGCCCCTTGCAGTCATGTGATTAAATTTTGGGTGCTTGGCAGCTGATTTGCATTTCCAACCAGTTGCAGCATTTTGTAATGCATTACGGCAAAATGGGTCCGTTTGATAGGTTGGATTTGTTTAATAACTGGTTCACTTAATGACAATGACTTTTTTTATTGTCATTGTAAAAAGAATTGTAAAACTGAGTGGTCATGAGGTGCCTTGACTTATGATTGCAATGACTTGCAATCAAATTCCAGGCTCCATAGTGGTCTTAAGTTGAAGACTACCTGCATCCCACTATATAGTTCCTCAGGAGTCTGGCATGGCCAGAATTATGCTGTGCTTCTGAGGTTTTCCAAATGCTTTGTAGGAATCCATCTTGATGTTAAGACTCCTGTGTTCAAGGGTTTCCCTCCAAATTTGGGATTGCATACCCCCCTCCCCATTTCTTAAATCTGCCCTAATTTGAAAGCCCCTTGTAATTGGCCTAGTAAGACATTAGCTCTAAACAATATATCAGATAACAAACTGGCTTTCATACTTTTCATTAGCTGATTTGGTAGGGAGACACTTTCCAAGAACAGACCCTGTAAAGGTTAATGAAACTGACGTAAAGGGAAATTAAAACATGTTTGTCATGAGGTTATATCAGCGCCTTCCCTCTCTTTTATTGCTGAAACACCACTCAGCGCTACTCATCATTATAACCAAGAGTAGAAAACAAAAACAAAAACACTTCTCCAAATTGCAATGCAATAAAGACAAAAGCAAATACAACAGGTAAGACAGAACAGGATAAAAAAATTTTGAATCAACAGGATGAAACAAATGCCTGACCTTGAAAATGTTTGCCATAGGCAAAACACCATTAATAATTATGTAATTCCCATTACTGCCCCATAAAGCGCTCCATGGCTTAGGGCCTGGTTATTTACGGGACTGCCTACTACCATCAATAGCCTCCCACTGACCAGTACGCTCCCACAGAGAGGGGCTCCTCCAGGTGCCGTCGGCCAAACAATGTCGGCTGTCAGCCCCTAGGGGGAGACCCTTCTCTCTGGGGGCACCGACGATCTGGAACAAGCTCCCCCCAGAGATACGGAAGATCCCGGATCTGCGCACCTTCCGCCGCGAGCTGAAGACTCTTTTATTTCATCAAGCTGGCCTCACCTAAATCTTCTCCCTTTTAAATGCAAATTTTAAATTTTAAATTTTAATGTTGTTTTAAAATATGGGTATTTTAAATTATGGGTATTAATTCAGCCAAATTTATTTAATTCATTTTATTCAATTTTAAATTTTTATATGTATGTGTTTTATTTCGTGGCTGTTCACCGCCCTGAGTCCTTCGGGAGTAGGGCGGTATAGAAATTCAATAAAATAAATAAATAAAATAAATATGCCTTCATTGCTTTCTAAAAGCAATTATTTCTAAAATAAAATAAATATGTCTTCATTGCATAGTGACCGAGTTCTCACAATATATTTCAGCAAGGCTAACAGTTTAACTTTGTGAGAATCCAGCTATTATTGTTAAAAAATCCTGATTTATGGATTAGTACAATAGGTAAACCCAGTTATTTATAGCTTATTTGACAACTCTTGCTGAGGAAAACCTATCTTAATATAAACCGAATGGCATTTTTATCTTACGCCATACACCCTCAGTGCAACACAACCCCAACATTAAAAGATTTAGTCAGGCATTCAATTCTCCTACCATTACTTTTCCCTCTTCTTGTCTCTACTGATCTTTCTACTTAAAATGGATGTTAAATCCCCTTTATTGAAATTTAAATTGGAGTGGAATACTCCCTCTTTGATCTGCAGTAAAGTAGAAAAGTAATATAGGGATGCAGTGGCTCAGTGGCTAAGATGCTGAGCTTGTCGACCGAAAGGTTGGCAGTTCAGAGGTTCGAATCCCTAGTGCCGCGTAACAGGGTGAGCTCCCGTTACTTGTCTCACCATCTGCCAACCTAGCAGTTCGAAAGCATGTAAAAAATGCAATCAGAAAAATAGGGAGCACCTTTAGTGGGAAGGTAACACTGTTCCGTGCGCTTTTGGCATTGAGTCATGCCGGCCACATGACCACGGAGACGTCTTCGGACAGCGCTGGCTCTTCGGCTTTGAAACAGAGATGAGCACCGCCCCCTAGAGTCGGGAACGACTAGCACATATGTGCGAGGGGAACCTTTACCTTTAGAAAAGGGAAGGAGGAGCTCTCCTAAAGTCAATCAGCCGACATTTCCTTCTATTTACCTACTCTAGGTATAGGAATTTAGATAAAGAGAACTATTTTATCAGTCAATTTGCAAAATGCTCCCTGTAAATCAGCGGCCCCCAATCTTTTGGGCACCAGGGACCAGTTCTGTGGAAACAGGTTTTTCCACAGATCTGAGGAGGTGTGGTTTCGTGTGCTGCCTGCAATCTTGGGGAAGGGGTTTCGCTTGTTTGTGTGACCCAGTGTCTGGCATGCCGTGGCTCAGTGCCAGGCCATGGACTGGGGGTTGGGGGAGCCCTGCAAAAAATAGCATTGCTGGGAAATGAACTGAGAACTTTTGTAAGGTCCCTTAAGTCAGGCAAAGCTGGCTGAGGAATTCTGGGAGTTGAAGTCCACAAGTCTTAAAGTTGCCAAGGTTGGAGACCCCTGGCTTAAGCTACAGATTCTACATTTTCAAAGGTAAACAAAAGAGCAGAGCAGACAGGTTGCACCTACAAAGCTTTAAGCTTTAAGCAAAGCTGGAAATTGAGTCATGGCAACTGGATTTATTTTGTTTTTTGGTTTCTTTCTTTCTTTTTTTTTAGAAGCTACTTGGATAAGCACCAGAACAGTTCAAACCAAAAAAAAACATCCGGTTGCCATGATTCACCTTCTAGACAACTCTATCCAGATGACTGAAATCTTCATCGATTTAAGCAACCATCAATCTTCACACAAAAAACCCAGGATTAATCAGACAAAAGAGCCAGCTCAAAAGGTGACCGACCAGGACTTGGTCTTCTTCAATGTTTTTTCTCAATCATGGCAGCTTGAAAGATGCATGGACTTCAATTCCCAGAGTTCCTCAGCCAGCATGGCTGGAAGTTGAAGTCGACTCCACATATCTTTTAAGTTGCCATGATTGGGAAACGGTATCCTAAAATCAACTGATGGAATGTTTGGGCAAGCTAATATGGCAGCCAATGTCGATAAGAATAGAGCAGCAAGGACCTTCGAGATCGTCTAGTCCAATCCACTAGAAGACCCTGAAATTTTTTTATTAGGCATACTTAAAAAAAGTAGTAGAAAAGGAATAAAATACATCACATTACATATAATTACGGCAGCTAGATTAACCCTAGCCCAATCCTGGAAATTAGAACAGTTGCCAACAGAACAACAAATAATCCAAAAAATATTCATATGTGCAGAAATGGATAGATTAACTTTAAAATTAAACAATAAGGAAGACTCACAGTATTACAAAATATGGGACAGATGGTATGAATGGATCAATCGATGGAAAAAAAACTAAAGTCAAATATAGTAAGAAATGAAGGGTAACAAATTTACACCGTCATTAAGAAATCAAGGTTAATGTATATATGTATTTAAATGTTCAAATATAGATAGATAATCCTGTTTGTTAGTTTTAGTATATGTGCAATTTAGAATTGTACTTTCTTTTTTAGAGTTAAGAACGTTTTGTGCAATCTTTTATCTTTTTATATTGAATAAAGTTTGTTTTTAAAATTAAAAAAAAAAAGAAGACCCTATATAATTTGAGACAAGTGGCTATCCAGTCTCTTTAAAAACCTTCAGCGATGAAGCACCCACAACTTCTGAAGGCAAGCTGTTCCCACTGGTTAATTGTCCTCACTGTTAGGAAGTTTCTCCTTAATTCCTGGTTGCTTCTCTCCTTGATTAGTTTCTATCCATTGCTTCTTGTCTAGCCTTCTAGTGCTTTGGAAAATAAATTGACCCCCTCCTCTTTGTGGCAGCCCCTCAAAGGCTGAAAGACTGCTATCATGTCCCCCATAGTCCTTCTTTTCTCTAGACTAACCATACCCAGTTCCTGCAACCATTCTTCATATGTTTTAGTCTCCAGGCCTTTAATCTAAAAGCCTAGAATTTTCCATGGCTTTTCTGCAGATGGAACTGCACTGGTGGAATAAGAGAGAAAGCGATAGTCAGTTTGAGCATCAGGGCCCTCAGTTCAGGGCAATATTCCTTTAAAAGAGCATGTTTGGTCCATCTGACATTAATAAGGTCTCTTAAAAAAGGAACAGGCAAATAATAACAACTGTGTGGTTTGGGCAGAATGTAACTTTCAGGAATGCGTGGAATCTTCCATTCCTCCTCTGATCTGGTTATTTCAGCTGGAATGCCATATCTATAATATGGTTCAAGGATCCATTCCCAGAAATCCACAAGGCCACCATACCAGGCGGCCAAAGTCTGAAGGAGGAGTAGAAGTTTCTGCACATTTCTGAATGTTATGTCTTGATATGATAGGGGGGAAAGGGGCGCAATGGCTCAGAGGTTAAAGACGCTGAGCTTGTCAATTAGAAAGATGTTGAGACTCTAGAAAGAGTGCAGAGAAGAGCAACAAAATGATTAGGAGGCTGGAGGCTAAAACATATGAAGAACAGCTGCAGGAAATGGGTATGGCTAGTCTGATGAAAAGAAGGATTAGAGGAGACATGATAGCAGTGTTCCAAAATCTCAGGGGCTGCCACAAAGAAGAGGGAGGCAAGCTATTTTCCAAAGCACCTGAGGGCAGGACAAGAAGCAATGGATGGAAACTAATCTAGGAGAGAAGCAGCCTAGAACTAAGGAGAAATTTCCTGACAATTAGAACAATTAATCAATGGAACACCTTGCCTCCAGAAGTTGTGAATGCTCCAACACTGGAAGTTTTAAAGATAAAGATAATGGTTGGATAACCATTTGTCTGGTGTAGGGTTTCCTGCCTAAGCAGGGGGTTGGACTAGATGACCTCCAAGGTCCCGTCCAACTCTGTTATTCTATTCTAAAGCTGATGGCCCAGGTTCAAGACCCAAGTGCTGCGTGACAGGGTGAGGTCCCGTTCCTGCCTCAGCTCCCGCTCACCTAACAGTTCGAAAGCAGCAAATGGGAGTAGATAAATAGGTACCACTTTGGTGGGAAGTTAACAGCGTTCTGTGCGCCTCGGCATATAGTCATGCTGGCCACATAACCATGGAAGTGTCTTTGGACAATGCTGGCTCCCTCGGCCAAGAAACCGAGATGAGCATTGTGCCCTAGTTGGACATAACTGGACAGCCTTTACATTTTTTATGATAGTGGGGTTGAATAGGTTTAAAAACCTGACAAAAAAGCCACCAGTGACTCTTGCCAAATCAAACATTTGACTTTTGAGATACCATATCTTAATCTGATGTATAATATCGATTTAATGTACTATTTACAATCTATAATTTTTAACAGATTAAGAGAGTTGGAAGGGACTTTGTAGGAACTCTAACATTCCCCAACGTTTCTGGCTTTGTGATCCAGTGGGGGAGAGGAAGAGGGGATAGTTCCTGTTGTGGCTCCGTTACCTGAGCCTGTGTCATCAGCAAGAGAGGATTCTGAGAGTGAAGGAGAGGAGTTGGCAAGGTCTCCCTCTCCAGGATCCTCCTCTCTGGCAATGCCTTCGGTGTCCGCCGAAGGGCAAGAGATAGGGCTGGGGCCAAGCACGTCCACGCAGCCACAGATGGACAGTGATGAGGGTAATGAGTCTTGGCTGGATCCACGCCAGTGTCGCAGAGATAAGCGCGCACAACAGAAGAAAAGGTGTGCCCGAGATTAGGCTGAGTCACTGGACCACACCCCACAGGATATAAAAGGGAGCGTGGTGGCCAGTCAAACCTTGTGACGAAGAAAGCTGAATGCTTCCACGCTATTCTGCATTGCCGGACTTTTTGCTATAGACTTTGCTGGATTATCTCTGGACTTGATTGACTCCATAATTATTGAGCTGTTTCTTTTGATGTACCAGATGTGGGGAGAAGTTATCTCTCCTCTTCGTAAATAATAAACTCTTGGCAGGCAGCCACTAGGTTGTTGCCAAGTTCCGTTATCATAAGGAAAAGGATTTTGCCGGCTGGTTTGGTCTTTAACTCTTGAACGTCTGTTGATGTGTGTGCGTGTGGTTGGGGACAGAACAGTTCCATGCAAGCGGCTGGCAAGCATGCACACACAGCTCCATTTGTGCAAGCAGGATGCATACATGCTTGCCGCACACTTAAATGGAGCGTGTGCGCATACGCTTGCCCACTGGTTGCGTGAGGATAAGCATGTGAGTACTCACCGGCTGTTTCCACAGCCTGGTTACAAATCCCTCCTGGCCCACTAGTGGGCTGTAGCCCACAGGTTGGGGACCCCTGATGTAGAGGATCATCTTCCCACTTTGGCATCCCATTGTGGCACACAAAGGTTTCTAAATGAGAACTCTCAACCAATGGAACAGCTTCCCTTCAGAAGTTGTGGGAGCTTCGTCACTGGAGACTTTCAAGAAGAGACTGGACTGCCATCTGCCAGAAATGGTGTAGGGCAGTGATGGCTAACCTTTTTGCCGTCGTGTGCCAAAAGCCGGGGGAGCATGGAGGGGTCGCACTCGCGCGTGTCAACACCCATAATTCAATGCATCCCACCCCTCTGTGCTGCGTGCGCGACTCCCCTGTGCTCTCCCCGCTTTTGGCACATGATGGCACAGCAGGCCCGGTAGGCCCATTTTTCGCCCTCCCCAGGCTCTAGAGGATTTCTTGGAGCCTGGGGAGGGCAAAAACAGCCTTCCTCACCCCCCGGGAGGCCCTCTGGAGGCCAGAAACAGACTGTTTGCCGACTTCCAGTGGGACTGGAAGGCCTGTTTTTCACTCTCCCCAGGCTCCAGAGGCTTTCTAAGAGCCTGGGGAGGCTGAAAACGGCCTTCCCCCCTCCCTTTGGAGGCCCTCTAAAGGCCGGAAACGGCCTATTTCCAGACTTCTGGTGGGCCCAGAAAGTCTGAAAATCAGCTGACTGGCACGCACATGTGCACCAGAGCTGAACGTACCATAGGTTCGCCCTCACAGGTGTAGGGTCTCCTGCTTGGGCAGGGAGTTGGACTAGATGACCTACAAGGTCCCTTCCAACTCTGTTAATCTGTATACCTGACTGGTTCGTTCTCCTGCTCTTGCCCTTCCCAACCAGTGCCTGCCTCTTTCCTTTTAGGCCCTCCGTGCTTTTTTTCCTTTGCTTTCCCAGATTTTGGCACACATGGATGTCTTCGCCCTCCCTTCCTTCCCTCTCATTATCTCCTTTGACATTTACATGTGCTTTTCCCTCCCCACCCCCTTTGATATAATACCGCAATAATCAAAGCAAAGAAAAAAGGAACAGGTTGTTCTTTCGCTCCTAAGTAGATTGCTCTGTACGTCCATGGAAACTCTCAAGTAAGGAAAAACTGATCATTCAGCGTCACAGAGGAGCTGCGTTTCTCCCAAGGCCCCGTTTAAAGCCGTTTTTAAAACCATAAAGGGAAGAGAAGCTTTGGAGTACTGTGGGAAAGCAAGGGGAGGTGGCTTTCATTCAGCTGGGATAGAAGCTACAATGGGAGAGGTAAGGGTAGAATGGGGGTGGTGGGGTTCGAGCATCTAGAGCTGAGGATGGTAGGTTGGCTTTCAGATCAAGTTATCCTTTTTGTTTTAGAGAGAGCTTATGCAAAGATCCTGCCTTCTGGAAAAGGCTCTAATGCTGGGAAAGGTAGAACAAAGGAGAAAAGGAGGAGGACCAGGAGCAAGGAGGATGGAGTCAGTTACGGTGGCAATGGATGCATAATTGGGAGACTTGAAAGAACGGGTTAAGGACAGATCATCATGGAGAACATCTGTCTGCCTATCTATCTCCATCTATCTCCATCTCGGGGGGGGGTTTCAAAATTTTTTACTACCTGTTCTGTCGGCATGGCTTGGTGGGCGTGACTTGGTGGGCGTGACTTGGTGGGCGTGGCAGGGGAAGGATACTGTAAAATCTCCACTCCCAACCCACTCCAGGGGAAGGTTACTGCAAAATCCCCATTTCCTCCCAATCAGTTGGGACTTGGGAGGCAGAGAATAGAAGGGGGTGGGGCCAGTCAGAATTTCCACTACCAGTTCTCCAGAACTGGTCAGAACCGGTTGAAATCCATCTCTGCTCCATCTATCTATCTCTATCCCTTTCTCTCCCCCCCTCTCTCTCTCCATTTCTCTCTCCTTCCATCTCTATCTCCCTCCCTCTCTCCTTCCATCTCTATCTTTCTCTCTCTCTCCATCTCTCTCTCCTTCCATCTCTATCCCCCTCCCTCCATATCTCTCTCTCTCTCTCCCTCTCCTTCTCTCTCAAACAGGGGTGTCAAACTCAAGGCCCGGGGCCCAGATCCGGCCCACGGGGTGCTTAGATCTGGCCCACAGAGCCACCCTGGAAACAGTGATGGACTGGCCTGCAGTGCCTCTGCCATCAGAAATGGAGCTTGGGAGGGCTGCATGCAGTCCTCCCAAGCTCTGTTTTTTCTGGCAGAGAGTTGCAGGAGGCCATCGTAGCCTAAAACAGAGCTCGCGAGGGTCACGGGCGGCACTCCCAAGCTCCATTTTTGCTGGCAGAGGGTTGCAGGAGGCCATTGCAGCCAAAACGGAGTTCAGGAGCCCATTTTCGCTGGAAGAGCACTTGGGCCACCACAGGGGCCCCCAACCCACCCCTAACATGAATGATGTCAAGCTGGCCATGCTCACCCTGGCCACACCCACTCCGGCCCCCCAAGGTCAAACACAACCGTGATGCAGCCCTCAATGAAATTGAATTTGACACTCCTGGTCTAGATACATGAGGATGTTTTGGGCATCCCTACAGATGGTGAAATGAACCCCGAATTCTCATCCAGCCACAATTGAGCCCAGAATTATCACCATAGCTCCAACTATCCCACTTCAGACCTATTATGTGAAGTCCTAAACCTCTGGAGAAAGCTCTGATGCTGGGAAAGAGGGAAGGAAAGAGAAGAAGAGGATGACTAAGAGGAAGGTGGGTGAATTCAATTACGATGGTGATAAGTGCACTCTTGGAAGACCAGGTTAGGAACACAGATCATCCTGGAGAAAATTTATCTGTGTGGTTGCTAAGAGTCAACAACAATTTGATGACACTTAGTCCGTCAATCAGTAGTTTGGTATCCGATGTTGTTTATTTTGTTTGGGGAATTTTGGTTTTATCATTGTATGTCACCCAGAGATGCATTGCTCAAGTTGGGCAGCCATGTAAATGCAATAAGTAATAAAGCACGAAACAGGTTAGATTTTAGGAAGACCATTCTACATCCATTTCCAACCCCTGATTCAAACAACATATTTGCAGACTGTACACATGATCACCATCAGAAACACAATACTGGAAGCAAGTTAATTCTTAAACGGGAAACTGAAGATGAAAACAATGATGGAACCCAGTCAGACTGGAAATGGTACAACGAAACAGATCATGAATTATTGTTCTTAACTACATACATTTATTGAAAAATAATATTCCGTTCCCAGGATGCACAGGTAAGAGCCGAGGTGGCGCAGTGGTTAGAGTGCAGTACTGCAGCTACTTCAGCTGACTGCTAGTTCAGCAGATCAGCGGATCAAATCTCACCCGGCTCAAGGTTGACTCAGCCTTCCATCCTTCCGAGGTGGGTAAAATGAGGACCCAGATTGTTGGGGGGCAAGATGCTATTTAGTATACTGTCTTTGGTGTAAGCAGCCCAGAGTCCTTGGAGAGTGGGCGGCATAGAAATATGACTAATAAATTAAAAAAAAAAAGTTCTCAACTAACAACCACAATTGAAATCAGAATTTATGTTGCTAAGTAAGGTGTTCATTAAGTGAGTCCTGCCCACTTTTTCATCCTTGGTTATTAAAATTATCCCTGCAGTTTTCAAGTATCAGGCATGAGAGATCACATGTGAAAGACCAATTAAACTGGGTTACTGTTAATCATGTCTATGCACAGGAATCTTCTCAATGATTAGCACCTGTTTGGAGTTAGATAAGGGTCAACAGAATTCAAGGGAGGTTGGATTTAGTCTGCTTGTGGCTATGTAGGGATTCTAGTCTGGTCCCTGTTTTAACTCCACCCCAGGTTCTGCCACTCCTTCTCCTACATGAAGTGAATTATACAAATCCAATTTGACCCATTGACTTTCTTGTCTGAGGCCAGCTGGGAAGGTCGGAAATGGCAATCACATGACCCCGGGATGCTGCAACTGTTGCCAAGTGTTCAAATTTTTATCACTACATGGGTGATAAATTTTTATCACTTAATTTTATCTCTACATGGGGCTCCCCTTGAGGAGCACCCGGAGGCTCCAGCTAGTCCAGAATGTGGCTGCGCAGGTGGTTATGGGAGCGACGTGGTGCTCCCATGTGACCCCCTCCCCTCCTGCGTGAGCTGCACTGGCTCCCAGTGGTCTTCTGGGTGCACTTCAAGGTTTTGGTTACCACCTTTAGAGCGCTCCATGGCTTAGGACCGGGGTATTTACGAGACCACCTTCTGCCACCAGTAGCCTCTCCCCGACCAGTACGCTCCCATAGAGAGGGACTTCTCAGGGTGCCGTCGGTCAAACAGTGTCGACTGGCGGCCCCCAGGAGGAGAGCCTTTTCTGTGGGGGCACCCGCCATCTGGAACGAGCTCCCCCCAGAGATACGGAGGATCCCGGATCTGCGCGCTTTCCGCTGTGCCCTCAAAACATTCCTATTTCAGCAGGCTGGCCTGGCCTAACTTTTCTTTTAAACTGTTTTTTAAATTTTAAATTTGTCTTATAAATTGGGGTGTTTTAAATTTGTTTTTTGGGCCAAATTATTTAATTGTATTTTAAATGGTTTTTTAACGTTTGTATTATATGTATTTTATCTTTTGGCTGTTCACCGCCCTGAGTCCCTCGGGAGTAGGGCAGTATATAAATTCAATAAATAATAAAAATAAATAATCACAAGATTGTGGGAATGCTGCAAATAGTCATAAGTGCAAGGGCTGGTCATAGGTTATTTCTCCCAGTGCCATTATAATTTCAAACAGCCGCTATATGAATGGGTGTTAGTCGAGGACTACCTGTATCTATTCCTACAAAAATCAGAATTGTGCAGACGACTGTTTTCCCTTTGACCCTCTACGGAAGGATCGAAGAACCTTGATGGAAATAGTATTGACACTTTTGATCCTTGAGGTTGGAGAAGATACATGAGAATACAGGTAATCTCCAGGTTACGAGCGTTCCCTTAGTGAACGTTTGAAATTGCATGATAACCCCTTAGTGTTTGCGAACAAGTCCTGAAACTATGAATCTTGCAGCACCACAGCAGTTATTCGCCCTTACGAACAACCGCAGAGGCTCTGCAACATTCATCCTGAATGTTACCAGCTAAAATGGAGATTCTGAGGGGCGAATCCGCCCCTCTGATGCTCCGTTCGGCCCTCCAAAGGCCTCGTCTGGCACGTTGCAGAGGGACGGATCTATCCCTCCAATGCTCCATTTGGGCTTCTGCGGACCTCTCCCTGGGTGTGGGGGGAAAGCAATTGTGGGGAGCCTGAGGTATTTCAGTGGATCGGGGAGGCCTTGTGTGGTCTTAGGCAGGTGGCCTGTTCCGTCAGTAGAACCCCCATGGCCTTCCCCACCTGAAATACCTCATGTGCACTTAATGAGCCTCGTGTTCAATTCACAAATGTGTGAGCGAAAGGAGGGAGTGATCCCGTTCAAGGTACGAGATTCATTCCCATGAATCCTCAGGTTACGAATGGAATGGGATGGCTCCATTATATTCGTAACTCAAGGACTACCTTTACCACAGACAGCCAAGGAAACAAATAAATCAAGGAAATCAATTTAAAGTTTTCATTCAATACACAAATGACCAAGCTCACATCATCATATTTTGGAGACATTATGCAAGGGCCTGGCTCTCTATAGAAAGTTGTAATGCTGGAAAGGGAAAAAAATAGGAGACAATCAGAATCAAGGTGGATGAATTCAATTACAGAACCAATAAGGGCACCATCGGAAGGTCCAGATTTGGGACAAATTATCCTGGAAAAAGTCTGCCTATGTGGTCACAAATTGATAGCACATAATCAATCAGTTTAAGTTTAACTTAGAAAGTGAATGAAAGTATGAATGCCGCAAAGATTTGACCTGAAGGACATAACAGTCAGACTCAGAACCTATGATCTGTGAAAGGAACAGATTTAATATACTCCCAAAAAGAGAACTTGAATTGTGGCAGGAGATAAGAGATGTTGTGAAAGCTGGAAAAAATATTATAATTTCAAAGAAAAGTTCCAAGAGGTAGTCAGAATAAGACATTATACTAATCAGTGAAAGTCAGAGGATGAAAGCCTTAAGCCGGTGTTTCTCAAACTCAGCAACTTTAAAATGTATGTGTTAAGTTTCTGAAAGATGCCCTAATTAATTCATGAGCCATGATCCAAACTTCAAAGGAAATATATTCATTTATTAGGAGCACCATTCCGGCAATACTCGGATGCAGTTAGGACTGATCCTACGTAGATTTACGTTCCCCTATGACCCTGTCTCTCCCCTCCTCTCTGGCCATGTCATAAATCACATTCTCCAATTAACCACTTTGGCTGGCTGTGAAACCTAACACCCTCCTTCTGATTGCGGTCAGAAAGAATGTATGGAATTCACTTCAGTTCTCCCTCCCTCCTACTCATGGCAACTTGAAAGCTTTGCAAGTTGACAGTATGGACTTCAGCTGCCAGAATTCCCCAGTCCGTGGATGTAGATTTTAGTTCCCAGCATTCCCCAGCCAACATGTTTTAAGATGAGTGGACTTCAACTCCCAGAATTCCCCAACCACCCTGAAAGCAAACTTTCAATATCAAATAAGAGAGGACAAGGATATATCAATCAAGAATGACACCAAATAAAATAAAATAATTTTAAAAAGCCATCTGAGAAATGTTTTCAAGAATATCAGAGAAATCACAGGGGGGGAGGGGGAAATACAACCAAAGTAGTATGAACGATCACAGATGAAATCTAACAGAGGCAAAAAGAAGGGGAAAATGAAAGGAAGAAGGAAAAGCTATTCTGAAATCCTTTACAAGGAGGTTGCAGAACAGCAGAAATATCTGCAGAAAAAGAATCTATTCAGGAACCAAATTGAATATATTCTTTTTCTGCAAACTGAACTCCCATTACAAAGGGAAGGATGAGAGGGAATAAACCACCTTGCCAAATAGAAAAATCGCTGGGTAAAACACCCATTGAGCTGTTTAAAGCTGCAGAAGCAGAGGCAATTTACATGCTGAGAGCTCTGGGTCCACATTCACAAGATTAACAGCTGCTATCCAAACCAGGAATATTTATTTCAAGCAGGATCCTCCTAGGGGAGAGATGCTGGCTTTAGCACATAACCAAAGCAGAGATCTCTCTTCTACTCCAAGTAGAATTCCACCCCCCACCCCCTTTTTTGGAAATTGCAGGAGGGAAGAGGAGAAAAATTTGCAATGACAAGAAGCAACAGAGATATAAGATTCTCCTCTAGGCGTGTTCTCCAAGTCAGGGATACCCAACCCCTGGTCTGTGGACTGGCACTGCCATGCTAGAAACCAGTCCGCGCAAACAAATGAAGCCCCATCCACGGGATGCAGGCAGCATATAAAACCAGACACCCCTCTGGTCCACGGAAAAACCTCTTCTCCATGGAACCGGTCCCTGGTGCCCAAAAGATTGGAGGCCACTGCTCGAGATAACACACTGGTGGAGGAATAACTTCTATTTATTTAGATCACGGGGTGTCAAACACAAGGCCTGTGAGCCGGATCCGGCCCGCAATACAGGGGTGGGCTGCTGGGAGTTCTCAGGGGTTTGGGAGAACCTCTAGCTAGGATTCTGTGCAGTTCGGAGAACCCTCAAATCCCACTCCTGGCTGGCCCCGCCTACCCTGCCCCTCCCAGGAGTCCCCACATGGCCCGTTTTGGATGCAGGTAAGTGCACGGCACGCGCGGAAGCTCGGGGAGGATGAAAAACGGGCCTACCAGAAGTTTAGGGTGTTTCCGGCCTCCAGAGGACTTCCGGAGTCTGGGGAGGCCATTTTCGCCCTCCTGGATGCTCAAGAAAAGCCTCCAGAGCCTGGGGAGGGCAAAAATGCCCCTCCCATGGTGCAGGAGCCCGACTAGGTCACACCCACCATGTCCACGCCCATCCAGCAACCAGACAGAGAACCCCTTGCTAAAATTTTTGAAGCCCACCCCGTCGCAATGTGTTTAGGTGTGGCCCAAGGGGCCATCCTGGAAAATGTAAGAGGCTGGCCCGTGTCACTTTGGCCCAGTCTACCCAATGCAAAGAGGAAACATGGCAGCAGTTTGGGGAGTGGTGTCAAGCTGGCCACACCCACACAGTCGGCAACGCCCACCCAGTCGGCCACGCCCCCCCCCCGAGGTCAACCACAGCCCTGATATGGCCCTGGATGAAATTTGACTTTGACACCCCTGATTTAGATTAGTTTAAAGAAATCCCACCTGTATTGTTTTTATAAATAACTCAATGCGGCAAACATATCCAAAACACCTTCCTCCTATTTTTCCCACAACATCAACCTTGTAAGGTTCAGTTGAGTTAAGAGAGCATGACTGGCCCAAAGCCACCTAACCAGCTTTCACACCTAAGGCAGGACTAGAACTCACAGTTTCCTGGTTTTTTATCCTGCTGCCTTAACCAGGCGACCAAATCTCCCTTTTTTCAGCCAATGGCAAACCGCTTCTAAAATCTTCCCAAGGAAACTGTAGGGACTTGTCCAAGCAGTCACTAGACGTCAACACTGACTCAAAAGCAGACACACAGGTTACACAGGCTATGGCTGTCCTATCTCCTTCATCTCCCTCATGAAGACACCAGGTGGTGGCATTCCCATGGAAGATAAATGGTGGCACAAGAACTACCAAGCTAGGAAAGAGAGGTGGGATGTACAAATCCAGAGAACCTCGGGGGTGGGGGGAGCAGATTTGAGACTTCCAATCTTTCATCCTGGTACCACAACTGTATAGTAGTCAACCATTATGGAACAGGACAGTGTGAACTACATTAAAAAAATGTTGGTCCACATGCACCGGTTTAATATAATGATGGGTGGTCCTGCACTAGAAATCAAGATTGTGTGTTTTATGGACACAAGCTAGCTGGGTGACTTTGGGGCAATCACCAGGAGACCGTGAATTCTAGACCCTCCTTAGATATAAAAGCTTGCTGGGTGACTTTGGGCCAATTGCCAGGAGATGGTGAGTTCTAGTCTTGCCTTAGGTGTGAAGGTTGACCGGATGACTTTCGGTCAATTGCCAGGAAATGGTGAGTTCTATTCTTGCCTTAGGTGTGAAGGCCGACTGGGTGACTTTGGGCTAATCGCCAGGAGACTGTGAGTTCTAGTCCTGCCTTAGGCATGGAAGCCAGCTGGGTGACTTTGGGCCAGTCCCTCTCTCTCAGCCCAGCCCAGTCCATAGGATTGTTGTGGGAAAAGAGGAGGCAGGGACATGTTGTACTCTGCCTTGAGTTATACAAAATAAAGGCAGGATATACATTTAATTATACAGAAAATTAAAATATTTAGAAATAGAGATGAAAGAGGATGTGTAAATTCCTGAACCATGACACTGGTTCCTCCCACAAGGTAAATTAAGATTTTACACAGATAAATAGAATCAGATGAAAAGAGAAATGTCAAAAGATAAATATTGTCCATATTCTCTATTGCAGTCATTGACCAAAAGTATCAAATAAACAGGCAGGTGTCAAGAAGAGCAGAGGGATATAGATAAGATCATTTGAGGGGGGGTGGAGGGAGGGAATGTGGAAAAGAATAGAGAAAGTGACAGAAAGAACTTACAAGTTTTATTCTTGTTTTATTTATTGTACCAAAATCTTTCGGAAAGAAGGAAGGAAGGAAGGAAGGAAGGAAGGAAGGAAGGAAGGAAGGAAGGAAGGAAGGAGGGAGGGAGGGAGGGAGGGAGGGAAGGAAGGAAGGAGGAAGGGAGGGAAGGAAGGAAGGAAGAAAGAAGGGAAGGAAGGAAGGAAGGAGGGAGGGAAGGAAGAAAGGAAGGAGAAAGGGGGGAAGGAAGGAAGGGAAGAAAAGAAGGAAGGAGAAAGGGAAGAAAAGAAGGAAGGATTGGGTTGATATTAAACATTCAGAAGACAGAGGTAATGTCAGCCACCATCTTTTGTGGATTTGCAGTTGATAGTAAAGAAATGGATGTGGTTCTGTAGACAATGTTATTTTTCTGGACTTCAAAGTACACAAAGACCAAGTGCCTATTGGAGAAGTATTTATTTATTTACATTTTGAAATTTAAATTGTCCAATTATTGAAATTCCCTGGGGCATTCTCAATAAAACTCAATAAGAAACAATTTGAATATATATATGCATTCATATAAATAAAATACAAAACAGAAAGGGGCCCATTGAAAATCTAAAACAATACCAATTGAAATACAATTAAAATTGATTTAAAACCAATTAAAACACCTGGGAAAAATCAAAAGCTTTTCGCCTGGTATCAAAAATGATGCCGATGTGGGTGCCAGACAAGTCTCTTAGGAAGGGAGTTCCAGAGACGAAGAACTGTCAAGAAGATTAATCCTTTTTAAAACTAGAGAAAAGGTTAATCCTGAGGGTTGAAATCCACACATTTTAAAATAGTTAAGATTGGGAAACCTTGGATTAGAGAATCTGGTACCTCCTGATGTTTTGGAGTAAAATCAAGAGTTTCTTGCCACTGGCTACAATGGTTATTGCCACAGAAATAAAATCTGAGATACCTGCAAGGCTTCAGATAATCTAATAATTGGTCTAGGTTGATGACTCTCCAAGATTTAGGCAGGTATCTACCTCAGCTGCACCTGGAAAAACTGGAATTGAAACAAAGATTAAGGAGAGACATACCTCAGCTGACTAAACTTCCCCTTTCCTCTATTTCTGGTTAATACTATGGATGTATTCACGCCACATGCTTTACCAGGTCACTTAAAGAATTAGTAGCGTCAAAGTGTACATTTTAATTCTGGTAAGGATTAGGCTTGCTTCTTGTAACACTGCATGATGGGAGTTAGTTTATTAAAACCAGGAAATTGATTAAATCAGAAACTAGCTCTCTATTAGGACAGTGTTTTGTCTTAATATAATTTAATATATGTCATTGTTGCTGTTGTTATTATTGCTAGGAAGGATCTAGACCAGTATTTCTCAACCTTGGCCGTTTTAAACTGTGTGGGCTTCAACTCCCAGAATTCCCTAGCAAGCATGAATCTGGTGGACTTAGAAAAAAAAGGGCCTTCTCTGTGGTGGCTCCCTCTCTTTGGGAACATAATTCTCTCAGAGAATTTGTTGCTTTTCCACAAGGCCTTGAATACATGGTTTTATCAATGGGCCTTGGACCCAATCAAGTGGCTCGTTTGATTCTGTTGTCACAACCACAGACGGGTTGGGGTTTAAATTATGGGTTTTTAACTGCGGATTTTTAAGGCACTGTATAGAACAGGGGTAGGGAACTATGGCCCCTTTATGACCATGCTGGCTCAGGAATTCTGGGAGTTGAAGTCCACAGATCGTAAAGGGGCGATAGTTCCCTACCCCTGTTCTACACAGTGACTCTGGGAGTTGTGTAGCCCTAAAAACAGGTCACAAGCCACTTGATTGGTTCCAAATGGGGTCCCCAGGCCCATTGACAAAACCATGTCTTTAACGCTTTGCGGAAAAGCAACAAGGCTAGGTCAATCTTATCTCTGAGAGAATGAAGTTCCAAAGGGAGGGAGCCATACAGAGAAGGCCCTTTTTCCAGGTGTATGCTTGCTAGGGAATTCTGGGAGTTGAAGTCCGCATAGTTTAAAACTGCCAAGGTTGAGAAATACTAGTCTAGATCATTAGATTATTATCTCCCCCCGGAGATACGGAGGATCCCAGATCTGCGTACCTTCCGTCGCGCGCTCAAGACGTTCTTATTTCATCAAGCTGGCCTGACCTAAGTTTCTCCCCTTTTTAAATGGAAATTTTAAATTTGGTCTTAAATTATTGGGGTTTTAAATTTTCAGCCAAATTATTTAATTCGTTTTATTTTATTTTAAATTTTGTACTCATATGTTTTATTCTATGGCTGTTCACCGCCCTGAGTCCTTCGGGAGTAGGGCGGTATACAAATTGAAATAATAAATAAATAAATAAATAAATAAATAAATAAATAAATAAATAAATAAATAAATAGTTCCAGACACCTGGTGTAGAAATTGGGCAGTTATATACATTTATCGGTCACTACCAGATAATGTAATTATCTACCACTACCAGATAATAAGGTAGTGACAGATTTTATCTTCCTGGGCTCCAAGATCACCGCAGATGGGGACTGCAGCCAAGAAATTAAAAGATGCTTGCTCCTGGGGAGGAAAGCTATGGCAAATCTAGACAGCATACTAAAAAGCAGAGACATCACCCTGCCAACAAAAGTGTGTATAGTCAAGGCTATGGTTTTCCCAGTTGCAATGAATGGCTGTGAAAGTTGGACCGTAAGAAAGGCTGAGCGCCAAAGAATTGAGTCCTTTGAACGATGGTGCTGGAGAAGATTCCTGCGAGTCCCTTGGACTGCAAAGCAATTAAATGGGTCAGTCTTACAGGAGATCAACCCTGACTGCTCTTTAGAAGGCCAGATCCTGAAGATGAAACTCAAATACTTTGGCCACCTAATGAGAAGGAAGGACTCACTGGAGAAGAGCCTAATGCTGGGAAAGATTGAGGGCAAAAGAAGAAGGGGATGACAGAGAACGAGGTGGCTGGATGGAGTCACTGAAACAGTCGGCGTGAGCTTAAATGGACTCCAGAGGATGGTAGAGGACAGGAAGGCCTGGAGGAACGTTGTCCATGGGTCACAATGGGTTAGACACGACTTCGCAACTAACAACAACAATATACATATAATAAACAAGTTAGAAAGACACTCTAGAATAAAGACAGTAGAATACCAGTTCTATATTATTGCCAAGGTGGCAACGTAAGCAGGTTCAGAGAGCTGATCTCAAGGGAGACTTTACCTCTACTAATATAATAAATGTTACCTTTCTTTTAATGTTAGATGTCACAGTGTAACCACTGTGTAGTATATTATTAAGCTGCAATTATAGTAATTATCCAACCTGTTGATGACTCTCTTTTCCTGCTTCAAAAAGGAACATCAGCCCTTTTTATTTGACACGCCAACCTATTACCAAGAACAAAATTTGATTACAAAGACTGGCTCTGTCAAGACCTGAATGTGTCAGCTGGTTCACTATTTTGGATGAACTTCAAGTTCACTGGGCTGGGGCCAAAAAAACCTTAGAACTTGTAAACATAGTCAAAAGTATAAAGCTTTCTTGGCTAGCAGTCAACAATCTCAACTTTCCTCAAATAGATCTGATGGCTTCTCAAATTAGTTTCTAGGAGGAAGAGATGTTAGAAGCAGTGGTGAAATTCAATTTTTTTTACTACTGGTTCTGTGGGTGTGGCTTGGTGGGCGTGGTGTGGCTTGGTGGGTGTGGCAGGGGAAGGATACTGCAAAATCCCCATTCCCTCCCCACTCCAGGGGACGGATACTGCAAAATCCCCATTCCCTCCCACTCCTGGGAGAAGGATATTGCAAAATCTCCATTCCCACCCCACTCCAAGGGAAGGATATTGCAAAATCCCCATTCCCATCCCATTCTTGGGGGGAAGGATATTGCAAAATCCCCATTCCCATCCCACTCCTGGGGAAAGGATATTGCAAAATCTCCATTCTCACCCCACTCTGGGGCCAGCCAGAGGTGATATTTGCCAGTTCTCCAAACTACTCAATATTTCCACTACCGGTTCTCCAGAACCTGATGAATTTCACCCCTGGTTAGAAGCTTATCTAACAGTTTTCCCACACTCCAATCAGAGGCCTGAGTACAACTGGCTGGGGAGTTCTGGGAGTTGAAGTCCATATTCATGTAGTCCTCAACTTACAACCATTTGTTCAAAGTTACAACAGTACTGAAAAAAGTGACTCATGACCATTTTTCACACTTATGACCGTTGCAGCATCCCCATGGTCAGGTGATCAAAATTCAGACCCTTGGCAACTGGCATGTATTTATGACGGTTGCAGTGCGATTTTCTGACAAGCAAAGTCAAATGGGGAAGCCAGATTCACATAACAACTTTGTTACTTAGTTAACAAGTACAGTGATTCACTTAACAACTGTGGCAAGAAAGATTGTATAATAGGGCAAAATCCACTTATCAATGGTCTTGCTTAGCAACAGAAATTTTGGATTCACTTTTTTTCCCCCAAGTGTTTTTATTTTATTTTACATATACACATAATTGCGTGCGCAGTGTGGCACCTGGGTATCATAGATTTTGGTGCAAATAAGAATAATAACATTAATCATATTTGTTACATTCATCAAACTTATATAATTCTAATGTTAATACACATATTTGTATTAAATTATAATCTTTCCTTATTTAATTATTCAATGTTTCAATATATTATTCTAATGCCAATCACTATATTGTTTACACATACATTATAATTACCCACTGAGCTTCGGACGGCGCCTGATCTCCGCTCCTTCCATCGGGACTTAAAGACTTGGCTGTTCTAACAAATGGGTTTTTCATCAAAATGATCAGTTTAGCCATCTCTGCTAACTCCATCAACTTTTGTAGCCATTCATCCATGGTGGGAATTGAAATGTCCTTCCATTTCTAATCTTCCCTCTGATTATTGCTTTTATTTCATTATATAAAAATGTGTATATTAATAATCTCACCTCTCTCTTATTTCTATCTCCATTCTAATGAGAATCAAAGCAGTGGTGAAATGTAAAATTTGTTACTACCGGTTTTGTGGGCGTGGCTTGGTGGTGGTGGGGTAATGTGATTGAGTGGGCGTGGCCAACTTTTTTTTTTTTTTTACTTTTAAAACCATTTTTTCTACAACCTCTTCGGCCGAAGAGGTTGTAGAAAAAATGCTTTTAAAAGCCTCTGACAATCCCAGTTGAGCCGCACGATCATCAGAGGCTTTTTTTTTACTTTTAAAAGCATTTTTTCGACGGAAGAGGTTGTAGAAAAAACTGCTTTTAAAAATAAAAAAAAAAGCCTCTGATGATTGCGCGGCTCAGCTGGGCATGGGGGGGGCAGGGATGTTTGCTACCAGTTCTCTGAACCACCTGCCACCATCGCTACCGGATCAGGCGATCCGGTCCAAACCGGGAGCATTTCACCCCTGAATCAAAGCATTAATTTGGATAACAGATCAGGGGTAAAAAGGAAATGTCTTGTTTAAAATATAATGGTGATGCGATTAAAATTAGAATGGAGAAATTTTGGGTTCAATTCTGATCATAAGTCCAAGGACTACCTGTTATGTTAAAATTGCCAAGCGTGAGCAACGTTGAGCTAAAGCCCCAGACCCATCAGGAAATTTACTGTATCCTAAACTGGAAATGTCTGGAGACATAGACAGCCAGATGATAAGAGAGAGATGGATTTTAACAATGCAAAACATGCTGCGTTGTTATAGGAAGTAGACATCTATAACCTGCATTCATCCTGACACAACAGGAAACCAAGCTACATCCGAGAGGAAATTCATACCTGGTTTTCACACTCGGTCTGAGATTTCCCTCCAGACAGACACTGGCATTCCTGGGCCAGATGCTTCACATTTACAAATCAATCCTGTGCATGTTGACTCAAAAGGGAATCGGCAAGTACAGGTAGTCCTTGACTTACAACCATTCATTAAATGGCCATTTGAAGTTACAACACATTGAAAAAAGTGACTTTAGGACAGTGGTGGTATTCAGCTGGTTCTATCCGGTTCGGGAGAACCGGTAGGAGTGGCTGTGGGAGGCTCCGCCCATCCACCCAGACGTCATCACATCCCGTTTTTGACACTCTGCACACACGCAGAAGGTCCTGCACATGCGCGGAAGTGGCACGTGCGAGCTCCCATTTGCGAACCAGTAGCGAAGGTAAGTGAATACCACCCCTGACTTAGGACTGTTTTTTCACACTTATGACCATTGTGGCATCCCCGTGTCATGTGATCAAAATTCAGGCATTTGGAAACTGGCATGTATTTATGATGGTTGCAGTATCCTGAAGTCATGTGACCAGCTTCTTGTGTGACCTTCTGACAAGCAAAATTAATGGGGAAGCCAGATTCATTTAACAACCATGTTGCTAACTTAATGACTGCAATGATTCACTTAACAATTGTGGCAAGAATTGTCATAAAAATGAGGCAAATTTAACTTAATAACCGTCTTGCTTAGCTCAGGTGGGCTCAAAAGTTGAGGACTACCTATATTTATGGAGTTGCAATTCGAAAGAACATGCCCTGAATTTCAGTTTAGAATTCATAAACCAGTTAGCATTACCAATTAGCTTACATGGCCTACTAAAAGCTTAAATCCCATTATTAAAAAAAATAATAAAAAAATAAAACGAGTGCACTGTTTAATTATTGTCCCGCAAGACAACAATTATTTGGAAAGGTTTTTAAATTGCAACATACTCTCTTAAACATGCAGAAGTTTGGCAGTCTAATTTAGGATTTCAATAAAAAACTTATTCTAGAATAAAACATTAAAACTTGATGAGATTCTTCTCCCCCTCATATTAATTATTTATCTATACATTTGTTTCCTGTTTTCTATCATTAAAATTGACTTAAGATGTATACAGTAAAACCAGCTGTGCACAATCAGCTATAAAAAGGATAGAAAAATAGCTGACATCAAAGGTAAGGTATATTATAAGGTTATGTTATTATTCAAAGAACTAGTCTAGTTTTTATTCTTGGCTAAAGTCATGCCAAGTTAATTAACAGATTAAGCATAGACTTAGAGTTGCACCTTCAGTAATTAGATTTTTATTTAATTAATTGAAGTGAGTAAGAAGTGAGAATTAATTGAAGTCACTTCAGGAGTAAAAAAGAAAAACCCAAGATAGTGTCTAACCACACCACTAAAGTCCTGTCTGTCTCTCTTTTTTAACATAGTTTGCATGTGTAAACCCCTGAATTAAATTCCTATTTCTCACTGAATTTGTTTTTCCTGAAATAGTATCTTTATTCCAATTTATATTGCAATTTCTGAAGGGAAATCAAGGATCCGTTGATCTATAATAATGGCATTATCTCTACCAAGAGGTTACAAGAAGAGGAAAACACATTGAATGTGCTGGAATATGTAAGAGTGTGTGGGTGTGTTTGTGTGTTTGTGTGTTATATCACATGACTTGTTTCTTTTCTAAGTTTCACCAAAACAAGCAGAAGGACTACTCTAAGACAAATGGATAAAGCAAATAATTGATCACTCAGGATTATGATTAAGTTAACCACAGTTTATTACTCTATTAACCTAGTTTTCATCTTCGCCTGACACACTAAGCTAGCTATGCTGTTTAATCTCCACTAAAATTTGTTTGTTCACTCAATGGTTGTGCAAAAAGAGCCAATGTTTGGGAAACTCATGTGGTCTTTGGCATAAGATTGTCAAATCACAGCAAGGATCATTCAGATGGTTTATGACCTATTATCCAAAGCACCAGAAGGCAAAATATGAAGCAATGGATGGAAACTAATCGAGGAGAGAAGCAACCTAGAACTAAGGAGGAATTTCCTGACAGTGAGAACAATTAATCAGTGCAACGACTTGCCTCCAGAAGTTCTGTGGGTGCTCCATCACTGGAGATTTTAAAGAAGAGATTGGATAACTATTTGTCTGAAACAGTGGTGTTAAACTCACAACACCACGTCGACACAAGATATAGCACTTAGCACTTTCACTTATATATCACTTCACGGTGCTTCACGGCCCTCTCTAAGCAGTTTACAGAGTCAGCACATTGCCCCCAACAATTTGGGTCCTTATTTTACCCACATCAGAAGGCTGGAAGGCTGAGTCAACCTTGAGCCTGGTGTGATTTGAACTGCCGAACTGCAGGCAGCCGGCAAACAGCAGAAGTAGCCTGCAATACTGTACTCTAACCATTGCGCCACCGTGGCTCATAATGTTATATATCCGTGATGGCGAACCTATGGCATGCGTCACACAGGTGGCACGCGTAGCCATATCAGTGGGCACACGAACTCAGCTCCGGCGCGCATGCACACGCCGGCCAGCTGATTTTCAGGCCCTCTGGGGCCACCAGAAGTAGGAAAACAGGCTGTTTCCTGCCTCTGGGGGGCCTCGGGGGAGATGGGGAAGGCCCGTTTTTCTCTCTCCCCAGGCTCCAGAGCCTTCTAGGAAGGAACCGGTGGGACCGGAAGTTGGCAAACAGGCAATTTTCGGCCTCCAGAGGGCCTCCAGGGGGGTGGGGAAGGCCATTTTCGCCGTCCCCAAATTCCTAGAAAGGCTCTGGAGCCTGGGGAGAGCAAAAAACGGGCCTTCCAGTCACACTGGAAGTTGGCGAATGGGCCATTTTTGGCCTCCAGAAAGCCTCCAGGGGCGTGGGAAAGGCTGTTTTTGCCCTCCTCAGAAAGGCTCTGGAGCCTGAGGAGAGCAAAAAACGGGCCTTCTGGTCCCACCAGAAGTTGGCAAACGGGCTGTTTTCGGGCTCTGGAGGGCCTTGGGGGGGGCTGTTTTCACCCTCCCCAGACTCCTAGAAAGGCTCTGGAGCCTGGGGAGAGAGAAAAACGGGCCCACCGGGCCATCACGTGCCAGAAGGGGGAGGGGTGGGGCGGGTCATGTACACATGCGCGGGGGCGGGGCGCATAGAATTATGGGTGTGGCCACGCACGTGTATGACCTCCCCACGCTCCTGGCACGCGATGGCAAAAAGGTTAGCCATCACTGTTATATATATTGCAACTTTTCCCCACTTCACTAAATCAGGGCTGGCTGTGGCCAGGGCATGATGCATCCAGCCCTGGGCCACGGGTTTGACACCTCTGGTCTGAAGTGATACAGGTAGTCCTCAATTTACAACAAGTTCATTTAGTGACCGTTCAAAGTTACAATGGCACTGAAAAAAGTGACTTATGACCATTTTTCACAGTCAGGACCTTTGCAGCATTCCCATGATCCTGTGATCAAAATTCAGATACTTGGCAACTGGTTCATATTTATGACGGTTGCAGTGACCCAAAGTAATGTGATCACCTTTAGCAACCTTCTGACAAGCAAAGTCAATGGAAAAGCCTATTAACTTATCAACTGCACTGATTCACTTAACAACTGAGGCAAGAAAGGTTGTAAAATGGGGCAAAACTCCCTTAACAAATGTCTCACTTAACAACAGAAATCTTGGGCTCAATTGTGGTCGTACGTCGAGGACCACCTGTATAGGGTCTCCTGCCTGAGCAGGGATGGACTAGAAGACCTTCACGTTCCCTTCCAACTCTGTTATTTTGTTATTCTGACCAACCGACCAACCTTATTTTCACACATAAGTCTCTTTAAGTTTCAACTCAAACATGACTTGCAGTATATGGTCCAAGAAGTCAAGATGGCAGCTATGGCAATGTGACTGAAGCTCCGCCCATTTCTATGCACATAGCACGTAGAAGAACAGAGTGCAGCATCCAAAAAAGCCAAGATGGCAGCTGTGGTAATATGATTTATTTATTTGTTCAACTTGTATGCCGCCTTTCTCCGAAGACTCAAGGCGGATCAATCACCACAGCTGCCATCTTGGCTTTCTTGGATGCTGCAGACACCTTTATTCCTTCAAGTGTGTCCCCGACAAATCCTGCCCCCAAAGTTTGCAAACTCCTAGTCAGTTAACCAATAATGACAAATGAAACAGGAAGGAGATTATTTTCAGAAATAGGATGTCAAGTTACTAAAATTGAATCTAGATCGGGATTCAATCACCAGGATTCAGTCACCAGGACCAGAGCTTTACTCTTCCGAGCTTTCAAACTCGTGCTGGAGCCCATCTTCAGGGAGCTTCTCTCCACTGGAATGTGTGATTTGAGATATTTAAGTTACTCCCTGGAGATGTTACCATTATTGTTACTCACAATGGACACCTGAGTGAACTATCAACCAACGGAACAGAAGTTGCCTTCAGAAGTTGTGGGAGCTTCATCACTGGAAGCTTTCAAGAAGACTCAACTGCCATGTGTCAGAAGTGGTGTAGGGCAGGGCTCAGGGGTGGGTTCTACTTACCTTTACTACCGGTTCGCAAAGGTAGCGCGCACACACTTCTGCGCATGCGCAGATCATCAATTATGACGTCCGGGCAGGTGGGCGGAGCCTCCCGCCGCTTTTACTACCGGTTCTAAAGAACTGGACAGAACCAGGAGCAACCCACCACTGGCACGGCTGTCAAACTCAATTTCATTGAGGGCTGCATCATGGTTGTATTTGACTTGTGGGGGCTGGATGGGCGTGGCCAGGATGGGCATGGCCAGCTTAACATCACTCATGTCATGGGGCACCTGTGGTGGCCCAGGCAGGGCTAGGGGGGATCCTCCTGCAGCCCTCTGCCAGCGAAAATGGAGCCCAGGAGGGCCACACATGGCCCTCTCAAGCTCCGTTTTTGCTGGCAGAGGCACCGCGGGCCGGTCCTTTGCTATTTCCAGGGCGGCCCCACGGACCAGATCTAAGCACCCCACGGGCCAGATCCAGCCTGCAGGCCTTGAGTTTGACACCCCTGGTTTAAACCTTCTGCTTGGGCGGAGGGTTGGACTAGATGACCTACAAGGTCCCTTCCAACTCTGTTATTTTGTATTCTGTAACTGCAATTCTGATGCGATATTCCAATTGAAGGAAAGGTTTTTGAGCAGTAAAAAATAAACTGTTAAATATTTCCAGTATAGCTAGGAAACATGCTCATCTTACCAGCACTATTACACCCACAAACATCCCTGGAATCTAAATAGCTTCCATCCAGCGAGATTTCAACTGATTTATGCCTTCATTTAATAGTGGGGAGCTAATGAAATTTAAGAGAGAAGCTAATTCTGTCGTCTTTTTTTTTTTTTTAGGGATCTTCTGATTTAACCCACTTCAGCACTATGAAGCGGTATATAAGTCTAAGTACTATTGCTATGCCTATTGCAGGCTAACTCTGCCCACTGCCAGGAGTTCGATCCTGACCGGCTCAAGGTTGACTCAGCCTTCCATCCTTCCGAGGTCGGTAAAATGAGGACCCAGATTGTTGGGGGCAATAGGCTGATTTTGTAATTTCCTGAGAGAGGGCTGTAAAGCAGAGGTCCCCAATCTTACTGGCTTTGCGGACCAGCAGCAGGAGAGGAGAGGGGATGGTTCCCAGGCCACGCAGGTGGCAGGCACATGTGCTCACAGGTCCATTTGTGTGAGCGGGGAAGGTACCTGCACTCACCTGTGCAGCTCCATTTGCACACCTGCCACTCACACAAGTGGAGCTGCATGGATGAGCATGCTTGCCCATCGCTTGCATGGCCCAGTTCTGAACAGGACATGGCCCAGTACCAGGCTGCAGCCTCTGGGGGTTGGGGACCATTGCTGTAAAGCACTGTGGAGCGGTATATACTGTACTTTTCAGAGTATAAGACACACTTCCCTCCCCAAAGGAGAGTGAAAATGTTGGTGTGTCTTATACATCGAATACAGCCATTTTTGGCCTCCTGAAACCCCACCCTGCACATCCCATTTTCGCCAAAAACAGGCCTGTTTTTCACAAAAACGGGATGCACAGAGGGTTTGGGAGGCCTGCAGAGTGCACCTGGCGCCTGGGGAGGGCAAAAATACAATGCGTGGGGGGTTTGAGAGGCCAAAAACGTTTCTGGCCTCCTAAACATCACGTTTTTGCCTTCTCTAGCCCCCAGGAACACTCTGCAGGCCTCCCAAATCCTCTACGCATCCCATTTTTGTGAAAAACCTGGGGGCCGGGGAGGGCAAAACCAGATGCGCGGAGGCCAAAAACTATTTTTTTCTTGTTTTTCTCTTCGAAAATTTGGTGCGTCTTATACCCTGAAAAATACGGTAAGTGCTACTGCTATTGTTGGAAGCTGGCTGAGAAGATCATCTGACCCCAGAATGCTACAACCATCCTAAATACATGCTGGTTGCCCAGTGTTGAATTTTCATCATATATACCGTGGGGGATGCTGCAATGGTCGTAAGTGCGCGGATCAGTTGTAAATATCACTTTTTTTCCAGTGCTGCCAGAACTTCGAACAGTGGCTAAAAGGATGATTGTAAATCAAGGACTATCTGTGGGGCAGTGGTGAAATGTAAAATTTGTTACTACCGGTTCTGTGGGCATGGCTTGGTGGGATGACTGGTGGGCGTGGCAAATTCTTTTTTTTTTTACTTTTAAAAGCATTTTTTCTACAATGTAAAAAAATGCTTTTAAAAGGCTCTGATGATCCCAGCTGAGTTGCCCGATCGTCAGAGGCTTTTGTTTTCTTTTAAAAGCATTTTTTTGGCCGAAGAAAAAAATGCTTTTAAAAGTAAAAAAAAAATAAGCCTCTGATGATTGCACAGCTCAGCTGGGCATGTGGGGGGAGGGATTTTTCCTACCGGTTTTTCCAAACCACCCACCGCCATCACTACTGGATTGGACGATCCGGTCCGAACCAGGAACATTTCACTCCTGCTGTGGGGCCTGATGGATCCCTGAGGCAACCATCAGCAGTAGAAACTCATATACTTTGGGCATGTGCTACAAGTAGATTCTGAACTTGAAAAAGCAACTGGATTGATGATGTTGAAGGATTTGGAAAGGAAGACAAACAGATGAGGTAGGCCGATGGGATTGAGAAGATCCCTGGAAGATCCTGAAAGAGCTGCTTAATATTACTAGTCCTGGGTGGAGATCCAGTTTGAAGGAGAAAAGTCAATCTGGAGCAGACATGCATATCCCACCTGTTGGCCTTCCAGGTAACTCAAACACATGTTTTCCTGCAGGAGCCCACAAACAGATGAGTTTTGTTAACAGCAGATGTTACACAGACACCCACAAACACCGAATCCCCTTTGAATCTGGATCTCAGCACAGGGCTACAAAAGGTTGCATTGACTTCATCAGACGAGAGGGTGACAAGTTCGTTGCCAAGAAACAAAATCAAAACTTGCAAGCACTCAAGTTGACAAATCTGAGATCTCAACCCCATTAGCTTTCCAGAAAGCCTTGAAAAACTTGGCTCCTTTTTCTGGCACAAGGGCTGAGATCTTGGCAGACTCCCACCTGTATGGTTTGATGGGATTCTGGTTTTCAGACCCCCCCTTAGCTTGGTTGCACAGGTAGTTATCAACTTATAGCCATTTATGACAGTAGAGGTGGCATTCAGCAGGTTCTGACCAGTTCTGGAGAACCGGTAGCAGAAATTTTGAGTAGTTCGGAGAACCGGTAAATACCACCTCTGACTGGCCCCGCCCCCATCTATTCTCTGCCTCCAGAGTCCCAGCTGATCGGGAGGAAATGGGGATTTTGCAGTAACCTTTCCCTGGAGTGGGGAGGAAATGGGGATTTTGCAGTAACCTTTCCCTGGAATGGGGTGGGAATGGAGATTTTACAGTATCCTTCCCCTGCTATGCCCACCAAGCCACGCCCACAGAACTGGTAGTAAAAGAATTTGAATCCCACCACAGTATGACAGCATTAAAAATGGAATTTATGATCAGTCCTCCCACTAACGATCATGGCAAGAGTTCCTGTGATCAAAATTAGGGCACTTGGCAACCACATGTATTTATGATACTTATGGTGTTCTGGGGGTCATGTGACAATCATGTGACCTTCCCAACTGGCTTCTGACAAAGTTAATGGGGAAGGCGGATTTGCTTAATGACCATGCCAATCATTTAACAACAGTAGCAAAAAAAGGTCACAAAATTGGGTGCGACTCACTTAACAGCCACCTCATCTAGCAAGTTCTGATCGCACTGGTCCTAAACTGAGGATTACCTGTAACGTTCTATTATTTCATGTTTAGGTTTTGCCTTATGAACAGTCACAAGATCAGAATGGGCAGCTATTTAAATTCTATAAACACAAACAAACGTTGCCACCTGATTAACAAGTATTTGAACTGTTATTTACTGCCCTCAACTGAGCCGTCAGTGATCTAGGAATAATCCCGCAGGCCTACTTTGCAGGGGTGTTGAATGGATTAGGTAACACTCAGCTGTTAAAAAGGGGATGATGTGGGATGGAGCAATGGAGGGATATAGTGACGTGATGGCGAACCTATGGCACGCGTGCCACAGGTGGCACGCAGAGCCATACCTGCTGCAACCGATAACCTCCCACCAACCAATACGCTCTCACAGAGTAGGCCTACTCATAGTACCATCATTAAAACAATGTCATCTAGTAGTTCCAAGAGAGAGAGCCTTCTCTGTGGGGGCACCTACTCTTTGGAACAAAATACCCCCTGGAATACGAATAATCCCAGATCTTTGCACTTTCCGACGTGCCCTGAAGACCTTTCTGTTTCAACAAGCAGGGCTAGCATAAACATCTAAATTCTTTGCCAAGGTTTTAGCAGATACATCAAGTTGACTCAATTTATTATTTACTGTTTATAAAAAAAAAAATATTATATGTATATGAACTCTTAATCTGTTCACCGCCCTGAGTCCTTCGGGAGAAGGGCGGTATAGAAATTCAATAAATAAATAAATAAATATCTGTGGGCACGCGAGCATTGCCCTAGCTCAGCTCCAGCGCACATGCGTGTGGCAGCCAGCTAATTTTCTGGCCTTCCGGCCCCACCGGAAGTCAGGAAATGGGCTGTTTCCAGCGTCTGGAGGGCCTCCGGGGGGCTGGGGAAGGCCGTTTTCGTCCTCCCCAGGCTCCAAGAAAGCCTCTGGAGCCTGGGGAGGGCAAAAAACAGGCCTATTTGGCCCACTGTACCATCGTGTGCCAAAAGCGGGGGGGAGTGGGGGGGTCACACGCGCAGGCACGGGGGGGTGGGGCACATTGAATTATGGGTGTGGGCACGCCTGCACGTGCCCCGCCCCCTGCACTCCCCCTGCTTTTGGCACGCGATGACAAAAAGGTTAGCCATCACTGATATAGTGGCTGCTGGATGTCTTCCACATCTTCCTGAACTACAGGTAGTTCCCAACTTACAAGCGCTCATTTAGTGACCAGTTGAAGTTACAACAGCCACATGCTCAGGGCCAGGGTATCTTCGAGACCGCCTTCTACCCCATAACTCCCAACGACCGGTAAGATCCCACAAAGTTGGTCTCCTCCAAGTCCCGTCAGCTAAACAATGCTGGCTGGCGGGCCCGCGGGGGAGGGCCTTCTCTGTGGCTGCCCCAGCTCTCTGGAACCAGTTACCTCCTGAGGTCTGGACCATCCCCACCCTATTGGCCTTCCGAAAAGCGGTGAAGACCTGGTTTTTCCGGCAGGCCTGGGGCCGTTGATCTCGCTCTTGCAATCCGGCGAGATCCGGCCATGAATGGTGTGAATAAGTTTTAATGTTTTTAATGTTTAAATATTTTTTATAATGATTTTAAATGCATTGTGAGCCGCCCTGAATCTTTGGAGACGGGCGGCATACACATATAATTAATAAATAATAATAATAAAGGAGCCCTGGTAGTGCAGCAGACTAAAGCACTGTTATTAACATCAGCTGCCTACAATTACTGCAAGTTCAAATCTCACCAGTCTCAAGGTTGACTCAGCCTTCCATCCTTTCTAAGGTAGGTAAAATGAGGACCCAGATTGTGGGGGCAATAAGCTGACTTTGTATAAAATATACAAAAGTATGAAGGCTATTGCTTAACGCATTGTAAGCCGCCCTGAGTCTTTGGAGAGGGGCGGCATACACATTTAATTAATAAATAATAATAATAATAATAATAATAATAATAATAATAATGGAGCCCTGGTAGTGCAGCAGACTAAAGCACTGTTATTAACATCAGCTGCCTGCAATTACTGCAAGTTCAAATCTCACCAGTCTCAAGGTTGACTCAGCCTTCCATCCTTTCTAAGGTAGGTAAAATGAGGACCCAGATTGTGGGGGCAATAAGATGACTTTGTATAAAATATACAAAAGTATGAAGGCTATTGCTTAACACATTGTAAGCTGCCCTGAGTCTTTGGAGAGGGGCGGCATACACATGTAATTAATAAATAATAATAATAATAATAATAATAATAATAATAATAATAATAATAATAATAATGGAGCCCTGGTAGCGCAGCAGACTAAAGCACTGTTATTAATATCAGCTGCCTGCAATTACTGCAAGTTCAAATCTCACCAGGCTCAAGGTTGACTCAGCCTTCCATCCTTTCTAAGGTAGGTAAAATGAGGACCCAGTTTGTGGGGGCAATAAGCTGACTTTGTATAAAATATACAAAAGTATGACGGCTATTGCTTAATGCATTGTAAGTTGCCCTGAGTCTCCGGAGAAGGGCAGCATATAAATCAAATCAAAAAATAATAATAATAATAATAAATAAATGCACTTCACATAACTCCATTACTAAGTTGACCCACTGAGGTGATTAGCCAGAAAGGTCGCCAAAAAGGGGGGGGGGGCAAAGTTCCCTTAACAACTGTCTCCCTTAGCAACAGAAACCTTGGGACTGAACTGTGGTCGCAAGTCAAGGACTACCAGTCCTGAGGGGATGGAAGCCCTGTCTACCCCACTCCACCTTTCCACGGACGCTTCCCGAGCCAGACGTCGGATCCGAAGCAGCAGCAGGGAAAAACCCACCGGGACGGCAGCCTGTCTCCCGCCCACTCGCTCGGCCACGCTTGAGCCGGGGGTGTCTGGGTGGGGTTGGACTAGAAGACCTCGAAAGGCCCTTCTCCAATTCTGTGATTCTGTCATTTATCCAGCCAAAGCCTCCCCACCTCCGGCGCTTCAGGTGTGCGCTCGCCCACCCGGGCTTTTCCTCCTTTTTTTAGCAGCTTAGCGCAGGAGCCAGCCCGGGGATTGTGGTGGGGGAAGCGGTCCCAGCCCCTCCGCCGCCCGGCTCCTCTCTTCCAAATCGCGGGGAGAACCGAGAAACCGAGCCCCGGCTAAGGGAATGGCTTGACTCCGAAAAGGCCGCTCCGGAGCCTTCCCCGCGTGGGCTCGGCGGGTGCGCAGCAGGCGAACGAGGGGGGCGGGCGCGGCGGCGCGATCGGCGGAGCCGGGAAAGCGCACAAAAGCCAAGCGGCTGGGGGCTTCGGCCCTCGGAAGAAGCAGCAGCAGAAGCAGAAGCAGGCAGCGGGGATGGGACGCCGCCGATCTCGGGAGGAACCCACCGCTCCCCGTAAGCCACCTACGTTAGTTTGCTCAAGTTGGCCCCCTTCCTCTTTACTCCGTCCTCCGTCCGAAAGGCTCCCCCGTCGGTTGCCGGAGACGATCCGGTCCTTCAGGCCGGGAGGAAGGCGAAAGCGACGGCGGTGGTGGTGATGGTGGTGGCGGCTGCCATGCTCGGGAGGGCCCCCGTTGCAAATCACACCGGAGCGGAACGTATTAAGGAAGGCCGGGCTGGCTGGGTCTCCCCTCGCTTTTTTCCCCTCCCTTCTTTTCTTTTCCTTTTTTTTTTTCCTCCTTTTTCCCAGCCTAGCGGCCGAAGGTTTGAAATGCAGCTCGAGCCACACACACACACACCTCAAAAAAATAAAGGGAACACAAGCAGAAGACATCCGAGATCTGAATGCATGAAATAGCCTTATTAAATACTTCATTCTTTACATACAGTAGTTTATACACTGCTCAAACAACTAAAGGGAACACAAAACTACTGTATGTAACGAACAAAGTATTTAATAAGGCTATTTCATGCATTCAGATCTCAGATGTCTTCTGCTTGTTCCCTTTATTTTTTTTGAGCAGTGTATATACACACACACACACAAAAAAAACACACCTGTGGGAAGGGTTGCCCCAGCCGGGAGGGACACGGATTTAGGAAGAAGGGATGGGGTGGGTAGGGGCTGGCCAGGCGATCGGGATGGGAAGGGGCGGGGCGTTGCAGGTGGGGAGAGGAAGAGGGCACAGGTCTTGGGCCCAGATTATTCTGGGGGGGAAGTGTAGAGAGTTGGGAGGGGCCGTAGAGGTCATCTAGTCCCATCTCTTTCCCAGGGCAGGATCCATTCAGAGTTAGGTTTGGATTTGGGGACTTCCAATTCTGGGAGTTGGAAGTCCGCAAGCCTTAAAGTCGCCCAAGATTGGACAGCTTTGTACTGTAGACTAGAGCAGGGGTCTCCAACCTTGGCAACTTTAAGCCTGGAGGATTTCAACTCCCAGAATTCCCCAGCAACTTTAAGCCTGGAGGATTTCAACTCCCAGAATTCCCCAGCAACTTTAAGCCTGGAGGACTTCAACTCCCAGAATTCCCCAGCAACTTTAAGCCTGGAGGACTTCAACTCCCAGAACTCCCCAGCAACTTTAAGCCTGGAGGACTTCAACTCCCAGAATTCCCCAGCAACTTTAAGCCTGGAGGACTTCAACTCCCAGAACTCCCCAGCAACTTTAAGCCTGGAGGACTTCAACTCCCAGAACTCCCCAGCAACTTTAAGCCTGGAGGACTTCAACTCCCAGAATTCCCCAGCAATTTTAAGCCTGGAGGACTTCAACTCCCAGAAAACTGGGAGTTGAAGTCCTCCAGGCTTAAAGTTGCCAAGGTTGGAGACCCCTTGACTAGAGCATCTCTGACCGATGACCCTCTAGCTTCTCTGTCAAGACCTCTAGCATCCTAGGGTCAGGTCACCACTACCCTGACTGAAAGCCAAACCCGAAACTACATCTCTTCACATCGTCCTTCAGGTCAGATGAAGTTTCTCGAATGAGCCGCGTCTTTTACAAACCGTGTTTCTCGGTTTGGCCCGCTGAGGGCAAAGTCATTTTGCAAGAGTTAGGTGGGCAGCGTATAAATTTCATCAATGAAAATCTGAGGAAACGGGTTAAGGACGCTGTAGTACTAACGTTTTCTCGACAGCACGAAGTGGTACTGGAATAAACGGGTACATCCCTCAGTTTACCCTCGGGAAAATTGGGATGAGTGATAGGGTTTATTAGATTTTTAACCCACCTTTATTACTTTATAAGTAACTCACAGTGGCAAAGATACCTAATTCTCTTTCCTCCTACTTTCCCCACAACAACCCTTTGAGATGGATTGGGCTGAGAATGACTGGCCCAAGATCACTCAGCCATTCCCCCCCCCCCCCACGATGAAACTAGAACTCATTGTCTCCTGGTAATTGGCCCAAAGTCACCTAGCTGGCTTTCATGCCTAAAGTGGGAGTAGAACTCATAATATTCTTATTTCTAGGCCAGCACCTTAACCATCACATCCCCCTTTTAATAACTTTTCAAGGTTTTTCTTTTCATTTTGTAAGGATGAGTGGGAAGAGGTGTCACTTTTCAAAGGTGTGAAATCTTTTGGGAGATATAGCCCACATTATGGTGCTTCTGTTTCCTTACCCCACTCCACCCCTTTCCTCTTCCCCACCCACAGAATTGGCTGGGAATTACTGAAGTAAGACATAAATACTGAAGTATTTATGTCTTACTTCAGTGTCTAAGCTGTAATTCTGGGCAGTTCATAGATGATTAAAACACAGAACAAAAAACCCACCATAATACAAGCAGCTGCCCTTTGTCAAGATAAACTGCACAAGGTAAAATGCACATGGTAATGAGTCTTTGTAGCATCCTGGCTCATACCTGTAGAAAGAGCCAGATCGTTCTAGCTCAGGGGTCTGCAACCTTAAACACTCAAAGAGCCATTTGGACCGTTCCCCCCCCCAAAAAAAAAAACACAGGGAGCCACAAAACCCTTCCCGTGCCTGACTAATTCTTGAGCGGCCACAAAACTAGTATATGTTGTTGAATTAAACATTCTGTTTTCTTCTGAAACTTTTCTTGGATTTATCGCGTGCTGGCGGGTGTCGCACATTGGCTGTTGTGACGCATATTTTGAGTGACGGAGCCGCAGCAGAGGGGGTGAAAGAGCCACATGTGGCTCCAGAGCCACAGGTTGCTGACCCCTGTTCTAGCCCTATCCTAAATATAAGCAAGTTGGGGCCATATGTATATAAAGGAGGCAGCATCTTCATAAGGAAGGCATTGCAACAGCCAAGACGTTTTTCCTGGATCCTATGGGATGCTATTGTTTTATTGTTGAGGTCAGGACAACACCAAATTTGGTAGCAGGTGCATTACTACCTTCAAGGCAGGAGGCATCACCTGCTCCATATCATACCACCTCCTGATTCCAATCACACAGCCCTACTTGGCCCCCACTCCCACAAATAGCCACCCACGATAGGGATCCAGCCCACAGATGGTAGGTCTCATACTGCCCAAAACATGACCCAGCTCCATGAGTTCCACCAACTCAAAAGAATCCCCAAATGAAATGCGAGAGGTCACCTCGGTTGGCTCTGCTAAAATAGCATCTAAACCAGTTGTGCATGTCTGTTGTTCAGCAAATCCTAGGGAGATTAGAAAACCTTGCTAGATTGTCCTTGACTTAAAATCATTCACTTAGCGGCCATGCAAAATTACAACAGCACTGTTGCTGACTTACGACAACCATCACAGCATCCCCACAATCATAATCAAGAGCCACAGTGGCACAGTCGTTAGAATGCAGTACTGCAGGCCACTTCTGCTGACTGCCAACTGATTTGAAAACAAAACGAATTTATGCTCGCTGATACTTCCGCTATCAGGAAGATCCAAAACTTTGGGGAAGGTCTGCAACCAAAGGATCCACATCCCACTTTTTCTTCTTGTGGGTGAACAAGTGTGCCTTCACGACTACTGAGGAAGACTGGGGGTGTGTGTGTGGATACCTTGAGTGAAATTGATAGCAAAGCTCAAAAGACACCCAAGTTTTTTAACCACACAATGGCTTGCATAAAACACCAAGCCATAATTGCTTTACAAACTAGCTGATATTACACAATAGGTCGGTCCATAACGGCTTGTGCAAACACATCCTGCAAGCATTAAATAGCCACTCAGGGCAAGAATGTTTTCATCATATGCTTCATTAATGATGCCTAGCTGTGTTCATACACAGACCACAAATCAGCTACCCATTGTAGCATAGTGTAGCCTGTTTTATTTGGTTTTTATTTATTGCCTCACAGGCCAAGGCCAAAGCAGTAGTGCAGCTTTCCGTGTGAACTCAGTTTGTGAGGTTAATTTATGCTTCGTTGTGTTGCAAGAACCCAGGAAATGGGGTTGAATAATGCCACGGATTTGCATCTGCAGGATTTAAAAAATGGAATATAAGGAAATCAGTAGGATATAAATACGTCATTACATTGTACCAAACTTTCATTTATCCCAATATTCTTAGGCCAGTTTTGAATTTTTGTAGCTTTGCTTAGTGACCATTCAAAGTTATGACAGACCTCAACAGAGCTACTTATGACCCAATTCCAGGTGAGCCCCTTCCTTGCAGTCACTCACATAACTGCATTTTGGGAGCTTGGCAACAAGCTTGCATTTCTGACCCTTTGCAGTGTCCCATGGTCATGTGCCCAGAGGTTTTGCTGAGGTTTTTTGGCCAGTTTTTGGCATTTATTTCTGGTTTCCAGCAATAAACTCCCATTGACTAAAAAAGATTAGCAGAAGAGAAGAGAAGAGAAGAGAAGAGTAGAGGAGAATTTTTTATTGGCCAAGTGTGATTGGACACACAAGGAATTTGTCTTGGTGCATATAATAACCAATAACATATAATAACCAATAATGCAAAAGTCATAAAATCTGGTAGTCACACAGTGACCCACTTAATGGTGACTTATGACTGTAATTCCCAGCTCAGTTTTGGTCATTAACTCAAGGACTAACTGTACTGATAATTGTCCCAATGGACAAATAACTCTTGGCATGCAGAAAGTTCAGGATTCTAAATCCTGAACTTAGAGCCTGGCATTCCATGATTGATCTACTCATCTTTATAAAGCAAATTCACTACATTTGGCACTCAGATCTGCCATTTGATTCCTCAAGATCATCATGACAGGCAAGCAAGATTCCCATGTTGGAATCTCTGCAGCAAGGGTGTCAAACTCAAGGCCAGTGGACCGGATCCAGCCCACAGGGTGCTTAAATCTGACCCACGGGGCCAGCTTGGAAATCTCAAAGGACCAGCCCACCGTGCCTCTGGCAGCCAAAACAAGGCACGGGGGCCCACACACTGCCCCCCTGCACCATGTTTTCAGCCTAGACGACCTCCTGCAGCACTTCCAGCCGAAACGGGGCATGGACAGTCCCACATGCAAACACACTCATGCCCCATTTTGGCCAGCAGGGTGCTGCAGGAGGAGTCCATCCCTTCTCAACCCTGCCCCCCACCCCCCACCAGCCGGCCCACAGAGAACTACAATGCTAATCCGGCCCTCAAAGAAATCCAGTTTGTCACCTCTGCACCATCCTTAGTGTAACTGGAAAAGCAACAGCTACGGAGAACTGCTCTTCTCAATGACACACCATTATTGTTTGAGCCATTCTGAAGAAGTCGGTATTTAGTTCTCTCTGGTTTCTTAACATGCATACTGCATTATGAAGTCTGTTGTATAGATGCCTGACTTGTTAATAAAATTTACTCCCAAGTATAACTGGAAGCCGTATAACTTGCTTAACCCGGGCAGTGGCTGCCATTCAGTGAACATCTAAACTTGACCGGTCTGTGAGGAAGAGGACTGCTTAGTTTATTTGTACAAGCCCTTTGTAGGTGTGAGCACCCCAAAAATGGATTAATTCAGTAACTGTTTTTCACTTTGGACAAATGAGAGAATAAGAGAGTTGGAAAGGACTTTGGAGCAGGGGTGAAATGTAAAATTGCTTACTACCAGTTCTGTGGGCGTGGCTTGGGGGGGTAATGTGACAGTGGGCATGGCTTTGGGGTTTTTTGTTTTTTTTTTTACTTTTCAAAACATTTTTTCTACAACCTTTTCGAAGAGGTTGCAAAAAAATGCTTTGAAAAGCCTCTGCCGATCAGGCAACTCAGCTGGGATCGTCAGAGGCTTTTCAAAGCATTTTTTTTTTACCACCTCTTTGGCCGAAGAGGTTGCAGAAAAAAATGCTTTGAAAAGCCTCTGACAATCCCAGCTGAGCCGCACGATCATCAGTTTTTGTTTTTTTTTTAAAAAAACTTTTAAAAGCATTTTTTCGGCAGAAGAGGTTGTAGAAAAAATGCTTTTAAAAGTAAAAAAAAAAGCCTCTGATGATCATGCGGCTTAGCTGGGCATGGGAGGGGGGGCGCAGGGATTTTTGCTACCGGTTCTCCGAACCACCCGCCACCATCGCTACTGGATCAGGTGATCCGGTCCGAACTGGGAGCATTTCACCCCTGCTTTAGAGGGCTTCTAGTCCAGGGCTCTCCAACCTTGGCCACTTTAAGACTTGTGAACTTCAACTCCCAGAATTCCGCAGTCCAACCCCCTACTCAAGCAGAGACTACTATTTCAGACAAATGGCTATCCAGTCTGTCCTTTAAAGCCTCCAATGTTGGAGCACCCACAACTTCCGAAGGAAAGTCATTCCACTGGTTAGTTGTTCTGTTAGGAAGTGTCTCCTTGGTTCTAGGTCACTTTTCTCCTTTAGTTTCCATCCATTGTTTACAATTAGATTTACAATTAATTTACAATTTGATCAAATTGATCTGTAAATAAAGCCAGGTTAACAATCTTAATGCTTGTGCAGATGTGTTGGTGCCTGCTGTCTTCAGCACCCTTAACTTGATCACTCGGGCTGATATGCAATGGGAACTATAGTCCCAACACATTTGGAGTGTACTATTCGAAGATGACCAAGATACACTCCAGATAGCAATTTGCTCCATGTAGTAGCAGTCAAAAGGCACAATCTTCCAGGAGTTTCTTACGCAAGACCCTGACATTTGCATATGAAACAAGTCTTATTTACCTATATCTTCAAATGAAACTGTTTCATTCACATCATCAATCGCCATGCCTTATATTACTCTGAATTCTTTTTGCTAATTAGCTAATCGGTCATTTCTACTTTGCATCTGTATCTTCATAGTATCCAATTTGTTGAGTTTCAAACCTTCCCTTTTTGAGTTTTCATTCACTGTATTATTTAAAAAATGCAATAAAGCTCAGGCATTTCACGTTTTGCTTAGTGCTAATGATTTTTATCATTTCAAACTGGCTTTGAAGCAGACATAGTCCAAATTTACTGGGCTATTTATCGATCTTCCTTGGAAATAAGCTGTAGTCAAAAATAGATACAATCAATGTACAATGATAAATGTTGAAAAAAGCATTCCAAATATAAAATACTTTTAAAAAGCAATGCTTGGTTATCACATAAAACTGTTTATGAAATGAAGTATTTAAATGTATTCTCACCAGCAGTACCTTCAAGTACCTTCAGCTGTAGGTTTCTCAAACAGATCCATTATAGCACAATGTACATACTTACAAATTCTAGCTCCAAGTCCTTTGCATCCGTTTTCTCTATGGATTGGGATAGAAAGTATACATATGTGACACAATAATTATGCCCCCCACCCACAAAACATATCCTTAAGGTGTACTTCAGGAACAGATTTCAAATGTAGGAAGCTTTAAGAGTCAACAAAGAAGCAGGGTAGCCATTTGAGGATTGCAGGGTAATGCACTCACCTCAACTACAAAGTCTCTACATTTCTGTTTATTGAGACAAACTAATTAAAAGGCACAAACATGGGGCGTATGTTTACATGACATTATAACAAACATATACATTAAAAGTGTAGGAATGTGTTCTTTTTGCTACACAGGAAGTTCCTAAGCTTTTATATATACAAAAGTTGTACAATTTGATGTCCTAAGGTACAAAAGTTCATTTATAAAATTATTTTACACTAAATTCTATTATTTTTTCCCATTTTTTACTATGTAGTCCAAGCCCCTAGAACCATTTTCACATAATCTGGACATCAGTCTAACCCCAGACATTTGCCTCAGAAATACGAAATATGTTGCTTTTACACTGACACGATGGGTATAAACACAAAAACAGTAGACTTCCACCCTCTCAGGTTTGCCAGCATCCCATTTTTAAAAAAATGAAAATATTGATTGCTATTGGATTGGCATCCTTGCTCTGAGCAAAAGCCTCTCAGTTTTTCCCTTCCAATTATTTCTTATACTGTCTTGGCTATAGGGTACGTCTTTAAAAACAAAGATTAAAAAGTGACTGTGACATGATAGCCTAAAAAAATTGCTTCCCTAGATTTTCCATCCTACTTTATGTACAGATAAAATAAAGGATGTATTCTTGGGTATTTTAATGGGACTGTTTGGCAGGGAAGGAGAGGATTTCCCTTCACTGGATAGGTCAGTTAATGGAAAACCTCCACAAATCAATAACTATTTGTTAACACAATTAACTAAAAGTACAAATGACGGTTGTTGCTTCTTCTGCAAATATTTACAAAGTTGAAGAAATCTGCACAACACTTGATTAAAGGGGGAAACAAAAAAGGTAAAAAAAATGAAACACAAAATAATAAGATGCACTCTCTTGGCTTGTCCTGAAGGGGCATCCTAACTAGTTAGTGGTTAGAATAAAAACTGTATACCATTTTATAATATAAGACAAAAAAAAAACAACTTTCAGCGAACAACACCTGCTCTCGTCACTTCAGCAGGTTCTGCTTGAGAGAGTGAGAGCAGACACATGTTCTACCCAGCACTTCCACAGTCTTCAAGCTTAAAGCCATTTTTCCATGTTTCAAAGCTCACTGTATGCTCTCCATAATAAAGAGTCCCAGCTGGATTTCGACTAGAGACCACATTCACGTAGATTTCAAATCCTATTCTACCAGCCACAGCTGTTCCTTGCCAAACATGAAACAGTTCTTTTTTATTTATTTTTTAATATGCTGACTATTAGGTTATATTCCCTTAGGGTAATATGTCACTTACTATTTACATTTCCAAAATACCAGGTCATAATCCCTATTGTTATTTAGAAGTTAGAATGATAAAAGTTACCATATGCTTTGCATATCAGAGTTGGTATCACTTTTCCCATAGGGAATTCGGCCTGAAATCATCATATTCCCAAAAGGTAAAATGCATAATTACTTAAATGCATTTTTTAAAAAATAGGACCATGAAATGTATTTACTTTAAAAAAAAAAAGAAATGCTACAATACTTTCTCAATCAGAGAGTAGCAGAGCTGGCCAGTTAGTGATTCATCTCCACACTGTAGTTATGGAAATCTCCATATATGGAGCCTTCTAGTGTTTAGATAGAGGTTTTTTTTTTCATTTACAATTTCCTCAGTTACCATTAATGATAACTTTTCAAAAAAGTTTAGGAACTGGGCTCAGTTCTCATCTGATCTTCTTCAAACATCATTGCCAGTTTAAAGGAAAGAAAAAGACCCAGAAATAAGTCAACAGCCAGCCAACTGAACAAGGATTTGATTATGCTGTTTTTCCCTTTAAACTAGAGCATGATTTTTTTGCATCAAATGAATTAGCCTAGTTTCACTACTATGAACTTAAAAAAAGGTTAATTGCTCTTAAGGACTTGTTTTCTATTCTTCTTTTTAATACTGCATGAAGTTTTTGCTCTAGATTTATTTATTTTTTACCAGGGGGGAGAGGTTGGCAATGCCTGGGGAAGGAAAGGCATGCTTTCCACAGGTCTCATGGCTATATTTAAAGGACCAGCTAATGTCATTGGTGTTGGGAGATTCATTGGTGAGGTGATAGTAACTGGATGTGCGATGTTCACTGGAGCAGTGACTGGAGTTGGTAGATTGACAGGTGTGGTGAGTGTTAACGGAGAAGTCATGGACAAAGGGCTGGTTATGGTAACAGGGTGGCCTAAGCTCATTGGGCTGGAGATGTTAACCGCACTTGAAACATTGGCTGGGCTTCTCATATTCATTGCAGCAGCCACAGTAACTGGGTTGGTGATCGTCCCGGATGCCACTGAGGAGGTTATGTTGAAGGGAGTAGAGAGAGTCACAGGCGTAGGGGCAGCAGTGGACGTTTGGCACAAGTTGGCAGCTTCTAGAAAACAAGAGAAGAGATGACACCAAAGTTGTGGCTTTACAAATGGACAGAGCAGAGAAGATTCTGAAACACCAAAAGAACAGTCCTTAGAATAAATTTTGATGCAAGCTTTTCCAATGCCAGTCAGCTCTTATCTACAAACCCCTTTCCCACTGGACATTTAGACCTTTCCAACTCTAGCCCATTTTGCTGACAGCTTATGCCACAATAGCAAAAACATACAAATCACAATGCAAGATGCCTATCAGCAATTAAGGGCTTGCAGACAAGTTAATAAGCCTGTGTCTCATGTATACTGGTAAACTTTACATTTTTAAAATAACAATGAATATATTATGTGCTTTAATAGTTTCTATTAAGTTTCTGTTCATTATACAATAACAAATATCCTCAAGCAGAATACTCTGAAATGTGATTATTAAACACTAATTCTACAACCTATAATATCTTCAGTCATGCAATTCATCTGTGTTCAAGACATCTGGCAATTTTTAGTAATAAAAAGAGGGGGATTTGTTCATTAAAGCAGCACAGTATTAGCAGAAAGTCCTCTGAAGAGGAATATTATAAGTAGAGAGAGTGTACATACCGAATGGTACGTACTCTATAGCCTTCTCAAAGTTGTACTGACATTCTGTGAAGGTTTTAAAAAGTCATTATTAGGGACCGATACACAAAGCTAGTTTTCACTATTACCTGCTTATTTCATTTTAAAAGAAATTTAACCACAACTTGTGGAATCATTCAATTAGTGTAGTATTTTAGTTATTGTAAAACCCCAGTGAATAAGATGAGTGCATCAAACCCCACCAGTCAGGTAGCTTTCACCTCGATTAAGAATGGATTCCCTCTGGAAACAGAAAGAATTTGGCTCATATTGTAACACCAAGAGCACTCTGCCACTATTTGAGCTAGGGACAACTGGAAAGCTATAAAGTTAGCTACTTTTATATATCAGCACCACCTGCTGGCTATCAATAAAATACTCGTGTTCCTATGGAGTTTGCGGGGAGGGGAGAACTTCTGGTATTAGGAAAACCAGCAGCAATTGGGAATCTCAGCCTAAACCAATAAACATACAATAAAAGCCATTCATGTCAATTTGGGGTACATCAGTTCATATTTACCAGGCAACAACATGGTTTTCATGAGAGGCCTAGGCTACTGACTCCAGTGCATGTAAGAGAGCAGGATGTATTTACGAAGACCAAGAGAATGCAGGTGGTGCAATGCAAGGGAAGGACCCAGGGTGCTTCTCATTGTGCTGAGCAATTATTATGTTCAGTATGGCAACTGCAACCTTGTACCCCAAAATACTTCAAAGGGGGAGAGCTGAAAGTCCAGCCTTATAATACAAGCTATATAAATGTATCTGACCCTACCTTGCTTGACCGAAGTTGGCCTCAGAGTCTGTTGACTTTCTGTAATCAAAATTGGGAGGTGGAGGAAAGGTGTTGCAATTAAGCCATTCAATGATACATAATTCTAGTTTTCCCTTTCCCATAACATCATACAGATTGTATTTGAGCATGTGCACGATTAAAAGGTCTAGCTCTAAAGTTCTGGCATGGTGTCAGGTATTTATGTCTAGCATGATTTAAAGGCTATGTTCACAAGAGCCAACTAAATCAAGTTACCAAATTAACCCATTTTCTAAATTTGCTGCATAACGAATCAGCAGCTAGCCAAACAGCCTGGGTTCACAGCACACCCATACACACACAAAACTTTTCAAAATAAACATTAACTGAGTTTAGCAACAGGTTCTGAGTTGGTTATACATGGAATGAGCCTGATTGTATGAGAAGATCAATACAGCATAGTTCTTTCAAGCCTGACCTGCAGGACCTCTCGCCAATGATTGTTCCAAATCGAAATTATTTTTTGATCTCACAATGCCAGAGCAGACTCTTTATTGTTCACTACCAAAGTTCTGATGCATGTATGAGCCCAACTGTATGAGAAGACCGATGCTGCATTTAAATGTCCTGATCATCATGCTCCTTAGAATACTGAGCATATATAACGGTACTCTATATAGTAACTCAAAACCAGGACCCAGAAATTAATTTCACATTACTGTACGTGAGGGGAAAAAAGTGTGCTGAAGGAATTTTATCAAACGCAAGAGGGAAACCAAAAGCAGTAACGTATATAAGCTTCAAGATGCCGAACATCTCCCTTGTGTGCCAGGAAGCCAGAGCAAGGACAACGATCAGATTTACTGCTTGGGTTTTGAGCAGTTCGTGCTGCAACTGGTCTGTGCCTTAGCCATTCAGCTCTACTTTTAGAGGTAACACAATTGTTGCATTTTACCATACAGCTATGTGGTGTAGCCACCAGGCTGCTGGACTAGGACCTTGTTCAAGTCATCCACAACTATGTTAGCTCACTGGGTGACTTTGTACCAGCTCTTATCTCTCGGTCTAATATACCTCACAGAGAGTGTGCTATATATGCTGCCCTGATATTCTGGTAAAAAGGTGCAATATCAATTCAACAGGTAAGACTGCTGAGCCTTCCACACAAGAGAATCAGAATCTACCAAAATTAATAATGCCACTGCTGCTTTCCAACCATCCTTCTGCTCTCTTTATGCACCCTCCATTAGGATTCCTTCAGTGATTACCTTCGTCTCTCATTTTCAGAAATTACCCAAATGCTTATTCTGCAACCATGTAAAAGAACATTTCTTATATGTGGCGGAGTTTTGAGCTATCTTGAGGAATGATCACTGCCAATCATCTGCAGGATCCCAGGCTCTCTTCCACCACCAGCATTTTTTTCCTTAAAAAAGAATTTTTGTAGCTCAGGGCTGAACTGTGGGGTCCTTGGTGCTTTTCTGAGCTTAGTTAGAGTCAAACACTGATGATGCTAACTAGTTGGTAACTAAACGTCTGCAAGAAAGCAACCAAGCTCAGAGAGCACCAAGGACCCCACATTTTTTTTCTTTTTAAGCTGAAGATATGTTCTGCTCCTCAGGGAGCTCAGTATTCCGTAGGTCACTCTACCTCATGCTCCAATACCAGCTTCCTGAAAACTGCTGTTCTGTGCACGCAGAGAAAAACAGGGACCAAGCTGCTAAAATTCATCATATGCATCAGCAGTAGAATGAAAACACACATTTAGAAGAATTAAGATTTAGAGCTAATCTGAAAAATGAATGGAAACTCTTATAATTCAGCATGGTGCATCATATGTTATTAAGCAAACAAGATTTGAACTGCAAAAATCCAGGCCATAGAACACAAAAGATGGCTGTGGTCCAGTTACATTCTCAGTTTAAACGTGGAACAAAAATAAGGCATAAGGTTTTATATGTCTGTGGATGCTCTAAAGATTGCCACATGGAAGGGGTTCATTCATTGATGGATTCAGCATACCAAGCAATCTCATTTTTACAAAGCATTTGGAGAAGACTAAGCAAGAAATATACTCAAATCTATTCATGAAAGTTTATTATAGGCTTCTTCAAAAGTCAAAATTTCAATCAAGGGAAGGGGGGAGTTGTGCAGGGAAGAAAAGCCAGGCGGTTCCTTCTGAATTCACATTTCCTTGGCATGTTTAACACAAACATATTAGGCTCAGTAATATCCTTCTATAGAACTCCTAAAGTAGTGTGGTTTAAGACTGGTAAAACAACAAGTCCATCGACTTGTAAAAAAGTAAAAATTAAAACAAGGCACCAAATTCAAAGGGTGGAGAATGCTACAGATCTCTAATCTGCATAGTAGACCCTGGGTATATACTACTATATTTGTTTTGAGATTCTTTACAATGAAAGTGATATCGATTTAATACAATATAATATTGATAAGTGCTATTTTAAACACTGAATTAGATGCCTTTGTAAAAATGGCTATAGCAATAAAAACTGCTTATTTTATGTACAGTAAGCCATCAAAACACATGTAACTCTCCCCTTCCCTTGATATGGAGAGAACAAAGACACATACATGCATACACACACACACAATTCCATATGAAATCCTAGTTCTTTCACATTCTAATTGCTATTGAACATCTTGTCTTACTAGTTAAAAGCGAATGGCTCATAAAAAGGCAACAAAATGCCACCGACAAAAGTCACCATAGCAAAAGGGAACCCTAGCAAATTTTATTTGTAAAAACAAACAATAGTTAAAGCAACTTTATAAAACAAAGACAGATAGATGCAACTGCAATAAGACTGGCATCAAGTTCAAGAATCATGGAGGTTGGCTGTCTTCTAACCAAATTAGTGTTTTAGAAAAACTGAAATTATCCACCTTATGAAGAATTATAAACCAGTTTAAGTGTTCAGGCTTCCTCCAAGCTGTAGAGAATTTCCTCTATGGAAGTCTGGAAACCAGTGTGGTAAAGTGGCCCTATCTGTATCAGACTTAAGCGCCAATGAGCAACTTAAACTGACAGCTAGGATTTTGAGTATCTGTTATGCACAAAACGTATTTTTCGGACTATAAGACGCACCGGTGTATAAGCTGCACCAAGATTTCAAACAGGTAAGTACGAAAAAAAAAGGTTTTTGCCCTCCCCAGCCCCCAGGAGCACTCTGCAGGCCTCCAAAACCCTCTGCGCACCCTGTTTTTTTGCAAAAAATGGGCCCATTTTTCACAAAAATGGGATGAGTGGGGCTTCGGGAGGCCAAAAATGGCTGTATTCATTGTATAACACAGACCAACATTTCCACCCCCCCCCTTTTTTTTTGCGGGGGGGGGTGTCCTCTTATACGGTAAGTAACAAAAAAAGCCAGATCGTCTCAGAAATCATGCCCTCAACTTGAAAATAGGGCAAGAGATCAAAATTTTGACATAAACAACAATGGGGCAAGCTGGTAAGCCACATCTCCTGGCTTTCATAAAGTAACTGCTTGACATAATCAGGAAGTAAAAATCTATGTCAAGCAGGCTGATCACCACAATCACCAGAGATTATCAAGTAGCTCTTACCCCCTGCATATTTACAGAGCATGAATTTACTCCATGTTTCCTGCAGGCTATACCAGTCATTTATACATATGCAAGATGAACTCCAACAGTCTGCCATCATCAATTTTTACCTTTCTTTCTTGCTTTAACTGCTTCTTCCCATAGTCTCAAAGTCTCAACTTGTTTTCCAGGCCAGTTTGTGACATGTTGTTGCTGTGGTTGCTGCTGCTGCTGCTGCTGCTTCTGGTTGTTGCTCTCTTCATTCATACAAGCTGTTCAGCCACATTATTTTTTAAGAAAGATGCAAAAATACATGCAAATTAGAATTTTCTCAGTTAGAAAGAAACTTGAAATTAAAAACCACATTTTACAGACTCTGAACACAGTATTATTCCCCCCCCCCCCCCCCCCCCCCAATAAAGAACAAAACAAGTGATTTTGTTAGTTCAGCACAAGAACAGTTAAGCTTTTGGATGCTTGTTTGCCATCAGAAGGAAATTGTTAAAATATAATCCCTACTGAAGTTTCTACCAAATCTACAAAGTTTAGAGCCTGCCATGACTGGAAGACCTGATCATTAAATGGAGTTACAGAAATATAATACAAGCTAGAATCTATCTTATTCATCTCAAGCTATAAAAAGCAGGTATTTTAAATATTCTAGTATTGATAAAAGGGAGAGTTTTAATATCTTTGTGTCTTATCTAAATTGTACAATTTTTAAGGCAGAGTGATTTTACCCTCTGCTGAGACACATTTTAGTTTCAGCCACACAAGATCAACTGCATTTTAAAAAGAGCCTGTAGTACAGTGGACTAAAGCACTGTTATTAACATCTGCTGCTCGCAATTACTGCAAGTTCAAGTCTCACCAGGCTCAAGGTTGACCCAGCCTTCCATCCTTTCAAAGGCCGGTGAAATGAGGACCCAGATTGTGGGGGCAATAAGCTGACTGTGTATAAATATACAAAAGTATGAAGGCTATTGCTTAACGCATTGTAAGCCGCCCTGAGTCTCCGGAGAAGGGCAGCATATACATTAAAGCAAAAACAAAAACAAAAACACATTTAAGAAGAAAAACTGAATCCCTATCATGAAATCTACTGCTGGTGTTTCTTGACAAACGTAGCTTAACCCTTTCTAACTATGAAGGGTTTTAAGAGGACTTCTATTAGAAGGGAGACATAGGTAGTCCTTCACTTACAACCACAATTGGGACCAGAATGTCCATTGTTAAGCAAAGTAGTTGTTAAGTGAGATATGCCCAATCTTTTTTTTTGCCATAGCTGTTAAGTGAATCCCTGCAGTTGTTAAGTGAGTCATGTGGTTATTAATCAAATCCAGCTTTCCCCACTGACTTTGCTTGTGGGAAGCCAGTTGGGAAGATCACGTGATCCTGAAATGCTGCAACTGTAGTAAATACATGCCAATTGCCAAGCGCTGGAATTTAAATCATGTAATTGTAGAGACAATGCAATGGTTGTAAATATGAGGACTGGATGTAAGGTGTTTTTTTTCAGTGGCATTGTAATTTTGAATCGTTACTAATGGAACAGTTGTAAATTGAGGACTACCTGCAATTGCTTTCCTTCATGTAAATGTATACTGGAACTACAAAATTTCTATAATATGGATTTGCCAAAATGCAGCACATAGCCCTAAGACAAACTGAGTTTATACACAGAGGAAAGGAGGATGTAGTTGTTTCTTCCATAGTGATCACAGCTGTTGCTACAACAAACAAATGGGACGTAATAGGAAGTTTCCATCGAAAAGGCTAATACAATATTTAATATCATTCAACAGAAAATGGAATGCAAACAATCTTTAAAGTAAATACAAGTTATCAATCTTGCAACAAGTATTTTTAATCAGCATACTAAAACATATCAAATTTAAACCATGGCTACTCACACGCAGGAAGATGTAGATTTTCTTGCTTGAAAAAACCAAATTCTGCAATGTAAATGAAACAGCTCTGTATAATTTATTGTACTGAGTCTGAGTAATAGATACAACTTATATTTTAGATATGGAGAGCCTGAATGAAATTCCTGTCAAGCCATGAAGCTCATGAAATTGATTCAGCCTAACTTACCTTCCCTGGATTGTTGCAGGAACAAAAGATATTCGGAACAAACCAAAACCTGAAAAACTTAGGACAGGAATAGCAGTATTGGGAACAGCTAGTCCAAAACCCTACACACAAACTTTTGATTACATAGATTCCCATGACTTAATTTTTAAACAGTTGCATTTTTCTAAAGCATAAATTTATATTATTTCATCTATGTTTGGGCAACCATGGAAATAGGGCCGAGATATGAGCCAAAAAGTATCCATTTACACAGATGCTTTCATCAAACGTGATCTGCATAAGCACAAGGAGACGACACAGCTGGCAGACAAGTCTTTAGGCAAGACTTAGGCAACAGGTGGCAGATGTCTTTTGACATGTTCTATAACTGGAAAGCTAGCACACAAAAAAAAATATTCTATTGTAGGTGGGATTCTTGTGCCATAACTGTAGTTGCAGAACAGTTAAAAAAAACCATGTACCTTTAGGTACAGAGACTATTGTACTACCTCATCTTTTTACTGCCTCATTATTCTATTGCATTCAGGAACCAGAACTCATTGTAACCCACAAAAAAAACTAACCTTCATAGAATGCCTGCCTAAAGACTAAGTAAAATCCTTACACAACTTAGTTAACTGTTTACAAACATAGGCTAGAATTCTGCAAATTTTGAATAGAACCCTAATCTACTCTTAGAGGAACTCATGGTAAATGCATCCATAGATCTTCCTGTTTTATTTGCCACCACAGGTGGGTTTACTATTTTGTTTGCTTATACAGGTAGTCCTCGATTTACAACCACAGTTGGGATGGGAATCTGGTTGCTAATTGATGTGGTCATTAAGCAAGTCATTACATGACTGGATGAATTTACAACCATGTGGAGGTCATTCAGCACATCATGTTGTCCTTAAGCAAATCTGGCTTTTCTGATATTTTTTTGTCAGAAGCCAGATGGAAAGGTTGCAAACTGTGATCACATGACCATAAGACACTGCAACCATCATAAATGTGAGCCAGTTGCCAAGCATTCAAATGGTAGTCACGTGCCTGTGCAACAGTCATAACTCTGAGGGCAGGTTGTAAGTCACTTTTTTCTGAGGCTGTTGTAACTTCAAATCATTGTTAAGTAAATGGTTGTAAGTCAAGGACTATCTGTAGTATGATCACATTTGGGCTTCTAGTTTAGGGATTGAAGGAAATGGAAGGTTTCTGGGCATTTTTGCTGAACCGGCTGACGATTTTACCTTCAGTAATATAACTGCATCAGGATGAATACATGTTTTTTCCAAGTACTTGTTTGGTAGCCAGTCATAGCATGCCAAAAACACAGAAGCAGCAAAGACAGCTGAAACCAATTCTTGCAGATTCCAAACTCTTTGGAGAGACACTGCAATCGAAGTTTTAAACCTGGCAGTTTTCAGACTGTTTTTTCTAAGAGGAAAAAGTAGTTTCCAAAAACCTCTCCCATCAATATAAATTCCCATCTTCACGGATCTAATGTATAAGATACCGATCCCATCTTATATGATCTAAATCATCAGGGTTTTTTCTCCCCAACAATTGCATGCGCTACATCGGAGGGCAAAACAAAGTCTTTTTTTAAAAAAAAGATGGCCACTTACTTTTATTGATGCCTTGTTTACAGGTATTACAATTGATACTTTGGCTCTGCCCATGAGTCTTTAAGTGGCTGGTAATATATGCTGCACTCAGAAGTTTACCACAGATATTACATGACACTTTTCCTTCGTGGCGCACCATGTGAGTCCGCAGCCTGTCTTTGGTAGCAAAGGCAGCTGTGCAGGTCTACACAGAAAGAAACAGAAGGTCTAAAGCAGAATACTCTTACTGAACACTAATTTTAATAGTTAACTGTAAGTGCATGATAAATACCTTGAATTCCCCACAATAAATCTCTGCAGAGGAATGTAATGCCATTCAGTTCAAAACTCTGCATTTAATGCACCCCAATAAGTACATGAATATGACATAATTAAAAAAGTAGGTGTATAACTCCCACAATAACAATGCCTCTCATTACATACAACTTTTACAAACAATAAACTAGCAAACCTAAATTTGGACTGTAGTAGTACACAGGAAAGATATTTTGCACATGTATAAAGGGTCAGGAAGAATCATGATCAAGTACTCTTAACAGAACAAAGTTTTCGATCTGGAATTACTGGACTATAACATTACATGAAGTTTACTGAATTAAAATAAGATATAAAAATGCCTTAACTCTCACATCGCAAACAATAAATATTATAAATTGATGTATCGCATAGCTCCCAGCAACTCTGGGTGATTTACAAATTGTTAAAACATTTAAAATAAGTAACAGTACAAGAAACAAAAAACAAAGATGAGAGAAAACAAACCCAGATGGGAACAAGGGAGTGGGATGTCAACTGTCCTTACCTAAGGGCTGGATGAAGAGCCATTAGCAATACTATTTAAACTATTCTGACTATCTTCAATGCACATATAGCCAGATAAAATTAAATTGACCATACTAAGACACAGCAGCATATTTCTACATGTTGGGATTAAATAAACTATATGTAAGAGCTGACTATTACTCAGGTATAAAGAGAACCTTCATTCCTTAAAGCAAAGGCACTAATCAGGTTGACACAGTGTTTTTATATATCCTAGCAGATCAAGGTAATCTCCCATAACAATCTACTGATAATGCCCCTGGACATGATTTTCTTTTCCATTATTCAGTTACATTTAAAAAAGCCAAAAACAGATTGAAAGTCATGAATCACCCTTTCTTTTAAATCAAATCATTTAATGGCCAAAATGAGTCATCAGGAACAGCTTAGAAACACAATGATAAAGCTAAACAGAAGAGGATTAGAGAATTTTTTTTTAAAATAAACTTTGTACATTATTAGCCCACATTAAAAAGTGCTAGCCTGCCTAAACAAGTGTAGAGTCTGACATTAGAGGCAAAATGACAAGCCGGACAAAGGAAAAATAACAACCAACAGAGATGAAAAAGGCAATCTTTTGGTAACTAGAGAACTCTTTACTTTTTAAAAGAGAAGCTGCAGTGGATCAGGTGGCAAAGTAAGATGGGCAGAGCCATGCTATACCATAGGAAGACCCTGGATTAGATTAGATTAGATTAGATTAGATTAGATTAGATTAGATTAGATTAGAATAGAATAGAATAGAATAGAATAGAATAGAATAGAATAGAATAGAATAGAATAGAATAGAACAGAACAGAATAGAACAGAACAGAATAACAGAGCTGGAAGGGACCTTGGAGGTCTTCCCCCTGCTTAGGCAAGAAGCCCTACACAACTTCAGACAAATGGTTATCCAATCTCTTCTTAAAAACTTCCAGTGTTGGAGCATTCGCAACTTCTGGAGGCAAGTTGTTCCACTGATTAATTGTTCTGTCAGGAAATTTCTCCTTAGTTCTAAGTTGCTTCTCTCCTTGATTAGTTTCCACCTATTGCTTCTTGTCCTGCCCACAGGTGCTTTATCCTGTTCCCCCAGATTTAGGAATTTGCTTTTTAATCTCAGTATTAGGTTATTTTAGGGCTCACACTAAATATTCCTTTTTTGCATTTTCACCTTCAAAACTCTCATCATTATAACCAAAATACATGCACACTGGACAGGATAAAAATAGTCCTGACATAATCACCTAGATTTTGTATTTCCAAGAATAGGGAGTAATCTATTACCTGCTTATTTCTTTTTCTTGAGGCATAGAATCAAGGAACCTTGGAGGTCTTCTAGCTCAACCCCTTGCTCAAGTCAGGAAACCTTATACCATCCCAGACAAATGGATGTCCAATCTTTTTTTAAAAACCTCCAGGATGGAGCACCAGTAACTCTGGGAGAATGCAGCCAAACTCCATCTCTGGCCTGACATAATCCATTTTGCAAACTTTGGAGGCTCTTCCACTGCATTTTAGAATGGACCTGCCACATTCATAAATATGTTCTACCATCATTCTTTGGGGGGAGGGGGTCGATTTTAATAACTTACTAATGAAGAGTTTTTTGAAAACTGTAAAACTTGCCATTATTTTGTAAAGCTTCAGTTGGCCTAGTAAGCATCAGTCCAAGTTAAGTTTTTTTCTCATGACTAATTTTTGGCTGTGGTTGCTCAAGCGTGACTTCCTCTGGTCTCATAACTTTTTCAACCTATTCCCAATAAGTCTTCTAACTCTTTCTGATTCTTACTTAATCAAGTTCATGGGGATAATGCCCAGGCTGAGACCTTTATTAACTTCCAGTGTATTTTTTAAAGGATAGTCTTCAATTTCCTTATCAGCAGAAGCATTTGACCACTGTCTTTCTTTCGTGACTTTTTCCAGAGTTGCCTACGATTCTAGTGTTTCCTGCTGGTGTCTGTCCATATTAATCAGGCCCAACCCTCTTTTTACCTTTTAGAAATTAGCTATGTGCTGTCCAAGAGTCATAATGGGGGTTAATTTTAATACTTGGCTCTGAACCCTCCATTTTATCTAATAATGTCCAACTTCAGAGTTTACTAGAGTCCATTTGGGTGTCTTAATAAGCTAAACAATACAGATCAATAAAAAAAAATCTTACTTGGCATTTGAAGGGTCTCTCGGTAGAGTGAACATGTTTGACATGACAACTTAAGTGATCAGGTCTGTAGAAAAAGAAGACAAGTAGACACAAGAAAGCAAATTGTTACACAAACACAGAATTAATCAATTATTCAATCCAACATCCTGCACAAGAGGAATTTCCCAGATTCACAAACTTATGATCTCAACTTTTCTGAGAAAATCTTCATAATATCACAAAACTTCAGCTACACACATGAGTTTCCTGTAATTATTGTAAACCTCCCCTGAAAAATCTAAATTGATAAAAATTATTTTAAGGGCTATTAGCCATTTAAAATGGGAGATTGTCCAAGCAAACTGGAGGCTGTGTGACTCCACAATACTGCTAAATTAATGCCTTACATAGTAATGCTTACAAAAGGTGCTAAAAAGATCCTTATACCTTCACTACCAGTCAAAGGCAAGCTACGTAATTTAATTTTGAATTTTGAATTCAAACAAGCAGTATAATAACAAGCAGTTATTTCCCACCATTAGCAAAGATTAACTGCAGATTTAAATGCAAAGATACATCTCCTGGTGTCCTCTTCCCCATCTCCATCCCCCCTCCCCGTTTCTTACTTTCCTATTCCAATTCCTCCCACCCTCCCACCCATCGCGAACGCAGAATGAAAATCCAATACTTGAGCTCGCCTGGGATTTTCTACATGGTACCTCGAAAAGCCTTTTCCACAAACACCACAGGTGTAAGGTTTGGTGATGCCACCCTCATGAGACCTCACGTGATAGGTCATGCGGTCCTTCCTTTTGAAGCGCTGATTACAAATTGGGCACTCAAAAGGCTTTTCATCCGAGTGGGACAGCTTGTGTCTGTTTAGGTGATAGACATCCCGGAATGCCTTGCCGCACATCTCACAGGCATGGTTCTTTTTCACAGGCTTGCTGGGCTTCTTCACAGTCTGTGTCCCTGGCATGGCTGTGGCACCGGCACTACTGCTTGGGTTGGTAGCGGAGGAAGACGTTGTGACTGTTGATAAGATGCCTGCAATGGTGGAAACCAGCGATGTCCGGCTGTTGTCCCCTGCAATGGTGGAGATTAGGGGCACCATTGTGGCAGGGGCTTTCTTTGGCCGTGACACCAGCTTTATCCCAGTATGGCAGGATTCGTGGCGCCGCAAATGGTAGCTGTCCCTGAAGGCCTTGCTGCAGTATGTACAAACAAAGGAGGTTTTCGGCTTCTCCTTTTTAATCCCAACAATGGCATCTTTTAGTGTTTCAGGTGGGGGTTGAGATTTCTGTGTTATCGGCAAGGGTAAAATGGGCTTCTGGTCAGGAGGTTCGACAGCTGAGCTCAGGAGAGGCAGCAAACTATTTTGTGCTGCTTGCTGTTGGTGATGCGATGCTTCATGTGCCTGAAACCAAATATTCATACTTTCAGAAGTGGGGGATGCAATGTGCAGTTGATCAGCAGAAAAAACACACAATTTAGCAATCTACAAACAAAGATTCAACATATAACTCTGACTTAAAAAGAAACTGAAGGCATTTAACTGCTAAAATTCTTACATTCAAATGTTTACCATACAAATTACACCTTCATTTTTTAAAAGTAGTTTCTAACTAGAAACCAAAAATGATGAAAGTAAACTTTTGCAAATACTGTATTAGCGCTCCACTCCATCCATCCATCCATCCTCTACCCCACCATAATCAAACAATTTTTGGTAGCCTTCAGGCTACATGAACCAACGTTAAAATATCTATGGGGAGGTTAAATGCAATCAAAATGATAGCAATAACAAGATCAGAAATAAATTAACAAGAATAAAACAAACAAATAAAACAAAAAATAACAAGAATAAAACAAAAAGCAAGATGGCATCAGGTAAGGCTTCTGAAACAACTGTTTTTAAGTTTCCAGAAAGCCAACCAAGAGGTGGCCTGCCTGTCCTCTCCTTGTTCCAAAGCTCCAGGGCTGCCACAGAAAAGCAGTGTCACTCATCTCAACCCCACAAATCTCCTGGAAAGGTGGGATTACAAAATGTTTCTTTCCAGCTTTCTCTTTGGAGCTGAGATAATCAGATGCTAAACCATAAAGGCTTTATAGAACAACATCAGCACCTTGAATTGTACCTAGAAAACTATTCCGTAGCTAATGCAGGACCCAGAAGATCACTGCTAATAGAAGTGAGCACTAGTAAGCATGAGGACTGCAGCATTCTGGGCTAGCTGCAGCTTCCAAGCACTCTTTAAAGGCAGCCCCATGAAAAGTGCATTGTAATTATCAAGGTGGATAGTGATGAAAGTGTGAGTTATTGTGGCCAAGTGCTCTTACCCAGGGGCATTTACAATTGGTGCACGAACTGAACCTAGATATAGGCTTCTCTAGCAACAACTCCACTTGATGAATCAAGAACCGTAAGTCCAGAAGGACTCCTGAATTGCAACTATAGAGAATCCCAATGGATAAATAACCCTATCTTATCCAAATTCAGTTTCAACCTTTCCTCTCCCAACTGAAATCTTACAGCTTCCAGGCATCATCACAACAGCATCTGCCTTATAAGCATCTGCCATACTGTTGAGCAACCCAAGGATACTGATATTATCATACCTTGAATTGCTGGATGATTTCACCCAGTAGCTTCTTGTTAAAAAGCAAGGAGTAGAGAAACTGATTCCTGCAGGATCCAAAAATTAGGGGCCACTCGGTTGATCCCTTCTTTCACATACTGAAACCACCCACTAAGGAGAGAATGGAACCAATGCAAGACAATGATTTTTTCTCTACCCTGTGTAGGCAGTCCTATAAGACACTATAGTTGGCTGTATCAAAAGCCACAGAAACAACTAGCAAGATCATGAAGGACACATTTCCTTCCTCCAGATCCCAACGTATCAAAAATACAGGTAGTCCTGAACTTATCACAGTTCATTTAGTGACTGTTCAAAGTTACAACAATGAAAAAAAAAATGACATGACTGTTTTTCAGAGCTATGGCCTTTGCAGCATCCCCATGATCATGTGATCAAATTTCAGATGCTTGGCAACTGGTTCATACTTATGACTGTTGCTGTGTCCCAAGATCTTGTGATCCCCTTTTGCGACCTTCTGACAAGCTAAGTCAACGGGGAAGCCAGATTCACTTATCAACTGCAGTGATTTATTTAACAACTGTGGCAAGATTATAAAATGGGGCAAAGCTCACTTAACAAGAATCTCACTTAACATAGATTTTGGGCTCAATTGTGGTCTTAAGTCGTGAAATACCTCTAAATAAAAAGTGCTCAGCAAAATCATCAAGCAACTCTTTAAATGACACATTTTACCAGAGCCACATCTGCTGAAAACCATGTAGACATCTTCAAGCTTAGCTAATGTACTTTCAGATTTATTTCAGTTATGAACAATACCGTTTAATAAATGAAACTTGTTCTAATACACACAACCTTTAGTACAGGGAGCCAACAGTTTGTGCACACCTTTTCATAAAATTATCTCCCTTGGGAAGTCCAGCAGAATCCAACCTTTTCTATTTTTAGGAAAAATGTGAATATAACTTTTCAGAAGCCCGTCTTCCACTGATTTAATGAAGACAAATTACCTCATAGCCAACAGAACTATCTATGTTCTGAAGTGAATAGAGATTACAGGGAAATATAAAATGAGCTTTTTTAAAATATATGGCATTTGCTAAACATTAGGAATGTCAAGATATTCTAGTGTTCCACAACTCCTACACTCAAAACACTTAGAACTCATTGTTGATCATCAGCGATGTAGTAGGCCAGAAATATAATAGTCCAAGGAGAAAGATCCTATGATCTTTTTTCTTCTCACAAAATATTGAAGAAAAAATTATGACTCACTTGCTAATGTTTTCATTTTAAATGAAAATTGATAAAATGTGAACTATGTTTGGAGATATTTATACCAAGATTAACACATGAAATGGTACAGAAACTAATTTTCAGGAGTCCATAATAAAGTAAAAACTGCTTGCAATGATAGTACTTCAGATTCAGAAAATGAGACCAATTAGACAAAATCTGTATTCTGAATTTTGACTCCTGAATTTTTTTCTCATCTTCTGAAAAATCAGTGCTTTTTGTACTTGTTGAGGATACAAAGTTTAGAGTACACAGCATTCTTTGTTTTACCACAGCTGGGGTGTTGTTGTTTTTTTGTCTTCAATATTAACTTTTTTGACTGTCTGCTTCTCCTTAGCAAGCAAAAACGAAAATCTGTTGCTAGAGTTCAGCAGCTGTAGTTTATTTATAATTAAATTACTTTAAAGCAAGTTCAGTCAATAACATTTATAATTATTGTATTTCAACACCAAACATATGTTTATGAATCTATCAAGTTATGGATAAAAGTACTGCACATTTTCCAATTCCCCCAAATATTTTCCCCATAAAATTCAGAACTTTTTCTCCTTCATCAAAATTTCAAGAGATTTTATGTTGTTAAAGTAGGCAGTTTTTGATCTGAAGGCAACATGTTTTTCAGAAGGTTGAAGATGGCAGATGGAGTGATAATAAACTGGGAAAAACCTTGCTATATAGAGGCAGAGCTAGATTTTAATTTTTTTCTGTAGATTTCAGAAAAATAATACAGTATCTTTTTAAAAACATTGTAATGAATCTATTTTGAGAATCACACTACAGTATGTGTTACCTGATGGGAACCAGATTACATTTTTTAAAAAATAAAATGTGCTTAAAAGCTATTCTGAAAGTCATGGAAAGCAGTCCAGGGACCTCAACACTGAACAGTTTGTTATTCTTATCTTATTCCCATTTTATGTCTTAATCCAAGTATACACACCCCAATTCTATTTTTCTTTCTATTTACCAGTAGTTTGAGATAATGAGTTGTGGTGACTTTGTGGGGAAAGGCATAGACATTCTTAATAAGCTTATTTCATACCTATTATATACTGAACTTCTGACTGGGAAAACTAAAAATTTCCTAAGTAACTCAAATGTTTTCAGTACGAGTCTGAAAACTATTACTGTGTTTCCCCAAAAATAAGACCTTGTTTTATATTTTTTTGAACCCTGAAATAAGTGCTTGGCCTTATTGCCATGCACTCAAAAGCCCAATTGGGCTTATTATCAGGGGATGTCTTATTTTGGGGGAAACAGGGTACACCTCCCATCTGCTTTCCTAAGTGAGAACATTTATAAATTATACTCTTGGCAACTTAAAAAATAACAATTTTCACTTATAAACAAAACCATGGAGAAATCTTTTTTTTCTATATAAAATAAAAACCAATCCTCAGCCGAAGATGATACTACCAGTTACAAAATTTTACCCGCAGTGATTTCCCCAATAAGCCACTTATTTTCTAAACACAGGCGCTCATCACAAAGGGATGTGGTAAGGTGCTCATTACAGCAACCCATCTTTTGATTCCCTGAGGGGAGCAATTTTTGAAGTAATGACTGGCTGTATTTCATGATATTCAACATATTACATGATCTCTATCTTAATGACAGACTATTTGGTTAACTACAAGTTACGAATATAATTATAAATACCCAGTTTACTTTATTAGATTGTGAATATATAAGAAAGAATAGCACAATGATAGGCTTTAGCTTCTATAGCAAATCTATTAAACAGCCTGGTTGTAACCACAGCTAGAGAAACAAAGAACTAGTTGATTCAGTTACTTGCAAATGGATTGTCTCTGCTGAAAAGAAATCTACAGAATATGAATTTGAAACTGACACCTTCTGAAATAATATAGTATAAAAGAATGATTATGGCATTCAAAGCAACTGAAAACAGAAAAATCAGAATTATTCTTTTTGGTCAGCTACTGCTTGGGGAAAAAACATTTAGAAGGAAATTAAAGGTTATAATTCCAAAATATTGATCTCTAAAACTATTGTGAGTTTGAAGTCTGGAGATCTTATCACTATGCTTGGGTAGACACAAATAAGTTACAGAACGAGGTTTGGTTCAAGTAACTTATTTTACAGAGAGTCCTACCACCCAAGAGATACAACAGATATTATGTATTTTGAATGTTTCTATTCTATTCTATTTTGAATATTACCATGTTAAAAATATACAGTTCAAGCAGAGAGAATAGAAAGAGGGACAATTTTCACTGTAATTGTTAACAACATAATTAAGTGAATCTGGTTTCCCCATTACTTTGCTGGTTAGGTCGCAAAAGGGGATCACAGGACCCTGGAACATGCAACCATCATAAATGAGTCAGTTGCCAAGCATCTGAATTTTGATCACATGACCATGGGGATGATGCAATGGTCATGTGAAAAATGATCATAAATCACTTTTTTCAGTGCCATTGTAACTTTGAACAGTCACCAAATGAACTGTTGTAAGTCAAGGACTATCTGTACAGTATTAGCCTTAGATCCTGACCTATAACTTTCCTCAATTCAAGTTTTAGATACTCCAAATGAACTAACTAAAGAAATGAACTAAGTTTGATCTATTAATTAAAGATAATTTGTCATTATCAAATTCTCTATTATTTTATAGGCTAGTCCCTGAAAAATTGGGATAAAAAGATTTTTAAAAATACCGGTTTTCCTTACTTAGGCTTAAACAGAATTAGTCATAGGCAGAATTGTTCTTATTCTGAATCAGAATTTATTCTCCCATTACAATAGTGGTTGAAATAGATTTGGCGACACTGAACACACTTTGGTAGAAAAGTTCTTTTAAAACAACCACATTTTAGAAGAACTGTTCTTTGTGTACCACCACTACCAAGAGCTACATAACTTTCTATTCTATTCTAAGCCCACGTCTAAGAGCAACAATAATGATACCAACAAAAACAAGTATCCACAAAGATTTTCACAAATGTTTACAAGTAGCTTATAAGTTTTCTTAAAGTTAAAAGGTTACAGTACTGTATGCTTCATGCAGAAAATCAGGCTGAAGACTTGCTAAAGCTTTCCCAAAGTCTTGCACTATATGCATCATCACAAGTTAGTTTTGAAACACTCCATTTCAAAAGCAGTTTATCATGAAACACAGAAGGCTTTTGTCTGACAAAAACTGATTGAATGCTCCACCCCCAAGCTACTTAAGAGTTCTTTGGATCCCAGCCCCAGTCTACAACTGCAACCCTCTCATGAGTTGCATTTCAACAGGATTTTTTCCACTTGAATAGCCTGATCTAAGTCAAATAGCTCATACTTTTTAGGCACCAGCTGGTGATCCATAACGTGATTTGCCAAGCTTCCACAATCTATTACCCACACTATAAGACAGGAAATGGCAATTGAGTGATTTTGCTCTTCAGCTTTTCTGACTAGTCTTCTGTCTTTGTCTACTACATGAGAACAGAGATGTGAAAATGAGAAAGTATTTCTAGCCAGGACCTGGGACAGCTGAAAACAGGTTTGTCAATGCAAAGATATTTCCCTGTATTCCAATCTGAAAAATTGGGATAAAAATATGACCAGATGTTTTTAATTTGGCTATTGTTGCTATATACTAGTTAATTTTAATTCTGCCAACACCAGTACTGTTAAAATTAATCACTTACTAGAGTTGGGAGATATGCCTGCAAGCTGTTTTATGCTTTAAGTGCAAGTAGCTTTCAGAATAGGCTCTGAATTCCCAAAACCTATTCTCGTGACACAGATCATTGCTGCCTTAGAAAAATAACAAGGCCTGCAAGCATAGCCTGCATCTCAAAAAACAAGCATATTTGATAGCATGAATGGAGAATGGTGACCAGAGAATGACCCCAACACAAGGTTCTACTTTCCATGAGGATTTCACCTAAATGATTCCTGCAACTAGCTTTTTGAGCAATGAAACCAATACAGCCAAACACAATGCTGAAAAGTAAACTAGGATTGTATGCCCCATATATATATATATATATATATATATATATATATATATATATATATATACACACACACACACACACACACACACACACACACACCAAATCCTCTGGGCAAGGTTCAAGCAACCATAATTTGTAGGCTCTTGTATGTGTTGCATGTTTGCCTCAAATCTTTACTAATGTCGTAACTCATATTGATACCTTCCATTATAAAGATTATATGCACATTGACCTAACCCCAAACTGACCCTCTTACTGACTAGTTTGAGTCACAGTCAAAGATGCCACCCTTTTACTCCAATGCATTCAGCATGCTAAGAACTGGATAAATTATTTTGCACATGAAATTGAAACATAATAAAAGTAAAGTTGCTGCCATTCATGTACTACAATTCTATTGCCTGAAGTTGCCAGCTTATTTTGTCTAATGGTAGACAGGCTTTATTTGGACAGCTCTTGCTTCCTAAAACGGAAAATTATTAACATGTAACCAGTTTTAAAAATCTTGTTGCCCTTTATGTTATGCCCTATTAAGGCAATTTTAAGAATTAATCTGTAAATAAAAGCATGTACAACAAAAGTATTTAATATATTTGAAGTATTTTTAAATAAATATTCCTGTGTGTCCTGCCCTCTCCTGTACAGCCAAACCAAGGATCTAAATTAAAAAGCATGGTTTATTTGGTGTATTTATATATATTCCATACTTCTTGGATTTCTGTTTTATGAATGGGATTTTTATAATAAAACAAAATCCTGTTTCATGACTTAGAGTGGAAAAATTTGGCACTACAAACTTCTGTAGCTAGAGGCAAAGTTTTTTGCATTGTATCTTGATGTCAGAGTAGCTAATTAGCATCAGTGAATCATACCTTGAATGAGCTATTAGATGCACGTCTTATTAACATGCAGCCTGAACTTTCTAGGCAACTTAAATACTGTTTTAAAACACATGTTAATTCTGATGTAAGCCAGAAATATATTTCTTTAACTACCAAAAACTATACTAAGTATAAGGAGGCATAACAATCAATACAGTTTGTAATTTTAAACCCAATGATCTGAAGATGACTTTTAAGAACTGATTCTAACATTTTTACCTATTTACTGTAGTGGAGAATGAAAAAATGCAGCATTTCTATCTATTACAGCTTTTCAAAACAAGGTTTATTAATATTTTCCAGAAAAGCACCATTGTAGCCCACCACAATCCACATTGTCAATTAAATGGTTATTTTAAAAAAAAATCCACAAGGATTCAGAGGTTAGGGGTTACTTCCTAATTCAGGCAACATTCGCTATAAAGATTAACAAAATTCAGAATTTACCAAATAATTACACTCTTAACTGAACATACACTTCATAATTGTTAATAATAGAACATTTCATACCTATTGTATGTAGTTAAGACACACAAACTTTGTATGAGTTACGAGATCAAACAAATTTTGTTTTCAAGATCATGTTCTAAGCCTGTTTCCAGAGACTGGGCACCTAAGCAAATGACTCATCTTGTACTTGGAAGACTTTTGCTTTTAGAAAAGAAAAGACTGCAGTGCATTCACCTCAGATTTATTCCTCCAATTCATGTTTTCAAACTGGAGTCATGCTTTGCATTTTAAAAAGAACAGAAAACTAAGTGGACAAATGACGCAAACTCATAATTTGTAGGGTATTATTTTACCTTCAGGAAAGAAAAGAGGTATTGTAATTAGTATACAGTTTCAAGCTAAAAAAGGAAAATGTATTATAACCTAGCTTCTCATCTGGCTTGTAGATTTAAAGACAAAGTAATCTGGTATGCAGCATTCCTTAGAGAAGATTGATGCTTCCAAATGACTCAACTTGCAAGCTACGTACCATCAGTTTTATTTATTTTCTAGAATCCTTAATAGTTCTTAGCAGTCCTTTTTGTAAAGTAATCACAGCTTAACTTGAATACATGCTTTATCACTTAGTAAGTCCAAATTTGATGAGAACAATCTCTGGAATTTTCTCTTGAGCATGTTTTTTTTTTAAGTTCAAGCAAAAAAAGCTGAATATGTTTTCCTTCAAACTACCCTATCCATCATCTCCACCATCATAAAATCACTTCTGTCCCAATATTAATTTTAATTCAGTTTCAGAAAACAGTGCCATTCCTCTGAATTGTCAAAACAGACTATAACATAATCTGTATCTAAGGGATAACCTAAACTATATTTCCTAAAATGATTGCCTCTGAATATTGTGTGTCCTTAAATTGAAGATGTTATCAAGCAAACAATCACATAAAAGAATTTAAAATAGACATGTAAGTAGCATTTTCCAGAGTTGCAGCAAAAAGAAACAGGAAAACAAATGCTTTAATGTGGCAGATTAGCAGAGAGGAAAAATAGGTTAAAGGCTAAAGAGGATAATATAGGAGAGCAGAACAAAAGACAACTGAGTAGATAAAGTGGTTATTTTTTTAAAAGAAAGGATAAGAAGATACAATGAAGCATCTTGATACATGCTTATAAAAAGGGGAAAGGAAGACAAAGTAGTAAAGCTAGAACTGCAAAGCAGAAAATGGTAAGAGATGATCTCTAAGAGATGAGAACAGGACGGAAAAAGAAAAACAGCAAAATTAAAAGGAAGATGGAATGAAAGACAACACTGTGGGGAGCAAAAGAAAGTAATGGTGACAATGACATCTTAGGATGAGCTGGAGAAATAAGAGGGGAAAAGTACAAAAGCAGAGAACATAGAAAAAAATTGGACGACCAAGTTGTAAGCAGTGGAAAAGTCTAAATTTGTCATGCGTAGAGATAAGTAGCGCACTTTAAAAATGGAAGACAACAGGAGGTAGCAATGGAGACAAAAGTAGAATACTGCATACAAAATGAACAAAGATGATGAAAAGAAAATAGCATAAACGATCAAGAACATGTTTAAAAAGTGACAATCAAGGGTAACATTATGTGCAGAAGGCAGAAAATGTAGAAGCCAGAAATTAATTCCAGGGTGACTAAGTCTAATACTGTACAGATCATCCCCTACAAGCTCATGTGGCACCTTAAAAGCTAATGGGAGTGCCAATGATAGCAATGATGGGAAACAACTGCAATTAAAAAATAAGGAAGCATGCTAAGTAAACAGTAAAAGTAAGTAAAAGAAATAAGAGGGGAATGATGCTTTAATATGAAGTAACAGAAGCATCTGGTAACAAGAAAATAATTGAAAGCGAACATTACTGCAGACTGAAGTAAAATGTATAGAGAATCTCATAGTGTGTATCCGCAAGGGAGGGAGTCAGGAATCCCAGAGAAACAAGGAAAGACAATGATAAAGCTGCCGAAGTACTGGAGGAGAAAGAAAATAAGCAGCTTGAAAACACAAGATGGAGAGAGACTCCAGCGAGTGAAGCGTGCACAGAATCCCATTTTGCAGTACATTGGGATAGGAAAATAATTTTGAGTATCTCACTGAAACATTGAGAGGGAAGAAGAAAACAGAGTGGATGTAGGAGCAGGAAAGTAATACTGCAATCTATTCCTTCACCACCACCACCACCACCCATTAATAGGGACAGAAGAAACAAGGAATGCAGCAAAATTTTTGAGTCGCGGAAAGAGTAGGAAGAAAATCTCCCACAGTGGGAATTTGATGAAATCACTCTAGAGAACTGGAGGGAAGAAAAATATTAAAAAAAGAAAAGAAAAGAAAATGCAGCAAGGGAAGGGGGGGGGGGGGGGAACCGGTAGGGGATGGAGAGCAGGGTGTGAATAAGCCCCATAAATAAATTAGTTCCAATCTTTAAACCAAAATTAAAGCACGGGGGAGGGAGGGAGGAAGAGAGAGAGAAAGGAACAATCTGCCCCCCCCGTTTAAAAAAAACCCCAACCAGGACAGGACTGTGGTCCAAAGCGAGAAGTCTCCAAACCCCCAACCAACCCCCTCCCCCCAATAATCCCAACCACAATAAGAGCATTATTTTATCCTTTTCGTGAACACGAAATAACAGAAAGAAAAGAAAAAAAAGAAAGAAAAAAAGAAAAACCCGGAGAAATAGTTTGGCGGGGAACGGCCAACGCTGTTGGGAACAACGAAGCTTGAAAAGTAGAAAAACAAACCCACCCTCCGTCCCACCCACCCACCCACAGCCCCGTCCCAGACCACACGGCTTTTAACTCTCCCCTCTTTTCTTCTGCCCCCCCAAAAAGGGGAGAAATAAAACGGGGGGGGGGGAGAAGGTCGCTCTTAGTTTTGCGCGCGTGCGAAGGTTGTGCGCGCGGGGGGGGTTTCCCCTCCCGCTGGCGCTGAGAAAGAAAGCAGCTATTTATGGGGGGGGGAGAGAGATAGAGAGGGAGGGGGGAGAAAAGAGGGAGAAAACGCGCTCCCGTTGGCCTCCCACGGCGCTGGCGAGCGCAACCAGATTCTCCTCCTCTTCCTCCTCCCGCTATTTCTCTCCCCCCCCCCCCCGTCTGCGCTGCGGGAGGAGGAGGAGGGGGGGCGGCAGAGAAAAGCGAGGGCGCCCGCTGCTGACAGAGCCAGCCGGCCGGATTCCTCCTCCGGCGAGGAGGCCTAAGCGGGGAATCGGGGGGGGGGGGCACTCTGGCCGCCTTCGTGGGAGGAGTGGGGGGGGAAGAGGTTGGATGGTCGGTTGGTGTTGATGTTGTTCTGAAGAGCCGAAAATAAAACCTGAGGGAAAAAAATATTTAAAAAATAAAATATTTTTAACGGTCGGGCGTTGTTCTCCCCCTCACCTGAAAAAGGAACGCGGTCCAATTGGCCTCCATGGTTTTGCGGCCGGGAGAAAGGAAGGGGAGGGGGGGAAGAAGAGGAGGAGGAGGAGCCGTTCGCAAGAGGAGGAGGAGAGGGGGGGGTAAAAAATAAATGTCTTCTCGTCGCTCTCTATATAAATGGTTTCTCCTCAGGCCCGGCGGCCTGGTCCTGGTGGCGGCGGCGGCTCCTCGCCGCGCTCGCTTCTTCCTGCCTGGCTGGCTGGCTCGCCTTGGGCCGCGCTCTCCCCCGCCCGCCCCCCTCCCCGCCTCCCTCCCCCGGGCCCCCAGCTACATGGAGCCGACAACAAAGCACAAGCGGCGGCGGCTGCCTCTGCTGCTGCGGCGGCGGCGAAGGAGGCGGAGGCGGCTCAACATGGCAGCGCCTCAGCGGCCGCGCTTCCGCTAACCCCCGGGCCGTACCATCGCCGCCAACGGGGGGGGGGTGGAAGAAAGAGAAGCGAGGAGAGCTAGACAAGCCGAGCCGGGGGTGTGGTGGGGGAAGAAACGGAGGCGCGCGCGCGGCCGCCTCTCCAGTGCCTTCCTAGCGGCGCGAGGCAGGCGGCGCGCGCGGGCGCAGCGTCGGGCGGGAGGGGGGGGCGCGAGGCGGCCGCCCCCGTCGAGGCTGAGAATGGGACGGCCCGCTCTCCTCAAGCGGCTGAGGGGGGATTATAAAAAAAAAAAGTGGGGGGGGGGGAGAACCGCGCTGGAGCCTCTTTTTGAGCGCTGGGAAGATGGAGGAGCGGGTGAAGGCCGGGGCTGGTCCCTCAAACTCACCCCCCCCTCCGCCCCTCGCTGTCGCTTTGAAACGGAGCGTGCTCTCTCGGGGCGGGGGGGGGGAGCTTGGGAGGGCAGAAAGGCCTCTCCAAGCAGCCCGAGAAGCGGGAATTCCCTAACTCCCCCCTTATCGTAATCGCTTTTTTAAAAAATAAAAATAAAAATATCGGTCCAATTTTGGCCACTCGGATTTGTTTCAAAGTAGGGAGAAGCCCATCCTCAAATCAGAGCTTTCCTCATAGTGGGGAAGTGGGGGGGTGGAATCGCCTCAGGAAACCACCTCAAGAGGTTTTCAAAAGGGCACATTTTCCCTCAGACTTTGGCCTTTTCCTCAGCGGTTTCCAGTTAGTGATGCGCCAATAATGGAGTCCTTCGGGTGGATATAATATCAATCCCCCCAAAGGGTGGCAGAGGTTATAAACCAGCCCAGAAGACATGGCCTTGGGAGCATTTACTCAGGAGTAAATCACCCTTGAAAGACCAGAAGGGCCAAATCCCAAACTGAGCAGATCCAAAAGGACTGGAGAAGAAGTTGAATGCTTCTCTGCATTCAGGGTTTCCTGCAGGCCAGAGCAAAACCTTACCCATTTCACTGGGAAGCAAGTTGCATTTAGTTAGTAGTTAAAGATTATATACCTCATCCTTTGCACTGTAGCCGTGTAGAGAATAGAAATAACCATTAAAAGCCTACTCCCTGGCGTGCAAAAGACAGTCCAATCCTAATTGAACCTGGAAGTAATTCCAATTAACATTAAACAGGCTTACTGCAGATTCTAAGCTCTATTTTTAGGACAGGACTATATTAGAAAGTTATTCAAGATCGATGGCATTCAGTTATAACAATTTTCCATCTGGCAATGTTGCGCATTTCAAAATAAAATATTAAGTTGCTAAAATTATACTGCCCAGTACCTGAATCAAAAGAATGGATGCTTTTATATTGTTGGTATCTTTCTCTTGTTCAATTTCGATTGAATTTTATTTTTGCATTCATTGCAATTCATAAAATCCATCTCATTGCCAACCAAAAATTACCACACATTGCAGCTTTAATAATTTTAGGACATTATTTAGGGTGGATTCAGAGCTCACTTAACTAATATGCCAATTATAATTTTAACACGTTGCACCTAGACAACAGGGTCTAAACCACAAGTTATAACTTGAGGTATAAATCCAACCATTATAGCTCCTTGAACATCATGACTAAAACATATCTTGATCTGTGAACCTATCCAATTTAATATCCAATAATTATTTTTCTTTCCATTTTAATTCTGGAACTGACAGTTTGTCAATTGAAAATAGTGATGGCCTTTTTCTTGAAGTTGTTTCTGACCACATAATTAAGCTCAATTTTACCAGCGCTGATACAGTAGTCCAGAAATACAGGTAAGTCCAGTGACAACACTGAATTTCTTTGGCAGTAAGAACCCACAAATTTTACATTGTGTTTGCTCAAATGTATAATAGGACTAACTCCTTCGATTTAATTACCTAGCTCAAAGACACAGATTACTTCTTCCTTATCCAATCCTAAAATCACAGGTAATGCGGCTAAAGGGGTTAAAATCCTATTGCATTTGTAACCTCCCACCCAAGTGGTTTAGGGATTGAACAATTAAGAGTCCAAGCATCAAATGAACTGTGCATTTACAAAGAACACTTGACCCTCCTCTTGGAAGTGGTCCATGCACACCTGCTTCCTTGCCATTAGCCTGAATTTCATTTATTTCTAGCCACTTCAATCCCAGATTCTTGGCAGGTTACATATAATTCTTCCTCCTGGAAGGCTTCATATAAGACTTCAAATAAGTCTACAGACAGCAAAGGCAAAGAAATGGCATTTAACAACTAATACCAGGATTACTAAGAAAATACAGCATTTAATGCAATAGGTTTGGAGGGTTTTAAGTGCTTCAAAACACTTTATATTGATATAATCCCTGTAGCCACTTTGTGAGCATTATCTACCCCATATTACAGAGTGAAGGGGGGAGGGCATCCAAAGATGAGAATGTAGTTTTCTTTAAACAACTTGAGAAACATTCAAACAGAAGATCTTCTCAGCTGCCAGATCAGCATCTTGGTATCTTCAATATATTAGTGGGGGAAAAATACAAATCCACTTATCTGAGTTATTCAATGCCAACTTGTTTCTTCGAATTGGATTTTAACCCATTAAAATTCGGTACTAAATGATCCTATCTCTTACATTCCCTTGCCACAGTAGAGTTGGTTGTCATCCCCGTAAAGTTTAGGTGATTTTATTAAACAGTTGATACATTTATCCATCTTAGTATCTGAGTAACTGCCCCTTTAGAGATAAAAGCAAATAACATATTCAATATCCACACAAGTTAAAAAAAAATTCTTTGCTAGATACTTTCCTTGACACTTCTAGGCCTCTCCCCACCTCCACCTTTACATGATTTGACAATTTGGAACAGTGGGATGCTGCAAAATAAAGCCCTCTCCAACATTATGATGATCCTGGGCCTCAGAAGTTTTCTTAGAAAACCGGGTAGGCTGCACACCAGCAAATTTCTTGCAAGTACACCCACCTGACCAGAAAAGCAGCAAATATAATCATAAAACATAATGGGGTTGGAAAGGATCTTGGAAATCTTCTAGTCAGGGAATAAGCAGCTTTCTGTATGCATGTTAGAGAGCAGAGAGTTGTAAAATATAATACAGGTAGTCCTCGACTTACAACAACAATTCAAACCAGAATTTCTGTTGCTGAGTAAGGCAGTTAAGTGAATCACTATTCAATTTTATGACTTTTTTGCCATGGTTATTAAGCAAATTACTGCAGTTAAGTGAATCACATGATCATTGAGTGAATCCAGCAAATCCCCACTGAATTTGCTTATGAGAAACTGGCTGGAAAAGTCACAAATGATGATCATATGACTTCAGAATTCTGGAGTTGTCATAAATACATGCCAGTTTCCAGGTGCCTAAATTTTGATCACATGACACAGCGCTGTGATGTTTGCAAGTATGTCAATTGGTCATAAGCCACTTTTTTCAGTGCTATTGTAACTGAATGGTCATTAAACATGATTGTAAGTCGAGGACTACCTGTACTTCATCATGTTCTATTTTGTGACAGTATCTCCCACATGTTTTCGATATCTCCAATGATACCAGCAATCCTGAAAGGTCTCTAATTTTAATTAGTTATGTTAAACAAATGGGAACTGCCATAAAGTACTGTCATGCATCATTTTTTCTGTACTGATCTATTCCTATTTACAGGATCTACTGAACCAAAAGCTGACCCATATTTTAGCCTAAAGTAGTATTGTGTAAGCCCAGTATGCATGTGGTTAGTTTCTAGTTCAGTGTGTTATGTGAACCCAGAAAATTGAGTTGAGTAACCACAGGTAAATGTATTGTTAAACAACTTATGACAGAAATGTCCATTGTCTACAGAAGTAGAGAAAGCAACTAATAGTAAAATCAAGTCATCTGTGTACTTACTGTTTCATTACATTTAGTCAATTTTACCACTAGAAGCAGAGTGCACAAGGAGACCATTCTATTACACTAAAATGTAAAAATATCTCCTTTAAAATACCTTCTTTTGAATAACTAAATGCTCCAAAATCTTCCATCCAAAGTCCAAACATTAGTTTTTAAAGAAATAATAAGTTATCCAAGTATAATATACATAGAACATAAATAGGATGCAGGTAGTTTTTCCACTAAAGCCAACTACAAACAAAATGAATGAACTTGGATTACTAAATATGAATGGACTCACTATTTATTCTTACAATTATGTACTACCGCTTGGGCAAAATAGTACTAGTTTCTTAGCCACACATACCCTACGCTTACCCTAATATTCAATGGACCAAAAGACTGAGAACTGAAGAGTTTCATTACCTGTCCAAACAAAACTATCACCAAAATAAATTAACGACTTGAAACAGTAAATGTAATCCCTAGACATGTACAGTTAATTGCTTTATCTGGCATCATCAAGACTGAGTTTATGATAGCTAAAATAAGCCATAATTTTCTTCAACTATAGTTTCCACTGTGGCTGGATTCCCACAGTTAGGCTTATAAAGTCAAAAATAAACCAATTAAGGTAGAGCGTACCTGTTAAAACTTATGCTGCCTCTCACATAGCTCCAAGTAAAAAGGTTATAAACTACTTAAGCTTATTCTTCTATAGCCTGTAAAGAATGTCAGCATTAAACATAACATTTATGTGCAAGTTTAAAAAAAAATAAAGCTGATGAAATTAAAATAATGTTTTAAAACATTTTGCCCCTGCCCACAGCTTACAGAATGGATTATGCAAAAAATGTGGCAAAAATATAGCATTTTTACATGAGAATCCTGCAAAATCACATATAAAATAATTCATGTAAGCATTTTATTTCCCAGAATAGTTAACCAGATTATTTGAAGAAGCAAATAGAACCCATGGCTCTCTGTTTCTCTAAGGAATACAACACTTGAAGCTGGAAGATCTGTTTAGCCAAACTCTATTATATGGCCAACCTACCCCAGTCATAGTTCCCTTGTACAGATTATGCAGTAAATTATCTTTAGCAGAACTCTTACAGCAACTGTTAACCTTTTTCTCCCTATCGCAGACAATAAATTTTACCTGATCCATGGAGGGGAAAAAAAAACCTGTAACAATTTCCAACAGTAAGGAAATAAAAACAATCTCACCATTTGTTCATCTAGTTACATCTAGTTTTAGACTCTGTAACATGAAGAAACAGAGTTTAGCTACTTAAAAATACCTCCCAGGCTCCAACAGGTTTATCCATTGGGTTCCTTGGGATTTATCTTTAGGAGGTACTGACTTCTTCAGTACCTTCTTTAGGAGGTACTGATTATTTTTTTCCTTTCACAGAGGTCCCTCTCAATGCAGCTGTACACCACTAAAGTTACAGTGATACCTTGGTACTCAACTGCTTTGAAACTCATCGAATTTGGTACACAACACATTTCGATACAAAATTTTGTCCCACTACTCATTGCTTGTTTGGTACTCAATGCACAAGCTGGAACTTGTCAATGTCAGCTACCTGTAGTCAACTGACTACATTATGAGCCACGGTGGTGCAGTGGTTAGAGTGCAGTACTGCAGGCTTCTGCTACCTGCTGGCTGCCTGCAATTTGGCAGTTCAAATCTCATCAGGCTCAAGGTTGACTCAGCCTTCCATTCTTCCAAGGTGGGTAAAATGAGGACCCAAATTGTTGGAGGCAATATTCTGATTCTGTAAACCAGTTAGAGAGGGCTATAAAGCACTGTGAAGCGGTACATAAGTGCTATTGCTATTATCTCTTATGTGAAAAATGGTTTGGTACTCATCATACCTCCTGGAACCAATTAACAATGTGTATCGAAGTACCACTGTATATGAAATTGTGAGGCCCACTTACAATGGTGGTGTCAAAAAAGTCAACATCTTGGCTACAATTACACAATCAAAATCCCACTCCCTTTAATGTGGAACCCTCTCCCCACTTTGCCATCCAATTTAACAAGAGTCTCTATTGTTTTTATTGTTAAATGCATGAGAGTTCATGTTTTTGACAAATAGGTGCACTGGTGCTTGCCTTCCCCTTCCCTTTTTTTGGTAAAGGCTTTTTAAATTAACCAAGATAATCCAAAATTATTTTTTCTACCATTTGAACTATTATAGGTCATGCCATCTTAAGAACAACTTTTAAAAGAACTTGCTAATCAGGAATGATCTATAGGGTTCTCTGCAGGAATACCTTTGGTATGTTCAGAAAAGTCAAGATGGCCACAATGCTGTGATTGAAGCTGCACATATTTTTATATTCATCACATATCACATTGCACATAAAAAAACAAATAGAGCTTCAATCATGCCATTGTCAATTAAATCCCATATTTTGATATTATCCTATTTACAATTTCCACTTCTGGGTTACATGAGCAAAATCAAAGTTCTGCTCAGCATAGAACATTTAAACTCTAGTATTTCTATTGGTACTTGCATTATCAATGCAATGCTTTCAGCTATTGATCCAATTTTGTAACCCAGCTGACTGGTAGTGAACATGAGACAGTGAGCAGGGCTGGCCCATAGATTCAGCCTAATTAAGCTCTTCAGTATCGGTTAATACTTGGATGGGAGACCAAAAAAGAATTCCAAATTCTGGAAGATACGATAGAAACTCTTGTTGTAAAATGATTTGGGGGGGGGGGTTGTATGGATCAGTCATCAGGAGTCATGTTTGATGTGCCAATATCTTTATTGATTAAAAAAAATACAGGAGCAGAGAAATCTTAGAAACACAGAGAGCATTCAACTTTCAAAACCACCCTATCTTTTAGGAACTCTTAAGTCTGGAAGACCTTTCCAAAGGAGAGAGATGGGGGGTGGGGGTGGGAAAGACAGCCACAGATCTGCAGAATTGGCTAAGCTCACTGCCCTATGTTTTCCCCACCCTGCTGTAATAACTGTACTTTCAACAACCCTCATTTGAAGGATTTTCCTCCAGACAAACCTGTATCCCAGTGGGATTTTTCATACTGCCACAGTGTAGCGAAGGTAAGAGGGAAAATGTATTTTAAAAAAACCCTAATCAATGCATCGTTTGTGAAGCTGCAAACCTAAAGTTTTGCAAGCTGTCATTTTTCTATCTTGCAGTCCAGCTTGTTGTTTGGAAATTATCTTTCTCCTCCCCCCACCCCCCCACCTCACTTGCCATACCATGCAGATGTATTCTCCTTTACCTCTGGAAAAGAAGGAAAAGAGGATGGAAGATGCTGATACAGCTGCTTGGATAAAAAGATGCCCCGTTAAGCTGCAATCTGTAACCCACTAGGGATGTACTACTTTTTCTATTGGAAAAATGAGGAGGGAGGAAGGGAGGGAATTGACTGCAGTGATGATAAGCTGAAATTGAAGGTTGCACACTGCAGCTTGCAGAATGCCAAACAGGAGGATGAGGGTTATCGATTCCCTGGGCTGTCTTTTTCTGCTTCAAAGTCACACCCCACCCCCGTCTTCCACAATTTCACAGCCAGATGCACCTTTCTGATGTACTCATATGTGTGCACAGCAGAGGGGTTGGCATTTTGCATCTTACTCCAGACTTTCCACACATGCTATAGCTAATAAATAAAAACAATCCTCCCAAAAAACCCAGGCGAGAAAGCAAAGCAGTTGTAAAAACAAAAACAAAACCCATGACACCACCTGGTTGAAATTCAGAAATTGAGATGCAATTGAAGCTACATACACAGTGGGAAAGAAAAGGCCATTTATGAAACAAACCAGCTTGTTCTAAAGGGGAATGCTTTAATTATACACTCGGTAAAATTCTCACATTCTCCAGCAAATTAAGAACACTTTGGTGCTCCCACAGAAGTGCGCAATATGAAAGAACTGCGCTTTGATCAACTGGCTGTTTTTTAACAGGGCATCTCTGTGACTTTCTTATCAAGCCATTATCTTATGCTTTCCTCGGGTTTCTTAAATCCTTATTCATCTTGTCAAAAATCTGGGTTTGTTTTCCCTTGGGAAGAAAAAGCTGATAGGTGTGAAACTAAAATTGGCATGAAGAAAGTAAAGTTTTGGCAGCAGAAATAAGAGACACAATATAGAGGCAGGCATCTAATTCTTATTTAAAATGAATGAAATTACAAAGCATTGTAGATAATGATTCAATTAACAGAAATTGTTACTGCATATAAAGGCGGACAAATCTATCCTTGAGAAAAATGGATGTTACGTTAAGGGAAGCTATTTAAAATAAGATTTCAGAAAGTACAGAACATTTACATTTGCGGTTAAAAGAGTAAACAGTCTTTGTGAATCAGAGAAAAACAGGTTTACCAAGAATTAGAAGTCTTACTTGTCAATTTACAATTGCTCTTTTTTTTTTTGTTTTTTTACCATCTCTGCTCAGCAAAATGTCAGTTTTTCCAGGCTGCTTGTAAAAGCAAGGGAGTGAAAATCAATCACCCTATTAAAAGTTTTCCATTAGGTTAGCTTCAGAAGAAAGCTCTTACAATGTACTCTGAGGTATTCTAGACATTTTAAAGTTGCTAAATTAACCAGACTTGATTACCCATGAAAACATTAGGTTTAGGTCAGGCTGGCAAAAGAGACATACGGTAAACTAGATCAGGCAGATGTAGGCTCAAAGGCTACAGTCAGGCCTGCCTCTGAGAAGAGGATGGCACTCCAAAAAGCAAACATGGTGGCCATGGCATGTGAAAAGGACAGTCACATAACTATGGCTGCCATATTGACTTTTTTTATCTTTCCCCTTGTGAATGTCCTGATTATTCATTTTTCACATTGTCCTGCCAAAGAACTTCCTTCCTTCCTTCCTTCCTTCCTTCCTTCCTCTCAACATCAATGACACAAAAATCAAAACTCTTGATAATAAAGTAAATCAGAACAATGTCAAAACCAAAGAAATTATTACAAAAGCCAAAAATAAATACCTAATATGCCCAACACAGGGACCTATAGCAGTCAGCTGGAACCAGGACCATATTAAAACAGTTTTAACCTCCTAGAAGTGCAGAATGGTAGATGTTATAGAAACCTCTGGGGAGGGAAAACATTCTGTAAGTATTCCATTAGTAAACTTTACATAGTTAATGTATTTCTTAACTTTGCTACAAACTCCTTTAATCCTCCCAGCTAATACCAAGAATACCTTTTGTGGGTTTTTCATAGTTGGTTTAACTATTAAATAAATTATCTGGGAATGTTCAACATGTTAAACTATAGATTATAACTAATAAATTACAGTAGCTAGATTAGTACTGCATGCTAAGTAAGATGCTAACGTGACTCTGACTGCATCGTTTCCCAAATCTTTAAGCAGAAGTTCCACAGATGAAGTTTTCCACAGTTTTCAGGCAGAGTGATTAGTTATTCCAGGACTTCAAAGCAAAGGGAACTGGGTTTCTTTGTGGCTCACAAGTATATAAAAACTATCATCTATTAAGAATCCTCCCTTCCTGGTGGCTTGGTATCTTTCAGCTTTGCTGCTCTGTCTGGAATCAAGAAATGGGGCTGCTGAACCAGGGCTGAGGAAGCCCTAAGACAGTGGTGGCGAACCTTTTACTCACCGAATGCCGAACAAGTCCGCGCTTTGCACGCGTGTGTGCTAACATGCGGCTCCTCCCCATGTGCTGCATGCGCAATTGTACCATCTGCTCATGCATGTGGTTTTCACATGTGCAATGCACTCACATGAACGCCCTCTGCGCATGCGCGTGCTGTGCACCAGTACTCATGCGCATGTGCAAATGCGTGCACATGCGCAGGAGAGCTCCAAAGACCAGCTGGGTCCCCTGAATTGCGTGCATGTGCACCAGAGGCCCGAGCACCAGCTGGGTCGCACGTACATGTGCAGCTGCAGGCAAGTTGGGTGACAACTCGCATGCATGGAAAAATGGCTCTGTGTGCCACTTCCAGCACACGTGCCATAGGTTTGCCATCACGGCCCTAAGACATTCCCCGAAGGACTTCAACCAGCTTATAGTTCTCATGCCAACCAACTTCATAGGTAGGTTGCTCTGAGGATAAAAGATATCTTAAAGATATGTGCACCATCCTGAACCTCTAGAACAGGGATGTCAAACTCACGTCGTCCTGGTGGCATCACGTACGTATTGGGATTTCCCCCCCCCTTCTCTAAACCAGGTGTGGGCATGGCCAATGCATGACACATCCAGACTGTGGGCTGGGAGTTAGACAGCCCTGCTCTAGAGCAACTTGTGGGTCCCAGTCCCATACTGCCTCCTAATCTCTGCCTCCCCCAAATTCAGATCACACCACCACCATTTCAGGAGTGGGTTCTAAATTTTTTTACTACCGGTTCTGTGGGCATGGTTTGTTTTGTGGGCGTGTTTTGATGGTCATGTGACAATTTTTAGGATTTAGCAGAGGTACTGGCCTAAAAGGTTTTTAAATGTTGCAGAGCCATACCGGTCTACCCATTTGTTTTTGGAGCGTACCAGTCTACTCATTTGTTTGCACTGGTCTACCATCACACTGCCTTTTACCGCTGATCAGCTGTAGGGCAGCCCTTTGAAGTGCGGTGGCAAGAGTTTAAACAGTTTTTTTTCCTTCTAGCCGATCAGCTGGGACTCGGGAGGCAGCGAATAGATTGTGGGCAGGGCCAGGCAGAGGTGGTATTTACCAGTTCTCCAAACTACTCAAAATTTCCACTATCGGTTCGCAAGAACCGGGGAGAACCGGTAGCAACCGACCACTGCACCATTTGGTAGCAAGATGTCTAATTTTGTTGGCATCCTATTTAGATTTTATTATAATTGTTGTTGATCATTTTAATAGTGAACATCTCGCCTTCTCGTCCCTCTAAAGGATTAGAAATATTCATTTCCGCCCACTTGGCAACATCATCCAGATACCACTTCCCTCCCCATGAATGTTAAGTCAGGCTGAGTTTTATGCTGTACATTTCACCATGAAACATTTCTTGTAAATATGCTTTGTGTTCAATTAACCTAAGCTGCAAAAATTTTAACCAAGCTTAGTCTGTTGTGTAAATAGAACCATCGGGCTTTTAACTGACCGGATGAGCTCCTTGAGTGAACTGATCTTAACAGGTAAAAATATTTCCTTAAAAGCCTTGGCCTCAGGCCAAAAAAGGTTTGCTTGTTGCTGTCTTAGAGGAAAAGTAGGTTACCAGTCAGATCAATGAATTGCTATTATTATCTTGATCACCTTGCTTGGAGTGTTATGGGGGTAGGGAAGGGGGGGGAAAATAATTTTGGAAAATGTATCTTTTCACACACCTGTAATTTTCCTGCAAACCTTGAGGACCCAATATCCTGCATGAAAACTGGATTTACTTATTTATTTATTGGAATTTGTCAAACAAATTGAGAACAAGAATAAGAGAATAAAAATACAATGACAGGGACGATAGGCATGTTAATGCACTTATGCACGCCCTCTCTACTGACCACTTAATTAAGAAGTAAGATCCACGGAAGTCCATTTGTGACTGAAACTGTGAAAATTTGTAGCTGAGACAACTGAATCAGGTAGGGCATTCCAGACTTTGACAACTCTATTACAGAAATCATATTTTTTATACTCAAGTTTAGAATGATTTACATTGAAGCGGTTGTTCGCACCCATATTATTGCGATTAAAACAGAAAAACGTTACGTATAATTTTGTGTGTAATACCTAGGTCTGACCGCAAATGATGGAGTTCTAAGTTATCCAAACCGAGAATTTCGAGACTAGTAGCATAGGGAATTCTATTGTGTACAGAAGAGTGCAAGACTTTTCTTGTGAAGTACTTCTGAACCCGCTCGATTGTACTGATGTCCGATATATGGTGGGGATTCAAAACAGTTGAACAATACTCCAAAATTGCATAATAGCATAAGTTTTAGAAGCTCTAATTAGCAATACAATGTTTCCAGGAAAAAAAGCTTTGCTTTTATCTGATCTTGTTTTCCTGCCCAGTGTGGGTATTCACAGGGGCTTCTTTTTAATACCACAAATATAGAGATATTAGTCCATCCAGCTGACATGCAGAGCTCTTCAGAGTGTTAGAGGATTTTTTTCCTAACCCTGTATGGCTGTGTTTCTCAACCTTGGCATTTTTAAGATGCGTGGGCTTCAACTTTACTGGCTGGGGAATTCTGGGAATTGAAGTCCACACATCTTAAAAATGCCAAGATTGAGAAACACTGCTGTATGGAAAAACTGAAGACTGAATTGGGGATCTTGGATTGGGGCTTTTGCACCTCTGGAAACACTACTCTTTGACTCCAAGTTTTGATGTCAAGTGAAAATCAAATTTTTAGCTCTCAGGCAGGAATAGAATTAAATACTACTTAAATAATATTTTTGCCAAGTCAAGTTACTCATCTAAGTTAATACAATTAGGTGTTGCTATATACTGGCTGGCAGGGGTGGGTTATACTTACCTTTACTACCTGCGCGCGCTCACTTCTGCGCATACGCAGATCACCCATGATGGTGTCGTGGCAGGTAGGCGGGGCCTCCCGCCAGTTTTACTACCAGTTCTATAGACCCGGACAGAACCGGGAGCAACCCACCACTGCCGGCTGGAATTGACTCAATATTCTCCTCTACAGACACACGCAATCTGGAATTCTATCTGTAAATATTGGGGATTGAACTTGAGGTTATTGCATACCTGCCCTTTGAGAAATGATAGCAGTGTTTCATTATTTGAAGGGCTGCCACAAAGAAGAGGGGTGGGGGGGTATCAACCTATTTTCCAAAGCACCTGAAAGCAGAACAAGAAGCAATGAATGGAAACTAATCAAGGAGAGAAACAAACTTCCTAAGAGTGAGAACAATGAACCAGTGGAATGGCTTGGCCTTCAGAAGTTATGGATGCTTCATCACTGGAGGCTTTTCAGAGTCTAGACAGACACTTGTCTGGAATGGTACAGGGTCTCTTGCTTGAGGAGGTTGACCTAGACCTCCAAGGTCCCTTCCAACTCTGTTATTCTGTTAAATTCAACTAGGTAGAATCACAGATTTGCATGACCTAGAATGGGTCAGCAACCTGCGGCTCCGGAACTGCATGCGGCTCTTTGGGCCCTCTGCTGTGGCTCCCTGTCAGGTGATCCCACCACTAGCTGGCCCCATCCTTCGCCCTCCCCTCCCAGTCACTCCTTTCCTGGACTGAGAAGGTAAGGGCGACGGTAAGGGATGGAGAAGCGGCCACGGCAGAGACAGAGAGATACAGAGAGTGGGGAGAGAGAGAGAGAGACATAGAGAGATACAGAGAGTGGGGAGAGAGAGAGAGAGAGAGAGAGAGAGAGACATAGAGAGATACAGAGAGAGGGGGAGAGAGAGACATAGAGAAATACAGAGAGAGTGGGGAGAGAGGAAGGGAGGGGGGAGAGAGAGAGATCAAAAGGATTTTGTGGTTCCCAGTATTTTTTAACAACAGGTTCTCTGCCCTAATGACTGGCTGGGTAGGCGTGGCTCATGTGACTGGTGGAAGTGAGTGACATCGAGTTGGCCACGCCCACCCAGGTTTTGTGGCTCCCGGTGTTTTCTTTTTTGTGGGAAACGGTCCAAATGGCTCTTTGACTATTTAAGATTGCAGACCCCTGACCAAGAAAATGCACTTTCCCCTTTCTGTACGCTGCTTTCCTTCACTCCAAACGTAACCAATGTCGTTCAGCTTTGACAGTAAATTTCAGGCTTTTTGCCTTTGGTTCATGTTGTGCTTTCCTCAATGAAGTCCTTGGGGACGGAAAGAGACAGGAAATATTGGTAAGCGAACAGGAGGTGTGAGACAGCATTGAAAAGGCGGAAATAAGGTGAGATGTTAATCTGATTTATGATTCAGCGCCCAAGACTTCCCTGGTGGTGTGCATTTCTATCTCCTACCAGGATGACTCAGCAGAATATGCTTGTTTCATAAGTCACATTTTGAGCATTTGCAATTGAAGAGGTGGTACTTTGCTCTCTTGACAAGTTGAGGCTTAGGCATGTTTTCTTTGCAACTTCTTTTGCAGGCATGCCTACATAAGGTTGCCACCTACTCCCTATTGCAAAGAATTGCTTTTATTTATGTTTTTTTTTTAAAAAAAAACAGTTCCATTTAGGTTAACCAGGAACAGTGATTATCCTAAAAATCACTGTTTTTCTTTCTTTCTTTGGCCTTGGGGAGATGCCCCAAGCGAAAAATGTGATTTGATTTTCATCCACCACCTGCTTCAGATGGTTGAATGCAGTTTTGTTTTAATCCCATCTTTCAAAACTGGCATTTCTTGTGAGATTGATATATGAGAAGTGCCACTGAAATCAGTTAGTGATAGTCACCTGTTTACGGCCAATTAAATAATTTATTTTTCATTAACTACGTTTGGCTGAATTCTACGAGCAGTTTACCAAGAAAAGTAGTGTAAACAGTAGCTGTATTAAATTATATTAAACACATATGTTGGATTGTATTCAAAAGTACAGCTTCTTTCTTTATTTTGCAGCTTTTCACATGGCAAGCCTATGTCTAGATTCAAATAACTTGCTAAATTCCAGGATTAATAAAGGACAAGTAATGTTTACATAACATGTTACACCCAAGGAAATAAACCGTATTGCCGTAATATTATTACAGCTTAATGCAAGGCTTTCAAACTTGCAGCCTGCAGGCCACATGTGCTCTCCAAATAATTTCCTGCAACCCATAACACGCCAGAAGGGAGGAGTACAGAGATAGCCTTGAAAAAAGTAATTAACTAATTAATGTAGTTGCCTCCCAGCAACTCTGGACAGTTTAGAAATTGTTCAAACATTTAAACAAAATAAAGAGGACCAAGATAACAAATCCAAATGAGAACAAAGAAAAAGGAAAAAGGGGGGGCTTCAATTATGCTGGCCAAAGGACTAGAGCCAAAATCTACGTAAATCTTCAGTCCTTTTGAAATAGCAGTAAATTGGGGGGCTTAGGAAAATGCAAAATTTCCACCCAGAAAATGCAATTTCTTGGGAAAGCAGGAAATTGTAAGGAAGAAACTCAAGATTGCATTGCCTTGACTCTCTTTAGTATGAGAGAAATCCTGTCAGGCTTTCAAATTCTGCTGCCTTTGGTTTTCAAAATGTCTTCTGGGAACTCTTTCAGGGGGTTTAGATCAGGGGTAAAATCCAGCAGGTTCTGAAATTTTGAGTAATTTGGAGAACCGGCAAATACCACCTCTGGCTGACCCCAGAGTGGGGTGGGAATGGAGATTTTGCAATATCCTTCCCCCAGGAGAGGGGAGGGAATGGGGATTTTGCAGTATCCTTCCCCCAGGAGTGGGGAGGGAATGCGGATTTTTTTTTTAATTTGATTTATATGCCGCCCTTCTCCAGAGACTCAGGGCGGCTTACAATGCATTAAGCAATAGCCTTCATACTTTTGTATATTTATACAAAGTCAGCTTATTGCCCCCACAAACTGGGTCCTCATTTTACCTACCTTTGAAAGGATGGAAGGCTGAGTCAACCTTGAGCCTGATGAGATTCAAACGTACAGTAATTGCAGACAGCTGGTGTTAATCACAATGCTTTTAGTCTGCTGAGCCACCAGGCCCTATCCTATTGCAATATCCTTCTCCTGGAGTGGGGAGGTAATGGGGATTTGGCAGTAATCTTCCCCTGGAGTGGGGAGGGAATGGGGATATTGCAGTATCCTTCCCCTGGAGTGGAGTGGGAATGGAGATTTTGCAGTATCCTTCCCCTGCCACGCCCACCAAGCCACACCACGCCTACCAAGCCACGCCCACAGAACCAGTAGTAAAAAAAATTGGATTTCACCACTGCCACGAATGCAGGCTGGTTGCCAAGCATCTGAAGTGTGATCATATTACCACAGGGAGGGGTAACCATCACAATTTTGAATCTGGGTGGTAAGTACCTCCGGAAAGTCCATCATAACTTTGAATGGCTGCTAAGTGACCAGTCATAAACCGAGGACTACCTTTTCAGAGACTGCCATCAACAGAGGCATCGAAATGGATAGAAGTTGCATCAGTGGTGGGTTCCTCCCAGTTTGGCCCGGTTCAGCCGAGCCGGTAGCGGTGACAATATGACGTCACCAAACCGGTTCTCTTTGTTCAGGAGCTGGGCCCTTCAGCCGTCCCCCCGCATTATTCTTACCTTTTATTTGGCCCCAACCCCAATCTATTGCTGCCTCCTGAGTCCCAGCTGATTGGCTAGAAGGAAAAAAACTGTTTAAACTCTTGCCGCAGGGCTTCAAAAGGCTGCCCTACAGCTGATCAGTGGTAAAAGGCAGTGTAGTGATAGACCAGGGCGCTCAAAAAACAAATGGGTAGACCGGTGCCTCCAAAAACAAATGAGTAGGCTGGTGCCTCCAAGAACAAATGGGTAGACCGGTGCCTCCAAAAACAAATGGGTAGACTGGTGCCTCCAAAAACAAATGGGTAGACCGGTGCCTCCAAAAACAAATGGGTAGACCAGTACAGCTCTGCAAGCAGTTAAAAGCCTGGTAGACCAGTACCTCTGCTAAATCCTAAAGCATTGTCACATGACCATCAAACCATGCCCACAAAATAAGCCACGCCCACAGAACCGGTAGTAAAAAATTTTAGAACCCACCCGAGTTGCATGGGAAGAAATAGAATCTTTGAATCCGAACCACAGATTCTAACAGAGCTACCAAACGACAGGATAGCCAAAGGCTGAAAGTTGGGTTTTCAAAACAAAGCCAAAACAAAAGTTCATGCAATGCCAAGGCTACGTTTGTAGCAAAAGGCTACCCAAAAATATGGCAAATATCATACCAAAAGATTTTGCAGCTATCGTTAAATTTGGAAGCATCAGGATACTACCAAATGTAGCCACGTTTAGAACACTGCATGGGAAACACTTAGATATTAAGACAGCTTTTTTGCATGGTGATTTGAAAGAGGAGAACTGATGTGCAAAATTGCAAAAAAATCCATATATGGTCTAAAACAAGCTGCCAAAGCGTAGTCTGATAAACCAAAGATTGCAAAAACATGGACAAACAGGGAAACGCTGAACCATGCTTATAAACATGAATTAAAAATAGAAGGTATATATATTGTGTTGATAATTTATGTGCAGAAGACAAAAGAATGAAGAATTTAAATTTAAAAAATTGGAAGTAAATCTTTCTGGGGTTATTATCTACTCCCTTGGAACTGAAATAAAAAGGACCAAAGTGGACTTTATCTACTTAATCAAAAACAAAAGACAACAAGCCTAATAATGTTTCTAGGCCTCAGTGAGGCAAAGGACACAGATATAGCTACTCCTCACTTAGTGACTTATTCAGTGATTGTTCAAAGTTTCCACAGTGCTAAAAAAGGGAGATTCACCACTAGTCTGAATTTGCAGCCATCATAGCATCCCCGCAGTTACGTGATCGGAGTATAGAATAACAGAATTGGAAGGGACCTCGGAGGTCTTCTAATCCAACCCCCTGCTCAGGCAGGAAACCCCATACCATTTCAGACAAATGGTTATCCAATCTCTTCTTAAAAACATGCAGTGTTGGAGCATTCGCAATTTCTAGTGGCAAGTTGTTCCACTGATTAATTGTTCTCACTGTCAGGAAATTTCTCCTTAGTTCTAGGTTGCTTCTCTCCTCGAATGGTTTCCATCCATTGCTTCTTATCCTGCCCGCTGGTGATTTGGAGAACATCTTGACTCCCTCTTCTTTGTGGCAACCCCTGACATATTGGAAGACTGCTATCATGTCTCCCCTAGTCCTTCTTTTCATTAAACTAGACATTCAGGCTTTTGGCAATCCGCATACATTTACAATGATAACAGTGCCCCATGGTTATGTCATCATCATTTGTGACCTTCCCAGCCAACATTCGACCCCAGAGTGGGGTGGGAATGGAGATTTTGCAATATCCTTCCCCTAGAAGTGGGGAGGGAATGGGGATTTTGCAGTATCCTTCCACGCCCACCAAGCCAAACCATGCCCACCAAGCCACGCCCACAGAACAGGTAGTAAAAAACATTGAATTCTACCAATGGTTTGTTTAACAACCACAACTGAAACTGATGTCATAAGTCAGGCATCGTTATGTGACGTTTCACGTTGCAACTGCATCATGGAGTTGATGGTCCCAATTGCAGTCAGTAAGCGAGCACTACCTTTCCACCCGTGGAAGGTAGATGGAAGAGGAAACCAAGTTAGCAAGTAATGAGCAATATGGGAATAGCTGTGAGAAAACCTACTATATACATTGCATCTGTGAGAAGATATAGAACTAGTGAAATTGGCCTACAGGTAGTCCTCAACTTACAACCATTCATTTCACAACCGTTCAAAGTTACAATGACATTGAAAAAAGTTAACTTACATCCCATCCTCATACTTATGACCATTGCAGCGTTCCTATGGTCAAAGGATCAAAATTCAGGCACTTGGCAATTGACATATCATTGCCATGATATTTACAATGGTTGTAGTTGCAGTGTCTGAGGATCATGCCATCGCCATTTGCAACCTTCCCAGCTGGCTTTTGACAAGCAAAGTCAAGTGGGTGGGGGAGCCAGAGCGACTTAATGATTGCAGTGATTTGCTTAACAACCATAGCTAAAAAAGTGGGAAAAATTGGCCATGACTCACTTAACAACCACCTTCCTTAGCAAAGGCAATTCTGGCCTGAATGGTGATTGTAATGTGAGATCCACTTGCAGACAGGAATAAAAAGATTAGGCAGACATTTAAACAGAACTCTACGCTTTCCTTGAAAACTTCCAATAGCAGATCATTTTATTTATTTATTTATTTATTCAACTTATATACTACCCTTCTCCCCAGGGGGACTCAGGGCGGTGGACAGTCAAACTTAAAACACATATAGTACAGAAGTTAAGAAAAAACTAAAATAAATTAAATCATCGGCATTTCCAATTTAAAATCCCAGATCTGCAAAATCAAAAAGTTCCCAATTTAAAACCCAGAATCAATAAAATCGAAAATTTAAAAACCCCATTAAAACCATTTAAGCTAGGCCAGCTTGTTGGAATAAATAAGTCTTCAGGGCCTTTCGGAAATCATCCCAAATCTACTCGATATGCAGATTTTGATTGGGTTGGAGATACAAGATACATCTTCTCTTTGGAGGTATAGCACCCATTGTCTGGTGTAGCAAGAAACAAAGCATCATAGCCCCATCATCCACAGAGGCTAAATATCAATCAGAATAGAGCTGGAAGGAACCTTGGAGGCTTTCTAGTCCAACCCCCTGCTTAAGCAGGAGACCCTATACCAGGAGTCTGCAACCTTAAATACTTAAAGAGCCATTTGGACCTGTTTCCCACAGAAAAGAAAACACCGGGAGCCACAATTTAATTTTAATTTAATTTAATTTAATTTAATTTCCAATTTATATACCGCCCTTCTCCCTGAGGACTCAGGGCGGTGTACAGCCAAGATAAAAAACATAGAATACAAATATTAAAACATTTAAATATATATATAAATTTATATATAAATTTATATATAAATTTTATATATAAATGGTATATATAAATGGTTTTATATATAAAACCCTTCCTGTGCCTGATTATTTCTTGAGTGGCCACAAAACTAGCATATGTAGCTGAAGTAAACATTCTGTTTTCTTCTGAAATTTTTCTCTTCTTGGATTTATCCATGGTTGGCCTACCGGGGTGTCAAGTTTCCGAAAGATGCCCTAATTAATTCATGAGCCATGATCCAAACTTCAAAGGAAATATAGTCATTTATTAGGAGCAACATTCCGGCAATACTCGGATGCAGTTAAGACTGATCCTACGTAGATTTACGTTCCCCTATGACCCTGTCTCTCCCCTCCTCTCTGGCCATGTCATAAATCACATTCTCCAATTAACCACTTTGGCTGGCTGTGAAACCTAACACCCTCCTTCTGATTGTGGTCAGAAAGAATGTATGGAATTCACTTCAGTTCTCCCTCCCTCCTGCTCAGGGCAACTTGAAAGCTTTGCAAGTTGACACGGGGGTTGAAAAGCTCAATAAATTGCGTGCTGGCGGGTGTCGCATATTGGCGGTTGTGACGCATATTTTGAGTGACCGGGAGCCGCAGCAGAGGGGTGAAAGAGCCACATGCGGCTCCAGAGCCGCAGTTTGCTGACCCCTGCCCTATACTATTTAGATAGGTGGTTGTCCAAGTCTTTTCTTAAAAATCCAGTGATGAAGCACCTATAACCATGATGGCGAACCTATGGCACGAGTGCCACAGGTGGCACGTGGAGCCGTATCTGTGGGCACGTGAGCATTGCCCTAGCTCAGCTCCAGTGTGTATGCGTGCACTGGCCAGCTGATTTTCGGGCCTTCTGGGCCCACTGGAAGTTGGGAAATGAGCCGTTTCCGGCTTCCAGGGGGATGGGGAAGGCTGTTTTCGCCCTCCCCAAGCTCCAAGAAACGAAAAACAGCTCCAAGAAGCGAAAAACAGGCCTATCGTGCCCACCATGCCATGGCATGCCAAAAGCAGGGGTCGCACGGGGAGGGGGTGTCACATGTGTATGCGTGGGGGCGGAGCACATTGAATTATGGGTGTGGGCACATGTGTGTGCGACACCCCTGCGCTCCCCTCACTTTTGGCATGCGATGGCAAAAAGGTTAGCCATCACTGCCCTACAGCTTCTGAAGGCAAGCTGTTTCACTGGTTAATTGTTCTCACTGTTAGAAAGTTTCTCCTTAGTTCTAGATTGCTTCTCTCCTTGATTAGTTTCCATCCATTGTTTCTTGTCTTGCCTTCTGGTGTTTAGGAAAATAAGTTGACCCCCTCTTCTTTGTGGCAGCCCCTGAGATATTGGAACACTGCTTTCATGTCACTCTGTCCCTTCTTTTCACTAGACTGGCCATACCCAATTCCTGCAATCTTTCTTAATGTGTTTTTGTCTCCAGGTTTTTAATCATCTCAGTTGCTCTTCTTTGCACTTTTTCCAAAGTCTCAACATCTTTTTGTAATGTGGTGACCAAAACTGGATGCAGTATTGCAGGTGTGGTCTTAAGCAGTACTAATACTTTGATGGGCTGCATGCTAAATGCTGCATGCTAAAATGTTAAGGATATTGTTGTTGTGTTACCAACCAGCAGAGTGTAGAGCACAGAGAAACGTTGCTGAGAGCAATGAATAAGAGATATGCAAACTGGTTTATCAAAAGTTTACTTTATAGTGAAAAAACAATCTCATAGTCTTTAAACAAATCCAAGTCTTTGCCAGTTAAATCAGTCCAGTAATACAGATACCTTCTTACCACACAAACAGTAGTTGGTTAGAATAACAAACTCACTCTGGTTCACAAACCCCCACGATGGTAGCAGATCCATCCAACCGATGATAGCAGATAAAATAAAATAAAATAAAGCCAGGCTATGGCACAGACACTTGAAAGTAATTCAGGAAGCCTGTAATTGGAGAGTGTGTCTGACAAGAACTTAGAATGCTTATCTACAGGAAATATGCATGTGTAAATCTTGTAACAATTCTGGGTAGTTAGAAAGCTGATAAAAGTGAGAAGAGTTAGACAACTTGCAGGCCTCAGCTAAAAATTAGGAATAGTGATGGCCTGCAGCCAATAAAATGTGTATTAGGTAACTCCTGGGGTATTCATTAGTCAAGGTTTAGGAATAGGGACAGCAAGAGACCAATAGAACAAATTGTAGAATTATTACTAAAATGTTTATTAGGTTATATTTCTCGCCTTGTCCTGCCTTCTCTTTTAGTGAAAATGTATAAAGCTTACTTAATCCTTTGTTCTTGGTTCTTGGCATTTTAGCCAGGAGCACTTTTCCTTGGAGTACTCCGATAAAAAGCAAACAGAAAACCTGCACCTCGTGTCTGGCGTCCATCATTGGCTTCGGCACCAGCCTTGGGATTTGAGCATCAGATGCAAGTGGTACAATTCATCATAGTGCATAATTTGGTGTACTGAGCTGAAGAGAAGAGGAATGTTGAACACATCATCCTATGCACAAATATCGTATTTTTTGGAGTATAAGACGCTCTGGACTATAAGACATACCAACCTTTTTTGGAGAGGAAAACAAGAAAAAAAAATCTGCCTCTGCCTCCCAGCAATTTTCCTCCTTGCAGCAATCAGCAAACAGCCTGCTTTAGTTTCATTTTCATTTTCAGCACAGCCTGTTTAGCACAAGAAAAAAAATCTGCCTCTGCCTCTCAGTAATTTGCCTCCTTATAGCAAACAGCCTGCTTTAGTTTCATTTTCATTTTCAGCACAGCCTGATTAGCACAAGAAAAAAAATCTGCTCCCAGCAATTTGCCTCCTTGCAGCAAACAGCAGAGGCCCTTGTGGCAATAGGCAATGGCAATCTCTGCAGCCTGAAACAGCTGAGGGTTGAGAGGCCGATCCAACCGACAATCAACTGCTTGTGCTAATCAGGCTGTGCTGAAGCTGAAACAGGCTGTTTGCTGCAAGGAAGTAAATTGCTGGGAGGTAGAGGCCAAAGGGTGGGGGCAGGAGGGCGGGTGGAGCTACATTCAATATATAAGACGTACCCAAATTTTCACCCTCTTTTGGGTGGGGAAGTGTGTTTTATACTCCGAAAAATATGGTAATTTCCTTCGTTCAGGATAAAGGAAGGATCACCTGGTGTCCTACTTTCCATCTCTGTTCAGCTGCCATTAGGCATATAATTAAGTCTGGAAGAAGCAAAGACCCCTCCTTTTGGGGCAAATTAATCACAGGATTCGTTCCAATAACTGGAAAGCTCTGTGTTCTTTTGATATAGATATGTAGAAAATAGAAATCCTTGCCTTTTGTTCATCTTTCTCTCTCTTTCCGGTTTTGCCTGCCCTTTATCCCTTTTTTACAAAATTAATTGTTTTGGATGTTTGGGAGATTATTTGGGATCCCGATACAGGGATCGACTGGGAGAGTGCTTGGTGCAAATAATACTAATTTTTCCACCAAAGCTTGCTTTTCTTTCTCTTGCAACGCCTGCACGCATCTGCTTCTGCACGGCAGCAAAAAAAAAAAGAGAGAGAGAGAGAGAGAGAGAAAGAAACGAAGAAGAGAAGGTAACAAACAGGGGGCTCCGGTTTGGAGCTTTCTACAGAAAGGAGTCTCTTGCCGTAAAAGAGATTGAAAGCCAAGAAGGATCCCTTGCGAGAAAGAGGCCCCTGGAAGAGGACAAAGGCGCGGATTCACAGGAACATCAAAGCCGCTCAAAAGATTAGTGCGGATGGCTAGAATTCCATTGGAAACAAGAAACCTTCCTCGGCAGCCACTGTTGGTGGCACGCGGGGAGCAAACAGCAGATGCTGCACCATGACGGGGCTTTCCAGTCCAAGCTGCCACATACCAGACAAACAGGCTGCGCTGGTCCACAAAAATTATCCACTCCTTTGTTGGCAGACCAGGCAAACTGCAGGGTAAAACTTTTGAAACAATCTAAGGATTGTACGCGCACTAGACTCTCTGCCCACCAACATCTACAGTCAGATCCAGAAATATTGGGACATCGACACAATTCTAACATCTTTGGCTCTATACACCACCACAATGGAGTTGGAATGAAACAAACTGTTTGTAAATGGTTTTTAGTTGGGAGGTTTTAAATTTTGGGCCAAAATTTGTTTCATTCTTTTAAAATTTAAAATTTTGTATTGGGATGTTTTTTATTCTAGGCTGTGCACCGCCCTGAGTCCAGCAGGAGAAGGGCGGTATAAATATTTAATAAAATAAATAAATAAAGCTGTCAGCTTTGATGGTGTCCAAACCATTGTGCTCCTTGGCCACCTGGTTTCCATTTATCGTGAACTCTTCCCAACATAATCGTTTTCTCCAGTTGGATCCAGATTAGATGTAAACAAATATCTAGTTCATTCACACTAGTCCGAAATGAGATATTTTCCCCCCAGTGCAGATATAACTCTCTAACCATTACATTATACTGCCCCTTAGATAAGATGCCAGCCAAAACCAACTACTAAGAAAGCTCTTGAGAGCATTTAAGGTTTCCTGCTAATTTTCCTGCTCCTTAATTAACAACAGCCACTCCATTTTAGCAATATAATTGTTCCCCCGTTTAATTTTATAGTGATGGTGGCTTTTAATTAATTTAGTTCATTTATTGAAAGCTCTTTAGACCTGCTCTTCAGGCAAAGCAAGCTTCCAGAACGACTTAACAGATCGGAAACAAACCAGGCATTGCCTGTCCATCCACAAGTATACAAGCCAACTGTGTTTTCTTCCCCTCCGCAAGCAAGATTAGCGCTCGTAATACCAGTTTGCCATCTTGCACATTTTGAGGGTCATCCCTGGAGATGGCTTTGGAGCAGAGATGGTCATCTACAGCAAAAGCAACAGTGGACCAGCTCCCAGAATTCCTGAGCCAGCATGGCTTCACTGGAACATTTCGTTCCCTTTTTTCCATTCCCATTGTAGACAGGACAGAGATATAAACCAAGCTAGCCATCAAAACAGGGTGCCTAGCAAGGTCCTGCACTAAAGAATCTTCTACTAAAAGCATAAAATCTTATTTTGTTGTTACTACTATGATATAAGGGATGCGGTGGCTCAGTGGCTAAGAGGCTGAGCTTGTCGATTGAAAGGTTGGCAGTTCAGCGGTTCGAATCCCTAGGGCTGTGTAATGGGGTAAGCTCCCGTGACTTGTCCCAGCTTCTGCCAACCTAGCAGTTCGAAAGCACGTAAAAAATGCAAGTATTTATTATTTATTAATTCAATTTGTATGCCACCCCTCTCCGAAGACTCAGGGCAGCTGAGTAGAAAAATAGGGACCACTTTTGGTGGGAAGAGAACAGTGTTCCATGTGCCTTTGGCGTTTAGTCATGCCAGCCACATGACACGGAGACATTACTACCCGTTGCAAACGGGTAGTAAAGGTAAGTAGAACCCACCCCTGGACTACGCTTGTCAGCATGCTCTTTCCTTTTTTTTTTTTTTAACAATTTTTTTTTATTTTTTTAAAACACATAAACATACAAAAACCTTTTCGGAACGAGCCATTGATCCAGTCATATGTAGGTACAATTACTAATTCCTCTTTAACAAAAGCTTTTCCCAAATCCCATGCTCTTTCCTTCTGACATTCTCCCTGAAGGTGGGAGTCTGGAATGGTTTATACTTGAAGAAAACTAGCTGCTGCTGTAGGAGAGAAGTTCAACCTGGTTCTTGGAAGATTCTACACAGATAACATAATCTGCATTTTCCATTTTTTCTCACTAGGTGGCTATAGCAGGCCACTGTTTCCATTCAGAAAACTGATCGCAGCCGAACGGAACGGAGCGGATAGACCTTCCCCAAAGAGAGAGGGGGGGCATATTCAAAATAATTGAAATATAATGTTAAAAGTCACCTTCATTTAGATTTATCAGATATGAAGAGGCAAAGGAGAAATGTGCACAGCTGGAAAGGACAAGGTAGCTGTTTAACATGATATCTGCAACAGAAATTGCAGGGCCTGGTGGCTCAGCAGACTGATAGCATTGTGATTAACACCAGCTGTCTGCAATTACTGTAAGTTCGAATCTCACCAGGCTCAAGGTTGACTCAGCCTTCCATCCTTTCTAAGGTAAGTAAATTGAGGACCCAGTCTGTGGGGGCAATAAGCTGACTTTGTCTAAATATACAAAAGGATGAAGGCTATTGCTTAACGCATGGTAAACCGCCCTGAGTCTCCGGAGAAGGGCGGCATATAAATCAAATTAAAAAAAAACCAAAAACTTGCAAAAATGAATGCACTTAACCCTATGTGGATATGAAATTATTTTTTCCAGTATCAGAAAGTCTGGTTTTCCAACTGCAATATTTTTTATAACAAATAATTTTCAGGAACATGTGTTAGTAATCATATAGAATCCACACCACCATAAATGTTCATCTTTCACCGTAAAAGCATGCTGCATGATGAGTCAAGTGTTCTACCCAATACAGTAGAGGTGAAGGGGCTGGTTTGAAGCCAATTGCTAGAATCGGGAAATAACATAAATCTAGGCGGCTGAGCCTGCCAACGGAGAAGGGAAAGGGAGCAGCAGACATTTTACGAGGTCACGATGCACTAAAGTTTGAATTATTGGTGTGAAAACAGCCCAAAAGTTTAAAAAACACACACACAAAAATAGAACAATGTTCGATTTTTAAGGTTAAGCTTGCTGGATGGAAGCCGAGGACAAAAAAGGAAAGACATGGCCTCTTTTGCTGCACATGTAGCTAGCCTTCCTTCGTTGGACATGTACCTAACTATTCTCTTCTGGTTCCTGCAATGAACTTTTCAAATGGGTCAGAATCCTTTATTTACTTACATATGTATTAGTACGCTGCCCATTCCCAAACTTTCTGAGCAACTAGCAATCCCAAGTCATTTTTTAAAACCCGAAATAAAAATAATCCCACTGAGAAAAACAAAAATCTCAACAGCATCATAGAGTAGAGTAGAGTAGAGTAGAGTAGAGTAGAGTAGAGTAGGGTAGGGCAGGGCAGGGCAGGGCAGGGCAGGGCAGGGCAGGGCAGGGCAGAATAGAATAGAATAGAGTAGGGTAGGGTAGGGTAGGGTAGGGTAGGGTAGGGTAGAATAGGAGTAAGGGTAGGGTAGGGTAGGGTAGGGTAGGGTAGAATAGAGTAGGGTGGGGTAGGGTAGAATAGAATAGAATTGAATTCTTTATTGGCCAGGTGTGATTGGACACACAAGGAATTTGTCTTTGGTGCATACGCTCTCAGTGTACATAAGGAGAATAAAATACATTCATCAAGAATAAAAAGATACACCACTTAGTGATAGTCAAGGTTACTAATAAGCTATCACATTGTACTAGGAAACAAAAACAATAGAATTGAAAGATACAAGCAACATGGTTATAGTAGTAAGTGGGAAGAGATAGATACTAGTAAGGAGGAGAATAGTAATAGTCTTAGTGAATAGTTTGAGTGTTATGGGAATTAGTTATTTAGCAGAGTGATGCGTTCGGGAAAACACTGTTCTTGTGTCTAGTTGTTCTTGTGTGCGGTGCCCTATAGTGTCTTTTTGAGCATAGAAGTTGAAACAATTTATGTCCAGGATATGAGGGGTCTGTAAATATTTTCACAGCCCTCTTTTTGACTCGTGCAGTATACAGGTCCTCAGTGGAAGGCAGGTTGGTAGCCATTGTTTTTTCTGCAGTTCTAATTATCCTCTGAAGTCTGGGTCTGTCTTGTTGGGTTGCAGAGCTAAACCAGACAGTTATGGAGGTGCAGATGACAGACTCAATAATTCCTGTGGAACTGAATCAGCAGCTCTTTGGGCAATTTGAGCTTTCCAAGTTTGGGCAGAAAGAACGTTCTTTGAGCTTTTTTGATGATGTTTTTGATGTTAGGTGATGTTGGGTCTCATAAAGGATACTTAAAAAAAACCCAAAAAACAAAGTCATGCGACTGCCAATGTATCCCAACATTCAAAGCACGTCTGCCCCTTGGCATGGATGGAACAGGTGTTCCTTGCTCACCTGAAACCCAGGAAGGAAGAGGTAGATGATGGATCTCGATAGGGAGACAGTTCCAAAGCTCAGGAGTCGCTTTTTAAAATGCCCATTTCCTAGGTCCCATCAGATGAGAAGAAAGTTGACCCTATTAGATCTGGTTAGATGAGTAGGTGAATATAGGAAGCCAGGTAACTGTAGCCTTAAGAGTCACCACGAATGAGTTGAGTGGTCGTGTACATTTTCTTAATAAATAAATAACTAGGTCTGAGACCATATAGGGCTTGAAAAAGGATCATCAGCTGTTTGATTGCATGTGGGACAGAGGTGGGTTTCAGCAGGTTCTGACCAGTTCTGGAGAACCGGTAATGGAAATTTTGAGTAGTTCAGAGAACCAGTAGTAAAAATGCTGATTGGCCCCGTCCCCATCTACTCTCTGCCTCCCAAATCCCAGTTGATCGGGAGGAAATGGGGATTTTGCAGTAACCTTCCCCTGGATTGGGGAGGGAATGGAGATTTTACAATATCCATCCCCTGCCACGCCCACCAAGCCATGCTCACAGATCCGGTAGTAAAAAGTTTTGAAACCCACCACTGATGTGGGGCCAATCGACTCAGAGCCCTTGTCCCAGCCTTCCCCAGACTCCAGGACTGGCCCACGTTCCTCCCCAACCTCTTCACTGTCCGAATCTGCTGCCAGCTCTGCTGGCCGCTGGCAGGCCACAAAAAGAATTTCGATCCCAGAGTGGTTTACAAAGGTACCATGGTTGATAGTGTTGAAAGTTGCTTAGAAGTCGGCTTCAAAGAAACTTAAGAACTCAAAAATTCTCCAGGATTCTATTCCCCCAGATCTCGTCTCTCTAAAGCTAACCAAGAGGTTCACGACTCTATGTTGAGCGTTGGCCTGAAAACCAGCTGCCACCGCTCCAGATGATCTGCTGCTTCTTTGGTCCTCTGAAGTTGTGGCATCATCACTTTTATCACCTTTTCCAAAAACAAGATTTAAGAAACTGGTCTAAAGTTGTCCAAAGGAGTCGGATCAAAGCAGTAGCTTCTTCAGCAGGGCTCCTTCAGAAGCGATAGACCCAAAATGTTTTGAAAGCTCAGATCCAACTCCTTTCACATTACAAAAAGTCTTGACCAGCTACAGGGATCAGGGACTCAGCAGAGAAGTGGAAGAAATTATACTAGAGTCCTATTTGCCAGAACATGCAGGCTCAAATCAGTGGAACAACTTGCGTCCAGAAGTTGTGAATGCTCCAACACTGGAGGTTTTAAGATGATGTTGGATAACCATTTGTCTGAAGTGGTAGAGGGTTTCCTGCCTAAGCAGGGGGTTGGAGTAGAAGACTTCCAAGATCCCTTCCAACTGTTATTCTATACTACCGTACTTTGGCAATGACCAACTTCTACTGCAGTCGAACTGAGCTCTGATCTTGGGAGTTTTATCTGCCAAAAGCCATGAGAATCCTTCTCAGCAACTCTTCAGGTCGTAGTCTTTTCTTGATTCGCCTCAATTTAAGTTTCCACAAACCAAGCCACTTTCCCATACTTGGACTATTTTTAACAGATTAAAAAATAGTTTATCTAAACTTCCTTTGCTCCATATGCCCCCCATCCCCCTGACCATTGCACCCAAAATAAATAGAGTAAGTAGAAAATTTTGGCCCCATTTAAGTGCCACCACCATTGCCCTCCCACATTGTATCTGGTTTATGCCTTTGGTGTATGACCCCAATCATAAAACCCCAAGTTTTTTTTTTTAATTTGATATATATGCCGCCCTTCTCCGGAGACTCAGGGCGGCTTACAGTGCGTTAAGCAATAGCCTTCATACTTTTGCATATTTTTATACAAAGTCAGCTTATTGCCCCCACAAACTGGGTCCTCAATTTACCTACCTTAGCTTTAAAGGATGGAAGGCTGAGTCAACCTTGAGCCTGGCGAGATTTGATCTTACTTTAATTGCAGATAGCTGGTGTTAAATTACAGCGCTTAAGTCTGTTGAGCTATCCAGGCTTATCCAAGCCAGTGATGGCTTATTCAACAAATAAATATTACATAACTTCACATTTTAGCCCAATATTGTTTGTTCTGGCCGACAGCCATTTCACATCATTTCAGAAGCTTCCCATTAGCTCCGTTATTTGTGCTACCAGGCAGAATCAGGAGCTGAAGCCTGGGCCTTCAAACTATTTGTGTTTTAGCTGATTACTTATTGAATAATTTTTACTCTTAGGGGTGGACTTCCTAGTTTTTCAAGGGGGAAAGAATGGTTGTAGTCCTCAACTTCCAACCATTCATTTAGTGACCAAGGTTACAGCGGCACTGAAAAAAAGTGCTTATGACAATTTTTCACACAACTGTTGCTGCATTCTCTATGGTCACAGAATCAAAATTCAGACATTTTTGGCATCTGACTCATATTTATGACGGCTGCAGGGTCCCGGGGTCATGTGGTCTCCCCACCACCACCAGCCAATCATGCTGTCTGGGGAATTCTGGGAGCTGAAGTCCACCGGTCTTAAAGCTGCCAAGGTTGGACACCCCTACCCTAATAGAAAAACAATCAAAGCTCATATTGGGAATTGGCTTCCTGCTGGCAGTCACTCTAGTTAAAATTCACAAACTCAATTCTGTAGGACAAAAGTTATTATGATTCATTCATAGCGTCGTTTCTGTGAATGGTCTGAAAATTACTGCAATCACAGAGGGAAAGAAACACACCAAAGGCAAGGATGGAGGAAGTTCAGATGCTCTTATGATAATAAACAGCAATTTTATTTATGCATTTCAGCCATGAGGCTTACAATCAAAAATCTCTAAAGATACAGCATACTTAGTGGCACAAAAGGGCTTATTCCAGGTTTGAGAACTGGGTGGGAAGGTATTTTTCTGAATCCGTTCTCTTTTGAATTTGTGGAGGCTTAAAATAATCTCTTGCACACTGGTTTTGAAAGTCACACAAACATGTGCCTTCCTCTGATGTTACAAACGTATGCTCCTTAAGAGCAGCAGCAGAATCATCTGCTACAGTAAAGCAATTTTGAAATGCCACCATTCTGCATTAGATACATTGAGATTGTGTACCTAAAACACCCCTGGAAGTATAAAAATCTAGCACAAACCAGGCACAATAATTCTAAATGAACCTATTCTTTATTGTTGACATTACTTGTGAGGCTTTTTTAAAGGGGCTTTTTAGAGAAACATTTGTAACATGTTTGTGGCCATTAACTAACAGTCCTATTCTGCAATTTAATTTACAGATTGGCCAGGCTAAAAATAACAGAGGAATCGATACTGACTTATTTCCAATTCTAGTGTATCATACTAGATATAATTTTGTGGGCAGGCACTCATCTATTTGCTCAGTTCTCTTCCATGTACAAAAAGATAAGTCATTTTGTACATGTTTTGAGCCGAGGAGTTTGACACCTCTGCTGTCAAACTCCTCGGCTCAAAACATGTACAAAAAGACTTGTCAATAATTCAAACTGCACATTACAGGAAAATGTTTAAGTGAGGATGTCAAAGAATTGAGAAAAGGACACAGGTGATTTCTCTAGGGCTAAATCAAAGTTGTAGGCAGGATAAAAGATTTAAGAAAAATATCAAGCTTAAACTTTAAGACAGTAGAAAGGATCCAGTAAAAGCTTCCTTCAAATGGTATTTTTAAAGAAGCCCTTGACACATGCCTACTGGGATTATTCTACTCTAGTACAGGTCTCCAATCAACTAAAAAAAACCCTACTAAAATTCAGAAATTGCTAAAGTTAGTCCAACTAACTATGCAAAAAAACGGGATGGGATATGGGATGTTTTCCATATCTTAAATATGCAAGGCTACATCCCTACTTCACAGCCAAAATTACACCCTTCTCTGTACTTTCCAATTTCTCCACCTCTGCTTTTCAGTTGCTCTAAAATCTGAATGTTAAGGGGGAAAATACAACAGGCAAGAAGACTTTTCAAAGGCTAGACCTCAAAAAGAGAAACAAGAGAAATCTGACGTTACTGGTCAGAAAATGTCTTCCTATCTTAAGTAGTTATAATTTTCTAGAGATGTCTCATTTATATCCCAAAAAGGAAAAATAGAGTAAAATTAGGTTCCTAAAAAGGCCGCAATTGCTTGTATGAAGACTGGGGCACCAGCATGACCTTAAATTAAAATATTTTTAAAATACCATATATTTAAAAGCCGTTCTATATTCAGGACTTGATCTACACAACAGTCCATTGACTATTAACGGAAATAAACCATTTGAACTTGGGTTTGGTGTCTGGAGCCCCAACTTCATCCACTTCTTGTAGAACCTTTGGGACTCCCTCATGCACGGAGCCTTCACAGTTATGGTGTACCACATTTTTCCAATTTTCTTGAGAACAGACAAGAACGATGGAAGGCAAGAGGTGATAAGCTTTACAGAATGGAAAATTCTCACAGACAGGCAATTTCTGGGCAAAGCTGGGATTCCGAGACCCTGTCACGGGACTCCTACAAAAATTATTGAAAGGCATGTTTATTTACAAAAAAATAATCCTGATTCGAGCCTTAAAACCATTCACCAAAAGCAAACTGGGAGACTTGTTCCCCCCCCTCACATTTTCTCTACCAACTTAGCTCACTGTGATCCCTTTTTGCAGTTGGATTCACTTCCACGTGCTGTATTACAGCCACCCAACAACTCCTATGACCTATTTATGCGTGGCACCCTTTAGCATTTGGTTAAATAAGAATTATGCTAGAAGCTAACACTTCATTACATTCCCAAGTTGTTTGGTCTTTTTCTTTTTAATTAGAAGGTGTCCCACATCTGGCTTTTCACCGGCTCAGAAGCTAAGCAGGCTCAGGCCTCCTTCACACTTGGGATGGGAGCTTAAGAAATGAGTGCGAAGTCCGCAGGCTAGATTTTAAAAGTCAAAACGCGGACAAGACTCTAAGTCCTTAGAAGTCAAACTCAAAGCAGGCTTTACCTTAAATGGACGGTGAAGGCTGATGGATTCCAGCAGAGCTTGTCCACTGGCACATACCTCTCTCGTTCCACTGGAATTTAATGCTCTCCAGATGTTGAGCAGAGCTGCACATCAGGTTAATGGTTTGAACAGTTGCTAGATGCTGTAAGTGGAGATATGCCCAGCCCATTATGGTACCAGTGTATTTAGATATATTGATGGGCACCTGGCCTGTAGATCATCCTAGCCTGACCCTCAAAACCAACTACCAACCACACTCATCATTCTCTACAGATGTTGGGGGGGGGCTGCATTCCAAGATATTCATTAACACAGCTGAGGCCCCCAACCCCATCTTCTGTCCAGCAAAGGCCAAGAGTTACAGTCCTTTTAACAATGCCTACATAACCTTCCCTTGGGAGGAGATGGGTTTCTTGAAAACACGATGGCAGTGGTGCTGCAGAAATATTACCCTAATGTTTCCCGCCAATAAAAACTTGGGCTCCTCCTCTTCCTCCTGCACGGGTGAACCGTTCTGCAAGGGAATGTAAAGGCGGAAGGTTTGTCTTTTGGGCAGTCAAGGAATCCTCTCCTGGATCCAAGTGCAAATCATCTACTAGCAGAGGTCCACATCTCCATGCACCACCAGTCATCAGTTAACAGGAATGATATGCAATCTTAAGAGCAGCCAGGGAGCTCAGCTTTCATTTCCTGCTTTTCCTGGTTATTTTCAAAGTTTTCTGAACGGTAACATGGGGGGAGGGAGAGGAAAAAACAGCAGGTTAAACAGATTTAACAATAGGCATCCAGAAGTCCACGTAAGTCTAGCCTGCCTATCTATTTCACATGCTAGGAATCACAACCCATTACTGAATTCTGATTCCCGCCCCCCAAACACTATTAAAAACATTTTTATAGTAAGATTACCATAATTTGCCCTTTCAAACTTCACCAGCTCAGTTTACTTCCACTCTTAAGTCAAAAATCTCATGAGGGGTTAAGGTTGCATCTTGTCAGATGAACACATATATTCTGTTAACTCTTGCTGGTATAATCTGTTTACCTAACATCTAATCCGGGTACTTTAGCTGAACTGTTTAGTCAATTTTCTTCTGGACATCTCAATAAATGCATTTGTGATGTGACAGAAAACTTATTTCTGCTAAATTTCAACATCCAGTTTGGACAATTCAGGACTGACTCACATAATGCACCACAACCCCAAAAACTGAGGGTAACCGATCCTGCAGAGACGGAAGGAGCATTGCAAAGCCAGATGTCAGAAAATCTCCAATAAGCAAGGCAAAAGACGGGAACATTTGAGGATGTAAGGCAATCCAGAGGATTACAGATGGAGGTGCATAGCAGAAATAAACCACAGGAAGCTGGGAAATATTTGCTATAGCTCATATACTATAGTGATACTATATACTATATACTATAGTGATTTGCCCATCACTCCTTTTTCTGTCACTTCACATTTTATGCTGCAAGTAATTTGAAAACAAGAGATTGTTCTAGTGTACATTTCACCAAATCAAATGCCATATGCATGGATGGCGAATCATTGTTTCTCCTCACATGATCCTATAAACTAATTACCATATCATAGTGCAGGTACAGCAGTTATGAAGAAAGGAAACCATGAAATGCAGTTTTGCTTATGAAGAGGAGATTCTAATACCAGCAATTCCCAGTTCAGGGATCCTCATTTTATATAAGCTGCACCGCATTGGAAGGATGGCAAGGAAAATCAGCAAAAGTTTGATGAATATTCAGCTAACATGGAATGAACAGCAGCAATTAAAGGGAAATACATGGAAATGTTTACTAGCAGCCAATATATGGGCTGGAAAATTTCCCACTTTTAAGCAGGTTTGAGAATTTCTAACTTGCGTGCTTGTTTTTCTGCCAATTAAAAAAATAATAATAATCAGGACTTTCTTGCTTTCTTCTCATCCAGTGGCTGGATGAGAAGGGAGAAGCAGCTAGAGAAACGAGACAGCCATCTTGTGTTATTCCATGTAGTTACCATGTGATAAGGGCCAAAATGCTCATGTGGAGGAAATGGCCAGATTGGGCATTCCCTTGACAGTGGTCCCTCAGTGGCCACCCCGTGGAAAGAAACCAGATTGAGGAACCATGCCCAATCTTAAGAAAAACACACACATGACATTAACAGGAGTTTCCTCATAAAGATAACACTGCTATTTCCTGTTGATATATTTCAGGAATGCCTATAGCAATTTTTAATGCCTTTTAAAAAACAAATTAGTCAAGGTTCCGTATAAGTCAAAGTTTATAGATTTTCCCCCTCCCAGATCAAATTTGAAATTAGAAAACTTTTGCCAACTTCTTCCTCCATTTTAGCACTCTAGAGTATTATAAAACCGAGCCCAGAACTGGGAAAACTGTGTTTTTCCTAAAATTAGATCTTTAGTCTCTCTAATTTATCATTTGAGGTCTGAAACATTTTCCCCTCCAAGGCACGTTAGGCCATTTAACACACTTCAACAGAGGTCCATATTCCTATTTATTTAATAAATTTGTATGCTGCCCATCTCATTGACAAACGACTCTGCAATAAAGCAGATTTACTTGATAATTATCCTCCGTTAACTTAAAAACTACAGCACACAAGAGTTCGCCTTGCTGCCTCGAACACTTCATGAACCTTTTGATCTACGCAATATATGATTAAAAGAGAATATAATGAAAACATATACCTCCCCAGTAGTGCTCCATATTCTAGGCTAGGTTAGTCTGGAGCAGGAGTGTCCAACCTTTTGGCTTGCCTGGGCCACACTCAGTGAAGGGGAATAGTCTTGGCCCACATATCAAATATATATAATACAATGTATATAAATAACAAAGTTCAGCATATATTTTTACGGTCTTGTGGGGCTGCACTACTAGCTGCCCAGGACTGCACGCAGCCCTTGGGCCGCAGGTAAGACACGCCTGGTCTAGAATTTACTTGGCCTCAGAAGTCCTATTTTTCCATTGCACAGGTGCATATACAAAAAAAGAAAAAAAATAACTCCACCACACTTAGTAATGTGACTACAGGGCAATTATACAAAGCTATCATTATCAGCGCCAGCCTAGTTGCTTGCCCCAGAGCTTATATAGGCTGAAAACCTTTAGCCTGAAGCTACAGAACTAGGTGTTAACAAAAACAAATCACAATCTAATTACAGGTCTGATTTACCAACTTTCCCCTGCTACATCTAAGGGCTTATCTCGTTATTCTGCTTCTTTAACCTTCAGTAAACAAGCAAGAGATGTTTTCACTAGAATGTTACTATTCAGCTCTGCAGCCTTTTTACGCAAGTTACTCAAAGGCTGATTTTCAAATTTTGCGAGGAAGTTTAAGACTGTAAAGTAAGTGATTTATATGAGGAATTTGAAGCTATCAACATTTCAAGTAATGTTTCAGGGGGAGACATGATCCCTTCAGTACAGATTGGCCTCATTTAACAACTGCTGCATTGATAAGAATTATACCAAAAAACAACTGCCTCATTTAATGACTGTTCAATTATATGCAGGGTGGATAAAAATCAATGTTTTTTTAAAAAATCTCCTAGTGCCTTCACTTAATGATCAGTTGTCAGTCCAAATAGTAGTTGCTAAATGAGGACTACCTATGTAACACCATAAACATGTGTTCTTGTCAACTCTTAATACATTTGGCCGTAAATTTAATAGACCAGAACAGTAACCAGTAGGATTCATGAATAGGGATCCTACCCAATTTTCAACCTCAATACATATCATTAAACAGAAAACCTAATAGGGAAAATAATATATCAAGGGCTGCTGAAGAATTTAGTGTCATTCTAAAGTATTTTGGATCTGCCTAAGGAGACTCAGTCAATACTTTTAACACTTCAAATATCTTATTGCTTCCATTCTCTATTTTGAGGCATTTTTAGTTTTCCTTCAATCTTTTAGAACACCTAATATTTAAATCACTTTAACAGTAACCAACTTTGACCAGCATCTGATGATCCTCATTAACTAGAACACGGATCTGAAATGTAAGCTACAGGTAGTTCTCGATTTACAATTAACAGAAGTGAGTGAGCCCAATTTTATGACCATTTCTGCCATGGTTAAGCAAATCACTGCATTTGTTAAATGAATCCCACTTCCTCCATGACTTTGTCGGAGGCTGGTTGGGAAAGTTGCATGCTGTGATCATATGACCTGGGCACAGCAAACACACACTGGTTACCAAGCTCCTTAATCTTCATCATATGACCATGAAGACAATGTACTGGTCAATAAATCGGAAGACTAGTCACATTTTTCAGTGCCATTTTAACTTTGGTCACTAAACAAATGGCTGCAAGTCCAGGACTATCTGTATACGTATAGTTATAACCAACTTATTCCCCCCCCCAAATCCTAGACTTAAAATGCTTGTCAACTGACCAATACTTTTTACAGTTGGTCGGGCTTTAACACCTTCTCTGTAAGGACCGTTATTTTATCTTTTTTGAGGATCTAGATAGCCTCAATATCTAATATAGAAACAGCATATAACACTGAAATAATTTATGCAAATGCAAAATCAATTCTATCATACCTTTAAGAAGCATGTCAGAGATCCACGTCCTTGTTTCCGCAGGGACATAATGAATCCTAGACTATTTTACACCATGGTGTTTTCTGGGGTTGGAAGCTAAGTACAGCCAGCTTGCTAAGATCTTTGATAGGAGATAATTTATTGTGGTACAATTGCTTTGAAACTCATCAAATTTTTGGCACTGAACACATTTTGACATGAAAAATATGTCCTGGTACTCATTTGACGTTCGACACACAACCGAGAACCTGTTGGTGTCAGCTGCCTTGTGACTCACTACATTATTCCTTTATGGGGAAAATGTTTGGTACTCATCATGCCTCCCGGAACCAATTAACGATAAGTACCGAGGTACCACTGTATTAGATTTATATGCTACCCAATTCCCAGCAATTCTAGGCAGCCTGGGAAAACTAGAGCTGTAAATTGCATTAGGAAAGCAGCAATAGAAAACCATTTCCATGCTATAGTTGGAGTTTTTTTTATAAAAACATCAATGGAGTTTACTAATATGGCACCAAGATGGAAAACAGGGCTTGTCAGGGATGGACCCTAACCAAGTACTTTCAATAACCCCCTAGGACAGTGATGGCTAACCTTTTTGCCATCACGTGCCAGGAAGGGGTGGGGTGGGGGAGGTTTGCTCATGCGTATGCCCACACCCATAATTCTATGTGCCCCGCCACACACATGCAAGCGCGACCCTTTCCCCCCCCCCCCACTCCTGGCACACCCATTTTTCTTTCTCACCTGACTCCAGATCCTTTCTATGCATCTGGGGGAGGGCAAAAACAGCCTTCCCCACCCCCTCGGAGGCCGGAAGTTGAGAAACGGGCCGTTTCGGGCCTCCGAGGGGGTGGGGAAGGCTGTTTTCACCCTCCCCAGATGCATAGAGAGGATCTGGAGCCAGGGAGAAAGAAAAACGGGCCTTTCCCCCCCCCCCCCGGCCCTCTTCTGGTGGGCCCAAAAGGGCCGAAAATCAGCTGACGGAGCTGAGCTGGCATGCCAGGCAACGACTCCGCGTGCCACCCATGGCACGCGTGCCATAGGTTCGCCATCACGGCCCTAGGAAATTCCATTAATTTTTAATCAAGGGCCAACTGTTAACGGACTTTAAAAACTTTTCAAGAATGTTAGATAACGTTACAGATGTTAACTACTGTAAACCTCAAGGATTATCCATGTGAAGCTAAAGCAGCCGTTTTATCGACCAGTCCTACTTGATACAGAATTCTGTAGCTCTTACCTTATCATCCACATTCTGCGGTCACCAAGTTGCATGAACCCTTGGCTATGCATCCTGCTAGAGCAGCCAAGTATTTCCTTCCATGTGCCTGACCATGTTAGCTCCAGGATGTTTATTATCTTCATTCTCAACACCTTTTCATCAGGGCTTATTTGTGCCCGGTCTACTACCAGTGCTCCAATGCTTATGAATGGGCCACAGAGCACAAGATGAAGCCCAGTCAATTACCAGGCCAAGAATCAGAGGAACTTAACAAGTGAATTCATCATAGCAGAAGAGCAACATATATGGGCATTATTCAATACAACAAAACCACCATGCACTTTTTTATAAAATTTTATTTGTCAAAAAGAAAAAGGCAATAGCCAATTGAAAGCCTACTTAATCTTAAAAGATTCCAATTTCTTTGCGTTGTTAAATTTAGGTAAATGACTTATTGGTTTAACATTTATAAACAACCCCCCTTTTTTTCCCCTTTAACATTTACCATCTACTTGTGCTGAATCCTTCCAAGGAGAATGCTCCAGCGTACCTCTCCAGGTCCTTGCTTTGCTCCTTTTACAAAAAAAAAATATGAAAACTCCATCGTGCATCTTATGGATGGGCTCCAAACGTCAAAAATAGGAAAAAAAAAATCTTTGGAATAGCCAATTGAGTTGAATAAAACTCCATACGAGTGCGGTTTGGTTGGGGCAGGAATCCACTCCTATGTTCCTGGTAATCTGATCCCGCTCCATGAATCCTTGAAATTGATCCTCCCTATCCTATCCACATTATGATTTGAATCCAATGATCCAGCTCCAAGGATTGGGATCCAGTGAGCCCTCTCCAATCCAAACCTTTATAACCAGCAAAACCAAAAAAGAGGAGGCAAAAAGTTAGATACCGTAATGAAAAATAGGATTCTGGGGAATGATCAGTTATGTCTGCCGCTGAATAATAAAAACAGGCATTGATAACTATCAGTTCCCCAAGACAAACTTTTGTATTGTGATGCTCAAATTTTAGCAGTGTTAATCATTTGGAAGAAACATTCTAATATTTACAAAGGATAACTGATAATTTCAACATTTCAATTACTATATGTGCATTACAGGTTTTGTGGTTGGAAAAAAAAAATGTCATGAAGTTGCCAAATCCTGCTGCTAGAACTATCCAGGCCTAAACTAAAAGCTCATTATACTCAGTCTAGAAGTGACAAGATTAACTGAAGTTTATCAGTCAGTTTCTGATTTATCTTGCAGGGGAAGAGGGAAAGAAATCCCCAGTGTGCTCCCCCCACCACTGCTTCCATTTCATTACATTTAAGATGAAACAGCAAAATGCTCTATCAGTCACACAAGAGGACATGCAGATTTTAGCAGTATTGAGATTATACTTCTATGTCTGAAAAACCTGCATGTTACAAGGATAAAAACGGGCAACACCTGTAATCAACCGACACAGTACACCCCCACCACCCCACCCTGCATGGATCCAGCTAAGCCACAATTGTCATGATGGTAGTCAGAAAACTTCAGCTGACTAGAAAATGAGTGGAACAATAGAGAACAGGCGTGCCTATTTCACTATTCTTTCTGTATAAGGTCAATACTGCCAATTTAATCTGTGACAATAGCACTTGGAGTCATACCATTGCCTCCATTTTTGATCTGATCCTCCTCAATCCTCCTTTTGACAATCCTAAAATGATTGACATGTGCTCCACAATCCTTTAATCCAAAGCATTCTTAATCCATCTCTTCAGATATGTCTACAGAAAGACACATGAAAAGGCAAGATAAAAATGTAAGCTCCCCCAAAAGAGACAATTTAAACCCCAACACCCCAAGCTTGTATAAACCATAGCTGAACAAAGACATTTTTAATACAGCAATATCACAGTTGGAAGAGAGATCAGGCAGCAAACTAGCTAGAAAGAACCCTGACTAGGACATGTTAAAATACAATTTATGAAAGATGCAAGGGAATGTTGATGTTAAAGAACAAATACTCACTAGGGATATCATACAAAACTGCAATTCAACACTTTAGCCAATTTTCAGTAAAACAGTTTCAGATCTGTTCTTTTTTTCCCCTAAAAGAATGGACTATTTATGGGCAAAAGAAAACTGCATACAACATGGAGAAATTCTACAAAAAGGAGCACTATTAAAGATCATTTATGTACGAGAACGTGATCTGCTGTGACGGGGAGAGTAGCGTGGAGATCCTCTGCTTCGTCTCGGGGAATAACTGCGACTTCTGCTGTTGCTTCGGCTACGGCTTCTGCTACGACTACGGCTGCGGGAACGAGATCTTCCGTAACTCGGACTTCTTGGGCCATCAACTTTAACACGGATGTAGGCAGTTTCTCCCTATCAAATAGACACAACTTTCGATTGAAAGGTCTAAGTTTTTAAGCAGTCTTTTGCAGGCATGCTGATAGACTGAAGGTTTTTTTAACAAGAAAAGTTGCATTACTTCTCCATACATTACTTAAGCATGACACCCATCTAGCCCTTTCTATATTTTTAAATACTATAAGCAGAAAACTTACCTTCGATTTTACTGCATCCAAATGCAACCCTCTGAATCCAATTCTTGCTAAAATATTAAGTGGAAAAACCTACCTCATGAGATCTAAACTTAGTGTTATCCAGTTTTCGCACTGCGTAGGTCATGTCTTCTTTCCGAACAAACTCCACGACACCAGTTCCATCTCGGAAAACATCAGCATAACATACATCACCTGCTTCACGCATGTGATCCTTTAAATCCTGCCAGCTTCCACTGGGAGGCAGTCCTGGACAAGAGACAGTTGTTAAGTTATTGCTAGTGAAATACAGGCATTCCTCAACTTAGTCCTTCCTGTGCACACTGGAAATTATTCATTTCACATGTTAATCATGGTTTAAAACCTATATATTCTTTCAAATTATAGGCAGTCTTTGACTTTTGACAGTTTCCTCAAGAAGTTTGAATAAATAGCCTGTAAAGAACATCCAAGTGCTGCAAAATGCCCTACCCCGTGGTCATGTTTTCACGATCTGGTTGCTTGCAACCTGTTTGCACTCGATCCTCATTTATCTTCTTTGCAGCTGCCAAGAGAACTCCCTCTGGTCTCTGCCTGAAAAAGCTGTAAGCTGCTGGAGGATTTCATCAATCCAAGTAGACATGGAGCTGAAATCCTTTAGAACAAGCAGCTTTCTCAAGCAGCCTCCAGAGATGATGAGGATTTCTAGGATTTCCTGAGTAGAGGGACACCTACACACTGCCTGTGCTGGATCTTCTAGGGTCTTCCTGGTTCTCCTGAAGCATCCTATGTTCCTTATCTGTAGCTTCATCCATGTAGTGTTCTATAAGATCGCTTACTGCAACCAGGAATGTAGAGTTTGCAATTGTTGAGCAAAGCAGTCACATATTTCTTTTAACAACTGATTTGCTCAACTGAGATTCCGATGCTAATTGGGGCCATAAATTGAGGACTACCTGTATGAGTTGTTTAAAAAGTGACAAGCTGACAATAGAAATTATAATACATGTTTTCTGGATGGAAGACTAATATTGGAAGGACATTTGCTTTGTATCAATTACAAAATAGTCTCTAAAATTCACCTTTGCTATATTTGAACAAGCATTCAATTATTCTTATGTCACTTTTTTTCAACTGAAGAACCATTCAGAAATTTGCATGTTTTTTAATTTGTAACTTTAATTTCTCCTTCCTACTGTTAGGTATTTTGACTCAAAAATAGCTTATGTAACAGAATTCTTAAGATTAATTTTGACTAAAAATTACATATTTTTAAAATCTTTTTCCTCTTCTTTTTTGCATTTAGTTAAAAAAACTAATAGGATTATGCTACTTAAGAACTGCTTTGAAGAGAATACAGAAACTGTAACTAGTCAGAATGCAAATGAGCACTTGCTTACGCTTATTATGTTATTTTAAACTGTATACTGTATTTCTCAACTCAGTTTAAAGCATGTGGGTGCTTATCCTGAAAGCCCAAAGGGATTTTGCATAAAATATTTTAACCATTTCCTCCAAAATCAACTTCTGTCTCCAAAATCCAGTAGTTAAAGCATTCTTTTTTATCTTCCAACTAAAATGCAAAGACTGAAAGGCATGAAGTAAAAGAAAAGGGCTTTCTCATGGGCTACCCTTGAGTTGTAGATTTTTTTTGGGCCAGAATGCTAGTTTAGCCTTCTTTTTTATTGTTCTTTATACCAATCCATCTTGTCTAGACATGCAGTTAATTCACCAGTTAAAAATTACATGTTCTTCAATTATCTGCACATTCTTTCATACATTTTAATTCTATTATTGCTTTTTATTGTTAGTAGTTGTGAAGTGCATACATGTAACAGGAACATAAACTTTTGAAATCTCATTGTGATTATTTGCAGTACAAATAATCACAATGGCAAAGTATATTTATAGTTGTTTAAGCAGTTTAAAGTATCTCAATTAAACCAGAAGATCTAGTATTTTGGGGGGAAATGAGGAACAATGTACAGATTTTCAAGATGCCAAATCATGAGCTAATTAGATACCCAGAAAACAACTGAAAGATAGCTTAAATAAATATACACCATCCACAATTTAATTCAATTTTTAACTAGTCAAATCATTTTCAAAATGATCCTGGAGAAATTTGTTTTTGCCCAAGGGGAAAAGCTTACCTGATACTATCACTCTGTACTCAGAACGTCTTGATGGGGGTCCATATCTGCCCCTTGGGGCCCCACCACCTCCACCGCCTCCTCCTCCTCTGCCAGTGCCCCGACCACTTCGAGGGAACTCCACCCGTAGACGGTACCCATCATAATCATATCCATCCCGTCCGTACACTGCATCTTCTGCATCCCTGCAAGAAGAGAAAAAAAGAAAACCACAGAGCTTAGATCCAGGATTCCTGAAAGACAACTGCATCACAGGCCCTCCAGGAACACCTAGAGCAGGAAGTTGGCCTTTTGTCTTCAATCTACAAAAACAAGAGAAGACTTTGTCCCAACAGTATTACACGTATACATTTTTTTCTGTAAATAAGCAACAAAGGTTCTTCACTCTTGACACTGCAGCACAACTGCACAAAGTAATGCATTACTTTTTTAGCATATGTATAAAAAGCAATGCTGTTTGTTTAAACTGGGAAGCAATAAGAGTAACATACAAAACAATCTTATCGGTAGTTAGACATTTTAGATTCCAAGAGGGGAAAAAATCTCAATGCATATATTTTGGGGAACAAAGGTGAATTACAATATTACCTGCCCAGTAAGTGTGAATAGACGATTACTACTATATTCTCCATTTTCTCTTACTAGTTTTCATTTTTCCCTTCTGAATGTTCATTAATTGAAAAGAATTTATTTGTTTGTAAAAAATAGCCTACGTACTTCAAATGTCAATTTAGAATCTGGCTTTAATAGCAATGAATGCACAAATCTATGGGTAAATTCACTGCTAAATAATGGATTGGAACCCATAAAGATGCAGTTGGCACTTAAGTTATAGAAGCTGTGCCTCAGAATAAGCAGCAAGGCTGTATCAATTTAAAAACAGGAAGGCCCAACACTCAACTAAAACTTGTGTTTATTTTATATCTATTCCAAATCTAGCAACATAGCTTTCACTCTTAACTACAAAATGAAGTATTTTAAAGTGGCCTAACTGCAAGCAACATTACAAGAACTATAAATTAAGTTATGCCACTGTTTTGAAATAAGCTTTTGGACTCCAAATAAACATTCCCAAAACTTGGTGGATTCCACTTCACCTTGCACAGGCCAGAGATCAACATTCTTGGATTTGATCCCTCTTTCTCAATTTCTGCAAGACGGATCCTGCAAAGTATATCCTGTTAAATGTCTAGGGAGATCCTCAGTCATCCCGGCCATAGCAGTTGTCCCAAAGGTGCTTTTCTCAAAAAGCAACTGGACTTTTGTTTTTCCTTGAAGACACGTTTTGCTTCTCATTCAAGCAGCTTTTTGAGAATGGAAGAAGTTCTTGGATGAGAAATAAAACATCTTAACATCTTCAAAAAAAGAGTCCAGTTGTCTTTTGGAAAAAAAACCCATGAATTTACCTGTTACTGTAAAAATGCTGCAGAGGGAAAACCAATCTACAAAACACAAAAACATCCAAATGGATTTTAACCCTCTACCTTTACAGCTTCATGGCCTCACAAAAGATCTTCCATAAATATTCTCCCCATTAAGAACCCTCCCATGTTCTGACCAAAAATCTGACCTTCCTCGGGATAACTGGGTGCGATTGGGGTGCAGACACACCTAGGAAACAGCAGCAGGTGCCGCGTGCATGGGAATGAAACAGAATGACATGGTTGGACTAGAAGACCTGGAGGTCTTCTAGTCCAACCCCCTGCTCAAGCAGGAAACCCTACACCACTTCGGGACAAATGGTTGTCCAATCTCTTCTTTAAAACTTCCAGTGTTGGAGCATTCACAACTTCTGCAGGCAGGTTGTTCCACTGATCAATTGTTCTAACTGTCAGGAAATTTTTCCTTAATTCTAGGTTGTTTTTCTCCTTCTTTTCATCCATTGTTTCTTGTCCTGCCTTTAAGTGCTTTGGAGAATAGGTTGATCCCCCTCTTCTTTGTGTCCCCCTCAAATACTGGAAGACTATCATGCCGCCGCCCCCCCACCAGTCCCTCTTTTCATTTCACCACCCAGGGAGTTTGGCCAGCTCTTCCCAACTCGTCATTATGAATGCACAGGATTCATCACAGGGCAGGAACCGTTGAAAACCTCCCGATATCGCCAGGAGGACGACATACGGCCGCGCCTTTTATTCCAAAATGTTATTTTTTTTTATTTTATTCCACAATATCCCAACCCGGCGCCCATACACACACCAAAACGGGGCGGCTTTACCGCGATCGATTTCCCTCGTCCCGCCCTTCCCCCATCGCCCGACACGTGTTAAGGCGAGGATGATGGGAACTGGAGTAACAGGCACGGAGTTTATGCCGGCCTGGACTAAGAAAACCTGCATCCTCTTATCCCTTTCAGGGCGGCGATCTCCCTGAGGCGGTTTTTTTTTTCCCACACTTGCCGTCCCGTCTCGGCCACTGACCTGGGGTCTTCAAACTCGACGAAGGCGAAGGGCGGCCCCCCTCGGCGGTTCTTGAGATCGATGTCCCGAATGGCTCCGTATTTGTAAAAGACGTCCTCGATGTCCTTGGTGCGGATGTCCGGCGGCAGGTTGCCCACGTAGATGCGGCAGTCGTTGTTCCCGGCCGGGCCGCGGATCACGCCGCCACCAGACATGGCGAGGTCAGCAATGGCTGCGGTTGGGGTTGGTCGATGTGTGAGAGAAGAAGGCGGAGGACCAAGGGCGGGAAGCAGCCCGAGAAGGAGCGGAGGAGGGAGAAGAAAAGAGGAATTTTAAAAAAAATAAAACCGGCAACGATCCGATCCAACCGAAGGAAAAAAGGGAGCGAAAGGGGGAAAAAAAGCGGGCGAGGCCAACGGGCAACGACAGGAGCAGCGATGCCTCCTCCCGCTTCGGCTCTCTCGGCTGCCACAAAATGGCCGTTCACTCATGCGCTCTACTTGCCCTGCGCAAGGATCCTTCCGCGCCCTTGACGTCACACTCCCGAGGGGGGAGCTGAGGCGAGTGCGGCCTTCCCGCCCTTCGTAAGGCGCATGCGCGGCTCTCCAGATTTTTATTTTTTAATTATTTTCCCCCCTCCCCCTCCGAAAGATTTCTTTCCAAAGTTATTATCAAACAGTTTATGGGGCGCCGTTCAATATTTGCCGACGTTAGATGCGGCGTTTTGTTTTGTTTTTTAAGTCACCCTCTTGGGCTTTAAACTTGAAAGGAAAGACCTAATTTCAAACAGGCCTCGTGGCTGAGGACTTCCGCTAGCTTCCAGGGGCAGCGAACCGTTAAAAGTGCGCGCGAAGAAGATCCGGCTTTTATAAGGAATTGCACAAAGGAGGAGTGTGAGTAATCCCACAATGCATCACGCGAAGGGAGGCCTTGGCGCCAAAAGAGAAGAATGTCCCCATAAGGCATTGCGAAGAACGAGGGCTGCCAATAGATTTGAGGTCAGGCGGCGACTGGAAACGAAGGTTAAAATGCGGACACGGCTGACGCAAAAACCCACCTCGGGAGGCCGCCTTTCCGTGTAAAAGAAAGTCGTATTGAGGAAACAAACGGCATCTTTAAAAGAAATGAGGCTCAGCGGACGCATCACCTGTTTTTTTAAAAAAATAAATTCCCTCAGTATTGCAGTTCGTTAACGTGCGCGCAGAGAAAACACGTGTTTATATTCACGTTTGTGTTGCAAACGGAAAGCTTCCAATTCCCGGATGTAGGAATGCCCCAGTTGCTAGAATGTTCTTCAGGTGGCATTTGTTGCATACGCTTCAGTGTGGGTTGTCTGGATTTGCCACTTTATTAATTTATTCCGTTGCATATTTTAATTTGCTTTCCTTATAATTGGCAGCTACCTGGACTTGGGCAGTGCTGAAATCAATAAACCAGAGGTCTTCAAACTGGGCAGCTTTAAGACTTGTGGACTTCAACTCCCAGAATTCTCCAACCAGCATAGCTGGCTGGAGAATTCTGGGAGTTAAAGTCCACAAATCTTAAAACTGCCTCTGCAATAAACTGAAGCCAATGCAACATGTGTGCATACTTCAAACCTGGGTGAAATCCAGCAGGTTCTGACAAGTCCTGGAGAACCAGTAGCAGAAATTTTGAGTAGTTCAGAGAACCGGCAAATACCACCTCTGGCTGGCCCCAGAGTGGGGTGGGAATGGAGATTTTGCAATATCTTTCCCCTGGAGTGGGGTGGGAATGGAGATTTTGCAGTATCCTGCCACGCCCACCAAACCACACCACGCCCACCAAGCTACGCCCACAGAACCGGTGGTAAAAAAATTTAGATTTCACCACTGCTTCAAACCCAAAAATACACTTAAGGCAGAAGAATGCAAATGACCAGCTTTCTGCAAGGAGTATAAATCCTTCCATTCCGTACCATCCAGTCAGAGCTAAAGAAGCTTTTTGGATGAGAAGCGAAACGTCTTTAAAAGAAAAACCAAGTCCAGTTGCCTCTTGAAAAAAGCATCTTTGGGACAACCATGACCTGGATGACTGAGAATCTCCATAGACTAAGGCAGAAGCTTGTCCACCCCAAGGATAAAGCACCCAGACACAAACTGAGCAACTTGCAGTACAATGCAGAGAGCCATGTGCAGATCTGTACAGGTAGTCCTCAACTTACAACAGTTCATTTAGTGACCATTCAAAGTTACAACATCACTGAAAAAAGTGAGTTAGAGTAAGACAAATTCCTTGTGTGTCCATACTTGGCCAATAAAGAATTCTATACTATCTATTCTATTCTATTAACTTTGTCACTTTGAATGTACACTACATAAACGACAAAATAAATACAAAATTATGCAAAGTTATGACCATTTTTCACACTTACACTCGTTGCAGCAACCTCGTGGTCATGTGATTCACATTTCGACACTTGCCAACTGACTCATATTTATGACGGTTGCAGTGTCCTGGGGTCATGTGATCACCTTTTGCAACCTTCTGACAAGAAAAGCCAATGGGGAAACCAGATTCACTTAACACCTGCATTACTAATTTAACAACTGCAGTGATTCACTTAACAAAATGTGGCAAAAAAATTTGTAAAATGGGCAAAATTTACTTAACCAATTTTGTCTCTTGCAAACCTAAATTTTGGGCTCAGTTGTCATAAATTGAGGACTACCTGTACATTGGAGAAACAAAACAACCACTTCATAAACACATGACACAACGTAAGAGAACAAACGCATCAGGACAAGATTCAGCAGTCCATCTGCATTTAAACGATACAGGCCACTCTTTTGAAGACAACAAAGTTCATATTTTGGACAGGGAGGATCACTGATTTGAAAGACGGGTGAAAGAGGCCATCTAAGTCAAAACTGAACAGCCCTCTCTCAACAGAGGGGGAGGGATACGACATCTATCTCCTGTCTACAACACGGTTCTTTTAGCCATTCCAAGAATGCTCCATGCCCATTTGCATTATTCAGGTGACTCTGAGGACAAGGGGATAAACTCCAAGTGGCCTCAACTACTCTAAAAGAATGCAAATGACCAGCTGCCTGCAAGAAGTATAAATCCTTCTATTCCCACCATCCAGCCATAGCTGAAGAAGCTTCTTGGATGAGAAGCGAAACATCTTCAAAGAAAAAACAGAAAGTCCAGTTGCCTCTTTTTTTTTTTTAATTTGATTTATATGCCGCCCTTCTCCAGAGACTCAGGGCGGCTTACAGTGCGTTAAGCAATAGCCTTCATACTTTTTATATATTTATACAAAGTCAGCTTATTGCCCCCACAAACTGGGTCCTCAATTTACCTACCTTAGAAAGGATGGAAGGCTGAGTCAACCTTGAGCCTGCAAGATTCGATCTTACTTTAATTGCAGACAGCTGGTGTTAAATTACAGAGCTCTGTCTGTTGAGCTATCCAGGCTCACTTGAAAAAGCACCTTTGGATCAACCACAGACTAGATGACTGAGAATCTCCATAGACAATAAACTAAAAATTTTTCATCTCAGGTTCGGATCCAATACAGGTAGTCCTCGACTTACAACAGTGTTTAATGACTATTGTAAGTTACAACTGTTAAGTTGGGTGAATGAGGACGCAGCAAGCCAGAGTAGTAAGTGACAACAGCTCTTTATTATAGGGTGAGACTCCAGCAACTGACCTGGGGAGCCAGCTCCCTTTATATACCTTGCAGCTGTGGTGGTCAGCCAATCAGCTGAGAGTCAGTTAATTCGAACTTCCCGCCAAACAAACCTATTTACATAACACTCCTCCCCTCCCAGAAGTCACTTGGGGTGTTATTTGCATACAAAGTCTCTCAGGTGACTAGGGCGTGTGCGAGTCCTAGCTGACCTGCGCAGTTCAGTCGGAGGGGCGGCGTTGAGCAGGTCGGAGGGACTTTCTGTTTCTCCCTGCTCCGCCAATGAGGCCTCCGGGATTTCCTCGTGGGCGGCGACTTCTGCTGTTGGGACTACCTCGACGGGGCGGTGCTGGATACCAAAGTCCTCAGCTAAGTCCTCCGCTCTACTCAGGCTAGTGGTTTGTGCTTCTGGTTGGTAGTCGTGGTCGGAGATGGGGTCGTCTGGTGTGTCTTCGGTGTCTGTGGTTACTCTTTTCCTTAATTGGTCAATGTGCCTGCGCCAAACTCTCCCGTCCCCCATGTCTACCCTGTATGACTTGGGTCCTGTGATTTCTGTGATTGTTCCGGCCTCCCAGAGTGGGCCCTGTCCATAGTTTCTAGCGTGTACCGGTGTTCCTATGGTGAACTCTCTAAGTTTCCTTTCCCCCCCCTTGAAGATCTCTGGGGAGTAATTGGGGTTTAGTCTGTCTAGAACTCCCCGGAGTTTCCGCCCCATTAGTAGTTCGGCCGGACTTCGGCCTGTGGCTGTACAGGGTGTGGAGTGCTGGGCTATTAAGAATTTGTCTACCCTTTCCTGCCAGTCTCCGGGGCTTAAGCGTGAGAGGGCCTCCTTTGCTGACCTCACAAATCTCTCCGCCTGTCCGTTACTAGCCGGGTGAAACAGGGCAGAAAGGACATGTCTGATCCCAAGTCCCGCTAAGTACCCCTCGAACTGTGTTGCGGTGAACTGTGGCCCGTTATCTGACATTAGGATGTCCGGTAACCCATGTGTGGCGAATAATTGTCTTAGCTCTCTGATGGTTGCGTCGGTGGTAGTGGCCTTCATTAGCTTGATCTCCAGCCATTTGGAGAATGCGTCTACGACGACCATGAAGGTCTGTCCATGGAATGGGCCTGCAAAGTCAATATGTATTCTGGACCAGGGTCCCTGGGGCCTTTCCCACTCCCTCACGGGTGCCGTTGGCGGGTCTGATCTGGACTCTTGGCAGGGCTGACATCTCCCCACCCACTCTGTAATGTCTGCATCCATGCTGGGCCACCAGACGTAGCTCCTGGCTAGCCCCTTCATTCTCACAATCCCAGGGTGCCCCTCATGCAACAACGTTAAAACTTTTTCCCTTAAGCGTGAGGGAATAACAACCCGATCGCCCCATAGTAAACAACCCCCTTGCATTGTCAATTCGTCTCGTTTTCCCGCGAACGGTTTAAACTCCCCGCTCCCAATCTTTTCCAGCCACCCCCTCATGACCCAACTTGCGACTGTCCGGATCACGTGGTCCTTGGTTGAGGCTCTTGCAACCTCGGCTGATGTTATGGGCCCAGAGTCCAAAACGTCTATCAGCAGGATGGGGATGCCGGGTGTGGGGTCTTCTAGGCTGTCGGGTAGTGGGCATCGGCTGAGTGCATCCGCGTTGCCCATGTTCGCCCCTGGTCGATGTACCAGGCGATAGGAGTATGCTGCGAGGAAGATGGCCCAGCGTGTCATCCTGGGCGACAGTGCTGCCGGGGTTGGTCGATCTCCCGCGAGGAGACCCAGGAGTGGTCGATGGTCTGTGATTAGCTCAAAATCCCTCCCGAACAAGTACTCGTGGAATTTCTTTACTCCCGAAACGGCGGCGAGGGCCTCCTTGTCGAGCTGGCTGTAGTTTCGCTCGGCACTTGATAGAGTTCGGGAGTAATATGCGATGGGCGCTTCCAGGCCATTCGGGAGTCTATGGCTCAGGACGGCTCCCACCCCGAACGGGGACGCGTCACATGCTAGGACAAGGGGGAGCGTTGCGTTGTATTGAATTAAGAAGCTTTCAGCTGATAGTAGTTTTTTAATGCCGGCAAATGCCCTGTCTTCAGCCTTCCCCCATTTCCAAATGGCTTTCTTGGTTAACAGTCTATGTAGGGGTTCTGCCACTGTTGCCTTGTCTTTGAGGAAGATGGCATAAAAATTTAATAGTCCCAGGAAGGCCTGTAACTCTGCCTTGTCCCTGGGGGTGGGTGCTTCTCTGATTGCCCTGATCTTGCTCTCTGTGGGGTGTATGCCGGTGCCATCTACCCTGTATCCCAGGAATTCGACTGAGGGGACTGCGATCATGCATTTATTGCGTTTTACTCTGAGTCCCGCATCCCTGAATTTCCTTAGGACCTCCCTCAGCCTTTCTCTTAGCTGCTGCTCATTGTCCGCGATGATGAGCACATCATCAAAATAGGGCACCACCCCAGGGATCCCTTGTAGAAGCCGCTCCATGGTACTTTGGAACAGTCCGGGGGCCACGCTTACTCCGAATTGCAAACGGGTGCACTTGAAGGCCCCTCTGTGGGTTACGATAGTCTGTGCCTCTGCGGTAGCGCCATCTACTGGCAGCTGCTGGTACGCCTGCGCAAGATCGAGTTTTGCGAATATCTTGCCGGGGCCCAGGGAATGCAACAAGTGGTGAACGACTGGCACTGGATACGCGCTCTGCTGCAGGGCCTTATTGATTGTGCATTTATAATCAGCGCATATGCGCACTGATCCGTCCGGCTTGACCGGTGTCACAATTGGGGTCTCCCATTTGGCGTGGTCGACTGGAACGAGCACCCCTTGTTTGATCAATTTATCCAGCTCAACGTCTATTTTGGGCTTCAGGGCAAATGGTACACGCCTGGGCTTTAAGCGGATGGGTGCGATGTTGGGGTCTAGATTAAACGAAATCGGGGTCCCCACATACTTGCCAAGCCTCTCGTCGAACACGTCCTGGAACTCCTGCATCAGGTCTTCCTTCAGGGTGCTTCGAACGTTCCTTATCCCGGTGAATCCCATGCCTAGGGCTCTAAACCAGTCCATGCCCAGTAGGCTGGGAAGGTTGTCTCTGACGATGGTGAGGGGCAGTTTCTCGGTAAACTCCCCGTACTGGACTCGGAACTCGCCTCTGCCTTCGACGGGTATGCGGTTCCCTTGGTAATCCTTCAGTCTGCGAAGCTGTGGCTGGAGCTGTCGCTTGTGTGCGCTGGGGATGACTCTCTTTAGGGTTTCCCAAGACATGATGGATATCGGCGACCCCGTGTCGATCTCCATCTGGCACTCCCGTCCCTCGATCTCGACCGTGGTGTAGGTCTTTTCTCCGGGCGAGGTGCAGGTCCGCGCGATGCGAATGGTGTAGGCCCCAGCGTCTTCAAATTTCGCGCCCTTCCGGTTTCCGCCATCCCTGTTGGGCCTTCGGTGTGGCGCCGTCTCGGATTGGGCCGTTTGGCCACGTGGTCTGTAGCTCTGGTGTGTTTTCGACCTACAGACTCTAGCGATGTGGCCCCTCTTTTCACAGGAACGGCAAACGGCGTCCCTGAACTTACAGTTTTGTCGTGAGTGGGACCCTCCGCAGCTGGCGCATCCCTCTCTGGGCTCTCTGCGGGCTGTGTGGGGCTGCTCGGTGCGGTAGACCTCTTCTTCAGACTCCCCCTCGCTGGCGGTGCTTACGGCCTCTCGGTGCACAGGCGCCGTCTTCTGCGTTGTTCTGGTGAGGCGGGAGCTCTTTAGTTTCTCTGCGGCCTTTACTGACGACTCTTGCGCCCTGGCCTCGTCTAGCGCGATGTGTAGGGTCAGGTTTGACCTCGCAAGCAGTCTTCTCTGGAGCCGGCTATCTCTCACTCCGCAAATTAGTTGCTCTAGGAGCATCTCATCCAGGTCTCGGTACTCACATTGGGTTGCAGCCTTACGCAGGGCGGCGACGTACTCGCTGATCGATTCGCCCTCCTGCTGCAGCCGTTGCCTGAAGTCGTAGCGCTGGACATACTTCGATGGCGTTGGCGCATAGTGGTCTTTCAGCAGGGTCTGCAGCGTCGACCAGGAGATGTTGTGGACCGAATTCGGCTCCGACAATGCCTCGGCTGTGTCGAAGACCCTTGGCCCGCAGTGACTCAGGAACAGGGCTTTCTTCCGAACGTCCGGTAGCCCTTGCATGTCGTTTGCCACCATGAAGCACTCGAACCGGGACATGTAGGATCCCCACTTCTCTTCCTTGGGGTCGAAAGGCGCTGGCGGGGTGTAGGCAGACATCGTTTTGGGATTCTCCTGTGTTCCGCTCGCTCGCCTGGCTGGATTCAGATGCGGTCTCGGGTCCCCTTCTCTGAACGTGGCTTCAGCTCCTTTGAGTGTGGCTTCAGCTCTTTTGCGTGTGGCTTCAGCTCTCCTCTGCTTCTGGCCTCAAAATCCCACCTTCGTCGCCAATGTTAAGTTGGGTGAATGAGGACGCAGCAAGCCAGAGTAGTAAGTGACAACAGCTCTTTATTATAGGGTGAGACTCCAGCAACTGACCTGGGGAGCCAGCTCCCTTTATATACCTTGCAGCTGTGGTGGTCAGCCAATCAGCTGAGGGTCAGTTAATTCGAACTTCCCGCCAAACAAACCTATTTACATAACAACAACAGCACTTAAAAGTGACCTACGACTGTTTTCACACTTATGACCGTTGCAGCAACTCCATGGTCACATGATCAAAAATTCAGAGACTTGGCAACTGGCATGTATTTATGATGGTTGCAGTGTCCCAGGATCATGTGATCCCTTTTGAGACCCTCTGACAAGCAAAGTTAATGAAGAAGCCAGATTAATTTAACAACCATTTTAGTAACTCAACAACTACAATGATTCACTTAACTGTGGTGAGAAAGGTCATTAAGTGGGGCAAAACTCAATAAATGTCTCACTCAGCAGTAGAAATTTTGGGCTCAATTGTGATCATAAGTCATCCTGTACAAAGTTCCAATTGTTTAGACATCCATCCCCAGATGGTTGATGTTTGGCTGTGTTAGGTAAGGATAATAAGCCTCCACTTATTTGTTGGTTTTATTAGATTAATGATTATGTGCCATTAAGTTGTTTTCGACTTAGCAACCACTTGCATAGATTTTTCTCCATGATGATTTATTTATTTGTTTGTTTCTTTGTCAAACGTGTACAAGATAACAACTATAGCAGAGGTGGTATTCAGCAGGTTCTGACCAGTTCTGGAGAACCGGTAGCGGAAATTTTGAGTCATTCGGAGAACCGGTAAATACCACCTCTGGCCCCGCCCCCATCTATTCTCTGTCTCCCGAGTCCCAGCTGATCGGGAGGAAATGGGGATTTTGCAGTATCCTTCCCCTGGAGTGGGGTGGGAATGGAGATTTTACAGTATCCTTCCCCTGTCACGCCCTCCAAGCCACACCACGCCCACCAAGCCATGCCCACAAAACCAGTAGTAAAAAAATTTGAATCCACCACTGAAGTATTGGTATGAACATAAACATAAACAAAGGAAGTAAATACAAATAAATGGGGACAGTTAGATAGGGATGGTAGGCACTTTGTCCTTATCCTGGTTTTTCAGGTCTCCCAAGGATGCACCCGGTTTCAAATTCCGGCACTACCAGTTTGCTATCGATAGTGCACAAGTGCATGCGTGCACTTTTCGAACACACAGCACTTCTGTGCAGGCACAAAGCGTTTTTGATGACATCTGGGCAGGTGAGCTGAGCCTCCCCCCACCGCTGCTACCAGTTCGCCTGGTACCAACTTACAACTCTCTTTGGCCCAGTCGAAGGTAACAACATTACAACCACAACTTTTTGCTTTTACACAACAGTAGGTACAAGCCATTTCTATAACAATAAGCCTGTCTGGTTTACAAAAACAGAATCAAAGTTTCAGGGGTTTTTTTTCTCATTGCAAACACAAAATCCGGAAGCAATTTCAAACTACAGACAAAATTAAATATAATCTCTTTATTTGGATAAGAGACTCATTTTAACCATCTCAGCTTCTCCTTGTTTTGTGGGGGATAATATATCATTCATTCTCATATTTTCAGATCTAGTTCATAATATTTTACCAACTTTAGCATATTGTTCAGCATTAAAGAACCAGCAGACCTCTGTATACATACATACTCTTTTTATACATACAAAACTAACAAAGCTTTCTAACAGTACATGTATCAATTTTTTTAAAAAAATCCATCCTAATTAATTAAACCATATTTAAGTCACTCCCTCCAGCTTATCTTCATAGAATAGAGCAGGGGTCCTCAAACTTGGCAGCTTTAAGACTTGTGGACTTCAACTCCCAGAATTCTCCAGCCAGCTATGCTGGAGTCTAAAAGCTGCCAAGTTTGAAGACCTCTGGAACAGAGTCTTTTTCTTCTCAGGAGAAGAAGTTCTCAGCTTTATTTATATCCATAAAAAAAGATCCCAAAATTGTTCTGTTAGACCAGGGGTCTGCAGCCCGTGGCTCTGGAGCCGCATGTGGCTCTTTCATCCCTCTGCTGCGGCTCCATTTCGCTCAAAATATGTGTCACAACCGCCAATGTGTGACACCCGCTGGCAAGTGATTTCCTGAGCTATTCAACCCAGCTTTTTTTTTTTTTTTGAGTTCAAAATATTTATGTTGCATGCAGAAATAAAACTCTGTAGCAGTTCATTGATTTCATAAATGCAACACACGATAGTTTTTTTTATATATAGCATAAAGGTAAAAAATGATATATGCAGTGTTATCTTCATTTTAGCTGTCAAACGGGTTTTGTGGCTCCCAGTGTTTTCTTTTGTGTGGGAAGTGGGTCCAAATGGCTCTGAGTGTTTAAGGTTGCTGACCCCTGTGTTAGACAATGTAAATTGGTCTGAAGCAAAACTTCCCTGATTAAATTTTCCCTCACTGAAATAGCTATCACATTAACAAGGCTACGTGAGATATTTGTTAAGTGAGTTTTGCCCCTTTACAACCTTAACCTTACAATTGTTAAGGGAATCACTGCATTTTTAAGTTAGTAACACAATTATAAAGTGAATCTGGCTTCCCCATTGACTCTACTTGTCACAAAAGGTGATCACAGGACTAGTGGTGGGCTTCACATATTCTTACCACTGATTTGCCACCTGCGCGCCTTCCGCGCATGCACTTTGCTCGCACGCCTTCCGCGCATGCGCCCAGCCTCCCACGCATGCACTTTGCTCACACATGCGCCTTCCGCACATGCTCCTGGCAAAGGTGGGTTTCAGCAGGTTCTGACCAGTTCTGGAGAACCGGTAGCAGAAATTTTGAGTAGTTCCGAGAACCGATAGTAAAAATTCTGACTGGCCCCACCCCCATCTATTCTCTGCCTCCCGAGTCCCAGCTGATTGGGAGGAAATGGGGATTTTGCAGTAACCTTCCCCTGGAGTGGGGTGGGAATGGAGATTTTGCAGTATCCTTCCCCTGCCATGCCCACCAAGCCACGACCACCAAGCCATGCCCACAGAACCGGTAGTAAAAAATTTTGAAACCCACCACTGGCTCCCGGCCTCAAAAACATGGCTAAATAGGATGGCATTATGCCGGGGCGGGGGCAGGCCCACCTGCAGTCACCGCTATCGATTTGCCCAAACCGGCTGAATACCAGCTTTGCACAGGACGCCAGGACACTGCAACTGTCAATAGGACAGTATGAGCCAGTAGGGAAGACTCTAAATCATTTTTGAATTAGCTGATTGGAGCTCCCTTCTTATCTCCCTCCGTTATGAAAATCTTCCTACTTTCAGTTTTCTGCCATTCTTCGGGCCATCAGAGAACTGTCCTGCAATCTGCAAGATTTCTGAGAACTGGAGAAGCTAAATGTTTTGAAAGGAAACAAGAATATCCAGTTGTCTTTTTTGGGATCTTAATCACGAGTGTTTTATTTGAAACTTTATCAAAAGCTTTTTTGGGGGGGAAGTTCAAGTTATCAGCAGGGTCATCTTCACCCACACAAGTAGTCTTGCATTTGCGGGGGCGGTATAGAGTGACTGAAAACTAACTGCTATTATATTCCCAAATCAACAACAGTATCATAAATGGGAAAAAAATTGCCACGGTACTGAATCCATATTGAATCGGATTGAAGAGGATTCAGAGAAATTGGAACATGTCCAAAAAAGGGCAGGGATGATCAGTGAACTAGAAATGTAAGTCCTTTGAAGAGACTGAAAAGAGCTAAGGACGTTCAGTCTTGAGAAAGAAGGTGAAAGGAAGGGGGAGACAAGGCTATACATCCAGAGGTGGGCTGCTGGGGGTTCGCAGGGGTTCGGGAGAACATCTCGCTAAGATTCTGTGCAGTTCAGAGAACCCCCAAATCCCACTCCTGGCTGGCCCCGCCTACCTCTACCCGCTCCTCCCAGGAGTCCCCATGCCAGTGTTGGGTTTCTACTGGTTCTACCCAGTTTGGGCGAACCAGTAGCGGTGGCAGCAGGTGGCTCCACCCACCCGCCCGGACGTCGTCACGGATGCTCTGCGCATGCACGCGTGCCAGGGGTGGGTTCTAATTTTTTTTACTACCGGTTCTGTGGGCGTGGCTGATTTTGTGGGTGTGGCTTGGATGTCATGTGACTAGGTGGCCGTGGCTAGCTGGTCAGAGTCATTTCTGGAAGGTCCTCGCACTTACGACCAGTCCTCACACTTACGACCCGACTCATTTGTTTGCTTTTAACACTGATCAGCTGTAGGACGGCCCTTTGAAGCCCCGTCATATCGTCACCACTACTGGCTCGGCCGAACCAGGAGGAACCTACCACTGACGTGTGCTCATATTTGTGAATCGGTAGGAAAGCTAAGTGAAACCCACACGGCCCATTTTGGATGCAGGTAAGTGCAGGGTGCGCACAGAGGGTGAAAAACGGGCCTACCGGAAGTTCGGAAAGGCCGGAAACAGGCCCAGAGAGCCTCCGGAGCTTGGGAAGGCCGTTTTCACCCTCTCGGAGGCTCAAAGAAAGCCTCTAGAGCCCAGGAAGGGCTGACTAGGCCACGCCCACCATGGCCACACCCACCCAGCAACCCGGCAGAGAACCCCTCTGCTAAAATTTTTGAAGCTCACCCCTGTATACAGCCCTCAAATATAGTACCTGAAATATATCACAAAGAAGAAAGTCAAAATCTCTCTTCTCTTTGTTTAGAATGCAGGGCATGGAAAACGGACTCGTAAGTTACAGGAAAGAGAGATTTTGATTTAATATTGGGGGTGACGGATAATATTGGATGTGTCCCAACGGAGGCTAGAGAGCCATCTGGAGGAATGTTTTTAATTTGGACTCCTGCAGATCAAACGCATTCAGAAACTTCCCAAGGATGAACAGGACAGCGATTCTCCTTCCTGCTCTTCTCCCCAGAGAGCAGTATTGAATAGGATTATGCAGAGATCCAAATTCAAAGGCAAAATGTGAGATTCGGAGCAGACGTGAGCAGACACATAGCCCCCATTGCGGACTTCTGAAACCTCTTAAAGCTGCTTGTGAGGAAAATAGGAAGAGGAGGAGGAAGGTACGTTTCTCCTCCTCTTATGTTTTCTGCAGTCATGAATTCTCTGTAAAAAATAGTAAAGGCAGGATATCTAGCTATATCTATATGTCTGTCTATCTGTCTATCATCCATCTACCTACTTACTTCCATTACCTACCTACCTACCTCTATCTATCATCTCTATCTAGCTATCTATCTATTCACATCTATCTATCTTTCTATCTTTATTTATCCATTCACATCTATATCTATCAATCCATTAACATTATCTATCTATCTACCTATCTATCTATCTATCTATCTATCTATCTATCTATTCACATCTATTTTTCTATCTTTATTTATCCATTCACATCTATATCTATCAATCCATTAACATTATCTATCTATCTATCTATCTATCTATCTATCTATCTATCTATCTATCTATCTATCTAATCTATCTATTTATCTATCTATCTATCTATCTATTCACATCTATCTATCTTTCTATCTTTATTTATCCATTCACATCTATATCTATCAATCCATTAACATTATCTATCTATAACACATCTATCTATCTCTTTATCTATCTATCCATCTATCTATCTATCTATCTATCTATCTATCTATCTATTTTCTTTGACCAAAGAAAAAATGCTAAAAAGTAAAAAAAAAAAAAAGCCTCTGATGATCACGTGGCTCAGCTGGGATCATCAGAGCCTTTTAAAAGCATTTTTTCTATAACCTCTTCTATAACCACGCCCACTCAGTCACATTACCCACCACCACCAAGCCACACCCACAGAACCTGTAGTAACAAATTTTAGATTTCACCACTCCATCCATCCATCCATCCATCCATCTGGTTAACAACCACCAATACTAATTACCATTGATAGCTTGAGCTTGTCTAAATTTGTTGGAATGTGGGGTTGGGATTTTTCTTTTAGCACAGTCCCCTTGGATCTCTGCACTCCCTTGGACTTCGAGTACAGGTAGTCCTCCACTTAACAACACTTCATTTACAGACCGTTCAAAGTTACAACAGCACTGCAAAAAGTGTCTTAGGAACATTTTTCACACTTAACAACAGTTGCAACGTCCCCATGGTCACATGACCAAAATTCAGATGCTTGGCAACTGGTTCATTTATATGACTGTTGTTGCATTATGCTATGGTCATGTGACCACCTTTTGTGACCTGACGAGCAAGTTCAATGGGGAAGCCAGATTCACTTAACAACTTTGTTATTAATTTAACAACTGTGGCGATTCACTTAACAACTGTGACAAGAAAGGTCGTAAAATGGGGCAAAGCTCACTTAACCAATGTCTCGCTTAACAATGGAAATTTTGGTCTCAGAGCTGTAAGTCCAGGACTACCTGTAATGCAGTTGCCAAAAACTGGGGCATAGAAGTAACAGTAAGACCTATACGAGCCGACGATTCGAACAGCTGACCTTTCTGATCAGCAAGCTCAGCATCATTTCTTGCCATTGTAAACTGTCAGAGATAACAAACCAGCAGCCATTCCCTTTCTTTAAAAAAAGAATCAGGCACCTTCTCCACCCACCCCCAGTAAATGTTGGGCCTTCCCAGTCTGTGATACATCCCCAGCTCTGTGCATTTTTGCTATATCCACTGGCTTCCCATAATCAAGCTATGAGTAAAGCAGCCCATTGTTTTGGTGCATTCATCTATCTCTGTGAAGGAAATCGGACTCCAGGCAATTCAAATGAATACACTGTATAGGTTTACTGATGCTAATGCTCTCTACAAGAATCTGAACTACTAAAGGTCAAAGCAAATTGGTGGTAGATAAGAGTCAATGGAATTCAAGGTGGGATTTAGATCTCTTGTGGGCATGAAGGGACTCGAGACCGATGATGCATTTGACCCTTCCCTCAGGCTCAGCCTGGTCATTTCCTCTGCCTACAATTGGATACTTAATGGATGAGTATATGGGAATGATATTGGGAAACAGAGGGGCTGGGAAAACAGATGCTGTTTAGGGAATGGTGAGATAAGAGTGGGCATAGCCCTCAGCTGCATAATGGGCAGATTCAGGAAGGAATTTACGTAACTTCTCAGATTGTAAGAGACGGTGAGAGATTTGTAATCTTAGACTTGCAAGATGTTGACGATGTACTCTTACCACAAGGAAGAATTACAGATAGTCCTCGACTTACAACAGTTCATTTAGTGACCATTCAAAGTTACAACATCACTCAAAAAAGTGACTTGCAACTATTTTTCACACTTACGACTGTCACAGCAGTCCTATGGTCACATGATCAAAATGCAGATGCTTGGCAACTAACTCACATTTATGACGGTTGCTGTGTCCCAGGGTCATATGATGACCTTTTGCGACCTTCTGAGAAGCAGAGTCAATGGGGGGGAAAGCCAGACTCAGTTAACAACCTGGTTACTAATTTACTAACTACCGTGATTTTTACTTTTTCGGGGCTGCTCTTTTACCTTTTACCTTTACTCCAACCTTTCTTCTTCTCCTCCCCTTCTCTTCCTTCCTCTCTCTCCTCCTACTTCCTTCGTTCTTCCTCTCCTTCTCTTTCCTACTTCCCCTTCTCTTCCCCCACTCCTCTCTTCTTTCCACCTTCTAACCTTCTCCTTTACTCCTCTTTCCCCTCCCTCTTCTTCCTCTCCTTTTTCCTTTCTTCTTTCTCCTCTTCTCTCCCCTCTTCTCCCTTCCTCTCCCTCTACTCCCTCCCCTCTCTCTCTGGTTTCCCTTTTCAGTTCAATCTAAAGTGGTATTCGAGCAGCCCCGATTTCCTAATTATCTTTTTTCTCATTTCAATTTCTTATTCAATTATTATTTATTTTTATTTCATCATTTGCGTGCATTTTTATAATATCTCACTTTTTTCCCTTTTACCCCCCACTCCCCTTACTCCTTTTATTTGACATCATCTGGGTATCTATTTTACTAATTGTTTTCTCCCATCTATTCTCTATCTATTTTATCTCTATGTACTTATTCATATTTCTTTTCTACCAATCATAAAATTTATCCCATGTCTTGAAATATATCGACTCTTCTTTATCTTTATTCTCAATGTTAATCTATTCATTTCTGCACATTCTAAAATTTTCTTTATAATTTCTCCTTCCAATGGGATTTTATCTGCTTTCCAATTTTGTGCAAATACAATTTCTAGCCGCTGTTATTATATGAATAATCAAATGTATCTTCTTTACTATAATTCTCTGGTAAAATTCCCAATAAGAATATCTCTGGTTTTAACTCTATATGTTGCTGCAACATTCCCTCTAACCATGTTTGTATTTTCGCCCAATATTGTTTTGCTTCTTTACACAATCACCACATATGATAGTATGATCCCGGCAACTGATGACATTTCCAACACTTAGCTGATTTATCTTTAAACATCTTAGCTAATCTTTCTGGTGGCATATGCCATCTATAAAACATCTTATATAGTCGTCATATTTTCTGTCTGGTCTAACTGGAATGGCTGACATCAATCTTGCAAGTCTGAAAATGCAAATTTCCCACTTTCTGTTTTACAGCATAAGAAGCTGGTGGGATTCAGCCGGTTCAGGCGAACCGGTTGTTAAATTGCTGGCTGGCCCCTCCCCTCCCTGCCCCATCCTTTCCAGGAGTCCCCATGCGCCCCATTTTGGCTCCCAGGAGGCTGCAAGGAGGCCTGCTAGCGGCATGGGGGAAATGCGGTGCAGCCCCCCCGCAGCCAGTTTTTGCTCCCAGGGGGGTGCAGGAGACTGAGTGCTGCCTGTCACACCCACCATGGCCATGCCCACCCAGCCGGTCATTAGGGCAGAGAACCGGTTGTTAATTTATCTGAATCCCACCACTGCTAAGGAGTTAGCTTCTGACTCTTCCCCGCTGTCCATAATGCTGCTGCAGGCTATGCCCTCTTTTACCTCATCATTCCCTCGGCAGCATCCTTTCTCTTTCATCTCCCAAGGTCAATCTCGCCTACCGCTACATTTTAAATGTATACAGGAGAGACAAGGATGCATTTTGCCAATAAGTCTCAAAGGGAAACCACGTTCTAAGGTTGGTTTGTATTCCATGAAAACTGAGAGCCAGGTGTGGTGTGTTCTCCAAACAATATAGTGAAGCAGGAGAAGCAGCCGTAAAGCAGGGCACAAACAAGGAAGCAAGAACTGCGCACCTTAATAAGGTGTTTTTAACACCAGAATTAGGAGTGAGGTACAGAATCTTAGAAAGTGTGAAAGCCTTCATTGATTAGTCAGTATATCTTTCATTGTTCTGAATTCCTTCTTTCTGGCTTTTGTAGACATTTTGTAAGCTTGCCATGAATGAGATAAGCTACTAAGGAACTTTATCTCTTGGTTATTTGTGTCTGACTATCTTTACTTTTCAGGCTCTGCCTCCACTCTCGCTCACACTCATCAGCAACTGGCAATTGAATCAGAATCAGAATCGAGCTGGAAGGGACCTTGGAGGTCTTCTAGTCCAGCCCTCTGCTCAAGCAGGAGACCCTCTACCATTTCAGACCAGTGGTTGGCCAGTCTCTTCTTAAAAACCTCCAGTGATGAAGCACCCACAACGTCTGAAGGCAAGCTGTTCCATTGGTTAATTGTCCTGAGTGTTAGGAAGTTTCTCCTCAATTCCAGGTTGCTTCTATCTTTGATTAGTTTCCATCTATTGTTTCTTGTCCTGCCCTCTGGTGCTTTGGAAAATAAGTTGACTCCCTCTTCTTTGTGGCAGCCTCTCAAATACTGGAATACTGCTATCATGTCCCCCTTGGTCCTTCTTTTCTCTAGACTAGCCAAACGAAAATCCTGCAACCATTCTTCATATATTTTTAGCCTCCAGGCCTTTAATCATCTTAGTTGTTCTTCTTTGCACTTTTTCCAAAGTCTCAACATTTTTTTTGTAATAATGTAACCAAAACTGGATGCAGTATTCCAGGTGTGGCCTTGCTAAGGCTTTATAAAAAATACAAATATTTCATCTGGTTTTGATTCTATGCCTCTGTTTATATATAATTAAAACTGCTCAGAATATCATCGCACTCCAGCTACCAGTCCTGGATGACATCTTCGAATCTCGTTGTTTGAGGAAGTTGCATAACATTCTCCGAGACTCTTCCCATCCTGCTTACAATCTTTTTGGACTGTTGCCTTCTGGCAGAATATACCGAACAATTAAAACTTGGACCACATGTTTTCTGAATAGTTTTTATCCTAGAGCTATAATTGCACTCAACAATGAACTAAAGGGCCACCATCAGTGAGCTGTTGGACAGCATTACTTGGTCTGTTGTGTGGATGTTTGGGTGGTTTAGGGGTGGGGAATTTGTGGTGGGTGGGGGTGGGTGGGGGTGGGGATTGTTATGTGTGTTGGACCTGGTCTTGGGCGTTAAGTGAATTTCGTTGTATGGGTATACTGTGTATACATGTACAATGACAATAAAGTTATTATTATTTACTTTATTCATTAAACATGAAACTCAGTCAACTAAACATTCAAAAATGCATCACAAATACCATTGACTGGTGCTAATGGTTGATACAAGTTGCTGCCAGCATCCTAGGTATCAACCAAGTACCTTCTTAAAATGTACGATGTTCCCAGTAGCACAGTTTTTTGCAATTCCGCTGGTGTTATTGCAGGAAGCTGCAATTTGCTGATGTATGTTATAAAATTCTTGGACATGGTACCAAGTGCCCCAATGACAATGGGTATCACTGTTACATGTTTCATCCATAGCCATGTAGTTTCGATGGCCAGGTCACAATATTTCATGATTTTTTTCCAGTTCTTTTTCTTTGACTCTGGCATCTCCTGATACCGCGATGTCAATAAATTGTATGTTTCGGTTTTCGACAACTGTGATATCTGGCGTGTTGTGTTCCAAGTGACGATCCGTCTGTATTCGAAAGTCCCACAAGATCTTCACCTTCTCATTTTCTATAACTTTTTCCACTTTATGTTCCCATGACTTTTTGGATACAGGAAAATCGTATTTTTTACATAATGACCAGTGGACTAATTTAGCAACTCAGTCGTGTCTAGCTTTGTAATCAGTTTGTGTGATTTTGCTGCATTCACATATTAAATGTGAAACAGTTTTGACTTTGTTGTTGCAAAGTCGGCAGTTTGAATTGTCGGTGGATTTTTGTATCTTTGCTTTCATGGCATTAGTTTGTAGTGCTTGTTCTTGAGCAGCCAGTATTAAACCTTCCATTTCTTTCTTGATGGTTCCCATCTTAAGCCATGCCCATGTAAAGTTGCCATCACATTTTCCTTCCTTTGTTCTTGTTGTTGTTGTTGTTGTTGTTGTTGTTATTATTATTATTATTATTATTATTATTAGCTTTTTTGGCTGCTGCCACTTGCTGCTGGCTAGATTAGCCAAACCCAAATCCTGCAGCCATTCTTCATACGTTTTAGTCTCCAGGCTTTTAATCATCTTACTTGCTCTTCTTTTTACTTTTTCCAAAGGCAACCAAAAGCTGCCTTCCCAATGGCATAGAAATACAGGTAGCCCTTGACTTAACGACCGTTTGTTTAGTGACTAGCAACCAATGATTGATCCTTGCACTTAACAACAATGGCCTTATCCCTGCAAATCAAAAAGATCAAAATCGGAGCACTTGGCAACCAACATGTATTGATGATGGTTGCAGCATGCCAGGGTCACATGATCCCCATTTACAACTTTCCCAGGGTGCTTCTGATAACCAACATTGACCTCGATTTCCAGCCCCATCTTGATCTTACTTCAGTCCTCCAGACGGGACAGTATCGTCCGTCAAGAAAACGGGCGAACCCAGTTTGTAGGATCAGGACAAGCTGTGTGAAACACAACCCTCATCCTCCACCAGAGGGCAGACCAATCAAGAAGAAACATTTAGGAGATGCTTACCTGGGCCTTTGCCACTCTCTATCTCAATTTAAGGCCGGCCCTTATCTTTTTTTGAAAACACCAATAAAATAAAATGGAAGAAAAGACTCACAACCCCCTTGTGTTGTCCTACCATAATAGCACTGTCCCAGAAAAGGCCCAATCTCTTGTGTTCATCTTAGCTATGAGCAGGCGTTCCAAGGATTATAATGGACAGATTTCTCCTACTGAGTTTGTCCGAAAATAAGACCAGGTCTTATATTAAGTTTTGCTAAAAAATAAACTGCATTAAGGCTTATTTTCCAGTTAGGTCTTATTTTCGGGGAAATATGGTACTAAATGCATCCATCTAGCTGACAATCTTTTTTTTTTTTAATTTCATTTATATGCCGCCCTTCTCCGGAGACTCAGGGCGGCTTACAATGCGTTAAGCAATAGCCTTCATACTTTTGTATATTTTATACAAAGTCAGCTTATTGCCCCCACAATCTGTGTCCTCATTTTACCTACCTTAGAAAGGATGGAAGGCTGACTCAACCTTGAGGGTGAGATTTGAACTTGCAGTAATTGCAGGCAGCTGATGTTAAATTACAGTGCTTAGTCTGCAGAGGTATCCAGGCTCTTAACTGGGGCTTATTTTTGGGGTAGGGTTTAAATTACGAGCATCCTGACAAATCATGCTAGGACTTATTTTCCAGTCGGGTCTTATTTTTGGGGAAACACGATAGTGGAGAGAAACCTTAAAGTAGTATTTTCCAACCTGGAAATTTTTAAGATGCTGGGAATTCTGGGAGTTGAATTCTACAGAGTTGCTATGGCAAGCTGGCTAAGGAATTTTGGGAGTTGAAGTCCACTTATCTTAAAGTTGCTACGGGCATGCTGGCTGGGGAATTTGGAGATGGGGAATTCTGGGACTTGAAGTCCACACAATCTTAAAGTTGCAGAGGTTGACAAACGCTGCCTCAAAGAATATAAGAGGAAAGTCACTTCTTGTGAGATAGGCAGCTATATAAATTGGATTGATTGACAGGCAGACAGATGTATAAATAAAACAGGGACCTTGGATAGATGGTGAACGTCTTTGGGATTTGAAGCTCAAAGGATGGGTTTATAAAATCCCTGGCAAGGATGCCTTTGGGTAATAAAATCCTTTGCGACTGTTTGTTACCCAGAAACATCTAGAGGAGGAACTGGAAGGAATTACACAAAAAAACACACTTGCATTGGTGTAATGCAAATTCTGCCCCCTTCTATCCATGCACCATGATATTGCATGCAACTGCGCAAGAGGCCGTTGTGTTGCAATGTGCAAACCCAAGGCTGCTGAAGTCTTTTTAATGATCCTTTGACGCTGCGGATACTTCTGCTCCTGCTGCAGAAGACGTTGGTCTCTCCCCGCCTTCTCCTAGGGCAGCTGGGCACCCTTCCAAAAGTTCTCGATAGAGCAATCCACCAATCTTGCTTTCCAAGAATCCCTCCGGGTCTCAGAGACGTCTTTTCTTTTAAGGGGATCACGGAGGCTCACACAACTTGGCAATGTTCCAGCTTCCCCTTTTATCATATAAGATCATACTTTCAAAAACAAAATCAGAGGAGGTAGAGACTCTGCTGGGTACCAGGAGAGGTATTTATGAATATGGTAATACCCTGTTTCCCCGAAAATAAGACCTCCCCAGATAATAAGCCCAATCGGGCTTTTGAGCACATGCGCTAAAATAAGCCCTCCCAAAAAATAAGCCCTCCCCAAAAGTATTTAAACACACGCGCAGCCGATCCCCGCCATTTCCTCTGGTTAGGATTAGAGAGACAGAGCTGGAAATCGGGTAAAACGGCAAGAGGAGCCCCATCTTACTCCATGCACCCCAAAATAATAAGACCTCCCCGAAAATAAGGCCAAGCACTTATTTTGGGGTTCAAAAAAATATAAGACAGTGTCTTATTTTTGGGGAAACACGGTACCTGCAGATCCCATTTAGTATTGCTCATCCATTCCTTAAGGTGACCATTACAGGTAGCTCTCCAGTTGAGCCCAAAATTTCTGTTGCTAAACGAGACAATTGTTAAATGATTGTTTTGCCCCATTTTACAACCTTTCTTGCCACAGTGATTTAAGCGAATCACTGCAGTTATTAAGTTACTAATACGGCCATTAAATGAACCTGGCTTCTCCTGTTGACTTTGCCTGTCAGAAGATTGCAAAAGCTGATCACATGACCCTGGGGTACCGCAACCGTCATAAATACATGCCAGTTGCCAAGCATTTTGAATTTTGCTCATGTGGCTATGGGGGGTCTTAAGTGTGAAAAGACTATTTCATTTTTTTCAGTGCCATTTAACTGCAAACAATCACTAAACAAACTGTTGTAAGTTAGGAAACCTGTAATATTTTATCAGACAGTTCAACAATTATTTAAAATAGTTTAAAAATTACTTTAATTTTTGTCATTGCCATTTCATTTTGGCCCTCCTTTGACAATCCTTTCTTTAATTATTCTATTCCACTATTTCTTCGGTATTAGTGTAACTCTTGTGCCGCGGCAAGTTATCCTGTGAAGAGTTGGCTGTGGACACCCCCCCTCCCCTCCCGCATGGCTTGTTCATATTCAGCTGTTGTTCTGTTTAAACCTCTAAATCGATTGATTATATGCCATCAAATCAATCTCAGTTGTTAGTGAGCACATAGCTATATTTCCTCTACAATGAATCTGTCCCTACTTTGGTTTTCAAATCTCCCAACAGTGCATCCATTTGCTGCTGTAACAGAGTCCATCCCGTCTGAGGAGAATGTAATTAAAAATATATTAGATTGTGCAGAAATGGATAGATTAACACTTGTTATTAAGGATAAAGAAGAAACTGAGTATTTTTTGATATGGGACGAATTTTATCAATGGCTAGATAACAAAAACAGAAGTTAGAAAGGAGGCGATATAAAGGGAGGTAATGGTATAGACTAGGGTCGTTAAAGAAAATAATGTTAGAGTATTACGGTTAGTATATTATAATGTTATTATATTATTAATATGATGGTGATGACTAAATTGTAAGAGCCTTGGTGGCGCAATGGACTAAAGTGCTGTTAAATAGCACTTAACTGCCAGCTGCCTGCAATAACTGCGAGTTCAAATCTCACCAGGCTCAAGGTTGACTCAGCCTTCCATCCTTCCGAGGTAGGTAAAATGAGGACCCGGATTGTGGGGGCAATAAGCTGACTTTGTATAAAAAAGAACACCGTTTAGGAGGGGCCGAAAGCCCTACTAAGCAGGTATATACAAAAGTATGAAGGCTATTGCTTAACGCATTGTAAACCGCCCTGAGTCTCTGGAGAAGGGCGGCATATAAATCGAACCAATAAATAAATAAACAATAAATAAATAAATAAATAAATATAATGAAGCTGTATAAATATGACTAAATATAATTGTATCCAGAATACACACTGTTTATTGAAAATTGATTGTTAATAAATTGTAATTGTTAATAATAATAATAATAATAATAATAATAATGATTTTATTAATTTATTAATTTAATTAATAATTATAAGAATAATAAAATATTAATTGTTAATAAATTAAATTGTTAATAAAACAAATAAAACATGAAAAAAAAGTAGAGTCCATCCACCTTGTTGTTAGTCATCTTCTCCTTCTCTTTTCTTCCACTTTTCTCAGTGTTAAAGCCTTCTCCAGAGAGCTGGGCCTTCGTAAGTTGCCCAAAGTAGGGTAATTTGTGCCTGGCCATTGCATTGTGCTTTGAATGAGAACTCTGGGTTGGTTGGTTTGATGATCCTTTGGCTTGTTTTCTTGGCTGCCCACATTATTCTCTGGGGTCTTTTCCAACATCCAGAGTTCAAAGAGCCTCAGTGCTCTTCTTCCTATCCTGCTTCTTTGAAGTGCAACTTTTGCTTCCATAGAGTACCATGGGGAATATCACAGCCTGTTGGATGCTGAGCGTTGAAAGTATGCATCATGGCATCTGAATAGCTTGTACCAGGCCTTCAGGGCTGCTTTATCAGTTGGAAGGAAGGAGGGAGCAAGGGAGGGAGGAAGGTTGAGGGGAGGCAAGGCGAGGGAGAAAGGCAGGAAGGAATGGAAAGGAGGAGGGAGGGAGGGAGAGTGGATTAGGGAAGGAACAGTGGAAGCAAGGAGAAAAGGAAGGAAGGAAGGAGAATATGGGGGAAGGGGAGGGAAGGTGGGAGGATGGAAAGGAAGGAAGGAGAGAGAATATGGGGAAGGAGAGGGTGTGAGGAAGGAAGGAAGGGAAGGAAGGAGGGAAGGGAGGGATGATGGGAGGAAGGGAGGGAAGGTTAAGGAAAGGACAGAAGGAAGGAAAGGGGGAAAGGAAGGAAGGAGAATATGGGGGACGGGGAGGGAAGGTGGGAGGAAGGGAATGAAGGAAGGAGAGAGAATATGGGGGTGTGAGGAAGGAAGGATGGAAAGGAAGGAAGGAGAGAGAGAATATGGAGAAGGGGTGTGAGGAAGGAAGGAAGAGAATAGGGGGAAAGGGAGGGATGGTGGGAGGAAGGGAGGGAAGGTTAAGGAAAGGACAGAAGGAAGGAAAGGGGAAAAGGAAGGAAGGAGAATATTGGGGAAGGGGAGGGAAGGTGGGAGGAAGGGAAGGAAGGAAGGAGAGAGAATATGGGGAAAGGGTGTGAGGAAGGAAGAAAGGAAGGAAGGGCATATGGGTGAAAGGAGGGATGGTGAGAGGAAGGGAGGGAAGGTTAAGGAAAAGACAGAAGGAAGGGAAGGGAAGGGGAAAAGGGAGGGAGGAAAGAAGGGAGGAGGGAAGGAAGGTAGGTAATCAGGGGTAAAAGTTCACATCATTTCAGTATTTACTTGAAATCAGAAACCGGGGGGCTGGGGGGAATGCTTTTTTGTATTCCCATTACATACATAGCTTAATTTAAAACCTTCTGCCCCCATCTTTTCTCCCATAAAGAGATGGCAATCATTTCTGGCTTCTTGTTGCTTTGTGTTAAATCCAGCCCGGCCCCTTTCCCTGACTACCACAGCATTATTTTCTATTAAAACGGTGCAAAAACATAAACAGTCAGCACATGACAATACCAGCAGCATCTGGCATTCGATTCGAGCACCAACTGAATAGCGCCTCTGTGTTTCTGTGGGAAGAGGCAGAAGAATTCCAGCCAACATTTCATAAATAGACTGGTTTTGCTTACATGAACTGCCTAGGCTACCTTACCAAATAAATACACGGACAATCAATCAATCATGTTTCCAGCAGAAGATCCAGCCCAACATATGTCATGCATATTTAGAAGGGAATATTTATCGCTCAGGATTGAACTGCAGGTTCCTTGATGCTCTCTTGAGCTTGGTTGTTTTTCGTGAGGACGTTTCATTACCAAACTGGATAACATCATCAGTGCACTGATGATGTTACTTAGTTTGGTAATGAAACGTCCACAAGAAAACAACCAAGCTCAAGAGAGCACTATGCCTATTTACCAAAACAGCTTTGCCGGCCGTTCCCATCTTCCACATGTACTGGACATTGCCAATACTGTGTTGGCTGGGGATGATGGGACTTACTTACACAGTTCCTCCTCACAGCCCTCTTAACTATACCATGAATCTGTCCAGTGGTGGGATTCAAGTAATTTAACAACCGGTTCTCTGCCCTAATGATTTCTTCCAACAACCAGTTTGCCAAACTGCTCAGAAAGTTAACAACCGGTTCTCCTGAAGTGGTGCGAATCAGCTGAATCCCACCACTGCATCTGTGCCATAACCTCTTCTTTGCACCATGACTTCATAATATTCTCCTTTCCAGCCCACCTTTAAGGCAGATTAAAGCCATTTTTAGTTCCCTCAGGGATAAGGCAGCCTTTTTCTTCATCCGAACCGGTGCTTTCCGTGGGCACAATCTAGTGTGGTTCCAGTGGTGGGATTCAAATTTTTTTACTACCGGTTCTGTGGGTGTGGCTTGGTGGGCGTGGCTTGGTGGGTGTGACAGGGGAAGGATACTGCAAAATCCCCATTCCCACTCCACTCCAGGGGAAGGATACTGCAAAGTCTCCATTCCCTCCTCACCCCACTAACCTGCTTTCCAGCTCCATTCTCCTGTGCAGGCAACAAAAGAAGACCCAGCCAATCAGCTGGGACTCGGGAGACAGCGAATAGATGGGGGTGGGGCCAGCCAGAGGTAGTATTTGCCGGTTCTCTGAACTACTCAAAATGTCCTCGACCGGTTCACCAGAACCGGTCAGAACCTGCTGAATACCACTTCTGTCAGAGATTCCCCAAGGATTGCGATGGGGACAGGCCCTGTTCACCACCTCTTGGCCATTTTAGGTGGAATAATATCGGTTTCTCTCTTCTGGCTACCTGGATCCCTGATCTCTGTGAGCCTTTTGACTTGGCCTGGCACGGAAAGATAAATGTGGGGAAGGAATAGCAGCCAGGGGTAAGTAGCGCTGGATTTAAAAATGAATAAATAGCTGTTCTGTATGTCTCCTTGGAAACAGACAATATTTCTTCGTGAGGGATGAGAAAAAGAGACTTATACCTCTTTTGTTCCAATAAAAACAAACGATAACATGGAACTCTAGAAGCAAAACACTAGCAAAGCTTTAAGGGTATTTCCTTCTTCCCCATTTTTATCATCCTCTCTTTTTCCCACCACAGATCTGAGATTTCAGATTAAGGAAATTTGCAGATTAAAGAAATTTGCAGCAGTTTGGAATTGAACTGGCGACAGGTGATTTTCCATTGTTCCCAGTCCTCAACTTAACAACTGCAAACGGAACCAGAATTTCTGTTGCCAAGCGAAGCAGTTAAGTGAGTCGCGTCTGCTTTTACGACTATTTTTGTTGTTAAGCGAATCACAGTTGCTAACTGAATCGCACAGTTAAGTCAATCGGGCTTCCCACATTGATTCTGCTGGTCAGAAGCAGTCTGGGATGGTTCTGCCCCAGTTACGGACCCCAAAGAAAGCAGCACACACAAACTCTATACAAAGCTTATTTTACTCAAATAACTCAGTCTTTATCAACCAAAAGCTGTTAATAAACTGTCTTAACAGCCTACAAGAATTCTAAGATAAGGTAATCACAGTCTTACTAGAGTTGGCAGAAAGCCCAGAAGCAATTTCGCAGAGAATCCAGACGCGAAGGAGAGTGAACTAAAGTTGTTCCTTACAGCTTGCTGCAAGCGGCATTCCTCCTTAAATAGGCTAAGGGAGTGGCCAATTAGCCCCAAGCCTTACTCTCGAGGAGACCTCCTCCTGAGGAGCCACTCCTGCCTTTTGGCAGCTCTGCGCGCCCGTGCATTGAGAAGAGGCTCCTCCTCTTCCTCCTCTTCACTTAAAGGAGCTTCTGGAGCTTCTGAAGGCCCTGGAAGAATCCCTGCCTCTGGCACCACATCTTCTCCAGCCTCCTCACTGTCCGACTCGAGCGCCAGCTGCACAGGCTGCTGGCACAGCACCACATCAGCCTCCTCGTTGTCGGAATCAGCTACAATCTGCACAGGCCGCTGATGGGCCACAACAGACGGTCCCAAATGGTGATCAGGTGACCCCGGGAATGTTGCAATTCATACCGGCTGCCAAACGCTTGAATTCTGATCAAGTGACCATGGGGATGCTGCGACGGTCATAAGTGCAAGGATTGGTCGTAAGTAATTTTTTCAATGCCGTTGTAACTTCAGACCGCCGTTAAATGAGTGGTTCTAAGTCATGTGACTATGGGAAGGATATCCTGACACAGGGACTTCAAATCCCCAATCTCATTTTTGGGGTCCATAGTAACTTCAAATGGTCACTTAGCATCCATTCATAAGTGGAGGACTACCTGTAAACTCCAAATGTAAATCTTAACTTGACTGTGTGCTTAGCTCTGCAATTCCCCTTCACTTTTCTAATAATTATTCTTCTGCAAATATACAGATAGTCCTCGACTTACAAGAGCTCATTTAGTGACGGTTTGAAGTTACAACTTTAAAAAGTAACTTATGACCATTTTTCACACTTGTGACCGTTGCAGTATCCTCACGGTCACATGATCAAAATGCAGATGTTTGGCAACTGACTCGGATGCTTGGCAACTGACTCATATTTACGACCTTTGCAGTATCGTGTGATCCCTATTACAACCTAACAAGTAAAGTCAATGGGGATTCACCATGCAACTAACTTAACAACTGCAGTGATTCACTGAACAATTGTGACAAGAAAGGTTGTAAAATGGGGCAAACTCCCTTAACAAATGTCTCTCTTAGCAACAGAAATGTTGGGCTCAATTGTGGATGTAAATTGAGGACTACCTGTATGTACATGAGAAATATTACCTTGGCATGTTGCCATTCAATTTGAAAGAGGCTCCATTTGATTTTCCTCCCCTTCCCTCCTTCCCCTTCTCCTCTTCCCCTTCCCTTTCTTCTTCCCTCCATCTCCATCTCCTCCTCCTTTTTTTCTTCTTCTTCCCCCTTCCCCTCCCCCTCCCTCTCCCCCTCGTCCTTCTTCTCCTTCTCTTCTCCCCTCCCCTCCTCCTCCTCTTCTTCTTCTTCTCCTCCTCCTCCTCCTCCTCCTCCTTCCTCCTCCTCCTCCCCCTTTCTCCTCCTCCTCCTCCTCCTCCTCCTTCCCCCAACTGTTCCCTCAATCCTGTGTCTCTCTATACATATTTGCTTCCAGATGGAGGACATCAGTCTAGTTGATTCAGCACTTTACCATAAGTCAGATGGGAATTGCAGAATTTTGGCATAAGCTGAAAGGAACAACATTTTGCAAGACTTCTCTCTTACTCACTGCCTTTCTATGAGTTTTTTTTTTATCCCACTAACTACCTGGAAGTGGATACCTGAGTAAAACCTTGCCCCTGTGAACATGTACGTGCATGTTTTCACTGTATACAGTCTGCACAAAATAATCTACCACTAAAGCTATCCAAAATTCTTTCTGGTGCCTTCCAACCTGCAGAGTCTGAATTTCAAATTCATCTGGAGGTCGCTAAATTGGAAAAGATTTTTGGGGACTGAGCATCTCTCACGAGTTGCAGCCAAGCAACTTGTAAACTACACCGTAAATTGTGATTTTTGGTTTTCTCTTGGCATGCTGTGTGCCAAGTAAACCACGGCTTTGTATAATGCACACATGATGCATTATACACGGTGCATTCAGTAAACCATGGTTGAATATACTGTGGTTTTGTTCAACTGAAATCAAGCCATGGAGCAATAAGCCATTGGAGCTTGTTTGAGAAATCATGGTTAAACAATTCACTCATTGTGACCTCCCAACCAGCCAGTTGATCTCCAGGATCAACTATTCAAAAAAACTCAATTAACTTAACTATATTTCAGAGCAATGTGTAAACTCAGTTATAATCATTTGGAACAGTTTATTGAGCACCTTTTGAAATGCCAACAGGGTGGAAACCAGTTGAAAACTCAGCGGAAACCACATTCCAGAGGGCAAGCATTACTACAGACTTTTCGGGGTCCGGACAGATGGCATTGTTTCATTGATGGAACCTGTAATGTGCTAACCCTACCAGACAGAACCAATTGCCACTTTAATTTTGAACAGTCACTAAACAAATGGCTATACGTAGAGGACTACCCGTATACCAACCACCTTTCTGACATTTTGTGGCCAGAGCCTGCATTTGGATCTTTCTGAAATGTTTTATCAATCCTTAGCTAATTTGAGAATTTAGACTTCAGCTTTCATATTCTTCCCACCTCAAAGCAGCAGGAAAACATGATGCTGGTTCTTAGCAGATGTGAACAGACAAGAGTCTTAGAATAGAATAACAGAATTGGAAGGGACCTTGGAGGTCTTCTAGTCCAACCCACTGCTTAGGCAGGAAACCTTACACCATTTCAGACAAGTGGTTATCCAACATCTTCTTAAAAACTTCCAGTGTTGGAGCATTCACAACTTCTGGAGATAAGTTGTTCCACTGATTAATTGTTCTAGCTGTCAGGAAATTTCTCCTTAGTTCTAAGTTGCTTCTCTCCTTGATTAGTTTCCACCCATTGCTTCTTGTCCTGCCTTCAGGTGCTTTGGAGAATAGCTTGACTCCTTCTTTGTGGCAGCCCCTGAGATATTGGAAGACTGCTATCATGTCTCCCCTAGTCCTTCTTTTCATTAAGCTAGACATACCCAGTTCCTGCAACTGTTCTTCATATGTTTTAGCCTCCAGTCCCCTAATCATCTTTGTTGCTCTTCTCTGCACTCTTTCTAGAGTCTCCACATCTTTTTTTTTACATCTTCTAGAGGAGGGATTAAAAATGTCAAGATGACGGCCACAACCATATAATTGAAGCTCCGTTCCCAACTTCATATTTTTGACCCTTCCAAGGATGTTCCTGCAGCTCACCAGGAGTTGTATGTGCAGATGTCCCAAGTGAATGGGGGGCGGCGAGAAATCCAGAGTTCAATTTGGGTAATAATAATAACTTCAATACTCTACGTTCCTGTACAGGAAGAACTGGTTTTGCTCGTCTCTGAACAGCCACACCTGCAACAGTCAGAAATGCTGCTCATGATAGCTCTAGATGTGTCTCAAAGACAGTGGTGGGATTCAGCCAGTTTGCACCACTTTGGGAGAACCGGTTGTTAACTTTCTAAGCAGTTTGGCAAACTGGTTGTTGGAAGAAATCATTAGGGCAGAGAACCGGTTGTTAAATTATTTGAATCCCACCACTGCTCAAAGAGGATAGGAATCCTGTCAAATCCAAAACTGAAATAAAAGATTCCCAAATAGTGGGCAAAACTTAGAAAGAGTGAAGTTTACAGGCTCAGTTGGGGATCTACAGGCAGAGAAAAAAAAGAATTAAGAGGGATTGAAATGGAGGCTACAACGTATGAAGAATGGTTGCAGGAACTAAGTATGTCTAGGTTAATGAAAAGAAGGACTAGGGGAGACATGATAGCAGTGTTCCAATATTTCAAGGGTTGTCACAAAGAAGAGGGAGTCAAGCTATTCTCCAAAGCACCTGAGGGTAGGACAAGAAGCAATGAGTGGAAACTAACCAAGGAGAGAAGCAACTTAGAACTAAGGAGAAATTTCCTGACCGTTACAACAATTAATCAGTGGAACAACTTGCCACCAGAAGTTGTGAATGCTCCAACACTGGAAGTTTTTAAGAAGATGTTGGATAACCACTTGTCTGAAGTGGTGTAGGGTTTCCTGCCTAAGCAGGGGGTTGGACTAGAAGACCTCCAAGGTCCCTTCCAACTCGGTTATTTTATTCTATTCTGAAATGATTTTCATCCTCAGAATTCTTCATTTCTAAAGGAAGACAGGAAAAACATGCAGAGGTGACTGATCATTACAGGTAGTCCAGTCATAAGTGGGTTTTGCCCCGTTTTACGACCTTTCTTGCCACAGTTGGTAAGTTGAATCATTGCAGTGGTTAAGTTAGTAACATGTTTGTTAAGTGAATCCATCTTCCCCATTGACTTTGCTTGTCAGAAGGTTGCAAAAAGTGAATATATGACTCCAGGACACTGCAACTGTCATAAGTATGAACCACTTTGCCAGGCATTTGAATTTTGATGATGTGACCATAGGGATGGTCATAAGTGTGAAACATGGTCGTAAGTCACTAAACAAATGATTCTAAGTCAAGGACTACCTGTATACAATTTATAAATATAGAAAGTCCTCAACGTACAACCACAATTAGGGCAAGAATTTTCATTGTTAAGCAAAGCAGCTAAGTAAGTCATTCCCGATTTTACAATCTTTTTTGCCAATGGTTGTTATGTAAATCACTGAAGTTGTTAATTGAATCACACAGTTGTTAAGAAATTTGGCTTCCCCTCATTGACCTTGCTTGTCTGAAGCAAGCTGGGAAGGTCACAGACTGTGACCATATGACCCCAGGATGCTTCCACCATTGAAGATACATAATCATAATCATAAGTTTATTTGTCAAGCATATATAAGATAACAGGTAAAAGTATAAATATAATTTGAATACATGAAAAGTGTAAGAGTAAAAAGGAATATTAGGACAGGGACGGTAGGTACGCTGGTGCACTTATGCACACCCCTTACAGACCTCTTAGGAATGGGGTGAGGTCAACAGTAGACAGTTTAAGGTTAAAGTTTTGGGGGTTTGGGGAAGAAACTACAGAGTCAGGTAGTGCATTCCAGGCATTGACCACTCTGTTGCTGAAGTCATATTTTCTGCAATCGAGTTTGGAACAGTTTACCTTGAGTTTGTATCTATTATTTGCTCGTGTATTGTTGTGATTGAAGCTGAAGTACTCATTGACAAGAAGAACATTGTGGCAGATAATTTTATGTACTATGCTTAGGTCAGATTGAAGTCGGTGTAGTTCTAAGCCAGTGTTTCTCAATCTTGGAAGCTTGAAGATGGGTGGACTTCAACTCCCAGAATCCCCCAGCCAGCGCTGCTGGCTGGGGGATTCTGGGAGTTGAAGTCCACCCATCTTCAAGCTACCAAGGTTGAGAACCACTGTTCTAAGCTGTCTAAGCCCAAAATTTGGACTCTGGTGGCATAAGGTATTTTATTGCGGTTAGAGGAATGGAGGACTCTTCTTGTAAAATACATGCCAGTTGCCAAGGGCCTGAATTTTGATCACGTATCTCTGAGGATGCTGCGATGATCATAAGCATGAGGACCGGTTTTACCACAAAACCAGTTTTACCACAACTGATAAGGGTTGCGGGATCAAAAAAAAAGTTTGGAGATTTTGTTCTTGTGAAGATCTGTTAGCCTACAGAAAAAGGTAACCAAACAACATGTCTTATCATCCAAACAATTTTTGATTTTCCTAATAAATCTCCTGTTAAGCATATTTTATGAGTGTTTCTATTTCCCAAAGGCCCATAGTGAGGATATTTCAGTATGTTTCCTCTCTGCTGCTGGAGATGAGCAATCTGGATGCTTTCGGGATCAATGTTTTATTTATAGCTTTTGAACAAGGCAGGAGTCCAGAAGACACTTGCCACACAAAAAAAATACTTTAAAAAATTTAAATTAGACAAAGCATATGAGCCAGATACATATGCATAAAGGTCTGGATCATTTTATATATATATATATATATATATATATATATATATATATATATATATATATATATATATATATATGTCTTTTTTTTCCCCTTTTTCGTAGGCTTTTATGTGCATATTCTTTCTAGCCAGGTTTTACCTACATAAACTAAGTTGTTCTACAGCCCTGGTTCTGTGAAATCTCATTCAGACAGAATGAGATTTCACAGAACCAGGGCTGTAGAACAACTTAGTTTACGTAGGTAAAACCTGGCTAGAAAGAATATGCATATATATATATATATTAAAGGGTTGGTTCTTATTAATGTATTTATTGGTGATGCCCTCCAAAATAGTTGCAGTGAAGCTGTGCAGGATGGCTATGAAAGAAGAGATCTCATTATTGTCACATTTTTTTTTAATCCTGCCTTATTCCTTTTTTATAAGCAACTCTCAAGGGAGTAAACATACCTAATTGTACTTCATCCTTCGTTTCCTCACAACAGCTCTGTGAAAGGAGTTGGGCTGAGAGAGAATGACTGACCCAAAGTCACCAGCTGGCTTTCATGCCTAAAGTGGGACTAGAACTCACAGTCTCCTAATAATTGGCCCAAAGTTATCCAGCTGGCTTTCATGCTCAAGGCAGGACTAGAATTCATGGTTCTCCTGTTGGTTGACCAAAAGTCATGCTGCCTTTCATGCCTAAGGCAGAACTAGAACTCACAGTCTCCTGGTTTCTAGGCCAGCACCGTAACCACAGGTGGTATTCACTTAACTTTCCCTACCGGTTCGCAAATGTGAGTGCGCCCATCCACGCATGTGCCCGGCAGAGGTGGGTTCTAAAATTTTTTACTACCGGTTCTGTGGGCATGGCTTATTTCGTGGGCGTGGTTTGATGGTCATGTGACAAACAATTCTTTAGAATTTAGCCGAAGTACTGGTCTATCAGGCTTTTAACTGCTTGCAGAGCCATACCGGTTTACCCATTTGTTTTTGGAGCGTTCCGGTTTACCCATTTATTTTTGGAGCATTCCGGTCTACCCATTTGTTTTTGGAGCGCACTGGTCTACCACCACACTGCTTTTTACCACTGATCAGCTGTAGGGCGGCCCTTTGAAGCGCAGCAGCAAGAGTGTAAACAGTTTTTTGCCGCTCTGCCACCACCAAGAGCATCGGACACCGCTTTCAGGCAGCTTGGCCTCAATTGCCAATCTACCACCACCAAGCTGTTTACAAGGAGCGGATCGGTTCTAGGCTTCTTGGCTTCTCAATTTAAAGCGACGGTGTCTTGTTTTTCTTTTCCTCTTCTTTGTCAAGTGAGCCCTGATTTTTTCATTCTAGCCAATCAGCTGGGACTCGGGAGGCAGCAAATAGATTGGTGGCGGGGCCAGGCAGAGGTGGTATTTACCGGTTCTCCGAACTAGTCAAAATTTCCACTACTGGTTCGCAAGAACCGGGGATAACCGGTAGCAACCCACCACTGGTGCCCGGCCTTCCGCACATATGCCTGGCCTACAAAACATGCCTACATAGGATGGCATAGAACCTGGGAGGGTGTGCGGGCCCACCCGCAATTTCCGCTACTGGTTTAGGTGAACCAATCCGAACCGGCTGAATATCACCTCTGACCGTAACCACTACACCAAATTGCCTCTCTTATCCAATTGGAAGGCCATAATAACTGAAAGGGGGGGTCAGCATAACAGCAAGCAAACCCATATTGTAACCAAAATGGGGGCTTGAAACCAGATTAAACTTCTCCACCTTAGGAGTGCTGCACTTCCATCCTCAATCATGCTTCACAGCCTCTCATCAGCTAAGTAGTGAAAACGTATCTGGGGAATCAATTTCCTGACAGTCAAGAAATGCCCAATAGCCTTGCTATTGTCCCTGTTGTTTGTTTATACCGGTGTTTCTGAACCTGGGCAGCTTGAAGGTATGTGGACTTCAAGTCCCAGAATTCCCCAACCAGTATATTACTTGGGACAGAGGAGCTAGTTTTGCAGCTGTCCAGCGTCATCTTGCTCTGTTTTCCTGACGTAGAGTTGGCCCCATCTCAATGCTTCTCAATCTTGGCAACTCTAAATGATGTGGACTTCAACTCCCAGAATTCCCCAGCCACCATTTTAGGGTTGTTAAAGATGAGAAACACTGTCCTGATAGAAAACCCCATCTCCATAATCATATTTGCAGCCCAGATATGGCAATGCAGTCTTTCAGGGGGACCAATAGCTGTTTAACTATACATAAACCATGAATTTGGGTTTGGGCAGTTCCAGGCAAGCCTCAAGTTCAAATTGTGCTCTTCGCCTTACTGTAAACGCTCGCTGTGATCACAACTGATGCATTCCAGATATATCTTGAGAAAAAAATATTTTTTTTTATTGCAAAAGTTTTACAATTACATTTTCACCCCTTTTTCCCCCCCCTCAACCCGCCCCAAACTTCCCAACCTCCCTAACCCACCCTAACCCTCCCCTCCCCCCAGACTTCCTCACAATATACTCATGTCAAATAAAAGGAAAAACCCTCCTTTGTATATAAAACTTGAACCTCACCCTCCCCTTACAAATTTTCATCTTCATTACATTAACCTATTTCTATCTTAATATAGCATTTTCAAATAAATTTTCATCCTAATTACCTTGAAAATATTTCTATCTTAATATAACATTTTCAAATAAATTTTCATCCTCAACCTTAAAATATTTCTATCTTAATATAGCATTTTCAAATAAAAGCTATTTGGTACTTCCTAATCTTGAGAAAAAATTTATACAGCTCAGTTTTTAGAAACATGCAATTAAGATATGTTCCCAGTAGGCCTTAATTATTAATTTGTTTGGCTGTTTTTAACAATTGTTATTTTTGTATTACTGCTAGAACAGCACAGGACGAATAGCGCAATAAAAATTCTGTCAGAGATATAAAGGATACATATTTTTTTTCCTATGTTAATTAATTAAAGAGTTTAAGATTTGCAATTCCCTGCCTGAGCTGCTTGTATCCTGGGTTAATGTCCCCAATCAAATCCTGGTGGTCTTTTAACATGTTTCTAAAAAATCTTCACCATTTCTCAGCTCAGAGTATGTATAAAGATGTCTTAAGCAATCCACATTTTGAGGGGAAAGTATGTTTAGAAACTGGAGTTAAAATTGGTTGAGAAACATGTGCTTCTCTTCTTTGAAAATATTTTTATTTTTATTTCAGAGAGCTTTAGCACATTTTAAAATGAATAATACAGTCTCTCTAATGTGGGATGCACTTCAAAATAGCACAGTTGTGAAATTAAAGGATCAGCATGAAGAAAACAAAGCAGAATAAACAGCAGTAGGAAAAGACATAAGAGAGGGTTGGTTGGTTGCATCAAGGACCTGATTACAGGCATTGAAGAAATATGCTCATCCCAATCAGTAAATAAAAAAAAAAACTGGTTTCTGAATCTGGTTTCTTTTCTTTCTGAATAGAACCAGAGTTTCTTTAAATTGGCTATGGTTGGATCTGGTCTGATATGGAGATATCCAATAGAAGATAATATTTGTACCTTAGGATTGAAGTGTGGGATCCTTGGTGCTCTCTGAGCTTGGTTGCATTCTTGCAGACATTTCACGACCCAACTAGGTAACATCATCAATGCTACAGGGGAGTGAGGTTTGCTGTCTATTTATATAGAAGTGGCTTGGCATGTCGATTTTGATGGGAGTGTTCTTGGTGGTTTGTTAATTGGGCTGCTATTTACTGTTAGCTTGTTTGTCTCAGTTGGTAGTTTCACATCTCAGTGTCTGTTTTGGTGTCGACATTTCATTACCAAAGTAGATAACATCATCAGTGCTAGTAAGGGAGTAAAATTTGTTCTCATTTTCACGTACAAATGGCTCGGCCTGTCAGTGTGGTGGGGGAGTGAACTTGATGATTGGGCTGCGGTTTACTTTAAGCTTGTTTCTCTCATTCGGTAGTTTCATGACAAGTCTGGTTACCTAATTATGCGGGAGGCCTATCTCATACTTGGCCAAAACACCTGTAAACTGAAATGACAGGAGAGGGAGACGAGAGAGACACCTGTGCGATCCTTTCACTCCCTTAATTTATTCAGGGGATTAAATGAAAAGTGAAAAAACAAATCCCTGATGACTGAGTAATGCCAAGCAAAGACTCTACACCTCTCTGAAGACTTAACACTTCCAAACTTGCTAAAAGGAAATACATCCATCAGACGCAAAGGGTTTCTAACCAGCTTTTGCTCAGATGCCTCTGGCTCTTTACTCTCACTTCAGTTATTCAGCACCAGCCATGGGTGTGAATGCTTTTCCTGGAAGGCAGCTCTATCACTGTGTAACTTGAACATGGTGAACTGCAGGAATTCTGGGAGGAGAAGCATGAATAAGAATGCAGTTGTGTTAAAATGAAAAAAAGTGTATGTATGTATTGGATGGATGCAGTGGTGGGTTCCTCCCGGTTTGGTCCGGTTCGGCCGAGCCGGTAGCGGGGACGATATGACATCACTGAACCGGTTCTCCCCCCCTGCACTCCCCCCCCACGTTATTCTTACCTTTTATTTGGTCCCACCCCCAATCTATTGCTGCCTCCTGAGTCCCAGCTGATGACTAGAGGGAAAAAAACTGTTTAAACTCTTGCCGCGGGGCTTCAAAGGGCCGTCCTACAGTTGATCAGTGTTAAAAGCAAACAAATGAGTCGGGTCATAAGTGCGAGGACTGATCATAAGTGCGAGGACCTTCCAGAAATGACTCTGACCAGCTAGCCACGCCCACCTAGTCACATGACTTCCAAGCCACACCCACAAAATAAGCCACGCCCACAGAACCGGTAGTAAAAAAAAGTAGAACCCACCCCTGGATGGATGGATGGATGGATGGATGATTTCTATAGCCACCCATCTCAGCAAACCACTCCAGGTGGCTGCAAATGACTCTGGGTGGCTACCATTTATAGCAGGGGTGAAATCCAGTTTTTTTTACTACTGGTTCTGTGGGCGTGGCTTGGTGGGCGTGGCAGGAGAAGGATACTGCAAAATCTCCATTCCCTCCCCACTCCAGGGGAAGGATGCTGCAAAATCCCCATTCCCTCCCCACTCCTGGGGGAATGATATTGCAAAATCTCCATTCCCACCCCACTCTGGGGTCAGCCAGAGATGGTATTTGCCAGTTCTCCGAACTACTCAAAATTTCCGCTACTGCTTCTCCGAACTGCTCAAAATTTACGCTACCGCTTCTCCAGAACCTGTCAGAACCTGCTGGATTTCATTTAGTTCGCAGGGGTGGTCGCGGCACCTTGTTCTGTTAACAAACAGACACGTCCCAGATCTGGAGCTTCTTCAGGTGCTTGGGGAGCTCTCACCCTCTGCGGCCCTGGATTAATCCTGGGGGTCTTGGGGAGCTCTACCCACACCTGCCTGCTTGCCTTCCCCTCTTCTCCCGAGGGGAAAGTTCCGAGCCGCTAGAACAGCTGATTTTCGCTGCTCTAGCGGCTTTATGAAATCGCGGGGGTTAGTGCTCCCAAAGGAGCTGCTGCCGACGCCTGCGGTGCCACCGGAAGTGGCTTCACCATCATCTTTTAACGGCCCCATAATCCCTTGCAGGATGGAGTTTGGGCAACTGAATGGAGCAAGCAGAGTTTTTAATGGCCGGATGCCCTTCCTGTCGCCAATGTGGAGTTTTGTTCAGCTGATATATTCTCATTGTGCCCAGAGAGAGAAATATCTGCCTCTATCTAGGCTCAAACTCACAACCTCCGGATTGTGAGGCAAAAGCCTCAAATTCTGTGGTTAGCAAAGCAGTTGAGTTACACACAATGTTACAACCGTTTTTGCCATGATTGTTAACTGAATCACATCATTCACGTGACCGCATTTTACGAAGGTTTTGCAAAAAAACGACATTCATTTCTGGTTTTTAGCAAAACGGGCTCATAGCAAACCATTGTGTTTTTTTTTTTTAAATGACTGTGCCATTCGCTTAACAACCACTGCAAAAATGGTCATAAAACTGCTGAACAAAAAACTCCGCATTGGCGACAAGAAGGGCATCCAGCCATTAAAACACTCTGCTTGCTCCATTCAGTTGCCCAGACTCCACCCCGCAAGGGATTATGGGGTTGTTAAATGAAGATGATGATTGTCCCAGTCACCAAATGAACTACCTGTATTCAGGGCACATTTTCATATCCACGTTAAGGACGTGGCATCCTTAATTTAATTAAGGCATCTCCCTCTTCCCCTTTAAAACTCTTTAATGAAATTCCAAGGTTGGGGGAGACAACCAGCTCAAAATACATCCGTTTTCAGCCAGAGGTCTCCCAAGTTTTAGCTTTCGTCAGCCTCCGCTGTTCCTTCAGAGCGGTTATGACACAGCTTCTAAGACTCCCAACTGCTCCGTTGCCTGATCAAGGACTCCATCCTGCTTTGAAAGAAAGCTTTGCTTGGAGCTGAGCAGAATCCTGATGACAAATCGCCACAGCAGCCTCAGCTGTGCAATTCCCTCACTGACAGCAGCACTTTGACCCAAGATGTTTCTATTTTAGGCTTCGGCTGGTTATTTTGGAAATAGGCTTCAATCGGAAATTCAAGACATCACCTGTATACAGGTAGTCCTCGACTTACGACCACAACCGAGCCCAAAATTTCTATGGCTAAGCGAAACATTTAAGTGAATTTTGCCCCATTGTATGACCTACCTTGCCACAGTCATTAAGCGAAGCAGTTATTAAATTACTAACACATTTTTGTTTTTTTAATTTTGATTTATATGCCGCCCTTCTCCGGAGACTCAGGGCAGCTTACAGTGCGTTAAGCAATAGCCTTCATACTTTTGTATATTTTATACAAAGTCAGCTTATTGCCCCCACAAACTGGGTCCTCAATTTACCTACCTTAGAAAGGATGGAAGGCTGAGTCAACCTTGAGCTTGGGGAGATTCGAACTAGCAGTAATTGCAGGCAGCTGGTGTTAAATTACAGTGCTTTTGTCTGCAGAGCTATCCAGGCTCTGTTAAATAAATCTGATTTTCCCATTGACTTCCCTTCTTAGAAGGTTGCAAAAGGTGACCGCAGGACCCTGCAACCGTCATAAATATGAACCAGTTGCCAAGCATCTGAATTTTGATTAGGTGATCATGGGGGATGCTGTAACGGTCATAAATGTGAAAAATTGATCATGTCGGTTTTTACAGTGCCATTGTAACTATGAAGTTAAGGCCACACTTGGAATATTGCATTCAGTTTTGGTTGCCATGATGTAAAAAAGATATGGAGACTCTAGAAAGAGTGCAGAGAAGAGCAACAAAGAGGATGAGGGGACTGGAGGCTAAAACATATGAAGAACGGTTGCAGGAACTGGGTATGTCTAGTTTAATGAAAAGAAGGATTAAAGGTGACATGATAGCAGTCTTCCAATATCTCAGGGGCTGCCACAAAGAAGAGGGAGTCAAGCTATTCTCCAAAGCACCTGAAGGCAGGACAAGAAGCAATGGGTGGGAACTACTCAAGGAGAGAAGCAACCTAGAACTAAGGAGAAATTTCCTGACAGTTAGAACAATTAATCAATGGAACAACTTGCCTCCAGAAGTTGTGGATGCTCCAACACTGGAAACTTTTAAGAAGATGTTGGATAACCATTTGTCTGAAGTGGTGTAGGGTTTCCTGCCTGGGCAGGGGGTTGGACTAGAAGACCTCCAAGACCCCTTCCAACTCTGTTATTCTATCCTATCCTATCCTATCCTATCCTATCCTATCCTATCCTATCCTATTCCTATTCCTATTCCTATTTCTATTTCTATTTCTATTTCTATTTCTATTTCTATTTCTATTTCTATTCTATTCTATGTAACAGTCACTAAACCAGTGGTGAAATCCAATTTTTTTTACTGCCGGTTCTGTGGGCGTGGCTTGGTGGGCATGGTGTGGCTTGGTGGGCATGGCAGGGGAAGGATATTGCAAAATCTCCATTCCCACCCCACTCTGGGGCCAGTCAGAGGTGGTATTTGCCAGTTTTCCAAACTGCTCCAAATTTCTGCTACCGGTTCTCCAGAACCTGTCAGAACCTGCTGGATTTCACCTCTGCACTAAACTAATTGTTGTAAGTTGAGGACTATCTGTATTTGCAAAGGAGAAGATAGAACTTCCCAAATCTGAACACATAAAACCATCTGCCAAAAAAAAAAGGAAGTTAAAACCACAGAGAGAAGGAAAAAAAGACATTGGACAGATAGTCCTTGACTTACAATAGGGATCAGAAATTTTGTTTGCTAAGCAAGACCACAATTGCTATACCAGGGAAATGGGCAGCATCAACATTAAAAAACAAACAAACAAATAAGATAGTTGTTAAGCGTGTCGTGTCCAGTTTTGCAACCTGTTTTGCCAGGGATGTTAAGAATCACTGCAATTATTCGGTGAATCACAGTCATTAAGCGCATCCAGCTTTCTCCATTGACTTTGCTTGTCGGAACTCTGCCGGGAAGGTTGCAAATACCAATAGCAAGCAATAGCACTTAGATTTCTATACCACTTCACAGTGCTTTACAGTCCTCTGTAGCTTGACTCCCTCTTCTTTGTGGCAGCCCCTCAAATATTTGAACACTGCTATCGTGTCACCCCTGGACCTTCTTTTCATTAGAGTAGATATACCCAGTTCCTGCAACCCACCATATTTCTACAATACAGCTGATCTGGCCGGCTCCAGTCAACTGATTCACCTCCATGCATCGTCAGCACATGGGATGAAATGACCGATCGGCCATGCGTCAGCCATTTCTCTCAATCCCCTCGGAAGCCTTTCCCAGAACCTCTTAAGGCAAAAGGAGAGCTGTGCCATGCAAGGGAAATTGAAGGTCTCGCACTCCATCCCCAATCACTCCCTCCTTGTTAATCATGCCATTTGTGCTCACGCTGTGTAAAACGGGATAGAGGATTCCCCCCACCCCGGCCAATTTCACTTTTCAAGAATTAAAGAGCTGTTTCTGCCCTGAAAGCATTCTTGTGATACGTGAAGACTGAAATTGCAGCTAAAGAGTAGCTTCTCTCTTACCCTCACCACCGTTTATGTTCTCTTTAGGGGATTGGAGGCTAAAACATACAAAGAATGGTTGCAGGAACTGGGTATGTCTAGTTTGATGAAAAGAAGGACTAAGGGAGACATGATAGCAGAGTTCCAATATCTCAGGGGCTGCCACAAAGAAGAGGGAGTCAAGCTATTCTCCAAAGCACCTGAGGGCAGGACAAGAAGCAATGGGTGGAAACTACTCAAGGAGAGAAGCAACTTAGAACTGAGGAGAAATTTCCTGACAGTCAGAACAATTAATCAGTGGAACAACTTGCCTCCACAAGTTGTGAATGCTCCAACGCTGGAAGTTTTTAAGATGTTGGATAATCATTTGTCTGAAGTGGTGTAGGGTTTCCTGCCTAAGCAGGGGGTTGGACTAGAAGACCTCCAAGGTCCCTTCCAACTCTGTCTATTCTATTCTATTCTATTCTATTCTATTCTATTCTATTCTATTCTATTCTATTCTATTCTATTCTATTCTATTCTATTCTACCTGGGAATTTGCTGCCATGTCTGTCAGGACTGGCAAAAGAAGGGTGAAAGGGGGTGGATGTTTGGGGCCCAGAGAGCCAACTCTGATTCTCCCACAGCCTTAATAAGGGTACCTTAAAGGGGACAGCATGCCCCAAACAGGCTCAAGTGACCAACCGGGTAGGACAGGCCTTTGGATCCTTGTCTTATCTTAATGCCATAGATGGGCTACCCAGGTATGGCTTGTACCAGAAGCAGCAGGAAAATACCACATTAAAAGAGCCAGTTTGGTCTAGTGGCTCCCCAGGCTACAAACTGGGAGATAGGTGAGTTCGAGTATAAAGTCGTCTGGATTAATTTGGGCCAATCAACTGGAGTGAATTCTAGTACCACCTTAGGCATGAAAACCAGGTAGATGACTTTGGGCCAATCATCAAAAAAACTGTGAGTTCTAGTTCTACTTTAGGTGTAAAAGCTGTCTGGGTGGCCTTTAGGCAGGCACCAGGAGACTGTGAGTTCTAGTCCCAACAAGCAAGAAAGCCAGCTAGATGACTTTGGCCCAATCACCAGGAGGCCATGAGTTCTAGTTCCACCATAGCCATAAAAGTTGGCTGGGTGACCTTTGGCTAGTCACCAGGAGACTGTGAGTTCTAGTCCCACCTTAAGCATGAAAGCCAGCTGGGTAACTTTCAGCCAATCCCCCCCTTTCAGTCCAACCAACCTCACAGAATTGTGTTTTTTTTGGTGGGGTGGGGCAGGGAGAAGATGGCAGGAGGAATATTAGCTATGTTCACAGCCTTGAATCATTTATATGGGTTATAAATAAATACAAGAAACAAATAAAATGATAGCAATTTATAAAGACACATTGAATTGGTGAGGTCGCTCCTACTTACTCTCTTCTCTTCTATTCCAATTTAATTTGCCTTCTTTTTTTCAGGCATCCTTCCAGGGGTGAAATCCAGCAGGTTCTGACAGTTCCGGAGAACCGGCTGGCCCCAGAGTGGGATGGGAATGGAGATTTTGCAGTATCCTTCCCTTGCCACGCCCAGCAAGCCACACCATGCCCAGCAAGCCACGCTCCACAGAACCGGTAGTAAAAGAATTTGGATTTCACCACTGCATCCTTCCAACCAGGCCTGGACTTCAGAAACCTTCATTCCAGTGATGGGTTGCTACCAGTTCGCCCCGAATGGGGCAAACTGGTAGCAGCGGTGGCAGGAGGCTCCGCCCACCCACCTGGACGTCTCTGAGCATGCCCAGAAGCTTCTGCGTCGCGCGCCCACAAGTGAGCCAGTAGCAACGGGATTTGAATCCCACTACTGCTTCATTCCGTCCGTCCCCCAGAAAAAAAAAGAAAACCAGGGGTGTCCCTGTGATATTCCAGAGGCATTCTTGGAAATAAAGACCATGTTTGATCCTGGTGCTTTTTTTGCCTTCTGACCTGCCAGCTTCCCTCTTGGTAAAATTAAAATAATCTAATAAAAAGGTCAGGTGGGCAGAGAGCCTGACAGGAGGTATCTGTAGGAGCCATTTCATCTATTTCTATTTTAGATAGTGGGTGAGCTTGGCCCCAAAATGAGGTAAGCACTGCAGGCAGAGGAAATATCACTTTGGAAAGCTGCCTTTTGCATAATCAAGGCAAAGAAACACCAATCTTTCTGCAAGTAAGCATAAAACACTAGTAAATCCAGGAAGAACTGTTCTCTCGATCTGCCCAGCTGGTTTTTTTATTTTTTCCCTTGCAGGTAGCTTCTCTATTAGGAGAACATTTCCAAATAACGTCCGAGGTCCACCATGAGAACTAGTGGTGAAATTCAATTTTTTTTACTACCGGTTCTGTGGGCGTGGCTTGGTGGGCGTGGCAGGGGAAGGATACTGCAAAATCCCCATTCCCACCCCACTCTGGGGCCAGCCAGAGGTGGTATTTGCCGGTTCTCCAAACTACTCAAAATTTCCACTACCGGTTCTCCAGAACCTATCAGAACCTGCTGGATTTTCACCCCTGATGAGAGCCATTCTCTGACCTCAGAGGTTCACTGCCGTGTTTTGTATCAGATGCAGATCGTGGAATAGGAATCTGTTAAGATCAAAATCTGCAAGGTGGTAGATTGTCCTGTGTTGATGTTCCATAAATTTGTGTTTCTCAACCTTGGCAATGTAGGAAGTTAGCACCCACCCCTCTCCTAGAAAAATGAAATATTCTAGGAAATATTAAAAAGGCAGAATGTCCCTAGTACAGGTCTCCTGTGTGAGCAGGGGGTTGGACCAGATGACCTCCAAGGTCCCTTCTGACTCTGTTACTATTATATTTGTTACATTATTCCTCCCTGGATGAGAAATGGAGAAACATGTTTTTTAGGTAGGAAGCAGACTCACTCTTAATAGCGCCCACGCTCTCAATAGCCCACAGCAGATGTCAACACTTAAGAGATAAAGAGATAGCTAGGTCTATTCATAAGCAATGCCCTCACTGCTCTCTACATGGGGCTCCCCTTGAAGACCACTCGGAAGCTCCAGCTGGTCCAGAATGTGGCCGCGTGGGTGGTTATGAGCGCGACTCGTTGCGCCCATGTGACACCTCTCCTGCGTGAGCTGCACTGGCTCCCAGTGGTCTTCCGGGTGCGATTCAAGGTGTTGGTTGCCACCTTTAAAGCGCTCCATGGCTCAGGACCTGAATACCTTCGAGACCGACTTCTGCCACCAGTAGCCTCCCACCGGCCAATTCGCTCCCACAGAGAGGGACTTCTCAGGGTGCCATCGGCCAAGTTATGCCGGCTGGTGACACCCAGGGGAAGGGCCTTCTCTGTGGGAGCTCCTGCCCTGTGGAATGAACTGCCCCCGGAAATATGCAAGATCTCCGACCTCCGTGTGTTTCGGTGTGCCCTTAAGACCCTGCTATTCCGCCAGGCAAGGCTATCTATGTAAATGATTTTTAAATTGATGTTTTAAATTTTGGGTTTTAAATTCTGGCCGAAATTATTTAACGTTTTTAACTATTTTAAAACTGTTGTTGTATTTTGTGTTTTTAACTGGCTGTACACCGCCCCGAGTCCTTCGGGAGGGGGATGGTATATAAATTAAATTATAAATAAATAAAATAAATAAACCCAAGACCCAACAAAGATAGGATTAGTCCTCAGCCATAATAGGAATTGCCCCAAACCCTCTTCATGACATCATCACCCAGCAAAATTCAACCAGGCCTAGGACGCAAAAGACAACCTACAAAGTTATCCCTGCATGGTCCCATGGGAGCCTGACAACCAATCAGAATACAAGCTCAGATTCAAAGCCCAACAGCGGGTATAAATCTCTCTCTCTCTCTCTCTCTCTCTCTCACACACACACACACACACACACACACCCATGTGCTTTTTGGCCCAGGACCCCAAAACCATGTGGTCCTGTCCACCATTAAACCATCTTTTCAAGCAGTCTCCATGTTTGCAGTGTCTTTCTCCCCACTTGGAACTGAACCCAGGTGGACATTTCTTCCAACAGCAACTTGATGAGGGGTGGACTTCAACTCCCAGAATTCCCTAGTCAGTCATGCTGGCTAGGGAATTCTGGGAGTTGAAGTCCATCCCTCTTCAAGTTGCCACAGTTGAGAAACCCTGGCATAGATATTTCAAAAGAGACTTGCATCGTCATGCTTTCTCTGCCATCTTGCCAGTTTTGACTCTCTTGGGGACATCTACGGCAAGATTGTCCGGAAGGACTTCAAGTTGGCAAACGGGCCATTTCTGGCCTCCGGAGGGCCTCTGGGAGGTGAGGAAGGCTGTTTTCGCTCTCCCCAAGCTCCTAGAAAGACTCTGAAGCCTGGGGAGAGAGAAAAACAGGCCTTCCCCACCACCACCCCGAGCCCCTCCAGAGGCAGGAAACAGCCTGTTTCCCTAATTCCTTGGTGGCGCAGTGGACTAAACTGCTGTTAAAGTAGCGCTTAGCTGCCAGCTGCCTGCAATTACTACGAGTTCAATTCTCACCAGGCTCAAGGTTGACTCAGCCTTCTATCCTTCTGAGGGTAGGTAAAATGGGGATCCGGTTTGTGGGGGCAATAAGATGACTTTGTATAAAATAGAACACCGCTTGGGGGGCGGGGGCAAAAAGCCCTACTAAGCAGGTATATACAAAAGTATGAAGGCTATTGCTTAATGCATTGTAAGCCACCCTGAGTCTCCGGAGAAGGGCGGCATATAAATCAAATAAATAAATAAATAAATAAATAAATAAATAAATAAATAAATAAATTCCAATGGGCCCAAAAGGCCCGAAAATCAGCTGGCTGGCGCACGCATGCATGCCGGAGCTGAGCTCGCGTGCCCACCGATATGGCTACCCGTGCCACCTGTGGCACGTGTGCCATAGGTTCGCCATCACGGCCCTATTCCATTCTGGACAAATGGCTGCTCAGTCTCCTCTTGAAAATCTCCAGTGATGGAGCACCTACAACTTCTGAAGGCAAGCCATTCCACTGATTAATTTATTTTATTTATTTATTCATTTTATTAAATTTCTATACCGCCCTACTCCCAAAGGACTCAGGGCGGTGAACAGCCACAGAATAAAACACATAAATACAAAAATTTAAAATAGAATAAAAACGAATTAAATAATTTGGCTGAACAAATTTAAAATACCCCATAATTTAATTATTCTCACCGTCAGGAGATTTCTCCTCAGTTCTAGCTTTGGTCTCTCAGCTGCCTTTGGAAAAAAAGGTTGACCCCCCTCTTCTTTGTGGCAGCCTCTCAAATATTGGAAGACTCATATCATGTCACCTCCTGTAGTTCTCCTCTTTGTTCGACTAGACATACCCAACATCGGCAGTAAATTAAATGGAGGAGTTACCCATTTCCAGCTGAATCGTAGGCTTTCCAGAGAACCAATTAACTGATGGGCAGGCTGGATCTGGGGATTGCCGTAGCCCTGATTTACTGCTAAAAACTCAGGAATGCCATCCAAAATGAGGCTTTTCCTCTTGGGCCATTTGGACCACAAAAGGCAACATCTCTGTGAGGTAAGCTGTTGCAGAAAAGCTGGATTTTCTTTTTCTAACAAAAGGATGAGTGTACAATTCCATCGTCCAACACGTGCCGGATGAATTCAGGAAAAAAACCCAACCTATTCTCTACACAGAATGTGGTAGAACCAAAAAATCCAGCTTTGCAAAAGTCAGCTTTTAAACCCAAGAACAGTGGTGGGTTTCAAAAATTTTTACTACCGGTTCTGTGGTTGTGGCTTGGTGGACATGGCAGGGGAAGGATACCAGTGGTGGGTACCTCCCGGTTCAGCCCGGTTCTCCCGAGCCGGTTTTGCCCTCCCGCCCCCCCACCCCCACCCCCCACATTATTCTTACCTTTTATTCGGCCCACCCCCAATCTATTGTTGCCTCCTGAGTCCCAGCTGATGGCTAGAGGGAAAAAAAACTGTTTTAACTCTTGCCGCAGGGCTTCAAAGGGCTGCCCTACAGCTGATCAGTGTTAAAAGAAAACAAATGAGTAGACCAATGCCTGCAAAAATACATGAGTAGATCGGTACAGCTCTGCAAGGAGTTAAAAGCCTGGTAGACCAGTACCTCTGCTAAATCCTAAATAATTGTCACATGACCATCAAGCCACGCCCACAAAATAAGCCATGCCCACAGAACCAGTAGTAAAAAAAATTTTACTCCACCCCTGAAGGATACCATAAAATTTCCATTCCCACCCCACTCCAGGGGAAGGATACTGTAAAATCTCCATTCCCTCCCCAATCCAGGGGAAGGTTACTGTAAAATCCCCATTTCCTCCCAATCAGCTGGGATTTGGGAGGCAGAAAATAGATGGGGGCAGGGCCAGTCAGAATTTTTACTATCAGTTCTCCAAACTACTCAAAATTTCCACTACCAGTTCTCCAGAACTGGTCAGAACCTGCTGAAACCCACCTTTGCCCAAGAAGCATCTTTTTGGTCTGGCCCAGGGATTGAGAAACCTTTGAGAAGTTTAGCACAGAACAAACCCTGACTAATAACTCTTTATTAGCAATATGGTGGAAACTGAATTACTGCAAGATGAACTTGGTAACAATTATAAATAAATTGCATTCCACTGTAGAAAGTTAGCACCCACCCCGCTCCTAGAAGAATGAAATATTTTGAGAAATATTTTAAAAAGGTAGGATAAAGTATTTCCCCTTAAAAGAGAAATAATAACCTTAAGGGAGACTGAAACTCAGAGCCCCAGCTTCCTGCCCACAGCAGATATTTTGTGCCCATTAAAAAAGACTGGGCCATCCTAACTACCAAACAAAAGACCGTCAGATCCAGGATGATGGGATTAAGACATGACCCTTCAGGACATAATAGGATTAACCCACTACCATCTAACAGCAGAGCTCACTACATTGCACAATCTCCTAAGGACATTGCATCACCCTCCAAACTTCAACCAAACTTAGCTCAGACAACCTATAGAGCCAGCTATGACCCCTACAACAGCCAATAGAATACATGCTGCTGCACAGGAACAGGAAGCTCAAATGCGAAGCCCAAGAGAAGGTATAAAAACCCCCCACTCTCAACTCCATGTGATTCTGCTTCATCATTAAACCATCTTTCTAATCAGCCTCCAGTCTCCATTTTGTCTCCAGTGCCATTCTCCTGGCTTGGGACTGGACCTGAATATTTCTTCCAACACCACAAAGGAACTCTTTATAATAGAAATGTGAGGGATGAAAAATCCGGTCTGGTTCCAAGCCAGGAGATAGGTGCTGGAAATAAAATGGAGGCTGATTGGAAAGGAGGACTCTGTTTATTAATGAGTAGAACCAACAACAGCATGTAGTTCTGGGGCAGCTGACAAATTAGCTTGATGAGTGCAAGGATTTTTATAGAGTTTATAGTATGTTGTAATTCTGAGGTTTGCTTTTATTATTTGATTGGTGGTGGGTTAATCCTATTATGTCCTAAAAATCCTGTCCTGTCCTTCTTAATCCCATCAACTGCAGCTGAAGGTATTTTGTTTGTGAATAGATTGGCCCAGATTTCTTAATAAATATCCATCTCTAAAGACTTCAGGTATTTGCTGGAGGCTGTTGGGGCTGCTTTCTGCCTTTGTTAAGATTTTTCTCCATTTCTCCTATGGGGAAATATAATATTCTGCCTCTTTTAATATTCCCCAAAATATTTCATTCTTCTAGGAGAGGTGGGGTGGGGGCTTCCCACAGATGTGTAAGATTGTGTTCCCTCCAGCTCAAGGCTTTTTAATACTTTGTTTATGGATTGGCATTGGAATGTTGTACAGGTAGTTCTCGACTTATAACCATTTGGTCAGTGACTGTTCAAACGGCATTGAAAAAATTAAGCTCCATCCATGATGACACACACAAAAAAGCACAAGCTTCAATTACACTGCACAATTGGCTGCCGTTTTGAACTCTTGAATTACGTCCTACAGACATCCCCAGTGCATACAAAGAATCTGAACTACTAGTCCCATCAATCCTAGCTGAAACAAGCAATGGTGAAGGATGTGGGGAATTATAGTTCTGCAACATCTGGTTCTAAAATGAGAGCCCTACTCCAGGGTAATTGACATTGAATTTCCAGATTGGACTTTGAGGTAGAAACCACATTTTAAGAAGGCCAAGTAAACTGCAGGTGATCTTTGACTTACGACCATATTTGAGCCCAAATTTTCTGTTGCTAAGGCAGTTAAGTGAGTCATGCCCCATTTTACAACCATTTTGCATTGGTTGTTAAGTGGATCAGTGAAGCTGTGAAGCTGAATCATTAAGCGAATCTGGCTTCCCCCATTGACTTTGCTTGTCTTTCTTTTCTTTCTTTCTTTCTCTTTCTCTTTCTTTCTTTTTTTTTTCTTTCTCTTTCCTTCTTTCTTTTTCTATTTCTTTCTTTCTGTTAGTTTCTTTGTTACTTTTTCTTTCTTTCTCATCAATTTATTTATTTATGAATGAATGAAAATGAATGAATGAATAAATGAAATAAATTTATTTGCCAGTTACCCAGCACCCGGTGCTGCAATGGTAATAAGTATGAACATTGATCATAAGACACTTTGTTCAGTGTTGCTATTAAATTTGAACAGTCATTAAACAAATGATTGTAAGTCAAGGACGACCTGTACTGGTGGTCCTTGACGTATGACTGCAATTGAGCCCAAAATTTATGTTGCTAAGTGAGACATTTGTTAAGTGAATTTTGTCCCATTTTATGACCTTCCTTGCCATATTTGTTAAGTGAATCACTGCAATTGTTAAATTAGTTATATGGTTGTTAAGTGAATCTGGCTTCCCCATTGACTTTGCTTGTCAGAAGGTTGCAAAACGTGATCACATGACACCAGGACACTGCAACCGTCATAAATATGAACCAGTTGCCAAGCATCTGAATTTTGATCACATAAACCACAGGGATGCTGCAATGGTCATAAGTGTGAAAAATGGTCGTAGGTCACTTTTTTCAATGCTTTAATAACTTCGAACAGTCACTGAATGAAATTGTTGTTAAATCGAGGAGCATGTCTTAATAAGAGATTGATGAGAAGCAAATTCAGCCTCCTGACTTTCCATCACAGGCAGAGAACAGAAAACAGGAATTGCTGGTAATAATTAACATTTGAATCAGCCAAAGAGAAATTGCTGTGACAGCAAAGTTTATGACACATGCTGACAAGCCAGCCACTCATCAACAGTCTTCAGTGTTGGCTGACAGAAGCCTAAAACATTCCTTGTTTTACAGCCTGCCAATGATTGTCAAAGGAAAAATGTTACAAGACTGTCAGTTTTTTCCAATCTACCAGGCTTCTGATGAATTGGAACTTCAATTCCCAGAATTCCCCAAAGACCTAGTGATCCATCAAGTCTGACCTTTGAGGCTTTTTTTTTTTAAAAAAGGATAATGATGGACATGTGTTTATCATCCCAGGCATGTTTAAACTCAGTTTCTGATAATTGACCCAATACCTCTGCTGGAAGTTTATTCCAAGCTCCCGCTACTCTTTCTGTGAAATCATTTTTTCTAACATGACTTCTAAACTTCCCACCTGTCGCTTTGAGGTTATGCTCCCATGTTCTTGATTTTTGCTTAATATTGAAAATACTGTCTTCTAGAACCCCTGTCCAGTTGTGTCCGACTCTAGGGGGTGTTGCTCATCTCTATTTCTTAGCCAAAGAAGCCAGCATTGTCCAAAGACATTTTCGTGATCATGTATCCAGCATGATTATAAGCCAAAGGCACATGGAACACTGTTACCTTCCCATCAAAGTGGTACCTATTTATCTACTCACATTTGCAGGCTTTCAAACTGCTAGGTGATCAAGAGCTGCAGCAGGTGACAGGAGCTCACTCTGTTGCAAAGTCTCAAACCTGAACTCAAACCTGAGCTTTCCAACTGACAAGCTCAGCATCTTTAATATATTTAAAGGTTCCAATATGTCACCCCTTTCCCTTCTGCCCTCCAGGTTGTACATATTCTGTTCCTCCAATCTCTCCTGATATGTTTTGTCCATCAAAGTATGAACTATTTTTTGTTGACCATCTCTGGACTCACTCAAGTCTTATCCATATCTTTGTTTTAAGTGACAGTTCCAAAACCGTTTTTCTAAGTGAGGTCACCATCAGGATTTGTGCTAGTGAATTCCACACTTAACAGCTGTAGTGATTCACTTAACAACGTGGCAAACAAGGTCATAAAATTGGGCAGGACTCATTTAACAATCACCAGCCATGGAAATTTTGGGCCCAGTTCTGGTCATAAGTTGAGGACTACCTGTAGATATAAACCCAGGATGTGCCCTAAAACACCCTTGTGGTTGTTAGCACAAGAAACATTTTACAGACGAGAAATTATAAGTAAACACAAATGGCTAACTGATCGTGATAGATAGAGAATTTTGCCAAGGAAAATACAAAATAATTTTGTCAAGGGCAATGTAAAATAAAAAGAAGAGACGATCTGGTGACAGAAGAGTAAGTTTGCCAATGGTTTATGTATAATTAATAGAAAGCTTTAAAGTAGACCAAAGAATCTTTGGTTTTGAGCAGTGTTAAGACTGAGATTGAAACAGAACTCATAGATAGTCCTTGATTTACACCGCAATTGAGACCAAAATTTCTGTTGCTAAGCGAGACAGTTGTTAAATGAATTTTGCCCCATTTTACGACCTTTTGTGGTTAAGTGAATCACTGCAGTTGGTAAGTTGGTAACACAGTTGTTAAGTGAATCTGGCTCCCCCGTTGACTTTGCTTGTCAAGTGGTCACAAAAGGGGATCACATGATCCCAGGACACTGTAACTGTCATAAATATCAGTCAGCTGTCAAGCATCCAATTGTAAATCCCACGACCATGAGGATGCTGCAATGGTCGTTAAGTGTGAAAAATGGTCATAAGTCACTTTTTTCAGTGCCATTGTAACTTTGAACGGCCACTAAATGAACTGTTGTAAGTCGAGGACTGCTTGTACAAATGATGAACACATTACTGCTAAAAGGCATTTTTATTTTCAATCCCTTTCCTGCTTATGGAAATTCTCTTTTTGCTCTGCAGCTACATGCCAAGTCAACCTCATTATTGGGCTGCTCCACTATGACACCCAATATTGTTTATTATTGTTTATTGGTTTGATTTATATGCCGCCCTTCTCCGGAGACTCAGGGCGGCTTACAATGCGTTAAGCAATAGCCTTCATACTTTTGTATATACCTGCTTAGTAGGGCTTTTGGCCCCTCCTAAGTGGTGTTCTTTTTTACACAAAGTCAGCTTATTGCCCCCACAATCTGGGTCCTCATTTTACCTACCTTGAAAGGATGGAAGGTTGAATCAACCTTGAGCCTGGTGAGATTTGAACTCGCAGTAATTGCAGGCAGCTGGCAGCTAAGTGCTACTTTAACAGCACTTTAGTCTGCTGCGCCACCAAGGCATCTGATGCGTTTCAGACAGCTCAAATCCTATCAGCGTGTATATGAAGGCAGTATTTCTTGTACCAACGCACACCGCTATATCTCTACTTAGAGGGAATTGCATTTTATTTATTTATGTTATTTCTGCGGCTGCACATAACTCACAAAAGCGACTCTGGTTGGCTTTCAATTGGCTAGAAACAAAAAAAGAGTTAGAAAATCAAACAACAGCAAACATCTAGAAGAGAAAAGTAGAATAAGTGAGGCCAACTATCACATTCTAGCAGTGGTGAAATGTAAAATTTGTTACTACCGTTTCTGTGGGTGTGGCTTGGTGGTGGTAATGGTGGTAATAAGACTGAGTGGGTGTGGCCAACTTTTTTTTTTTTTACTTTTAAAACCATTTTTTCTACAACCTCTTCGGCTGAAGAGGTTGTACAAAAAATGCTTTTAAAAGCCTCTGATGATCCCAGCCGACTTGCCTGATCTGCAGAGGCTTTTTTTCCTTTTAATTTTTTTTTTCTATAACCTCTTCGGCTGAAGAGGTTGTAGAAAAAATGCTTTTAAAAATTAAAAAAAAAAAGCCTCTGATGATGTGCGGCAAGGGGCGGGGAGCAGGGATTTTTGCTACCAGTTCTCCGAACCACCCGCCTCCATCGCTACCGGATTGGACAATCCGGTCCGAACTAGGAGCATTTCATCCCTGCCATGACTCACTTGACAACCGGTAGTAAAAATTCTGACTGGCCACACCCCCATCTATTCTCTGCCTCCCGAATCCCAGTTGATCAGGAGGAAATGGGGATTTTGCAGTAACCTTCCCCTAGAGTGGGGTTGGAATGGAGATTTTGCAGTATCCTTCCCCTGGAGTGGGGAGGGAATGGAGATTTTATAGTATCCTTCCCCTGCCACACCCACCAAGTCATACCATGCCCACCAAGCCAAGCCACATCCACCAAGACACGCCCACAGAACCCGTAGTAAAAAAATTTGAATCCTACTACTGGGGCTCATCCCATGTTCTGGCTGAAGGCCTGGGCGAAGAACAAAGGTTTTCCGCATCTTAAGGATGGCCATTAGGATTGGGACCAGTAGGATTGACCACCTAAAGTTCCCACTGTATTTGGTTTTTTTAGCACTTGCATCACACAGCTGGCTCTAGTTTAAGATTTAGTTTAGATCCTTTTATAGGGACTCCTCAACTTAAGCCCATTACAGGGACCAGAAAATTCATCATTAAGTGGTACACTTGTTTAGTGACGCATCATGCGAGTGTACCCAATTTAATCAACTTTTTTTTTTTTACCACCGTTGTTATAACAAATCACTGTGGTCATTTGTGGTAAGCCATCGTGTGACTTGCAAGATTTCCTGCTGGCTTCCCCACTGATATTTTGGTTATCGGGAATCAGCTGGGAAGGTGGTCACAAATGATCACATGAATGTAGGATGCTGCAACTGTCATAAATGTACAATGACTCTCAAACACCCGAATCACAATCATGGGACTCTTGGGATACTATGATGTTAAGTGCAAGGACCAGTCATCAGTAATGTTTTTCAGTGCCGCCAAACTTGAAATGGTCACTAAATGGTCATTAAGCAAGGACTACCTATATGTGTACTATGAACATACGACCACAATTGAGCCCAAAATTTTATGTTGTTAGAAATTTGTTAAGTGAGTTTTGCCCCATTTTACGACTTTTCTTGCCACATTTGTTAAGTGAATCACTGCAGTTGCTAATAACCATGTTATTAAATATGGTTAAGTGAATCTGGCTTCCCCGTTGCCTTTGTCTGTCAAAAGGTCACAAAAGGCGATTACATACAGTCCTGGACACTGCAACTTGTCATAAATGTGAGTCAGTTGTGAAGCATTCAAATGTGAATCATGTGACCTTGGGGATGCTAAAAGTTTTAAGTGTGAAAAACAGTCATTTTTTTCAGTGATGTTGTAACTTTGAATGTTCATAGTACACATATAGTACACTAAATGAACTGTTCTAAGTCGAGGAGTACCTGTATTCCCCTTCCTATACTTGTTCTTTTCATTTTTCCTGCGAGATCTTTTTGAATCTTCTCTTTCTCTTCTAAAGTATTTGCCACTCCTCCCAACTTGGTGTCATCTGCAAATTTGATTGGCCTCCCCTTGTTTCTCTCTTTCAAATAATGGATAAAACTGATTTCCCATCCCAAGGATTGGAGCCCTGTGATGGGAGATGCCTAGAATTTCTCTTAAAGTGATGTTTGTTGCTCATATAAACTGTTCTTAATCATCTACAGCTGCTGCAAAACAGGAATTGGAAAACTTGGAGGCCAGTTTTTAGTTCTTTGTTTGCCTTGATTTGCATGCTGGAACAAGGGCACTGTTAGGAACTCAGTTTCACATTTTGATTATTTTTCATTATCGTATCTTCCTCCTTCCCCGCCTTAATAAAGACAAATTATTTTGTGCACGTATATTTTCAGCTTCCTATTATCTTGGAAAAGAACCGTAGCTATTTGGATACTCTTTTAGTGAATGAGTCAGGTGCCATGTAAACATATTTATAGAAACGTGTAGTAAATCTAACATCTGTCTCTTTCGTGCTAAATTCCTATCTCCTAAACTGCCTTTCAATATTAGAATTAGTTCAGTCCCATGCCCTAATCCAGAACCGCTTCAAAAAAGTTTGGGTGGATAGAACTTAAAAAAAAAAAAAGAGCCTTGATAGTACAGTGGTTTAGTGCACCCTGTTATTAACACAGCTGCCTGCAATTTCTGCTGGTTCGAATCTCTCCAAGGCTCAAGGTTGACTCAGCCTTCCATCCTTTCTAAGGTAGGTGAAATGAGGACCCAATTTGTGGGGGCAATAAGCTGACTTTGTATAAATATACAAAAGAATGAAGGCTATTGCTTAACGCATTGTAAGCCGCCCTGAGTCTCCGGAGAAGGGCGGCATATAAATCAAATTAAAAAAAAAAAAAACTTCTTCAAAAAATGCCATATCTTTTAATGCTATTTTTTTCTCCTTCTCTCCCATTAAAATAGAGAGTTTATTTACGTGGCCTGCATTTAAACAATGTCATAAAAGTTTAATCACATCTAAAGTTTGATTTTTTTTCTCCTCTAGGCCCATAGTCATCTTTTTAGCATATTTCCCAAGAAATATGAACCTTGAGCAAAAAAAATATTATTTTTTTTCTTTCCTCTGTGAATGTTTAAATGTAAATTTGATGCAGCTTGGCTGCATTAGGCCTGAACAGGCCTGGCCCATCTCCCTTCCTTTTCTTCATGGGGTTCTGGAAACTGGTAAAAAGTTAAGCCTTTCCTATTAGCAAGATACTCAAGAACTACATTTTGTCGTTTGTGAGACAGGCAGCTATATAAATTTGATAAATAAACTATTTTATGGTTATGTGGATTTTTACAGTGAACTTTTTTTAAAAAAAAGGTACCACAGTTACTTTCTGCTGATGAGCCCTGGAAGCGCAGCAGACTAAAGCACTATTATTAACATCAGCTGCCTGCAATTACTGCAAGTTCAAATCTCGCCAAGGCTCAAGGGTGACAGCCTTCCATCCTTTCAAAGGAAGGTAAAATGAGGACCCAGATTGTGGGGGCAATAAGCTGACTTTGTATAAATATACAAAAGTATGAAGGCTATTGCTTAACGCATTGTAAGCCGCCCTGAGTCTTCGGAGAAGGGCGGCATATAAATAAAAAAAAAATGTTTGATTGTTTGATGGTTGAGGCTTTTCTAAGCTTTATAGTTCTTGTTTTCTCTTATTTGTTGCTTGTAAACTCTTTTCGAAATTCAGGTTGAAAATAAATTCGGCAAACGGTTGCACTCTTTTCCTTTCTCCCTCTGCTAGACTAAGGTGACTAGACGTCCCTCTTTTGGCGGGACAGTCCCGCTTTTGAGCAATTTGTCCCGCGTCCCGCGGCGTTTTAAAAAAGTCCCGATTTTTCATTCTGCCTCCTGAATCCCCGCTGATGGCTAGAGGGAAAAAAAACTCTTTAAACTCTTGCCGCGGGGCTTCAAAGGGCCGACCTACAGCTGATCAGTGTTAAAAAAAAAAATGAATAGACCCATGCCTGCAAAAATAGAAAAAACAGCCCCTGTTAACAGCTTCCGCTAGGTTAATTAGCTGCAAAAAGCTGCAAAAAGTTCCTGGAGCAGATTTCCCCCCTCCCCCCAGCTATACTGAAAACAAAGGCGAAAGCGAAACTAAACCTGCAACATGACAAAATGAGGCAGAGAGAGATTTCTTTCTTTTTCTTTTTCTTTTTCCTCACCAAAAAAGGTAGGTACAAAACTGCAAACAATGGGAAATTTTGGGCAAAAGAGGAGAGTTCAAGATTTTAAAACACAAAAGAAAAAAAGCTCTATTTAACTAGGGAATTGTAATAATTGAGATACTATTAATAATTGTATATTGTGTTGAAAGCAGAAATGGTTAAGTTGTGGTTTGGAGGAATATATGGGGGAAATTATTTGGTTTATTATTATTGGTAAATATAATTAATTGATTTGTAAGAAATTGGATTGCATGGAAATAATTGGAATATTCATGTTCATATTGATTAATATACAAAAAAGATAGTTATATAACTAATTGATTTATATTAAAATGTTGAATTTGTATTAAACAACTGTATTACATAATTACATAATTAACCAATGTGAGGATGGATATAAAAATAGATGACAATGGGAAGGGGTATAATATAGAATAGAAGGGAAAAATTGAATTTGATTAAGATTAGAGATGAGGATGAAGGGTAATATTGTTTTTTTAAAAAAATAGATGAGGAATAAATATGGCAAAAAGGAAATATAGAAATTGTAAATTTAATTGAAATGACTAAACGCTGTTTAAATTTGTGAACCAGCCAAATATTCTGTTCAAAGAAAATACATTGCATGTTTGTATGTGTGTTTCTAATTATTGCTATTTATTCATATTTGTTCTCTTTTATTCTTTAAAGTTTAACAATTCATTCTTAATCTTAATATCTTTATATTTGCTTGGGGTTGGCTTTCTTCCCTTTCATCTTTTTTATTGTACAGCAATCTTTCTCCTCAAACCTACCACCACTCTCTTTTCTTTCCTTCTTACTTTCTCTTCCCCCCACCCTCTTCTTCTCCTCCCTACTTCCTCTTCCTTTCTCCTTCTCCTCCTCTCTTCCTCCCTCTCTTACCCTCACTCCTACTCTAATTTCCATTCCTTCATCCCTCTCTATTGCTGTATCCTTTAATGCATATGGACTACTCAGAGGGCTGAAAAAGTTATTTTTGACTGGTCCTCACACTTTTGACCAGTCCTCGAATTTACGACTGTCCTCACATTTTACATTTTTGCCCTATCTTGTCATCATGGTGAAGAGAAGCAGTTGTGAAATGAGTGACATGGTTGTTAAGAATGCTGCACGGGCATAAATGTGAGGATGGTCATAAGTGTGAGGACCAGTCAAAAGTGCGAGGACCTGTCAGAAATGACTTTTTTCAGCCCTCTGGTTAGTCCTTTTGTGCATATGGACTACTCAGAGGGCTGAAAAAGTTATTTTTGACTGGTCCTCACACTTTTGACCAGTCCTCGAACTTACGACTGTCCTCACATTTTACGTTTTTGCCCTATCTTGTCACCATGGTGAAGAGAAGCAGTTGTGAAATGAGTGACATGGTTGTTAAGAATACTGCACGGGCATAAATGTGAGGATGGTCATAAGTGTGAGGACCAGTCAAAAGTGTGAGGACCTGTCAGAAATGACTTTTCAGCCCTCTGAGTAGTCCCTATACACATAGCCATGGCCACCCGACCAGCTAGCCACGCCCACCCAGTCACATGGCCTCCAAGCCACGCCCACACAATAAGTCACGCCCACAATGGTGTCCTTCTTACCAATGTTAAAATCTGTTCACCTTACCCTATACGCATAGCCATGGCCACCCGGTCACATGACCAGCTAGCCACACCCACCCAGTCACATGACCAGCTAGCCACACCCACCCAGTCACATGACCAGCTAGCCACGCCCACAAAATAAGCCACGCCCACAATGTCCCTCTTTACCAATGTTAAAATCTGGTCACCTTATGCTAGACGTATCCGAAGGACAGAAAGCGATCACTTATATTTAACTTTAAAATGGTCGAGTAAAAATACTAATAATTTCCCAATACGTTCATAACGATGGGAAAAGCACACATTTCTTCAACGCAGAAAAGAAAAGCTGGCACAAACACCCTTTCAATCCATTCTCCCACGTTCCCCCTCTCTTTACAAACTCGCCTAACTTTATCCCTCATCCAAATCATGGCTTGTTTTTGGTTTTTTCCCCCCTCCTACGAATCTCAGTCAACCTGTAGTTCGAATTCCAGCGCTTTTTAATTCCCTAACCGAGTTACGCTGGGTTTCCTCCTCCTAAATAAAATAGGTGTTCAAGATTACACACCGTACGTCACGTAATCATAAAAAAAAAGAAAAAGAAAAAGCCGCTCGTACAGGATCCTTAGCTTTTGATTTTTATATTCTATTTTATTTCTATTTTTTGCAATCTCCATCTCCCGATTGGGGGGGGGGGGGGGCTTTTGCAACCGCTGATGAAGGCAACAGGTCCTCCCTTTTTTTTTTTTTTTTAAACCCTCTCAGGCGATGCAACCGGGGTTGCAGGTTGTGGTGGTGGAAAGCCAAGCTCTACCTGTTGCAATCCTGCCTGGGGGGTGGGGGGTGGGGAATGCACGCATGCAGCGGTTTTAAAGGATCAGAGAGATCACTTCCCGCTCCCCACTCCACCCCCCCAAAAAAATATAAAACTGGGTTGATCCCAGTTTTGATTTTTGCAAAAAAAAAATTGCAAAATTTAACTAAGCACCCAGTTTCCTTGGCTGGCCAAAAATAAATAAATAAATAAATAAATAATAAATAAATAAATAAATAAATAAATAAATAATAAATATTATGTTATGTTATATTATATTATATTAATTGAATTGAATTTCTATACCGCCCTTCTCCCGAAGGACTCAGGGCGGTGAACAGCCAAATAAAATACATATAATACAAATAATCAATCAATCAATCGCAGCCGGCTTTTCGCACAGCACACAAGGCAACCCACCCGGCTCGCACGCTCCAAACCCAACCCCACCCCTCCCTCTCTCTCTCTCCCCCCTACGCCCCCCCCCCGCGCCTCCCCTCCCCTCCCCTCCCCAATCGGTTCTGCAATTTCCTCGTGGCATTATGGGACGAAACAAGATGTAGGCCGAGAAGAGCGAGCGGAGAATGCTACGTCGCCGTGGGACGAGGCTTTGCGGCAACCAATCGGGGCGCGGCGTGGCTGAGCCACTGCAAGGGGTGGGACGGCTATTTCAGCGCTTGTGGTGGGGGGGTGGGGGGAAGGAGAGGGCAGCTCGCCAGAGGAGGCTTGCTGGGGGAAAGGAGCGGAGGGCGTCGACGCTGCTGCTGCTGCTGCTGCTGTGCTGCGAGCCACCCCCCCTCCCCTTTCTTCCATTGCCGCCGCCAGCGCGCTGTTGCAAGCGAGAGAGAGAGAGAGAGAGAGAGAGACGCCTCCTTGGCTCGGGCTGGCCGGCCGCTGCGCTGCTCCCGTTTGGCACCCGGAGGGCCGGAGAAGCCCGGAAGCCGGTGGGAGGTGGTGGAGAGAGGCGCGGGGGCGCCTTTGCAAACCTTGCTGCCGTTGCAGGGAAGGGACGCCGGCCGAGGGGCTGCCGTCGTCGTTGACGCGGGTTTCCCAGGCGAACCACTGTTGAAGGGTAAGCTGGGGGTAGGGTGGGGGGGGGTGGGAGGAGGCGGCCGGCTTGTGTGTTTGTACGTGTGTGTGTGTGTGCGTGCAACTCGGGGGACTCTCCCGGGGTGTCTTTGCAATGCATGCATGCATGCATGGCGTTTGCATGGAGAGTAAGGAGGGGAGGATCGGCTTGAGAGGAAGGTGGGAGAGGAATTTAGCCCTGGGATGGTTGGGGGGGGGGGGTGCAGCTTCAAAGCGATGCTCCTGTGACCCTCCTTCAGTGTTGTGCCTTATGATTCTTGACGAACGTATCTTGTCTTTTTACGCACATTTGCACCAAAGACAAATTCCTTGTGTGTCCAATCACACTTGGCCAATACAAAAAAATTGCTATTCTATTCTATTCTATTCTCTCCTTGGCTGGGAGATGCCGGCGGGGTTTTTTAACTGCGCTCTGCGCGCGTTTTGTTTTGGTCCACGCCCCTCGCTTCTCCCCCCCCCACTTAAAAGCCCCCTCCTCCTCCGTAACTTGGGGATGGTTGCTGGGAAATGGAGCTTCCCGCCCCCCCCCCACCAGAGTAAAGGAGGCGACTCTCTTTCCCGGGGGGGGGCGCAGCCGACGCCCGCCTCCCCCGGGGGCTTCCAAAGCTTGCCGCTCCTCATCCACTTGGATTTACCTGGGGAGATATGTGGGGAGGGTCGTTGAGCTTTGGGTGGTCTCTGCAGGGTTGGGGGTAGTAGTAGAGGCTCTTTTTGTGGGAAAGGGGGGGGAAGCCCGCAAGTCCTGTTACACACACAACCTTGCAACTCTCCTCACTTTGATGCTTGGATTCTCACACCTGTCCTTTTTAATATACCTGTAGTCTTAAATCTACCTGTCAATTTGGACCCACCTTGGCCCATAAGCCTGTGACTTTATTAATTAATTTATTATTATTTATTGATAAAATTTATATGCCGCCTTATTTCGGAAGACTCAGGGTGGCTCACAACAATAAAACAATCATAAAATTATAAAATACATAATGTACGTATATATAAGTTACATTGAAACCCCCAAACTCTAAAAACCCTCTCAGTCCAAGCTACAACATAATGGATGTTATGTGGGAAGACCGGTCCCTTTCTGACTTTTCTCTGACCCCCCCCCACCCCGCTTTTCCACTGCATGGGGTGGTGGTGTGTGGGGATGGATGGGTACCACTGATCTGAATCCTGTCCATGCTGATCTGCATTCTCCTGGGCTTCCTCCAACCTTCCTGTTGGCCTGTTAGAGGAATCTTAGCTGCCCCCTCCCCCTTTTTTTGGGGGTGGTGGTAAACAGTTTAATCATCTTTGGGACTTTTTTGGGGGGTCAGGGAGAAAATCTAGGAGGGGGTTCTCCTTGGAAGGAGGAAGGTTTGATAAGAATATCTGGCTTTCATAATATCGAAGGGCAGATTAAAAAAAGAGAGAGAGAGAAAATCCATAGAGGTGGTCACAGAAAATTGCCTTGTCATGTGGGAAAAGGTAGAGTAACATGACCTGAAATGATGGTGTGTGCGTATGTGTGGCTGAGGGATGGTGGGTTCTCGGTTTGCCGGCTTTTAACCTTGTTTCTCCTTTGCAATCCAATGCCTTTATCCCCGTGGACACTTGAGTGAGGAAGCCAAACTGCTGGATTCTTCTAGAGTCAGTGGCTTTGAAATGGGAGGGGGTGGCTTTTCTTTCTTTCTTTTTTTGGCCAGGGTTTTATCATCAGCCAGAACTGTCTTCTCCTAGCCTGCAGGTGGAGTTTCTCTTGGACTGGATCCAAGAAAAGAAGGGGGGCCATTGGAACATTCAAATATATCCCCCCCACCCCGCAAGTGAGGGAACTTCCTTTGTGTAGCCCCATAAGTGTCTTGAGTTGTCTAAAAGGGTGAGAAAGGTCCTCCCCCCCTCCCAAAATGAGTGACTGCAACCTGGACAAGGATACATGGATAATAGTACAATTTACCTCTCCCAAGTAACTTTTAGAGGGGGTGGGGAGGAATCTTTTCCTTATAGGATACATCATCTTTTAAATAGCACTTGTGGTTATAATTAGGACTATAATGGCCACCGGTTTCTTCTCTAGGGTGCAAAGGGGATCCTGATTAATAGCTCATCCCTGTTATTGGGAAGGGGGAGTTGTCTCAAGATCATCTTATCAAAAGAACAGATGATCTCATCTTCACCCTCTTTTTGATGGTGGGAGTTTAAACAACCCCTGGTTGTCTCCTTCCTCTGCTTTCTTTCTTTTTTTTTTCTTTTTTTTTTTTTTGCACAGATGGCAGTGACTGCACATATTATTGTGCTGTGTCAGCCTTCTCCAATCTTGGGGCGCTTCAGGTATTGGATGCTTCAGCAGCTGCCGCCCCATTCAGCGGTGGCTGCTGGATGTGGATCCTGGAAACTGAAATCCAGGTTCTGTAATAAGCACGTCCATATGGAAGGATTTGCCTGCTGATAATCCTCATTGTGATGGGTGCACCTTGTCCGATTTTGGTGGTGTAATCTTGGCAGGAAGCGGATGAAAATGGCCAAAATAAATAAATAAATAAATTTCTCTCCTGATCCAGTTTTAGATCACAGATGAGCCTTAGATGGATAACTTGATCTTGCTTTAAAGTCATAATGGCTAACGTTGGTGAACATATTTATGTGGGTATCTCAGAAGAGGGAACTGCTTGTCCAACCTGGTTTTGAGCTGGAATAAGCCAACATAATGCTTATTTTCCCCCCAAAGAATAACAGCTGAAGTTTAGAGGTAGAATGTATGTTGGAATGTACCAGGTGATGGATAATTACTCCCCATTTATAACTCTCCTGTCTAGCATGGGAGAACACCTGCTACCTTCAGATTTGCTTGTTGAACCGGCCAATGAGAGCCTGAGGATTACAGGTACTCCTCAATTTACAACAACCATTGGGACCAAAATTTCTGTTGCTATGTGAGGCGATTGTTAAGTGAGTCATAATGTTTTGTTTTTTTTGACTCGTCACGATTTTTAAAGGAACCTTCAGATAAGTCAATCATGAAGTTGATAAGGGAAGTGGGTTTCCCTCATTGACTTGGCTTGTTGGAAGCTGGCTAGGAAGGAAAGGAGGTCCCAAATGGTAATCACATGATCCCAGGATGCTGCAACCATTGTAAATACCATGCAGGTTGCAGAGCACCTGTCCAGGGTGCTGAGATGGTCGTAAGCGTGAGGATTAGCTGTAAATTAATTTCAGTGCTGTTGCGACTTCAGCTGCTAAACAAATGGTTGTAAGTCAAGGACTGCCTGTAGTATTAAAATACTGTAGTATGTTGGGAATTTCCCATTTTATGGTTAAGGGTGCTCATTTTATGGAATGCTTTTTTACTGTTAGTAAACCTTTCCTGTGAGAAGGCTCTCTGTTGAGCCTACTGGGTAAAATAGCTGAAAAATGAGGCCAAACAACATCTACTGAAAAAAATAGCTCTTTTTTTAAAAAAAAACCTCATGGAAATGCCAAATGCATGATGTGCAAATGCAAAAATTCAACCTTGAAATGGAATCTTAACATTTTGGAGAATTAGAACCTTGGTGTGCCTGTTAATGCGATGGGCCCCTCTCCCCTCTTCTTGAATAGCTCTATTTCATGGCTTCAGATCCTTTTTTGGGGTCCCTGCCAAAATGTGAAATTTGCTTAGAATTTGCTGTGTCTTCCACAAAGGGCCTCTCATTCTCAGCATGCTGGCTTCCATTGCCCGACAGAAAGAACTGGGTATCTGGCGGTGGGTGGGTGGTAAAAACATTGAAATGGGCCATTCCTGGATAGTTCCAGAGTGCCAAGTGACTTTGTAATGGGATTAAAAGGCTAATGAGACTTGCTTTCAAGGGACAGCGCACTCCGCAGAACGGGGAAGTGCTAGTGTGTGCTCCCATTAGAAACACTGCCACTCTTTACTTGACAATTCATTTTGTATATTTGTAGTTTAGGAAAATTGCAGGCCAGAACATGGATCCTCTTAGTCAGTTTGATTCTGTTCTTTAACAGAAAACATAAATTTGTAGGGCTGAGTAACTCTGCACTAAGCCGTAATTGGCAATCCAGTGGGGAATTTTTTTTTCCAGGAAAAAAATAAGTCTTTTTTCCTTTATTTACTACAAGGGAGTGGCAGATATTTATAGCTGCTTTGCAAATTAGCATGTTGCTTTTTTAAGAAAATAAGATGGTTCCATTAAACCTATTGAAAACCTTACTCAATTGTACTATTGATCATTAAAGGGGAGATAAAACATGCTTTATTAATGAGCTGCTGCCAAAATTCAGCAGCTGATCTTCAGGGACTGCAAAAAGGACATTGCACTGCTGACACAAACTGGTATCATCCATAATGGTTGTGTTAAGGTATCGTGCCATGGCAGAACTGACCCATGTACCTAGAGGACAAATAACAGGCAATTTTCTCTTCATATTATTGGAGAATTAAAGGTGATCTCCCAGAAAGGTGAATGGGTAACAAGGGCAGAATGCTTTTTGGAGACACCCTAGTCCCATTTCCATCCTTTAAAGGCTGCTCAAATTGTGCCACTGAAATGAGGGAAAAATGGCTGAACTTTTGATGTGGACTTATCTCCCACTCCCCTCTTGATTTTTGAGTGGGACTAAAATCACTCTGCTGAAAAGAGGCTTATATTATTTCTTATCTTGCCTTTTATTACTTTTATAAACTACTCAAGGTAGCAAACCTATCTAATAGTCCTATTTTCCCCACAACAACCCTCTTGAGGTGAGTAGGGCTGAGAAAGACTAGCCCAAAGTTACCCAGCCGGCTTTCATGCCTAAATTGGGACTAGAACTCACTGTCTCCTGGTGATTGGCCCAAAGTCACCAGGTCAGCTTTCATACCTAAGGTGAAACTCAAACTCAAAGCTGGTTTCTAACCTGGTGACTTAACAGTTAACCCCAAGATCAAACTGGCTGCATATTTTAACGGTGGTAGTATGGATGCAAGAAGAAAGAAAAAAAGTTTAGTGTATAGAGACAGCTGTTGTATCTTAATACTATAAAATGGCCTTGAGAGAGACAAGTGCTGTAGCATCTTCTCTAGAAATGCTATTCTCCAGCTGTGATGGGACAATAAGTTCCCACACATCTGGAAAATGTGTTCCCACACATCTGGAAGAGACCAGTAATCTACATAAGAGGGTGTTGGAATTTGTGCTTTTTCTTTGGTTAGAAAACTAGGGAGTTAAGGCTTTTGGCTTTACTTGCCCATTGAATATGTGGTTTAGATCAGGGGTCTCCAACCATGGCAACTTTTAAGACTTGCGGACTTCAGCTCTCAGAATTCCTCAGCCAGCTTTGCTTTGCTGGCTGAGGAATTCTGGGAGTTGAAGTCCGCAAGTCTTAAAGTTGCCACGGTTGGAGACCCCTGGTTTAGAGCATGTTTAAATGGTCTAAATGGGCATGGCTTTCACTAAGAATTCTGGGAACTGTAGTTTGGTGGAGTTGCTTGCCACCATTCAATACAAATTCATAACTACTTCCTCTGTAAGCATAGCATAGAGCAGGGGTGGGCAATTAATTTTTCCAAGGGGCCACATGAGAAACTGGGACTGTTGTGGTGGGCCAACCCCAATGCTGCCCTGCCCACTACCACTGCTGTCCCACCCACCCCTGATGCTTTACTGCTCCCTCACCACCAAGTCTGCTGACACCCCGCTCATTGCCGCCAATGCTGCAGCCTGGATGTGGCCCACGGGCCATAAAATACTTAGATCTGGCCTACAGGACACAGAGTGTGCCATAACTGGCAGAGAATATTGATATTGTGTGAACCAGTAATTTATTTACAAATCTTTTGCTTAACTTCTGCTTACTCCTTTGATGGGAATTCTTCGTCTGTTGTTGTGTTGAGAATACCGTAAGTAGGAAACGTCCCTCATGAAGCTACCATCTCATTCACGGCCTTGAGACTTGGCAACCTTTAAGACTTGTGGGTTTCAACTCCCAGAATTCTTCATCCATATCATGCTGGCTGAGGAATTCTGGGAATTGAAGTCCACAAACCAAGTTTGAAGACCCCGAATCTAGTTTCTATGGATCTCCTTTTAAAAGCTGTAATGTCATTGTGTTGGACAGGGGAGAAAATTCAAATTCCATGGATCAAATCCTTCCCCATGTCTGCTGCTTAGGCAGCTGAGTAGAAAGCCACTGTTTTAATAAGTGTAGATACATAACTATTGATGTCTCTTAACAGCTACTCAGGAACAAATTTTGTGCACTACCAAATTATTTCAATAGGCAATACCTATGCAACAAGCCTTTGGAACTCTAGCTTTTTAGTACATGCTGGTGAAATTTCACACACAACATGCCTCACCATCCTTGTAAGCAGCTGAACATCAAGTCCTGTTAGTTTATGCAGTGCATTAGCACTTTGCTTTAGCCATTGAAAGGTAAGAAGTAGGAAGATCTCTGCTCCAAGCAGCTTTCATTCGTATTTTGTGCTGCAGAGGGAAATAGAAATAAGAGTAAATGGGAAAATATTGGTCTCTCATTGGTACATCTTTTAAGCTCAGATTTAATGAAGAATATAAATTCATGGCCTGGAGGTTTGAAGCAAAGTGCTGGCATTACATCTATCTATCTATCTATCTATATGGTAAAGGTTCCCCTCACACATATGTGCTAGTTGTTCTCGACTCTAGGGGGCAGTGCTCATCTCTGTTTCAAAGCTGAAGAGCCAGCACTGTCCAAAGATGTCTCTGTGGTCATGTGGCCAGCATGACTCAACGCCAAAAGTGCATGGAACACTGTTACCTTCTTACCAAGGTGGTCCCTATTTTTCTATTTGCATTTTTGGCGTGCTTTCAAACTGCTAGGTTGGCAGAAGCTGGGACAAGTAATGGGAGCTCACCCCGTTACGCGGCACTAGGGATTCGAACCGCTGAACTGCCAACCTTTCAATCAACAAGCTCAGCGTCTTAGCCACTGAGCCAACTTGTCCCACAAGTCATATATATCCTGCCTTTAATTCAGGGCTCAGGACTTCCTACATAGTGCTCTGTCCTCCTGTTTTCCCATATTCACTAGGGAATGGGCCTAGCCATTGTGCTATTTCAACAATACCTTAGTAAAGATATTCCAATCTGGTCTAATGGTTAAGGCACCAGGCTAGAAAGCAAGGTACTGTGATTTCTGTCACACACACACTCAGCCCAACCAAAGAGTTGTGGTGGTGGGAAAAACAGGAAAATGAGTTGGGTATGTTCACCACTTTGAGTTATTTATAAAAGTAATAAAGGCAGGAAATAAATGAACAAACCACTAAATGGAATTGGATGAGTGGAGATCTGTTAAAAGGAGGTGGACATAAAAGGAAAACATTGGAGTAGACAGGGCTTCTGGCTTCTGAACTAGATAAGAATTTAGATGAAAGGGTTGATAGAGAAACAAGTCATCTTAAAAGTGTTTACAAACTAGAAAGGGGCGAAAAATTGATTCTTAAAACACACATCAGCTTTGTAGAAAATTGAGTTCAGCTGTGCAGAATGAAGTTTTGTGGTTCAGTTCATAAGCTGCATTTATCACAAGACGATAAATAATTCTTTAGAGATCACAGTGGTTGGATTTGAATAGCATTATTATTGTTGTTATTGTTATTATTATTGTTGTTGTTATTAGTCATATTTCTATGCCGCCCACTCTCCGAGGACTCTGGGCGGCTTACACCAAAGACAGTATACTAAATAGCATATTGCGTTGCCCCCAACAATCTGGGTCCTCATTTTACCCACCTCGGAAGGATGGAAGGCTGAGAACCTTGAGCCGGTGAGATTTGATCCTCTTATCTGCTGAACTAGCAGTCAGCTGAAGTAGCTGCAGTACTGCACTCTTAACCACTGCGCCACCTCGCTCTCATTCTAAAACTATGGTAAATCATGTTTAGGGATAGCGGCCAGCAGTCTTTTCAGCCTCGGGAGTAGTCCTTGCCGTCCCTTGGGGGTGATTCACTAGCATTCTAGTGTTTTGGGGTAATAATATATTTGCTACTTTATGGTAAATGTTATTTTACAGAGCATACACAATTCTAGGGTAAAGTGAGACTTGCTAGTCTTACCAGTCTGGATTTTGAGGGTTTAATGCTTGGGTGTAATGCTTGCCTTACAACCATTGAAGTTACAACATTGAAAACAGTTACAGCGGATTCTCCCACTTATGACTGTTGTACCATCCCTGTGGTCATGTGATCAAAATTCGGGTCACTGTCTATTTATGATGGTTGCAGTATTCCAGGTCATGCGGTTGCCATGTACAACCCTTCCCAGCTGACTTCGGACAAGCAAAGTCAATGGAGGAAGCTGGATTTGCTTAAACTATTTGCATGATTCACTAAACAACCAATAAAAGAGAATATTTGTAGCTCAGGGTTGAGCTGAGAGGTCCTTGAAGCTCTCTGAGCTTGGTTGTTTTCTTGCAGACGTTTCCTTACCCAAACTTGATGATGTTACCTAGTTGGGTAATGAAACATCTGCAAGAAAGCAGCCAAGCTTAGAGACTACCAAGGAGTCCTCACATGCCTTGTTTAGCAATGGAAACTCTAACCCTAATTAAGTGGAGGACTAGCTATAATTACTAATATGTGACTGGATATGTGAGCAATTTTTTTTATTGCTTAACTCGTGCTTGTAGGTCAACTTGAACACAGAATAGAATAATAGAATAATTGTCCAAACTAGTATGGGATCTCCAAGCAGGACAAATTGTCCTCCAAGCAGGACAATAGTTTGGACAAGTCTTAAGTCTTTGCATATCACAACCTGACTTACTTCAGATATTAATAGCTCTGGCTGAAAGATAGAATTGATAAAAGGGAGGCATAGTTCTGTGTATGTGTGTGTCTCCGGGCAGTGCAGCAAACTTTTTTTTATTTATATGCAACATTTCCTGGCCTTTCTTCTAACCTGAGAGCCACCATAAATTACTTGCAAGGGAAGTTAAAGCCAACACGTGTCACCATGTAAATGGACACAACTTGCATCAGATTGTCTCGTGTTAACATTTGCATAGAGACGTTACGATGCATATATTTGATATTGCTTATTTCAGATACTTAACATAAATAAGCATTGCATGGATTTCAGGCTGAATAAGTATCTGTTTGGTTTTCTTGACAATGTTTTTGTATTCTGTACAAAATAAGTATCTGCTTAGAGAGTATTATTTGATTATTTCAGATACTTTTATGAATAAGCATTGCATGGATTTCAGGCTGAATAAGTATCTGCTTTGGTTTTCTTAATCTTTTTGCAAATCATCTGATAGGTCCCAACAGGCTAGCCTTGGTGTCGAATTGGAGATTTCTCTCTGCAGTGAAATTTTAGTTTGTTTCAACCATTGTTCCTTGAAGTGCTGAGTTGGCACATTGGATTAAGCCTCCTCTAGATTTACAAGCACAGTGACTCAGTTTATGTACATGCTAAGCCAAAACCGTATTACTGATTAAGCCATCCCCCCTCCCTTGAATTACCAATACATTAGTATGAATCAATATTAAGTATGAATTAATTGTGGTTTGTTCATCCATAATGAACTGGTTCACACATCATGGCATAATGTAATTTGGTTTTAATATGGTCGATATGAGCAATATCACCATTCAGATGAGTTCCCAGAATTCCTAGATAGACATAACAGGTGAGAATTTCAACAGGAGGACTCACCACAGTTAATCTAAAGCAGGGGTCTCCAACCTTGGCAACTTTAAGCTGGCTGAGAAACTCTGGGAATTGAAGTCCACAAGTCTTAATGTTGCCAAGGTTGGAGGCCCCTGATCTAAAGTACAGGTAGTCTTCAGTTTACAACTGGACTAGGAATTCATTAAGCATGGGCATTAAGTGAGTAATCATGTGACCACACCCTATTCTACACACTTTTTTGCTGTATGTCTATGGAGAGTCTCAGTCATCCAGGTCATGGTTGTCCCAAAGGTGCTTTTTTCAGGAGGCAAACTAGACTTTCTGGTTTTTCTAAGATGTTTCGCTTCTCATCCAAGAAACTTCTTCAGCTCTGACTGGATGGTGGGGAATGGAAGGATTTATATTCCGTGCATACAGCTGGTCGTTTGGTTGAACAAACCCATTAGGACAAAGTTGAGCAGTCCATCTGCATTTAAAAGACAAAGGCCACTCTCTTGAGGACAGCAAAGTCCACATTTTGGACAGAGAAGACCTCTGGTTTGAAAGGGGGGGGTCAAAGAGGCCATCTATGTCAGCCCTCTCTCAACAGAGGGGGGAGAGAGATGACATCATCTATCTCCAGTCTACAACATGATCCTTTCAGCAGTTCCAAGAAGGTGCCTCACTCATTTGTACCACTCAGGTGACCCTAAAGACACAGATAAATCTCCAGGTGGTCTTAATGACTCACTAAAAGAATGCAAATGACCAGCTGTCTGCAAGGAGTATGAATCCTTCCATTCCCCACCTTTGGGGACCTTTTTTTGCTGTACTCATTACCATAGTCATTGAGACACATAGTGATTATGACTTGTGACCTTCCTTGCTCATTCTAGGTGGATTAGTGACTTCTTAAATTTGTGAAGATGCCTGTGCGCTTGTGAGAAATAGTCCTGTGTTTAGTGGGGTTGAATTCCCCAGTAACGTCTAAGAGTGATGGATATTCTTTCAGAGATATGGAATGTCCTGCTTCCTTTATAGAATAGCTGTAGTTAATGACCAGTGTAACTTCCTGCTTCCTCTGTAGAATTACCTGTACTTATCCATCCTTACCTTCAACAGATAATAAAGCAAGGCTGCAGAGTTTTGGGTGCTTTCTTGAAAATGACACCTGAGATAAACTTAACTCTGACTTGGTCTTCATCTCCTGTATGTTCCCACAGGTCCATCATGTCTGACAGAAAGGCTGTGATCAAAAATGCTGACATGTCCGAGGACATGCAGCAGGATGCTGTTGATTGTGCTACGCAGGCCATGGAGAAGTACAATATAGAGAAGGATATTGCAGCATACATCAAGAAGGTATGTTTCTGTTTGCGAAGAGCAAGGGGGTGGGGTGGGATTGGATTGGATTGTATAGCCCTACATGTAGTCCTTGACCTGTGACCCTAATAGAGCCTGCCTGTTAATGGTTGTAAGTTGTGAACAGTTGTAAAGTGAGTCATCCATGCGACTGACCCAATTTTACAATGCTTTTTGGCAGTTGCGTTAAGCGAATCGCTTTGGTTATTAAACAAATTTGTTGGCAATGGGGCAAGTTTTGCTGAAAATAGGAAGCATGTCATATGTCAATGAAAACTCAGTCATCCAGGCCAAAGGTATCTTAAAAGTTTAAACAATGCAGTTTAAAAAACGAACAGCGGTAGATGCAAGCATTTTGTATTGACTAGTCCAGGGGTCTCCAATCTTGGCAATTTTAAGACTTGTGGACTTCAACTCCCAGAATTCTCCAGCCAGCATAGCACATCTGATGACATGTGATGTCATCTACCCTGAAATAAGTGCTTGGCCTTATTGCCATGCGCTCAAAAGCCCGATTGGGTTTATTATCAGGGGATGTCTTATTTTGGGGAAAACAGGGTATTTCTGGAAAAACCTCAAACGAATTTTAAAAGCAGTTACAGCTTTTCTGTAACTGCTGTATTTGATTTAGAAGATTCTGTCCGATGATTATAGAAGGGAAGTTTGCCCATCACAGACTATAGTTTCCTTAAGCAAGGAATCATAGTCAACCAGCATTTGCTGGCTGGGGAATTTTGGGAGTTGAAATCCAAAGCATCTCAATAGTTGCAAAGTTTGAAAAACGGTCATAAACCACAATTAGTGTCTTAATACAAAATAGTTAAACCAACACTGAAAAAAGCTTACTGCAATTTCGGGTAATGACTGTACCGAAACAAGGCAGTATAATTGGCCTGTCTAAATTCTGTGTGCACTGTTGATTGCAGTTTTCTCCTGGCCTGTAACCCAGGGACAGAACATACATGTTTTGTCTGAGTAACTCTCTCTGAATTGGAAGGCTTAATATTGTGTTCTGCTTTCAATTATTTATTTTTTTTAAATTCAGTTAGACAAAATAAACATTAAGTGGGGATTTGTTTAAAGTGATACTTTCTACGGGAACCAGATCCAAACTGATTTGCAAGAGTTGTTAACAAAAACTTTTTGGAAGAGTTGAGTGCGCTTAATGGATTGGGGAACAGAGTTAAGATTAGGTGCAGTTAACTCAACTGCCTATCTCTGCAGATTCAGATCTCTGGATGGTTTAAGTAGATTTAATTTACTTCATTAAATTGTTATAAATTAATTTATACAATTCTATAAACTAATTAGTTTTATGAATTAAAATTATAAATTAAATTAAGTAGATTAAGAAGATTTGGGTTTCAGGAGGGAAAAATAACTGGCGATGCAAAGCTGCCAAAATAGTCAACACAGTTCTAGGCTGCATAAACAGAGGAATTAGAATCAAGATCACGTGAAGTGTTAATACCACTTTATAATACCTTGGTAAGGCCACACTTGGAATACTGCATTCAATTTTGGTCGCCACGATGTAAAAAAGATGTTGAGACTCTAGAAAGAGTGCAGAGAAGAGCAACAAAGATAATTAGGGGACTGGAAGCTAAAACGTGAAGAATGGTTGTAGGAATTGGGTATATCTAGTTTAATGAAAAGAAGGACTAGGGGAGACATGATAGCAGTCTTCCAATATCTCAGGGGCTGCCACAAAGAAGAGGGAGTCAAGCTATTCTCCAAAGCACCTGAAGGCAGGACAAGAAGCAAAGGGTGGAAACTAATCAAGGAGAGAAGCAACCTTAGAACTAAGGAGAAATTTCCTGACAGTTAGAACAATTAGTCAGTGGAACAACTTGCCTCCAGAAGTTGTGAATGCTCCAACACTGGAAGTTTTAAAGAAGATATTGGATAACCATTTGTCTGAGGGTTTCCTGCCTAAGCAGGGGGTTGGACTAGAAGACCTCCAAGGTCCCTTCCAACTCTGTTATTCTATTCTTTTCTAAATGTGGAAAAGCCAGGTATTAGTAAATACAGGTGATCCTTGACTTAAGACCATTCATTTAGTGACCATTTGAAGTTACAGCGGCACTGAAAAAAGTAACATACAACGAATCCTTGCACCTATCAACCATCATAGCATTCCCCACAGTTACATGATCAAAATTAAGGTGCTTGGCAACCAGCATAAATTTATGATAGTTGCACACAGAACTGAGTCACTGCTTAACACATACATTAAACCAAAAAATCATCACAGTGAGATCCCAGGTGCTCTCTGAGCTTGGTTGTTTCCTTGCAGATGATTCATTGCCAAACTAGGTTATTCATCAGCACTGATAATGTTACCCAGTGTGGTACTGAAACATCCACAAGAAAACAGCCAAACTCTAAGAGCACCAAGGACCCCCACACTTTCAACCCTGAGCTACAAATAATCTCTTCTAAATCTGCATTCAGGCAACATATCAAATTGAAATCAATCACACATTTATGAACCCATGGATCATATGTATTTTTTTTTTCAATGAGCATAATGCCTTATTAAAAGGAAGAGGCCCCCCTCTATGTGGTGTGTCTATTTTATAACACTTGTATATGTAACAGTTTTCCCATGCATGGGAAAATAGTGCCTAAATAAAAGATGCTTATGACTCCCGATTCAAAATGTAAAGTGTCGGGTGTTTGCTCTGTCATTGCCAAAGTGTCAGATGTTTGCTACAAAAGGAATTTAGGTCTTTGTATTATGAATTTGAGGCCTTCTCTTTCAATGTTTAAATCCTTAAAGCTGCCAATCCTTTTAGACAGCAGCAGGGTGGATTTGATTTAAATCGAGTTGATTTAAATCACAATTTAAATCATGATTTAAATCACTAGTAAAAAGGCTTGATTTAAATCAACTCGATTTAAATCATAATTTTTAAAGAGCAACTGTCATCTCTGCTACTCCTTTGACCCACTGTTGACTCACCGATAGTCCCAGTGTTGCAGAATATACAGCCTCATGCTACATAACTCAGCTCCATTTCATGCTGAATAAACTAAATTATTTATGTATCTTAAATAGAAAACTATCTTGCGATAGACTTTTACCCCAAAAGCTTTTTATTAAAATAAATTCAATAAAAATCAAAAAAATCCTATTTAAATAAAAAAAATCTGATTTTTTTTTATTTTTTTTAAAAAATCATTGATTTTTATCCACCCTGAGTACACAGTATTTCTGTAGTTCTAAACTCTTTAATCATCACATCCCAACATTAAAAATTTCATTTTAGTTTCAAGCAAAAAGTCCCAAAGTAACCTCCGTGTAGAAACAAAGGTAGATAACATCTTTTCTTTAATTAAAATAGTTTCACCATCTAGGACAGTTCCATTAACTTCACCAACCATTCTTCCATTGTGGAAATCTGTAGATTGGAAAACATTGATGCGTTAAATGGAAAATGGATGTAAATTTCCTGAGAAAACGTGGTAGATGCCAATTCGGAAAGGAGGAGAAATATCTCGTTATCTAGAACTCAAAAGAACAGTTAATTTAACTTGCAATGGAACCTGCAACCATATGCAGTCGTGAAGCGAACTAATTGTTTCATATGGGCTAGATTTGCTGAAAACTGGAAGTAAACGCTTATTTTTAGCACCAAATAAATTGCAAAATGTTGATATGACCACGGGACACTGCAAAAGGTGGTATATGCGGGCCAGTTGCTGAGTGCCCAAAATGCAGTCATATGACCTTGGGGGATGAGTGCATTGGAACTTTGGAACCAGATTATTTATACCCCTTGAGAGGCCCATTGGAACTTCAAATGGTCACAAGTCAAGGACTGTCTAAAAAAATACATTTTCACGACTTAATAGGTATGCTTTGCTTTATGTATGATGCAGTTTACAGGCCATGGAGTGAGATTTTATTTTGAAAAATCATTGAAATGATCAGAGGCAGACAGTAGGGTATTAAGTCTTTGAGGTTCCCACCTTCCCTTAGCCTACCCCATACAAGTAGTCCTTGACTTGCCACCACTATTGAGCCCAAAATTTTATGTTGCTAAGCGAGACATCTGTTAAATGAGTTTTGCAACCTTTTCTTGCCACTTAGCTGCAGTTTTAAATAAATCATGATTAAGTTAGTAACATGGTTGTTAAGCGAATCTAGCTTCCCCATTGTCTTGCTTGTCAGAAGGGTGCAAAAGTGATTTTGCATCATTCTGGGACACTGCAACCGTCATAAATATGAACCAGTTGCCAAACTTCTGAATTTTGGTCATATGACCATGGTATGCTGTAATGGTTGTGTAAGCATCATAAGTCACTTTTTTCAGTGCCCTGGTGACTTCAAACAGTCACTAAATGAACCTGTTGTAAGTTGAGGACTACCTGTATTCCCAGGGCAAGGGATCATGGTAGTTGTAGCCAAGAATATTTGAAGGAATTCTTCAGCCAGCCATGCTGGCTGGGGAATTCTGGGCGTTAAAGTCCCCAAGTCTTAAAAGTTAACAAGGTTGGACAGCTAACTGTATAGAGTAGTGTTTCTTAACTTTGGCCACTTTAAGATGTGTGGACTTCAACTCCCAGAATTCCCCAGTCAGCTGTGCTGTGCTGGGGAATTCTGGGAGTTGAAGACCACACATCTTAAAAGTGGTCCAGGTTGAGAAACACTGGTATAGAGCATTGTTTCTCAATCTGGTCTGGGGAATTCTGGGAGTTGAAGTCCACACAGTTTAAAGCTGCCAAAGTTGTGAAACACTCCTGTGGTGAAAGATGCCAGAGGCCAATGATCACTTTAGGGACAGTAGCAAAAGGATCAATTCAGTCTACAGAAGGCTCACAGCGTTACATTTTTCCCCTTGTATTTTTATCAAGAAAACCACAGGGATAAAAATTTGAAAGCAATTGGCAATTTATGGAGACCATCTACTGTAACTCAGTTTTTGGTAAGAGTCTGATAGATCAATGAAGGGGCAGTTTCCCTTATACAGCTGCCATTTTGACTTTTTTGACACACACACACACACCCCATTGCTCAGGGCTGTTCCAGAAATTCAAGATGGTGGCCTCCACCCTGCAGTCAAAGCCATGGCCCTTTTCTACATTAGAGTAGAATAGAATAGAATAGAATTCTTTATTGGCCAAATGTGATTGGACACACAAGGAATTTGTCTTTGGTGCATACGCTCTCAATGTACGTAAAAAGACAAGATACATTCGTCAAGAATCATAAGGTACAACACTTAACGATAGTCATAGGCCACAAATAAGCAGTCAAATCATATTAGGAAACAATATAAATCATAAGGATACAAGCAACAAGGTTACAGTCATACAGTCATACGTGGGAGGAGATGGGTGATAGGAACAATGAGAAGATTAATAGTAGTGCAGACTTAGTAAATAGTTTGGCAGTGTTGAGGGGAATTATTTGTTTAGCAGAGTGATGGCGTTTGGGAAATTTCACGGCAGGCCTCGTTTTCTTTTCCAACTCCAGACGCTCATGTCACCTTCTTTTCTCCCTTTACAAGCCAAGACTTGAGTGCATGTCTGAAAATGCTCTGTGAACAAACCGCCGATTTTCACCTTTCCTTCCCGCTTTTGCTTATTTCCTTAGGAATTTGACAAGAAATACAACCCCACCTGGCACTGCATCGTGGGCAGGAACTTCGGTAGCTATGTAACGCATGAGACGAAGCACTTCATTTACTTCTACTTGGGCCAAGTGGCGATTCTTCTCTTCAAATCCGGCTAGGGGTTCAGGCCAGCGCCTGTGGGGGTCACGGCTGGTGAGGAACATGGACTGTAGCACTAAAGACAGGCTCCAGCTCTTTAACCATGGCTGCGCCACTGCATGGACTCGATACTATATTTAATGTGTATATGTTGCCGTAAAAAATACCTACAATTCTCATTTCTTTCTCTGTTTTGGGGGGATTGCCTAGGAGAAGAAAGGCAGCGTATTATCCCCTCTTCCTCCTTCTCTTCTTTTATCTTTCCCCCCCCCCCCCCCTTTTATGTTCCTGCTTCTTATTTTTTCTGTTCTTTTGCACTAGGAGAACTGTAAAATGCTTCAACAATGGCCTTTAAGTGAGAAGAAGAAATGAAATGAAATAATACAATAAAATAAGAAACTTCAATTCCACAAAACAAATCTTTGGGTTTAACTTTCTTGCAGAAGGCTGGAGGTCCAACCCTAGCAGAGGAAAGAAAAAAATAAAAACTCTTGTTAGGTGTAGAATCTGTCGTCAAAGTTAACTAAATTATTTTTTAAATTCCTGTCAAAAGCTTCCTCTTCCCGAAATGGCACTATTGTCCCGTGAAGTCGCCTTAGCTCTAAACAAAAGTGATTGGAGGCAGCCCTGGGTGTGCGCGTGTATCTGTGTGTTGTCTTGGCCCAGTTTTCTTTGCTTTTCTTGGACTCGCCCATGCTGCCTCCAACACAAATTGAGCAAAACAAAGCTGATACGGATTTGCAAAATGCGTGATATCCTCTTTGAGGAGACAGACACCCCCCTACCCCCCAGAATCGGCTGGCCTGGTCTGTTATCGGCATTTCCAAAGCATTTTTCAAATGAAAGATGTCTACTCTTGTGTGTCCAAGATTCTGTCGTGATGCCCAATGGTTGTGATCAGGATTTTCTAATGCCCCTGTTTTTTGAGTCCGTACAGTATTGCCTTATTGTAGCTCACGTCCTCTCGTTGTGCAGGGAAGATCCTGTCCGAAATCAGTGGCTTAAATGTTGCTGTGCTTTAAATGTCTCCAGTAAAGATGGATAGACCATCATCTTAGAGGCTGAACCCCAGTCTCTCTTCTGTTGGCTTTCTATTCTGGTCCCCTTTTGACCCAACAAAAGGAGGGGTCAACAGGAACAGCTCTGTACCCTAACCAGCTCCTGAACATGCAAGAAAAGGTCGTTTCTGGGCTTTCTTAGCTTCCTTAGTCTATGGTTGTACAGGAATACTTCTAAGTTCTGTTGCAACAATAAAAATAAAATAAAATAGGATTGTTTTTTTTTTTTCTTTTTGCAAAGGTTCCATACGAAATGCAGTGATAGCTTTAACATCTCTGGTTGCTTTTCGCAGTTCAAAGAACCTAGAAATTCTGCTTGGGGCGGGGGGGGGGGGTGTGTGGAGAGGGAAAAGAGTTCTCTTAAAAACAAAGGGGAGTGAAGAAGAAGCAAGACGTTGATTGAAGGAGCACTTTAACTCCTGGATTCATGGTCCTCCGGGCCATGGTTGTCCCAAAATTGCTTTTTCAAAAGGCAAGTGGACTTTCTTAGTTCTTTTTCCTTCGAAAAGCTTTCCCTTCTCATCCAAGAACTGAAGAAGCTTCTTGGATGACAAGTGAAAAGTCTACAAGGAAAAAAACAAAAGTCCAATTAATTGCTTTTTGAAAAAAAAAGCCCCATGGGATGAAATGTGAAAATACGGCCTCTGTCTTTCCATTCGATACCCAAAGGTTATTGGTTAGAGAAATAGGGCAGTCACCCCTCATTTATAGGGGAAGAGGGCTGTGTCTGAAAGAACCGGACAGATCCAAATCAAAAGGAAAAACCGGCGCTGTGGGCCGAATCCAAAGCAAACAAAAAAAAAAACCCCACAGGCTCTCTGTAGAAACTTTCCTGAAACAAAACAAATGTTAAAAAGTTGGAACAGCTGTTGTGTTGAATGTTTACTGATACTTTTTTTCCCATTCAAGAGGCAGGGAGGCAGTGGCAAAGTAAGTGCCTGGGGTCCTACAGAAAACACCGCCCTTCATTGGAAATAAAAATGAGAAGATTTGTCTTGTTTCTTTAATTCTGTGCATGAGTCTAACTGTGAATAAGCTCTACTTCATGGAGGGCGAGAAACTTTAAATCCTTTCCATCCTAATCGCAGTTGCTCAGACTAACCCTTTTTATTTTTCAAAAACATTAAAATTGAATTGACACATTTAAGAAAGTTGTTGAGTTTTGTTTTTGGGGCGTGTGTGGGGGGGTCAGAGTGGAATATGTACACTATTTGGGGTATTGGAGAGGTGCTAAATTACCGGTAATCCTCAACTTGCGACAGTTCATTTAGTGACTTCGAAATTACAACGGCACTGGGGAAAAAAATGCCATGATTGTTTTTCACACTTGTGACCGTTGCAGCATTCCCGTGGTCACGCAATCAAAATCCAGACACTGCAACTGACTCATGTTTATGACAGACACACAGTGTCCTGGGGCACTGGTGGGCAGCTGTGGCCCTTTTACAACCTGTGGACTTCAACTCCCAGAATTCCTGAGCCAGTTTGCCTACCTCAGGAATTCTGGGACTTGGAAGTCCACAGGTTGTAAAAGGGCCACAGTTGCCCACCCCTGGCCTGGTGTCATGTGATCACCTTTAGTGACCTGACAAAAGTTAGTGAGGAAGCCAGATTCATTTTAACAATCATGTTACTTAACTGCAGTGATTCACTTAACTATGGCAATGAGGTCGTAAAATGAGGCAAAATTCATGTAATAGCTCGCTTAGCGATAGAAATTGGTGCCTTGGTGGAGCAGCAAACTAAAGCGCTGTTAAGTATCACTTAGCTGCCAGATGCCTGCAATTACTGTGAGTTCAAATCTAATCAGGCTCAAGGTTGACTCGGCCTTCCATCCTTCCGAGGTAGGTAAAATGAGGACCCGGATTGTGGGGGCAATAAGCTGATTTTGTATAAAAAAGAACACCGCTTAGGAGGGACCAAAACCCCTACTAAGGTACATACAAAAATATGAAGGCTATTGCTTAACGCATTGTAAGCCGCCCTGAGTCTCCGGAGAAGGGCGGCATATAAATCGAACCAATAAATAAATAAAATAAATAAATTTTGGGCTCAATTGTCATAAAATGAGGATTATCTGTATACCAGGTCATCTTTATTACTTTATTATATTTATATGCCGCCCATCTGGCTGTTACAGCAACCCTGTGTGGCTCACAACATAATACAAAAATGATTAAAGATTAATGATTAAAGATCATTAAGAGCGGGGTGGGGGGATCTTCTCTAACCCATCAACCACTCCCAGCATAGAGCCTCCCTATCTGGGGCCCTAGGCCAGCCAACAAAACCAGGTTTTAAGATTTCCAGAAGACCAGGAGTATGGGAATCCAGCTCCCCTTCAACGGGAGATTATTCCAAAGGATGGGGGCCACCCCAGAAAAGACTCCTAGACCCACCAGCCAAAATTCTTCAGGTGGGATCTGGAGTAGGCCTCTTCTGGAGTGAGTGAGATGGGCCAATCCTATTGAGTTAAGATGGTTCCTCAGATATCATGGTTCCATGCCATAGCGACATGCACAAAACAAGGCCTAATCAGCATGGTGATAGTGGTCATGCTGGAAATATTTGCTCTGCAAGCTTGGGAAGGCCACAGCATTCTGGTTCTTGGCCCAAGAAGATGGTCACCTGTTTAGAAAAAAAAAGACGGCCTGTTGAAAATCTATTGTTAGTTGCGAAGTCATGTCTGACCAATCATGTCCAAATGGACAACATTCCTCTAGGCCAGTGGTGGCTAACCTTTTTGCCATCGCGTGCCAAAAGCTGGGGGAGTGCAGGGTGGGTGTGTGGGTGTGGTGCCCGCACCCGTAATTCTATGTGCCCTGCCCCCCCACGCATGCGTGCGCAACCCCCCCATGCTCCCACCGCTTTTGGCATGTGATGGCCTGTTGGGCCCAGTAGGCCCGTTTTTTGCCCTCCCCAGGCTCCAGAGGCTTTCCAGGAGCTTGGGGAGGGCGAAAACAGCCCTCACCCCTCTGGAGGCGGAAATACTTCTGGTGGGCCCAGAAGACCCAAAGCGCATGCGTGCTGGAGCTGAGCTAAGGCAACGCTCGCGTGCCCACCAATATGGCTCGGCATGCCATCTGTGGCACACCTGCCATAGGTTCACCATCAAGGCTCTAGGCCTTCCTCTCCTCTACCATCCTCTGGAGTCCATTTAGGTTCCATCTTATCTCTTAAACCAGGGGTGTCAAACTCGATTTCATTGAGGGCTGCATCAGGGTTGTGTTTGACCTTGGGGGTGGGGTGGCCCCGCCCTCTGAGCATATCTCATCGGAGGAAGAAGGCTCTGAACATGAGGGAGAGGAGTCAGCCAGGCCTCCCTCTCCAGGCCCCTCCCCTCTGGCACTGCCTCAGGTGCCGGCCGAGGAAGGGGAGATTGGCCAGGAGCCAGGTGTCTCTGATGAGAGCGAGGAAGGAGAGCCGTCATTCCTGGATGCACACCAACGAAGGCGTGATAAATGGTTGCAGCAGTTAAGGAGGCGTGCTAGGGATTATAGCTGAGTCACTGGACCACACCCCAGAGACTATATAAGAGAGGGTGGTGGCTGGTAAAACTCTGTGATGAACAAAAACTAACTCTGGCTAGTCACTTGAACAACGCCTGAAGCTGCCGAAGGGATATTGTTTTACTGGACTATTTACAATGCGTATGTAATTTTATGTTATCTGTTGTAGTAAAGCTCTTGGCATAAGGTGCTTATATTGTTGCCAAGTTTGAGATAACGACCTGTGTGCGTGCCAAGTACTTTCTTAACCTTCGGCTGGCTGTGTTTGTGTGTGTGTGGAGACAGAGACAGATCAGGGTGTGTGGGGGGGTGTGGCCAGCTTGATGTCATTCATGTTGGGGATGCCTATGGTGGCCCAAGTGCTCTGCCAGCGAAAACAGGCTCCTGAGATCCATTTATGGCTGCGACGGCTTGCAACCCTCTGCCAGCAAAAATGCACCCCTCCTGAGTGCTGACAGAGGCACTGCGGGCCGGTCCTTCGTTGTTTCCAGGACAGACCCGTGGGCCAGATCTAAGCACCCCAGCCTTCAGTTTGACACCCCAGTCCTAAATGGCAACTCAGTCCCGGTGGAGAGAAAGTATTTCAAATCATTCAGAAGAGTCTCCATCTCAATGAACTCACTCGAAAAAAAAAGGCAAGGATTTCTTTTTGCCATTTCCAAGACTCTGCCTTCGCCCCACAGCTTCACAAGTATGGAAATAATTGAATAGACCAGAATTCTGGGAGTTGAAGTCCACCAGAATTAAAGTTGCCAAGGTTGGAGACCCCTGGAATACTGTGCACGGGTACAAGATCCAGAGAGACACTCTGAACTAATGGGGCTATCTGGTGGCTTCTGTTCTTTGCGATTGTGTTGACTTGCAAACAACAACACATATTTATACTGTCATTTGTGCCCCGATCAGTGCACACCTGAGGACCTTATGGCAGTGCGATGGAACGCAATTCATGTTGCTAGTTTCTGACCAAGATCTGTTTGATTTGTACCTATTTTAACCTTGTATTGATATTTTAAATTTTATGTCATATAGTATGCCTTATTTTAATTGTGATTAACAGATTAGCAGAGTTGGAAGGGACCAATCTAAATCATCTAGTCCAACACCCACCCACCCCATCCAAGAGGAGACCCTACACCATTTCTGACAGATGGCAGTCCAGTCTCTTCTTGAAAGCTTCCATTGATGAAGCTCCCACAACTTCTGAAGGCAACTTCTGTTTCATTGGTTGATTGTTCTCATTAGTAGAAAATTTCTCCTTATTTCCAGGTTGAATCTCTCCTTATTCAGTTACCATCCATTATTCTTTGTCTGGCCTTCAGGTGCTTTGGAAAACAGCCTGACCCCCTCCTCTCTGTGGCAGCCCCTCAAATATTGGAAGACTGCTATCCTGTCTCCCTTGGTCCTTCTCTTCAGTAGACTAGCCAGGCCCAGTTCCTGCAACATTCATCATATGTTTTAGTCTCCAGGCCCCTCATCATCTTTGCTACTCTTCTCTGCACTCTTTCTAGAGTCTCAACATCTTTTTTAATACTGTGGTAACCAGAGGTGGGTTTCAGCAGGTTCTGACCAGTTCTGGAGAACCAGTAGCAGAAATTTTGAGTAGTTTGGAGAACCGGTAGTAAAAATTCTGACTGGCCTCGCCCCCATCTATTCTCTGCCTCCCTAATCCCAGCTGATCAGAAGGAAATGGGGATTTTTCAGTAACCTTCCCCTGGAGTGGGGAGGGAATGGAGATTTTACAGTATCCTTCCCCTGCCACGCCCGCCAAGCCATGCCACACCCACCAAGTCATGCCTATCAAGCCGTGCCATGCCCATCAAGCCACACCCACAGAACTGATAGTAAAAAATGTTGAAACCCACCACTAGCAGTGACCAAAACTGGATGCAGTATTCTAAGTGTGGTTTTACTAAGGCTTTATTTATAGAGTAGTATTAGTACCTCCCACTTGATCTTGATTGTATCCCTCTGTTAATGCAATTTAAGATTGCATTGGCCTTTTTGGCTTCTGCCGCCCACTGTTAGTTTATATTTAATTGGTTGTCCAATTAAATGCTTCTGACCCTAATAAACAAACCTCATAACTAGCATTAAAGATAGCTATCTGTGTCCTTCTTGTCTCCCAACTGGGTAGGCTCTGAGAGTTGTACACATATGCGTACACATGCCAGTTGCTGTGGTGAATGACAAGCATCTGACAAGTTTCTCCACCCAACCCTTGTTTCTATGCAATCATCAATGCCTAAACATCAATGCAAAGGGAGGCACCTGTGAACGAAGGTGGTGGGAAGCGTTTTTTGTGTGGCTCCAAAACATTTTCTGAGCTGCTTTAAGGATTTTGCAGAAGAAACTTCCCCACCAGGCTGAAGAAATTAGCTTCCAAAGCAATTGTCTTGCATATGGTGATTTATGCATAATTTGTACATAGCCAAGGAAAGTAGGGAGCAGTTTTTGCATGAGAAACCCAGCCATTCCTCTTGTCAAATTTAATCCCCCTCCTCCTGCCTTTCTTTTTTCCCCCTCTTTCCCCTTCCCTCTCCTTGATGCCTAGTTGAATTCCAGCCTGAATTCCTACTTCAAAATAACTGTAATTATCTCTAATTGCCATGATTATTTCAGGTTTTTTAGTATGCAAAGGGAGCAGAAATTGGTGTGGGCTCTTTATCCACTTGGGTGCCAGAAATACGCAGCTAAAATGCTCGGATTGAGACTTGAGTGTGTGTATGTGTGTGTGTGTTTGTGAGTGGGAGACGCTTATAAAATCTGCCAAGTGATGTTGAACAGTTAGGGAAAAAAACCTGTTTTTCTTGATAAGATAGGAAAACAGGTGTACAGGAAGTCCTCAACTTACGACCATAATTGAGCCCAACATTTCTGTTGCTAGGTGTGAAATCAGTTACCTGCGTTTTACCCCATTTGATGACTTTTTTTGCCACGTTTGTTAAGTGAATCACTGCAGTTCTTAAATTAGTAAGATGGTTGTTAAGTGAATCTCCGTTGACTTTGCTTGTCAGGAGGTCGCAAAAGGGGAATCCCATGACCCCCGGGACATTGCAACTAGTATCAAGTCAGTTGCCAAGCCTCTGAATTTTGGACATGTGACCCTGAAGATGCTGCAAGAGGAGAGTAGGTCGACTCCGCTGGTATGGACATGTCCAGAGAGCAGAGCACCTTCCACCATGGCCAAGTGTTGTGGCCCGCCAGCGGCCTGCGTGGATTGTTGCTGATCCCGACGATGAGGAAGTTGGTGTGGTGCTGCGCCAGCAGCCTGTGCAGCCGGCGCTCGAGTCGGACAGCGAGGAGGCTGAAGAAGAGGTGGTGCCAGAGGTGGGGATTCAGTCAGGGCCTTCAGAACCTCCAGAGGCTCCTTTAAGTGAAGAGGATGAAGAGGAGGAGCCTCTTCTCAAGAGCTGCCAAAAGGCAGGAGTGGCTCCTCAGGAGTAAGGCTTGGGGCTAATTGGCCACTCCCTTAGCCTATTTAAGAAAGTACACAGCTGGTAACAAGCTGCAGGAAACAACTTTAGTTTGCTAACCATCGTGTTGGGATGTCTCTGCAAACCTTGTTTCTGGGCTTTCTGCCAACTCCAGTAAGACTCTGAATATCTTATCTATGGAATTCTGGCAGGCTGTTAAGAACGTTTTATTAACATCCGGCATTTGCTAAAACTGCGTTTTTGAGTAAACTAAGTTTTGTTCAGAGTTTGTGTGTGCTGTGTTCTTTGGGATCCATAGCTGGGGCAGAACACCAAGACTGCCTACCAACTAGAAATCAATGGCCATGTCAACTTGCAAAGCTTTAAAGTTGCCATGAGCAGGAGGGAGGGAGAACTGAAATGAATTCCATACATTCTTTCCAACCGCAATCAGAAGGAGGGTGTTAGGTTTCACAGCCAGCCAAAGTGGTTAATTGGAGAATGTGATTTATGACGTGGCCAGGGGAGAGGAGAGAGACAGGATCATAGGGGAACGTAAATCTACGGAGGATCAGTCCTAACTGCATCCCAGTATTGCCGAAATGTTGCTCCTAATAAATGACTATATTTCCTTTGAAGTTTGGATCATGGCTCATGAATTAATTAGGGCATCTTTCAGAAACTTGACAGGCCAGTGACCTTGCGGGCATCCAAAACAGAGATGGCAAGATACCATCAACAAAGATGGTCCTGTGCCCTGGCCCTGGCCCTGTGCCCTGGAGAGGCAACTGACCACGCACGGGACCCTCCTGAGTTCCGTTTTCACTGGCAGAGGGTTGCAGGAGGCCGTGGCAACCAAAAATGGAGCTTGGGAGCATGTTTTTGCTGGCAGAAGCACCGCGGCAGGGGTGGGCTGCTGGGGGTTTACACGGGTTCGGGAGAACCTCTAGCTAAGATTCTGTGAAGTTTGGAGAACCCCCAAATCCCACTCCTGGCCGGTCCCGCCCATCCCTCCCAGGAGTCCCCACGCGGCCCGTTTTGGGATGTTGCATCAGGTGTGGCAGCCCTGAAGACAGGGGTGGGCTGCTGGCAATTCACAGGGGTCCTGGAGAACCTCTAGATAACATTCTGAGCTGTTTGGAGAACCCCCAAATCCCACTCCTGGCTGGGCCTGCCCATCCCACCCCGCCCCACCCATACCAGGATCCCCAAGTGAAGGCCGCGTGCAGAGGCTCAGGGAGGGTGAAAAACGGGCCTACCGGAAGTTTGGGAAGACTGGAAATAGGCCCGTTTTTGGCCTCCAGAGGACCTCTGGAACCTAGGGAGGCCATTTTTGCCCTCCCGGAGGCTCTAGCAAAGCCTCCAGAGCCCGGGGACGGCAAAAACGACCCCTCTCACTGTGGTGCAGGAGGCCGACTAGGTCACACCCACTATGGCCACGCCCACCCAGAGAATGTCTTGCTAAAAGTTTTGAAGCCCACCGCTGCACTGCGGGCCAGTCCTTCGCTGTTTCGCAAGTCAGATCAAAGTACACCGCGGGCCAGATCTGCCCCCCGGGCCTTGAGTTTGACACCCCTGTTCTAAGCCATCATCCTTAATGGTGCGCAGTTCTTTATCTGGGCTGAGTTTGGCTGAAGTGTCAGGAACTTGATCCATTGCTCCCAAACTGCTGATACATTTAATCTTTGGACTAATTTAGATGAAAGTCACTGCATTACAGTTAGAACAAATATTTCCTTTCTCTTTTTTGAGGGGGGAGTTGGCGTGCAATTTCCAGAGCAGTTTGGAAACAGCCAGAATACAGGTAGTCCTCGACTTACGACCACAATTGAGCTTGACCCAAAGTTTCTGTTGCTAAGTGAAACATTTGTTAAGTCAGTTTGCCCCCATTTTATGACCTTTCTTGCCCCAGTTGTTAAGTGAATCATTGTAGTTGTCAAATGAGTGAATCTGGATTCCCCATTGACTTTGCTTGTCAGAAGGTCATAAAAGGGGATCACGTGACCCCAGGATACTGAAACCGTCACAAATATGAGTCACTTGCTAAGCGGCTGAATTTTTATCACATGATCATTGGGATGTTGCACCAGCTGTGGCAGCCCTGAAGACAGGGGTGGGCTGCTGGCAGTTTGCAGGGGTTTGGGAGAACTTCTAGCTAACATTCTGTGCAGTTTGGAGAACCCCCAAATCCCACTCCTGGCTAGGCCTGCCCATCCCACCCCGCCCCACCCCTACCAGGAGTCCCCACGTGGCCCATTTTGGATGCAGGTAAGTGCAGGGTGCGTGCGGAGGCTTAGGGAGGGCGAAAAACGAGCCTACCGGAAGTTTGGGAAGGCCAGTTCCTGTTTCTGGCCTCCAGAGGGCCCCTGGAGCCTGGGGAGGCCATTTTTGTCCTCCTGGAGGCTCGAGAAAACCCTCCAGAGCCCGGGGAGGGCAAAAACTCCTCCCCCCCATCATGGTGCAGGAGGCCAACTAGGCCACACCCACCATAGCCACGCCCACCCAGCAACTGGGCAGAGAACCCCTTGCTAAAATCTTTGAAGCCAACCCCTGCCTCCAAAGAAAAAGATGGCCTCCAGGGCTGACAGGTTATAAGTGTGAAAAATAGTAATAACTCACTTTTTTTCAGTGCTGTTATAACTTAGTGAATGGTCACTACGGTATATGTGTAACAGTAGTAACAGAGTTGGAAGGGACCTTGGAGGTCATCTAGTCCAACCCCCTGCTCACGCAGGAGACCAATACTAGGGATTTGAACCGCCAAACTGCCGACCTTTCTGATTGACAAATTCAGTGTGGAAATCTACAATATGCTGTCTCCTTTTGAGAAATAAGAGGACATGGCAAATTTCAGTCTGAATTCCAGCATTGACTCCATTCTAAATCTGTTTGGCTTTAAAGTTAGTCTTTTCCACATTAAATCCTTTATCATTATCACCTCCTAAATAGCTCCTTACATTCCCCCCCCCCCACAGATTAGACACAGACATTAGACAATAAGCCTTAATGCTAGAGCAGGCAAAATGCCACACACATTTAAAACCGATTTGCAACTATTTATTTGCCTAAAAGCTGCAATTTTGCTTCCACAATATACTATTAGGGATCATTCTTTTTTCCATAAAGTAAACACTGCCTTCTTCTTAGAACTTATGTTACAGCTGGGTAGACTTTTAATGCAGCAGCGAAATGAAGCATTTTTTTCTATTCGTCTTCCCAAACTCTTATTGAGAAAATGGGCGTAAGAAGAATTTATATATGCCTGGATTTTTTCCTCTGTTTTCAAACAGGGCCACAGTTACCCTATAATTTTCCTCCTCCTCTGCACAGGTAACCATCAACTTATGACCACGATTCAACCCAGCATTTCTGTTGCTAAGTGAGACAATTGTTAAGAGATTTTTGCCCCATTTTATGACCTTTCTTGCCACAGTTGTTAAGAGAAGCATGGCAGTTGCTAAGTTAATAACACCGTTGTTAAGAGAATCTGGCTTCCCCATTGGCTTTGTCAAAAGGTCGCAAAAGGGGATCACATGAGCCCGGGATACTGTAAACCGTCATAAATACATGTCAAGTTGCCAAGCATCTGGATTTTGATCACATGACCATAGGGATGGTGCAACGGTTGCAAGTGTGAATAAGAGACATAAGTCATATTTTTTCAGTGCCAATGTAACTTTGAACGGTTACCGAATGAACTGTTGTAAATCAAGGACTAGAATAAAACAGAATAGAATTCTTTATTGGCCAAGTGTGATTGGACACACAAGGAATTTGTCTTTGGTGCATACGCTCTCAGTGTACATAAAAAGAAAAGATACGTTCATCAAGAATCATAAGGTACAACACTTAATGATAGTCATAGGGAAACAGTCAATATGAATCTTACGGATACCAGCAACAAGGTTACAGTCATAAGTGGGAGGAGATGGGTGATAGAAACGATGAGAAGATGACTACCTGTAATAAGGCACAGCACTGAAGTTACGGCTTTGGAGAGGAAGCAGAAAGTCACCTGACCCAATTCATGCTCAGTTCCTGATCTGCAGGACACCAACAGATAACTTTGTGCCTAAAGGAGGACTAGAACTCATGTCGCCCAGTTTCTAGCCTGAAGCATTAATCACTACACCTAACTGGCTGTCTTGTAAACAAACCACAATAACAAGTTCTACACATCTCAGAAGCTAATTACATCTTTCCTTATTGCTGTTTCACCCTCCATTGAAAAGCTATTGTCCTAACGTTCAGCTGAAACCTGTTTTTTACAGGTTTTTTTTCATTGTCCTCTAGAGGAAAAGAGAACAGATTAGCTCTATTTCTCTATTTGTTGACCTGTCAAATACTTGATACAGCATTTCAGCTAAGAATGCCTTCTGAATGGATTGAGGGCCTTCCTGAAGGTGGATTCATCTTTACCTTTCCTGAATATTTTCATCATTCCCCGTGAACAAAATGTCCTTGTGGTAGAGATGCAGAGATGTCAGAATGGGAAGCGTTTACTATGTTAAGCAGGTGTAGAATGAAGCGGAACGTGATTGACCAAAGTAGCATGATAATCAGTTCCTTAGTCTTTAAAGCATTGCAGGATTTTCTGCTATGTTTGTTTGCATTGTTTTAAAGCTAATGACATGTCCTCCAATGGAGCCTGAAGATGTCACCCTAAGCACTCTTGAAGGAAAGAATGGTATAGGGCAGGGATGGCTAACCATTTTGCTGTCGCGTGCCAAAAGTTGGGGGACCAGAGGGGGTCACGCGTGCCCACACCCATAATTCAATGCCCCCCGTCCCCCCGTGTTCCCCCCGCTTTTGGCATGACAGCAAAAAGGTTACCGGTGGGCCCGGTAAGCCCGTTTTTCACCCTCCCCAGGCTCCAGAGGCTTCTTGGAGCCTGGGGAGGGCGATAACAGCCTTCCCCACCACCCCAGAGGCCCTCCAGAGGCTGAAAACGCCCTCCCAGAGCCTCCGCGCGAGCCCTGTACTTACCTGGCATCCAAAATGGTCTGTGTGGAGACTCCTGGAAGGGGAGGGGCAGCATGGGCGGGGCCAGCCGAAAATCAGCTGCCAAAACGCTCATGCGTGCTGGAGCTCAGCTAGGGCAACGGCTCGCATGCCCACAGATAGGGCTCCATGTGCCACCTGTGGCACGCGTGCCATAGGTTCGCCATCACGGGTATAGGGTCTCCTGCTTGAGCAGGGGGCTGGACTAGAAGACCTCCAAGGTCCCTTCCAGCTCAATTCTGATTGATTGATTGACTTGTCTTTCATGACATCCTTTCCTCTCAACTCTAACCAATAGCAGAGTTTGCCAAAATGTGCTTGATCTGACATTTATGGACCGTCCATCTTCTTCAGACCCAAGCTGTGTGTGATTTGTGGCATGTCAATGGCAACTGTGAGACAGTCAGGAGTGGCCCAGCTCCTGTCTCTTTCATCTACTGTAGGTATAATATACTCTATTACCGTGACGGCAAACCTATGGCATGCATGCCCAAAATAGCACATGAAGCCATGTCCCCCGGCCTTGCCTGTTCGTCTTTCGGGTTTCTGGTGCGCATGCGCATGTGACAATCAGCTGTTCTTCATGTGTATGACACTGCCAAAAACTGGTGTGCACATGCGTGCTGGCCAGCTGATTGTTGGGTGCACATGCGTGCCAGAACCAGGAGGTTCAGCTTTTCCGGAGCGCGATCCTTTCTCAAGTCACATCTCTCATGGCATCCACACTATAGGGAACGCTAGACTGCTATCAAAATATGTACTGTTGTCAGAATAGAACTGGATGGGACCTTGGAGGTCTTCCAGTCCAACCTCAAGCAGGAGACCCTGTACCATTTCAGACAAATGATTGTCTAATCTCTTCTTTTTTTAAAAAAAATGTTTTTATTATTAAAATATAAACAAAAATATAAAGACAATACAAAGACAAACAAAACCCCACCACCTACAAACCCACATAACATTCTACATATATGCTTTTTGTCATCAACAGAATATATAATATATTTCTTTACATCTTCTCTATATTCATTAATCTTTCACCCTATTTACTTTCATCTACAGTTGTACTGATTTTCCTTTCCAGCCATTGGTACCATTTCGGCACATTCTGTTATCTTTGAGATGATTTTATCTTTGGTTGGGAGTTGGTCTAATTTCCAGTTTTGAGCGAACAGTAATCGTGCTGCTGTCAAAATATGTATAATAAGATATTTCGTCTCTTTGGGGTATTGTGCTGCTATCATGCCAAATAAAAAAAATTCTGGGCTATCTTCTACTTGTAGGTTCGTTATTTCCTCAATGATTTTCTTTATGTCTTGCCAATATTGTTGGGCCTTCGTACATTTCCACCAAGCATGGTAATATGTCCCCTTTTTTGTTTTACACTTCCAACAGATTGTCTAATCTCTTCATAAAAGCCTCCAGTTGGAGCACCCATAATTTCTGGAGGCAAGTCGTTCCACTGGTTAATTGTTCTCACCGTTAGGAAGTTTCTCAATTCTGTAAGTAAGGTCCTGAGTTTAGGTAGGAAATACCAGAAATACAAGGCAGTAGCTGGCTCAATTGTGGTGCCTGTGAGAGGGAATTGGATGTCCTGGTAGGCCACTGCTTACTGTTAAGTATGAGCCAGCAATCGGCTGCAGCTCCTAAAAAATCCAGTAGTGTCCTAGGACGCATCAACAGAGGGATAGCATCAAGAAAACTGTGGCAAGAAAGGTCGTAAAATGGGGCAAAATTCACTTAACAACTGTCTGACTACATGGCTCAGTGGTTAAGACACTGAGCTTGTCGATCAGAAAGGTTGAACTAGGATTCCAATCCCTAGTATACGTCTCCTGTGTGAGCAGGGGTTGGACTAGATGACCTCCAAGGTCCCTTCCAACTCTGTTACTGTCTAGCATATCAACAGAAGGTTTGGGCTCAATTGTGGTCATAAGGCGAGGACTGCCTGTAATGGCATCATGCTCTTTAGTGTTCCACAGCTCACCAGAGCGCCCCGCCTATAGGGGGCGCAGCCACAGAAGTGGCTTCAACCATAGAGTTCCGTCTGCGGCGGCGGCCTCCTTATGCAATTCATAGTGGCTTTCATCCGGAAGCTAGGCCTGGGCGTCCCTTCTCGGCCTAGTTGCTCTAGCAACCGACAGACGAGCTGGAAAAAATGGCGGCGGAGGCCTACATGGCTGGAGGAGACCCAGCGGCGGCAACAGCCGCAGCAGAACCGAACCCGGCCTGGACCGAATCCGGCCTCTGCTTGCAACGCTACCTGGCGCGGCTCAAGGCTCTGCAGCTCGACCCCGATCCCAGTCAGGCCCCGGGAGGGGAGAACGTCGCCCGCCGCCGTCCCGAGCTCCACCTGCTCTTCGACGAGCTCATGTCCGAGACCTGCGGCCCGGGGGGAGCGGCGCCTTGGGGGCCGAGGCCGGAGGTGAGTATCCGGAGAAGGCAGAGGAGCGGCGGGGGAATTTGATGGGATGGAGGAAATAGGGGTGGGCAAATGTGGCCCTTTTACAACCTGTGGACTTCAACTCCCAGAATTCTTGAGACAGCTTGGCTATCTCAGGAATTCTGGGAGTTGAAGTCCACAGGTTGTAAAAGGGCCACATTTGCCCACCCCTGCTCCACAGGCATTTCCCATTCCCTCATTCTGTAATGTTAATTTTTAATCCCCCTCCCCCGTTTTTAACCTCACAGCAACAAATCTCTAAAATAGGTTACTTTGAGAGATACAGGTAATCCTCGATTTATGGCCATAATCGAGCCCAAAATTTCTGTTGCTATGCGAGACAGTTGTTAAGTGAATCGCTGCAGTTAAGTTAGTAACATGGTTGTTAAGTGAATCTGGCTTTCCCCATTGACTTTGCTTCTCAGAAGGTTGCAAAAGACGATCACGTGACCCCAGGAAAATTGAACCGTCATAAATATGAGTCAGTTGCCAAACATGCGACAATGGGGGATGCTGCAATGGTCATAATTGTGAAAAATGATCATGAATCAATTTTTTCAGCGTAGTTATAATTTCGAACAGGGCCTAAGTGAACTGTTGTAAGTTGAGAACTACCTGTATTGGCGTTCAATTTCATCTCTGTGTCTTTCAGGGTATTAAAAGTAACTAATACACCCCTTTTTTGTCCTCTTTTATCTGGCAGGACATTTGTGAACTAATTGTCCAAGCTTGTAAACTAGTCCAGCTTAATCAAGAACATCTTGTCAATAAAGTGTGCCAATTAATTCACCAGCTACTCAACAGATTCCAGGTGAGAAAACTATATTTTTTGTCATATTTTGGTGGAGCATTTACTGTTTCAAATTCTCATAATTGTTTTCATTGACTTCATAGTATATTTAGTACATTATAAACGAAGAGTCATTATGCTGCCATTAGAAAAATGATAATTGTTAACTATAAATGTAACACACTTTTTTCTCTTCTCCGTATACAGATGAGACAGCTGGTGGGTTTATTAGCTGTTAGATTCTTCTGCTTCTGGATGTCATTTTTGAAGGATATGAGACAATAGTTAATGAAACTGATTTACTGCTTACCAAATAAGGTATTATCCTGAATTCATCGATACAAGATTATGCTAATTTCATTTTTCTTTCTGCAATTGCAGGTTGCACTTGATGAAGAGAGCCTGAATTATCTGATGCCTTATTTCATTTCTGCTCTGAGAAAATGCAGCACTTGGACACATGTTGAAATTCTGCAAGCCTTGGCAGCCTCTGTCTACAGCAATGGACACAAGTGCCAAAAGGTGGATTGGAATAGAATTTTTGAATATCTTGCTTAGAAACTTTTTCTATTTGCCTATTGCAGAGGAATTATGGGTAGAGGAGTTAGAAGTTAGAAGGCAATTTCAATACCTGTTGCTGAGAATTGCCATCTAAATAGTAGAACCATAAACAAATAGGTTCATAATTCAGTCCATCCAAGCAGAAGGGCTAATCAAACTTTTTAAGTTCTGATATAGGTAGTCCTCACCTTACAACAGTTCATTTAGTACTGTTGAAAGCTACAATACTTATGGCCATTTTTCATAGTTACAACCTTTGTAGCATCCCCATGATCATGTGATCAAAATTCAGATGCTTGGCAATTGGTTCCTACTTATGACCATTGCTGTGTCCCAAGGTCATGTGATCACCTTTTGCAACCTTCTGACCAGCAAAGTCAATGGGGAAGCCAGATTCACTTAACAACCGGGTTGCTAACTTATCAATTGCAGTGATTCACTTAACATCTGTGGTAAGAAAGGTTGTAAAATGGGGCAAAACTCACTTAACAAATGTTTCACGAAACAATAGAAATTTTGGGCTCAATTGTGGTTGTAAGTCGAGGGCTATCTGTATATTTCTTGAAGATAGAAGACTTAGTTGGAAATGTTATGAATTATCCTGACACAAAGTAATTTGGAGTTCTTGAATAATGTTTCTACATCTTCAGTTCTGTTTTGATATTTTTATACCACTTTCACAATATAGACAAGTTAAATTTTTTTAAAAATGTGTTGTTTGGAAGACTTCAAATTTCTTGTGGTAATGATATTTTTCTAACTATCCTTCAGATAATATTGGTCCAACTCATATCAATTTTGTTGTATATTTGTACAATGACAAAGGATATTATTATTATTATTATCATCATCATCATCTTTATTCATTAAATATGAAACTCAGTCAACTGAACATTCAAAAATGCATCACAAATACCATTGACTGGTGCTAATGGTTGATTCGGGTTGCTGCCAGCGTCCTAGGTATCAACTAAGTATCTTCTTAAAATGTATGATGTTCCAAGTAGCACAGTTATTTGCAGTTCCGCTGGTGTTATTGCAGGAAGCTGCAATTTGCTGATGTATGTTATAAAATTCTTGGACATGGTACCAAGTGCCCCTATTACAATGGGTATCACTGTTACATGTTTCATCCATAGCTGTGTAGTTTCGATATTTCATTATTTTTTCCAGTTCTTTTTCTTCGACTCTAGCATCTCCTGGTACCGCGATGTCAATAAATTGTACGTTTTGGTTTTCGACAACTGTGATATCTGGCGTGTTGTGTTCCAAGTGACTATCCATCTATATTCGAAAGTCCCACAAGATCTTTACCTTCTCATTTTCTATAATTTTTTCCACTTTATGTTCCCATGACTTTTTGGTCACAGGAACCAGTGGATTAATTTAGCAACTCGGTCGTGTCTCCTCCTCCTCCTCCTCCTCCTCTTTATTCTTCGCAACTCGGTCGTTTCTTCTTCTTCTTCTTCTTCTTCTTCTTCTTCTTCTTCTTCTTCTTCTTCTTCTTCTTCTTCTTCTTCTATTATTATTATTGTTATTGTTATGTAATATAAGAAATAATTTGTAGTTTAACATAGTACAGGTTAGTATAGACTGTTTGGTGGCTAAATGAAGAATTTCCTAACCCTGTTAACCCAGAATAATTCCTGCTATCTGATGATGGGAAAAGGCTGAATGAAATTTTCAGCTTTTACCTCTCTTTTTTTTAATTGTAGCCTGAGGTTCACCCAGCCTGAAAGCCACAATGAGATATAAGATGACTGAGCTTCTAGAATTCATGCACTAAGCATGCTTTTGTTGCTTAGCTAATTCTAAGTTTTGTTTTGCATCTCTCTTCCAATTTGTTTTCCAACAAATCTCCAACAAATATGTGCTGACTGGTTTGTTTGTTTTTTTAAGTATCTCCCAGATTTGCTGGGGGAAAATGGACTTCTGAGGCAGTTCAGCAGCCCAGCTGAAACTGATGCTGAACGGAAAAGGGCCACGATACACAGCATGGCAAACCTGTGCCTCAGGTATGACAGAAACAAATAGGTATGGCTTAACTCCTTTCCATTATATTGTGCCTCTTCCAGGGATAGAGGATGTAAATATTCCAGCATTGGCGGGGTGCAAAAAAAAATGTCTAAATCCAAGGCCCACAGATAAACATCCCCGTACATTCCAGTTTACAGCACATTTTTGTGGAAGTGTGTTTTCTTTAAGTGTTAATAATAGACTTCCAAATAGCTGTTAACATTCTATTGAAAAAGTTTTCAAATACAAGTTTTTCCCCCTTTCCCCCCCCCCCTTCCCTAACCCCCCCTCACCACCCATCCCCCCGTGACTTCTTCACAACAATAAGCTATTTCATAACTAATTACATACATAATATCTTTCCTTTCCCTTACTCCCTCCTCAGAATACTGACCCTTAGCATATTATTCTTATAACTCCCATTTTTACGATAATCTGCCCTTTTTCTCCTCCCCTAAACTTATAGTGTATTATTACAATTTAACATTTAATCTTTTATATATATTAATATAACATTTTAAAGCAGCCTTCTCCCTACATCCAGATTTAACGTTTATTCAGTTCTATCCAATTTCTCCACTCCCCTAAATATATGACTTAAGGATCCTTTTTCTTAAACTAATCAATCAGTAAACTAACCTATTTCAACCCTTCAATTCCTACAAAATCATGCAATACAATTCTAAATATAACCCACTGCCCACTTTACTAAAATATACACATATCTATATATGCATTCCATTTTATAAAAAAAAAAAAGACAATAACTTTAAATTTGTAATCCATATAATATCTTCTTTGATGTCTTTCCACTGGATCGTTAAATCCATCACCCATAATAGGGTAAAATAACATGCTGGTGCAACAGTTTGTTCAAAATCTTCAATCATCTTCTGCCCCCATCAGTAGTAGATATCCTCGTATATATATAAAAGTAAAAACAACCACCCGAGTGACATTATAATTATATCCATATAGTTATAGTTGTGGTATTCATCAGGATTGTTGATTCCCATCATCCTAATGGGTAACAGCCAGATCTTCTGCATGCCCCAGCGTAACTCTCTTGCCTTATAACTCAAAATAATCATAATATATTCACCAGTAAAAGAAATCCAGAGTAGATAATTCAAATCCAACAAGATAAGGCTCTTTTCACATCCCAAAATCACGGCATTACAGAGATCTGGCTCAATCCTCAGGATAGTATTAAACAATTGTTCGCCTCCACTATCTTTTCAGATGTTCATTCATTTTTTTAAAGTCCCTGGCTTCACTGTTGCTTGGTTTAGAAATTGCTGTTTCTATGAGATCTATTTCTTTTCTTTTTCTTTGCGGGTTGAATTTCCATCCTCGTTTCGTGCCTACCAATTGTGTATCAGCTGATCGATTTGCATTCTGCTTTGTGAGTTGATCTTGTTGGATTAGTTTTATCATCTCATCTTTCTTCTCCATCACTTGTGTATCAACTGGTTGATTTGCGCACTTGTCTGTGACTTGATGGTTCATCACATTGGAGTCGGATGACACTGCTCTCTTATTTATAGACGGTCCAGCTGGGGTATCCAGAGAGTCCAAAGACAACTTATCCACCACAGCCTCTGTAATTTGGTATTTTCTTTTTGTTTCCAACTCCTTTTGCGTATCCTGTATTATGCCTAAAGATGTTAAATTCATTTTTAAAATTTTTTGATAAAATTCTTCCGCTTTTTCAACAGTGTTCAGTTGATATCTTACTCCTTGGTGTCTCAGTATTAAGCCAACTGGGGCATTCCACCTAAATAGGATATTTCTTTTTTTTAACTCAGTCACTAGAAAGCCAAATTTCTTCCTCTCCATTAACATCTTAGTCGGGAGCTCCTTAAAAATCCAAATCTTTCTTCCATGAAATTGCAAAGTAGAATTAAAAGAGTTCTGCACAATATTATTCCTAATTTCTTTATCTGTAAAATAGATCACCACGTCTCTAGGCAATTGTCTTTGCTTTGCCAACCAGGAGTTTATTCTGTAAATTCTATCAATCCTGCAATACACTTCATCAGGTTGAACCTTTAAAATCCCAGCCAGAATTTCAGAAGATATTTTCCTTAGGTCATCTCTATTATTTTCCTGCAAACCTCTCAGTCTAATTGCATATTCTGTAAAATTATATTGAATCATTAAAACTTCTCTTTCAATCCTCTGTTGCACATTTTCTTCATTACCAATCTTTTGGTCAGCCTCCATTTTAGGTTTGTCTTCTGAGCTATTATCCTGAATGTTTACCAAATCCTTTTTAATTTTTTGAGTCATGTCATCCAAATTCTCCTCAGTTTCCTTCATTTTAGACTCTAATAATTTAGTCTTTGCATCCACCCGAATCAGAAAGTCTGATAAACCATTACCTATTTTTAAAATCTTTCGATTCAAAAAGTCAAACTTTGATTTCACCAGTTCACCAATTTCTTTAATTTCCTGCTTAAATTTTTCAAGTTGCTGATTCACAATCTCATCCCTTCTTACAATCTCTTCAAGAAGAAATTCTATTATATTAAAATCAGGTTTCTGACACTGGAGAGTTAAAACTTGTTGGTGTAATTTATTAATGGGGGAGATTCCCCCCCCCCCCGTTTGTCTAGCTGTGTGAGTCCCGGTGCCATTTCCCACACAGACAAGATTTAGTGGAAAAGAGAGAGAGAAAAAAAAAGCTTGTTTCCAACCAGGATCAATATCAGATCCCCCCCAAAAAAAGAAAAAAAAAAGCAAGAGTGGGAGTGAGGTTTTGCCTCAATTATGGCCAAAAGTATTCATTCCGCTACTTTGTAATAAAAAACGGAAGGACTTTCCCTTTCAGCCTCTCTTCAAGCCGCAACTTTCAGCCCTTCTCCAGCCACGGCAGACGCCATTTTAAAAAACTCTTTTTCCCCCTTTCCTCTCATCTTTTCTCTTAAATAGTTTTTTAAAGGGTAAAATACTTGTGATTCAGTATTAAGGGTCCAGCTCGCCTCTTCTTTGATTATTCTGTTAAGTTCGCAGGCTTGCTCTTGACGCCTGGCTCTGCATAAGCAGAGGTCTCCCAAAGCCCGGAGCAGCGGCAGGGGATATGGGGCTTCTCATCCGCTCCGTCCCAAAAGTAAAAAAAAACTTTTGGGACTCTGCAGAGAGTTCTACTCACCCCTGCCGGCTCTATCTCCATTTCCTCTTGGAAACGGAGTTTTTTCGAGCCGCCATTCCGCTGTGAAGGCGGCTCTGACAGGCAATGGAAGCTGACGATCCCAAAGGAACGTCTGGCGGCGGCCAGCAGCAAACCGGAAGTCCTGCTGCTGTTAACATTCTAGTTCAAATGTTCTTCACTATAGAAATACAAATGTAACATATTAATTTTAATTGATTTAATTTTAATTGCTTTAAACACATCAGTGGAAGTGATGGAGGTGATATTGAAGAGTAAAACAAAAACAAAAACTGGTACTCAGCACACGGTACTAAACCAGAATGTGGCTTATTTTGTTATAGCTTAGTGTAAAAGATGAACCCAGAGTAGTGGTTTGGAGATTCGGAGACTCAGGGCAGCTTACAATGCATTAAGCAATATGTTGGCTTATTAGTTTGTATGAACAGTCCCTGTGTGGTGTCATGGCTAATCGCAGTATTTGAACCCAGTCACTGTTAGGCTATAATATTATTAACATTTTCCTTGTTCTGATTACTATTACATAGGAGAATCTAAATAGCTGTAAAAAAATCTGTAATTTCAACTGAAATTGCCCCAGAAACTCCTAGTATTTAACATTCTATAGCAGAATTGCAAATACAGACAGTACAGAATTACGTTTTCTGCAGAAAAAACAGGTCGGGGCACATACCTGGGGATATTTTTAGTTTAAACATGCTTGGGATAAACCCCAAAACTTAACACACACACACAAAAAAAAAAACCCATCAAAGATCAGACTCAATGGACCACTAGGCTTTTTCTGCCATCAGTTTTCTATGTTGTCTAATACTTGGAAGAATAATACTGTGTTTCCCCAAAAATAAGACATCCCCTGATAATAAGCCTAATCGGGCTTTTGAGCGCATGCACTAAAACAAGCCTTCCCCAAAAATAAACCCTCCCTGAAAATATTTAAACACATGTGCAGCAGGTCCCCGCCATTTCCTCTGGTTAGGATTAGGGAGACAGAGCTGGAAATCAGGTAAGATGGCAAGAGGAGCCCCATCTTGCTCCACGGGCCCCAAAATAATAAGACCTCCTGAAAATAAGGCCAAGCGCTTATTTCAGGGTTCAAAAAAATATAAGACAGGTTCTTATTTTGGGGGAAACACGGGTAGCATAGTGAGAGATTGCTTCCCTTAATAAATCTCCTCCTTATTTTATTGGATAAAGAATTTTGCCTCCTTCCATGGGGTCTCAGATATTATGACCTTTCTGATATGAAGTGATTGCTTCTTCCTTCTACTGCATTTTCTAAACAGACAGATAAAAGCATTACTTCTTTTCTGCAGTTCATCTTCCTCCTTTGCATCTGCTTGTCTTTTAGCCTACCTGGACAACCCTACCTGGAGGAATCTTACAGAGAACTCTGCTTTCAGGCTTTCTTGAGCCTCTTACAGTCTTCCAAAGAGACTGAAGTAGATGACATCACCTTTTGCATGGTAAGGACAAAGACAATTCTTTAGGAGAGAGGTGGGCAATAAGGGAGAGATCGGGGAATGACCGCCCAGCCTCCCTACTTTCAGGGAACTGCAGAATGCCATCTGATCTTTTGTGAGGGACAGGCTGAACTGTTTCAATCCTTTTTTTAAGGGAGGGAGGGCCCACTATTTCCATTCCCTCACCTATCTCATTCCAATATGTAATTTGAGAGTCAAGAAGCATAGCCAGATTTAAGAGCACTTCCCAGCTGCAGATCCAGTTTTTCAGGAGGAATACATTCCCACCAATGCTCACCTTCAATTGGCTACCATCAAATACCACTTTATAAGGCCTTGGTAAGGCCACACTTGGAATACTACTTGCAGTTTTGATCGCCACGATGTAAAAAAGATGTTGAGACTCTTAGAAAGAGTGCAGAGAAGAGCAACAAAGAGGATTAGGCTAAAACATATGAAGAACGGTTGCAAGAAATGGGTATGTCTAGTTTAAAGAAAAGAAGGACTAGGCGAGACTAGCAGGGTTCCAGTATCTTGGGGCTGCCACAAAGAAGAGGGAGTCAAGCTATTCTCCAAAGCACCTGAAGGCAGGACAAGAGGCAATGGGTGGAAACTCATCAAGGAGAAAAGCAACCTAGAACTAAGGAGAAATTTGCTGACAGTTTGAACAATTAATCAGTGGAACAACTTGCCTCCAGAAGTTGTGAATGCTCCAACACTGGAAGTTTTTAAGAAGATGTTGGATAACCTTTTGTCTGAAGTGGTGTAGGGTTTTCTGCCTAAGCAGGGGGTTGGACTAGAAGACCTCCAAGGTCCCTTCCAACTCTGTTATTCTAAAATACTTTTCTAAAACAATCCTCCTTGGGATTGTTATTTTTCTTTTCTCCATTGTTCACCTGGCTTCTATTTGCAATTTCCCCATTCTTTTCCTGTCACTGTTGGAAAGGAAAAATAAACCTGACTCGCCAGTATATTGTGGATGTAGAATGCCAAATCTCCATCTCTGTTAGTAATTTCCAGGAGAAACACAGCCCTGACACACTTGGAACAGACCTGCTAAAAACAGCATCCCCAACATGGACAGGAAAGCTTATTACATTCCAGAGATTGTAGAACAGTATTTCTTAATCTCAGCAACTTTAAGATGGGCTCTCCAGAATGCTGGTTTGGGAATTCTGGGAGTTGAAGTCCACACATTTTAAAGTAGCTGAGGTTGAGAGAAACATTGATGTGGAGAGAACTACATCTGAGGGACAGAATGGGACAATTGAGCTATGTATTGTGTGGCTTCCTTGATCACTTTTTGGAAGTGGGTTAATTACCAATCCTGATGCCCTGAGTCAGTCTTCTCAGATAGGATTTAAACTGTGGGGTTCCTGGGTGCTCTCTGAGCTTGGTTATTTTCTTGCACTCATCCAAACTAATGGAACATCTGCAAGGGGAGAACCAAGCTCAGAGAGTACCAAGGACCCCACAATTCAACCCTGAGCTACAAATATTCTCCTTGATCAGTAGAATTTAAGCTGCTGCTTTAATTAAAAGCTGTGGCTTTTCCTGTAAGCATGCTTCAAGTGAAGCATTTCAGGATTTTCTTGTTGTGAACCTGTAACTGAGGTTCAAGAGAGGTAAATTGGGACATCATGTAATGGAAATCATGTCCCTGTATTATTAAACGTACTTTGGGGGACTGTCTGAGGTTGCTAATTAGTTGCTGGTGATAAAATTTAGAAATTGATTTCATGTGGAATGATCTTACATAAACCGAATGGTTACTTATTCTAAACCACAAGCTGAGTTTGCAATTAAAGTTGGGTGTGATACCGGTATTATTATTGAGCAACTTCTCAAACTCTAATCACTTGAGGGAAACTTTTGCCCTTGGACTTTTATCACCTAGATAAAATTGCACTCTAGATCAGTGGTCACCAACTGATGGGCTGCGAGAAAATTTTGGTGGTCCGCAGAAAAATTATTTGCATTTTTTTATCTTGCACTAAATCAGGGGCCCTCAAACTACAGCCCCTGGGACAGATATGTGCAATGAACATATGTGTTGCTGCAAAGAGTCTCCCCCTTCGGGGTCTTTTTGTGTGGGTCGGAGGGGGACAGAAATTCCAACTTGGAGTCTGCTTTGGCCTCCTGGTGCAGGGCTTTGGCCAAAGGCTGGAGGAAAGAGCCACTGGTGGCAAAGAGCCGGAGGGCCTTGTTCCAGTGGGACTGCATCATGGCCTGGAACTGGCTGACTATTTCAGCCCGCTGAGTCCCCAGGCGCCTATACCTGGCCTTGCACTCCCACAGGTCTTTCCTCTGCTTGGAAAGCCTATGCTCGTAGTCCTCAGTGAGGTGCTTCTACTGAGCCTCCTTCTTGGTCAGATCCAATTTGACCTGAGCTGTTCTGCCAACTCTTTCTCATGATGGCTGCTTAGCTCCAACAACTGCTTCCTGTTGGGGATCTAAGCAGCCCGGGCCGGGAGGCGAGGAGTGGCTGGGAGGGGAGGGGCGAGTAGAGAGAGGCGAGGCATTGAGGTGGCCATGCACACCCAGTCACATACCCACCTAGCCACGCCCACCCAGCTGGTCATTAGGCAGATCATATTAGTGGTCCGCGGGATTTAAAATTACGAATTTAGTGGTCCCTGAGGTCCGAAAGGTTGGTGACCCCTGCTCTAGATGATAGATTTGTGCTATTCCCGGATAGTTGGAAGAAGGCTCATTGTTTCTTGTTTCCCTTCCAGCTGTTACAAAATGCTTTGAAGGGAATCCAGTCGCTCTTAAACGGAGGAAAGATGAGGCTGACCCAGACTGATCTCCTTGGTTCCCTCCTGGCTGTGTTAAAGGTAACAAGAGATTTAAAGTGGAAATCTTCCCTGACTTAACAGAGGTTCCCTGAGTGCCCCAAAAACAACCCTGAAAATTTTTTTTTTTTTATTGAAAAAGTTTTCAAATACAAGTTTTCCCCCTTTTCCCCGCCCCCTTCCCTAACCCGCCCTTTCCACCCAACCCCCCCTGTGACTTCTTCACAACAATAGGCTATTTCATAACTAATTACATACATAATATCTTTCCTTTCCCTTAGTCCCTTCTCGGAATACTGACCCTTAGCATATTAATCTTATAACTCCCATTTTTACGATAATCTGCCCTTTTTCTCCTCCCCTAAACTTATAGTGTATTATTACAATTTAACATTTAATCTTTTATATATATTAATATAACATTTTAAAGCGGCCTTCTCCCTACATCCAAATTTAACATTTATTCAATTCTGTCCAATTCCTCCACTCCTCTAAATATATGACTTAAAATCATACAATACAATTCTAAATATAATCCACTGCCCACTTTACTAAAATATACACATATCTATATATGCATCCCATTTTATAAATAGAAAGAGAAAAAAAAAAAGACAATAACTTTAAATTTATAATCCATGTAATATCTTCTTTGGTGTCTTTCCACTGGATTGTTAAATCCTCCACTCCCCTAAATATATGACTTAAAGATCCTTTTTCTTAAACTAATCAATCAGTAAACTAACCTATTTCAACCCTTCAGTTCCTACAAAATCATGCAATACAATTCTAAATATAATCCACTGCCCACATTACTAAGATATACACATATCTATATATGCATTCCATTTTGTAAAAAGAAAAAAGACAATAACTTTAAATTTATAATCCATATAATATCTTCTTTGATGTCTTTCCACTGGATTGTTAAATCCATCACCCATAATAGGGTAAAATAACATGCTGGTGCAACAGTTTGTTCAAAATCTTCAATCGTCTTCTGCCCCCATCAGTAGTAGATATCCTCGCATCTGTATAAAAGTAAAAACAACCACCCGAGTGACATTATAATTATGATTATATCCATATGGTTATAGTTGTGGTATTCATCAGGATTGTTAATTCCCATCATCCTACTGAGTAACATCCAGATCTTCTGCATGCCCCGGCGTAACTCTCCTGCCTTATAACTCAAAATAATTATAATATATTTACCAAAAAAAAAAAAAAAAATTTCCAGAATAGATGATTCAAATCCAACAAAGTGAGGCTCTTTTCACATCCCAAAATCATGGCCTTCCAGAGATCTGCCACAATCCTCAGGATAGTATCAAACAATTGTTCGCCTCCACTATCTTTTCAAATATTCATTCGTTTTTTAAAGTCCCTGGCTTCACTGTTGCATAGTTTAGAAATTGCTGTTTCTATGAGATCTATTTCTTTTCTTTTTCTTTTGCGGGTTGAATTTCCATCCTCGTTTCTTGCCTACCAATTGTATGTCTGCTGGTTGATTTTCATTCTGCTTTATGGGTTGTTCTTGTTGGGTTAGTTTTATCATCTCATCTTTCTTCTCCATCACTTGTATATCAACTAATTGATTTGCGCACTTGTCTGTGACTTGATAGTTCATCAGCTTGGTGTCGGATGACACTACTCTCTTGTTTATAGACAGACCAGCTGGGGTATCCAGGGGATCCAAAGACAATTTATCTGCAACAGTCTCTGTAATTTGATATTTTCCTTTTGTTTCCAACTCCTTTTGCTTATCCTGTATTATGCCTAAAGGTGTTAAATTCATTTTTAAAATTTTTTGATAAAAATCTTCCGCTTTTTCAACAGTGTGCAATTGATATCTTACTCCTTGATATCTCAATATTAAACCAACTGGGGTGGCCCACCTGAATAGGATATTTCTTTTTTTTAATTCAGTCACTAGAAAGCCAAATTTCTTCCTCTCCATTAACATCTTGGGCGGGAGCTCCTTAAAAATCCAAATCTTTCTTCCATGAAATTGCAAAGTGGAATTAAAAGAGTTCTGCACAATATTATTCCTAATTTCTTTATCTGTAAAATAGATCACCACGTCTCTAGGCAATTGCCTTTGCTTTGCCAACCAGGAGTTTATTCTGTAAATTCTATCAATCCTGCAATACACTTCATCAGGTTGAACCTTTAAAATCCCAGCCAGAATTTCAGAAGATATTTTCCTTAGATCATCTCTATTATTTTCCTGCAAACCTCTCAGTCTAATTGCATATTCTGTAAAATTATATTGAATCATTAAAACTTCTCTTTCAATCCTCTGTTGTACATTTTCTTCATTACCAATCTTTTGGTCAGTCTCCATTTTAGATTTGTCTTCTGAGCTATTATCCTGAGTGTTTATCAAATCCTTTTTAATTTTTTGAGTCATGTCATCCAAATTCTCCTCAATTTCCTTCATTTTAGACTCTAATAATTTAGTCTTTGCATCCACCCAAATCAGAAAGTCTGATAAACCATTAGCAGATTTTAAAATCTTTTGATTCAAAAAGTCAAACTTTGATTTCACCAATTCACCAATTTCTTTAATTTCCTGCTTAAATTTTTCAAGTTGCTGATTCACAATCTCATCCCTTCTTACAATCTCTTCAAGGAGAAATTCTAATATATTAAAATCAGGTTTCTGACACTGGAGAGTTAGAATTTGTTGGTGCAGTTTCTTAAGGGGGGAAGTTCCCCCCCCCGTTTGTCCAGCTGTGTAAGTCCCGATGCCATTTCCCACACAGACAAGATTTAGCAAAAAAGAGAGAAGAAATAGAAAACGAAAGGACTTTCCCTTAAAAAAAAAAAAAAAAAAAACTTCTTTTCAATCAACAGCACAGGAGCGAGGTTTTATCTACAAATGTAGCCAGTGATATTTATTCCGCTACATTGTAGTAATAAGAAACGGAAGGACTTTCCCTTTCAGCCCTTCTCCAGCCACGGCAGACGCCATTTTAAAAGGCTCTTTTTCCCTCTTTCCTCTCCTCTTTTCTCTTAAATAGTTTTTTGAAGGGTAAAATACTTGCGGTTCAGTATTAAGGGTCCAGCTCGTCTTTTCTTTAATTATTCTATTAAATTCGCAGGCTTGCTCTTGACGCCTGGCTCTGCATAGGCAGAGGTCTCCCAAAGCCCGGAGCAGCGGCAGGGGATATGGGGCTTATCATCCGCTCCGTCCCAAAAGTAAAAAAAAAACTTTTGGGACTCTGCAGAGAGTTCTACCCACCCCTGCCGGCTCTATCTCCGTTTCCTCTTGGAAACGGAGTTTTTTCGAGCCGCCATTCCGCTATAAAGGCGGCTCTGACAGGCAATGAAAGCTGACGATCCCAAAGGAACGTCTGGCGGCGGCCAGCAGCAAACCGGAAGTCAACCCTGAAAAAAATTTTTTGACAGGACTTTTGTACTCAGATGTGTAGAATGCTTTTGAAATGCCTCTGGTTTCCAAAATTAGAATTGCACAAGCCACAATACAGTACCCATAATTGATTTGATAGCAGTGAGCCAAGCAGCTTTGTTTTCCTCTTGGAATGTCTGTGAAGAAACGGTCAAGATCTACTACAGGTAGATTGTGGTCACAATTGGGGCCTGAAATTGCATTGGTAAGCAAGGTGGTTGATAAGTGATTTGCACCCAATTTTATGAGCGTTATTGCCACAGCTGTTAAGTGAATCATATAGTCGTTAAGCAAATCCAACTTTCCCCATTGATTGGCTTGTTGGAAGCTGGCTGGGAAGACCTCAAATGGCGATCACATGGCCCCAGAATGCTGCAACCATTATAAATACAGGTAATCCTCGACTTATGACCACAATTGAGTCCAGAATTCCTGTTGCTAAGTGAGAAATTTGTTAAGTGAGTTTGGCCCCATTTTAGGACTTTTCTTGCCACATTTGTTAAATGAATCATTGCGGTTGTTAAGTTAGTGACAGGATTGTTTAAGTGAATCTGGCTTCCCCATCGACTTTGCTGGTCAGAAGGTCGCAAAAGGGAATCACATGACCCTGGGACACACCAACTGTCATAAATATGAACCCGTTGCCAAGCTCCCGAATTTTGATCACGTGACCATGGGGATGCCACAATAGTCATAAGTGTGAAAAATGGTTAAAAGTCACTTATTTCAATGCTGTTGTAACTTCACGTGGTCACTAAATGGACTGTTGTTAAGTGGAAGACCATCTGTACAAGTCAGTTGCCAAGTGATCATGTGACTATGGGGATTCTGTGATGGCTGTAAATGTGAGATCTGGTCTCACACTGAACTAAAGTCTGTGGTTTATTCAGTGTGGTTGAGCAATTGTTAAATGAATGGCTGTTAAGTTAAGGACTATCTTATTGCTGTTTTAGGTACATCCCAATTTTTGTTGTTGCCGAAACTCAAAATGAGAGTAATAGCATCTATGTTTGTTTGAAGCAAATCAACCAAATCATGGATTATGGTACTTCTGTACTGTTATCACCTTATCCACCGTTTTGAGTGTGGGTGACACACAGAATAGGGCTAACTCCAAAATAGTAATGGAAGCGTCTCATCTTAAAGCCATATGGGGGTGGTGTTTGTCTCTGTACTGTGTATGTATAATGGGGGAGGCTAGACTGACATCTGTCACAATAATCCATCGTGCATTACGATGTCCAAAGATAGTTCGCAGCTGGTTTTACATGTCACCTTAAGCCAGAATGTGATTTGTGGTTTGAGCTTTGCATCACAAATGCAAATCCAATAAAGCTTTGTACAACATGATTTTTAGTTCTGCTAAGGTGCGCGGCCCAAGTCACGATGCTTTATTCAGCAAACCATGATTTGGTGCGATGTGCTAATTCAATACCGTGTGCACGAAAACTGTTCCCTGTGCTTGGTAGACGTGCAAATGAAAATCATCGCTATCCTGAACAAATTACCAGCTCGTAAGAGTTTGGATTCCCATGGTATCCAAAGGATTCAGATCAGTTTTTGGACAAGCTTTGCATTAGACTTCTGTCATCCAGGGTATTAAATTTTACCCTATAAAATTATGATATCCAACTGATGTTTAAAAGAATAGATGGTTTTTTTTTTCTTTGTTTCAATAAAGGAGAATAGAGATAGTCCTTTACTTACAACATGTTCAGTTAGTGACCATTCGAAGTTACAACGGCACTGAAAAAATGTGGCATGACCATTTTTCATACTTATGACCATTGCAGCATCCCCAAGGTCACACAATTTATATTTGGATGCTTGACAACTGACTCCCATTTATGACAGTTGCAATGTCCCAGAGTCACGTGATCCTCTTTTGCAACCTTCTGACAAGCAAAATCAATGGAGAAGGAAGATTCACTTAACAACTGTGCTACTAACTCAGGGGTTCCCGACTGGGGGTGCGAGACGATATTACAGGGGATGCGAAAACTTGGGTTTAGAAGTTTCAAAATTATAGTGTATATCAGGGGTGAAATGCTCCTGGTTCGGACCGGATCGCCCGATCCAGTAGTGATGGCAGCTGGTGGTTCGGAGAACCGGTAGCAAAAATCCCTGCGCCCCCTCCCCCAAGCTCAGCTGAGTTGCACGATCATCAGAGGCTTTTTTTTTTTTCTTTTAAAAGCATTTTTTCTACAACCTCTTCCGACAAAAAAATGCTTTTAAAAGTAAAAAAAAAAGCCTCTGATGATCGCGCGGCTCAGTTGGGATCCTCTGAGGCTTTTCAAAGCATTTTTTTCTGCAACCTCTTGGCCGAAGAGGTGGTAAAAAAATGCTTTGAAAAGTCTCTGACGATCCCAGCTGAGTTGCCTGATCGGCAGAGGCTTTTCAAAGCATTAGAAAAAATGCTTTGAAAAGTTAAAAAAAAGTTGGCCACACCCACCCAGTCACATTACCCCCACCCCCACCCCCAAGCCACGCCCACAGAACCAGTAGTAACACATTTTACATTTCACCCCTGGTGTATATGTATAATTATATGCATATAATTATTTATTTGTTTGTTTATTAGTTTGTCAAACATGTACAAGATAGCAGGTATAAATATGAACATGGACATGAACCAAGGAAATGAATACAAAGAAATGGGGACAGTAGGATAGGGATGGTAGACCGTACGCTGGTGCACTTATGCATGTCCCCTTTACGGACTTCTTAGGAATGGGGTGAGGTCCACGGTAGACAATTTGAAGTTGAAGCTGTGAGGGTTTGAGGCTGTAACAGTGGAGTTGGGTAGAGCATTCCACTCTGTTGCTGAAGTTGTATTTTCTGCAATCAAGTTTGGAGCAGTTTACCTTGAGTTTGTATCGATTGTGTGCCCGTGTATTATTATGGTTGGAGCTGAAGAAGTCATTGACAGGTAAGACATTGTAGCAGACAATTTTATGTACTATGCTTAGATCGGACTGCAGGTGGCGCAGTTCCAGATTGTCCAAGCCCAGAATTTCAAGCTTGGTGGCATAAGGCATTCTATTGTGAGTAGAGGAGTGGAGTACTTTTCTCATGAAATACCTCTGGACCTGCTCAATCGTGTTAATGTCAGCTATACAGTGTGGGTTCCAGGCGGATGAGCTGTATTCAAGAATTGGTCTGGCAAAGGTTTTGTATGCCCTAGTTAGCAATACAAAGTTACCGGAGAAGAAGCTATTTTTTTAAGGGGTGCGAGAATATATCAGAGGTGCATGGTATAGAAAAGATTGGGAACCCCTGTACTAACTGAACATCTACAATGATTCGCTTAACAACTGTGGCAAGAAAGGTCGTAAAGTGGGGTAAAAATGACTTAAACAACTGCCTCACTTAGCAACAGAAATGTTGGGCTCAATTTTGGTTGTAAATACCAAAGATTCTTTGCAAAAAAAGCAGATTTAATTTAATTTAAATTATTGTAATTAAGCACTAAGTAGATTATAGTGCTGATGTCTAGGATTTTCTTTAATGATTTCAGAAATGCATGTTTCATGGACTCCCTGGAATTAACATAGAAATGCCCAGCATCTTATATCCAGCACTCCTTCCTCAGTACGACAGCCGGTCACCCATCGAGCACGAGAAGTTGGAGCAGAACAGTGTTAAACTGAGCGGGGTAAACTTTTTAAATATGGTTTGTTTGCATTGTGCATTAAACTTAAGCCACTTCAAATGTAATCTGGTCACAAACTGAGGACTGTTTTTGTCTGTCTGGAAAAAAAATTGTAATGTTTTGGAAAAGGCACATTATTTCTGAACCTTGACCACTTTAAGCTGTGTGGACTTCAACTCCCAGAATTCCCCAGCCAGCAAAGCTTAAATTGCCAAAATCGAGAAACATTGCTGTAGAGCAGGGATGTGAAACTCGATTTCATTGAGGGGTGCATCAGGGTTGTGTTTGACCTTGGGGTGCAGGGGTGGGCGTGGCCAGGGTGGGTGTGGCCACCTCGACGTCACTCATGTCGGGGGTGCCCGTGGTGGCCCAAGCGCCCTGCCAGCAAAAGCGGGCTCCCAAGCTCCATTTCAGCTGCAACGGCCCCCTGCAACCCTCTGCCAACGAAAACGGAGCGCAGGACAACCCTCCCAAACTCCGTTTTCGCTGGCAGAAGTACCGCGGGCCGGTCCTTCTCTGTTTCCAGGGTGGCCCCGTGGGCCAGATCAAAACACCCTGCAGTCCAGATCCTGCCCCCAGGCATTGAGTTTGACACCCCTGCTGTAGAGCAAAGCCACTGTTTATAAGCATTTATCTGCCTTCATTAATTGCTGCTTATGGGGCTTCTAAATCCCATAATCTCCATGAATGGCAGTTTTCATTGGGGATGAGAGGTTTAACACAACTGGAGGGCAGCAGAATATGGAATGGAAATCCTGTTCTAGCTGACAGCTTCTTTTCATATTTTGAAACAGGGATTTCCCATTGCTAGAAGGAGATGCCAGGGATTTGAACGGGAAGCTTTCGCTTATAACCAAACAGGGTCTGAAAATTGGACTGGGTGGACTTCCAAAGCAGCTGTTGTGAAACATGAAATACTCGTTTTACTTTGATTTAAATCCTGAGCTGGAGGCACTGTTAGCCGCATGGTGCCTTAAACGAAGAGAACAGGTCATACGTGTCAGGGTTCCAAGTAACACACACACACACACACACCCCTCATGAAAGAAGATTCCGAGGCTAGAAGTTCCTCAAAGTTCCATTTTATTAGAGGTCATATTGACACATCTGGGAAAACCCGAATCTGAAAGTTTCCAGGTTTTCCCCACCCAAAGGAAAGTCCAAGTCCCTGCCCAGCACCCACATGTCCATCATGTGGTCCAATCAAAACACCATCCCAATGGGAGATGCCTCCCAGTCACACCCCTCCAGGTGCAGGGCAGGATGTCCTTGACTCACAAGAGAAAAGAATGTTATTATGGCTAGATATCTCTCCAACTCCATACAATTCCCTCTCCCAGCTTCCCACAGCACTAAATGTGGCAGCCTTGAAGATCCAAAGTAAAAGATGGCCTCCAGGACTGACAGCCCCCCCCCCCCCCCCAAACTGACGATTGTGTCCTGCAACGAGAGGAACATAGGGGGTTAACGCAATATTATCCAGTAAGAGCCTGGATAGCTCTGCAGACTAAGCACTGTAATTTAACATCAGCTGTCTGCAATTAAAGTAAGTTCGAATTTTGCCAGGCTCAAGGTTGACTCAGCCTTCCATCCTTTCTAAGGTAGGTGAAATGAGGACCCAGTTTGTGGGGGCAATAAGCTGACTTTGTATAAAATATACAAAAGTATGAAGGCTATTGCTTAACGCACTGTAAGCCGCCCTGAGTCTCCGGAGAAGGGCGGCATATAAATCAAATTAAATATATATATATATTCCCTAACTACCTCTTCCCCTCCCTGGGGGAAATACCCTTTGGCTTATCAGGGTATTTATCATGGAATAAATCAGGGTATTTATCGTGGAGGTCTCTTAAGTTGAGATAGATTTCTTGATGCCGAGAGAAAAATCCTACCCAGGCTATTCTATACTAATATTTAGAAAAACATTAGATGATTGGATTGATTAAAGAGCCGGGGTGGCGCAGTGGTTAGAGTGCAGTACTGCAGGCTACTTCTGCTGACTGCTGGTTGACTGCAATTTGGCAGTTCAAATCTCACCAGGCTCAAGGTTAACTCAGCCTTCCATCCTTCCGAGGTGGGTCAAATGAGGACCCAGATTGTTGGGGGCAATAGGCTCTGTAAACCACTTAGAGTGGGCTTTAAAAGCACTATGAAGTGGTGTGTAAGTCTTAAGTGCTATTGCTAAAGAGAACTGCATGTAATTCATGGAATTGAAAAGACTTGCGTTTGTATCATTTCTGCTCCCCACAACCACTGCTAACAGAACAGGAGGAAGAAACCTAAAGGCAAACCGAAGAAAGGGAAGCCGGAAGAAGCAGCAGCAGCCGCAAAAGAGCAGCCCGGGGGTGCCGAAGGAAGCAGAGTAGAGAAACCCTCATTAAAGGATGAGTTCTCGCAAGATCGGGACTCTAAGATGACAAACTGGGCATTCAGTGATAAATACCCTTCCCTTGCGAAAGAGCGTTTACCTTCCCACGCTTTCAGCTGGAAGAGAATCAGCAGCAGTGACTCAGAATATTCTGATGCGGAAGGTGGAATGCAGAGCAAAACAAGGTTTGTGATGGCAACCACTCAACACCCCCCCTTCTCCCCCGCTGCCTTTATGCAGCGTTGAAGTGTGTGTTCATTTTACAGCAAGTGTGGCTGAATTCTCTTCCACTCTCGTTCTTTCAAAAGCAAGATTTTTTTTTTCCTCGCTTGGTTTCTTCAGTCCCCTCCCTGCCTCTGTTGGTAACAAATGCAGGTGGTCCTCGACTGAACGACCGCTAGGTGAGACTGTTGTTAAAGACGGCTTTTTGCCACAGTTGTTATTTGAATCACTGCAGTTGTTAAAAGTGAGTATCACGGTTGTTAAGTGAATCCGGCTTCCCCGTTGACTTTCCTCGTGAGAAGGTCGCCAAAGGGGAATCGGTAACCCCGCGACACTCCAACCAACCGTCATAAATACGAGCCAGTTGCCAAGCCTCTGAATTTTGATCACGGGGAAACTGCAGCGGTCCTAAGTTTGAAAAAACGGACGTAGGTCACTGTTTTTAGTGCCGTTGTAACTTCGAATGGTCACTAAACGAAAAGTTGTAAGTCAAGGACTGCCTGTATTGAGAAGAGCAAAGAGACGGGTTTTCTATTTATTTATGGGTTAATATTTATTTATTTATTTATTTATTTTGTCGCATTTCTATGCCGCCCAACTCCCAAGGGACGGCTTACAACTGAGAATAAAATAATGCAACAATATCCCATACAAAAGTTAAAAGAAGACATTAAAACATTAAAACATCAATACTGCCTACTGCCTGCTTCAAATGACACATGGCAATTTGCTTCTGTAAAAACTAAAACCATGGCAACAAATACCATCGACACCCTCAACCGTGGTATCCTTCCTGATGATCTCAGAGGATCGGGAGTGGCATCATGGTTCTGTGCTGGGTTGCCTCCTTTTTTCTGGGGTTGATTCCAGGCAATGATGACTGGGGAAGGGCAGACACACCCTCCCCAGGAGGATGCTGTAAGGCTTGATGCTCCCCCTTTTCCTATTTAACATCTAGGCGAAGCCACTGCGTGAGCTCATCTGTTACCATGGGATGAGATATCATCAATATGTTGACAAATTAAGCAATTAATGTGCAATCTTATCTCAGTGCTTGGAGACTGAGGGTATGGATAGGGAACATCTGGCTTCAGCTGGACAGTATCAGAGTTGGAAGGGATCTTGGAGGTCATCTAGTCCAACCCTCTGCTCTCGCAGGAGATCTATACTATTTCTGATAAACAACTGTCCGGTCTCTTTTTAAAAACCTCTGGTGATGAACCACCCCACAACATCTGGAGGCAAGCTGTTCCACTGATCAATTGTTCTCACTGTTAGGAAATTTTCTCCTTAGTTCTAGTTTAGTGCTTCTCTCCTTGGTTAGTTTCCATCCATTGGATCCTCTTAACTTTCCACAAGCCTTTCGGGATCTGGCTAATGTCATGCTGCTTGGGGTCCCCAAGGAACTCGGGAGACATTGCGATGTCTTCCTAACTGTGATTAATATTATCCTCTCTTGTCCTTGTGCTTTTTGTACTTTTTAACAATGAAGGTTTTTATAAATTTATTGGGGTTTTTTAGACGAAGGATTGTACGCCGCTCAGTATCAATTTTTTTGTGAGATGGACATCGCAAACAATACAACATTCAAATGAAGAAATTTGAAATTTCCTGACAGAACAATGAATCAGTGGAAGGTCCTGCCTCCAGAAGTTGTAGGTGCTCCATCACTGGAGGTTTTCAAGAAGAAACTGGACAACCATTTGTTGGGAATGGTATAGGGTCTCCTGCTTGGGCAGGGGGTTGGACTAGAAGACCTCCAAAGTCCCTTCCAACCCTATTATTCTATGTTCTATATTCTAAGATCAAAGACTTTCCCCCCTGCCTATTTTGACCAATGGGACAATGTCATTTATTTAAGGTGTTAAATCAGTTTCCCACCCACTCTGCCTGTTTATATTTTGTTTCTATTTCATGCCAGGTCTTTCCAAGCTAAAGTTCGCCAAGGGGCTTTAACCTGCTTCCTTTCCGCTGTGAAATCCATAGAGAAGAAAGTCCTCTATGGTTACTGGTCAGCATTTATTCCTGATGAACCTGGAATAGGAAGCCCACAGACAGTGTCTTTGATGACAATTGCTTTAAAGGATCCTTCCCCTAAGGTAAGAGGATTCGTTATCTTTGTAAGGTCTACCCTTCCCATAAGATCCAGCATATGCTCTCTTCCAAGCACTCATTGCAATAGAATAGGATTCAATTCAGTTCACTTTATTGTGGTCATGGAACACTGCAAGCAGAATGCTCCATCTCACTCCACTCCACTCCATTCCATTTTATTTACCTTACCCTACCCTACCCTACCGTACCCTACCTTACCCTACCCTATCCTATCCTACCTTACCCTACCCTATCCTACCCTACCTTTCCCTGTCTTACCCCACCCTACCCTACCTTACCCTACCCTACCTTTCTCTATCTTACTCCACCCTATCCTACCCTACCCTACCCTACCTTACCTTACCTTACCCTACCCTACCCTACCTTACCTTACCCTACCCTACCTTACCTTACCCTACCTTACCTTACCCTACCCTACCCTACCCTGTCCTATCCTATCCTATCCTATCCTATCCTATCAAAAATAAATAAAATAAGGTTTAAGACAAAGTAAAAACAACTCAACTAACATCTATACGTGAGGTCCAGGATGCAGGAGTATAATTGAATATGCTTCTTAAAGAGAGTTCAGTCCAAATCACTCTAAAGTTCCTCCACTGGCACTCTAGCCCTTTATCATGAAAGCCCTTTATAACACCAAAGAGCTATAAAGGGCTTTTGCTAAAGGAAGGCTATGCTAAGGGAGTGATCAATGGCTCAGACCGTCTCTGCCTTCCATAGGTCAGCCAGGACTTCTGGCGGTATCCTTGAGAACTGATGTAGGAGATAATTGGGCTCCATCAGGTGCCTCGACTCAACTCCTTTATTGATTTTTGTTCTGTTGCAGACCCGGGCCTGTGCTTTTCAAGTTCTCTCCTCCATTTTGGAAGGTTCCAAGCAATTCCTGTCCATTGCCGAAGATGCCATTGATCACAAAAGAGCATTCACACCCTTCTCGGTGAGCATTGCCTCCAGCATCCGAGAACTTCACCGGTGTATGCTGTTGGCTTTGGTGGCCGAATCTTCGTCCCAAACCCTCACCCAGATAATCAAGGTAAATGTTTGTCTACAGAAGTTGCTTTTGTTCTGCTAGTTCTGGTTAACAGAATAACAGCGTTGGAAGGGACCTTGGGGGTGTTCTAGTCCAACCCCTTGCTCAGGTGGGAAGCCCTATACCATTTCAGGCAAATGGCTGGTCCAATCTCTTCTTAAAAACCTCCAGTGCTTGAACACCCACAACTTTTGGAGGTTCTCATTACCGTATTTTTTGGAGTATAAGACACATATTAGGCCCCCCCCAAAAATGGGTGGAAATATCTGTGCGTCTTGTACAGCAAATGTTGCCAAAGCCCCACCCACCCGCCAGCCCCCACCCACCGGCCTCTGCCTACCAGCAATTTGCTTCCTTGTAGCAAACAGCGTGGTCAGCACAGCCTGATTTAGCACGAGCAGCTGATTGGCAGTTGGGTCTGTCTCCCGGAATACCTCCAATCAGCTGTTCCAGGCTGCAAGGATTTCTGATGCCTATCAGCGCTGGCACTGCCTAGCGTCACTGCCACCTATTGCTGCCTCCACACACCCCATTTTCGGCCCCGCGCGCCCCATTTTCAGCCTGTTTCAGGTGGCTGGGATAGGCAGCAGCAACAGCAATTGTTCTCACTGTCAGGAAATTTCTCCTTAGTTACAGGTTGCTTCTTAGTTTCTATCCACTGTTTTACATAAAAGATGATTCAAAGTTAATTGCAAAGGTTTGGCTTAATTATTTTACATCATCATTACTTTTGTTCCTCCTATTGTCAGTAGAGTGGCATTACAGCAGTCCTAGCCACAGCTTGCTAATCCAGTTTTCTCCAGCCGAGAGCCCTCCATGAAGGAGTTGGTTCTATACAGGTAGTCCTCAACTTATGACCACAATTGAGCCCAAAATGTATGTTGCTAATAGAAAAATGTGTCAAGTGAGTTTTGCCCCATTTTACGAACTTTCTTGCCACAGTTGTTAAGTTAGTAACATGGTTGTTAAGTGAATCTGGCTTCCCCATTGATTCTGCTTGTCAGAAGGTCTCAAAAGGCGATCACATGATCCCGGGACTCTATAACCGTCATAAATATTTGTCAAGTGTCTAAATTTTGATCATACGATCATGAACTATTGTAAATCGAGGATTACCTGTAATCTCCAGACAATCCATTTAATGTAGCACGTTTGAGTGGCTCCATGTTGGAAGATGATCCCTAAGAGACCAACTTTCAAAGGATAACAATTATATATTTGTATATGTGTGTGTGTATTTGTTTATATGTCTTCAACTCAGTCATGAGGGTGACTGCTTGGACAAGTCCCTTGTTTTCTTGGCAACATTTTTTGGAAATGATTTTCCACTTCTTTCTTCCTATGGCTGAGAAAGAGGAATAGACCCAAACTCACCAGTTTTCTTTTGTGGCTAAAGGACGAGTAAAATGCACGCTCTCTTGCCTTCCAATCTAGTGCCTTTAATTGCTGCTACAAACCGACTTGCTTCATTATACTTAAGGCATTTAAAATAGGAATAGGAACAGAGGTGGTATTCAGCCGGTTCATGCGAACCGGGAGCTGAAATAGCAGGTGGGCTGCCCTGGCTCTATGCCATCTTATTCAGGGACATTTTTGAGGCCAGGTGCATCCGCGGAAGGCGCACACACAAAGCAAACCACTGGTAACAAAATGTGAAACCCACCGCTGGATAGGGATAGGGATAGGGATAGGATTCTTTATTGGCCAAGTGTAATTGGACATACAAGGAATTTGTCTCTGGTGCATAAGCTCTCAATGTTCATACAAGCAACAAGTGATAAATCACGACTGGAGGGCCAGTCGTACTGAATCTGACTGGACACTGGTAATAATAATAATAATAATAATAATAATAATAATAATAATAATAATAATAATAATAATAATAATAATAATAATAATTTTATTTCTATACCGCCCATCTCCCGAAGGACTCAGGGCGGTGTACAGCCAGTTTAAAAATACAAGACACAACAATAATTAAAAATTAAAATAATTAAATAGAATTGGCTGATTTAAAACTCTAAAAATTAAAATACCCCAATTTAAAATGATTATATTGACAGCCCTGCCTGGCGGAACAACAAGGTCTTCAATGCGCAGCGGAACACCCGGAGGTCGGAGATCTTGCGTATTTCCGGGGGCAGTTCATTCCACAGGGCTGGGGCTCCCACAGAGAAGGCCCTCCCCCTGAGTGTCGCCAGCCGACATAACTTGGCTGATGGCACCCTGAGGAGACCCTCTCTCTGGGAATGGACTGGTCGGTGGGAGGCTATTGGTGGCAGGAGATGGTCTCGAAGGTACCCGGGTCCTATGCCATGGAGCGCTTTAAAGGTGGTAACCAACACCTTGAATCGCACTCGGAAGACCACTGGGAGCCAGTGCAGCTCGCGCAGGAGGGGTGTCACGCAGGCACAACGGGTTGCGCCCATAACCACCCGCGCGGCCGCATTCTGGACCAGTTGGAGCCTCCGAGTGCTCTTCAAGGGGAGCCCCATGTAGAGAGCATTACAATAGTCCAGCCGGGAGGTGACAAGGGCATGAGTGACCGTGCGCAAGGCGTCCCGGTCCAGAAAGGGCTGCAACTGGCGGATCAGGCGAACCTGATAGAAGGCCCCCCTGGCCACGGCTGTCAAGTGCTCTTCTAAAGACAGCCGTGCGTCCAGGAGGACACCCAGATTGCGAGCCCTCTCTGGGGGGGGCAAGGTTCACCCCCAATAGTCAGCGATGGCGTCTGCTGACTATATCGGGACGCCGGCAACCACAGCCACTCGGTCTTGGATGGGTTTAGTCTGAGCCTGTTCCTCCCCATCCAGGCCCGTACGGCCTCCAGGCAGGTAAGATCTCATATTAAGAATTACCTAGTGGCGATAAAAGCAGCGAAATGCACTTATCTTGCTGCTCTTATTGCGTCATCAGATAACCGCCCGGCCGCCCTGTTTAGGATAACCCGCTCCCTGCTCCACCAGGAAGCGAGAGAGGACCCCTTGGAGGGAAGAGCCGAGGATTTTGTTCAGTATCTGTATGACAAAATCACTCAGATTCGGGAAGATCTGGACTCCGACTGGGTAGATCCAGCGGGGATGACGGAGGCAGGTCCTGAGAATGTTATCTGGGATGAGTTTGATTCTGTGACCCCTGAGGACGTGGACAGGATTCTGGGTAGACTGAATGCGACCACATGTTTGTTGGACCCGTGCCCCTCCTGGTTAGTGCTGGCTTTCTGGGAGGTGACACGAGGCTGGCTCCAGGGGATTATAAATGCTTCATTGAGTGAGGGTGTCTTTCCCGCCGCCTTGAAAGAGGCGGTGGTGAGATCTCTCCTCAAGAAGCCTTCCCTGGACCCGGCAATATTGGCTAATTATCGTCCAGTCTCCAACCTTTGCTTTGTGGCGAAGGTTGTTGAGAGTGTGGTGGCACGACAGTTTCCCCAGTACCTGGATGAAACAACGTATCTAGATCCGTTCCAGTCGGGTTTCAGGCCTGGGTACAGCATGGAAACGGTATTGGTCGCGTTGGTGGATGATCTCTGGAGGGCTCGGGACAGAGGTTGTTCCTCTGTCCTGGTCCTATTAGATCTCTCAGCGGCTTTTGATACCATCGACCATGGTATCATGCTGCACCGGTTGGAAGAGTTGTGGGTGGGAGGCACCATATTACGGTGGTTCTCCTCCTTTCTCTCCGACCGGTCGCAGTCTGTGTTGACGGGGGCAGAGGTCGACCCCGAGGCCCCTTATATGTGGGGTGCCACAAGGATCGGTCCTCTCGCCCCTTTTGTTCAACATTTATGTGAAGCGGCTGGGCGAGATCATCCGTGGTTTCGGGGTGGAGTACCATCAGTACGCTGACGACACCCAGCTGTATATCTCCACCCCAGACCACCCCGACGATGCCCTTGAAGTGATGTCCCGGTGCCTGGAGGCCGTACGGATCTGGATGGGGAGAAACAGGCTCAGACTCAACCCATCCAAGACCGAGTGGCTGTGGTTTCCGACGTCCCGATATAGTCAGCTGGTGCCATCGCTGACTATTGGGGGCGAAGCATTGGCCCCCACGGAAGGGGCTCGCAACTTGGGTGTCCTCCTGGATTCACGGCTGTCTTTAGAAGAGCACTTGAAGGCCGTGACCGGGAGGATTTTTCATCAGGTCCGCCTGATCTGCCAGTTGCGTCCCTTTCTGGATCGGGACTCGTTACGCACGGTCACTCATTCCCTCGTCACCTCCCGTCTGGACTATTGTAATGCTCTCTACATGGGGCTCCCCTTGAGGAGCACTCGGAGGCTCCAACTGGCGCAGAGTGCGGCCGCACAGGTGGTGATGGGAGCGACGTGGTGCTCCCATGTAACGCCTCTCCTGCGCGAGCTGCACTGGCTCCCGGTGGTCTTCTGAGTGTGCTTCAAGGTTTTGGTTATCACCTTCAGAGCGCTCCATGGCTTAGGACCTGGCTATTTGCGGGACCGCCTGCTACCACCAATAGCCTCCCACCGACCAGTACGCTCCCATAGAGAGGGGCTCCTCCGGGTGCCGTCAGCCAAACAATGTCGACTGGCGGCCCCCAGGGGGAGAGCCTTCTCTGTGGGGGCACCTACTATCTGGAACGAGCTCCCCCTGGAGATACCGAGGATTCCGGATCTGCGTACCTTCCGTCGCATACTTAAGACGTTCCTATTCCAGCAAGCTGGCCTGACCTAAACTTTTCCTTTTTTTAAATGGGAATTTTAAATTTGGTTTTAAATTATTGGGGTTTTAAAATGGTTCAGCCAAATTTATTTAATTTGTTTTATCTCTATTTTAAATTTTGTATTTATATGTTTTATTTTATGGCTGTTCACCACCCTGAGTCCTTCGGGAGTAGGGCGGTATACAAATTTAATAAAATGAAATGAAATGAAATGATCATAGTCATCATAAAAATACCCTGTTTCACCCAAAAATAAGACACCCCCTGATAATAAGCCCAATCGGGCTTTTGAGCGCATGCGCTAAAATAAGCCTCCCCCCCAAAAAAATAAGCCCATCCTGAAAATATTTAAAACACAGAGCTGGAAATCAGGTAAGACAGCAAGAGGAGCCCCATCTTGTTCCACGCGCCCCAAAATAATAAGACCTCCCTGAAAATAAGGCCAAGCGCTTATTTCGGGGTTCCAAAAAATATAAGCCAGGGTCTTATTTTTGGGGAAACATAGTACATTCATCATAAATCATAAGATAGAACATAGGATACTAGTCATAGTCATAGAATACTAAATATAGAATACTAAATATAGAATACCAAATAAGCAACGTAAGTCATACTAGGATATTAAATAAAACAATATATGTTGTAAGATACAAGCAACAAAGTTATAGTCATAAGAAGATAAGGAGATAGGTAATAGGAAAGATGAGAAGAATAATAGTAATATAGTCTTACTAGATAGTTTGACAGTGTTGTGGGAATTATTTGTTTAGCAGAGTGATGGCATGTGGGAAAAAACCTTGTGTCTATTTATTTATTTATTTATTTATTATTTTTTATTTATTATCTATCTATCTATCTATCTATCTATCTATCTATCTATCTATCTATCTATCTATCTAGTTGTTCTGGCGTTCAATGCCCTATGGTAGTGATGGCTAACTTTTTTGCCATCGCCTGCCCGGAGCAAGGTGGGGGTGGGGGTCGCACACGCGTGCCAACACCCATAATTCCATGTGCCCTGCCCCTGCTCCTGCCATGCGATGGCACGGTAGCTGATTTTCGGGCCTTCTGGGCCTACTGGAAGTTGGCAAACAGGCTGTTTCTGACCTCCGGAGGGCTCTGGGGAGGGGGAGGGGAAGGCCATTTTCACCCTCCCCAGACTCCTAGAAAGGCTCAGGAGGCTAGGGAGAGAGAAAAACGGGCCTGCCCCACAACCTCCCAAGGTCCTCCGGAGGCAGGAAATAGCCTGTTTCCCTACTTCTGGTAGGCCCAGAAGGCCCGAAAATCAGCTGGCTGGCACGCACATGTGCACCTGAGCTGAGCTCACGTGTCCACTGATACAGCTTGGCATGCCATCTGTGGCACGCGTGGTGTCGGTTCACCATCACTGCCCTATGGCGTTGTCTTGAGGGTAGAGGTTGAAAAAGTTTATGTCCAAGATGTGAGAGGAAATTTAGCTGGAAAAGCTTAACAGAGCACTAAAAGATTAAGAAAAGGACAGTCCTCACCCTCCTCCTTATATTCTTAAACTGACATGCCCCCCCTCCCCCAAAGGAAAAAGGTGGTGTGGGAAATAAGAGAATGTTAAAACAGGATCCTAATCCCTCTTTCACACAGGTAGTCCTCAACTTATAATCATTTGTTTAGTGACTTCAAAGTTACAACGGCACTGGAAAAAATGACTTACAACCATTTTTCACACTTATGACGGTTGTAGCATTGCCCATGGGCCCGTGATGGAAATTCGAACTCTTGGCAACTAGCATATCCCTAGGTCAGAGGCCTTCAAACTTGGCAGCTTTAAGACTTGTGGACTTCAACTCCCAGAATTTGCTGGCTGGAGAATTCTGGGAGTTGAAGTCCACAAGTCTTAAAGCTGCCAAGTTTGAAGACCCCTGCCTAGGTCATGTAAGAAGGGGCCTTGTGGCGCAGCTGGTTAATAGCCTGTTATTAACATTCAGCTGCCTGCAATTACTGCAAGTTCGAATCTCCCCAGGCTCAAGGTTGACTCAGCCTTCCATCCTTTCTAAGGTAGGTAAATTGAGGACCCAGTTTGTGGGGGCAATAAGCTGACTTTGTATAAAATATACAAAAGTATGAAGGCTATTGCTTAACGCACTGTAAGCCACCCTGAGTCTCCGGAGAAGGGCGGCATATAAATCAAATTTAAAAAAAAAAATCACCAGCAGCTTTTTGGCAAGCAAAGTCAACGGAGAAGCCAAACTCACTTGAATAACAGTATTACTAACTTAACCCTTGCAGCGATCCACTTGACAACTGCGGCAGGAAATGTTGTAAACTGGAGCAAAACTCAACTTAACATCCGTCTCTGGAGATTCTCAGTCACCCAGGTCATGCTTGTTCCAAAGGTCCCTTTTCAAAAAGGCAGCTGGACTTCCTCGTTTGTTTTGTTTTGTTTGAAAATGTTTTGCTTTTCATCCAAGAAGCTTCTTCAAGTTCCGACTTCAATCAGAACTGAAGAAGCTTCTTGGATGAGAAGCAAAACATTTTCAAAGGAGAACCCCTCCCCCCAAGAAAGTCCAGTTGCCTTTTGGAAAAGCCTCTTTGGGTCACTGTCTTGCTTAGCAACAGAAATTTTGGGCTCATTTGCGGTCCTAACTTGAGGTAATTTTTCATCTCTCTTCCTTGTTGACAGTGCCTTGCCAATCTGGTGGCAAATGTACCGTACAACCGTTTGAAGCCTGGTCTGCTATCAAGAGTATGGAACCAGATAAAGCCATACATTAAACATAAAGGTATGCAGTTATTTTATTTTATTTTTATTTTTTTAATTTGATTTATATGCCGCCCTTCTCCGGAGACTCAGGGCGGCTTACAGTGCGTTAAGCAATAGCCTTCATGCTTTTGTATATTTATACAAAGTCAGCTTATTGCCCCCACAAACTGGGTCCTCAATTTACCTACCTTAGAAAGGATGGAAGGTTGAGTCAACCTTGAGCCTGGGGAGATTCGAACTTGCAGTAATTGCAGGCAGCTGAATGTTAATAACAGGCTATTAGTCTGCTGCGCCACCAGGCTCCTTTTACACATTAAACACATTTACACATTTTACACATTATACATTTTACACATATCCTTTGTGTAGCCATTTTGTTGCTGGTATTATTTGCAGTAAAACGTATTGTCCAGCTGGTTGTTTTGGGGATGAAGCAACGTTGTGTGTGCCAGTTACAGAAGCATCAGATGGTGGGGTACAACAGGTTTATAGCCCATCTGTTTTTAGACGTTTTACTCGTGGATTGGGGTTTTTTTTCCCTCAGATCACAAGTTTTGTTGTTTTAAGAGACACAAATACACAAAAGTCGGCCGAATACGTAATGCTGTTTAATTTGAAGCTTTTTTTCCTTGTGTCTTTCTGAACTGGGCCATTTTCCAGCCTTCCTTTCATAATTCCCATCTTCTGGAGTGCTTGCTGTTTCTTTTCCCAGCCCCATTTTGATTGCTGCGCCCCTTCTCAAATGCTTCAGGCAGTAGGCTTGGATTTCCAGGCTGTTCTGTGACATTGGGCACAGGGGTCGGCTTCAACATTTTTAGCAAGGGGTTCTCTGCCCGGTTGCTGGGTGGATGTGGCCATGGTGGGCATGACCTAGTCGGCCTCCTGCACCACAGCCGGGGGTGGCGTTTTTGCCCTCCCCAGGCTCCACAGACTTTTCTTGAGCCTCTGGAAGGGCAAAAACAGCCTCCCAGGCTCCGGAGGCCCTTTGGAGGCCGGAAATGGGGAACTTCTGGTAGGCCCTTTTTTCGCCCTCCCTGAGCCTCCCCGCGTGCCCTGCACTTACTTGCATCCAAAATGGGCCGTGTGGGGACTCCAGGGAGGGGAGGGATGGGCGGGGCCAGCCAAGAGTGGGATTTGGGGGTTTTCCAAACTGCACAGAATCTTAGCTAGAGGTTCTCCCAAACCCCTGCGAACCCCCAGTATCCCACCCCTGATTGGGCAGCATCTGTAGCCGTTGCTCCTTTCCTCTAGAATCCATAATTCATTAGGGTGCCATCTTCCTTTGGCTTAGAGTAGCTGCTTCATGCGTGCCATCTGTTTATTTTTTTATTATTCCTAGATGTTAATGTTCGAGTCTCGAGTCTGACTTTACTGGGTTCCATCGTATCGGCTCAAGCCCCTTTGCCCGAGGTGCGTCTCCTTTTGCAGCAGCCCGTCTCTTTGGGGATGAGCGATGGCACACCCACCCTGCTGCTTCGTTCCGGTGCACCTGAATGGCGTAAAGAACCTACTCTGGTCTCAGGAGAACCATTGCTTACCCTGGAGAAGACACCAACTGAGCCCTGTTGGCTCCTGCGTCTCTGCATCTCTCTTGCTGTGTTGCCCCGAGAAGATTGCTATTCAGATAGTGACACCAGCTGTCTGGCAACGGTTAGCGCCTATGAGCCCTCGCCAGTTCGCCTGGAGGCACTGCAGGTAGATGGATAAGGAGAGACAGCTGGTTGGTTGCTAATAGAATCTATACCAAGGGTGTCAAATTCAAAGGCTGGGAGCCGGATCTGGAACCCTCTTAACCCTGTAAACAGCAAAGGACTGTCCTGTGATGCCTCTGCCAGTGAAAACGGAGCTCTGTTTTCACTGGCAGAGAGTTGCTGGAGCCTGTCGCAGCCGAAAATGGAGCTCGAAAGGGCTCTGGGTAGCCCTCCTGAGCTCCATTTCCGCTAGTAGAGGGTTGCAGGAATCCATCCCAGCCGACAACGGAGCTCAGGAGCCCGTTTTTGCTGGCAGAACGCTCGGGCCACCACACACGCCCCTGACATATGTGATGTTGAGCTGGCCACACCCACCCTGCCCCCCCTCCCAAGGTCAAATACACCCCTGATGCGACCCTCAATGAAATTGAGTTTGACACCCCCTGATCTATACCCATCCGATTTGATTCCGCAAATTGGACACGTTGCGGATCCCGTCAACCTGTTGGGAATTAGAAGATGGGCCTTCTCTACTGTAGCCTCTGCCTTGTGGAATATTCTCCCATGAGGGATTAGAATGTCCCCAATCTTCGGAACATGTTAATGCCCCCATTTCTTGGTTTTACTGTTAGTTGACGATCTATCTCAGCTGCTGTACACCTTTATTTTTGGATGCTTTTATTGTTTTAATCGTATTTGTGGTGGAATCTGATTCTGAGTTGTAAGAGGGAGCAACAATTCAGCCTTGAATTGTTGCAGGAAGCAGCTGCAAGGAGGGATTCCTCTCTTAATTTCTTTCAGCATTTTTCAGATAGTTTGAGTGGTGCGGTGGCCTAGAGGTGGAGCTCTCACCTCACAATCAGAGGACTCTGAGTTCGATTCTAGGTAGAGGCAGATATTTCTCTCTTTGGGCACGCTGAGAATATATCTGCTGAAAAAAAACCCTCTGCATTGGCAACAGGAAGGGCATCTGGCCAGTAAACACCCAGTTCCATTCAGTTGCCCAGACTCCATCCCACAAAGGATTATGGGGTCATTAAAAAAGGATGATGATTTATCAGATAGTTGTGTAGAGTATACTTTAGTCTGGCAGGAGTTTGTTTATGGGTGAACATAGAATCAAAAAATTGCTCTGAGCTTTTATACGTGCTATTCTTGATTTCCCGTGCCTGATAGTTTTAGAGCAATAGCAATAGCACTTGGACTTATATACCGCTTTATAGTGCTCACAGCCCTCTCCAAGCGGTTTACAGAGTCAGCATCTTGCCCCCAACAATCTGGGTCCTCCTTTTACCCACCTCGGAAGGATGGAAGGCTGAGTCAACCTTGAGCCTTTGAGATTCGAACTGCTGAACTGCAGCTAGCAGTCGGCTGAAGTAGCCTGCAGTGCTGCACTCTAACCACTGTGCCACCTCGGCTCTTATAGTTTTAGAATCGCAAGCCACCCAGAGTCACTTGGCTATGATGGGCCGCTATAGAAACTGATAGATTGGTTGATTGATTGATTGAATACATAGGTATTACTAAATAACTAAATAGAGATAGAGAAGAAAAAATGGTAATACTGTAGTAAGCCCAAAGCCTGGGACACGAGCAGATTGTCTGTAACATTGTTCCCGAAGCTATTAAAGAGATGCAGAAATCATTCCCAGCACAGTTACAACTGAGAATGCTCCTTCTTAGCTTCCACTGTTCTAACTTAATTTAGGATGCATTAGATATTAGAACCTTGCTCTGGGGTGCATCCTTAAATAGTGTTCAGTTTGCAAATTAATCTGAAAGTCCACGGGAAGTGACAGTACATCTGTTCACCTTTAATATGCTGGATAGTTTATTGCAATTTTTCAAATATCAGCTGACAGAAATTATACTGCGCATTTAGTTTTATTTATTTTTTAGTTTACTCAATTGATATAGGTGCTCAGTTTGTATAAACAACTCTTGAGTGGCAAACGCTATTTAAAAATATTAATATAAAATTCAAAATAAAAATAAGAATATGCGACAAGAATAAAATGAAAAAACGGCAGCCATGTTTGATCACAGTTGCTATTGGCAATGATATTGAAATAGCCATTTAGATATGTTCACAGTCATATGATAGGTTTCCTTAACTCCCATTATGTTTCTTCCCTTTCCTTCCCTTCCCGGCTTCAATCTACTACAGGTTTTAGCACTGCTTGTGAAGGGCTATTTTATTCTTGCTCAAAGCTGCTTACTAGAACTTGGCGAAGTGGCTTGTAAATGCATGGAGGAAGCAGATCCATCACTTCAGCTCCATGGGGCAAAAGTAAGTACTAATATTCTTTTAATGCAGATGTGTTCATCCTGCAGCCCATGGGCCACATGTGGCCCTGGACAGCTAATAATGTGGCCCCATAAAAATATTTTTAAAATTGAAAGATATACATTATACGTGTGTATGCATTAACTATACTATATTTATTATTTATTATTTATTTATATATATTATCTATTTATTATATATTATCTATTTTTCTTTTAGCCAGGTTTCTCCTACGCAACCAAGATTTTTCTTTCTACAGCCCTAGCTCAGTGGAGTTACATCCACTCGATTCTGGGCTTTTTTCTTCTGGCAGCCAGCAGGCCCTATGCTGCCCTATGCTGCCTAGTGAGAGACTTATATAGATCTATTTCTGGCTCGTTAGCCATCATCAGTAAGCCACACCCACATCTCATGTATCCTCCCTGTAAAGGTACAATATCTATTTTCTGACTTTTTGTAGGTTTTATGTGTGTTTTTCTTTTAGCCAGGTTTTTCCTACGTAACCAAGATTTTTCTACAGCCCTAGATCAGAGGAGTCACATCCACTCGATTCTGGGCTTTTTTCTTCTGGCAGCCAGCAGGCCCTATGCTGCCCTATGCTGCCTAGTGAGAGACTTATATAGATCTATTTCTGGCTCGTTAGCCATCATCAGTAAGCCACACCCACATCTCATGTATCCTCCCTGTAAAGGTACTTAGGAGAAACCTGGCTAAAAGAAAAACACACATAAAACCTATGAAAAGGAAGAAAAAAGTAAAAAAATAGATATATTATCTATTTATATACAGTGGATTAACTAAATTATATATTTTATATGCGGTCCAAGACAATTTCTCTTCACTCAGTGCAACCCAGGCAAGCCAAAAGGTTGGACAATCATGATTTAAAGCTTTGGAGAAAAATTTTTTTTTTGTTTAATATGGGTTGATTTTAAGGAGAATGGTTTATATTTTATAGAAATATTGATTCCTTGTTGATAAAAATGTTTTCTTACAGGAAATCCCTAAAAAAACCTAGCTTTACATGATTTTTTAAAAAAACAAAATCCAGTTGTGCCATTGTATTAAATAATGGCTTGATTCAAAATGGCTTATTTTGTGATTCAGAGCCTCCATTAGATGATTTAAATTACTAAACCATACTTAGATGCTGGAGTTAAATGTTATTCATACAAAAAAAGTGAGACTATTTCAAAGAAACCAACAGGATTTTGGTTTATTCTAAAAAGAAGCAAAACCTATCAATAATGAGAGTCACGTTAAACTATAATTACTACATAAACCACTCCTGAATAACTTAATCCAGATTAAACCATATTGTGATTTATTGCAATATTAGTTCTGGTCCAGAACAGGTAGTCCTCAAGTTACGACCATAATTGCGGCAAGACTTTCTGTTGCTATGTAAGGCGTCTGTTAAGCGAGTCATGTCTGATTTTATGACCCGTTTTTGCCACAATTGTTAAGCAAATCACTGCAGTTGCTAAATGAATCATGCAGTTGTTAAGTGAACCTGGCTTATCCCATTGACTTTGCTTGTCGGAAGCCAGCTAGAGTGGTGGCAAATGGGGAATCACATGACCTCAGGATGCTGCAGCTGTTATAAATACAGGCTGGTTGCCAAACGCCCAAATTTTGATCATGTGACTGTGGGGATGCTGCAACCATCATAAGTGAGAAGATTGGCTGTAATTCACTTTTTTTAATGCCTTTGTATCTCTGAATGGATGCTAGATGAATGTTGTAAGTTGAAGACTACCTGTATAACTGTCTCTATATGTTATCTTGCTTTGCAAACCCATAATATTCCTTTCTAATATTCCTTTCTTTTTCTTGTTTCTGGCAGCTTCTGGATGAACTTGGAGTGGGTATAATACAACAGTACAAGCCAGACCTAGTTGCAGATCAACGGGTACCCATTGACTTGGTATGTCTTGTACTATTATGGTATTATAGCAATAGCACTTATATATATATACCGCTTATATACCGCTTCACAGTGCTTTACAGCCGTCTCTAAGAGGTTTACAGAGTCAGCATATGGCCCCCAACAATCTGGGTCCTGGAGTCAACCTGGAGCCTGTTGAGATTTTAATTGCCAAACAACAGGCAGTCGGCAGTCAGCAGAAGTAGCCTGCAGTACTGCATTCTAACCACTGTGCTACCACGGCTCCTTATAAAATATAAAATAATTATATTTTCTGTCCCCCGTTTTGTTTTTCTTTATTACTTATTTATTGTATGGTACATTCCCATCACATTTCAAATAAAAAGCACAAGAAACTAAAATATAAAATATAAAATACTACAAACGTATATCTACAGTTATAATGTTTTGCTTCATTTATCACAGCCAGGAAATTGGCTTTGGGTTGTTTTTTTAAAAATTTGAAACATTTTCTTCCCATCTCCAGTTGAAAAAGTGTTTTTTTTTAAGGTAGCTCAATTAACAAACAGTAGTAAAGAGGCCTCTATAAATCACAATGATAGAATAAAAATTCAACAGGAAAGGTAAATAAAGTAAACTTGACCTCCAGATCTTTATTTACTTGTTAGAAAGGGCAGCTGAAATGAAAAATAATTCAAAGGAAGGAAGTCAAAAGATAATGATCGCTTTTTGACTAAATTTGACACCTGATTGACTAATTTAAAATAAGTAGGAATCAAGTCTTGCCTTGAAAAACAATTGAAGCCATTTTCTGGAGGAAGAGACAATGGACCAGTTCCTTTTTCTTAGCCCAACTCCCTCACAGGGTTGTTGTTGGGAAAATAGGAGGAGTAGAGATTATTCTTTACAGTATTTGTTGCCTTGAGTTATTTCTAATAATAATAACAGTGGAATTAAAAAACTAATAAATAAAATAAATAAAATACACGAATGACGGCAAGATGTGCTTTACAAACAATAGCCTTTGCTTTAATTCATTCATATCTTGATTAATAGTAAGAGCCATGGTGGTGCAGTGGTTAGAATGCAATATTGCAGGCTAACTCTTCCCACAGCCAGGAGTTCAATCCTGACTGGCTCAAGGTTGCTAAAATGAGGACCTAGATTGTTGGGGGCAGTATGCTGACACCATAAAGCACTCAGAGGGTGTAAAGCACTATTGGGTGGTATATAAATCTCAGTGCTAGTGCTATTCATAAAAACATACCTCTCTGTAGATGAAACTGCCATGCTTCTCTTTTCCACCGCACAGGTTGTGACATTCTGGACAAGGATGCTGAATGGACCTTTACCAGCTGCCCTCCAAAATGCCGAGCACCCAACTCTCCAGACCAGCACATGTGATGCCCTCTCCTCTATTTTGCCCGAAGCTTTTAGCCATCTCCCTGTAAGTACATGGCTAGGACTTAGTTTTGCAAATTCAAGATTTTAAAGCCATAAATAAATGTTGTTTCGTTTTGCTGGCAGAGATGCTTGCTGAGACTGCGAAGCTGGCAAAATGGCATAGAGTCACTTCATGTTGTGAACTATTGCATCTGTTGAGAACTATATTGCTTCTGGTGCCCCCTGCTGTAAGAGTAGGAGAAGAGCAGGCAGAGGTGGGGGGCAGAGTTAAGCAGGTCATCAGCTTTAATTGTTACATTCCCACAAATGATCCAAGTCCATCCCTTTTGAATTCTGTTGACCATTATCTCATACAGATAGTCCTCTACTTACAACCGTTCATTTAGTGACCTTTGAAGTTACAATGGCACTGAAAAAGGGAGTTTTAACCATTTTTCACACTTACCACCATTGCAGCATCCCCATGATCACGTGATCAAAAACTGCATGCTTGACACTTGACTCGTATTTACGACGGTTGCAGTGTCCAGGGGTCACTTGATCCCCTTTTGCGACTTTCTGACCTGCAAAGTCAATGGGGGAAATCAGATTCACTTAAGAACCGTGTTACTAACTTAACAACTGCAGCGATTCACTTCTTGCCAACTTTGGCAAGAAAGGTCATAAAACAGGACACAACTCACTTAACAAACGTTTCACTTGAGCAGTAAAAATTTTGGGCTCAATTGTGGTCGTAAGTTGAGGACTACCTCTATTGAACCTTATTGACTAGATTCTTGTGTATAGCTTGAGCAATAAATCATCTTAACTGCCACTTGATGGTATGGTCCTAGTTCTTTGCATCTGATCTAAAAAGGGGACATTGTGCCATACTTTGCCTTCCTTTGGCACTGCCTCAGTTTCTACGTTGAGTCTTTTAATTTACTCCTGTGATGAAACATGTTAGTAGATTGAGTTTAATCTACTAAAAGCCGCAGTGGCATAGTGGTTAGAGTGCAGTACTGCAGCTTACTTCTGCTGACTGCCGGCTGCCTGCAATTTGGCAGTTCGAATCTAACCAGGCTCAAGGTTGACTCAGCCTTCCATCCTTCCGAGGTCAATAAAATGAGGACCCAGATTGTTTGGGGCCATAGGCTGACTCTGTAAACCGCTTAGAGAGGGCTGGAAAGCACTGTGAAGTGGTATATAAGTCTAAAGGCTATTGCTATTGCAGTCTAACTGTGCCCACTGCTAGGAGTTTGATCCTGATCGACTCAAGATTGACTCAGCTTTCCATCTTTCCGAGGTCGGTAAAATGAGGACCCAGATTGTTGGGGGCCACACACTGACTCTGTAAATAGCTTAGAGATGACTGTAAAAGCACAGTGAAGCAGTATATAAGTGTTATTGTTATTGCAGTCTAACTCTGCCCACTGCTAGGAGTTTGATCCTGACCTGCTCAAGGTTGACTCAGCTTTCCATCCTTCCGAGGTGGATAAAATGAGGACCCAGATTGTTGGGGGCCATAAGCTGACTCTGTAAACCGCTTAGAGAGGGCTGTAAAGCACTGTAAAGCGGTATATAAGTTTAAGGGCTATTGCTAAAAGCTATTAAGTTTTGCAGTGCTCAAGGATTGACTTCTTTCTGTTGTTGCTGCAGGATGACAAGCAGATCCTTTGCATCACAGTCCTTCTGGGACTCAGCCACAGTGAGAATCCTCTGGTGAAAGCCGCAGCTTCACGGGCGCTTGGAGTGTATGTTGTCTTCCCGTGCCTTCAGCAGGTAAAGCACCTGAGCTGGTTTTTGCTTTATCCGCCTTGCAAAACGAAACTTCCTCAGCCAACACCTAAACGGCGCCATACCTGGAAAAAGAGGACTCTTGTTTTATAGCGATGGGAAAAGTTTTCACTGTTTTACAGATATTCTCAGTCAGCCAGGTCATGGTTGTCCCAAAGGTGCTTTTTTTTCAAGAGGCAATGGGACTTTCTTGGTTTTTCTTTGAAGACATTTCGCTTCTCATCCAAGAAGCTTCTTCAGCTTTCTTTTCACTGTTTTGTAAAAGAGCAGTTGACATGATCTGTTCTCAGATCAGAGTGATGCTTATAGCCACTTTTTTTCCCCTCTGCACAAAACCCACTCAGCCCCGCAGATATTATTCACCATGTACAGGTTGTCCTTCACTTACAACAGCTCATTTAGTGACTGTTCAAAGTGACAACGGCACTGAAAACAGGGACTTATGACCGTTTTTCACAGTTATGACCTTTGCAGCATCCCCTGATCATGTGGTCAAAATTCAGAGGCTTGGCAACGGGTTCATACTTATGACTGTTGCTTTGTCCCAAGGTCATGTAATCCCCTTTTGTGACCCTCTGACCAGCAAAGTCAATGGGGAAGCCAGGTTCACTTAATAACCATGTTAGTAACTTGGCAACTGCAGGGATTCACTTAACAACTGTGGCAAGAAATGTCATAAAATGGGGCAAAATTCATTTAAGAAATGTCTCACTTAACAACAGAAATTTGGGGCTCAATTGTCATTAGTCAAAGACTACCTACACATACTTTTTGCCACAGCATTTATTATTAAGATAATTAATTAATAATTATAACTTTAGAGCCACCTGACTTCCAATGTCTGTTCCTTAAAAATTAGAAAGAAACGTAAAGAAGACTCCCATTTTTGTCTGGAAAAGATCATCATCTTCTATCTATATAAAAAGGCTGTATGTATGTATGTTCCAGCATAACTCTGGAACGCCTTGAGCAATTTCAACCAAACTTGGTACACAGATGACTTACTATCTGGAAACAAATATTGTGGGGATAAGACATCCATGGGGTGTGTGTGTCTGTGTGTGTGTGTTCCAGCATAACTGTGGAATGCCTGGGCTATTAAGGAGAGCGAGTACAGCGTCCTAGAATGGCAATTGTTTGTGATGTCAGTTCCTCTGGAAAGGCAGCCATGACCTTCTCCCTCCAGTGGAGCAATGGGGAAGCACCTGATGGATTTGGGGCAAAGTGCCAGGATCGTAGATATGGCGGGAAAGAGGAGTGCATGGGAGGAGGAAGGGAGAGGGCAGGGATGATGGGATGAGAGTAGGAGGAAGAAAGGCCCCTCTCAATGGCTCCCTGTCAGACAAAGGCTTCAATGTCTATAAATACCCGGGCAACGCTGGGTTACCAGCTATGTATAATAAAAACAAACAACAGGGTAAGGACTCAGTATTTACCCTAGAGAAAGGTCTGGGAGAACTGGCTAGGTCTTCAGAGCCTTTTGGAATATCGTTAGGGTGGGAGTCCTATGATGTGTCCTATCCCAAAACAGGGGGGAAAAATCCAGGCATTTAAATCTCTATTTGTGAGTGAAGTCTCTTTCCTCAGTAGATGGCAGCATCTAGTCAACCTTGGTTGGTCTCAAAAGTAATTGACAAACACCAGGGAACCTCAGGACAGTAAGCCAGATAAGGGAGTTGAAACATCTAGGAGAAAGCAGTGACAAACCACTTTTGAATAAACTACAGAAATGCATACCCACAACCACCTTGACTTTTACACTGTACAGTAGTGGCCAAAATTGTGGAAACCTTTTGGGAAAAGTGTACTTTCTAAAACTAGCTAATAATACCACTTTTTTTTTTTTGGAGTAGTACCATAAAATTATATATCAGTGGAAAGATAATTTAATCAAGAATGTAATGCAATAACTTTTATGAAGGATTTGCTATTAGAATAGCAGTTACAGTATAAAGAAGAAAAGTGAAACACGTAGAAAAAACGAGATATACAAAAATTATCACCATGCCAGTTAATAATAATAAAGTTTATTATCATTGTACGTGTATACATAGTATACCCATACAACGAAATTCACATAACACCCAGAGACCAGACCCAGCTCACATGACAATCCCCAGACGCCACCACCACCACCAAAAATTCCCCACCCCTAAAACTACCCAAGCATCCACACAACAGACCAAGTAATGCTGTCCAACAGCTCACTGATGGTGGCCCTTTAGTTCATTGTTGAGTGCAATTATAGCTCTGGGATAAAAACTATTCAGAAAACGTGTGGTTCAAATTTTAATTGTTCTGTATACTTAGTTGAGTAACCTTTAGCATGAATTATGGCCTTATAACATCTTCCCATGGAGTGAACGAAGTCTTTTAGTTCTACAGCTGTTATCATGTGAAACCAAGATTGAACGATTGCTTCTATTAACTGGGTTTTATTGCTGGGTCGTTTCTGACTAACAAGTTTCTTTAGTCGGCTCCATAGATTTTCAATTGGGTTAAGGTCTGGGCTATTCCCAGGCCATTCCAGCAGTGGAATAGGATTATCTTGAAACTCCCCCCCCCCCCCAAAAAAATGGTGTTATTATTTCTTCATTCATTCATTCATTCATTCAATTTATATACCGCCCTTCTCCTATTGGACTCAGGGCGGTGCACAGCCAAGGATAAAAAACATACCAATACAAAATTTAAAATCAATTAAAAGAATTATACAACTTTGGCCCACAGTTTAAAACAATCCAATTAAAACCCTATTTACACTAAAAAGCTAAAAAGCTAAAAAGAGCTAAAAAGGGAACTAAAATGGGAACTTAAAAGGCTAAACTATTAGCCATCAAACCTCAAAAATACACTTTTCCCAAAAGGTTTCCACAATTTTGGCCACTACTGTAAGCACGAGTCATGCTGAGTTGGGCAGCCTTATAAAGCTTTAAATGCAGGATCTCGGTTGGTCAGCGGGACCAGAGGCTTAGTCTTCTGAGCTTTCGAACTCAATACCCCAGCGACACAACTGTTTAGTTGTCGATTGGAGTATTGATGGCCGGCTATGAAGTTGTTGCCTGTTGATTCTTCGTGCATCTGCCAAGAGTTCCTTGTACAACAGCCAGCAGCTTAAAAGCCACCTGTCAATACTCCAATTGACAATTAAAAATCCACATGCAACCAAGTACCACATAAATACGATAGAATAGCCCAAAAGCGCTCATTCTGGTGAGAGAGAAGTTCCAGCATGAGTCCAAAAACTCGGAAGAATAAAACCTCTGGTCCCAGTAACTGGCCCAGATTAGATCCTGCAACATTATCTTCGGACATGTATATTTGCCTGCCTTCGTGAAAAGAATGAATGAGTGAATGTCTGTCTCGGGGGGGAAGGGGGGGAGAAATGCAAGATGAAATAGCTTAGCAATTGCCGTAGAAATGGAATTGGGGGCAGTTTACAAAAGAAAGTCAGTTATGAAGCAAGAAAGGAGAGTCCAATAAGGGTGCGGTTCCGAAAAGCAGTGTGCAGTTGCTGTTTTGACCTAGCCTTCCCAAGAGCATGAAGCAGACTCCTTGTCTTAAGTTACTGTGAATTCTTCTCATTCACATCCAGCAAAGTCTTTCAAGGGAGAATTTACTGTCACAGACCTTATCTGGCTTGGAGAGCTGCCAGGCCCATGTCTTCAAAACTTGGCAAGGAGTCATGAACCAATTAAGCAAACTAATTGTCTCCTGCAAACTCCACTCCCTTTTCGCTCCTTTTTTATTCCCTCTGGGAGGGGCCATTCATCGTCCACCTGTGGCCTTACTCCCAAGTCGACCCTTGTTCTTTAGCTGTTCCCTTAGTCTGGCAACTCTGCGCATGTGCACACTGGGAACAGGCTCCAGCTGTTCGTCTGCCCCACTGATGTCTGACTCCAAAGGCAGCTGATAACTGGCATACGGCCCTGGCCCCCTCTCTGCCTCTGACGCAGAGCCCTCATCAGAGCCTTCCCCAAACTCCAGGACTGGCCCATGTTCCTCCCCAACCTCCTCACTGTCCAAATCTGCTGCCAGATCCACTGGCTGCTGGCAAGCCAAAACATTTGCAAGGTTACTAGCAAATGCAGAAAAGCAATTAATGCACTGATAAGATTGTGATGAGGGTATGTATATGGTGCATAGAAGCGATTGCGGTTGATTCTTAAGTAGCTGTGATAGCAATGAAATGAAAAGTTTTTTCCAACGCCCTTGCAACATCAGAGGATCAGACAAAATGGGCTACAGCTCATCTGTAATTAAACATTAGTAAAACATCTTGGGTAAGACAATACTGCTTTCTTAGAGGAGAAAGCACATTCTTAAAATTCAATGGTGTCAAGGAAGAAATTACACAGATACCTATGATTCCCTGAAAATAAGACCGGGTCTTATATTATTTTTTGCTCCTAAAGATGCATTAGGGCTTCTTTTCTGGTTAGGTCTTATTTTGGGGAAAATACGTTACTAAAAATGTCCGTCTGGCTGACGATCTTAACTCGGACTTATTTCGGGGGTAGGGCTTATATTACGAGCATCCTGAAAAATCATGGTAGGAACTATTTTCCGGTTGGGGCTTATTTTTAGGGAAACACAGTATGTAGAAGACTATGTGGGGGGGGGGGGGGATAACAATATATTAATGACCAATATCTGATCTTAGGATGTGATGTTTGTCGCTGACACAGCCAACACAATTCTGAATTCACTCGGTGATAATTCTCCGAATGTCCGTGCCAAAGCAGCTTGGTCTTTGGGAAATCTGACAGACACTCTAATCATCAACAAGTAGGTTGCTGGTTTAAGATTATTTATCCTTCCCTTCCCTACCCTTCCCAAGTTATGACAGTGCTAAAAAAAAGTAACTTTGCAACCAATCCTCACATTTATGACTGTGGCGGTCTCTCAATTGGCTTCGCAATTGGGGCGCGTTGTCACTTGCAACAAGCAGAATTAATACTACACAGTATGGAAGGCGGAAGTAAAATCGTGAGTCCCAGTCACATGATTTTGCACTTACCGACTGAGTTGCCGGTCCAAATTGCGGTCAGCAAGCAAGGACTAGCTATGCAATTCATAACAATCCCGCAGCTTCAAAAATTCAACTTAAATAAGTTTCAAAGGGCTTGGACAATTTTTTTTTAATCTGACAGTATTTGGTGCCTTTTAACCAGGGGTGAAATCCAGCAGGTTCTGACAGGTTCTGGAGAACTGGTAGTGGAAATTTTGAGCAGTTTGGAGAACCGGTAGCGGAAATTTTGAGTAGTTTAGAAAACCGGCAAATACCACCTCTGGCTGGCCCCAGAGTGGGATGGGAATGGGGATTTTGCAATATCCTTCCCCTGGCATGGGGTGGGAATGGAGATTTTGCAGTATCCTTCCCCTGCCACGCCCACCAAGCCACACCATGCCCACCAAGCCATGCCTACAGAACCGGTAGTAAAAAAATTTGGATTTCACCACTGCTTTTAACCCATATTAAGATAAATAAACTCTCTGAGGCCAATAGGCGGAATGTTAGTACACTACATCATCATGAAAAAGGTTCCATCTTGAGGAGTCAGTTCTTGTTTTATTTTTGTTGAATGAAGTTACAGCAATGTTTCTCAAACTTGACAACTTTAAGAGATGTGGACTCCAACTCCCAGAATGCCGGCTGGGGACTTCTGAGAGTTGTAGTCCACACCTCTTAAAGTTATCAAGTTCAAAAACCACCAAGTTAGTGGACGGTTGCCTCAGTTGTGTGCTGTTTAGATTAGAGATCCCCAACCCCTGATTTGCAGACCGGCACTGGTCCGTGGACCAGCATGGACCACGCGAGTGAAGCTCCATCTGCGCACGACATCCAGGCAGTGTACAAAACCATGCTCCCCCCGCCCCCTCCCTCCAGTCCATGGAAAAACCACCCTCCATGGGACTGGCCCCTGGTGCCCAAAAGGTTTGGGGCTGCTGGTCTAGACTCTAGGCCTGTTTTGTGTTTATCCAAATTGTCAAGAGGTACCTGAATTTTGGAGCGGCAGCTTCATTTTTCAGCTATTTACTAACATATTTTATTTGGCCATAATCCAAATGACTCCTGGTGGTTTACATAATTTGGCATTATTGAAAGAAGAACAGACTAGGAATAGAATAGAAATAGAATAGAAATAGAAATAGGAATAGAATAGAATAGAATAGAATAGAATAGAATAGAATAGAATTCTTTATTGGCCAAGTGTGATTGGACACACAAGGAATTTGTCTTTGGTGCACATACTCCCAGTGTACATAAAAAGACAAGATACATTCATCAAGAATCATAAGGTACAACTCTTAATGATAGTCATAGGGTACAAATAAACAATCAAATCATACTAGGAAACAATCAATATAAATCGTAAGGATACAAGCAACTAAGTTACAGTCATGCAGTCATAAGTGGGAGGAGATGGGTGATAGGAACAATGAGAAGACTAATAGTAAAAACATACAGAAGTATCCTGAAGGAAGGGAATGAACTCTGAGAGGCCGTTTTCAAATGAATACTATATCTTTCAACTGTATGCTGAAAGGGACAGAGGAAAGGGAAGAAAAAGTCAAAGTCCCTGTATCAGATTTAGAGATTACTCATCTCACTCACAATGCCACATTTTTCTGATGTCTTCTCAGATATGAACATGTTATTTTAAAAAAATGCTTTAATCTCTCCAAATCAAGCCCTCTTTAAAATCAAGGAAAGATACAAAAAGGAATAAATTGGAGGGGCTGCTTCAAGATGGACTCCTGTGGATATTTAATTTGTTTGGTATTTTTGATCCAGCTGGAGCTGTTTCTAATCTCTTTGTTTTTTTGTTTGGTGGGAAACAGGGAGCTAATGGGACAAAGCTTCCAGGATGAGTTCTCAGACGTGTTACTCCTGAAAATGTTACGATCAGCAACTGAGGCATCGAAAGACAAGGATAAGGCAAGTATCTCAGAAGTTGCGCATGTGTGCTTGTAAATAGGCAGCAATGGAGGCACAGCTGAAAGGCACAGTTTGGCAGGCAAAGTTTGTCAAGTTACATATAAATGGGAAAGTGCCAAGCAAAACACCAAGTGATTCAGTCAGAACAGAAAGTGTGTGGTGAGATGGACTAACCTGTGAAGGGCAGAAAAATCAGTTAGTGTTGTGGCCCGCCAGCGGCCTGCGCAAATTGTTGCTGATCCCGACGATGAGGAAGCTGGTGTGGTGTTGTGCCAGCAGCCTGTGCAGCCGGTGCTCAAGTCGGACAGCGAGGAGGCTGAAGAAGAGGTGGTGCCAGAGGCAGGGATTCAGCCAGGGCCTTCAGAACCTCCAGAGGCTCCTTTAAGTACAGAGGATGAAGTGGAGGAGCCTCTTCTCAATGCACGGGCACACAGAGCTGCCAAAAGGCAGGAGTGGCTCCTCAGGAGGAGGTCTCCTCAAGAGTAAGGCTTGGGGCTAATTGTCCACTCCGTTAGCCTATTTAAGTTTGCACACAGCTTCTAAAAAGCTGCAGGAAACAACCCATGTTCGCTCGAGGATCATTGAATTTGGATTTTCTTTGCAAACCTTGTTTCTGGGCTTTTTGCCAACTCTCGTAAGAACTTTATCTTTCTGTGGAATTTCTGGCAGGTTGTTAAGGACGTTTTAGTTAACAGCCTGCATTTGTAAAAAACTACGTTTGGAAGTAAATTGAGTTTGGTTCATAGTTTGTGTGTGCTGCATTCTCTGGGATCCATAGCTGGGGCAGAACAGTTGCTTATTTAAATGGGAAAGATTTTCATTGGAAAATGGACCTACCAGTGGTAGGCTTCTACTGGTTCGGCACGGTTTGGGCGAGCCGATAGCGATGATGGTGAGCTGCGAGCAAACCGGTTCTCTCCGATGGTTAGGTTGGCCCTCCCGCCTGCCTCTGCGTTACAGATACCTTTTATTTGGTTGTTTTTAGCCCAGCTGAAAGGCGCGGCAAGCGGGTTGCTACGTCTCAGCTGTTCTGTAATACGCTGCGCTTTCACGGAGCACAAGTTTGGTATGCACACGCGTGAAACAAGTACGCGCGCAAAGCGTGTGCATGATGCGAACCGGTGGTAACACCGTTTGAAACCCACCACTGGGACCTACTGTGGGTTTTCTGTCTTCAGAGCCAGCTTGGTATAGCGGGTAAGATGGTGATTTAGAAACCAGGAGATTGTGAGTTCTAGTCCCGCCTTAGGTATGAAAACCGGCTGGGTGACTTTGAACCAGTTACTTCCTCTCAGCTCAGCCCACCTCACAGGGTTGTTGTGATGGGGAAAATAAGAGGAGGAAGGCGTTTTAGGCATGTTTGCCACCTTGAGTTATTTATAAAGGAGCCTGGTGGTGCAGTGGACTAAACTGCTGTTAAAGTAGCACTTAGCTGCCAGCTGCCTGCAATTACTGCGAGTTCAAATTTCACCAGGCTCAAGGTTGACTCAGCCTTCCATCCTTCCGAGGTAGGTAAAATGAGGACCCAGTTTGTGGGGGCAATAAGCTGACTTTGTATAAAAAAGAACACCGCTTAGGGGGGGCCAAAAAGCCCTACTAAACAGGTATATAAAAAGTATGAAGGCTATTGCTTAATGCATTGTAAACCGCCCTGAGTCTCCGGAGAAGGGCGGCATATAAATCGAACTAATAAATAAAATAAAATAAATAAATAAAGTAAACTTGTGCCCCAGTTCTTAATTAATTTGTTAGAAAGGGCAGCCGGAATGGAAAATAATTCACAGGAAGGCAGTAAAAAGGTAACGATCGCCTTTTGACTAAATTTGATGCCTGATTGATTAATTTGAAATCAGTAGGAATCAAGTCTTGCCTTGAAAAACAATTGAAGCCATTTTCTAGAGGAAGTGACGATGGGCCAGATCCTCTCTCTCAGCCCAACCCACCTCACAGGGTTGTTGTGGGGAAAATAGGAGGAGGAAGGTGTTTTAGGCATGTTTGCCACCTTGAATAAGTAAGTAATAAAGGCAAGATAAAAATCAATCAATCAAAATAAACAAATATCAATATATAGTATATAATTCCCTGTAACACAACTTGATTTTTTTTTTACCATTTATTCAACAGGCTCATGGGAAGATATATCTATGTGGTTGCTAGGAATTGAAAATGACTTGTTGATAGCACACAGTTAATTTAACAGGCTGGTTCTTTTCAGGGGAATTTGATGCTTGACAATTGCATTTTTTATAGATAGTTCTTCACCACAGGAAACTGTGGTGTTTGCAGCATCTTTTAAGTATTTGTGTGTCACCTGTACAGCTTTCTCAGGACACTGTACACAATTTGAATTTTTATCTCGTACAATAGACAAAAATACAAATCCTTAATGTGATAGCATCTCTGAGGGGAAAAAAGTAATAAAAACAGAAACAATGGAATATTACAATAACATTTATTTATTTGTTTCTATTCTGCCTTTATTATTTTTACAAATAACTCAAACATATCCAACATACCTTCTTCCTCCTATTGTCCCCACAACAACAACCCTATGAGGTGAATCGGGCTGAGAGAGAGTGACTGGCCCAACATCACCCCACTGGCTTTCATAGCTAAATGCAGGACTTGCATTGCCCATAATCTCCTGCTTTCTACTGGTGCCTTAACCAGTAGACCAAGCGTATACCAAGAACATAATTTACTGGTTTTCTGCCCATAGGATGCAGAATGTCGCTTCAGGGTATACGAAAAATAAGACAAAAGACATCAAAATGCTTCTCTAAATAAACCAAATCCAGTAGTCAAAAGTAGACACCTCCCTTTTTATGACCTTGTAATCCCTTAATTCAGGGTAGAGTCGAGACAACTTTATGGAGCTGAGCGTTTACTGACCGGATGCCCTTCCTGACACCTACGTGGAGTTTGCAGCAGATAGATAGATAGATAGATAGATAGATAGATAGATAGATAGATAGATAGATAGATAGATACTGTGTTTCCCTGAAAATAAGACCCTGTCTTATATTTTTTTGAACCCTGAAATAAGCACTTGGCCTTATTGCCATGCGCTCAAAAGCCCAATTGGGCTTATTATCAGGGGATGTCTTATTTTGGGGGAAACAGGGTATTTTTTGCGCCCAGATAGAGAAATATCTGCTGCTACCTAGGATTCAACTCTCAACCTTCTGAGTGGGAGGCGAGCATCTTTACCACTAGGCCACCATGCTGCTGAATCAAAAATAATAAATAAACACCACCCCAATTAATTTTTTAGACACTCTTAGCTTGCAGGAAAAGAGGTGGATGGCTTGAATAGGTGGCATCCTTGTCCTCAGGAAGACCCGGTCCCAGGGGTGGGCTGTTGGGGGTTCTCAGGGGTTCAGGAGAACCTCTAGCTAAGATTCTGTGCAGTTCGGAGAACCCCCAAATCCCATTTCTGGCTGGCCCACCCCGCCTCGCCCACCCCAGGACCCCAGGCGGCCCATTTTGGATGCCGGTAAGTGCAGGGCGCATCTGGAGGCTCAAGGAGGGCAAAAACGGGCCTACCGGAAATTCGGGAAGGCTCCAGAGGGCCTCTGGAGCCTGAGGTGGCCGTTTTTGCCCTCCTGGAGGCTTGACAAAAGCCTCCAGAGCCTGGGTAGGGCAAAAATGCCCCCCCCCCCCGTCCCGCCGTAGTGCAAGAAGCCAACTAGGCCATACCCACCCTGGCCACGCCCACCCAGCAACTACGCAGAGAACCCCTTGCTAAAGTTTTTGGGGCCCACCCCTGGTGTGGTATCATCCTACTGTCTCAGAGGTCCAAAAGGGCTGGAGCTATAGAGCAAGATGGATTCATGACATCGTTCAGTACTTTAAGGCCTGAGCAAATCTAGTTTATACAGTCCAAGCAACGGACTTTTCCCATCTCTCTTTCAGGTCAAGAGCAATGCTGTCCGAGCTCTGGGAAACCTCCTTCATTTTCTCCAACCGTGCCACATCGCCAGTCCCAGATTCAGCCAACCCATTGAGGAAGCCATCCAGGCTCTGACTTCGACGGTGCAGAGTGATGCCACGATGAAAGTGCGTTGGAACGCCTGCTATGCCCTGGGAAATGTTTTTAAAAATCCTGCCTTGCCATTGGGTAAGTAAAAGCGACAGAGTGTTTTTAGGTTGAATGGGAGGGGAGGGGAGCAAAGGGGGGGATGGGAGAAGAGGACAGGAGAAATACTTTTGTCGAGATGTTGAGACTCTAGAAAAGAGTGCAGAGAAGAGCAACAAAGATGACTATGGGATTGGAGGCTAAAACATATGAAGAACGGTTGCAGGAACTGGGTATGTCTAGTTTAATGAAAAGAAGGACTAGTTGAGACATGATAACCTCCCACCGACCAGTAGGCTCCCACAGAGAGGGTCTCCTCAGGGTGCCGTCGGTTAGACAGTGTCGACTGGCGACCCCCAGGGGGAGAGCCTTCTCTGTGGGAGCACCTGCCCTCTGGAACGAGCTGCTCCCGGAGATTCGTCAGATTTCCGACCTCTGTACCTTCCGCCGCGCCCTTAAAACGCTATTATTCCATCAAGTAGGGCTGGCCTAAAATATTATTTTAATGGGTTATTGTGTTTTAGATGATTGGCCAAACGATCTAATAATTTTAAATTGTTTTTAACTTTTATATTGTTGGTTTTTATCTTGGCTGTACACCGCCCTGAGTCCCTTTGGGAGAAGGGCGATGTAAAAATTTGATAAATAAATAAATAAACAGCATTCCAATATCTGAGGGGCTGCCACAAAGAAGAGGTAGTCAAGCTATTCTCCAAAGTGCCTGAGGGTAGAACAAGAAGCAATGGGTGGAAACTAATCAAGGAGAGAAGAACTTAGAACTGAGGAGAAATTTCCTGACAGTTAGAACAATTAATCAGTGGAACAACTTGCCTCCAGAAGTTACGAATGCTCCAACACTGGAAGTTTTTAAGAAGATGTTGGATAACCATTTGTCTGAAATAGTGTAGGGTTTCCTGCCTAAGCAGTGGGTTGGACTAGAAGACCTCCAAGGTCCCTTCCAACTCTGTTATTCTGTATTCTATTCTATACTTTATTTGGCCAAGTGTGATTAGACACACAAGGAATATGTCTCCGGCGCAGAAGCTCTCAGTGTCCATGCAAAGCCACAGAATAATGATAATCCTCATAATAACATAGGTAGTCCTCGACTTACCACAGTTCATTTAGTGATCGCTCAAAGTTATAACAGCACTGAAAAAAGTGACTCATGACCATTTTTCACACCTACAACCATTGCAGTGTCCCCAGGGTCACGTGTTCAAAATTCAGATGATTGTCAACTGGCTCACATGTATGACGGTTGTCCTGTCCCAAGGTCATGTGATCCCTTTTGCGATCTAATGACAAGCAAAGTCCATGGAGAAGTCACCTTCACTGAACAACCATGATTCCCATAACAACTGCAGTGATTCCCTTAACAACTGTGCCAGGAAAAATCGTAAAATGGGTCAAACCTCATTCAACAATTATCTCGCTTAGCAACATAAATTTTGGGCTCAATTGTGGTTTTAATTCATTTGGCCGTTTTTTGCTGGAAACTAACAAAACTATCACGAATTTCGTTAGAGGAGACATTTTAAAAGAAAGGAGCAATTGTTGGATTCCTGATAAGCCTGGTAATTTATTTTTATTTTTACCTATTCTGAATTCTTTAGGAGAAGCCCCTTGGACCGGCAAAGCCTATGACGCTCTCACGTCGGCGGTCAAGTCCTGCAAGAATTTTAAAGTCCGCATCAAATCAGCCGCCGCTCTCTCCGTGCCATCTGAGAGGAGGCATTATGGGACTCCCAAGCAGTTCTCCCAGATTTGGGATGCGCTGGTGACCGCTTTGCAGCGGAGTGAGAACGCCGAAGACTTCTTGGAGTTCAAATACAGCGCTAGCCTCCGAATGCAACTCTGCCACGCTCTGCTTCGTCTGCTGAGCCTGGCTGAGGAGACGGACCTACCGGACATCAGAAGGACTGTGATCGAGCAGGGAGAAATAATTCGGGTTTATATGTTGCAGTATATGAAATCAGGAGCTAAAGGTGAGGAAGCTGGAATAGGAGAGACCATTCCTGAAAGGGACAAAATCCTGGAAAGGGCCATTGAGCATGTGAGAAGGGTGGAGGAAGCCTCTGAAGGCTGCCCAGTGAAAAGGGGGATGTTGGCTTACTTAGAGGACCTCTTGAAAACCCACAACTGTTCCACAGAATTCACCAAAGCTTAAGCTGGCAAGATAAAGAAGAAGCCAGGTGTTCTGACTTAGGCTTCCTGAGACAGTAAGAAGCACACAATTAGTCCCAAAACCCCTCTTTTTCTTTCAACGGCTGTGAATTCTGTTCATTCACAGCCCGTGATGAGTCACAAATAGTTTGTCAAGAGTCCGACAGACGTCTGCCACAGTCCTTTGGGATAAGGCTGATAAGCACCCACCTTTATTTCCCTTGACACACTGCCAAAGACCTAATTGGCAATTAGCTTTGCAAGGCCACACGGAGCACAGAGTCAAAACGGAGCTTCAGAATTTAAACCGACCAGCACAAAGAAAGTTGCTTCCTGCAAAGGCTCACGTGCCTTTGCTCCTCCTTTATGTCTTATGGGAGGGGCCAATCATCTCCAAGCCTTACTCCCAAGTTGCCTCTTTTGTCTTAAATGTTCTTGCCGTCTGGCAGCTCTGCGCATGCGCGCACTGGGAATAGGTTCCCCCTGTTCCTCTGCCTCTCTGATGTCCGACTCTGGAGGCTCTGGAATCAGCACATAACTCCCAAATAGCCCTGGCCCCATCTTTGCCTCCGACGCAGAGCCCTCATCCAAGCCTTCCCCAGACTCCAGGACCTGCCCATGTTCCTCCCCAGCCTCCTCACTATCTGACTCTGCTGCCAGCGCCGGAGGCTGCCAGCAGACCACAACACCAGGCCAGGCCTGTGCTTATTACGAACATCTCAAAAAGAAGATTAGAGAGGAAGACAACAAAGGGATCATCGTACCACTCAGCCACTGTCCTACCGAAGAATTAAAAAGTCCTTTTCGGTGGCTCCTTTCTCCTTTCCTTTTTAATCACAGGGACAGACTTCACAGAGCCCCTTTTAATATATTCTAAACATTTGCCTTACCAACTGCCTCATTTCCGAATAATTCACCCAAATAACATTAGCGAACGGCAGCAATTGGGGAAAGGATATGGTGGCTCAGTGGCTAAGACGCTAAGCTTGTCGATCGAAAGGTCGGCAGTTCAGCGGTTCAAGTCCCTAGTGCCGCGTAACGGGGTGAGCTCCTGTGACTTGTCCCAGCTTCTGCCAACCTAGCAGTTCGAAAGCAGGTAAAAAAATGCAAATAGAAAAATAGGGACCACCTTTGGTGGGAAGGGAACAGTGTTCCGTGTGCCTTTGGCGTTTAGTCATGCCGGCTACATGACCATGGAGACGTCTTTGGACAGCGCTGGCTCTTTGGCTTTGAAACGGAGATGAGCACCGCCCCCTAGAGTCGGGAATGACTAGCACGTGTGCGAGGGGAACCTTTAAAATGAAGAAAAAAAAATCAAGGAGCCCTATATTAACATTCTCTAAAAATATCATTTTATTCCAATGAAGATTAATAAATTACTCGGTTCTAAACATGTTTCCTTTTGCCTTCCTTATTTATCTTTTATTTATCTTTTTTTACTCTTATTTATCTTTTCACCCTTACTCTGAAGATTAGGAGAAGGTGGTCTAAAGTGTTGGGGAGAAGAGTTTCCTCTCTCCATTTGTCATGAATGCATCTTGTCCTATTTTCAGATAGATTTAATTTAATTTAATTTAATTAATTAAATTTATATGCTGCCCCTCTCCGAAGACTCAGGGCGGCTCACAATACATTTTAAAAAATAATTATAAAAAAAAACATTGAAAAATTAAAAACATTAAAAACTCATTCACGCCATTCATGGCCGGATCACGCCAGATCACAAGAGCGAGATCAATGACACCAGGCCTGCCGGAAAAGCCAGGTCTTGACCGCTTTTCGAAAGGCCAATAGGGGGGGAATGGTCTGGACCTCAAGAGGTAACTGGTTCCAGAGAGCTGGGACAGCCACAGAGAAGGCCCTCCCCCGTGGGCCCGCCAGCCGGCATTGTTTAGCTGACAGGACTTGGAGGAGACCAACTCTGTGGGATCTTACCAGTCGCTGGGAGCTATGCGGTAGAAGGCGGTCTCGAAGATACCCTGGCCCTGAGCCATGTAGGGCTTTAAAGGTAATAACCAACATCTTGAATTGTGACCGGAGACCAATAGGGAGCCAATGCAGCTCGTGGAGAATTGGTGTAATGTGGGTGTACCTAGGTGCACCCACGACAGCTTTCGCGGCTGCGTTCTGGACCAACTGTAGTCTCCGAACACTCTTCAAGGGTAGCCCCATGTAGAGCGTGTTGCAATAATCTAACCGTGAGGTGACAAGGGCATGAGTGACTGAGGAGAGCCTCCCGATCCAAGTAGGGTCGCAATTGGTGCACCAGGCGAACCTGTGCAAAGGTCCCCCTAGCCACAGCTGTCAGACGTTGCTCTAATCTTAGCTGTGAGTCTAGGAGGACACCCAAATTGCGAGCCCGTTCTGAGGGGGACAATTTCTCCACCCCCACCCCCAGAACCAAGGATGGACAATCAACATAGGAGGCAATACCCACAGCCACTCAGTCTTGTCTGGGTTAAGTCTGTTAAGTTAAGATGCCTGTTCCCAATTTAAAATGGCAATCTGATAGCAATAGAAAAGGATATTTGTAGCTCAGCATTGAACAGTATCAAGAGTCCTTGGTGCTCTCCGAGCTTATTTATTTATTTATTGGTTTGATTTATATGCCGCCCTTCTCCGGAGACTCAGGGCGGCTTACAATGCGTTAAGCAATAGCCTTCATACTTTTGTATATACCTGCTTAGTAGGGCTTTTGCCCCCTCCCCCCAAGCGGTGTTCTTTTTTATACAAAGTCAGCTTATTGCCCCCACAATCCGGGTCCTCATTTTACCTACCTCGGAAGGATGGAAGGCTGAGTCAACCTTGAGCCTGGTGAGATTCGAACTTGGTTGTTTATCTTCCTCAGTGAAGGTGGGTAAGGGAATATCTGCCAGAAAACCACCAAGCTCAGAGAGTACCAAGGATTCAAGATGATAAAAGAGCCATCGTGGCATGGTGGTTAAAATGCAGTATTGCAGGCAAACTCGCTCATTGTCAGGAGTTCGATCCTGACCGGCTCAAGGTTGACTCCGCCTTCCATCTTTCTGAGGTTGGTAAAATGAGGACCCAGATTGTTGGGGGCAATATGCTGACTCTCTAAACCACTTAAAGAGGGCTGTAAAAGCACTATGAAGCGGTCTGTAAATCTTAAGTGCTATTGCTATGATAATCTGACATTTAACGCGAAAAATTTTAACTGCATTGAAGCCCAACTATTACATACAACAAATTCTTTTTTTTTAAAGGCAGGTCTTTATGTCCTTAAAGTTAAGGGAATAAATAACTTTGCTAGTCAGAAGCCAGCTGGGAAGGTTGCAAACAGTGATCATATAACCCCTGGATGTTTTTTTTATTTTTATTTTTTATTTTTATTTATTTTTATATGCCGCCCTTCTCCGGAGACTCAGGGCGGCTTACAATGCGTTAAGCAATAGCCTTCATACTTTTGTATATGTTGTCATCACCATCAAGGCCAGTTGCCAAGCACCCAAATTTTGATCACGTTACTAGGAAGCTACAACGGTTGTAAGCGCAAGGCCCAGTTGTAAGTCACTTTTTCCAATGGTGGTGTAATTTCGAACAGCCATTAAACAAATAGTTGTAGGTCAAGGACGACAGAGCAGAACAGAACAACAGAGTTGGAAGGGATTTTGGAGGTCTTCTAATCCAACCCCCTGCTCAGGAAGGAAATCCTACACCACTTCAGACAAACGGTTGTCCAACCTCTTGGGGCACCCATAACTTCTAGAAACAGGTTGTTCCAGGGGTGAACTCCAGCAGGTTCTGGAGAACCGATAGCAGAAATTTTTAGCAGTTCAGAGAACCGGTAGTGGAAATTTTGAGCAGTTCGGAGAAGTGGTAAATATCACCTCTGGCTGGCCCCAGAGTGGGGTGGGAATGGAGATTTTGCAGTATCCTTCCCCTACCACACCCACCAAGCCACACCACACCATGCCTACCAAGCCACGCCCACAGAACCGGTAGTACAAAAAATTGGATTTCACCATGTCCGTCACCAGACATTGGCGATCATGTTTGCAATCCTATTTTTGTCAACAGACACATGAAAAAGTGCTGCTGAGTTTTATCCAAACCAGTCCCTTAGGTTTTGAAGCTATGATGTTCTTCAGCCTGGACCTCGTTTGCCTTCAATCTTTTCCTGGAGGATTTTTTTTTTTTTTAAATTTGATTTATATGCAGCCCTTCTCCAGAGACTCAGGGCGGCTTACAATTAAGTGAAGGATGCCATATTTTTCTGGGTGTCGCATCGCAGGTTCAAAATATTCTAACTTTCACTTTTTAATGGCTTTGATGGTTTCCTTTTGCTTTCCCAGGTGGCTTATCGCCTCCTCATTTGTGATTTTGTTAAACCAGCTTCTACGTAATAGCCGTCTGTTCAGGAGTGAAATGCTCCCGGTTCAGACCGGATCACCCGATCTGGTAGCAATAGCAGCAGGTGGTTCGGAGAACCGGTAGCAAAAATCCCTGTGTCCCCCTACCATGCTCAGCTGAGTCGCACGATCATCAGAGGCTTTTTTTTTTTTTTTTACTTTTAAAAGCATTTTTTCTACAACCTCTTCCGACAAAAAAATGCTTTTAAAAGTTAAAAAAAAAAAAAGCTTCTGATGATCGTGTGGCTCAGCTGGGATCATCAGAGGCTTTTCAAAGCATTTTTTTCTGCAACCTCTTGGCCGAAGAGGTGGTAAAAAAAATGCTTTGAAAAGTCTCTGACGATCCCAGCTGAGTTGCCTGATCGGCAGAGAGGCTTTTCAAAGCATTTTTTAAAAAGCCTCTCTGAGGATCCCAGCTGAGTTGCCTGATCGCCAGAGGCTTTTCAAAGCATTAGAAAAAATGCTTTGAAAAGTTAAAAAAAAAATAGTTGACCACGCCCACCCAGTCACGTTACACCCCCCACCAAGCCACGCCCACAGAACCGGTAGTAACACATTTTATATTTCACCCCTGCATCTGTTAATCCCCATTTCAAATGCTTCTAGCCCCTTCAAGTGGCTTTCCGTCAGAGACCAACTCTCCACTCTGTAGAGCAGGATAGAAAAGATGTAACTTCTTAGAAGCTTGATTTCAGATTTGCCTTGCAGTAGTATAATTAAATGTGATGTCCCTTGGCAACCTCTAACACATTCGCCCATTTAAGATGAGGGATCAGTAAAAGAACTGCAGTGTTGGCAAGAGAGACTCTGCTCACCATATATATATAGATCCTTTGGGAGGAATTCAAGCTTCACTGGATTTTCATCTTGTTCATCCTTGCTGCAGAAGTCAACTTGATCCTTTGCGGGTGACGCTATCTTGAGTGGTCTACCTTTCCCATCGTCTTAATCCATCGGAACTCTATCAAAAATGTACAGGTAGCCCTCGACTTACAACAGTTCATTTAGTGACTGTTGCAAAGTTGCAACGGCACCGAAAGAAAGCAACTTGGGACCATTTTTGACACCTTTGCCGCATCCCCGTGATCATGTGATCCATCATGTGGCTTGATGGACGTGATGGGTGTGGCTTGGTGGGCATGGCTTGTGGGCATGGCAGGAGAAGGATACTGCAAAATCCCCATTCCCACCCTACTCCAGGGGAAGGATATTGCAAAATCCCCATTCCCTCCCCACTCTGGGGCCAGCCAGAGGTGGTATTTACCGGGTTCTCCGAACTACTCAAAATTTCCGTTACCGGTTCTCCAGAACCTATCAGAACCTGCTGAATTTCACCCCTGGGCAAAACTCACTTAACCAATGTCTCACTTAAACAACAGAAATTTTGAGCCTGTAAGCCGAGGACTACTTGTATCCATTTTATGCAAGCACAATTTTTAAGAACATATCCTTCAGGTGTAAGCCCCGTGTTTGTGGGGGGGCTTCCACCTTTCAGGGGGAGGCACTGTGTTGGGACAAGGGTGCGTTAACCTTTAAGTGTGCAGGTGGCAGGTTTTATGGGGATTCTTGATTCCTTGTTCTGTTTGCAAGCCAGCCCTTTCACATCCTTTCCTGGGATTGTTTCAAGGTGAGGGCACTTTGCTTATCAGCTGGAGGTACGATTTATTACAGGCCAGAAAAGTGACAGGCCTTTCCAAGTTCTTCTATGGCCTCTTTGAAAGGTAAGTAAAAACTTTCAAGCCTGTGTATGTATGTGTGTGTGTATTTTGTCCTTCGTGGATACAATGGCTTTGGATAGTGAAATGGGTGGCATGTAAATTTAATTAATAAACAAAAATAGTACAAGGGCAATCTATCTGACCAAAAAAAAATATTTTAAATCATTACAGTCAAAAGACCAGAGCCCAGAACAAATTTAAAAAAAAAACACTCAAGGAATATCCAGTTAAAAATTCTGGAATAATACGATAAGAGATAAAATCTATATTAAAATGTGGCATCCAGTCTGTCGGTTACACATGCCCTAATTGCACTATGACATCAATCCAGGGATGAAATGCTACCGGTTCGGTCCGGTTTGGGTGAAACAGTAATGATAAAAAATACCAATTTGGACGAACCAGTAGTTAAAAAAAGCTACCGGTTTGGTTGAAACCCATAGTTTAAAAAAAAAGCTACCAGTTCGTTTGAACTGGTATTTCCGACGATCAGCTGTGCCGCACGGTTTAGCTTCTCTAGAAAGCAGGAAGTCCTGCTTTCTAGTGAAGCTAATCATTTGGCACAGCTGTTCCTCCCCTTGCTGTTCTATTTATCTAGGAAAGTCTTGTTTTTCCATGTGAAACGCACATTTGGCGCGCACCCCACATACGCGGGCAGTGAACCAGTGGTGATCCGAGGAGGATTTCACCACTGCATCAGTCCATAAACTCTGAAACCCGTAGTACTGAATTAAATACTGAAATGCAAAGGAGTAGCCACGCAAAAGGGTTTGCTACATTAGCTGTGAAAAATAGCAATGGTGGATTAATCACGTGTTTCCGACGAATCCCCGGTGCTGCTGCACAGAATCTAGCCACCTGCGCTGTCGTCCCAGTCTGTTCCTCCTTAAGCAGCCCCTGGAGATAAGCAGAGTTGGAATGGCCAGGATAACTATCGATTATTGGGAGGAAATATGGTTTTTTTCGAATATCTCTATAGAAAGAGCATCGAAGGTGTCCAACGGTCACCACCTCTCCTGGGCCACAGGAGCAGAGTCTTTCAATCAACGGTATCTTTTTATACTTGCCGTACAGGACAGCCAAAGGCCTATCTATTAGGTCCGGGGTGTCAAACTCAATCCGGTCCGTGGAGTGCTTGGATCTGCCCCGTGGGGCCGCTTTGGAAACAGTGAAGGACCGGCCCGCAGTGCCTCTGCCAGCAAAAAATGGAGCTCGTGAGGGCCACATGTGGTCCTCTCAGGCCTCGTTTTTGGATGTGATGGCCTCCTACAGAGGTCCCCCCCCGAGTTCTCCCCCCCCCCAGCTCTGTTTTTGCTGGGAGAGGGTTGCAGGAGGCCGTCGTGGCTGAAAACAGGGCCTGGGAGACCGCTTGGGCTATCACAGGTGCCCCCGACACGAGTGATGTCAAGCTGATCATGCCCACCCTGGCCACGCCCACACCAAGGTCAAACACATCCCTGATGCGGCCCTCAATGGAATTGAGTTTGATACCCCTGTATTAGGTGGTTTTAACCGTTGATCCATTCCATGCCAAAAAATCAAAATACCATACAAGTAGTCCTCAACTAAAGATAAAGGGAGAAGTTCCCCTTGCACATATGTGCTAGTCATTCCCGACTCTAGGGGGCGGTGCTCATCTCCATTTCAAAGCCAAAGAGCCAGCGCTGTCCTAAGACGTCTCCGTGGTCATGTGGCTGGCATGACTCAACGCCAAAGGCGCACGGAATGCTGTTCCCTTCCTACCAAAGGTGGTCCCTATTTTTCTACTTGCCTTTTTTACGTGCTTTCGAACTGCTAGGTTGGCAGAAACTGCGACAAGTAACGGGAGCTCACCCCATTACGCGGCACTAGGGATTCGAACCGCTGAACTGCCAGCCTTTTGATCGACAAGCTCAGAATCTTAGCCACTGAGCCACCGCTTCCCTTGTCTTCAACTTACAACAGTTCATTTGGTGTCTGTTCGTAGTTAAGGCGGCACTGACAAAAGTGACTTATGACCGTTGCAGAATCACCGTGGTCACATGATCAAAATTCATGGCAAGCGGCTCATATTTATGACGGTTGCAGTGTCCCCGGGGTCATAGGATCATTTTTTGCGACCTTTTGACAAGGTGGAACCATCCTGCTTCTGTACCTCTCACCTTCCAACCCCTCAGCAATCAAAAGTCCAAGGTTCAGGTGGTAGCTTCAAGTTATACAACCCGAGTCTGTCACACAATCTCGCTGTGTCAACACATCGTTTTCCTCTCTAGAAAAAAACGTGGATTGTTTCCTTGACTCCAGTGCATTTCTGGGCTGCACTGCAGGCGCCAAAACCTGCAGCTTTTTGAAAAAGTGAAGCGTTAGTGATCTCAAAGGTTGGTCCTAAGCTTTGAACTGCGTCCCCAAATTGTCTTTAAAAGCCCTGGCTTGATTGTATATCAGGAGTCAACAGCACAGTGGCTGTAGATATCAAGGTCCTCTTTGGAATCTGTTAAGCTCCTTGTCCCACCTGCATTTAATTCTTTTTTTAAAAAAAAATTGTTAATTTAAAAATAAACAAATGAAACGCCCAAAATAAAGCATCCCCTTGATAAAAGTGCTTTGTGCCTGTTGGGAAATAGCCGTTATGAATCAGTTAAATATTAGACTTTAAAATAAAGTATTTTATTTCAAATCTTTGAAATTTTTATTACAAATCTTAGATGGAAATGTTGATTGATTTAGAAACAATTAAGAGAGGAGGAAAATATTCTTTGTCAAGATTATGGATGCTAGTTGCCATTTAAAAGAGGTACAATATAGACTCGATGTAATGGGTCTTAGAAATGAGGAATATATATGAAATATTGATTGTTAAAATGACAAAGATTTGGAATGATGTCTATTTGGAAATAATTGTTTAGAATTTAGGGTGACACAGTAGAATGTTCAAAATCTAAATGTTTAGAATAAGATTTCTTTTTCTTTTTCTTTTCTTTTTTTTAAAGAGGTAAATGGATAAAATTTGGAACAAAATTGGTTGAGGGAATGTGAGTAATTATATTTACTTTATACCGGATCACATCCTTGCTCTAAAAAGATGTATTTTATGTTTTATGTTTTAAAAAAAAAAAAAAAACTTTTCAAAAAAAAAAGTGCTTTGTGCCCATATATCAGTCCTATGAACTATTCTTATAAAGTAAACATTGTTGATTATTGCAAATTACTGCTTTGTTTTGTTTTAATATGTAAAGCAATTTGTCCAAAGATTCTACAGATTAACAGAGTTGGAAGGGACCTTGTAGATCATCTAGTCCAACCCCCCTCCCAAGCAGGAGACCCTACACCATTTCTGACAGATGACTATCCAATCTTCTTGAAAGCCTCCAGTGATGAAGCTCCCACAACTTCTGAAGGCAACGTCTGTTCCATTGGTTGACTGCTCTCACTGTCAGAAAATTTCTCCTCATTTCTAAGTTGAATCTCTCCTTGTTCAGTTCCCATCCATTATTCCTTGTCTTTCCAGGTGCCTTGGAATATAGCTTGATCCCCTTCCTGTCTGTGGCAGCCTCTCAAATATTGGAAGACTGCTATCATGTCTCCCCTGGTCCTTCTCTTCACTAGACTAGCCATGCCCAGTTCCTGCAATCGTTTGTCGTATGTTTTAGCCACCAGTCTCTAAACATCCTGGTTGCTCTTCTCTGCACTCTTTCTAGAGTCTCAACATCTTTTTTTATAATATGGCGACCAAAACTGGATGCAGTACTCTAGGTATGGCTTACGGATCTGGATGGGGAGAAACAGACTAAGGCTCAACCCATCCAAGACCGAGTGGCTGTGGTTTCCGACATCCCGATATAGTCAGTTGGTGCCATCACTGACTATTGGGGGCGAGTCGTTGGCCCCCATGGAGAGGGCTCGCAACTTGGGTGTCCTCCTGGACTCACGGCTGTCTTTAGAAGAGCATTTGACAGCTGTGGCCGGGAGGACTTTCTATCAGGTTCACCTGATCCGCCAGTTGCGTCCCTTTCTGGATCGGGACTCGTTACGTACGGTCACTCATGTCCTCGTCACTTCCCGCCTGGACTACTGCAATGCTCTCTACATGGGGCTCCCCTTGAGGAGCACCCGGAGGCTCCAGCTGGTCCAGAATATGGCCGCGTGGGTGGTTACGGGAGTGACGTGGCACTCCCATGTGACTCCCTTCCTGCACGAGCTGCACTGGCTCCTGGTGGTCTTCCGGGTGCGCTTCAAGGTTTTGGTTACCACCTTTAGAGCGCTCCATGGCTTAGGACCGGGGTACCTACGAGACCGCCTTCTGCCACCAGTAGCCTCTCACCAACCAGTACGCTCCCATAGAGAGGGTCTTCTCAGGTGCCGTCGGTCAAACAATGTCGACTGGCGGCCCCCAGGGGGAGAGCCTTCCCTGTGGGGGCACCTGCCATCTGGAACGAGCTCCCCCTGGAGATACGGAGGATCCCGGATTTGCGCACTTTCCGCTGTGCCCTCAAAACATTCTTATTCCAGCAAGCTGGTCTGGCCTAACCTCCCTTTTAAATTGTTTTAAATTTGTTTTATAAATTGGGGTGTTTTAAATTTGTTTGTGGGCCAAAGTATTTAATGTATTTTTAAATGGTTTTTTAACGTTTGTACTATGTGTATTTTATCTCTTGGCTGTTCTCCGCCCTGAGTCCTTCAGGAGTAGGGCGGTATATAAATGTAATAAATAATAATAAATAATAATAATACTAAGACTTTATAGAATGGTATTAGTACCTCACTTCATCTTGATTGTATCTCTCTGTTAATGCAATTCAGATTGCATTGGCTTTTTTGGCTGATGCCACACACACTGTTAGCTCATATTTAACTAGTTGTCGACTAAGACAGCAAGATCCCTCTCACAGTTACTGCTATTAAGCCTGGTTTCACTCAATCTGTATATGTACTTTTGATTTTGCTTGCCTAAGTGGAGGACTTTACTTTTCTCTACGTTGAATTTCATTTTGTTAATTTCATTTTGTTTCTTCTTATAAAATAAAAAAACATAGCTGATTACTGCAAATGACTGCTTTGTTTTGTTTTAATATGTAAAGCAATTTGTAATATGTAAAGCAAAAAAGACAAAATGAGACCAGGGGGATTAACAGCTGCCTGGGTATATGACATATGCTCAAACTGAAGCTGTGGATGCTGGACATAACGGAACTTTTATTTCCTGAGACTTAGAAACACTCTTTCTCTTGATGTGCACTAAAATTGCATTTTCCTCTTTAAATTGCTGTCTTCTTTAATACTCTTTCTGACAATGGTAAAGAGGGATCTCTTCTGGAAGACATGTGGGAATTTATATCCCTGCTGTTGTTACGGTTTGTTTGTGTAGATTGTTGGGGGCCGTATGCTCTGTAAATCACTTAGAGAGAGCTATAAAAGCACTATGAAGCAGGTACATAAGCCTAAATGTTATTGCTATTGTTTATGGTACAGCTAGTCCTCGACTTACGATCACAACTGAGCCCAAAATTTCTGTTGCTAAATGAGACATTTGCTAAGTGAATTTAGCCCCGTTTTATGACCATTCTTGCTGCAGCTGTTAAGTGAATCACTGTCAGTAACAGGATTGTTAAGTGAATCTGGAGTTGCTGGTCAGAAAGTTGCAAAAGGTGATCCCATGACCCCAGGATACAACAACCGTCATAAATATGAGTCAGTTAGCAAGCGTCGGAATTTGGATCACTGATCATGGGGATGCTGCAATGGTTGTAAGTTACAACGGCACTGAAAAAAGTGACTTAGGACCATTTTTCACACTTATGACCGTTGCAGCATCCCCATGGTCATGTGATCAAAATTCGGATGCTTGGCAACAAGTTCATATTTTTGATATTTGCTATGTCCCGGGGTCATGTGATCCCCTTTTGACACCTTCTGACAAGCAAAGTCAATGGGGAAGCCACTTATCAACCATGTCATTAAAAACTGCGGTGATTCACTTAACAACTGTGGCAAGGATACTGCAAAATCCCCATTCCCTCCCCACTCCTGGCAGAACGATACTGCAAAAGAGCCTTGGTGGTACAGGGGTTTAAGGCACCCTGTTATTAAGCTGGTTATTAAGACCAGCTGCCTGCAATTACTGCAGGGTTCGAATCTCGCCAAGGCTCAAGGTTGACTCAGCCTTCCATCCTTTCTAAGGTAGGTGAAATGAGGACCCAGTTGTGGGGGCAATAAGCTGACTTTGTATAAATATACAAAAGGATGAAGGCTATTGCTGAGCACATTGTAAGCCGCCCTGAGTCTCCGGAGAAGGGCGGCATATAAATCAAATTTAAAAAAAAAAAAAAAATCCCCATTCCCTCCCCACTCCTGGGGGGAAGAATACTGCAAAATCCCCATTCACTCCCCACTGCTGGGAGAAGGATATTGCAAAATCTCCATTCCCACCCCACTCTGGGGCCAGACAGAGATGGTATTTGCTGGTTCCCTGAACTACTCAAAATTTCTGCTACCGGTTCTCCAGAACCTGTCAGAACCTGCTGGGTTTCACCCCTGCACCTGCGATTTCTGCTACCGTTTCGGCCGAACCAGGCCGAACCACCTGAATACCACTTCTGTACCAGTAGCTTCTTAGAAGCTTCTTGGATGAGAAGCAAAACATCTTCAAGGAAAAACAAAGAAAATCCTGTTGCCTTTTCAAAAAGCACCTTTGGGACAACCGTGACTTGGATGACTAAGAATCTCCGTAGACATCTGCAACATTTATGTGTTTTAATTTAAAAAAAAACCCTTCTTGTTCAGTTGGTTTTCCCAGCTATTAACATCCTCTAGCTTTTGCTTTATAGTGATTGTTGTAAGTTCTATATTTCTATAAATATATTATAGATTGTTTCCAATCCTGTGTTAATTCTGGTTTTAGCACTGTTACTCACTTGGAATACTGCATCCAGTTTTGGTCGCCACGATGTAAAAAAGATGTGGAGACTCTAGAAAGAGTGCAGAGAAGAGCAACAAAGAGGATGAGGGGACTGGAGGCTAAAACATATGAAGAACGGTTGCAGGAACTGGGTATCAGTGGTGAGTTGCCCCCAGTTCAGACCAGTTCTATAGAACTGGTAATAAAACCGGAGGGAGGTTCTGCCCACCCACCCTGATGTCATCAAAACGCTTCTGCACATGACCTGCGCAGAAGCTTCACATGCGCACGGCCCCGTTGCGAACCGGGTAGTAAAGAGCCTTGGTAGTACAGTGGTCTAAGGCACCCTGTTATTAAGCTGGTTATTAAGACCAGCTGCCTGCAATTACTGCAGGTTCGAATCTCCCCAGGCTCAAGGTTGACTCAGCCTTCCATCCTTTCTAAGGTAGGTAAATTGAGGACCCAGTTTGTGGGGGCAATAAGCTGACTTTGTATAAATATACAAAAGGCTGAAGGCTATTGCTGAGCACATTGTAAGCTGCCCTGAGTCTCCGGAGAAGGGCGGCATATAAATCAATTTTTTTAAAAAAAGGTAAGTAGAACCCACCCCTGCTGGGTATGTCTAGTTTAATGAAAAGAAGGACTAGAGGAGACATGATAGCACTCTTCCAATATTTGAGGAGCTGCCACAAAGAAGAGGGAGTCAAGCTATTCTCCAAAGCACCTGAAGGCAGGACAAGAAGCAATGGGTGGAAACTAATCAAGGAGAGAAGCAACTTAGAACTAAGGAGAAATTTCCTGACCGTTACAACAATTAACCAGTGAAAAAACTTGCCTCCAGAAGTCGTGGATGCTCCAACACTGGACGTTTTTAAGAAGATGTTGAATCACCATTTGTCTGAAGTGGTGTAAGGTTTCCTGCCTAAGCAGGGGGTTGGACTAGAAGACCTCAAAGGCCCCTTCCAACTCTGTCATTCTATTCTATTCTACTCTTCTAAGCCATCTCTTCGAGATGAAAAGCGATCAGAAGTGGTTTAAAAATAAATTTCACCTTCCTCTTTATGGTGATGCCATTGGAAAGCTGTTATCAGACAAAGTTGGGCTAACTAGGGAAATCCCTGATGTGATAACCAGGAGTCTACTATCTACCTGTATTCGTCTGATTTGATGAAACAGGGTGGAAGAGATAGCAGAAACCAGAGGAGGTGAATCTTTGGAATGCCCCTTCCAAGTTAAACATCATCTTCCCTCGATCATAAAAATAACCCCATTCGGCTGTTGTTTATCTTGTAGGGGAGCCTTGCAAAGACCATCCTGAAGTGTGGTTTTGTTTAGCTTTATCTTAGCATCCTCTGGCTTAATGCAGTGTGTGAACCCATCCAAAGCTTTGGTGGTTTCGTCTCAGAGTGGAAGAAGAGATGTTTGCCAGGCATGTCAGAATCTGTAAACATCATTGCCATCGATATTGGTGGGACAGTCCAAGAATAACAGACTAACAGAGTAGCAGAGTTGGAAGGGGCCTTGGAGGTCTTCTAGTCCAACCTCCTGCTTAGGCAGGAAACCCTACACCACTTCAGACAAATGGTTATCCAACTTCTTCTTAAAAACTTCCAGTGTTGGAGCATTCGTAACTTCTGGAGGCAAGTTGTTCCACTGATTAATTGTTCTAACTGTCAGGAAATTTCTCCTCAGTTCTAAGTTGCTTCTCTCCTTGACTAGTTTCCACCCATTGCTTCTTGTCCTGCCCTCAGGTGCTTTGGAGAATAGCTTGACTCCCTCTTCTTTGTGGCAGCCCCTGAGATATTGAAACACTGCTATCATGTCTCCCCTAGTCCTTCTTTTCATTAATTTAATTTAATTTAATTTTAATTTAATTTCCAATTTATATTGGAAACTGGTGGTATTAAACTAGACATACCCAGTTCCTGCAACCGTTCTTCATATATTTTAGCCTCCAGGCCCCTATATATCTTTGTTGCTTTTCTCTGCACTCTTTCAGGAGTCTCCACACCTTTTTTACATCGTAGCGACCAAAACTGGATGCAGTATTCCAAGCGTGGCCTTACCAAGACCTTATAAAGTGGTATTAACACTTCACGTGATCTTTGATTCTATCCCTCTGTTTATGCAGCCTAGAACTGTGTTGGCTTTTTTGGCAGCTGCTGCACACGGCTGTCTCATATCTAAATGGTTGTCCACTAGGACTCCAAGATCCCTCTCACAGTTACCACTATTGAGCAAAGTACCACATATACGGTACCTGTGCATTTGGTTTTTCTCGCCTAAATGTAGAGCCTTACTCTTTTCATCATTGAATCAGATCAGAATGGTATTTTGGAGAGTAGGAAATCTCTCTACAACAGTAATCCATTAAATCTAGACGAGACAAGCCATGATCTGGTTGATTGTCTTTGAGGAAAGAGAGCAGTCCGACCAGTTTATTCCTCTTCGTTTTTCTCCTCCTTGAGATGATAACACCACATCCGGGAAATGCCATCGGTGACCCTTCGACAGATAAAACAAAAATCCCAATTTGAAATAGAAGCTTGTGTGTTTTTCCTCAGAGTTACAAACAAGAAGTTAATCTTAGGTCAAGCAAACCCAAGTACAAGCTGTAGCGCTTTGGGTCTGAGTCCAAAGTCTCAGCTCGGGATGGGGAGTGGAAGGACAGAAAATCAGCTGGATATCTGCTGACCACAACTTGTGTGACAGTCTTCCATTCATCCTGGATGATGGATTGTCCTAATGGTCTTCTAGGAAGGGGATGGAAAAGGACTCAGTAATAGTAACAGAGTTGGAAGGGACCTTGGAGGTCATCTAGTCCAACCCCTGCTCTCACAGAAAATCTATACTATTTTTGATAGATGGCGGTCCAGTCTTTTCTTAAAAGCCTCCAATGTTGAGGCATCCACGATTTCTGAAAGCAAGTCATTCCACTGGTTAATTGTTCTCACCATTAGGAATTTTCTTCTTAGTTCTAGGTTGCTTCTCTCCTTTTTTTCTTAGTTCTAGGTTGGTAACTGGCATGTATTTAAGACAGTGGCTGTGTCCTGGGGTCATGTGATCCCCTTTTGCAACTTTCTGATAAGCAAATTCAATGGGAAAGGCAGATTCACTTCACAACTGTATCACTAACTTAACAACTGTGGCAAGAAAAGTCGTAAAATGGGGGCAAAACTCACTTAACAACTGTCTTGCTTAGCAACAGAAGTTTTGGGCTCAATTGTGGTCATAACAAGAGGATTATCTGTAGTCCCCTACTTACCATCAATGAGCATATAGCCTATATATTATATGTTCCAACAAGCTGGACTGGCCTAAACATGAATTTTAATTGTTGTTTCAGGGTTTTTTTTTAGTAATACTGGGGCCAAATTATTTAATATATTTTTAAATTGCTTTAAAATTTTTGTATATGTGTATATGTGTGTTTTAGTGTTGGCTGTGCATCGCCCTGAGTCCTTCGGGAGAAGGCCGATATAAAAATTTAAATAATAAATAAATAAATAAATATAGATGTAGATTTAGTATGAACAAGTATAATGAAATATTAGACTTATTGATAAAAACACGATAGTTATATAAATGTGTTAGAAATATAGTAGTAGTAGTAGTAACTGTGAGAGGGATCTTGGAATCCTGGTGGACAATCACTTAAATATGAGCCAGTAGTTCTGGGCTGCATAAACAGAGGGATGGAATCAAGATCACATGAAGTGTTAATACCACTTTATAAGGCCTTGGTGAGGCCACACTTGAAATACTGTATCCAGTTTTGGTCGCCACGATGTAAAAAAGATGTGGAAACTCTAGAAAGAGTGCAGAGAAGAGCAACAAAGATGATTAGAGGCCTGGAGGCTAAAATATATGAAGAACAGTTGCAGGAACTGGGTATGAGTAGTTTGATGAAAAGAAGGACTAGGGGAAACATGATAGCAGGGTTCCAATATCTCAGGGGCTGCCACAAAGAAGAGGGAGTCAAGCAGAGGTGGGTTTCAGCAGGTTCTGACCAGTTCTGGCGAACCGGTAGTGGACATTTTGAGTAATTCGGAGTACCGGTAGTAAAAATTCTGACTGGTCCCGCCCCCATCTATTTTCTGCCTCCCAAATCCCAGCTGATCAGGAGGAAATGGAGATTTTACAGTATCCTTCCCCCGCCACACCCACCAAGCCACGCCCACCAAGCAATGCCATGCCCACTAAGCCACACCCACAGAACCGGTAGCAAAAAAATTTGAAACCCACCACTGGAGTCAAGCTATTCTCCAAAAGCATCTGAGCGTAGGACAAGAAGTAATGGATGGAAAACTAATCAAGGAGAGAAGCAACCTAGAACTAAGGAGAAATTTCCTGACAGTTAGAACAATTAACCAGTGGAACGACTTGCCTCCAGTTTGTTTGTTTGCGTGGGCCGGTTTTTGGCATGCCGTGGCCCAGTGCTGGTCCATAGGGGTTGGGAACCCCTGTCTTAGAGTACTTCCATTGTACCTATTAGCTTTATTTTTTCCAGATTTTTTTTTTAGATGGACATCATGACTGTAGAATGTAGCCATTTTAACAATGAATGGGAGCAGTGGTATTTCTTATTTCCAGATATATTAGATGAAACCCCTGGAGTTATTTGGCTATCATGATGGAATGTACAATCCTGAATAGTTTTTCTTTCTTTTTTTTTTAATGCAGGTTATAGGAGAAGTTGACCCTTTGGGGTCACGCTAGCAGTTCATGCATGCACTTAGGGTCACGTAATCCAGATTAGTTAAGCCTTGGCATACATCTGGCTCCTTTTTATTGACACAAACAGGAAGACTAAATATAACTGCTTCATTTAGTCTCCTGTTTGCACAAAGGAGGCGTAGCAAGGGAGAGAGAGAGTTTCCCCCTTGCAGGCATGGATGTCTTTATTTTATTATAAATGAATATATTTTTAATCTACTTCCAATATCATCGTTTCAAAGCCGTGTCCAAATACAGGGAATCCTCAGCTTATGACCACAATTGAACCCAACATTTCTGTTGCTAAGCAGGAGTGGGCTTCAAAAAATTTAGCAAGGGGTTCTCTGCCTGGTTGCTGGGTGGGCGTGGCCATGGTGGGCGTGGCCTAGTCGGCCTCCTGCACCATGGCGGGGTGATGGTGTTTTTGCCCTCCACGGGCTCCGGAGACTTCTTAAGCCTCCAGGTGGGTGAAAACGGCCTCCCCAGGCTCCAGAGGCCCTCTGGAGGCTGGAAATGGCCCAGTTTCTGGCCTTCCCGAACTTCCAGTAGGCCAGTTTTTCACCGTCCCTGAACCTCTGTGCACACCCTGCACATACCTGCATCCAAAACGGGCTGCGTGGGGACTCCTGGGAGGGGCGGGGTGGGCAGGGCCAGCCAAGAGTGGGATTTGGGGGTTCTCCGAACTGCACAGAATCTTAGCTAGAGGTTCTCCCGAACCCCTGCGAATTTCCAGCAGCTCACCCCTGCTGTTAAGTGAGTTTTCCCAGTGGTGGGATTCAACTGGTTCACACTGGTTTGGGAGAACCGGTTGTTAAATTACCCCCCTTCCGCTATTAAAGTGGATCCTGGGCGCTGCACTGCAATGGAGAAAGGGGCAATGGAGTGACTGGCGTGAGGGAAGGCGAAGGCCACTTTCCCTCTTTCTTCTCCCTGCTCCTCTTCTTTCCCTGGTGCCAGCTACTCCATTTCCCATTTCTCCATTGCAATGCAGCACCCAGGATCTACTTTGATAATGTTGGGGGGGGGAGAGATAATTTAAGAACTGGTTCACCCAGGGTCAGGTTGGCCATCACAGGAAGCTCGTCCCGCATGTGCGGTGGAGCTGGAGGACTGGGTGAACCAGGTTGATAAATTATTTGAATTCCACCACTGGTTTTGCCCTATTTTACATTGTTTCTTGCCACAGTTGAGTGGATCACTGCAGTTGTTAATTTAGTAACCCGGTTGTTAAGTGAATCTGTCTCTCCCCATGGCTTGCCAGAAAGCTGCAAAAGGAAATCATATGACACCAGGAAAACCGCAATCATCGTAAATACGAGTCAGTTGCCAAGTATCTGAATTTTGATCATGTGACCATGGGGATATTGCGACGGTCATGTGAAAAACAATCATACGTCACTTTTTTCACTTGCCTTCACATGTGTCCCTTATATTACCCGTGTCTTTTTTTTTTGGCCCTGTCACGATTTTGAACAGTCTAAGCGATTGGTCATAAGCCGAGGACTTCCTGTATTGCTGTTTGCTCTAGCAAGCCTAAATCAATCTTAAAAGATAAATTGCAAACCATGGCTACCAACCTGGCTTCCATTGAGGACCTGTATGCTGCACGAGTCAAAAAGAGGGCTGTGAAAATATCTACAGACCCCTCACATCCTGGACATAAACTGTTTCAACTCCTACCCTCAAAATGACGCTATAGAGCACTGCACACCAGAACAACTAGACACAAGGACAGTTTTTCCCCCAACGCCATCACTCTGCTAAACAACTAATTCCCATAACACTGTCAAACTATTTACTAAGTCTGCACTACTATTAATCTTCTCATCATTCCCACCACCCATCTCCTCCCACTTATGACTGTATGACTGTAACTTTGTTGCTTGTATCCTTACGATTTATATTGATATTGTTTCCTGATTGCTTATTTGTAACCTATGACTATCATTAAGTGTTGTACCTTATGATTCTTGAAGAACATATCTTGTCTTTTATGTACACTGAGAGCTTATGCACCAAAGACAAATTCCTTGTGTGTCCAATCACACAATAAAGAATTCTATTCTATTCTATTCTATTCTATTCTATTCTATTCTATTCTATTCTATTCTATTCTATTCTATTCTATTCCATTCAGAATAAAGATTTCTATTCTATTCTATTCTATTCTATTCTATTCTATTCTATTCCCCATAAAGATTAAAAAAACGAAGACATTTCTGATCTCTTTCCTTTCAAGATTTGCACAAGCGCTCATTGAATTTCACTGAGTAACAAACTCTGAACCAGTATGAATGCATCTGGATACCAAAGTGTCTGTGTGCAGTGATGGTGTGTGTGTGTGTTGCCTGTTGTGGGTATATAATATCTTACAATCTGGGCTTTGAGCCCAAACCGAACTGAGCACCTTCCTAACAATAGATCAAACATACTCCATCCCAATCTGACCAGGGCTGGGTGTGGTACCCTTCTGTTTTTGAAGTGCTGCCAAAGATTGGCAGCTTGGCTGTTTATCAGAGAAATGGGAGTTAATTACAGAGCCCTCCCTGTGCCTCCCCAACCCAATGGCCTAGGTGGGGACGGCAATGGGTGAACTGACAAGAGAAATGTGCGTTAGAAAGAAGTTTCAGGAGCATTATGTAGCCCAGAGTTTCAATGTAGATAAGGCATAACGCTAGCTGTTTATATTTCAGGTTTTGTAGCAAGGGTGTTTCAGAATAACAGAAAAGTTGGAAGAGACTTATAGGTCATCAGTCAACCGCCCCCCACCCCCACCCAAGCAAGAGACCTTACACCCGTGATGGCGAACCTGTGGCACACGTGCCAGAGGTGGCACACAGCGCCCTCTCTGATGGTACCTGAGCCATCGCCTCAATTCAGCTCTGTTGCGCATGTGCGCGTGCCAGTGGTGGGTTTCAAAATTTTTTACTACTGGTTCTGTGGGTGTGGCTTGGTGGGCTTGGCACTAAGCCACACCCAGGGAACCAGTAGTAAAAAGGAAGGGGAAGGATACTACAAAATCCCCATTTCCTCCCGATCAGCTGGGGCTCTGCAGGTAGAGAATAGATGCCCAATGATGCCCTTGAAGTGATGTCCCGGTGCCTGGAGGCCGTGCGGATCTGGATAGGGAGGAATAGGCTCAGGCACAACCCATCCAAGACCGAGTGGCTGTGGTTTCCGACGTCCTGATATAATCAGCTGGCACCATCACTGACTATTGGGGCGAATCATTGGCCCCCATGGAGAGGGTTCTCAACTTGGGCATCCTCCTGGATTCACGGCTGTCTTTAGAAGAGCATTTGATGGCCGTGACCGGGAGGGTTTTTCATCAGGTTCGCCTGATTCGCCAATTGCGTCCCTTTCTGGATCGGGACTCCCTACACACGGTCACTCATGCCCTCATCACCTCCCGCCTGGACTATTGTAATGCTCTTTACATAAGGCTCCCCTTGAGGAGCACCCGGAGGCTCCAACTGGCGCAGAGTGCGGCCGCGCGGTTGGTAATGGGAGCGACATGGCGTTCCCATGTAACACTTCTCCTGCGCAAGCTGCACTGGCTCCCGGTGGTCTTCCGGGTGCGCTTCAAGGTTTTGGTTACCACCTTTAGAGTGCTCCATGGCTTAGGACCTGGTTATCTATGGGACCGCCTACTACCACCAATAGCCTCCCACCGGCCGGTATGCTCTCATAGAGAGGGGCTCCTCCGGTTACCGTCGGCCAAACAATGTCGACTGGCGGCCCCTGGGGGAGAGCCTTCTCTGTGGGGGCACCTACTATCTGGAACAAGCTCCCCCTGGAGATACGGAGGATCCCGGATCTGCGCACCTTCCGCTGCGCTCTTAAGACCTTTTTATTCCACCAGGTGGGCCTGGCCTAATCTTTTCCCTCTTTTTAATTATGCATATTTTAATCGGTTTTTAAATGATTGGGGTGTTTTAATCTGTCTGGGCCAAATTGTTTAATTCAATTTTACTTTGTTTTTAAATTTTGTATCTTCGTATTTTTCGTGTTTGGCTGTTCACCGCCCTGAGTCCTTCGGGAGTAGGGCGGTATATAAATCTAATAAAGTAAGTCAGTAAGTAAGTAAGATGGGGGCGGGGCCAGTGAGAGATGGTATTTACCGGTTCTCCGAACTACTCAAAATTTCCGCTACCGGTTCTTCAGAACTGGTCAGAACCTGCTGAAACCCATCTCTGGTGCGTGCCTCCCGCCAGCCAGCTGGTCTTCAGATCTGCCGTGCATGCATGGGGGGTGGGGCGCATGCAGGGGGCTGCACATGGATGTGTAGGGGCAGGGCGCATGTGGGGTGCACACACACATTGCATTTTGGGGGTTCAAGCACGCGCGCTTTGGGCACTCAGTCCGGAAAAGTTTATCCATCACTGTGCTACACCATTTCTGACAGATGGCAGTCTAGTCTCTTCTTGAAAGCCTCCAGTGATGAAGCTCCCACAATTTCTGAAGGCAACTTTTGTTCCATTGGTTGCTTGTTCTCACTGTTAGATAATTTCTCCTTATTTCTAGGTTGAATCTCTCCTTGTTCAGTTTCCATCCATTATTCCTTGTCTGGTCTTCAGGTGCCTTGGAAAATAGGGGGTCAAAAAACATTGCACAGACGCATAAGAATAGAAGCAAGCTTCTTTTGACCCCTCTGTTCTCCCCCTTCCCACAGATGACCCCCTTCGTGAAGGATGGGAAGCACCTATGCAGGAGAACTAGAAAGGGAGAGTAACAGGTCCATCTCGCTACAAGTGGTCCTCAACTTACAACAGTTCATTTAGTGACCATTCAAAGTTACAACTGCACTGAAAAAAGTGAGTTATTATATAAGACAATTTTTCACACTTAACGACCACTGCAGCATCCCCATGGTCACATGATCAAAATTTGGATGCTTGACCACTTGTTTATATTTATGACGCTTGCAGTATCCTGGAGTCATGAGATCAACTTTTGCGATCTTCTGACGAGCAAAGTCAATGGGGAAGCCAGAGTCACATATCAAGTGGGTTACTAACTTGTCGATTGCAGGGATTCACTTAACAACAGTGGCAAGAAAGGACGTAAAACGGGGCAAACCTCACTTAACAAATGTCTCGCTTAGCAAGAGAAATTCTGCGCTCCAAAATTGTGGTCGTAAGTCGAGGACTACCTGTATTGACAGAGGAAAATATGTGTAGCTCAGGGTTGAGATGTGAGGTCCTTGGTGCTCTCTGAACTTTGGTTGGTTTTTTTTTTTTTTTGTAGACGTTTCATTACCACACTAGGTAACTTCATCAGTACTAGTAGTGAGTGGGGGTTTGCTCTCAATTTATATTCTAGTAGCTTGCCCTGTCAGTGTGGGTGGGAGTGGTCTTGGTGATTCCCCCTATGGGCAGCAGAGAAGAAGATGAAATGAAAATGAATCACTCCATTCTGCTGTTAGGAACAAGGGTGTTTGTTGCATTTGGTTGTCCGGGAAATAAAAGAGATTTCAGATGACTGGACAAAGGATCTTGAATAGCTAGAAAGTGATATGGAATCAGTTTTCAAATTTTGAAGTTTGAAGTTTATTAGATTTCTATACCGCCTTCTCCCGAAGGACTCAGCCATATTAAAACACATAGATTTATAAAATTTAAAACCAAATTAAAATCAATATATAAAATTGGCCCGCAAATTAAAACACACATACACCCATAATAAAATTCGTATTAGGCCAGTCCGGCTTAGTGGAACAAGAGGGTCTTAAGGGTGCGGTGAAAAGTATGCAGGTCGGGGCTAAGACGGAGCTCTAGGGACAGATCATTCCAGAGGGCTAGTGCCCCCACAGACAAGGCTCTCCCCCTGGGTGTCGCCAGTCGACATTGTTTGGCCGACGGCACCCTGAGGAGCCCCTCTCGGTGGGAGCGTATTGGCCAGTGGGAGGTTGTTGATGGCAGAAGGCGGTCTCGTATATATCCTGGTCCTAAGCCATGGAGCGCTTTAAAGGTGGTGACCAACACCTTGAATTGCACCCGGAAGACCACCAGGAGCCAGTGCAGCTCGCGCAGGAAGCTAAATTTTGTGCTAAATGGTTAATTTTGGAATAAATCACAATGTGCTAATCCCAGTGGCTGAGGTTTGTGATAGGCTGAACTCAAACCAAATGACCCACGTTATAGCTTAGCAGTTGTGTGGATCGGGCCCAGGACAAGAACTAAAAAGCATCATCTATGCTGACTGGGGAGTTCTGGGAGTTGAAGTCCACACACCTTAAAGAAACACTTCTGTAATAGATCTTGCATACAGCAGGCATTTGGTCTGCAGTTCAGTCTAACTAAGAGAAGCCCAGCCCTAAAGAACAGATGAAGAATCTTACAAGTTGAGATGTAATCCAGGGTTAACTCCAGGTTTTGCTAAGCTACATTTCCAAGCATCACCCGACATTGCCCAAGTTTAAGGTGACCAGATTTTAAGATTGGTAAAGAGGGACACCATTGTGGGCGTGGCTTATTTTGTGGGCATGGCTAGCTGGTCATGTGACTGGGTGGCCGTGGCTACCTGGTCATGTGACCGGGTGGCCATGGCTATGTGTATAGTTGGCTGTCCTGGCTCAGCGTTGCAATTGAACAACTTTTGAAGGCTTATGGGTACCAAGTGTTTGATCTAATCCATGGCTGGCTGAGGAATTCTAGGAGTTGAAGTCCCCAAGTTTGGAGACTCCTGATCTTATCTATCAGCTTATTTTCACTGGGATCCTCGCTGAGCACTTCTGGGAAATCAATCAATCAAGATACAGTCAAGAGAAAAAGAATTTCGGACTGTAGGATATATGGCAGGAGTGGACAATGATGGTCCCCTTATGACCCAAGGACTTCAACTCCCAGAATTCTTGAGCCAGCCAGCATGCCAAAATTCTGGGAGTTGAAGTCCACAGGTCATAAAGGGGCCATCATTGTCCACTCCTGGAGGAAGGGTTTATATCCTAAGCTTTTCCTCTTCCCCCTCCCTTTCCCCCTTTCTTCTTCCTTTTCCTTCATTGCGTTTATATCCTACTATTTTTTACTTTTGGCAGTTTGGACTGCAGTCTGTCAGTGGGCCTGGGGAACCCCAAGCGGGATGGAGCCCATTAAATGGCTAGTATAAATGTCTGTTGTCTCCGGGGTGGGGTGCGGTTATAATTTTATTATTTTTCTTCCTTTTTTTTAATTAAAAACAAACAAACTTTATTAAGCTTAAAAAGATAACAATATACAAATTCTTCTCAATCATAAAATTACATATACAATACAAATCACCACAAACTACATATATGTAATTATATATTTTATTTTTTTATTTATTTTATATCCAATTTATATACCGCCCTTCTCCCTGAGGACTCAGGGCGGTGTACAGCCAAATAAAAACATAAGTTACAAACATTAAAATAGTATTAAAAGGATATATATACATTTGGCCCTGTAAATTAAAAACAATAACAAACCAATTTAAAACATTTTAAAAAGTTAAGTTATATATATATATATATATATACACACACATATATAGACAGTGACTTATTACCTATTCTATCTAAATGACGGTGCCTATTTATTACTTTTAATTTTTTACTAAGTTTTATCTTTACCCTCTTTTCTTTTGATTTATCCACTTATACCATCTATTCCATAATTTAAAATATGTTGAGTCTTCCTTGTCTTTTAGTTCTAAAGTTAATTTGTCCATTTCTGCACATGTATAAATTTTTTGAATTACCTCCTGATCCGTTGGCAAACTATCTGTTTTCCACAATTGTGCTAATGCCAATCTAGCCAACGTAATTATATGTAGTGTTAAATATTTTATGTCTTTTCTAATGTTCCCTTTAATCATGCCTAATAAAAAGATTTCTGGTTCCAATTCAATTTCTTGCTCTGTTATTTCTACTATCCATATTTTTATTTTCCTCCAATATTTCTTGATTTCCGGGCAAAGCTACAAGGCATGGAAGAAAGTTTTATTTTATTATTTTTCTTTTTATTCTTTTTATTTCTTCTATATGGTCTTTTTATATCCTTGTAAGCCGCCTCGACTCACCCTGTGAGTGAGTGTGAGTAGGTGGCCATATACATTTTCTAAATAAATAAAAATAAAAATAAATTCCATAGAAAACCCCCTCCCTCATCAATAGGGGAGAACTGATAACTTTGAGAAGAGGGGGCGGGGGAGATGATTTTCCAAGGGTCAAAAAGCAGCAAGCAGGAAGGAATTAATCCCCTCACCAAATCCCTGTCTAGAACTTCGGTTCCCTCCTGTCCATTATCATTATAAGCAAGCAAGGAGCAGGCCCGTTTGTGTGATTTACTAAGTAGGGCAAGCATGAATGAATCATAAAATTATATAGTTGGAAACAGACGTAGAGGCCACGAAACTCAGCCTCCTGTTTTGTTTAGAAGCTTAAGGTCACTCCCATTCAGAGGTGGGTTTCAGCAGGTTCTGACTGGTTCTGAAGAACTGGTAGCGGAAATTTTGAGTAGTTTGGAGAACCGGTAGTAAAAATTCTGACTGTCCCCGCCCCCATCTATTTTTTTTAAAATTTTTATTGAAAATTATTAAAAAATACAGAAAAAAATATAATAATATGGATAGAATTGCAGAGAGTAATATAATACATATAGAGTTTTAAAGTATCAATTTTCGCCTAGAGAAAGTACAAACTTCCATTAAGCCAACTCATCAAAAGAAAGAAAAGTTTATCCAGAAGAAAGAATTCTCAATTGTCATGCACTGCTCCTATAAATATTTACCCACGTTCACATTAAGGTTAATATTTTCATTCTTCTTAAGATTTCTTTTTTTGCAGCCAAGCATACCATCTGTCCCAGCTCCTATATAACCCCGATTCTTGTCTATCTTGCAAAAGTCCAGTAAGCTTGTCTGCTTCTGCACAGTCCATGATCTTTGCAATTAACGTAGCCTCCGATGGGATATTTTTGGATTTCCATTCTTGCGCGAACGAGATCCTGGCTGCAGTGATGATGTGGAGAGCGAGATACCAATTAAATTTGTTTAAGTTCTCTGGTTTCATGCCTAGTAAAAACGTTTCCGGGTTCAAATCTATTCTACATCCTATGATTTCTAAAATCCATTTTTGAATTCTAGCCCAATATTCTTTTGCTCGGGGACAGGTCCACCAACTATGAAAGTAAGTTCCCATAGCGGCGTTGCATTTCCAGCAAACCGGAGAGGTCCCCGGGAACATCTTCGATAATCTAGCCGGGGGCAGGTGCCATCTATACAGCATTTTGTATATATTTTCCTTATAGGAAACCGACATTGTTAATTTTAAGGTTTTCCCCCAAATTTCTTCCCATTTTTCAAGTTCAATCGAGTATCCCAAATTTCTCCCCCAGGCAATCATTGAGTCCTTGATGACCTCCTCTCCAATCCAATCCATTAAAAGGAATTGATACCCCGCCCCCATCTATTCTCAGCCTCCTGAGTCCCAGCTGATTAGGAGGAAATGGGGATTTTGTAGTATCCTTCCCCTGGAGTGGGGTGGGAATGGAGATTTTACAGTATCCTTCCTCTGCTACGCCGACCAAGCCACGCCCACCAAGCCATGCCCACCAAGCCATGCCACGCCCATCAAGTCACACCCACAGAACCGGTAGTAAAAAAAAATGAAACCCACCACTGCCCCCATTCATCAGCATTTCCAATACTTATGACCGTTTTTCACACTTAACGTCTGTTGCAACATCCCCATGAATGATCACGTGATCAGAATTCGAACGTGTGGCAACTAGTTCAGATTTATGACGGTCGCAGTGGCCGAAGGTCAGGTGATCCCTTTTGGCAACCTCCTGAAAAGCAAAGTCAACGAGGAAGCCAGATTCATTTAACAACTGTGTTGCTAATTGCAGTGATTCGCTTAACAACTTTGGCGGGAAGGTTGTAAAGTGAAGCAAAACTCACTTAGCAACTGTCTCTCTTAGCAACAGAAATTTTGGGCTCTGTTGTGGCTGTAAGTCAAGGACTACCTCTACTCCGGGAATTTCCAATATTAGCAGCCACAGAAACTAACAAAGATGTAGAAAAGATGAGCCTGATACCTATACAGATAATTCTTGACTTATGACACTGTCGTTTAGTGACTGTTTGAAGTTAAGATGGTACTGAAGAAAGTTACTTATAACCAGTCCTCCTACTTACAACAAGCTAGTCTAGGGGAAAAAAGGACTAGGGGGTAGCATTATAGCAGTATTCCAGTATTTGAGAGCCTGCCACAAAGAAGAGGGGTCAACCTAATCTCCAAAGCACCAGAGGGCAGGACAAGAAGCAATGGGTGGAAACTAATCAAGGAGAGAAGCAACCTGGAATTAAGGAAAAACTTCCTAACAGTGAGGACAATTAGCCAGCGGAACAGCTTGCCACCAGAAGTTGTGGGCGCTCCATCCCAGGAGGTTTTTAAGGAGAGATTGGACAGTCATTTGTCTGAAATGGTACAGGGCAGGGGTCAGCAACCTGCGGCTCTGGAGCCACATGCAGCTCTTTGGGCCCTCTGCTGTGGCTCCTTGTCAGGTGATCCCACCACTGGTTGGCCCCGCCTCTCGCCCTCCTCTCCCAGTCACTCCTCGCCTGGCCTGAGAAGGTAAGGGTGACGGCGGGGGATGGAGAAGCGGCCACGGCAGAGACAGAGAGATACAGAGAGGGGGGAGAGAGAGAGAGAGAGAGACATAGAGAGATACAGAGAGAAAGGGGGGAAGAGAGGGAGGGAGGGGGGGAGAGAGATATGTCAAAAGGATTTTGTGGTTCCTGGTGTTTTTTAACAATTGGTTCTCTGCCCTAATGACCGGCTGGGTAGGTGTGGCTAGGAGGGGGGGTCATGTGACTAGTGGAAGTGAGTGACATCGAGTTGACCACGCCCACCCAGGTTTTGTGTCTCCTGGTGTTTTCTTTTCTGTGGGAAACCAGTCCAAATGGCTCTTTGAGTATTTAAGGTATAGGGTCTCCTGCTTAAACAGGGGGCTGGACCAGAAGACTTTCAAGGTCCCTCCCAGCTCTATTTTGATTGACAGTATCTCTGTGGTCACATGATTCATGATTTAAGCACTTGGCAACCTTCACACAGCTATCACAGCATCCCACTGTCAAGTGACTGCCCTTTGTGACAGAACACAAAATGTAGAATACAGAATTCGGGGTGCAGAGAATACGGAATAACTGTGTTGGGAGGGACTTGGAGGTCTTGTAGTCTAACCTACTGCTCAAGCAGGAGACCGTATACCATTCCAGACAAATGGTTGTCCAATCTCTTCTTAAAAACCTCCAGTGATGAAGCACCTACAATTTCTGGAGGCAAGTCATTCCACTGATAAATTGTTCTGTCAGGAATTTTCTCCTTTAGTTCTAGGTTGGATTTTTCTTTGATGATCTTCCATCTATGACTTCTTGTCCTGCCTTCAGGTGCTTTGGAGCAGGTCTCTCCAACGTTGGCGGCTTTAAGCCTGGCGGACTTCAACTCCCAGAATTCCCCAGATGGGGAATTCTGGGAGTTGAAGTCCACCAGGCTTAAAGCCGCCAACGTTGGAGAGACCTGCTCTGGAGAAAAGGTTGGCTCCCTCTTCTCTGTGACAGCTCCTCAAATATTAGATCGTCTGAGCAACAAAATAAAAGCGGGGAGCGGGCAGGGAAGGTCGCAAGTCACAGTCACATGATGTCTTGCTTAACGACCATGCCACATAATGATGAAATTTCCAGTCTCTATTGTCATAAATCGAGGACTTTTTTTTTTTGCTTTAATTTATATGCCGCCCTTCTCCGGACACTCAGGGCGGCTTACAATGCGTTAAGCAATAGCCTTCATACTTCGCAAGTCACAGTCACATGATGTCTTGCTTAACAACCATGCCACATAATGATGAAATTTCCAGTCTCTATTGTAGTCATAAATCGAGGACTTTTTTTTTTTGCTTTAATTTATATGCCGCCCTTCTCCGGAGCCTCAGGGCGGCTTACAATGCATTAAGCAATAGCCTTCATACTTTTGTATATTTATACAAAGTCAGCTTATTGCCCCTACAATCTGGGTCCTCATTTCACCTACCTTTGAAAGGATGGAAGGCTGAGTCAACCTTGAGCCTGGTGAGATTTGAACTTGCAGTAATTGCAAGCAGCAGATGTTAATCTGTTAATAACAGTGCTTTAGCCCACTGTACTACAGGCTCTTTTCATCAATATTCCCTTGGATCTCCACCAGGAAACGTGGCCTTGGGATGCTGACTCCGAAGTCAAACTTTTACCCTGTGCATTATCATACAATTCTGAGATTTATAAAAATAGGGGAAATTGTTTCAGAAATCACATTTTGGTCCCAGAATTGAGTTTTTATGGTGGGGAAAATAACATATTTGGGACGAACGGAGTCCCTTGAAAAAAGGTTCTTATAAAATTCTCTAGGGCAGGAGGTTAAATGGACCTTGAGATGATTCCGTTTTTAAACACGAGAGGGCACTATATCCCAACCCCTCTGAAAAATGACATTTTAATCCATCTTCAAGAGATTCTGAGATTGGGGCACTGAACTATAGATCGCAATTACATCCAGCCCACTTGTGATAATTCCCCTTAATCACAAAACAATCACCAGTCAGCAAAATAAAAAAAGATTTCTGTTCATAATATGTGAAATATGAGGCTTTGAAATATTTAATTCATTTATTAAAAGAGCTTTTTTTTGATAAATTATAACGATATATCAGATTGCTTTTAATGCATCTCCGAATACCCACTAAATCCATTTTGGCCTGTTTTATTATAACTGAGGAGACTTTTAATGCCATTCAACAGTTATAGTCCAAATTTGTTAAATCTGGGATTAAAAAAAACCTGCATCTCCTCTATTCAGAATTTGAGAGATGAACTTACCTTCCAAATACCATTAATTGACAGCCATCACTTTTTTTTACCATGGAGCATTCTGGGAAAACAGGAGGTTGCCATTTTGACAGCCACATTCTTGTTCCCAAAGAAACAAACCAATCCACAACTTTCCTACAGGTAGTCCTCAATTTACAACCCTTCATTTAGTGACCGTTCAAAGTTACAACAGCACTGAAAAAAGTGACTTATGACCATTTTACAACAACCGTTGCCGCATCCCCTGGTCATGTGATCAAAATTCGGCCATTTGTTAACTGACTCATACTTATGACGGTTGAGGTGTCTCGGGGGTCATGTGATCGCCTTTTACGACCTTTTGACATGCAAAGTCAATGGGAAGCCAGATTCACTTAACAACCGTGTTATTAACTTCACAACGGCAGTGATTCACTTAACAACTGTGGCAAAAAAAGTCGTAAAACAGGTCAAAACTCAATGAACAATTGTCTTGCTTAGCCACAGAAATTTTGGGCTCCGTTGTGGTCACAAATTGAGGATTACCTGTATAGGTTTTTACACACGTCCATGTTTACATAATTTTTTTGCCATTGCCGAAATCTTTCAACAGTAAAGAATGCTAAATAGTGAAAGTAAATACATTCCAAGCTGGAAATCTGAGTTCGGTGAGTTCTGATAAAAATTAAAATTACATGAAATTGTCCCCTGATTTAATTCTAATTAAGTTTCCCCTCCCTCTGCCAGATCAGCTGTACATATAACACAGCTCATTAGTTCACACTTGAGAGGGGTTCAAACCCAGAAAGAGCTGATAGTCATGTGATCCTCTAACCCAGGGGTGTCAAACGCGATTTCATTGAGGGCCGCATCAGGGTTGTGTTTGACCTCGGGGAGGGGGGGCTAGGGGGGCTGGGCCAGGGGGGAGTGGGCAGCTCAACATCACTCCTATCGGGGGCGCCTGTGGTCACCTGACTGATCTGCCAGTGAAAATGGGTTCCCGAGTTCCGTTTTTGGTTGCTACAGCCTCCTGCAACCCTCTGCCAGTGAAAACGGAGCTCGGGAGAGGGTTGCAGGAGGCCGTGGCAGCCAAAAACGGAGCTCGGGAACCCATTTTCACTGGGAAAAGTACCGCCGCCTGGTCTTTTGGTGTTTCCAGGATGGCCCTGCGGGCCAGATCTAAGTACCTCACTTCTCCTCCACTTATGACCAAAATTGGAAGCAGCACTCTGCTTACTAAGTGCCCAAACTCTGATCATGTGGCTGTACGGATGCTACAGCGGTCATAAGTGTGAGGATTGTTTGCAAGTCACTTTCTTTTAGTGCCGTTATAACTGTGAACAGTCACTAAACAAATGGCTGTAAGTCGAGGACTTCCTGTAGAAAACTGATGGCCGACAAAGACCCAATGGTCTATCGAATCTGCCCTTTGAGTTTTTCTGTGTTTGTTTTTGTTTTCTTCTTTATTTCTTCTTTTTTAATTTATTGATTTTTATTCATTATTGATTTTTTTAAATTTACGGCTTGTTGTGCAGTCAGCCAGATGTTCAGACTGGATTGGACATCTCTGTCCACCTACGGAATCCTTACCAAGGACTTAGGATAGGCAGATGTGGATGTTTGATATTTTAATTTTAATTTTTTTATTTATCTTTTTAATTTTTGCTGGATGATGGACATCCCAAGCATGTTTAAACTCAGTTACCGAGGATTCCAAGCTTCCACGGCAGGAAGGCCTCAATTTACGTGGAGCCCAAAATTTCTTCTGTGAAGTGAGACCCTTGCGAAGTGAATTTTGCTCCATTTTACTTTGCAACTTCGAAAGGTCACTAAACGAACGAGAACTACTCGTACACTTCCTGTGAGTCAATGAGCAGACCAAACCGGTAGCGGCTGCTGCGGGAGGCTCCGCCCACCCACGTGGATGTCATGATGTCGCTTTTTTGTGACATTTTATGCCTCTGCGCATGCGCGCGCACATTGGCGAACTGGTAGGGAAGGTAAGTAAATTTCACCCCTGGAGCTGAGCATATCATACCTCACTGTTTATTTTAAGGCCTGCCCATTGCAATTCATCCCAATGTCCAGGGCTCCACCACCCTTCAAATGCTCCATTCCCATGGGAGGAGGCTGTTTTCCTTTACCTCTAGCGCGACCTCCCACGTTTCTCTGTCCTTTTATATTATTTTGGCAATTTCTGAGCTTGATTTATGTCATGGGAGCCTCTCTGGCAACATGTTTCGAGTCACTGTGTTTCTGAGATGACGCTGACTCGCTCATCCTCTCAGTTCAAAGCTCCTCACTTCATCTTAATTCACTTCATCTTAATTAATCAGTGGAACAACTTGCCTCCAGAAGTTGTGGATGCTCCAACACTGGAAGTTTTTAAGAAGATGTTGGATAACCATTCTGATGGGCTACCAGTCACACTTAAGAAGGCTTGATGACGCTGACCCCACAACTACAGCTAGTCCTCAGCTTACGACCACAATTGACCCCAAAATTTCTGTTGCTAAGCAAGACATTTGTTAAATGAGTTTTGCCCATTTTTACTACTTGTCTTGCCACAGTTGTTAAGTGAATCCTTGCAGCTAAGTTAATAACCCAGTTGTTAAGTGAATCTGGCTTCCCCATTGACTTTGCTTGTCAGAAGGTCACAAAAGGGGATCATGTCCTTGCAGCTAAGTTAATAACCCAGTTGTTAAGTGAATCTGGCTTCCCCATTGACTTTGCTTGTCAGAAGGTCACAAAAGGGGATCATGTGACCTTGGGACCAGAAATGGGTTTCAGCCAGTTCTGACCAATTCTGGAGAACCGGTAGGAAATTTTGAGTAGTTCGGAGAACCGGTAGTAAAAATTCTGACTGGCCCCGCCCCCATCTCTTCTCTGCCTCCCAAATTCCAGCTGATCGGGAGGGAATGGGGATTTTGCAGTATCCTTCCCCTGGAGTGGGGAGGGAATGGAGATTTTAAAGTATCCTTCCCCTGCCACGCCTACCAAGCAGGGGTGGGTTCTACTTACCTTTAATACCGGTTTGCAACGGGCCGCGCGTATGCTGACATCAGGGTCAGTGGGCGGGGCCTCCTGCCAGTTTTATTACCCGTTCTATAGAACCGGTGCGAACCGGGGGCAACCCACCACTGCCAACAAACCACGCCCACCAAGCCATGCCACGCCCACCAAGCCACACCCTGGCTGGTAGTAAAAAAATTTTGAAACCCACCACTGATTGGGACGCAGCAATATAAGTCAGTTGCCAAGCATCTGAATTTTGATCAGGGACCAGGGGTGGTATTCACTTACCTTCCCTATCGGTTTGCAAATGTGAGCAAGCATGCATCATCCACACATGCGCACGGCCTTCCATGCATGTGCTTTGCTTGTGCACGCGGCTTGCATGCATGCGCGCAGCTAAAAAACATGCCTAAATAGGATGGCATAGAGCCGGGGCAGGTAGGCGGGTGAGCAACCCCCGATTTCCGCTACTGGTTTGGGTGAACCAATCCAAACCGGCTGAATATCACCTCTGCATGTGACCATGGGGATGCTCAAAGATTGTAACTGAAAAAATGTCATATTTTTGCAATGCCATTATAAAAGAACGGTCACTGAATGAACTGTTGTAAGTTGAGGATTACTTTTATTCGGCTTTTAAAGAGCCTTTGCTATACCATCGTCATACCTTATTCTTGGGATTTCATTTGGGATAGAGCATCTTTAGTCAGTAATGCATTCCGTTTTTTTTTTTAAAAAATCCGTCTTCCCTCAGTTTTTCCTTTTTTTAAACTCAAATCTCTTCCTGAAGAAGTAAGATAAGTGTGATTCAGTGTTGGGATTCAGTTGGTTCGGGCCGGTTCTGGCAAACCTGTAGTTAAATTGCTGGCTGGCCCCGCCCCTCCCCTCCCAGGGGTCCCCATGTGCCCCATTTTGGCTCCCAGGTAAGTGCAGGGAGGCCTACTAGGCCCAAAACAGGGCACGGGGGGCGGAGAGCGGTGCCCCTCTCTGAAGCCTGTTTTAGCTCCCACGAGGCTTTAGAGAGGCCTCCTAGGCCCAAAACAGGGCGCGGGGGTGGGCCCGGCACGTGTCCCCCTCCCACGGTCCGTTTTTGCTCCCAGGGGAGTGCAGGAGGCTGAGTGCGGCCTGTCACACCCCTGGCCACACCCACCCAGCTGGTCATTAGGACAGAGAACCGGTTGTTAAATTATTTGAATCCCTCCACTGGTGTGATTTCCTTTTTCTTTTATATATATATATATATGTGTGTGTGTGTGTGTGTATATGTATGTATATATATATATATATATATATATATATATATATATAGAGAGAGAGAGAGAGAGAGAGAGAGAGAGAGAGAGAGAGAGAGAGAGAGAGAGAGAGAGAGAGATTTTTCCTGGAAGCATTGCCAAATCTTAAAGTAGACACTTTTTTATAATTTTAAATCATCTTGCCCCAAACCAATGGAGAACGGAAGCAGAAATAAACAAATACAGCTTCACACTAACTATTTAAATTATCTAGGATTTGAATTATTGACATTCCCAGCCAAGCAATATACTATTCCTCTTATATAAAATTTTGGACGCCTGATTGCTTGTTTTTTTTAATTTTCAGTTTTCCCATTTTGTTTTATTTCATTCCCAATGCACCTTCTTTTCCTTATGGTGACTAAGAAGACTGGCATCTTAACAGTGGCCTAAAATTATCCTTAAATAATATATCAAGGTCATTTTAGCTATACTGTAAACTTTCTTTCCTAAAAAAAAAAAAGGACCAAAATACAAAATACTGATGACCTCATGGAAAAGAGGACCGGGGGGGCGGGGGGGGGGCGGGAGAGAGAAATAAATATTTGGAGGAAAGAGATTTTCGAAAACCAGACAGCTGCAACAGAAAAGATCGGGGGGTGGGGGAAGGGAGGGGGCTTCTCCTTGCTTGCGCCAATGTTTGCAGAGGTGAATGGATGAAAGTGATGTTCCCTGAGAGCAAACAGGTCTGAACCCATTGACCATTTCATCCAAAACCTTTTGCAGGCCTTCCAGCCTGAACCTCTTTCTCTGGTCACAAGAACAGGTGGGGAAAGTCCCTTCTGGATCCATTTTTAGCCTTCCGGCTCAACAATGTACAGAAGCTACCCATCAACAGTTCCGTGCGTGGCTATTAGGGGAGGCTCTGGCAAAATCCAGTTGGAGACCAGTCCTGCTGGTCTCCTCCATCAGCCCCCCCCAATCCTCGTAAAAGGGGAAAGGCAGAGACCAGATGACCAGAACCTCCACTATGAGATCAAGACCTCCAGCAGGAACCCAGGAATTCCATCAAGAGCCTAGGTAGGACCTCCATCAGGAGATCAGAACCTCCACCAGGAATTCAAGACCTTTACTATGAGATCAGAGCCTCCATCAAGAGCCCAGGACCTCTATCAGAAGATCAGAACCTCCACTACTAGCCCAGAACCTCCACCGGAAGATCAGAACCTCCACCAGATGATCAGAACCTCTACCAGAAACTCAAGATCTTCACTATGAGATCAGGGCCTCCATCAAGAGCCCAGAACCTCCATCAGAAGATCAGAACCCCACCAGGAACTCAAGACCTTCACTATGAGATCAGGGCCTCCATCAGAAGATCAGAACCTCCACCAGATTATTAGAACCTCCACCAGGAACACAGGACTTCACTATGAAGTCCACTACGAGATCAGGATTTTTACTATGAGAGCAGGACCTCCCCCAGAAGTCCAGGACCTCCATCAGAAGATCAGAACTTCCACTAGGACCCAGGACCTCCACTATGAGATCCTCCACCAAATGATCAGAACCTCCACTATGAGATCAGGACTTCCAGTATGAGAGTAGGACCTCCACAAGGAGATTTGGGCCTCCCCCAGGAGCTCAGGACCTCCATTAGATCAGAACTTTCCCCAGGATCCCAAGACCTCCATCAGAAGATCAGAACTTCCACTAGGACCCAGGACCTCCACTATGAGATCCTCCACCAAATGATCAGAACCTCCACTATGAGATCAGGACTTCCAGTATGAGAGTAGGACCTCCACAAGGAGATTTGGGCCTCCCCCAGGAGCTCAGGACCTCCATTAGATCAGAACTTTCCCCAGGATCCCAGGACCTCCATCAGAAGATCAGAACTTCCACCAGGATCCCAGGACCTCCATCAGAAGATCAGAACTTCCACCAGGAGCCCAGGACCTCCATCAGAAGATCAGAACTTTCACTAGGACCCCAGGACCTCTACTATGATATCAGGACTTCCAGTATGAGAGCAGGATCTCCACCAGGAGATTTGAGCTTCCACCAGGAGCCCAGGACTTCCACCAGGAGATCAGAACCTACACCAGAAACTCAGGACCTTCACTATGAAGTCAGGGCCTCCACCAGGACTTCCACTATGAGATCAAGATTTTCACTATGAGAGCAGGACCTCCCCCAGAAGCCCAGGACCTCCATCAGAAGATGAGAACGTCCACCAGGAACTCAGGACCTCCAACAGAAGATGAGAACTTCCACCAGGAACTCAGGACCTCCACGATGAGATCAGGACTTTCAGTATGAGAGCAGCAGGACCTCCACTAGGAGATCAGGGCCTTCACCAAGAGCCCAGGACCTCCTATCTGTTGGGAAAGGGGCCCACACCCACAGGTTGGGGGGAGTGCAGGCCCAGACCTTCTCACTGCTGAGAAATGTGTGAAATCCAACTTCTTCTTCGTTCCCCCCTCCCCCCCCCTCCTGCTTTTTTGGACTTTCTCTCTCTCCCCCTTCAAGCGGAACTGTTCCCAGAGAAACATTCCATCTGACCAGGGCTAACGACTTTCTTCTGTGCTCTTGCATTAATGAGTCCGGGGCCCCGGCTCTCGTCAGAGAGAAGCCATGCACGAAATTGCTTGAATTTTTAATTCAGGAGGGTTATGATAGGAGAATCAAAGTCACACACCACTCCAGTCGTCGAGGCCGGGGCCCGACACGGGCCATTGGCTTGGCCAATTTTCTTTTGATTTTCTCCAAATATTTCTCCGTCACCACCTCCCCGATCCACCACTTCCTTGCCTGTCCCTTCGGCAAGGAGAGGCACCTTGGTGGTGGGGTGCTTTTTAAGCAACCGAGACACCCCCACCCCTCCCAGCCCAGGGACTGTGGTTATCATCTCTCTAGCCCCCCCCACCCCACCCCACCTCCCACCCCACTGAGTTTATTTTGCACCTGGAGCTGCGGCAAAAGTTCTGGGAGACTGCCTTCGTTGGCAACCTCCCTCCCTCGCCTTCGCTTCTTCTCGTCCAGAAAGTGGACGCGCCCAATAAGAAACGGAGCGCCCCCAAAAGAAGACCATTTCCATCCCTGCCTCCCCCAGCGACATGTAGAGGTGACCTCCTTGGGAAAAAAGCAGGACATCAAATGAGAAGGTTGTCTTTTTGGAAGGGTCAACTTCTTGGATCAAGGGCCACCACTCTGGTTTGTGGGAAAGGACGGCCAAGGCATGACAACGGGAGGCGTTGCAAACAACAATACCCCAGCATCTTTATCACACTTGGGATGCTGGAGGCAAGTTCCTTGGTTTGTTTTGTTTTTTCTTTTTCCAGCCAACGAGGAAAAAAAATGCTTTTCTTGCCAGGAATAATTTTTCCAAAGGAATCTGAAAAAAAGTAAATAAAAAGGAATACAGGTTGAGCTTGACTAACGACCACAATTGAGCCTCCGATTAAGGTTGCTAAGTGAGACATTTGTTACGTCCCATTTTACCACCTTTCTTGCCACGGTTGTTAAGCGAATCACTGCGGTGGTTAAGCCAGCAACACAATTGTTAAGGAAATCTGGCTTTCCTTGCTGATCAGAAGGTCGCAAAAGGAATCGCATGACCCCGGGGACACTGTAACCGTCAGAAATACGAGTCAGTTGGCAGGCATCTGAATTTTGATCATGTGACCAAGGGGAATGCTGCCGTGGCCATTAAGTATGAAAAATGCTCATCAGTCACTTTTTTCAGTGACGTCACTTTGAACGGTCACTAAAGGAACTGTCGTAAATCAAGGACTACCTGTGTTTTTTTTGTGTGTGTGTTGTAAGGACTCTAGAATAGGGTGTTGAGTCCAACTCCGCTCATTGCAGGAATCCATAGTAAGGCAGTCCAGACAGATAGTTTCATTTAACAGATTTAAGAGAGTTAGAAGGGACCTTACAGATCATCTAGTCCAACCCGCTGCCCGAGCGGGAGACCCTAAATCTGCCTCTACCTAGGATTGAACTCACAACCTCCTGATTGTGAGGCAAGAGCTCCACTTCGGAGAGCAGGAAAACCAATAGGTTCCATTGCAAAATTGCTGCTCGTTTTTTTTATGTTCAGTTAAAATACTATAAATCCATTGTTTCATATCCTGGAGCAATCATGTCTGGCTAACATCCTTCTAGGGTCCTAATAGATCCACCCACAGTATTTACTCAAGCTTGAACCTACCCAACTGTTAAAGTTTAGTTTACAGGCCCCTGATCTTCTTAGCGGCCTCCTGTGAACTTGTTCGATTTCTCTAAATCCTCCTTAGAAACGGTGGTGCCCACTTGACTCGGTGCCACCTAAAAATTCATTGGCTCTTTTCTTTCGCTCCCATCCCCCCCACCCACCCCCACTTTTCTTTTGCAACTTTGTCGCGCTACTCGTGTCGGGTGTGCGATCACCCACTTGGTGTTTGCACAAGGGTTCAGCCCAGATTGAAGAAGGATGGTCCTTGAAGACAAACAACTTCACAAAGCTGAACGTGCTGATTTGACTCCCACCCCCCGCCCCCGCCCCCCCCCCGGCTGTGTTTCATTTTCGAGGCTTTAATTCGAAGTAAATAGAGCTGATACGATTTCCTTCCAGCTGTCTAGTCCTCGCTGAATTATAATATCGGTCATCAGGATTTTGAGTTCCAAGAGATGCATATTAAAAGCTCTTGCATAGCTGGAGGTTTTTAAGAAGAGATTGGACAACCATTTGTCTGAAATGGCATAAGGTTTCCTGCTGGAGCAGGGGGTTGGACTAGAAGACCTCCAAGGTCCCTTCCCACTCTGTTATTCTGTTAACTTTCACCTTTTTTTCACCAGAGGAAACAATAAGTTAGGCAGCTAATAACAATGGCCGCACTCTTAAACTACCCTGATTTGTATAGTTTAGGAACAAATGATAACCAACTCATAGGGGGCATCCAGAGAAGGAATCATTGAAACAGTCAAAATTGTGCCTATAAGCATGTAAAAAAGTGGCATGACTTTGTGGGCAGGTGTGGCCTTCATTTTGATTTTTTTAAAAATATCTCTTCTCTCACAGAGGATTCTGCCCCTGAGAATTATGAATAGACCTATAACCATTAATCAATCAATCAATTAATTAATTAATTAATTAATTCAATTTATATGCTGCCCCTCTCCGAAGACTCAGGGCAGCCATTTAATGTTAATAGATTAGAATAGAAGCTCAGAACTCTATAGAGTTGGAAAGGGGCATCTAGAGCCATGGGTTGGACTAGATGACCTTCAAGGTCCCTTCCTACTCTGTTAGTATTCTATTCCTATTCCTATTCCTATTCCTATTCCTATTCCTATTCCTATTCCTATTCCTATTCCTATTCCTATTCCTATTCCTATTCCGATATAAGAAATCCAAATTAAAGCATTCTGTGAGTGAAGCAAGGAAGAGCAAATGGTGAGAAAGTGGGAAATTATGAGTTCAAATCATCTTAGTCATAAAAGCCATCTGGCTGATGGACCACTCACCAAGAGACAGTGAGTTCTAGTCCTGCCTTAGGCATGAAAGCTGGCTGGGTGACTTTGGGCCAATCTCCAGGAGACAGTGAGTCCCAATCCTGCCTTAGGCATGGAAGCTCTCTCTCAGCCTAACCTACCTGACAGAGTTGTTGTTGTGCGGAAAATAGAAGGAGGAATGAATACTGTTTCAACTCCTACCCTCAAAACGACGCTATAGAGCACTGCACATCAGAACAACTAGACATGAGAACAGTTTTCCCCCGAACGCCATCACTCTGCTAAACAAATAATTCCCTCAACACTGTCAAAATATTCACTAAGTCTGCACTACTATTAATCTTCTCATCGTTCCCACCACCCATCTCCTTCCATTTATGACTGTATGACTGTAACCTTGTTGCTGGTATCCTTACGATTTATATCGGCTGTTTCCTAATATGATTTGATTGCTTACTTGTTCCCTATGACTATCATTAAGTGATGTACCTTATGATTCTTGACGAATATATCTTTTCTTTTATGTACACTGAGAGCGTATGCACCAAAGACAAATTTCTTGTGTGTCCAATCACACTTGGCCAATAAAGAATTCTATTCTATTCTATTCTATATTGTGGGTGTTCGCTGCCTTGAGTTATTTATTAAAAAAATAAAATAAAGGTGGAATATAAATAAACAAACCGACAAATAAAATTAAAGGAGCTGGAAAAAAATCAGGTCATCTAGCAAGATCATCATCATTGAGGATGTAGGTTACCTTTCAGTCTCAACGAATTTGTGACAAAATGCTTTTTTGGTGGAATTCTCTCTGGATTTGGACATCTGCCCACCATGCCAAGTTGGACATTGTCACAGAGACGATGTTAGGACTGCCACCAAAATTTTCCTGCCAGCTGCCACCAGTTTCTGCTGATTCCTTCATGCTCCGTTACTAATGTTTGGGTGGCCACATCAGCTTCTTGGAGGTTGCTTCCTGGGGTTGGAAGTGCCTAGGGCTAACAATTATATATTCCTTCCAAAGGAGAAAAGAATAACGTAACCACTACTCACCATCTATTTTTCTTTCCTGTTTCCTGATATGACGCATCTATATAATTCCTTCCTTTCTGTGATCATCTTAAGATCAGAACCCAGGTATATATTTTTTAAATTTTTCTATAAAGAAAAAAAAATCAAATAAGAACTATTTTGTCAAGGGCGCTTCATCAATTCAATTCCCAGAATTCTGGGAGTTGAAGATCACTTGTCTTAAAGTTGTCAAAATTCATTTCCCAGAATTCCCCAGCCAGCAATGCTAAGTGGAGTCAAAGTCCACTTGTCTTAAAGTTGTCAAGGATGAAAAACACTGCTCTATGTCCAAGCCCATTTTAAGATGGACAAACAGACAGAAGCATTGCCTTCTTTATCCCATCCTCCTCCAAATTCAACAGACTATGAATGGATTGGGAATTTGGAGAATTATAATCTCAGTATTCCTGGGTAGGGATAGGTTAGGGAAGGCTGGATTAGCATATGCAAGTTTTATGCAAATCCCCATTAGTCGTCCTCCTTTGGACCCAATTATTTATTTAAAAAATATTAATAGCCTTCCTCAATCCTGCAGGGCAGACAATAAGATTAATGTCAATATGTAAAACACGACCCAATTACAATAATGACATTAATAATGGTTGCATATCAGCAGAGCTGCTCGCTAATTAAGAGGTACCCATTTGGTAAAATGGGCAGCCAATAAATTTAATAAATAAATAAAGTAATATAAGGAACAAAGACAACTGGTACTATTAGTGTACAAGGTACCCAGGGGCAGAGTTCCATTTGTACCCCCAAATAATGTTTTAAACATTCAATATTTAAATATATATTTGATAAATATGTTCATTAAACATAATTACGCAAGTCCCTGCTGGGTTAGGGTTAGGGTTAGGGTTAGGGTTAGAATAGAATATTCTAGAATATTCTAGAATGGAATGGAATGGAATGAGCTGGAACGGACCTTGGAGGTCTTCTAGTCTAGCCCCCTGCTCAAGCAGGATAACCTATACCATTTCAGATAAGTGACTTGTCTAAAGTATCTTTCACAAAGAGGCACCAAACATGCTTATCCTTATTATACCATTTCCAGGAGTTTGCATAACGCAGTGTTTCTCAACCTTGGTAGCTTGAAGATGTGTGGAACTCAGTTCCCAGAATTCTGAGAGCTGAAGTCCACACATCTTTAAATTGCAAGGTTGAGAAACATTGGCATATGGTAAGCAAACAAAGAAAAAAGGGGAGGGGGTGGGAAAAGAAAGGAAAGAAAAAAAGAATAAAGAAAGCAAGCAAGCAAGGAAAGAGGGTGGCAGGTCTGAAGGCCCAATAAAAAAGGTGGCTTCCAGGCAGAGGGAGGGAGGAAGGAAGGAAGGAAGGAAGGAGGAAGGAAGGAAGGAAGGAAGGAAGGAAGGAAGGAGAAGAAAAAGAAAGAAAGGGAGGGAGGGAAGGAGGGAAAGAAAGAAGGAAACAAACGAACAAAGAAGGAGGGAGGGAGGGAAAGAAAGAAATAATGAGGGAGAGAAAGAAAGGGAGGGAGGAAGGAAGGAGAAGAAAAAGAGAGAGGGAGGGAGGGAGGGATGGAAAGAAAAAAGGAAAGAAAGAAAGAGAAAGAAAGAAGCAAAAAACAAAGAAGGAGGGAAAGAGGGAAAGAAAGAAAGACAAATGAAGAAGGAGGGAGGGAGGGAAAGAAAGAAAGAAAGGGAGAGAGGGAAAGAAAGAGGGAGGGAGGGAGGGAGGAAGGAAGGAGAAGAAAAAGAAAGAAAGGAAGGAAGGAAGAAAGAGAGGGAAGGAGGGAAAAAAAGAAAGAGGGAGGGAGGGAAGGAGGGAAAGAAAGAAAGAGAAAGAATGAAAGAAAGAAGGAGGGAGGGGGAAAGAAAGAGGGAGGAAGGGAGGGAGGGAAGAAAGAAAGAAAGAAAGAAGGAGGGAGGGGGAAAGAAAGAGGGAGGAAGGGAGGGAGGGAAGAAAGAAAGAAAAAGAAAGAAAGAAAGAAAGAAAGAAAGAAAGAAAGAAAGAAAGAAAGAAAGAAAGAAAGAAACTAAGGTGACCATGTTGGCCAAACAGGTAATCCTCATCTTACAACCATTTGTTTAACAATGGTTTAAAATTATGACACTCAAGTCAAGTTTCCGGTGAGTACAGCTCAACCCTGTTGATTTAATGTACACCTATGCCGTTTTCTTGAGGACTGAGTGAATGTAATTTTTTTTCTCCAATTTCCCCTGATTGTGCTGAAAATTCCTGGTTGTCTCCCCTTCAAATATAGAACAAATCTCACCCTGTTTAGCTTTTTCAATCCCACTTGGAAAACACAATCCCCTATAATAGAATAGCCTAATACAGGGAGTCCTCGAATTACAGCCATTCATTGAATGACTGTTCAAAGTTACAATGACAATGAGAAAAGTGATGGTTTTCACACTTACAACTGTTGCAGTTATCCCCATGGTCATGTGATCAAAATTTGGATGTTTGACAACTGACTCACATTTATGACAGTTGCAATGTTCCAGGATCCCGTGATCCCCTTTTGTGACCTTCTGACAAGCAACGGGGAAGCCAGATTCACTTAACAACCGTGTTACTCACTTAACAACTTCAGTGATTCACTTAACAAGTGCAGCAAGTAAGGTGGCAAAATGGGGCAAACTAACTTAACGACCGTCTCGCTCAGCAACAGAAATTTTGGGCTGAATTGCGGTCGTAAATCAAGGACTACCTGTATTTGTTTCATTTCAGGCTGCCTTTGGTGAAAAGAAAGCAAGATAAACACAAATCAAAGTTTTGTGAGTGAGAACGAACATCTCTGTAGTCCAGCATCCAATCTGCTACAGCAGCCATGCAGATGTTTTCAGCTGGGAGACAGCCGGGCATATCTGTAGGGTGCGGTAAAAAAAATCCAGACGTGGGATGCACATAAAAACCAGGTGTAGCTTCAATTACATTATCATAATTGCCATCCTCACTTTTTCATCCATGTCCTATGGAGATTCCCAGTTAGAGATTATAAAACAAAGGGCACAAATACCAACTGGATGGATGACCAGATTTGCAAACTCCTTGGCTACTTCTGAACTTAATACTACTGGGTTGTTGTTGTTTTTTTTGGAAAGTCCCAAGTATTTCAAAATTATAATCAAAATAGAATAGAATAGAATAGAATTCTTTATTGGCCAAGTGTGATTGGACACACAAGGAATTTGTCTTTGGTGCATACGGTCTCAGTGTACATAAGGAGAATAAAAATACGTTCATCAAGAATAAAAAGATACAACACTTAGTGATAGTCAAGGTTACTAATAAGCTATCAAATCGTACTAGGAAACAAATAAAAACAATAGAAATTGAAAGATAGAAGCAACATGGTTATAGTCCTAAGTGGTAACTAGTAAGGAAGAGAAGAATAATAGTAATACAGTCTTAGTAAATTATTTGGTGCTATATTGCTTTTTTTTTTTTTAAGAGAGAGATTTTGAGGATGGGGAGTGGGGGAAGGAACGTCTCCTCCTCCAAGAAAATGTAGAAACTGTCCTGTTCAATTCCTTTTACCTTTTCCTTGGATTTTTTCTTAAATATTAACAGAGAAGCCATTAGACAGGTGTTCAACGGAGCAGAAGGACATACGTCCAAAGTGCAAGTGTCTTGTGCAAGTATCAGTTCACTTTAGAAAAAAAAAGGGGGGGAGGGGGCTGTATGAGCTGGCAGGGTGGGTTGGATGTTGCAGAAGAGGTATTACTTGCTTTTTGACTCTCATTTTGGAGTCTAGAATATATTCCGCAATTACCCCACATAATCCCCAAGGAGTTTGATAGGTCATATGTAGACAATTAGCAATCTCACAAAAAAATTTTTGTTAAGCAAGACAGTTGTTAAGTGAGTTTAATTTTTTTTTTATTATTTATTTATTATTCATATTTCTAAGCTGCCTACTCTCCGAGGACTCTGGGCGGCTTACACCATAGACAGTATACTAAATAGCATATTGCCCCCAACAATCTGAGTCCTCATTTTACCCACCTCGGAAGGATGGAAGGCTGAGTCAACCTTGAGCCGGTGAGATTTGATCCGCTGATCTGCTGAACTAGCAGTCAGCTGAAGTAGCTGCAGTACTGCACTCTAACCACTGCGCCACCTTGGCTCTCCCCCCCCCCCCCCATATTACGACCTTTGTTGCTACAGTTGCTAAGCGAATCACGGCAGTTGTTAAGTTGCTAACATGGTGGTTAATTGAATCTGGCTTCCCCATTGAGTTTGCTTGTCAAAAGGTTGCAACAGGGGAGGATCATATGACCCCAGGATGCTTCAACCGTCATAAATACGAGCCAGTTGTCTGAATTTGGATCACATGAGTCCAGGATGCTGCATAAAAGCATGCTCATAAATACTTGCTCGTTGCCAAACGCCACTAAAATCAGGAAGGCAGCCACAACCATGTGGTCTGATGCCCCGCCCCTTTTCAACCCCATTTTGTACATATAAAGAGGCGAAGCTTCAGGAAAAAAAAATAACAGAACAACAGAGTTGGAAGGGACCTCAGAGGTCTTCTAGTCCAACCCACTGCTCAAGCAGGAAACCCTATAACAGTGATGGAGGGGTTGCGTGTGTGCATGCCCACACCCACAATTCAATGCACCCCCCCCACGCATGTGTGCACGACCCCCCCCATGCTTTCCCCGCATTTGACACGCGATGGTATGGTGAGCCAGATAGGCCCATTTTTCGCCCTCCTCAGGATCCGGAGGCTTTCTTGGAGCCTGGGGAGAGTGAAAACTACCTTCCCCTCCCCCTGGAGGCCCTCTGGAGGCCGGAAACAGCCTGTTTCCCGACTTCCAGTGGGCCCAGAAGGCCCGAAAATCAGCTGGCCGGCACGCACATGTGTGTTGTTGCTGAGCTAGGGCAATGCTCGCGTGCCCACAGATATGGCTCCGTGTGCCACCTGTGGCACGCGTGCCATAGGTTCACCATCACGGCCCTATACCATTTCAGACAAATGATTGTCCAGTCTCTTGATCGAAGTCTCCGGTGATGGAGCACCCACCACTTCTAGACGCAATTTTTTCCACTGTTTAATTGTTCTCACTGTTAAGAAATATCTCCTTAATTCTAGGTTGTTTCTCTCCATGATTAATTTCCATCCATTGTTTCTTGTCTTGCCTTCTGGTGTCTTCTTCCCTTCTTGTCAAATACATTACAGATTAACAGAGTTGGAAGGGACCTTGTAGGTCATCTAGTCCAACCCCCCGCCCAGGCAGGAGACCCTGGCCTACATCATTTCTGACAGATGGCAGTCCAATCTCTTCTTGAAGGCCTCCAGTGATGAAGCTCCCACAACTTCCAAAGGCAACTTCTGTTCCATGGGTTGATTGTTCTCACTGTCAGAAAATTTCTCCTTATTTCTAGGTTGAATCTTTCCTTGGTCAGTTTCCATCCATTATTCCCTGTCTGGCCTTCAGGTGCCTTACAAAATAGCTTGACTCTTTCCTCTCTGTGGCAGCCCCTCTTGGTGGCACCTTGAGGTCTAACATCTTGATCCTTCTGATCATACCCTGCAGACAACCCTGATCCCATGCTGAACAGGAATGAAACCCTGGCAGCCTCAAATCAAGCTTCATTTTTTGCAAAAGTATTAAAATAAAACAACAACAACAAATGATGAAAAAAAAACAGTTTGTATTTAGGCTTCGCCATACTTGGAATATGGATTCATTGTTCAGGAGAGTTTCGGGGGAAAAAAACCCCATTTAATTCTCTGCAGAGGATTAAAACTGCTCTGGAACCATGCAGTATCTTTGAATGTCCCCAACAGAATACTGAATACAGAATATTCATGTATATATCAGAATATACAGAATACTGCTCGCTTGTTCTATCCCATTTACATTTTTTTTTCTTTATTTCAAATAAGGTGAAGGATGACTGCACATCACATCTTACTTCTCCTGTTTCATCCGTGCATTTCACTCTATTTACAAAGATAAAATTCAACATTAATGGCTGCAGCAATATAACCCAACAAACATATTTTGGTTTTCTGCTGAATATCATCTGACATCTTTTAAAAAAGAAAGAAAGAAAAGGTCCAGGGAAAGTTGAACTTAGCGGTGGTTTCCTTTGCTTTCTAAAGGGAAACTTCAAAGTAGCTGTTATTTACTCCTAGACAAAGAAAAGCCAGTATTTGTTTGCAAAGTGCTACAGAGACATTAATTACCAGGGCACCAGAAAGCCAAATTATCTGTCTGAGTTTCCTTCTCCAGGGTCCTTGAATGGAGCCCCCTTCCTTTATAATACTAGAAGTTTCAGGTCAAAAGACGGACGGCAGATTCCAAACTTATGCAACTATTTGCCGTTCTTTATCCCCAACCTGGAGCCCTCACAATGGAGAAAAACACTGCCAGTAGGTTTAAATGTCTATTTAGAAAAGAATAATAATAGAATAACAGAGTTGGAAGGAATCTTGGAGGTCTTCTAGACTATCCCCCTGCTCAGGCAGGAAATCCTATCCAGGGAGTCCTCGATTTACAATTGAGCCCAAAATTTCTGTTTGTTAAGTACGTTTTGCTCCATTTTACGACCTTCACAGTTGTTAAGTGAATCACCGTCATGACCCCCAGGGGGAGGGCCTTCTCTGTAGGGGCACCTACCCTCTGGAATCAGCTGCCCCCAGAGAGAAGGAGAATCCAAGACCTCGGTGCCTTCCGCCGTGCCCTTAAAACCTTCTTTTTCCAGCAAGCCGGGCTGGCCTAACACTTTTTAAAATGTTTTTAATTGTCTGTTATTGTTTTTAATCATGGGGCCAAATTTATATATATATATTTTTAATTGTATTTTAATGCTTGTAGTTTATGTTTTTACTTGGCTGTTCACCGCCCTGAGTCCTCAGGGAGAAGGGCGGTATACAAATTTAAAAATAAATAAATAAATAAATAAAATTATTACGTTAACAACAAAGTTGTTAAGTGAGTCTGGCTTCCCCATTGAATTTGCTTATCAGAAGGTCGAAAAAGGTGATCATATTATCCCTGGACATTGCAACTGTCATAAATATGAGTCAGTTGCCAAGCATCTGTTTTTTGATTATGAGACCATGGGAGTGCTGCAATTATTGTGTGAAAAAACGTCATAAGTCTGTTGTAACTTTGAATGATCACTAAATAAACTGTTGTTAAGTCAAGGAATCCTGTACCATTTCAGACAAATGGTTATCCCATCTCAAGAATTTTTCGCTCCGTCATTATCAGTTCTGATAGTTCCATAAATAATTCACTAAGCGTCTGTTCGTCTTATGCACCGTGATGAATATCAAACTTCACGAGATGCTTAGTAAAACCTCAGATCCAGCTGGGTTTTAATCAAACATTTTCATCCATTTGAAGTTCCCAGCTGCTGATTGTCCCTAGTCGCAGAAAAAAGAGCAAGAAATAATGTGTATGAGTTGCAGGTAGCTAGATTTTGCCTAAATATAAGGAAAAATATCTTGATGATTAAGATCTGAGCATTGCAGAAGGTCACTTGAGAAGAAAACATGATTAAGTCTTTCTCAAAAACGATCAACAATAACAGCGGAAACACTTAAATTCGCCAAAGCTATATTCAGTTGCATTCCTCCTGTTTTATGGCTTCTGAGAATATACTTTCTAAGTACCAGATGCTAAGAACGAACAAGCAGTTCACTACTAAGAAGAGGGAATCTTTCGTGACAATAAAGGCAGCTGCACTGGGTTTCACCTGAATTTTTCTAAGGTGTTTCTGCTAGGAATGACATTCGTAGCCTAGACGTCAAAGATGTTGAGACTCTAGAAAGAGTGCAGAGAAGAGCAACAAAGATGATTAGGGGACTGGAGGTTAAAACATATGAAGAACGGTTGCAGGAACTGGGTTTGTCTAGTCTAGTGAAGAGAAGAGAAGGGCTAGGGGAGACATGATAGCAATCTTCCAGTATTTGAAGGGCTGCCACAAAAAAAAGGGGGGGGGGATCAACCGAATCTCCAGCGCACCTGAAAGCAGGACAAGAAGCAATGGATAGAAACTAATCAAGGAGAGAAGCAAACTAGAACTAAGGAGAAATTTCCTGACAGTGAGAACAATTAATCAGTGGAACGACTTGCCTCCAGAAGTTGTGGATGCTCCAACACTGGAAGTTTTTAAGAAGAGATTGGACAACCATTTATCCGAAATGGTATTGGGTCTCCTGCCTGAACAGGGGGTTGGACTAGAAGACCTCCAAGGTCCCTTCCAACTCTGTTATTCTATTATTCTACAAAGGCCCTCCAAAATGACCTTCTACAGCCATCCTAAGGATGGACAACTGAATGACCCACATAGCTCCAATTTAATCTGATGGAATTTAAGAGCAACACTGATGACTTTTAGGGGTACCATCCGTTTACAGGTAGTCCTTGACCTATGACCACATTTGGGACCCGAATTTCTGTTGCTAAGCAAGGCAGTGGCTAAATAGGTTTTACAACCTTTTTTTAATCATGGTTATTAGCGAATCAGAACAGAATAACAGCGTTGGAGGGGGCTTGGTAGGTCATCTAGTCCAACCTCCCGCCCAAGCAGGGAACCCTACACCATTTCTGACAGATGGCAGTCCAGTCTCTTCTTGAAAGCTTCCAGTGACGAAGCTCCCACAACTTCTGGAGGGCAACTTCTGTTCCATTGGTTGATTGTTCTCCTTGTCAGAAAATTCCTCCTTATTTCCAGGTTGAATCTCTCTTTGATCAGTTTCCATCCATTATTCCTTGTCTGGCCTTTGAGTGCTTTGGAAAATAGCTTGACCCTCTCCCCTCTGTAGTGACACCTCAAATATTGGAACCCTGCTATCATGTCTCCCCTGGTCCTTCTCTTCACTAGACTAGCCATGCCCAGTTCTTGCAACCGTTCTTTGTATGTTTTAGCCTCCAGTCCCCTAATCATCCTGGTTGTTCTTCTCTGCACTCTTTCTAGAGTCTACTTTTTAGAATCACTGCAGTTGTTAAGTCAATCACACAGTCGTTAAGCGAATCCAGCTTCTCCCTGGACTTTGCTTGTCAGAAACTGGCTGGGCAGGTCACAAATGGCGATTCCATGATCCTAGCAACCATTCTAAACACCTACTGCTCGCCAAAAGCTGAATTTTGATCACATGGCTGTGGGGATGCTGTGACGCTCATAAGTGCGAGGATAGGCCATAAGTTGCACTTTCCAGTGTCATTGCAACTTTGGTCACTAAAAGAATGGTTATAATTTGAGGACTACCTGTACTTTATTTTGCCCCATTCAGGAGCAAAAGGGAACCTTAAGATCAAGGTGTAACATCACCTGTTCTGCACCTTGAGATCTGCCCAGGATTCCACCCAAAGAGAAAAATGAGTTGAAAACATTTAACTTTGCTCTGAAATTCCGTTATTCTACTTGATTGTGTTAAAGAGCATTTGCTTATTTGTTATTATTAATAATAAATGATTACAGGAGACAAATTCCCTTGTGTGTCTAATCACGCTTGGCCAAATAAAGTATTATTCAATTCAATTCCAATTATTTATTATTAATAATATAGAGATAGACTGTTATTCTATTTATATTCTTTCTTCAAAAGAAAGAAACAAGAAAGTCCAGTTGCCTCCTGAAAAAAGCACCTTTGGGACAACCATGACCTGAATAACCGAGAATCTCTACAGACTTTAATTCTATTTACTGCCATGATGGTTCCTTGACCTGGCCTACCTCAAAGGGCTGACATCAATCTTAAAAGTCTCTCAGATTTGCTCTCTGGCCTCTCTTATAACTAAACAAAACGAAGGTGGAGCTGTTTTCAGGTTCTTCCTCACACTTCCTTTTACTTCAGGACTGTGTCGTCAATTCCACTTTCCTTCACCGGGAACCTTATGAAAGTCACACTGACCCTTAAACCAGATTCAAAATTGTATGGCTGAAATTTGGGTCTTTTATGTGACTGTATTGTTTCTCCATGTCCTATAATATATGTGGGTATATGCATAATTTTGTCATGTTTATGTAGTGTATATTAGAGGTGGAGACCCTTTGAGAGCTGTATGCAAGGAAATTTCATTTTAATGTGTGCCGGTTAGTGTACATTCAAAGTGACAATAAAGTTAGTCTAAGTTTAAGTCTAAAAATAGTGATGGCATGATCTGAGGGTGTTGTTGGTGGGCTACACACAAAGAATAGAATAGAATAGAATAGAATAGAATAGAATAGAATAGAATAGAATAGAATAGAATAGAAACAGAAAGAAACAGAATAGAGTAGAGTAGAGTAGAGTAGAATAGAATAGAATAGAATAGAATAGAATAGAATAGAATAGAATAGAAACAGAAAGAAACAGAATAGAGTAGAGTAGAGTAGAGTAGAGTAGAGTAGAGTAGAGTAGAATAGAATAGAATAGAATAGAATAGAATAGAATAGAATAGAATAGAATAGAATAGAATAGAATAACAGAGTTGGAAGGGGCCTTGGAGATCTTCTAGTCCAACCTCCTCCTTAGGCAAGAAAGTAGTACAGGTAGTCCTCGACTTATGACCACAATTGAGCCCAACATTTCTGTTGTTAAGGAGACATTTGTTAAGCAAGTTTTGCTCCATTTTATGACCTTTTTTGCCTCAGTTCTTAAGTGAATCTCTGCAGTTGGTAAGTGAGTAACGTGGTTGTTAAGTGAATCTGCCTTTCCCATTGAGTTTGCTTGTCAGAAGGTTTCAAAAGGGAATCGCATGACCCCGGGACACAGCAAAGGTCATAAATATGAGTCAGTTGCCAAGCATCTGAATTTTGATGCTGCAAAGGTCATAACGGTAAAAAACGATCATAAGTCACTCTTTCAGTGCCGTTATATCTTTGAACGGTCACTAAACAAACTGTTGTAAGTCGAGGACTGTCTGTAGAGGTGTCTTTCTGGACCCAAGCACCAGGGTGCTCACCCCTACTCTGTAAACTCAACAAGGTGTATACAGGTAGCTCTCAACCATTCATTTGTGAGGTAACACAGCATTGAAAAAGTGACTTATGACCGTTTTTCACACTTACGTCCATTGCAGCATCCCCATGGTCACCTGATCAAAATTTTGGATGCTTGGCAACTGGCGTGTATTTATGATGGTTGTATTGTCCCTGGGTCATGTGATCATATCATTTTTACTGGCACAGAGAGCCAATTAATTTCACAATCATTTTATTAATGACCTGATCAACCGAGCGTGATTTAAAAGGCATTCTGTGCCACAAAAGAGACCCCTTGATTTTATAAACCTCAATCCTCCTCAAGTCATTGGTTGCCTACCTGTTCTAACCTACAAGATCTCATTTTCACCTGGGATCTTAAACAGCTTAGGACGCTTTTCTTGGGCCTAGCTTTAAAATGCTGCGTGTACATTTTCGCAGAATCGGTTTTAATTAGACCGAGACTGTGGGAGGCGAGTCGCAATCTCGTTATTTGGAAAAAATAATAATCACAGAATACCTTCAAAAGTGCTTTTAAGTTGCAGGTGTAGGACAATTCCTCAAAGTGATCAAAGTTTCTCAACATCTTAGTCTCCCACAGCCTGTACTTTAATTCTCTTTTTTCTTTTTGGCACAGGCAGGACAATATGCGGCCGGGAAAGGGGTGGGCATAAGAACATTTGGGCCTGGCAGAATGAAACCAAGGGCGAAAATTGTTATTGTATTTTTAGAGTGGCTCAGCTCGTTTGGAAAATGTCTTTGACCTTGCTTAGTACAAACGTCAACTTTTGGCTTGAGAAACTGCTCAGCCAACTTCTAAAAATTTTGCTGAGATCCACAAGATAGAATAACGTGCTTGGAAATTATATTGGTATTGACAAAAAAAGCTGAACCTATAGAATAGAATAGAATAGAATAGAATAGAATAGAATAGAATAGAATAGAATAGAATAGAATAGAATAGAGTTGGAAGGGACCATGTAGGTCATCTAGTCCAACCCTCCACCAAAGCAGGAGACCCTAGCCTACACCATTTCTGACAGATGGCAGTCCAGTCTCATCTTAAAAACATCCAGTGTTGGAGCATTCACAACTTCTGGAGGCAAGTAGTTCCACTGATTAATTATTCTGTCAGGAAATTTCTCCTTAGTTCTAGGTTGCTTCCCTCCCTGATTAGTTTCCATTAATTGCTTTTTGTTCTGCCTTCAGGGGCTTTGGAGAATAGCTTCACTCCCTCTTCTTTGGGGCAGCCTCTCAAATATTGGAAGACTGCTATCATGTCACCCCTAGTCCTTCTTTTCATCAAACTAGACATACCCAGTTCCTGCAACCGTTCTTTGTATGTTTTAGCCTCCAGTCCCCTCATCCTCTTTGTTGCTCTTCTCTGCACTCTTTCTAGAGTCTCCACATCTTTTTTTTCACTTTGTGTTGACCAAAACTGGATGCAATATTCCAAGTGTGGCCTTACCAAGGCCTTATAAAGTGGTATTAACACTTCACGTGATCTTGATTCTATCCCTCTGTTAATGCAGCCCAGAACTGTGCTGGCTTTTTTGGCAGCTGCTGCACACGGCTGGCTCAAAATTAAGTGATTGTCCACCAGGATTCCAAGATCCCTCTCAAAGTTACTACTATTGAGATCACGAACATCAACTTTTTTCAATCGGTGGCACCAGAGTTTTGAAAAAACATATATATATATATATATATATATATATATATATATATATATATATATATATATATGTGTGTGTGTGTGTGTGTGTGTGTGTGTGTATGTATAGAGAGAGAGAGAGGGAGGGAGAGAGAGAGAGAGAGAGAGAAAACTCAGGGCGGCTTACAATGCGTTAAGCAATAGCCTTCATACTTTTGTATATTTATACAAAGTCAGCTTATTGCCCCCACAAACTGGGTCCTCAATTTACCCACCTTAGAAAGGATGGAAGGCTGAGTTGACCTTGAGCCTGGTGAGAATTGAACTCGCAGTAATTGCAGGCAGCTGGATGTTAAATGCTGCCTTAGGAGGCATTAGCCTCCTATGCCACTTAGGCAGAAAAATATTTAAAAAATATTTTTTAAAAAGGCATGTGATGAAGGAATTAAGTAGGGTAGGACAGCAAAGTCCCAAATTCAGGGATTGAATTTTCAGTGCCGTTGTAACTTTGAAAGATCACTAAATGAATGGTTGTAAATTGAGAACTGCAGGTAGTCCTCAACGTATGACCACAGTTGAGCCCCAAATTTATGTTGCTAAGCGAGAAGTTTGTTAAGTGAGTTTTGCCCAATTTTACGACTTTTCTTGCCACATTTGTTACGTGAATCACTGCAGTGGTTAAATGAATCTGGCTTCCCTATTGACTTTGCTTGTCAGAAGTTCTCAAAAGGGGATCCCATCAACCCGGGACCCTGCAACCGTCATAAATGTGAGTCAGTTGTCAGGCATCCAAGTGTAAATCACGTGATCATGGGGTGTGTGTGCTGCAACGGTCATAAGTCTGAAAAATGATCACAAATCACTTTTTTCAGTGTCGTCATAACTTCAAACGGTCACTAAGTGAACTGTCGTAATTTGAGGACTACCTGCCCTGACATTCAGTTTCATCTCACTTCTCTGTGTACTTTCAGGGCATTAAAAGTAACAAATGCTTGTCCTTTTTTATGTGGCAGGACATTTGTATTCAGAATCTAAACTGGTGTTCCTCTGCCTTGGATAAACTGCAAGTGATTGGGGTCTTCAACAACCAGAAATCACATATAAGCATTGAGTAGGTCAGGAAATTTTAGTACAATTTCTAAAATTGTCCTGATCTGAAGTACAGGTATTCCTCGATGTATGACCACAATTGGAACCAGAATTTCCATTGCTGTGCAAACCCATTGTTTAGTAAGTCATGCTTGATTTTACGACTCTTCTTGCCATAGTTGTTAAGTGTACTGTGTGGTCGTTAAGCAGATCCAGCTCCTCCCATTGACTTGGCTTATCGGAAGGTCGCATAAGGGGATCACATGTCCCCAGGACACTGCAACCATCATAAATAAGGCCAGTTGCCATGCGCTCAAATTTTGATCCCGTGACCAGGCGGATGCTGCAATGGTCATAAGGGTGACAACCGTTCACAAGTCACTTTATTTAGTGACATCGTAACTTCCAACGGTCACTAAATGAATGGTTGTAAGTCAAGGATTACCTGCATATCCTCCTCCTCCTCCATCTCCATAGAATAGCAGAGTTGGAAGGGACCTTGGAGGTCTTCTAGTCCAACCCCCTGCTTAGGCAGGAAACCCTACACCACTTCAGACAAATGGTTATCCAACATCTTCTTTAAAACTTCCAGTGTTGGAGCATTCGCAACTTCTGGAGGCAAGTTGTCCCACTGATTAATTGTTCCCACTGTCAGGAAATTTCTCCTTAGTTCTAAATTTCTTCTTTCCTTGATTAGTTTCCACCCATTGCTTCTTCTCCTGCCCTCAGGTGCTTTGGAGAATAGCTTGACTCCCACTACTTTGGGGCAATCTCTGAGATATTAGAACATGGCTATCATGTCTCTCCTAGTCCTTCTTTTTACTAAACTAGACATACCCAGTTCCTGCAACCGTTCTTCATATGTTTTAGCCTCCAGTCCCCTAATCCTCTTTGTTGCTCTTTTCAGCACTCTTTCTAGAGTCTCAACATCTTTTGTACATCGTGGTGACCAAAACTGAATGCAATATTCCAAGTGTAGCCTTACCAAGGCATTATAAAGTGGTATTAACACTTCACAAGATCTTGATTCTATCCTTCTGTTTATGCAGCCTAGAACTGTGTCCTTGTCGTCCTCCTCTTCCTCCTCCTCCCTGACCACGATGGCTTTAATTTCCTTTTCATCTCACAGAAAAAACATTGAAAAAGCATGATGCCAGCATGCTTCAAACCTTCCCAGGATGTGCTAATGGATGATCCTATCCTAGTGGATGATCACTTAAACAGGAGTCAGCATTGAGCAGCAGGAGCCAAAAAAGCTAATATAATCCTTGGGGTATAAACAGAATCATAGAATCAAAACCACGTTAAGTATTAGTACCGCTTTATAAAGCCTTAGTAAGACCACACCTGGAATCCTGCATCTTGTTTTGGTCACCACATTACAAAAAAGATGTTGAGATGTTGGAAAAAGTGCAAAGAAGAGTAATTAAGACAATTAAAGGCCTGAAAACAAAAACATGAAGAATGGTTGCAGGAATAGAGAAAAGAAGGAGTAAGGGGGATATGACAGCAGTATTCCAGTACTTGAGGAGCTACCACAAAGAGGAGGGGGTCAACTTATTTTTCAAAGCACCCAAAGCAGTGGTGGGTTACTCCCAGTTCGGTTCGGTCCGGTTCGGCTGAGTCGGTAGCGGTGACGCTATTACATCACCGAACCGGTTCTCTTTCTTCGGGAGCTGGGCCCTCCCACCCGCCCCCCGCGTTATTCCAACTTTATATTTCTTCTTTTTTCGCCCAGCTGAGAGGTGCAGCAGAGCGGATTGCCGCACCTCAGCTGGGCAGATTCAAAGCGCAAGTTTGGAGAGGCGATCGCGCGCGAAGCCCACGCACAAGGAGAACCGGTAGTAAAGCCGATTAGAACCCACCCCTGACCCAAAGGCAAGACAAGAAACAACGGATGGAAACTAATCAAGGAGAGAAGCAACCTGGAATTAAGGAGAAACTTCCTAACAGTGAGAATAATCAACCAGTGGAATAGCTTGCCTCGAAAACTTTTTTTTTATTATTATTATTTTTTATTTTATTTTAATACAAACACTCCATCTTCCATTAAACAGTGTGTCGTCTGGATACAAATGACTTGTGCAATAACAATTAAAATTTACAGCCATATTCATTATTTGTCTACTCTTAATACTGATATACATAGCATACTGTATATAATACTGTAGCAATTCTCTTCTTAACTCATTTTTTTAAAAAATTTAATTTATATGCCGCCCTTCTCCGGAGACTCAGGGCAGCTTACAATGCGCTAAGCAATAGCCTTCATCCTTTTGTATATTTATACAAAGTCAGCTTATTGCCCCCACAACTGGGTCCTCATTTTACCTATCTTAGAAAGGATGGAAGGCTGAGTCAACATTGAGCCTGGCGAGATTCGAACCTGCAGTAATTGCAGGCAGCTGGTCTTTAATTCTATTAATATATTTTCTATACTTCACTAATCTACTTTTATTTCTAACTTTCACATTTATTCTCTGTAAAATAGTTCCCATACAATATAATATTCAGTTTGTTCCTTCTCTTTAATTGCAAGCGTTCACCTATTCATTTCTGCACCTGCTAATATTTTCCTAATCACATTCTCATCCATAGGAATCTCTTCACTTTTCCAATTTTGTGCAAATAGCTGCAGTTATTACACGGATAATCAAATAGAACTCCAGAACTTGTAAGTGCTCCAACAATGGAAGTTTTAAAGAAGAGACTGAACAGCTGCTTCTCTAAATTGGTATAGAGTTTATTGTTTGAGCAGGGTGAGTGGGGAGGGCTGGACTAGAAGACCTCTAAGGTCCCTTTCCAGCTCTATTCTGATTGAGTGATACGTAAGAAAATATATGTTTCCTTCTCTGGCCCTACCACAGTTCAGACTGTCAATATTAGGACTAAAAGTTTTGTCCTAGCAAGTGGAAACGTCTCCCAGGTATGCCTGTTGACCACGCCTGGAGGCCAAAAATGAAGAAATGAAAAAAAAAAAGGTATAAAAAGCACTTTCCGTCTCTCTCTCTCTCTGCCTCTGATGTCGGTCCCTTTCTTACAGAAACCACAGCTTCCCCGTCAGCCAAAGGACTAGGGATCAAATGTAGGTCATATTTAGCAAAGGTGGGGATGAAACACAAGGGAATAAAGCTGGTCCTCTTACATCACTCTGTGTGTGTGTGTTTGTGTGTGTGTGTGTGTGTGTGTGAGTGCACACTTGGGCTGGAGAGGGGAATGGCAAGGGGGGAAACTGAAGGCATTTGGGTGGCTGAGGACCAGGTAAGAAATTCCACCAGCCTTTTAATGGCCTTGTTTGCGAGAAACACCTCTCACCTACAAGCCAGGAGTGCACTTTCAGGGGGGTGCATCCAAGCGTAAAGAGAAATTGTAAAATGGGACCTTTGTTTTCTTTCCATTTCCCCCCCCCCCCCCTTCTCTTAATGGCGTGTTCTTTCTTCGCCTTCTCGTCTTGGCCGAATAGAAATGAGCGCGGAGGCTTTTTAATTGCTTGCTTGGGTTCAGCTGGTTTTCTCTCTACCCCCGGATATCTTCTTGCAAGAGCCGTTCCCAACCAGATCTTTGCCAGGTTTCCAGAAACCAGGGAGTCAAGCCTCTTGATGATGATCACGATACGGAGGAGGAGGAGGAGGAGAATTATGGAGACCTTGGTGCTCTCTGAGCTTGGTGGTTTTAATGTAGACGTTTCATGACCCAACTAGGTAACATCATCAGTGCTAGAAGGGAGTGGGGTTTGTGGAGAGGAGGAGGAGGAGGACGGGGTCTGGTGGGGCTGAGATAATGAAATTCATTCATCTTAAGATGGGTTACCAATCACACTTAAGAAGGCTTGATGAACGCCGACCCCACAACTACAGCTAGTCCTCGGCTTACGACCACAATTGAGCCCAAATTTTCTATTTGCTAAGTGAGGCATTTGTTAAGTGAATTTTGCCCCATTTTACGACCTTTCTTGCCACAGTGTTTAAGTGAATCCCTGCAGTTGTTATATTACAAACACGGTTGTTAAGTGAATCTGACGTCCCTTTGGATTTTGCTTGTCAGAAGGTCACAAAAGGGGGTCACATGACCCCCCCCGGGACACTGCAACCGTCATAAATATGAGTCAGTTGCCAAGCATCCGAATTTTGATCACGCGACCGTCGGGATGCCGCAACGGTTGTAAGTGTGAAAAATGGTCATAAGTCACCTTTTGCAGTGCGGTTGTCACTTCGAACGGTCACTAAATGAACCCTTGTAAGTCGAGGATTACCTGTCTTAGGAATTGTAGAACCTCCATATTCAGAAGCAATATACAGGCAGTCCTCGACTTAACAACCACAGCTCGGACAAAAATTTATATTGCTAAGCAAGGCAATTGTTAAGTGAGTCATGTCCTATTTTATGACGTTTTTTGCCATGGTTGTTAAGCAAATCACTACAGTGGTTAAGTGAATCATTTTGTCTTTAATTAATTGAACCTGGTTTCCCCCATTGGCTTTAGCAATAGCAATAGCAAAAGCAATAGTACTTAGATTTGTATACCGCTTCACATTGCTTCACAGCCCTCTCTAAGCGGTTTACAGAGTCAGCATATTCCCCCCAACAATCTGGGTCCTCATTTTATCGACCTCAGAAGAGTGGAAGGCTGAGTCAACCTTGAGCCGGTCAGAATCAAAAGCATCGAACTCTTTGCAGTTAGCAGAATTAGCCTGCAATAGCAATAGCACTTATATACCGCTTCACGGTGCTTTACCTCTGTAAAGCGGTTTACAGAGTCAGCGTATTGCCCCCAACAATCTGGGTCCTCATTTTACTGACCATGGAAGGATGGAAGGCTGAGTCAACCCAGAGGCAGTCAGGATTGAACTCCAGATTGTGACTTTGCTTGTCAAAAGCTTCCTAGGAAGGTTGCAAGTGATAATCCCAGGACCCTGAGACACTGTAACCCTCGTGAATCGTAAATACCTGCCATTTATCAAGCACCAGAAGTTTGATTATGTGCCTGTGGGGATACTGCAATGGTCATAAATGTACAAAGTAGTCATAAGACACTTCATTTGAATTGAACTTGAAATGTTGGCAATGCCCATTCCATAATACCCAGATGCCACTGGGATATTTAAATAAATATTCATTTATCTATTTGTATCCCGCCTTTTTAGGGATGCAGTGGCTCAGTGGCTAAGATGCTGAGCTTGTCGATGAAAGGTCGGCAGTTCAGCAGTTCGAATCCCTAGTGCCGCGTAATGGGGTGAGCTCCCGTTACTTGTCCCAGCTTCTGCCAACCTAGCAGTTCAAAAGCACGTAAAAAAATGCAAGTAGAAAAATAGAGAACACCTTTGGTGGGAAGGTAACAGCGTTCTGTGCGCTTTTGGCATTTAGTCATGCCGGCCACATGACCACGGAGACGTCTTCAGACAGCGCTGGCTCTTCGGCTTTGAAACGGAGATGAGGACCTCCCCGTAGAGTCAGGAACGACTAGCACATATGAGCGAGGGGAACCTTTACCTTTACCTTTTATCCTGCTTTTATTATTTTTACAGATTACTCAAGCCAGCGAACGTACCTAATACTACTACTTCCTCCTACACTGGTACTTTGGTTCTCATCGTTAATTGGTTCTGGGAGGCACGACGAGTATCAAAAACGACGAGTACCAAACGAAATTTTCCCATAAGAGTAACTCTTTGTTTCAGCTGGAAAGGATAGCGGGTCATGTGGCAACTGACACTGACAAGTTCTAGCTTGTGTGTCAAGTACCAAACAAACGACAAGGACCAGGACAAAAATTTTGCCTCAGAATGTGTCAGCTATGAGATTCAACAAGTTTCAATTCAGTTGAGCATCAAGGTGTGACCATATTTTCCTCATAACAAGAACGCTGTCAGGTGAATTGGGCTGAGATAGACGGACTGGCCCAAATTCACTCAGCCGGCTTTCATGCTTAAAGTGGGACTAGAACTCATGTCAGAAGGTCACAAAAGGGGATCACATGACCCCGGGACACTGCAACCATCATAAATATGAGCCAGTTACCATGCGTCCAAATTTTGATCACTTGACCATGGGGACGGTCATAAGTGTGAAAAACAGTCCCAAGTCACTGTTTTCAGTGCGGTTGTAACTCTGAACGGTCACTAAACGAATGGTGGTAAGTCAAGGACTTGCCTGTACATTCATTCCTAATGTAGCCAAAGAGATGTTCTTGCCAAAGAAGCCAAACCACAACACAAAATAAAAAAACAGAAATTCAGTAAATATTCCATCAAGCTGAGTACAGTATGTTCTATAAATCCAGGGGTCACCACAAAGAAGTCAACATGGAGTCCAGAACTGTGTTATCTTGAAAAAACACCTTTGGGACTACCCTGACCTGGATGACTGAGAATCTCCATAGATGAGTAATCAAAGGTAAAGGTAAAGGTTCCCCTCGCACATACAGTATGTGCTAGTCGTTCCTGACTCTAGGGGGCGGTGCTCATTTCTGTTTCAAAGCCAAAGAGGCAGCGCTATCCGAAGATGTCTCCATGGTCATGTGGTCGGCATGACTAAATGCCAAAGATGCACGGAACGCCGTTACCTTCCCACCAAAGGTGGTCCCTATTTTTCTACTTCCATTTTTTACGTGCTTTCGAACTGCTAGATTGACAGAAGCTGGGACAAGTAATGGGAGCTCACCCCATTACGCGGCACTAGGGATTCGAACTGCTGAACTGCCAACCTTTCAATCGACAAGCTCAGCGTCTTAGCCACTGAGCCACCGCGTCCCTCTAGTGTAATCAAAAGCCCACCTCTTTTTTTCATGTACAATGGAGAGGGATGACATTTGACATTTTTTGACTCCCCCTTTCTTGCAGACATCCCTGAATACAGCTTCTCCTTCTTTCCCTGACTTAGTGTGAGGTAAATATAATTACCAAATATTTGAGTTTAATTCAAAGCCTCATCGTCTCTAATCCAGGATATTGAGCCCATATCTCCAGCTTTACAGGGGACAGTCCTTCACCTGAAGGGCTGGGACGACATTTAAACGGCAAGAAAGGTGAGCCAAAGGTCCTAGGATTTGTCCCACAAATCTTGGCATCACTGAAGTGTGGACACAACAAGCAGACATACCTCGGATGCATAATCTTCTCATACAGGTGAGTGGTTCTATTAGGATGTAAGCAAAGGTGAAGGAAAAGGGCACCATATTCCCCTGAGACCAAGGCTACCTACACAAAAGGTGAAAAATGTTAAGATGGCATCTGAAAGCACAAAGCCCATTTTTATATGTGCTGCAAATGTTGCATGTAAAAAATGACAGAGCATAGACCAGTATTCAAGGATGGGCTGCTGGGGGTTCGCCGTGGTTCAGGAGAATCTCTAGCTAAGATTCTGTACAGTTCGGAGATTCCCCAAATCCCACTCCTGGCTGACCTCGTCCACCTATTAATATTGTTAAATCAATAATTGGCTCTGAAGGAGGACAACTAATGGGGGTTTGCATAACATTTGCAGATGCTAATTCACCCTTCCCTAGCTTATTCCTATCCAGGAATACTGAGATTACAATTCTCCAAATTGCCAATCTGTTGGATTTGGAAGATGAAGTAGATGAAGAAGGCAATGCTTGTCTGCCTGTCCATCTTAAAATGGGCTTGGACAGCAGACAACTCTTCAAATAGAGCAGTGTTTCTTGACCTTGGCAAATTTAAGAAAAGTGGACTTTAATTCCCATACTGGCTGGGGAATTCTGGGAGTTGAAATCCACACGTCTTAAAGTCCCTGAGGTTGAGAAACGCCAGCATAGACCATGCAATCATGGTTGCCATCTTGACTTTTTTGACCTCCCTCCCGAGGATGGCCCTAAATTCAAGATCTTGCCGTTTTTCACTGAAGCACTTTAAAAAAAATCAAATCAAAATGTGGGTAGAATTATTTGCAAGGCAAATAATGCCCTTTTACAAAGCGTTTCCAGTATAATTACCATAAATCTAAAAAAGGCTGGGGAACTTTGATCAATTCAGAACAGTGTTGAATTTCAACTGGAAATAGACTCAAAATGCAACAGAGGAAATAGTCTTAAAATACAGCAGTGGGAACCTTCTACGGATAGCTCTCGATTTATGATCACAATTGGGAGCCAAAAAAAAAGTTTTTTAAGCAGCATGGTCATTAAGTGAGGCATCCAGTTGACCTTCTCTTCTTGCTGACAGCCCCTCAAATACTGGAAGACTGCTATCATTCTTTTCTCTAGACCAGCCATAATCAGTTCCTGCAACCGTTTTAGTCTTCAGGACTCTAATCATCTTACCGGTAGTTGCTCTTCTCTGCATTCTTTCTAGAGTCTCTACATCTTTTTTATAATATGTTAAAATATATGAAGAACGGTTGCAGTATTTGAGAGGCTGCCACAAAGAAGAATGGATCAACTTATTTTCCAAAGCACCTGAAGGCAAGACAAGAAAAATGGAGGCAAACTAATCAAGGAGAAAAGCAACCTGGAATTGAGGAGAAACTTCCTAACTGTGAGGACATTTGACCAGTGGAACACCTTGCCTCCAGAAGCTGTGGGAGCTCCAACACTGGAGGTTTTTTAAGAGAGGTTGGACAGTCGCTTGTCTGAAGTGGTATTAGGGTCTCCTGCTTAAACAGGGGGTTGGACTAGAAGACCTCCAAGATCCCTTCCAGCTGTATTCTGATTGATTTTGATTGATAAAACTGGATGCAGTATTCTAAGTGTGGCCTTACTAAGGCTTTATAAAGCAGTACTAATATTTCAAAGCTTCTCGTTGGCTTCCTTGCAGCCTTCCCCGAATGAACCAGGTTACCAAAAAAACCCCCCACAACAACCCCATTTTGCAAAAACCCACTAAAAGATTGGCTCCCCGCTCCTCTCTTCCCATGACCCCATTTCCAAACTGAGAGAGGTCAAAACCTGTGAGAAATAATGGTTTGGCTTGGCTTGGCCAACTGGATGGCCGTGATCTTTGGCTGAGAAGAATTAATGGGTCGTGCAGGACAGTGATCAGGCTGAGGAGAGTGGGGGAAGCCATCTACTCCCCCTCCCCAGTGGACCCTTCTGACATACTTGCTGATTGAGGGAGAGAGAGAAGAAAGAGAGAGAAGGAGGGAGGGAGGGAGGGAGGGAGGGAGGGGGAGACAGAGAGAGAGAGAGAGAGGGCCAGGAGGGCTACGCCGAAAAGTAGCGGAGGGGAATAGCAACTAAGGCAAGAAAACAATATCCCCTTAATGAGCTTCGCATTGCCCCATGTGTGGATGGCGGCCAAGGTCCAGGTTCTCCAAGTGTGACAGAACATTATTCTAATGAAACGCCACGGAATTTGCTCAAAGGCCAAATCCAGGGGCTCTTTGCTTGCCTCACATGTTCCCCTCAACACTTGACTGCCCTTTCTCCACAGAAAAAGTTCAGCAAAGGCATCAGATCTCCTTTCTGTATCTCTCTCATTCTCTCTCTCATTCTCTTTCTCTCTCTTTCTCTCTCTCATTTTCTCTCTTTCTCTCATTCTCTCCATCTCTCATTCTCCCTCATTTTCTCTTTCATTCTCATTCTCTCATTCTCTCATTTTCTCTCTCATTCTCTCTCATTCTCTCATTTTCTCTCTCTCATTCTCTCTCTTTCATTCTCTCATTTTCTCTCTCTCTCATTCTCTCTCTCTCTCGTTCTCTCTCTCATTTTCTCCCTCTCTCTCAATCTCTCTCATTTTCTCTCTCTCATTCTCTCCCTCTCTCATTCTCTCTCTCATTCTCTCATTTTCTCTCTCTCTCATTCTCTCTCTCTCATTTTCTCTCTCTCATTCTCTCTCTCTCTCTCTCATTTTCTCCCTCTCATTTTCTCTCATTCATTCTCTCTGTCTCTCATTCTCTCTCTCTCATTCTCTCTCTTTCATTCTCTCTCTCTCTCTCTCTCTCTCATTCTCTCTCTCATTCTCTCTGACTCATACTTATGACGGTTTCAGTGTTCCGGTATCATTTGCAACCTTCTTACAAACAACATCAAAATGGGGAAGCCAGATTCACTTAACAACCATGTGACTAACTTAACAACTGCAGCGATTCACTTAACAACTGAGGCACGAAAGGTCGTAAAATGGGGCAAAATTAACTTGACAAATGTTTCACTTAGCAACAGAAATTTTGGGCTCAACTGTGGTTATAAGTCTGGGACTCCCTGTATCTCATTTGATTATAAATTTTAATCAATGCAGTGCCTAACATCTGGCTTCAAAAACTATGCACGGTCAGAACTGGCTAGCGTGGATAGGAGACCACCAGGAAAATCTCAGGATGTAAAGTCAAAACATGTCCCAATAGAAGACAGTGGAAAACTACTTCCATATTGTTGCCAGGAAATGTTTGTGAATGTGCCATGAAATCTCCAGGAATCGAGTATGACTCAAGGGAGTCTTGATAGCATTTCATAAGCTGTAGTCATTACTTCAGTCCTGGTTTTTTTTCCTGGATGAGAGACTGTAAATTACACTGAAAATTTAGAATTATCATCCTGGAAAAGGCAGTACAAAAGCATTTATGCTGTGTTTTCCTTACAAACAGAAAGTGTGGTGGTGAGGACTGTTTTTCTTACAAGCAGATGGTGTGGTGGTGAGGATTGTTTTCCTTACAAGCAGACGCTGTGGTGGTGAGGTTGTTGGACTGGCTCTGGAGTTGAGGTAATCCTCGATTTACAACTACAATTGAGCCCAAAATTTTCATGCTCAGCAAGACAGTGTTCTTTTTGCCACAGTGTTAAGGAAATCACTGAAGTTGTTAAGTGAATCATGTAGTTGTTAGAAAATCTGGTTTCTCCCATTGACTTTGCTTTTTGGAAGCCAGCTGGGAAGGTTAGAAATGATGATCACGTGACCTTTATGACATCCTGTCATAAATGCGTTCTGTCAAGCACCCAAATTTTAATCACATGACCGCAATGGTCGTAAGTGTGAAAAACGGTCACGAATCACCTTTTTTCAGTGTTGTTGTAACTTTGAACAGTCAATAAACGAAGACAGATAATCCTCGACGTACGATCATGCTTGAGCCCAAAATTTCTGTTCTTAAGTGAGACATTTCTTTAGTGAGTTTTGCCCCATTATGTGACCTATCTTGCCCCGTTTGTTAAGTGAATCACCTCAGTTGATAAATTAGTAACCCGGTTGTTAAGTGAATCCAGCTTCCCTATTGACTTCGCTTGTCAGAAGGTTGCAAGAGGGGATCACGTGACCCCATGGGACACAGCAAAGGTGATAAAGGTGAACCGGTGGCCAAGCACCTAAATTTTGATCACATGACCATGGGGGATGCTGCAAACATTGTAACCAGGGGTGGGCTTCAAAAATTTTAGCAAGGGTTTCTCTACCTGGTTGCTGGGTATGGTGGGCGTGGCCTAGTCGGCCTCCTGAACCATGGTGGGGAGGGCATTTTTGCCCTCCCCAGGCTCTGGAGGCTTTCCTCGAGCCTCTGGGAGGGTGAAAACAGCCTCCCCAGGCTCTGAAGGCTGTTTCTGGCCTTCCCAAACTTTCGGTAGGCCCATTTTCCACCCTCCCTGAGCCTCCGCACGTGCCCTGCACTTACCTGCATCCAAAACAGGCCACGTGGGGACTCCTGGGAGGGGCGGAGTGGGATGGGTGGGGCCAGCCAGGAGTGGGATTTGGGGGTTCTCCGAACTTCACAGAATTTTAGCTAGAGGTTCTCCCGAACCTCTGCAAACCCCCAGCAGCCCACCCCTGGTCGTAACTGCGAAAAACAGTCATAAGTCACTTTTTTCAGTGTCTTTGGAGGGGGTGGGAGAAGAATGAGGGCTGATTTCTCGGTCTGGAGGGCACCATGTTGGGGGAGAGGGGTGGCTTGTCTCCGTCTTACCCACTCTTGACCTGTGTAAACCCACCACCCCCCGCCGCTATGAATTGGTCCTTGCTTTAAAGCACCAATATTTGCTGATCCTAGTGGCAGACTCTTTTCTAACCCCCTCCCCGACTTAGTCAGGAGACAGAAAGACAATCTTGCAGTTGATCTTGATTAAAAGGCCTTGTTTCTTTTTTTCTGTGACCACTTTGATTTGATAATTTGGTGGAGAAACAACATGATTTGGCGACTCCATTGTATGGTTATCTCTTAATTTTTTTTCTCTCTCCCTCCCTTTCTCTCTCTCTCTCTCTCTCTCAGCTCTCAACTAGCCACTTGGCCAGAACTGGCTGATTTTTCAAATCTCTTCCAAATTTGGAGAAAAATATTCGATACACTCATTTTCAGAGTCCCTTGGGAGTTGGGCGGCATAGAAATATGATTAATTAAATTAAATTAAATTTTATTTATATTTTTAAAAAAAAATTAAGCAAAGAGGCCCCTTATTCTTGCAGATTTTTCTAAAGCTCTTCCCATTTGTGTAATTCTTCTGCTAGCATTCCAAGATACACTGCAATGACAAGTGGAGGATCGTATTTAATCAGCCTGGCAGATATGTTGATTTGCTGGACTATGTGCATTGGTTATTTATTTTTTTATTTTATTTTATTTTAAATTTATATACCGCCCTTCTCCCTGAGGACTCAGGGCAGTGTACAGGCAGAATTAAAAAACATTAAATACAAATATTAAAAACAATTAAAATATATATAAATTTGGCCCAAAATTAAAAATACAAACCAATTAAAACATTTAAGATTTCTTCTTAAGCCAGCCCGGCTTGCTGGAAAAAGTGGGTTTTAAGGGCACGGCGGAAGGCGCTAAGGTCTTGGATTCTCCTTATCTCTGGGGGCAACTGATTCCAGAGGGTGGGTGCCCCCACAGAGAAGGCCCTCCCCCTGGGGGTCACCAGCCTGCATTGATTGGCTGATGGCACCCTGAGGAGGCCCTCTCTGTGGGAGCGCACGGGACGATGGGAGGTCGTTGGTAGCAGCAGGCGGTCTCGAAGATAGCTAGGCCCGATGCCATGGAGCGCTTTAAAGGTGATAACCAGCACCTCGAAGCGCACCCGGAAGACCACTGGGAGCCTGTGCAGCTCGCGCAGGAGCGGTGTTACATGGGAGCGCCAAGCTGCTCCCATCACTACCCGCGCTGCTGCATTCTGGACCAGTTGGAGCCTCCGGGTGCTCTTCAAGGGGAGCCCCATGTAGAGAGCGTTGCAGTAGTCAAGGCGAGAGGTGACGAGGGCATGAGTGACTGTGCACAGGGAATCCCGATCAAGAAAGGGACGCAACTGGCGAATCAGGCGAACCTGGCAAAAGGTCCCCCTGGTTACAGCTGTCAGATGTTCCTCCAAGGACAGCTGCCTATCCAGGAGGACTCCCAGATTGCGAGCCCCTTCTTTGAGGGCCAAAGACTCTCCCCCAATAATCAGTGATGGAGTCAACTGACTATATCGGGATGCCGGGAGCCACAGCCACTCAGTCTTGGAAGGGTTGAGCTTGAGCCTGTTCCTCCCCATCCAGATCCGCACAGCCTCCAGGCACTGGGACATCACTTCAAGGGCATCATTGGGGTGGCCTGGGGTGGAGATGTACAGCCAGTCCTCGATTTACAACAACTCATTCAGTGACCATTCAAAGTTACAATGGCACTGAAAAAGTGACTTATGACCATTTTTTCATGCTTACAACCATTGCAATATACCCATGGTTATGTGATCAAAATTCAAACACTTGGCAGCTGACTCATATTTATGACGGTTGCAGTGTCCTGGGATCATGTGATCCCTTTCTGCGACCTTCTGACAAGCCAAGTCCAAGGGGAAGCCAGATTCACTTAACAACTAACAACTGCAGGGATTCCTTGAACTGTGGCAAAAAAGGTCATAAAATGGGGCAAAACTCATTTAACAAATGTCTCACTCAGCAACTGAAACTTTGAGCTCAATTGTGGTCGTAAGTCGAGGACTACCTATATTTTGCTAGGTGGCTGATAGCTATTTCATAAGCTTTTTACTGTGTTCATGTAAGCTGTTGAGCCAATTCAGTTAAAGATTTAGGGGCTGAATTTGCATCGCGTGTGAAGCTTGGTTATTGTTAACTTTCATTTGTTGTATTTTTGTGGCTATTTCTAGTTTAAGAAATATGTCTTCTGGTTATTTTCCACAGAATCAGAATGATAGTTATCAGTATTTCTCAAATTCTTCACTCTAAGACATGTGGACTTCAAGTTCCAGAATTCCCCAGCCGGCATGCCCGCTGGGGAATTCTGGAATTTGAAGCCCTCATGTCTTAAAGTGGCCAAATTTGAGAAGCACTGGTTATAGCTCCTCAGTTAATCCAATCTTTAACATTATCCTCTGCTGATGCTTCAGATAAATTGCTCCTAAAAATGGAGAGTCCACTTACTGCATCATACCACTATCATCTCTAGATCCCAAAGTTACAGGAATTGAAATCCAACAGATCCAGATAATCCTTGAACACTTCATATGATCAAATAATAGCCATAACCCTGCACTAGATTATAAAGTACATCGGGCAATTTAGACGTAAGCAAGCAAGCAAGCAAGCAACCATCCAAACAGGGTCTTGCACCCTTAGGATCTTGTAATCTCAATGTTGATGGTAGAGATGAAATCCGCAGGAAGATGAAGCCACAAAGAAAGGGAGATTTGAAGATCCACCGATAAACAAAGGAAAGGGGAACACTGGTTCTCTTGTGAATTGGAATGTGTGTTTTTCTCTGCAGATGCTGATCAAGGTACATTTCTCACCCAGTTTATTCTCTATTCTGCAAGCTTTCACATTCCACAGAAGACTTTGTCGAGGAGAAACAATGGGAAGTCCCTATGGCACTAGAATGGATAACAGATTGATTATGTCTGCTGGTGTGGTCCAAAGTTGGTTGGTGGATATACAAACACACTCCATACAGCAATAAAATAATAAAGTTTTTTTTTCTTTATAAAACCTTAGTAAGACCACACCTTGGAATACTGGATCTGGTTTTGATCACCAGCTAATAAAAAAGATATTGAGGTTCTGGAAAGAGTGAAGAGAAGAGCAACAAAGATGATTAGGGGACTGGAGGCTAAAACATATGAAAAACGGTTGCAGGAACTGAGTATGTCTAGTTTAATGAAAAGAAGGAGTAGGGAGTGACATGATAGCAGTGTCCCAATATTTGAGGGGTTGCCACAAAGAAGAAGGGGTCAACCTATTCTCCAAAGCACCTGAGGACAGGACAAGAAGCAATTGATGGAAACTAATCAAGGAGAGAAGCAACTTAAAATTAAGGAGAAATTTCCTGATAGTGAAAACAATTAATCAGTGGAGCAATTTGCCTCCAGAAGTTTTGGGTGTTCGATCACTGGAGGTTTTCAAGAAGAGATTGGACAGCCATTTGTCCGGAATGGTATAGGGTCTCCTGCCTAAACAGGATATTGGATTAGAAGACCTCCAAGATCCATTCCAACTCTGTTATTCTGTTTTCTGTTTTTGTTCTTCAGGAGCAGGAAATGTTCCAGCTTATTCACTAGATTCCATGTTTTGGCATTTCAGCTGGATATATGTATATGAATCTAAAGCAGGGGTGAAATCTAGCAGGTTCTGACAGGTTCTGGAGAACCGGTAGCAGAAATTTTGAGTAGTTCAGAGAACTGGCAAATGCCACCCCTGGATGGCCCCAGAGTGGGGTAGGAATGGAGATTTTGCAGTATCCTTCCCCTGCCACGCCCACCAAGCCATGCCCACAGAACCAGTAATAAAAAGATTTGGATTTCACCATTGATCTAAAGTATGTATCTAAATAATAGGTGAATGTAAAAAGATAGTCTCTTCAATTAATTGATATCAAGTTGTTTTCAATTCCTAGCAACCCACACATAGATTTTCTATTGATTTATTTATATTCCACCTTTATTGATTTTATATATAACCAGAAGTGGCGAACATACCTAATGCGCCTTCCTTCTCCTATTTTCCTCATACCAGCAACCCTATGAGGTGAATTGGGTTGAGACAGAGTGACTGGCCCGAGGTCAGTCACTCTGGCTTTCATGCCTAAGGTGGGACTAGAACTCACAGACTCCTGGTGTTTAGCCCAAAGTCACACAGCTGGCTTTCATGCCTTAAAGTGGGACTAGAATTCCAGTCTCCTGGCTTCTAGCCTTCTTAACCTACATTGCTCTTAAATTTGATAAACTTATACATGTGACAGGGTGAAGGAATTCAGAGCTGTGGCTGAGTCACCATGGCTTGTTGTGACTTCCCATCTCTTGGAATATCTCGCTAGACAACAGTAGGCATTCAAAGGCTCCAGGGAGATTAAAAGTTTTCGGCTAGACTGGGAAGTTGAAAGCCCATCATGGCAAGGGGAATGGCAAACATCATTCATCAATGCAAAGATCTCTGTGAAATCACCAGAACTCAAGACTTGGGTAAAGGAGACTTGTCTGTCTGTCTGTCTGTCTGTCTGTCTGTCTGTCTGTCTGTCTATCTATCTATCTATCTATCTTATCTATCTATCTATCTATCTATCTTATCTATCTATCTTATCTATCTATCTATCTATCTATCTATCTATCTATCTATCTATTTGATTTTTATCCTGCCTTTATTACATTTTTAGCAACTCAAGGCTACAAATATACCTAATACTCCTTCCTTCTATTTTCCCTACAACAACAACCTTGTGAGGTTGGTTGGGTTCAGAGAGAGAAGGACTGACCCAAAGTCTCTCAGCTAGCTTTCATGCCTAAGAAGGACTAGAATTCTCAGTCTCCTAGTGATTGGACCAAAGTCACCCAGCCAGTTTTCATGCCTAAAATGGAACTAGAATTGACAATCTCCTAGTGATTGGCCCACAGTTACCCAATCACCTTTCATGTCTAAGGCAGCACTAGAACCAGGGATGAAATCCAGCAGGTTCTGACCGGTTCTGGAGAACCGGTAGCTGAAATTTTGAGTAGTTCGGAGAACCGGCAAATACCACCTCTGGCTGGCCCCAGAGTGGGGTGGGAATGGAGATTTTGCAATATCCTTCCTCCAGGAGTGGGGTGGGAATGGAGATTTTGCAGTATCCTTCCCCTGCCACGCCCACCAAACCACACCACACCACGCCCACCACGTCACACCCACAGAACCGGTAGAAAAAAAAAATTGGATTTCACCACTGACTAGAACTCATCATCTCCTGGTTTCTACCTCATAGCTTAGGGAGTAGATCCCATGTTTACATGCAAATCTATTGCATGTAAAGTGGTTTATTAATGGGAAATTCATTTTTGGAGCTGGATCCTTAAGTAGCCCTAATGTAACAGCCCAGATAGAAGAAGAAGATACCAGCAAGGAAGTAGACATGGAGCTCAAAATTTGCAGACAGTTTGGGGAACCCTAAGACGCTCAGGTAAACAAATATAGAATAACTCTCCAATAGGATATCCGTTATGAAACATCTACCTTTGACTAGAATATGTTAGTTGGGAAAAAATGCAACCTGACATTGATTTTTTTTTTTAGTACCGTAGATTAACAGCTCTCCTGTAATCAAATAAATAAACATGGAATGTTGGTCTGGATCAGTGTTTTTCAACCTTGGTCACTTTAAGATGTGTGGAGTTCAACTCTCAGAATTCCCCAGCCAGCTTGGCTGGCTGGGGAATTCTGGGAGTTGAAGTCCACACATCTTAAAGTGGCCAAGGTTTTAAAAAAAACACACCAGTCTGGATGATGGAAATGATAGGAAATTTGTGAGACTGAGAGAACAGATCAGGGTAAATATTCTGAAAGGAGACCTGGTTATCGTAATTCCTTTGCAGAGCAGTACTTTGTGCTGCAACATTCTGTTGCAGATCCCAACTGTTTCTCTACAAGGGCCAAGCCATGTGTGAATTTGTCTACCGTCAAAGAGCAATCTGGGTGGTGTTAAGGGAGGCAAATGCTGAACGTCGCCCGTTGAACGCAATTTGAGCTTCTCTCAGAATGTCCTTGTGGGTTGATAAGATAAAAAATAGGTTAGGAAATCTTCAGTGTTTCCTGATCCTGACCTGATCTGTCCAACGAGAGTGTATCGCTATAAATATAAATATGTATTGCATTAGTAGTTTGCAGAAGCTTTCCGAATATTTATTTTATTTTTTATTTTAATTTGATTTATATGCCGCCCTTCTCCGGAGACTCAGGGCGGCTTACAATGCGTTAAGCAATAGCCTTCATTCTTTTGTATATTTTATACAAAGTCAGCTTATTGCCCCCACAAACTGGGTCCTCATTTCACCTACCTTAGAAAGGATGGAAGGCTGAGTCAACCTTGAGCCTTGGAGAGATTCGAACCAGCAGAAATTGCAGGCAGCTGTGTTAATAACAGGGTGCACTAAACCACTGTACTATCAAGGCTCCTAGAATAGAGAATTGACCCCATGTATGATCTGCAGAATTTACCAAATGATTCTGAAGTGGTTTCCTTTCTCTCCCACCCACCCCCCGCCACTTGACATTCTTTCATTTAAATGCTTCCCCACATCACATTGGCAGGGAAATTTCTTTAACATAGAATAGCAGGGTTGGAAGGGAGTTTGGAGGTCTTCTAATGGAGAATAGGTTGACCCCCGCTCTTCTTGGTGGCAGCCCCTCAAATATTGGAAGGCTGCTATCATGTCACCCCCTAATCCTTCTCTTCGTTAGACTAGACGTACCTGCATGGGTGGGCTTCAAAAATTATAGCAAGGGGTGGGTGGGTGTGGCCATGGTAGGCGTGGCCTAGTCAGCCTCCTGCACCATGGTGGGGTGGTGGTGGCTTTTTGCCCTCCCCAGGCTCTGGAGGCTTTCCTTGAGCCTCCAGGAGGGCAAAAATGGCCTTCCCAGGCGCCAGACGCCCTCTGGAGGCCAGAAACAGGTCTGTTTTTCGTCCTCCCCGAGACTCCGCGTGCGCCCTGCATTTACCTGCATCCAAAACGGGCCGCGTGGCGACTCCTGGGAGAGGCGGGGTGGGGTGGGCCAGCCAGGAGTGGGATTTGGGGGTTCTCTGAACTGCACAGAATCTTAGCTAGAGGTTCTCCCAAACCCCTGCAAACCCCCAGCAGCCCACCACTGCATACCTGGTTTCTGCAACTATTCTTCATATGATTCATTCCCCAGTCTCTCTTAATCATCTTTGTTGCTCTTCTCTGCACTCTTCCTACAGTCTCAGCAGGTTTCTAAAATTGTGGTGACCACAAATCACAACATCCTTTTCAAACAATCATTTTTGAATTTGCTTTTCATGTCATTCTGCCTTGAAACGGTGACTGTTCATTCTGTGGAGTTAAAAACTTGCTTTCTGGGAAAAAAACAGGCTTACAAGTTTCAAGATTCACGGCCAGTTCCTGCTATGTTAGATGGCTTCCTTTCTTCCCACCAGTTCCTACTCTGGTCCCTGCCTTCAGATAAACCTGAAATTAAGACTGGAAAGCATTTAAACACTCCCATTTAGATTCTTTGCTCTGTTGAGTTGGCCTTGAAATAGCTGTGGCCGCATAATGTTTTCCCCCTTTTAGGCTAGGTAAGTAAACATACATGAAGCCAGCAGAAATTCATTGCTGGCTTTGAAACTTTGCAGGGATCTCTAGAAAAAAAGAAAGAAAGAAAGAAAGAAAGAAAGAAAGAAAGAAAGAAAGAAAGAAAGAAAGAAAGAAAGAAAGAGGAGGGAGGAAGGGGAGGAAGGGAGATGGGAATGAAGAAAGAAGACAGGAGGGAAAGAAGGAAAAAGAAAAGTAGGGAAAGGAAGGAAGAAAAGGAAGGGAAGGAAGGGAAGAAGGAAGGAAAGAAAGAAAGAAAGGCAGGAAGAAAGAGAAAAAATAAGAAAGAAAGAGAAAGAAAGAGAAAGAAAGAAAGAAAGAAAGAGGGAGGGAGGGAGAAGGGAATGAAGAAAGAAGACAGGAAGGAAAGAAGGAAAAAAGGAAAGGAGGGAAGAGAAGAAGAAAGGAAGGAAGAAAATAAGGAAGGAAGGAAGGAAAGAAAGAAAGAAAAAAGGGAGGAAGAGGAAGAATGAGAAAGGAAGGAAGAAAGGAAGGAAGGAAAGAAAAGGAAAAAGGAAGGGAGGGAGAGAGGAATGTGGAAAGAAAGAGAAAGGAAGGAAGGAAGGAAGAAGGGAAGAAAGAAAGAAAGAAAGGAAGAAAGAAATAAAGAAAGAAAATAAATAAATCTTTTTTCAATTCTAGAATTGGCAAATTAAATCTTCTTTCCAAAATTAAGTGCATTTTACTAAGTATGTGGCTTGGATCTTTCTTTTTCAAAATGTCTCTGTGATCTAGAGGTGTTGGGGAGAGGAGAGAAGACACTTTCCTGCAGTCGTGGTCCAATTGTGGCTGGGGAATTCTGGGAGTTGAAGTCCACACATCTTCCACCTTCCACGGTTGAGAAACGCAACCCTAATCAAGCCATAAGCTATTTGGGGCTTTAAAGGTTAACACGAACCATTCAGACTGTGCCCAGATAGAAATATGGTTAGAATCCATCCTGCATTCTTTGTACCTTACCCTTAATCCTAACTTTTCCAATTGCAATTTTTGGAGTATTTTGCAGGGTAGCTCCAAATACAGTCAAATTGGGATGTGATCAGGTAGTGAAAAATAATCTCTAAATATGACCAGTTCAGGGAATGGCTGCCATTGCTGCTCTTAATTGCAATTTTGCAATGAATTCTTAATCTTCACTGAAGTAGCTGGGAATCAGAGAGTAAAGTAGCTCTTGACTTACGACAATTGGGACCGGAATTTCCGTTGCTAATCAAGGTAGTTGTTAAGTGAGTCATGCCCATTTTGTGACCTTTTCTGGCACAGTGGTTAAGCAAATTACTGCAGTTGTTAAGCGAATCACGCGGTTGTTAAGCAAATCTGGCTCCCTCCCCCATTGACTTTGCTTGTCACCAGACCACGGGGAGGGGGCCCGATGGCGATCAGATACAAGGAGTCCTCGGCTTACAACCACAATTGAGCCCAAAATTTATGCTGCTAAGTGAGACGTTTGTTAAGTGAACTTTGCCCTGTTTTACGACCTTGCTTGCCACAGTTGTTAAGCGAATCCCTGCTCTTGTTAAATTAGTAACACGGTTGTTAAGTGAATCGGGATTCCCCCATTGACTTTGCTGGTCAGAAGGTCGCAAAAGGGGATCACATGATTCCGGGACACTGCAACCGTCATAAATATGAGTCAGTTGCCGTGCGTCTGAATTTTGATCATGTGACCATGGGGATGCTATAATCGTCACAAGTCACTTTTTTCAATGATATTGCAGCATCGAACGGCCACTAAACAAACTGTCATAAGTCAAGGACTATCTGTAACCCCAGGACATTTCAACCTTCATAAACACCTGCCGGTTAACAAGTGTTTAAATGTTGATCCCATGACCATGGGAATGCTGCAACGGTCTTAAGTGCAAGGACCGGTCGTAAGTCACTTCTTTCAGTGCTGTGGCAGCTTTGAACGGTCACTAAATGAATGGTTGTAATCCGAGGACCACTTATAAAGTACAGACTTGCTCCTTTAGTCCCATCTCATGTGGGCTGAATCTCTACCACAAATACATTTTCTTATTCATCAACAATACTTCTGTTTGATCTCGATTAAATTAAATTTCCAGCTGTTTCTTCCTTAGTCATCTAGTGGAGAATATACAGAGAGTTCTCGATTTACAACCGTTCGTTTAGTGACCATTCAAAGCTACAGTGGCATGAGAAAAAGTGACTTATGACCGTTTTTCACACTTAAGACCGTTGCAGCATCCCCATGGTCACATGTTCAAAAACTCAGATATAGGACAAGTGATTCATATTTATGACATTTGCAATGTCCCCAGGGTCATGGCAAACTCAATGGGGAAGCCAGATTCACTTAACAACCGTGTTCCTCACTTTACAACTGCCATGAACGATCTGCAAGAAAGATCGTAAAATGGGGCAAAATTCACTTAACAAATGTCCCAGATAGCAACAGAAATGTTGGGCTCAATTGTGATCGTAAGTCGAGGACTACTTGTAATATCTTGGGATCTCAGTAAAGAGCTGGGTGCCCCACTAATGTTTTGAATGGCCTTGTCGTTTTTTTTACTCAAATTCTAATTCTGTCAAAGAAATTGATCCAAGGTGTTTCAGAAGCATCAGATCTCCTGGCTCTGAGTTCACGCAACACGCTTATCGTTAAACCTAAGTTTACAAAACACAGCGATAAATTGTATTATAGGTCAGCGTCAGTCAAGGCGAGATGCCCATAACAGATGAAGGCAAATGGCTAAGCTACAAACAACTCGGTCTTACTTTAACCTAGCTTAACAGGTTGTGTGAACCCAACCACTGAGGTAAAAAACATTTATTCCCTCAATTAGTGCACCTGATTGCAATAAAAATGCGCAAACGTTTCCCCTGGAATTATAATAACCACGCAGAAGCGGGATAAAAACAGGCTTTTTATGTGTAGAAAATACAGAGGGGGCTTTAATGCTGAAAGAGATATTCAGTCAGTACATTTTTGCTCGCTGTCTTTCTTTTTGAAAGAAGTCTTATATTTAAGTAATAAACATTTTCCTTTGGATTTCTCAGTTAATATCTGATGCCTTGTTAGCTGTAAATGTTTGCACGCTTCTGATCTGAATTCTCTTCCTTGGTGAATTAATGCAGTCACCCATTAGATTTCTAGATAATAAAAAAATAGATTGCTACAGTAGTGGCCAAAATTGTGGAATTGTGGAAAGGAGAATCAATTTCTATTTTCTAGGGAAATAAGAGAATGCTTTAAACAGCAATAGCAACATCTAAGGATATCAGAAAAGGCTTTGGTTAAAATACATACACATATATATATATACACATACACAGTAATGGCCAAAATTGTGGAAACCTTTTGAGAAAGTGTATTTTCTAATACTTGCTAATAACACCACTTTTTTTGGGAGTAGTACCGTAAAATTATATATCAATGGAAAGATAATTTAATCAAGAATGTAATGCAATAACTTTCATGAAGGATTTGCTATTACTGTAGAATAGCAGTTATAAAGAAGAAAAGTGAAACACGTAGAAAAAATGAGATATACAAAAAGTATCACCATGTCAGTTAATCCTTAGTTGGGTAACTTTTAGCATGAATGACGGCCTGACAATGTCTTCCCATGGAGTGAACCAAATCTTTTAGTTCTACAGCTGTTATAATGCGAAACCAAGATTGAAGGATGGCTTCTATTAACTGGGTTTTATTGCTGGGTCGCTTCTGACTAGCAAGTTTTTTAGTTGGCTCCATAGATTTTCAATTGGGTTAAGGTCTGGGCTATTTCCAGGCCATCCGAACAGTGGAATATGATTATCTTGAAACTGCCCCCCAAAAGTGGTGTTATTAGCCATCAAACCTCAAAAATATATTTTTCTAAAAAGGTTTCCACAATTTTGGCCACTACTGTATTTATTTGTTTATTTATTTATTTGTGTTTTTTTTAAATTTATAGTTAGTTAGTTAGTTCTCACCTTTATTATTTTTACAAATAATCTAAAGATATTCAACACAATTTCCTCCTCCTATTTTTCCTCACAATGACAACAACCTTGTTAGGTGGTTGGGGGAGAGAGAGAGAGAGAGAGAGAGATATTGGCCCAAAGTCCCCCAATTGGCTTTCAGGTCTAAGGCGGGACTTGAACTCTCAGTCTCTAATTTCCTGGTGATTGGCCCAAAGTCACCCAGGTAGCTTTCATAGCTAAGGCGGGACTTGAACTCGTGACCTCCTGCTTTTTAGCCTGGTACTTTAACTACTGGACCAAACTGACTCTTTGTCATCTTCCGGGATGTTTTATATATAAACCGTATTATATAAGTAACATGATAAGTTATATATTGTATGTTCCTCCGAGCTGTTTGAGGAATTCTGGGAGTTGAAGTCCACAAGTCATAAAGTCGCCAAGGTTGGAGACCCTTGTTATATGTTGCATGTTATACCTATATACATATCCCGTACATTACATTCATCAGCTAAATAGATTGCTGCTCAATGTGTAACATTTGATTTCCTAGTCCTTGCAGCCCAATTTGCTTTCAAGGAAGTATTTTTTTTCGAGTGGCTTCCGAGATGAAAGTGAAGTCTGTACACAACCTTTAAAAGTAGCTTGGCAGCCATTCACATGTTGCGGTGAACCTGTTAGGCACGCCCAACGCCTCTTCACCCCCGACATGACCCTGCCATCCGTGGCCACATGGAAGGCTGGTTTTATGATTTATCCTTGTTTTCTAGATAAGCAGCTGAAAGTGAACAAAAATAATCGTCAATGACCCTAACAACAACTTAATAATAATAATAATAATCAAGTTTTTCATGCCACACATTCAGAGCAAAGAAATCCCAAATTAAAATTCACCATCCAATCACAGCTCAACTATTTTAAGCCTAATAGAATAGATAGAATTCTTTATTGGCCAGGTGTGATTGGACATACAAGTGTGATTGGACACATAATGTGCATATATACTATACATACACACACCTTGAATTTCAATGGATCCTCCTGAAACTAAGTGCTTTGGAACAAACACACACAAAAAAGGAGTTTCACTTCTTTTGCTGATTTCAGTAGGAGAAAAATTAAGTGTACTGAGCTAACATTCAGTTCCGCTGCATACAATGAGTCGAATTCTCAGGTAAACCGACACAGGATTTCTATTTTAACCTTGTTTCAACTTGTTCACATTTACTCCAAAACGACTTCAGAAACTATCCGTGTCTGATTTCCAATCCCACCATTTCAATAAACCTTTTAACAAGGCAAAACCTACGGTGAGCTCAAACATTTGTGTGAAAAAATTAGAAACCCGGAAGATGAATATTAAAATCAGCTAAACTGAGATTTATTTATTTTTTTTTCCTACCTTACGCCCCCTCCCCCAGCCCCGGAATAAAAAGTGTTCAAGACAAAAACGGGAACATCCAATATGTTACGCTCCCTGACTTCTGAATAATTTTAATTTTAGAGTGGTTACCTCCCCACCCAAATCCATTCTCTAGTTTTGAAAAGAAAAGAGAAGAAAAGAGAAGAGAAGAAAAGAAAAGAAAAAAGAGAGGAGAGGAGAGAAGAGAAGAGAAGAGAAGAGAAGAGAAGAAAAAAGAAAAGGAAAGGAAAAGAAAAGAAAAGAAAAGAAAAGAAAAGAAAAGAGAAAAGAGAAAAGAGAAAAGAGAAAAAGATCAGCCTGGATAAGGAGAAAGGACTGACCAATGTAATGATCCAGTAAATAAAATCTGGGATCTTTGCAGTTATGCTTTCTATGATTCATCCGAGTACAAAGTTTCCGTCTGCAAGAAAAGTATATATTCCAGACCAGGATATTCGATTCTGATCTTATCGAATTAAGTCTAACCCTCGATTTCCCCTCCCCCCCTCTCACCTTCCCCTAGAACGAAACCAGGAAACTGAAAAGAGAGCACATTAAAAATAAATCAACCGAAAAAGATCCAACCCATCTCCAATTTTTATCCAAGCCGGAGGTGAGGAATGTTAAACTGGGAAAAGAGGGAAAGAAATGGAAAAAGGGGAGGGGAGCGAAACGAGTAGGCAGCTAGGAATAAACGCAGAAAGGTGAATTTAATTGAACCAGTTCTTCTCCCCTCTAAACACCGTTTCCGAAACTCTCGGCTTGCCAAATCGACCTCGGATTTAATCCATAAAATAATCGATAATCATCGAAGTTGATTTGTTGTTGTTGTTGTTGTTGTTGTTGCACGGTGATTCCAATTCGTTTTCTTTTTGGGGGTGGGGGGAGAAGGAAAGAACCCGCAATCTTCGCCTCTGAAGAAAAAAGGCAATTTTTAAATTTTCTCCTTATTAGGGGTGTAGAGTTTCCTGCCTAAGCAGGGGGTTGGACTAGAAGACCTCCAAGGTCCCTTCCAACTCTGTTATTCTATTCTATTCTATTCTATTCTATTCTATTCTATTCTATTCTATTCTATTCTATTTCTATTCTCCTTTCCTTTCCTTTCCTTTCCTTTCCTTTCCTTTCCTTTCCTTTCCTTTCCTTTCCTTTCCTTTCCTTTCCTTTCCTTTCCTTTCCTTCCCTTCCCTTTCCTTTCCTTCCCTTCCCTTCCCTTTCCTTCTTTCCTTTCCTTTCCTTTCCTTTCCTTTTCCTTTTCTTTTTTCTTTCCTTTCCTTTCCTTTCCTTTTCTTTTCTTTTCGTTTCTTCTCCTCTCCTCTCCTCACCTCTCCTCTCCTCTCTTCTGGATTTCTGGGGTCGTCGCCCCCTTCCCCCTTCCCTTCCTCTGGCCAAGGACACAAACAAAGTTCGTCGGATAGGCGAGACGCCCAGCTCTGGCGAGAGACGTTTCTCCCCCCCACACACCCCGACCCCCCCTCCCATCCCCCAAAACCGGCTGCCTTCAACAGGTTCAAAGTGCAGCGGAGAAGGAAGGAGGGCGCGAGGGGGAGGGATGAAGGGGACCCCGGCTACCTCTAGAGACAACCCCCCACCCCCACCCCCACCCCCACCCACCCTTCCCCTTCTGACCTAAAGGCTGCGAAGGGCCAGATCCTCATCCCGCCGGGCGAAGGAAGCCAGTCTGGACGCCCCCGCCCCTCCTCCCCGCGCGCCGTCTGGGCCCTCCCCTCACGTCCGCTTTCTCTCTCTCTCTCTCTCTCTCTCTCTCTCTCTCTCTCCTCCCCCCCCCCGCCGCCCCTCATTTGCATCCGGCGCGGAGGGCTGCCCCCCCACCCCGCCTGCCCACTTCATTTGCATATCTTATATATGGCCTACCGGAGAGCATCAAGAGGGAGCAGTAGTAGGTGGGAGGCCCGCCGTGGCATTTGCACCGGAGAACCCGCTGCAGAAACAGGTGTCAGCCGAGAGAGAGCTTTCAGGGGGCTTCCCGTTGCAAGGCGATCGCGGGGGCTTTGGGGAGGGAGGTCGGGGTTTTTTTTTTGAAGGGGGGGCTTTCCTTACCCCCTTTCCCTATCCCCCCCTCCCCCTTTTCTTTTTCTGCCTCTCTCTTTCTCTCTCTCTTCTCTTTCTTTCTCTCTCTCTCTCTCTCTCTTTCTTTCTCTCTTTCTCTCTTTCTCTTTCTCTCTCTCTCTCTCTTTCTCTCTCTCTCTTTCTTTCTCTTTCTTTCTTTCTCTCTCTCTCTGTCTTTCTCTCTCTCTCTCTCTCTCTTTTATTTTTTTCCCCTTTTCCCTCCCTCCCTTCCTTCTGGGCTTAAAATGGTGTCCAAACTCAGCGCTTTGCAACACGAGCTCCTCAACGCTCTGTTCACCTCGGGAGTCACCAAAGAGGTCCTGATCCAAGCCCTGGAGGAACTGATGCCTTCTACCGGCGGCGGCAGCAGCACCACCAACAACAACGTTCCGGCGGCCGGAGGTGGCGGCTACGGGGTGAAACTGGAAAACTTGCAGCTGTCGCCCAACAGCGGCGGCGGCGGAGGGACGGAGGCGGACAGCAAGCCCATCTTCCACACCCTGACCAACGGGCACAGCAAAGGCAGGCTGTCGGGGGACGAGGGGTCGGACGACGGGGATGACTTTGACACCCCGCAGATCCTGCGGGAGTTGCAGGCGCTCAACACCGAGGAGGCGGTGGAGCAGAGGGCCGAAGTGGAGAGGATGATCAGGTAAGGGAGGAGGAGGAGGAGGAGGAGGAGGAGGAGGGGAAGGGAGGGGGGCTGCGGGAGAAAGGTACTGTAGAGCCAGGGGTGCCCCCCCCCGCAAAACGCACGGGATTCGTTCGGGGGGGAAAGTGATGGGAAGTTGTCCGAAAAAGAGGGATGGAACGTTCGGAGTGGAACGTTCGGAGTAGAACGTTTGGGATAAAAGGAATGGAACGTTCCGATCACACTGGATAGAATGTTCCGGCGACTGAATGCAACGACCTCCTTTGCAGAGGTGCGTTTTCGCCGCCTTCCTCGCCTCGGACTGGCCACCCCTCGCAAAATAATACCGCGGGTGGGTTTTTTAAATATATATATATATATATTTAAACCGAACCGCCGTTCAGGTTTGTTTCCAAACGTTTCCTCCCCCCTTTTGCGCCTTTCTCTTAAAAAGAATGAATGACTCCCTGTTGTTTGCCTGCGTGTGTAATACAAATGTACACAACTCGTTTACACAACTTTGTCCGCTGTCCCCTTGTCGTTGTACTGTGGGGTGGGGGTGGGGGGGGGGGAGAAGGATGACCGAGCCACGTGAGAGTTTCAATCGATTTTTATCTCTCTCTCTCACTCGCTACCTCGCACACCCACAATCAAGGACACACACACAAAAAAGTACATAGCGCGTAGATAAATTTCTTTTTTAACTGATTAAAATAATCCCAGCAAAACGAAATCAGGGTTTTTTTTGGTCTCTCGGGAGCAGCGCAATCCTTTTAAGTATTTACTGGGAAGGACTTTAGGGATTGCAACTGTCCCCTAACAGAGAACGTGACGCTTTTCAGGTTCCCTAACGATAACAGGAGATTAAATAACAAAATTCAGAATGTAGCAGCGCTAGAAATGGCTCCTACTATTATTTTTTTTGCTTTGTTTTTATTTTGATTTTATTAAACGGGAGCAAAGGAATCTTTGTAAGGAAAAAGTGAAGAACTTTGGGGCAAAATACAGTTTTGTAGAATTAACTCTGACATTATTTTTAGACTCTTTAAAATTTAGAGTGCTTCCTTTTCTTAAAAAAAATTCTGCGGAGTTTTTTCGTTTGTATATATTTTTTTCCTTTATTATTATTTTTGTTTTACCTAAGCTTAGAATTTTTCTACTGTTACCTTGAGACAAAAATCCCATTAGAAACTGTCTAAAAATTATCTAAGGTAAAGATCAAATAAGTGGAGCCTTGGAAACAAGGTTTGAAATGTAGGCGGGAAATACCTCTTTCCTGTGTCGATCTATGCAGAAATGCATCAAAGTTCCACAGGACAATATTTTATACCAATGAACAAAGTCGGTGGGTAAACGTGTAAATTAAATTTTCCATGCTACACAAAACCACTCAAACATGAGCAGAACTGAATTTCGCCGCTTTTGGGGGTATACTAACTTATTATCCCCCTGCGAGCCCCGATCAATTTTGAGACTGGCCGAAAACAATCGCGCCTTATTCTACCCTTCAGAGACCTAACACGTGCGAACACCGTTGATGGCGCTGAGACTTTGACACGCGTTAATTTATAATCACTGTGCAATTCAGACGTCCCTAACGCTCTCTCAGATATTAACAGGTGGTTTAATTTTATAATATTCTCCAATGAGTGTGTGTGTGTGATTTCACATTCTCTAAAACTACATAATGGCTGGGAAGTGGGTATCAGATGTGGAAGTTCAAGCAGCATTATCTTTTTCCTTCAAATAACTGTGGTTAAAGTATAAAACTAAGGGAGAATAGCTTGAGGGGGACCTTGGCGCACTGTGAATTTGGTTGTTTTCTTGCATTACCCGAACTAGGGTAGCATCATCAGTGCTATAACATAATGAGAGCAAACCCCATTCCTTTCTAGCACTGATGGTATTACCTAGTTTGGCTAATGAAACGTCTGCAAGGAAACAACCAAGCCCAGAGAGCATCCACGACCCCTCATTTTCAAGCCTGAGCTACAAATATTCTCTTTTATTGAAATTAGTTTGCATTCCCACACGAGATCCCGTTTAATAGAACTGTAGGCTTCCCTGGTGTTAAATAAATAAAATTACATTGATATAAAGTGCAGTGGTGGTGGGGAAAGGGGGGGGACATATTGAAGGCAGGGCCATTCAATTGTCACACCGTATATGTAGTTTTATTCCCCTCACCCCAAATATCGCCTCCAGTCAAGATGCCAAGAATCATTGTGTCCAAGAGTAGTAGTAATAATAGTACCGTAGTAAGTAGTAGTAATATCCGTTACCTATCAATTTTTAGAGATAGGCTTTGTGAAGAGAAAGGTGTGAATTTGATGAAAAGGCATCTAGCAATAATTAACTCCGGGTAAACCTTTTCACTTCCTAAGAGTATTTTTCTCCCTCCTTCTAATACGTTTTGTCCAGTTAAAAACTTTCATCAGCTGTTGATTCACCAATACGAAAACACCCTCTCCCTCTCTCTCTCTCTCTTTCTCTCTCTCTCTCTCTCTTTTTTTTTTTTTTTTGTTCGTCGAGGTCCTAAACATGTGTGTTCCCGCGTGTCTGTGTGTGTAAAAATGCCGGAGCACACGTATCTACATACGTGTCTTCCAATTTAAGAGTCGAAAGGCTTTTGACAAGTTACTTACTAATTATCCCTCTCGTCTTTACGGCGCTTTTCCGCCGGTCCTTCCCTCTTTTTAGCAAAATATCAACTAAATAAACTGCTATTTATTAACCTGCCGCTCAGTTTAAAGACAGGCTGGGTTTTATTTTTTATTATTCCTGTTTCTTCGCAAGACAGTTTTATAGGAAGCCGCCGGTTCAAAAATGGAGTTTTGGGGGCCTTTTTTGGTGTGTATGTGTGTGTTTTTTTTTCGAAAACGAAAGGTAACTTTTCATGTCTCTCTTAAGATAAACGATTCCAGGTAGATCCTGTTTACGGAAGCGCTGATTCAAATTAACTATTGGGGTACCAAGATAGAGAAAAAAAAAAAGCCGAACGAATCTCCCTTCCAAAACTCTTCCCATTAAGGAAATAAAATGGAAAGCTAAGAGGGGTTTTTATATGTTTCAGCCCATTTAGGAGAAATGAAATGCTTTTGAATAAAGAAAGGTTTTAGCTTTTCAAGAAGCGGGCCGAATTCAGACTTTAAGTGCTTTTTAAACCTTAAGAGTGTGAGAAAAATCTGATTATTTTCCGAGTTCGCTCACAGAAACTAGTTTGCAATAAGGAGGTTGTTGTTGTTGTTGTTGTTGTTGTTGTTGTTGTTGTTATTATTATTATTATTATTATTATTATTATTATTATTATTATTATTATTATTATTATTTCCAAGAGAGGGGGGATTGTTTAGGGGTCGAACCTGGCTTTTTATTTAGCTCTATTTCAAATTTCTTAACCGCCCAGCTCCTTCGTTCTTGGGGCCTTTTCTTATCGAATTTACTTTCGGGGTTTGGCGAGGCCCCAGATTTTGATTTGGGGGAATGAATGAGGGGCGCTTCAGCGCAAAGCCGGGCAGGGAGAAAAGAGGAAGCGAAGCGAGAGTGTCTATTCGGGAGTTTTTACTCAGCGGGGAATCTGCCCGCCGCCGCGATCCTGTCTCAGGCTTTGAACCAGGCTAGATTCGAGGGCTTTCGATTGAGGGATCCCCGCCAGTCTAGAGCCGGGAAGCGGTGCCCAACCGAAGGAAGGCAGCGAATAAGTGCCAGTCTCTCAGCGCGGTGCGACGGGGTCGGAATTGAACACACAGCCCTGGGCACAGAGTGGCCGCCTGAATGGCTTAGAGTAGCCTTTGCCCAACACCTGCCTATCTCTCCCAGATCCTTGGGAAGGACTTGATGGGTGGATTAAAAAAAAAAAAAATGCCAAATCCATCTCGACTGCGCGATGAGCCATCATCCTCTCGTTATTCTTATTCCTCCTCCTTGGTGCTCTCTGAGCTTGGTTGTTTTCTTGCAGAAGTTTTTTTTTTTTTTGCAGCATTGAACATCATCAATGCAACCCTAGTTTGGGTAATGAAACAAGCGCGGAGAACACCGAAGGATTCCTCATTTCAACTCGGAGGTGCAAATGTTCCCCTTTATCGGTTTCCCTTCTCCCTCTGTACTGAAAGGCTGTAGAAATATTTAGAAGTGGTCTCTCTCTCTCTCTCCTCCCTCCCTCTCCCTCTCCCTGTGTCTCTGTCTGTGTCACTCTGTCTCTCTTGTCTGTCTCAAATCGGTTTATTCAGTGGAGACGGCCTAATCATTAAAAAGTTAGATAAAATTGTTCCCCCCTCCCGGAGGGGGAAAAATGGATCTGATTTTATTTTAAGGCCCCCAAGTCCTTCGTTCGAGGCGAAGAGAGATGGAGGGGTGGAGGAGAAAATTAAAAAGAAATAAATAAATAAGAAAAAGAAACAAGTGCCCTTCTCAATCCGGTTTCCTCCGGATTGAGTCCAAGCACCTTAAACGGAGTGAGGGCACGGGCTATATATAAATCGTCTGGAAGGGCCCCTTTGAAATTTTCTAGGACTTCCTAAGTGGAAAACTTCTGAAAAGAACGCACCCGCCCTCCCGGCTCCCCCCACTTCTCATTTCCTCCGTTTATACCGTCCCCTTAAAATTTCAAAAAGGCAGGAAGGAAGGAAAGAGAAAGAAAGAAAGAAAGAAAGAAAGAAAGAAAGAAAGAAAGAAAGAAAGAAAGAAAGAAAGGAAGGAAGGAAGGAAGGAAGGAAGGAAAAAGGAAGGAAGAAAGGAAGAAAGAAAAAAAGGAAGAAAGGAAGAAAGGAAGGAAGAAAGAAATTCATTATCCCCAATACCACTTCAAGGTGACTCAGATCCGCCACATCTTTTGAGGTGGAATAATTGGAGAAACACCTGAGTGGTTTTGGACTACAGCACCCATCCGTCCCTACCCAACGCAATCTGCAATCCCCCCTAAGTAATGCAAAGAATCTGGAAACCTCGGTTCATTTTCCGCTGCGGTTTTTTTTTTTTATAACTCAATGAGGTTTGATTTCTGAATGGAGGTAGCGATGCTGACCCAGTGCAAAAGTTTTTTGTCTTTTTTTTTTTTTTTTTGCAGCCACTTTGATGAACTCTCTAACCTTTATTTACATGGCTGATTTTCCTTACCTTTCTTCCCAAGGGGTTCTCTGGCAGCCTCTGTACCTTTCAGCACACCCTTAGGTAGGTCAACTCAAAAGTAAACCCCATTGAGATCAAAGGAAACTGGAGTATTTGTTTGTACAGGACAGTCTGCAACCCAGGACAGTAGAATGGAGAACCTTCGAGAGAGGTGAATCTAGTTAAATCTTGGAGTTGGTGGTGGTCACGAAAAGCTTCAGCCAGGTGCGGGTTTGCCCCAGGTGTGCAGTTTGGTTACCTTTTATTTTTTTTAAAAAAAAAAATTAAAGTTTGGTTTATCTTCTTGTGGCTTAATGAGTTGTATGAACCCAGCTGGTTAAGGTTGTGCTGCCTATAAGTTGAAAATCGTGTGTCACCGGTTTAGAGTAGAATAACTCATTGCGCTTGATTTAATTAAATCTACCCGATTGTTTTACGGTCATTAATCTGGATTTTTCATCTATTGGTCTGAAGAATATTTCTGTTTTATCAATCCGTGCAAAGAAATTCTGTGACCAAAAGCCAATGGGCGCTCCTGCCTTTTAAAAGCTAAAAATATTTAAAAGGGGTGGATCCTAAACCTGTTTTGAATCTTAACACGGCCTTCGATATGTGCAAAGGATTAATCATCTATTTTAATTTCATCTATCTTGAAATTCCTCTGTACCTCGAAATTGTCTTATTTTGTTTTGATTCTTCCTAGGATGAACATTTAAGGTTTATGCCTTGCTTCCCTTTTGCTATTTGTAATCCCTAAAAAAGAATGACACGCAACAAACATGCTGTTATAAAGGGAAAGGGATAAAAAAATAATGGGTGGAAAGCTGAAGAATAGGGGGGGGGGAATAAATAAAAATCAAACTAATAATCTGTTAAAGACTTTTCTGTAGTTAAACAATATAAACTTCTGCAGAAGTATTTACTTCCTCTGGCAGCTTGAGGTATATTTTTATTAGAGCTTTTTTTTTTTGCCAAGAAACCCAATGACCAAAAAAAGAGCAAAACAAAACATAATAGAATATGCATTTATTTTAATCCCATTCCTCAATACCGTGAAAGGCTCCCCAAATGGCATGAAAATATGCAAAGAGAAGATAAGAGCGTTAGTGGCGCAGCAGACTAAAGCACTGTTAAGAAACACCAGCTGCCTGCAATTACTGCAAGTTCAAATCTCACCAGGCTCAAAGTTGACTCAGCCTTTCCATCCTTTCTAGGTAGGTAAAATGAGGACCCAGTTTGTGGGGGCAATAAGCTGACTTTGGGGCAAAAGCCCTACTAAGCAGGTATATACAAAAGTATGAAGGCTATTGCTTAATGCATTGTAAGCCGCCCTGAGTCTCCGGAAAAGGGTGGCATATAAATCGAACCAATAAATAAATAAATAAATTTGGGAGGGGGAAGGGCTTCACACACTCACTAAACAGCAGAATAATAGAGTTGGAAGGGACCTTGGAGGTCTTCTAGTCCAACCCTCTGCTCAAGTAGGAGACCTTACACCATTTCAGACAAATGACTGTCCGGTCTCTTTAAAAGCCTCCAGTGATGGAGCACCCACAACTTCTGGAGATAAATTGTTCCATTGGTTAATTGTTTTCAATATTAGGAAATTTCTCCTTAGTTCTAGGTTGCTTCTTTCCTTGATTAGTTTCCATCCATTGTTTCTTGTTGTGCCTTCTGGTGCTCTGGAGAACAGATTGATCCCCCTGTTTTTGTGGCAGCCCCTCAAATATTGGAAGACTGCTATCCTAGTCCTTCTTTTCAGTAGACTAGACATACCCAATTCCTGTGACCATTCATCGTATGTTTTATTCTCCGATACTCTAATCATCTTTGTTGCTCTTCTCTGCACTCTGCACTCAACCAGGGGTGGGTTCTACTTACCTTTACTACTGTTTTTTTTTTTAATAATTTGATTTATATGCCGCCCTTCTCCGGAGACTCAGGGCGGCTTACAATGCGCTAAGCAATAGCCTTCATACTTTTTGTATATTTATACAAAGTCAGCTTATTGCCCCCACAAACTGGGTCCTCAATTTACCTACCTTAGAAAGGATGGAAGGCTGAGTCAACCTTGAGCCTGGCGAGATTCGAACCTGCAGTAATTGCAGGCAGCTGGTCTTAATAACAGGGTGCTTTAGACCACTGTACTACCAAGGCTCTTGGTAGTGCAACAGGACTAGCTTTGCTCATGTGGGCACGCTTCTGAGCATGTGCAGATCACCCATGATGATGTTGTGGCAGGTGGGCGGAGCCTCCCGCCGGTTTTACTGCCGGTTCTATAGAACCGGACTGAACCAGGAGCAACCCACCACTGGTCTTGACTTCTTTTTTATTCTGTGGTGACCAAAACTGGGTGCAGTATTCTAAAGTCTAGTCTTACTAAGGCTTTCTTTATAAAGTGGTACAGGTAGTCCTCGACTTACAACAGTTTATTTAGTGACCGTTCAAAGTTACAACGGCACTAACAAAAGTGACTTATGTCCATTTTTCATACTTATGACCGTTGCAGCATCCCCATGGTCACTAATTTAAGAACTGCAGTGATTCACTTAACAAATGTGAGAAAAGTTGCAAAATGGGGCAATCTCATTGAACGCGTCTCACTTAACAACATAACTTTTGTGCTCAATTCTGGTCGTACGTTGAGGACTACCTGTAACAATGCTTTCCCGTAGTTAATTCAACCGAGGTTTATTTAATTAACCCAGCCTGTTTCTTTCAACATCTGAAAATCCAGAGCCGTATATCCTTATGTTCGGATTTGAGTAACTTGGCTAATTGCCTGCTTACAAGTAAGTGTTTAAGAAGTTAAATCTGTCTGTTGTATACTTGAACTGCACCGTATAAACTTCCAGCACGTGGGACTCTGGCTGTTATTAATTTATTTCTATAAATCATCAACAGAAAGATACACAAATACTTGTGCTTTTTTTTTTTAAAGGCGAACAATTTATTTGCAAAGTTGTAAATCCAAACCAACCAGAAGTTGTATATAGACAGTGCAAGTCTATGTGTGACAGAATCTTGGTTGAAAAGAAAATCTAACAAAATAAAAGGTATTTTCCTTTTCTAGTCTTAGATGAAATAGCAGAAATGCAGTCAGTGTTGATACTTATCGTGCTGGGAATTTCCTCAAATATTGTCTCAGATTCTAGCCGTGTTTTTCCAGGGTAGAAAAATTACCATGCCATTAATTCTTAATACAGGTATTAGAAAAATACAGGCATGTATCATATCTGGACTGGAATTCAAGGACCTGACAAAAGGAGAATCAATTTCTATTTTCTAGGGAAATAAGAGAACGCTTTAAACAACAATAGCAACATCTAAGGATATCAGAAAAGGCTTTGGTTAATATACATACATACATACATACATACATACATACATACATACATACATACACACACACACACACACACACACACAGTAGTGGCCAAAATTGTAGGAACCTTTTGGGAAAAGTGTATTTTCTAAAACTAGCTAATAACACTGCTTTTTTTTGGAATAGTACCATAAAATTATATATCAATGGAAAGATAATTTAATCAAGAATGTAATGCAATAACTTTTATGAAGGATTTGCTATTACTGTAGAATAATAGTTATAAAGAAGAAAAGTGAAACACGTAGAAAAAGCAACATATACAAAAATGATCACCATAGAAAAAACAAGATATACAAAAAGTATCACCCTGTCAGTTAATCCTTAGTTGGGTAACCTTTAGCATGAATTACAGCTTTACAATGTCTTCCCATGGAGTGAACCAAGTCTTTGAGTTCTGCAGCTATTATAATGCGAAACCAAGATTGAAGGATGGCTTCTATTAACTGGGTTTTACTGCTGCGTCGCTTCTGACTAGCAAGTTTCTTTAGTTGGCTCCATAGATTTTCAATTGGGTTAAGGTCTGGGCTATTCCCAAGCCATTCCAGCAGTGGAATAGGATTATCTTGAAACTCCCCCCAAAAAGTGTTGTTATTAAACATCAAACCTCAAAAGTACACTTTTCCCAAAAGGTTTCCACAATTTTGGCCATTACTGTATGTATATATAGCAAGCCACAAAGCAAAGGTTGGCCTATTGATTCAGATGAAAATCGTCCAGAATTCCTATGACCGATTGCTCGATTTATAAAAGTCTAACCCATAGGAAGTAATTTTTTTCTGTACGGGTAATCCTCCACTTATGACCCCAACCGAGCCCAAAATTTCTGTGGCTAAGCAAGACAGTTGTTCAGTGAGTTTTGCCCCAGTTTACGACCTTTCTCACCACAGTTGTTAAGTGAATCACTGCAATTATTCAGTTAATAGCAGTCGTTGGACATGAGATGGGCAGCAAATAAATTTCATAATAAATAAATAAATACATAAATACATACATACATAGACAATTGTTAAGTGAATCTGGCTTCCCCATTGATTTTGCTTGTTAGAAGATCACAAAAGTTGAACACGTGATCCCGGGATGCGGCAACCGTCATAAATATGAACCAGTTGTCAAGCGTCCGAATCAGAATCCCGTTGGGGATGCTGCAACGGTTATAAGTGTGAAAAACAGGTCATAAGTCGCTTTTTTCAGGGATGTCGTAACTTTGAATGGTCACTAAATGAATGGCTGTAAGTCAGGGGCTATCTCTACTGCAGGACCCTTCAATTAATTAAAAGTGAGGGTGTTTTTCCACACAAAACACACACAAACACACCTGTTCTTCCCTATTCCTTTAATATTTAGGGTGATGTAGAATTCTGCAAAACTTCATAGATTGGAGAGTTCTTCTTATACTAGAACAGTGATGGCTAACCTTTTTGCCGTCGCGTGCCAAAAGCGGGGGGAGTGGAGGGGGTCACGCGTGTGCGTGCCCTCACCCATAATTCAATATGCCCCACCCCCACGCATGCGTGCGCGACCCCCCCCGCACTCCCCCCACTTTTGGCATGCGATGGCACGGTGAGCCCAGTAGGCCTGTTTTTTACCCTCCCCAGGCTCCAGAGGCTTTCTAGGAGCCTGGGGAGGGCGAAAACAGCCTTCCCCAACACCACGGAGGCCCTCCAGAGGCCGGAAACAGCCTGTTTCCTGACTTCCGGTAGGACCAGAAGGCCCAAAAATAAGCTGGCCGGAGCACGCATGCGTGCTGGAGTTGAGCTAGCTGTCTCAGGAATTCTGGGAGTTGAAGTCCACAGGTTGTAAAAGAGCCACATTTGCCCACTCCTGAGCTAGGGCAATGCTCAAGTGCCCACAGATATAGCTCCACGTACCACATGTGCCATAGCTTCACCATCACAATACTAGAAGGTTAATTTGGCCTAAAGGAAGGAAATCTGCAATTTGGTGTCTCAACAGATTGAAGAAGTCTAGTTCAAGAACATAATTAGAACCCAAAAGGAAATTTCATATTTTGATTGCTTCCAGTCCTGTAGTTTATTCGTTTGAAACCAAAGTAAGATCTGTAAACCTGTTGCTTTTGAAATCTGCTTGGTCTGCAAATACAGATCATTTCTAGTGGATCTTTCTGCATTCCAACTTTGGACTATTTATGCAATACGCACTGGCTCTAAAATCCATGATCCTGCGCAGCAGTCTACGAAAATCTAATTTTTATAATAATGAGGCTGTCTCTGCATTATGGAACATCCTGCTTTCAAAGGTGAGAAAATCCCCTAATCTCTTAGCCTTCCACAAACATGGCTGTGCAGCCTTGCGTAGGGGAAACAGAGGCCTACACAACCGTGAGGCCAGGAGTGAAATCCAGCAGGTTTTAACAGGTTCTGGAGAACCGGTAGCGGAAATTTTGAGCAATTCGGAGAACCGGCAAATACCACCTCTGGCTGGCCCCAGAGAGGGGTGGGAATGGAGATTTTGTAATATCCTTCCCCCAGGAGTGGGGAGAGAATGGGCATTTTGCAGTATCCTTCCCCTGGAGTGGGATGGGAATGAACATTTTGCATTATCCTTCCCCTGCCACGCCCACCAAGCCATGCCCACAGAACTGGTAGTAAAAAAATTTGGATTTCAACACTGCGTAGGGCAGATTAGTTCCGTAATAGAATAGAATAGAATAGAATTTTTTATTAGCCAAGTGTGATTGGACACACAAGGAATTTGTCTTGGTGCATACGCTCTCAGTGTACCTAAAAGAAAAGATACATTCGTCAAGAATCGTAAGGTACAACACTTAATGATAGTCATAGGGAACAAATAAGCAATCAGGAAACAGTCAATATAAATTGTAAGGATACAAGCAACAAAGTTACAGTCGTACAGTCATAAGTGGAAGGAGATGGGTGATAGGAATGATGAGAAGATTAATAGTAATAGTAATGCAGACTTAGTGAATAGTTTGACAGTGTTGAGGGAATTATTTGTTTAGCAGAGTGATGGCATTCGGGAAAAAACTGTCCTTGTGTCTAGTTGTTCTGGTGTGCAGTGCTCTATAGCGTCGTTTTGAGGGTAGAAGTTGAAGGAATTTATGTCCAGAATGCGAGGGGTCTGTAAATATTTTCACAGCCCTCTTTTTGACTTGTGCAGTATACAGGTCCTCAGTGGAAGGCAGGTTGGTAGCCATTGTTTTTTCTGCAGTTCTAATTATCCTCTGAAGTCTGTGTCTGTCTTGTTGGGTTGCAGAGCTAAACCAGACAGTTATGGAGGTGCAGATGACAGACTCAATAATTCCTCTTTAGAACTGGATCAGCAGCTCCTTGGGCTCCTTGAACTCCTCCCACAACTGTATCAACAACGAATGAAGGCGAATCTACGTGTTCCCAGGATAATGTTGCAGGATCCAATCTGGGTCGGTCACCGGGACCAGAGGTTTTTGTCTTCCGAGCTTTCGGATTCATGCTGGAGCCCATCCTCAGGGATTCTCTCTTTAGCCCTAGACTAGAGAAATTCTCTCAGGAGGGGCTCCAGCACGAGTCCAAAAGCTCAGAAGACAAAAACTTCTGGTCCCGGTGACCGACCCAGATTGGACCCTGTATCAACAACTGCTATGCCCCCCCACCCCCAAACTTGGAATTTTTCACCTTTTGAAATTTTACAATGTTATTTTTTGATAATTTTAAACTTTGTAAATTTAAATCATTTTGATTTTGTTGATTATATTGCGCACCATTCAAAGAGAGGAGCAGTTAAGGGGATACGTGCATGTGTGTGCATATGTATATGTATGTGTGTGTATAGAGAGAGAATAACAGAGTTGGAAGGGACCTTGGAGGTCTTCTAGTCCAACCTCCTGCTTAGGCAGGAAACCCTACACCACTTCAGACAAATGGTTATCCAACATCTTCTTAAAAACTTCCAGTGTTGGAGCATCCACAACTTCTGGAGGCAAGTCGTTCACTGGTTCTAACTGTTGGGAAATTTCTGCTTAGTTCTAAGTTGCTTCTCTCCTTGATGAGTTTCCACCCATTGCTTCTTGTCCTGTCCTCAGGTGCTTTGGAGAATAGGTTGACCCCCTCTTCTTTCTGGCAGCCCCTGAGATATTGGAGCACTGGTTATCTATCTATCTATCTATCTATCTATCTATCTATCTATCTATCTATCTATCTATCTATCTATCTATCTATCCACCCATCCATCCACCTATCTACCTATCCACCCATCCACCCATCCATCCATCCATCCATCCATCCATTTATCTATCTATCTATCCATCCACCCACCCACCCACCCACCCATCCATCCACCTACCTACCTATCCACCCACCCACCCACCATCCATCCATCCATCCATCCATCCATCCATCCATCTATCCATCCATCCATCCATCCATCCATTTCCCCACCCACCCATTCAACTACCTACCTACCTACCTACCTACCTACCCATCCACCCACCCACCCACCCATCCATCCATCCATCCATCCATCCATCCATCCTGGATGTCCCTCCTGGCATATCCCAGGCTGTTCCTCTTGGACTTCAGATGAAACCTGAGGCATTGCCAGAGAGGAGGATCCTGGAGAGGGAGGCCTTGTCAGTTCCTCCCCATCACCTTCTGAGTCCTCTTCCTCTGTTAGGACAGGCACGGGAGTCGGGGTCACAACAGGGTTGAAATGAGGGGTCCTTGGTGCTTTCTGAGTTTGGTTGTTTTCTTGCAGACGTTTCATTACCACACTGCGTAACATTATCAGTGCACTGATGTTCTTACCTACTTTGAGTAATGAAACATCTGCAAGAAAACAATCAAACTCAGTCCCAAGGGCCCCTCACTTGTTCATTTTATTCAAGAACTGTGACTTTTTAGCAATTGGGGAGTCCTTGACTTACGGCCACTCACTTAGTCACCGTTCAAAGTTATAACCTACCTGAAAAAAAGGGAACATGACCTGGATCCAAAGTTCTGACAGTCCTCCCCCAGCGGTCATGTGACAATACTTCGGCTGCTCAACAAAACAGCCACAATATACGAACATCGACAGTGTCCTGGTGATCCTGGTTTACAACGGTTTTGCAGAAAACTGGCACTTCTATGTTTTCAGCAAAATCGTGCTGTAGTGAAAAATGGGTAGGCTTAACGACCACAAAAATAACTACTGCCACCACCTGTTGTGGCCCGCCAGCGGTCTGCTCGGATTGTGGCTGATCCCGACGAAGAGGAGGCTGGTGTGTTGCGCCAGCAGCCTGCGCAGCCAGCGCTCTCGTCGGACAGCGAGGAGGCTGAAGAGGATGTGGTGCCAGAGGCAGAGACTCACCAGGGCCTTCAGAACCTCCAGAGGCTCCTTCAAGTGGAGAGAGCAAAGTGGAGGAGCCTCTCAATGCTCGAGCACGCAGAGCTGCCAAAAGGCAGGAGTGGCTACTCAGGAGGAGGAGGTCTACCTGAGAGTAGGACTTAAGGATAATTGGCCACTCTCTTAGCCTATTTAAGTCACACGCAGCTAGTGCTTTCTTGCTGGAAACAACTCGTATTTATTATCAGAGTATTTTGGTTTATCGTATCTTGCTTTCTGGGCTGGTTGCCAACCTTTGCCGGTCTTGTTTATTCTTGCTACTTAATAAGTTTGATAAGGACTGTTGGTGTGTGTCAATATCCTCGGAAATCCGGAGCTGGGGCAGAACAGTACCACATAAAGTCATGAATCAGACGGATCAGAGACCAAACCCTTTCACAACCATTCTGACTTAACGATCGTAATGGGCAGGCTCCATTGCAGTCGTAACTTAAGGACAGTTTGTTTACGGGTGCCCGTACGGGTTCGGCCGCTGTGATGAAACTTGCATTCTGCGCCTTAAGGAGCGGCCTTTCCTGTAGCAGAACAGATCGGTGCATTATGTTCTTTAAAAATCTAGATAGGAGAGAACTGCAAAAAAAGCAATGCAAGGGATCAGAAAAAGGAGATTCAGATCAAAGATGGATTTGCCCTCATCTCAATCCTGTTAAAAGCTATTCTTAGACTGTGTGAGTGGGCCTCGGTATGAACTGACTCTATCAAAAGCCGATGTGCTACTCAGAGTTACAAATGTTGATTATCATCTTCTGTTAGTTCACGGGTGTCAAACTCGATTTCTTTGAGGGCCACATCAGGGTTGTGTTTGACCTCGCGGGAGCCAGGGGAGGGGGCATGGCCAGCTCAACATCACTCATGTCAGGGGTGCCTGTGCAGAGGTGGGATTCACTTACCTTCCTTACCGCTTTGCAAATGTGAACGCGCGCACATGCTCAATAGTCGCGCATTACATCCAGGCAGGTGGGTGGAGCCTCCCGGAGTCGCCGCTACCAGTTCGCGTGATCCGGAGAGAACCGGCTGAATCCCACCACTGTGCCCGTGGTGAATCGAGCACTCTGCTAGCGAAATGGGGCTCCCAAGCTCCGTTTTTGGCTGTGACGGCTTCCTGCAACCCTCTACCAGGGAAAACAGAGCTCGGGAGGGTCGCATGCCAGCTCCATTTTCCCTGGCAGAGGCATCGCGGGCCAGTCCTTCACTGTTTCCAGGTCGGCCCCGTGGGTCAGATCTAAGCACCCTGCAGGCTGGATCCGGCCCGTGGGCCTTGAGTTTGCTTGTGCTAGTTGCTTTGAATATATTTTTTATTTATTTTATTTTATTTATATTTATTTTTATATGCCGCCCTTCTCCGGAGACTCAGGGCGGCTTACAATGCGTTAAGCAATAGCCTTCATACTTTTTGTATATTTTATACAAAGTCAGCTTATTGCCCCCACAAACCGGGTCCTCATTTTACCCACCTTAGAAAGGATGGAAGGCTGAGTTGACCTTGAGCCTGGTGAGAATTGAACTCGCAGTAATTGCAGGCAGCTGGATGTTAAATGCTGCCTTAGTAGGAGGCATTAGCCTCCTACGCCACTCAGGCTATTATGTGTTTGTTATGTGTATGTGAATATGTGTTTAAGGATACTCAAGACTGTTCTTGGAAATGGATCAGGCAAATGTTATGATAGATTTACAGGTATTCCTTGATTTACGACCGCAATTGAGCCCAAAATTCCCCATTGCCAAGCAAGACAGATGTTAAGTGAGTTTTGCCCCATTTTACAACTTTTCTGGCCACAGTTGTTAAGTGAATGACTGCAGTTGTTAAGTCAGTAACACTTACTGGCTTTAAGGTTGTAAAGTCCATCTGGTTTCCCCATTGAATTTGCTTGTTAGGAGGTCACAAAAGGTGATCACATGACCCACCCACCCACCCTGGGACACTGCAACTGTCATAAGTACATGCCAGTTGCCAAGTGTCGATTGGAAAGCAACTCCTTCATTGCATGTTACCATCAAAGCTCCAAATGGAAATTTACAATCAGATTATAGCCTGAAGCCTATGATTTAACTCCAAGGCTATTAAAATAATGCATTTCAGAGGAACTGTCCTTCAATGTAAGAGCATTCAAGTGAAACTTAAGGTGTCTGGCTACTACACTGTACATTCTACATTGTAGAATGGTCTATTTGAGATTTGAGGGGGACCCCAGAGTTCATCTAGCTCAACCCCTATATGGTAGCATTCAATGCAGGATGAACAGCCTAGGATACAATCTGGGTTTAGCATCACTGCTGCTCTGAATGAGGCTATCGACTACAGGTAGTCCTCAACTTGGTACAACAATTGAGCCCAAAGTGTCTGTGGTTAAGCAAGACAGTTGTTAAGTGAGTTTTGCCTCCATTTTATGACCTTTCTTGTCACAGTTGTTAAGTGAGTCACTGCAGTCGTTACATTAGCAACAGGGTTGTTAAATGAATCTGGCTCCCCTATTGACTTGGCTTGTCAGAAGGTCGGAAAAGGGGATCACGTGATCCCGGGATACTGCAACCGTCATAAATATGAAACAGTTGTCAAGCATCTGAATTTTGATCCTGTGACCATAGGGATGCTGCAATAGTCATTAAGTGTGAAAAACAGTAATAAAACACTTTTTTTCCATGCCATTGCAACTTTGAACAGTCACTAATCGAATGGCTGTAAGTTGTAAGTTGAGGACTACTTGTACGATCAAGTAGCTTGTAACATTTGTGCATTTCATCTAACCTTTTACTGAACATTGCTTTCTTCTCATTTCTGAGAGAAATTGTGATTTGACAGGTTCTGCTCTCTGGACCAACAGAATTCTTTAAAGTTATATTTTGTCAAAATTACCTGTTCTCCTTGCTCATGCCCTTGTATCTTAAGCTCCCTGGCAAATATGTATTTTACATCAAATAATTCCTGCCTCACTTTCAATTCTTTGTAATCATGCCCCAATGCCACCCTCCTCAAGTAGATTTTGTCAAGAACAGATCATGCCAAACAAAATTTATTTCATTCTTTGACAAAGGGACTAAATTAGTGGACCAAGGAAATGCAGTGGACATAATAAACTTGGATTTCAGTAAGGCATTTGACAAAGTAAACCACAATCTATTTCCTGCAAAGCTAAAATATGTGGGATGGACAGCATCTTGTGAGCCACGGTGGTGCAGTGGTTAGAGTGCAGTACTACAGGCTCCTTCCGCTGAGTGCCGGCTGACTGCAATTTGGCAGTTCAAATCTCACCAGGCTCAAGGTTGACTCAGACTTCCATCCTTCTGAGGTGGATAAAATAAGGACCCAGATTGTTGGGGCCAACATGCTGACACCGTAAACCGCTTAGAGAGGGCTGTAAAGCACTGTGAAGCAGCATATAAATCTAAATGCTCTTGCTACTGCTATCACCATCAGATAGATTTGTAACTGGCTGAAAAATCATATTCAATGACTAGTTCTTAATGGTATTACATCTACATGGAGGGAAGTAAGTAGTGGGTTATCACAAGGTTCCATCTTAGGCCCAGTACTCTTCATAAACGACTTAGATGAGGAAATAGAAGGCTTCCAGCCTTCCTGAACTCCCAGTAGGCCCATTTTTCACCCTCCCCGAGCCGCCGCGTGAGCCCTGCACTTACCTGCATCCAAAACAGACCGCGTGGGGACTCCTGGGAAGGATGGGGCGGGGTGAGCGGAGCCAGCCAGGAGTGGGATTTGGGAGTTCTCCGAACTGCACAGAATCTTAGCTAGAGGTTCCCCCGAACCGCTGCAAACCCCCAGCAGCCCACCCCTGAAGCCATCTCCAAGAATCAGACAAGACTGAAAAGGAGGGGAGAGGGAAAAGAAAGAAATTGGGTTAATTAAGAAACCAGGTTAAACATACTGAGTGAATGCAACCATTTCCACAGCAGTAATTGAGGCAGTATGAAAAAGCTTTAAACAGGTTGTCCTCAACTTACAAAAGTTCATTTAGTGACTGTACAAAGTTACAACGGCACTGAAAAATGCGACTTACGACCGCTTATCACAGTTACAACCTTTGCAGCATCCCCATGGTCATGTGATTGAAATGTGGACACTTGATAACCGGCTCATATTTATGACGGTTACAGTGTCCTGGGATCACGTGATCCCCTTTTGCAACCTTCTTGCCAGCCAAGTCAATGGGGACGCCAGATTCACTTAACAGCCGAGTTACTAATTTATCGACTGCAGTGATTTCCCTTAACAACTGCGGCAAGGAAGGTCGTAAAATGGGATAAAACTCACTGAACAAATGTCTCACTTAACAGCAGAAATTTTGGGCTCAATTGTGGTCGTAAGTCGAGATACTTACCTGTAGTATATACATTGAATTAAGTGGATCCAACTTCTGGATAAGCTTTCAGTGGGTGTTGCCTTAAGGCAGAAATTTGATTAGGAAGTTTGGTGGTTTAAATATTATCCCTGCTGGGTTAGTAGACTTGCTGTAACCCATTGAGAGATTTATTTTAAGCCTCTGTAGTGCTTTAGGTTGTGAAAGCTGGACCCTAAGAAAGGCTGAGCGTCAAAGAATCGAGGCCTTTGAACTCTGGTGCTGGAGAAGACTCCTGCGAGTCTCTTGGACTGCAAGGCCATCAAACCAGTCAGTCCTAGAGGAGATCAACCCTGACTGCTCTTTAGAAGGCCAGATCCTGAAGATGGAACTCAAATACTTTGGCCACCTAATGAGAAGGAAGGACTCCCTGGAGAAGAGCCTAATGCTGGGAAAGATTGAGGGCAAAAGAAGAAGGGGATGGCAGAGAATGAGGTGGCTGGAGTCAATGAAGCTATCGGCGTGAGATTAAATGGACTGCAGAGGATGGTAGAGGACAGGAAGGCGTGGAGGAATGTTGTCCATGGGGTTGCGATGGGTCAGACACAACTTCACAACTAACAACAACAAAATAGTGCTTTAGGTTCCATTCCAGAAAGCAGGTGCCAGCGTTAAAGACTTCTAGGCAGGTGCTATGTTCATGCCCCTCTGTGGGGCATGAAGGTGCCCCTCTGTGGGGGCAGGCACCTACTATCTGGAATGAGCTCCCCCCAGAGATACGGAGAATCCCAGATCTGCGCACCTTCCGTCGCGCTCTCAAGACTTTTTTATTCCATCAAGCCAGCCTGGCCTAAATCTTTCCCCTTTAAAATGTAAATTTTAATTTGTTTTTAAAATTATTGGGTGTTTTAAATTTGTCTCGGTCAAATTGTTTAATTCGGTTTTATTCTGTTTTTAAATTTTGTATTTATGTGTTTTATTCTGTGGCTGTTCACCGCCCTGAGTCCTTCGGGAGTAGGGCGGTATATAAATCCAATAAATGAATGAAATGAAATGAATGTCCCTAAATACTTTTCTGAAATTAAATCTTTAGTCCTCCAGATATTTGGTATGATCTTTGCACTCATCACTCCATCCTTATTTATGATGGTCACAGTATCCCAGGGTCATATGATCCCCTCGTGTTACCAACTTAACAAATGCCAACGATCCACTTAACAACTGTGGCAAGAAAGGTCGTAAGATGGGCCAAAGTTCACTTAAAAAGAGCCTTGGTGGTGCAGTGGACTAAAGTGCTGTTAAATAAGCACTTAGCTGCCAGTTGCCTGCAATTACTGCGAGTTCAAATCTCACCAGGCTCAAGGTTGACTCAGCCTTCCATCCTTCCGAGGTAGGTAAAATGTGGACCCGGATTGTGGGGGCAGTAAACTGACTTTGTATAAAAAAGAACACCGCTGGGGGGGGGGCGCAAAAGCCCTACTAAGCAGGTATATACAAAAGTATGACGGCTATTGCTTAATGCATTGTAAGCCGCCCTGAATCTCCAGAGAAGGGCGGCATATAAATCGAACCAATAAACAATAATAATAATAAACTTAACCACTGTCTCGCTTAACAGCAGAAATCGTAGGCTCCATTGTGGTCGTAAGTTGAGGACTACCTGTAAAATAAACAACTGATTTTTTTTTTTATTTCTTAAATTTATATGCTGCCCATTTTGCTGTCCGAACCTTAGAGCCATCCTCTGCATTTTAAAAATTACATCACACCCCTGTTACTTAATTAAGCATGTCAGGTGAACAGAGCTACTAAATATAAAATAAAGATTTTTTTTGGAAATATAAATACTCTTGTGTAGGAGGTGTTATCTTTTCAACTCTGAGCAGGACATAGTCATTCCATCAAAGAATCTAGTCTCCGTTTGATTATTTCTTCCATGCTAATCTCTCGCCAAAAATGGCAAAACTTGAAAGACGTGTTAGTGCCCCATTCAAGGAAAATGCATCCATGATTCTGCCAGATTTTTTTTACATTTATTATTTATTATTTATTATTATTTATTAGTTTGATTTTAAATGCCGCCCTTTTCCGGAGACTCAGGGCGGCTTACAATGCATTAAGCAATAACCTTCATACTTTTGTATATACCTGCTTAGTAGGGCTTTCGGCCCCCCCCAAGCGGTGTTCTTTTTTATACAAAGTCAGCTTATTGCCCCCACAATCTGGGTCCTCATTTTACCTACCTCAGAAGGATGGAAGGCTGAGACAACCTTGAGCCTGGTGAGATTTGAACTTGCAGTAATTGCAGGCAGCTGGCAGCTAAGAACTACTTTAACAGCACTTAGTCCACTGTGCCACCAAGGCTCCTACATGGGGCAAGAATGGAACATTTAAAATAAAGGTGAGCAGCGTATGGTCTTCAAAAGATAATAACAAAATAACAAAGCCCTCCATCCTAGAAAATGTAAGGGGCCGGCCCGCATGGCTTCGGCCTGGTCTACCCAATGCAAAGAGGAAACATGCCAGCGGTTTGCGGAGAGGTGTCAAGATGGCCACGCCCACCCAGTCGGCCACACCCACCCAGTCAGCCACGCCCAGTGAATGGCATCAAGATGGCCATGCCCACCCAGTTGGCCACACCCACCCAGTCAGCCACGCCCCCCCCCACGCCCACGCCCCCAAGATCAACCACAGACTAGGTGGCTCAACACCAGACTAGGCTCTCAGTGGCTAAGACACTGAGCTTGTCGATCAGAAAGGTCAGCAGTTCGGCAGTTCGAATCCCTAGTACTGGTCTCCTGTGTGAGCAGGGGGTTGGACTATATGACCTCCAAGGTCCCTTCCAACTCTGTTACTGTTATTGATGCGGCCCTCAATGAAATTGAGTTTGATACCCTTGATCTAGCCTATTGAAGAGAAGGATTTAGGAGGACATGATAACTGTCTTCTAGTACGTGAGCTTCTGTCTCAGAGAAAATTCTTATTCTCCAAAGCACCAAAGGGCAGGAAAAGAAGGAATTGGTAGAAGTTTGTTAAAGGGAGATCAAATCTAGAAATAAGGATAAATTTCCTGACAGTGAGAACAATTAATCAATGAATAACAGAATAACAGAGTTGGAAGGGACCTTGGAGGTCATCTAGTCCAACCCCCCGCCCAAGCACGAGACCCTACACCATTTCTGACAGATGGCAGTTCAATCTCTTCTTGAAAGCTTCCAGTGACGAAGCTCCCACAACTTCTGAAGGCAACTTCTGTTCCCTTGGTTGATTGCTCTCCCTGTCAGAAAATTTCTCCTTATTTCTAGGTTGAATCTCTCCTTGATCGGTTTCCATGCATTGTTCCTTGTCTGGTCTTCTGGTGCTTTGGAGAATAGCTTGACCTCCTCCTCTCTCTAGCAGCCCCTCAAATATTGGAAGACTGCTATCATGTCTCCCCTGGTCCTTCTCTTCACTAGCTTGTTTCCCAGAAATTGTGGGAGCTCCATCACTGAAGTTTTCAAAAATAGTCCAGACAACCATTCAACCGGGATTGTATAAATACTCCTGCCTTGAGCAGGAGGGGGTTGGACTAGAAGACTTCAGGGGACCCTTCCAACCCTAAGATTTTATGTTCTAAAACTAATGCCATTTTTAAACCGAAACTAAGCTCCTTTCTTAAAAGGCCTAAGCAAAGTAACGCCAAACTTTCCCTTGGTAATTTATGAGGAAGGAGATTCCCTATGCTGGTTATTCATTAGTCATACTGATAAAAGGACTTTCCTTGAAGTTTAATATCTGCCTTTATTTATATACCTGGGTGTTGATCAAATGAAGCAACTGAAGGATATTTGTGCCAACCTGAAGCATGAATTTGCATACAAATTGTTCAGATTGTTGCTGGCTGATTCGCTTCCATTTATTCCATCCACTTTTTTAATTTTTTCGAGCATCTATTTATCTGTTATCTGTGGGAACAAAACAGGTGATAATTTTCAGAGTCCCGTGTCTAAAGTGGTCATCTACTGCAGGGGTTTTAAAACCTTGACAACTTTACGACTTGTGGATTTCAACTCCCAGAATTCCTCAGCCAGCATGCCGCTGGCTGAGGAATTCTGGGAGTTGAAGTCCACAAATTGTAAAGTTGCCAAGGTTGGAGACCCCTGATCTACTGGATTGGACTGCAGATCAGTGGTGGGATTCAAGTCCCAGAGGGCCTTCTCTGTGGGGGCACCCACTATCTAGAACGAGCTCCCCCCAGAGATACGGAGGATCCCGGATCTGCGCACTTTCCGCCGTGCTCTTAAGACCCTCCTATTTCAGCAAGCTGGCCTGGCCTAATTTTCTCCCCTGTTTTAAAATTCTTCTAAATCGAAATTTTAATCTGTTTTAAATTATTGGGATTTTTAATTGTCTCGGGCTAAATTATTTAATCTGGTTTTAATTATGTTTCTAACTTTTGTATCTATGTATTTTATTTTATGCCTGTTCACCGCCCTGAGTCCTTCGGGAGTAGGGCGGTATATAAATTTAATAAAAACAAAAACAAACAAAGCAAACAAACAAATAATTTAACAACCGGTTCTCTGCCCTAATGATTTCTTCCAACAACCAGTTTGCCAAACTGCTCAGAAAGTTAACAATCGGTTCTCCCGAAGTGGTGCGAACCGGCTGAATCCCATCACTGCTGGAGATGCTATAGAGCAGCCACCCAGAGCAGATGAGTTTCAGACTATAGGAAATGCAAGGGACTTTGGACGAACCGGTGGGAACAATGGAACAGCTTCCCTTCAGAAGCTGTGGATGCTCCATCACTGGAGGTTTTTAAGAAGAGATTGGACTGCCATTTGTCTGAAATGGTATAGGGTTTCCTGCTCGAGCAGGGGGTCGGACTAGAAGACCTCCAAGGTCCCTTCCAATTCTGCTATTCTGTTTGCACGTCCTACATGACAAGACCCAGCTATATTCTGCAAAGAATACCCACAGCACACCATCAACATTTCAAATAGGTTCCCACCAGATCAAAAGTGGCTGCCGACTCTTTTTTTTTTAGCAGCTTGTGCAAAATGAGCAAAACGTGATTTTTGCAGACTGTTTTATTGATTTTAATCACAATTGGAGGCCTTACACGTTGCCCTTACTCAATGCTACGTTGATCAAAAGCACAACATGTTGAATCCAGGGCAAACAAACAGACATCAGGAACAACAAGAGAGAACGCTTGCCTACAGAACTTAATCTATTTATCTAGTTGGTTTGCAGCAGTTTAGCCAAGATTTCTGCTCCATTTTTTAAAAACTATAAAAAAGATGTGGAGACTCTAGTAAAGTGCAGAGGAGAGCAACCAGGATGATTAGGGACCTGGAGGCTAAAACATACGATGAATGGTTGCAGGAACTGTGCATGGCTAGTCTAGTGAAGAGAAGAGAAGGACCAGGGGAGACAGGATAGCAGTCTTCCAATATTTGAGGGGCTGCCAGAGAAAGGAGGGAGGTCAAGCTATTTTCCAAGGCACCTGAAGGCCAGACAAGTAATAATGGATGGTAACTGAATAAGGAGAGATTCAACCTGGAAATAAGGAGAAATTTTCCAGACAGTGAGGAATCAACCCATGGAACAGAAGTTGCCTTCAGAAGTTGTGGGACCTTCATCACTGGAAGCTTTCAAGAAGAGACTGGGCTGCCATCTGTCAGAAATGGTGTAGGGCCGTGATGGCGAACCTATAGTTCGTGTGCCACAGATGGCACGCACCACCCTCTCTGTGGGCACGCAAGCCATCGCCCCAGTTCAGCTTCATCATGCATGTTCGCGTGCCTTCCGCCAGCCAGCTGGTCGTCGTATCTCTGCCGCGCATGTGGAGGGGCGCGTGCGGAGTAGCCGTGCATGAACGCATGAGGGGGCGGGGTGCGTGCAGGGGGCACGTGCACATGTGGGGTGTGTGCATGTGTGGGGGGAAGGGGCACATGCACGGAGCCCGCACACGCATTGCATTTGGGGGGTTTGAGCGGGCGCACACACGCTTTGGGCACTCAGTCCGAAAAAGGTTAGCCATCACTGGTGTAGGGTCTCCTGCTTAGATGGGGGGGGGGGGGTTGGACTAGATGACCTACAAGGTCCCTTCCAACTCTGTTAATCTGTAATCTGTAAAAAAAACCATAGCAGAAAAGAAAGGACTGCTGTTATTAAATTAAGCAGGGGAAACAAAGAAAGGAGGAGTCCTTGAAGCTCTTTGAGCTTGGCTGTTTTCTTGCAGACATTCCATTGCCCAAACTAGGTAACAGCATCAGTGCTAGTATTGGAAACAAAGCTTGGAATAAGCAGGAAGAGGTGTTTTTGGTTTTTTTTGTATAGCAAGATAAGTTTGATTCAGTTTAGCCATTTGTTACACATTCCTGAGTTTAGGATTCTTTTATTCTAAGTGATCTTGTTTTCTGGGGTATTTTTGCCAGTCTTCAGCAAAGTTGGATAAGTTATAGCAAAACCTACTCCAGAGCAAAAGTATTGTAAAAAAAATTCCTCTTTTACATGTCTGCATTATGGCACTGAAGCATCCTCAGATCTCATAAAAACCACATCTTGTTTTGTGCTTGTCAGCAAAAAACAAACAGGCGAGCCAGTCTATCAGGCGTGTTTTCCTCATGTAATTGTTATTCATATTTCTTTTAGAATAGAATAGAATAGAATAGAATAGAATAGAATAGAATAGAATAGAATAGAATAACAGAGTGGAAGGGAGCTTGGAGGTCTTCTAGTCCAACCCCCTGCCCAGGCAGGAAACCCTACACCACTTCAGACAAATGGTTATCCAACATCTTCTTAAAAATTTCCAGTGTTGGAGCATTCACAGCTTCTGAAAGCAAGTTGTTCCACTTATTAATTGTTCTAACTGTCAGGAAAATTCTCTTTAGTTCTAGGTTGCTTCTCTCCTTGATTAGTTTCCACCCATTCCTTCTTGTTCTACCCTAAAGTGCTTTGGAGAATAGTTTGACTCCCTCTTCTTTGTGGCAGCCCCTGAGATATCGGAAGACTGCTATCATGTCTCCCCTGGTCCTTCTCTTCATTAAACTAGACATTACCCAGTTCCTGCAACCGTTCTTCATATGTTTTAGCCTCCAGTCCCCTCATCATCTTTGTTGCTCTTCTCTGCACTCTTTCCACTTTCTTTTCTTTCTTAACTGGTTATCTTATTGTATGCTACCCAGATTTATGTCTGTGAGATAGGCAGCAATTAAATAAAATGTAATTTAATTTATTAAATAAACAAAAATTTGGGGAGATGTATCCTCAAAAGGGGGGGGGAACAGCTTTTGAATTTGTGAGAATGGTACCCTAACTGCTGCATATTACTTTGGAGTAAAGGGAAAAATAAGTCTCATTGCCATCTACAAGGACCTACTTTGGATGTTAGTGAGATGGGTAGCACATTCATTCATTCATTCATTCAATCAATCAATCAATCCATGCTAAGCACCTATTTTTCAAATTTCCCTGCTCATTCTTTAAATGATTTTTTTCATGCTGCTGAGTGATTGTGTCTTTTTGTACTGCAAGAGTCCAGCATCTTGTTCCAGGGTACTTTTAGCAGTTTGCTTTGTTTTGTTTAGAGTGACTTTCTCCTTTCCTTTGTTGAATCCATTTCAGGACAAGTTAGATTTCCCCTCTGTAAATAAATAGATGCGAGCTTTAACTTGATGGTGAAGAGAGGGGAAAAAGAAGACAGAAAGGGGTGAAATGTTTCACTTATCCAGGAGGGATCTAGTGGTACTTTTTCAGGCTACAGGTAGTCCTCGACTTACAACCACAACTGAGTTCAAAATTTCTGTGGCTAAGTGGAGATACTTGTTAAGTGAGCTTTCTTGCCACAATTGTTAAGTGAATCATTGAGGTTGTTAAGTTAGTAACATGGTTGTTAAGTGAATCTGGCTCCCCTATCAACTACTGCCAGCGAGCCGGGAGATCCCAGAGCGGGATAGAGCCCATTAAATGGCTCATGTGATCAGCTGTCGCTGGGGCGGGTGGTGGGGGTCAGGGTGATTTTATTACATTAATTTATTTGATTTTTTATGTTTTACTGTTTTTTAAATGTGTTTTTTTATATTCTGTAAACTGCCTTGATTCGCCATGGCTGAATAGGCAGCAGTATAAATCTAATAAATAAATAAATAAAATAAACTTTGCTGGTCAGAATAAAATTTGGTTAAGATAAGAAGTTAGGATGAAGGGTAATATTGTTTTTTTTTAAAAAAATAGAGAGAATAAATATTATGGCAAAAAAAAAAGTAGTATAGAAATTGTAAATTTAATTGAAATGACTAAAAATTATTTAAATTTGTGAACCAGCCAATACTCTGTTCCGAAAAAAATGCATTGTATGTTTGTACGTGTGTTTGTGTAAAAAATAAAAAAAAACTTCTTATAAAAAAAAAAGGTCACATATGACCCCGGGGCATTGCAACAGTCATAAATATGAGTTACTTGCCAAGCGTCTGCATTTAAATCATGTGACCAGGCGGATGGTGCAATGGTCATAAATCCGAAAAACGGTCATTAAAAGTTCCTTTTTTAAGTGCTGTTACAATTTGAACGGTCAACAGCGATATATAATTTAACCATTATAGAACTGTTGTAAAACAAAGACTTACCTGTGACACATTTTGTTAGAAGGCCGAAGCCTCTGTGAATCTTTTAGTCAGGTGTCCTCTCTTTACTTGACAGGTTCAGCCCGTGCCCGGTTTTCGGAGAGGCAGGTTGTAGTCCAAAGTTTCTCTCCTGTGCAAATATAAATTATGGCCCCGTAAGAGACTTTGCTCTCAGCTTGCTTTAAGAGAGACTGTTAGACTAACAGAAGAAGTTAATGTAAGCTGCTTTGTCACCATATACCACATGCAGAGGATAAAAGAGATGAATTTCTATCTAGATGAATAGAAAATAGAATAACAGAGTTGGAAGGGACCTTGGAGGTCTTCTAGTCCAACCCCCTGCTTAGGCAGGAAACCCTACACCACTTCAGACAAATGGTTATCCAACATCTTCTTAAAAACTTCCAGTATTGGAGCATTCACAACTTCTGGAGGCAAGTTGTTCCACTGGTTAATTGTTCTCACTGTCAGGAAATTCCTCCTCAGTTCTAAGTTGTTTCTCTCCTTGGTTAGTTTCCACCCATTGCTTCTTGTCCTGCCCTCAGGTCAGTGGTGGGTTTCAAAAATTTTTACTACCGGTTCTGTGGGTGTGGCATTACTTGGTGGGCGTGGCTTGGTGGGCGTGGCAGGAGAAAGATACTGTAAAATCTCCATTCCCACCCCACTCCACGGGAAGGATACTGTAAAATCCCCATTTTCTTCCAATCAGCTGGGAGGCAGAGAATAGATGGGGGCAGGGCCAGTCAGCATTTTTACTACCAGTTCTCCGAACTACTCGAAATTTCTTCTACCGGTTCTCCAGAACTGGTCAGAACCTGCTGAAACCTACCTCTGCCTCAGGTGCTTTGGAGAATAGCTTGACTCCCTCTGCTTTGTGGCAACCCCTAAGATATTTGAAGACTGCTGCTATCATGTCTCCCCTAGTCCTTCTTTTCATTAAACTAGACATACCCAGTTCCTGCAACCGTTCTTCATATGTTTTAGCCTCCAGTCCCCTAATCATCTTTGTTGCTCTTCTTTGTTGCTGAGATGAGATGGACAGCGCATATGGATATGGAAATTTATTTATTTATTATTTATTTATTAGATTTATAATAAATAAATAATAAATAAATTTCCATATCCGAAAAGAAATCCAGAGGAAGGGAAAGTGGACAATAAGAATAATAGCAAATTAGTAAGAGCAACAAATTCAGAACAGCAGATATACTGGCAAATAGGCAAGTTATAAATCCAGGTAGTCCTCCACTTACAACAGTTCGCTTAGTAACCGTTCAAAGTTACGATGGCACTGAGAAAAGTGAGTGATGACCGTTTGTCACACTTACAACCACTGCGGCATCCCCATGGTCACATGATCAAAATTTAAAAAAAAAACTACCCGTAACTCCATGTGCACACTATATAGGCAGTCCTTGACTTACAACTGTTCATTTAGTGACTTTTCGAAGTTACAGCTGCACTAAAAATGTGACTTATGACTATTTTTCATATTTATAACGGTTGCAGTGTCCCGGGATCATGTGATCACCTGAAGCCAGATTCACTTAACAACTATTTTTTTTTTTAATTTGATTTATATGCCGCCCTTCTCCGGAGACTCAGGGCGGCTTACAATGCGTTAAGCAATAGCCTTCATCCTTTTGTATATTTATACAAAGTCAACTTATTGCCCCCACAAACTGGGTCCTCATTTTACCTACCTTTGAAAGGATGGAAGGCTGAGTCAACCTTGAGCCTGGTGAGATTCGAACTTACAGTAATTGCAGACAGCTGGTGTTAATCACAATGCTATTAGTCTGCTGAGCCACCAGGCCCTTGTTAATTAACATTAACTATGTGAATTTAACAATAAAGTGGGACAAAGCTCACTTAGTAACTGTTTTGCTTAGCAATTGAGATTTTGGCCTCAATTCAGGGGTGAAATTCAGCAGGTTCTGGAGAACCGGTAGTGGAAATTTTGAGTAGTTCGGAGAACTGGCAAATACCACCTCTGGCTGGCCCCAGAATGGGGTGGGAATGGAGATTTTGCAATATCCTCCCCCCAGGAGTGGGGAGGAAATGGGGATTTTGCAATATCCTTCCCCTGGAGTGGGGTGGGAATGGAGATTTTGCAGTATCCTTCCCCTGCCACCAAGCCACACCCACCAAGGCACACCATGCCCACCAAGCCACACCCACAGAACCGGTAGTAAAAAAAAATTGAATTTCACCACTGCCTCAATTGTGGTCATAAGTTGAGGACTACCTGTAATAAACATGGCTGGTGTGTTAACTACATGTGGGATGGGTGAAGGAGTTGGCGGTTTAGCATGTTGTATCGGCACAGCCTGTTGGGTTGGGGTGAATTTAACATTTTATCTGAATCTTGAGAATGGGTGAATTGTAAGAGTTCAGGCAGCCCCCTTATTTGTCCACCCTTGTCTATTATTTATTTGTCTGCTATTATTAATAACATAGCTAGACTTCTCAGGTGTGGCTCAAAAGAATAGCCAAACCAAAAAAGGTTCTTAAAATAGACTGGCAAGGAAGATCAAAGGGTTGGTTGGTTTCCAATTTTACTCCAGGTATGTAAAACAACACTGCCTAGAACAAGGGTGTCAAATTCGATTTCATTGAGGGCCACGTCAGGGCTGTGTTTTACCTCGGGGTGGGGGGGACGGGGGTGGCGTGGCCAGCTCGACATCACTCCTGTTGGTGCCTATAGTGGCCCGAGCGCTCTGCCAGCAAAAACAGACTCCCAAGCTCCATTTTCAGCTGCCACAACCTCCTGCAACCCTCTGCCAGGGAAAATGGAGCTCGGGAGTCCATTTTCACTGGCAGAAGCACCGCGGACTGGTCCTTCGCTGTTTCCAGGGCGGCCCCACCAGAGGTGGGTTTCAGCAGGTTCTGACCAGTTCTGGAGAACCGGTAGCAGAAATTTTGAGTAGTTCGGAGAACCGGTAGTAAAAATTCTGACTGGTCCCATCCCCATCTATTCTCTGCCTCCCAAGTCCCAGCTGTAATATCCTTCCCCTGGAGTGCGGAGGGAATGGAGATTTTGCAGTATCCTTCTCCTGGAGTGGAATGGGAATGGAGATTTTACGGTATCCTTCCTCTGCCATGCCCACCAAGCCTTGCCACGCCACCAAGCCACACACACAGAACCGGTAGTAAAAAATTTTGAAACTCACCACTGGGCCCCGCGGACCAGATCCAACTCCTAGGTCTTGAGTTTACACACCCCTAGCCTAGAATCTGTTTTCTACTTCTAAACTAACATTCCTTTCTCTGCCACTCTAAATCCGGAAACTATTTCTTGCACTGTTCAGCGATTTTGCAAAAGCTGCAATAAACAACAGTTTGGGTGGAACAGTTTCAACCAGGAGTACAAGGCCATGCTTGTATTTATTTTGAAAAAAACAACACCACAATTGAATGCAATATCCCAATATTGTTGTTCCTGTTTCCTAGTACTGTCCCTCAGTGAACACGTTTTCACAGAATCCTATTTAAGAGTCACGGAATCATTGGTGTAAACCAGAGGCCTTCAAACTTGGCAGCTTTAAGACTTGTGGAATTCTGGGAATTGAAGTCCACAAGTCTTAAAGCTGCCAAGTTCGGGGACCCCTGGTGTAAACTGGACACACTGTGTGCATCAGATAGTGACAGTTATTCGAGAATACAGGGAGTTCTTGACACATGACCGCAATTCAGCCCAAAATTTCTGTTGCTAAGGGAGATATTTGATTTTGGCTCCGTTTTACAACCTTGTTTGCCACAGTTGTTAAGTGAATCGCTGCCGTTGTTAAGTTAGGAACATGGTTGTTGAGTGAATCTGGCTTCTCCCTTGACTTTGCTTGTCAGAAGGTCACAAAAGGGAATCACCTGACCTTGGGACATTGCAACCGTCATAAATATGAACCAGTTGTCAAGCATCCAAATTTGTGACCATGGGGATGCTGCAACGGTCGTAAGCGTGAGAAAAGGTCACAAGTCCCTTTTTTCAGTGCCCGTTGTAACTTCAAACAGTCAGTAAATGAACTGTTGTAGATTGAGGACTATCTGTATAGGATTGAACAGTCTGGGACAGTTCGACTTTTGTCTTCAAAGCAATTAGTCAGATATCTTTAAGAAGTTTTAGGTTAACAATTAGTTTAATTTCATTTGTATACGGCCCAACTCCCAATGGCTCTGGGAAGTTCACGAATAGTTCCTTAACTGTTACTCAGAGGAAAACTGTCCATACCACAAGATGTCTATCTTCATGAATTAAATGGATTATGCGGCAATATTGCTGGCACTAGGATTACCCTTCTTTTTAGTCTGTTTGGAAGTCAATCCCATGGACTTCAGTAAGGGACTATGTAGGAATTACATGTTCTGCCTGCAAAGATCATTTGAAGTTCCACTGAAAGACTATTGCATGGGGTGGGGGGGGAGGGAATCTTTCTTTCTTTCTTTCTTTCTTTCTTTCTTTCTTTCTTTCTTTCTTTCTTTCTTCCCTCTCTTTCTCCCTCCCTCCTTCCTCTTCCTTCCTTCCTTTCTTTCTCTTTCTTTCCTTCCTTCCTTCCCTCCCTTTCTCCCTCCCTCCTTCCTCTTTCTTTGTTTCTGTTTTTTTTCTTCCTTCCTTCCTTCCTTTCTCTTTCTTTCCTTCCTTCCCTCCCTTTCTCTCTCCTTCCTTTTTTATTTCTTTCTCTTTCTCTTCCTTCCTTCCTTTTCTCCCTCCCTCCTTCTTCTTTCTTTCTTTCTTTTTTCTTTCTTTCTTTCTCTCTCTCTTTCCTTCCTCCCTCCTTCCCTCCCTTCTTCCCTCCCTTCTTCCCTCCTTTGTTCCTTCCTTCTTTCCTTCCTTCCTTCTTTCCTTCCTTTTTTCTCTTTCTCTCTCTCTCTCTCTCCCTCTCTTTCTCTCTCTCCCCCTCCCCTCTCTTCCCCTCCCCTCCCTCCCTCTGGGGAATTCTGGGAGTTGAAGTCCACAAGTCTTAAAGTTAGACACCCCTGCTGTAGCACCAGTAAGAACCTGATGGCAGAACACAGAAGCTAATTTCTTTTTTTCCCCTAGATGCGAGTTATGGAAAACGGGATGGGGAGAGCAGGCAGGTGAAGGGGGTGGCCGTGTGGGGCCTTTGTGTGTGTACAGAGAGATACAGATTATATTGTTTGTTTTCACTGGAGAACGGGGTTTTATAATGCAAGGGAATAAATTCTTGGCATACTTCTTGCAGGATGTTACTGAGTTTTATTTACCCACTCCAGTGCGGAGGGTGGTTAAATGGACAAGGGGAAGAAGGGATCAGGCAAATGTCCAAACCAAAGGGACATTTTTGAACAAACGGTTGTCTGTTTTGTGCAAGCAAGCAAGCAAACACGTGTTTCAGTGACTCAGCAAACACTGACTTTGATCCAGGATCCTGAGTGCAAGTAGTCCTCGACTTACGACCACAATTGAGACCAGGTTTTCTATTGCTAAGTGAGACAGTTGTTAAGTGAGTTTTATATTTATTTATTTATTTATTTATTTATATATATATATATATATATATATATATATATATATATATATATATATATATATATATATACCGCCCTTCTCCGGAGACTCAGGGCGGCTTACAATGTGTTAAGCAATAGCCTTCATACTTTTTGTATATTTTATACAAAGTCAGCTTATTGCCCCCACAAACCGGGTCCTCATTTTACCCACCTTAGAAAGGATGGAAGTCTGAGTCGACCTTGAGCCTGGTGAGAATTGAACTCACAGTAATTGCAGGCAGCTGGATGTTAAATGCTGCCTTAGTAGGAGGCATTAGCCTCCTACGCTGTTACTCTGTTTTGCAACCTTTCTTCCTGTAAACATTTTTATTGAGTTATAGAATATTGTAAAATACAAAATACAAAAGAATTGTAGAAGAGCAGTGATGGGGGAGGGAAAAGGGGGAAGAGAAGTGAGGAAAGATAGGGGGGAAAAGAAAGAAAGAAAGAAAAAGCATTGACTTCTGACTCTCTCTGTTACAATAAAATAAAGCATTAAGATCAAATCACAACTTTTTGCTTTTCCATAATAGTATGAACAGGTCAAGGGACATGGTGGCTCAGTGGCTAAGACGCTGAGCTTGTCGATCGAAAGGTCACCAGTTCAGCGGTTCAAATACCTAGTGCCGTGTAACGGGGTGAGCTCCCGTTACTTGTCCCAGCTTCTGCCAACCTAGCAGTTCGAAAACATGTAAAAAATGCAAGTAGAAAAATAGGGACCACCTTTGGTGGGAAGGTAACAGTTCCGTGCACCTTTGGTGTTGAGTCATGCCGGCCACCTGACCACGGAGACGTCTTTGGACAGCGCTGGCTCTTCAGTTTTGAAACGGAGATGAGCATCGCCCCCTAGAGTCAGGAATGACTAGCACAGATGTGCGGGGGGAACCTTTACCTTTGCCTTTACCTATGAACAGGCGATTTCTATAAAGATCTATCAGTTTAATCTGTAAAACCCAAATTCAGAGTTTCATTCTTTCCCACATTAAGCTGTCTCCATGTGGAAACAAAAGTACTTAACGTTCTTTTCCTTAATCTGTTTTACGACCTTTCTTGACATGAGTGTTAAGTGAATCATTGCAGTTGTTAATTTAGTAACATAGTCGCTAAGTGAATCTGGCTCCCCCATTGACCTTGCTTGTCAGAAGATGGCAAAAGGGGGGATCACGTGACCCCGTAAGAGATGTTGCAAACCTTCATCAATATGAGTCGGCTGCCAAGCGTTTGAATTTTGATCATGTGACCCTGGGAACGCTGCAACGGTTGCAATTGTGAAAAATGGTCCTAAGTCACTTTTTGTTGTTAACTTTGAACGGTCACTAAATGTACCGTTGTAAGTTGAGGACTACCTGACTAACTTTGAACGGTCACTAAATGTACCATTGTAAGTTGAGGACTACCTGTATGCAAGAAAGGCAACCGCTGATTTTTTTAAAAAGGCACCATTCTAAACAATAATAATAATAACTTTATTGTCATTGTACGTGTATACACAGTATACCCATACAACAAAATTCACTTAACACCCAAAGACCAGGTCCAACACACATAACAATCCCCAAATACACACCCCGCCCACCACAAATTCCCCACCTCTAAACTATGTCCACACTGGCCACACGAGGTGTTGACCTTGATTTTATGCCCAGAGGTGACCTGGCCTGTCATTTCTTCCCATCTCCCCTCCCAGCCCACACATTGCTTAGCGAGGGGCAGACATAGGAATAGGTGGCTACAGGAGCAACACAGGAATGTCATGTCTCTATCAGTGACTAATACATTCATTGTGACAGGAGATTGTATTTGCTTGTTTTTAGGAGAGGGAGTGGGAGCTGACAAATGATGCCGGTGGGTTAATTGAGTTAAATCTTATATGGCAAGGCAGATATTGGGAGTAAATAACTAAGAACTGCTGCCTCTTATTTAACTAAGAACAATGCTTAGAAAACTTGGGAGATAGATAGATGAAATGTAGATAGATGATAGATAGATCAGAGGTGGGTTTCAGCAGGTTCAGACCAGTTCTGGAGAACCGGTAGCGGAAATTTTAAGTAGTTCGGAGAACCGGTAAATACCACCTCTGACTGGCCCCGCCCCCATCTATTCTCTGCCTCCTGAGTCCCAGCTGAGTGGGAGGAAATGTGGATTTTGCAGTTTCCTTCCCCTGGACTGGGGTGGGAATGGAGATTTTATAGTATCCTTCCCCTGCCAAGCCCATCAAGCCACGCCCACAAAACCACGCCCACAGAACCAGTCGTAAAAGATTTTGAAACCCACCATTGAGATAGATGATAGATAGATAGATAGATGATAGACAGATCAATAGATAAAAGAGATGATAGCTCGATATCAATAGATCAGGGGTGAAATCCAGCAGGTTCTGACAGGTTCTGGAGAACCGGTAACGGAAATTTTGAGTAGTTTGGAGAACCAGCAAATACCACCTCTGGCTGGCCCCAGAGTGGGGTGAGAATGGAGATTTTGCAATATCTTTTCTCCAGGAGTGGGGAGGGAATGGGGATTTTGCAGTATCTTTCCCCTGCCACGCCCACCAAGCCACACCATACCCACCAAGCCATGCCCACAGAACCGGTAGTAACAAAATTTGGATTTCACCACTGAAATAGATAGATAATATATACCTGTGATGGCGAACCGATGGCATGCATGCCAGAGGTAGCACGTAGCACCCTCTCTGTGGGCACGTGAGCTGTTGCCCTAGTTCGGCTCCGCCATCCATGCGCGTATGCCTTCTGCCGGCCAGCTGGTCTTTGCACAGGGGTGGGGCACGTGCAGGGGGGCTGTGCGTGCATGCGTAGGGGAGGCAGGGCACGTGCAGGGGACCGAGCGTGCATGCGCTGGGGTGGGGCATGGGGGTGGTACGCGCATGCACGGAGGGCGGGGGCATGCATGGGGGCTGTATATGCATTGCATTTTGGGAGTTCAGGGGCGTAAGCGCGCATTCTCGCATGCACGCATGCACTTTGGGCGCTCGGTCCAGAAAAAGTTAGCCATCATTGATATATACTGTTGATAGATAATGGATGGATGGATGAATAGATAAGATACTTTTGATAGATGACACATTTTAGATATTGTTGTGTTCTTTTTCATTGTTTTTCATTGTTCTATTAGCTTACTTCTGTTCACATTCTTTTCATTTCTTCCTTTTTATGGTTATAACCTGCTTAGCGTAGTCCCAGGTTGAGATAGGTAGCAAATAAATTTAACAGAGGGAGGGAGAGGGAGAGGGAGAGAGAGAGAGAGAGAGAGAGAGAGATGGATAGATGATACTGTTGATTGATAGAAGATAAATGGATGGATAAATGGATTAATAGTAGATACTTTTGACTAATGGAGGGATGGATGGACAGACAGACATTTAGATAGTATTTTGCTTCAGAAAGCTTCAGTGAAGTCAACAAATCAGAAAATGCCTAGTATTAGCTGAGCACACAAAAATTTCTGCTTTTAATAAAAAGTATTATTCAGAAAAGGGGCTACAAGACACCCCTTGATTTCTTTGACTAAGAGGGCTCTCCTCCTTCTTAGCGTCAGTCAAGTAACGAATCACAGAAATTGTGACATTAATGGAGGAAGCAGGATCAAATTTTAGGGTGGTTTGAGAGAGAGAAATGGAGGTGTGAAATTACAGCCTTAAGTAGGCATCTCCACAGGGCTTATAATATCCTTTTTTGGCTCTTGATCCAAGTGCTTCCCCACGTCAAAAGGGGAAAAAAGAGAAAAAATGGGGAAGCTTCAGGGATGGTGAAAGGGATGGTTGGGGTCACAGGAGGCCTCCCAATACAGCTTGCCCACCTGGGCTCTAATCCCCCTTCTCAGAGCCTATGTTGGCCTCTGAATTTCACTTTAAGGCATTTCAGTAAAAGCTGCAAATATAAAATTCTGTTTTTGCTTGTTAGTATTGAAATATATATGGTATTTGGCCTTCCGTTCCCTTCCCTTCCCTTCCTTTCCTTTCTTTTCCCTTCCCTCCTTTCTCACTTCCACAGTTGCTCTTCTATCTCCTTCCTCCTTCCCTCATGTTACTTTATTCAAAAAAAGACTTTAAAATCTGCCTGACTTTCTAGAACAGTGATGGCTAACCATTTTGCCATCGCGTGCCAGGAGTGGGGTGTGGTGTGGTGGGTCACAGATGCGCATGCCCACATTCATAATCCTATGCGCCCTGTGCATGTGCGTGCAGCCCCCCTGCCTCCACTCCTGGCATGCAATGGCCCGGTAGGCCCGTTTTTCTCTCTCCCTAGGCTCCAGAGCCTTTCTAGGAGTCTGGGGAGGGCGTAAAGCCCTGAAGGCGTTTTTATTTCATCAAGCCGACCTAGCCTAAATGGTTTTTAATTGGGATTTTAAATTTTATGGATTTGGGGTTTTAAATTGGGTAGCCAATGATTTAATTCTTTTAATTATCTTAACTTTTGCATTTGTATGTTTTTTAATTTTGGCTGTTCACCGCCCAGAGTCCCTTCTGGGAGAAGGGCGGTATACAAATTAAATAAATAAATAAATAAATAAATAAATAAATAAATAAATAAATAAATAAATAAATAAATAAATAAATAAAAACAGCCTCCCCCCCCCACACTGAGGCCCTCCAGAGGCCGCAAACGGCCCGTTTGCCAACTTCCGGTGGGATCTCTGGAGCCTGGGGAGAGAGAAAAACAGGCCTTCCCCACCGCCCCCCCGAGGCCCTCTGGAGGCAGGAAACTGCCTGTTTCCCTACTTCTGGTGGGCCCAGAAGGCCCGAAAATCAGCTTGTGTGTCCACCAATATGGCTACACATGCCACCTGTGGCACACATGCCATAGGTTTGCCATCACAGCTCTAGAAGTTGGCCTCCAGTGGGTCACGGACACTTGGCCAGTGGGATGATTGGCCTGATGATATTATTTCTGGATGTTTGTTTTTATATGGCTTTATATCCTTTTCTTTTTATTCTTTCATGCTGTACTCAACACAGAGCCATGATGGAGTTGGGTGGCCTATCAACTTGATAAATAAAAATTAACTATTTAATTTGATTTAAAAAAATAGCTAATATTTAATTTAATAAGAGACATAAATCTAAAATCACTTATGCATGCAGCTATAATTGATACAAAATTTAATATCCAAATGACTTTGAAATAGGACTTGCAGTAAATGTGATGATGCAATGTATTATCATATATGGTGGACATGTAAAAAAATTAAGGCATTTTGGATTAAGATATGGTGGATTATACAAAATATTCTTAAAAAGAAGATAAAATTTACTCCACAGTTGTTTTTATTGGGTATAATCACAGACTGTATGGTTATAGAGACTAATTTGATTTTGAACTTAATAACAGCAGCCAGACTTTTGGTGGCGCAGTATTGGAAGAAGGAAGACCTACCTACTATTGAAGAATGGACATTAAAAGTAGCTAATTTGGCGGAGATGGCTAAAATCTCTGCATATTTAAAGGATTGCTCGAATGAGAGATACATATTGGAATGGAGAAGATGGATTGATTATATTCAGAACAAATATGGGACTAGAAAGTTGCAAATAGCTTATGAATGAAATATTTAGGTGAATTCTAATATTTTTACATTTTGGTATGTATGGGGGAGTTAAATTGTGAGGGGGAGTTAAGAGCTTATAGTTAGTTTATTTATTTTTTATTATGCTTGTTAAATGCTATACCCTGTATTTTGTTCTGGGAAGTGGGGGGGGGGGGGGGGAGAAGGGAATAGGTGGGGGGGGAGGAAGGAGGAGGGGACATTTGTTTGTAAAAATATTTTAAAACTTTTCAATAAAAAAAGAAAAAGAAAAAGAAATAGGACTTGCACATTGCACAAAGCTCTAATTTGATGAGCCAAGGGAAACCAGTACTATCAAACGAATTCCTGGTTTGCTTTGTCTTTTAGTGCCCTGAATTTGCAGTTTATAAATTTGACCTTCATGGATTCCATCACTGATGGATTATGCACCATCAAGGGGACTAGAAGACCTCCAAAGTCCCTTCTAGCTCTATCCTGATTGTGATTCAACAAGTTGGTATCAACTCTTAGCAGTTATTAATAGAGCTAGATCCTATATCTAATAGTACTGTACTCATAGTAATTGTAAGAACTAGATCTTTGTAGATTTGAGTAGATCTAATAGATGTAGATTTAGTAGACTAGCAGATTTAGTAGATCTAGGCATACTTAGATTTTGCCCATGAACTTCCACCATGCAGATAAATCTTCTACAACTGGGACCATAATTTCTGTTGTAAGTGATTACATGCATTGCAATCGGACCCGATTTTAAAACAATTTATTTCATGATGGTCAGGCAAATAATACGATTGTTAAGCAAATCCAGCTTCCCGCATGGATACTTTTTTTTGCTGGAAACCGAGGGGGGGGGGAAGCAGATTGCAAATTGCAATCAAGTGACCACAGGATATTACAAGCAGTCATAAAATGGGAAAAGGCTGCCAATTCTCCAAATTGCAATCACATGATTGTGTGTTTGTGTGGGTTTTAAGTGCAGGTACAGGTTGTTAGCCAATTTTTTCAAGGCCCTCATAACTTAAAAGTTGATTTATTCTCCAAAGCACCTGCAGGCAGGACAAGCTGCAATGAAGGACCAGGGGAGACATGACAGCAGTCTTCCAATATTTGAGGGGTGCCACAAAGAGGAGGGGGTCAAGATATTTTCCAAAGCACCCGAAGGCCAGACAAGGAATAATGGATGGAAGGAGAGATTCAACCTAGAAATAAGGAGAAATTTTCTGACGGAGAACAATCAACCCATGGAACAGAAGTTGCCTTTAGAAGTGGTGGGAGCTTCATCACTGGAGGCTTTCGAGAAGAGATTGGGCTGCCATCTGTCAGAAATGATGTAGAGCAGCGATGGCTAACCTTTTTGCCCTTGCGTGCCAAAAGCAGGGGGATTGTGAGAGGGTCGCACATGTCCGTGCCCACACCCATAATTCTATGCGCCCCCCGTGCATGAACACGTGACCCCCGCGCTCTGCCCGCTTTTGGTACGCAGAGCCATATCGGTGGGCACATGAGCTCAGCTCTGGCACACATGCATGCACTGGTCAGCTCATTTTCGGGTCTTTTGGGCCCACCAGAAGTTGGGAAACAGACTGTTTCCGGTCTCCGGAGGGCCTCTGGGGTGTGTGTGGGGAAGGCCCGTTTTTCACTCTCCCCAGCCTCTAGAGCCTTTCTAGGAGCCTGGGGAGGGCGAAAACAGCCTTCCCCACCCCCAATGGGGGGTGGGGGAGAGTGAAAAATGGGCCTTCTGGTCCCACCGGAAGTCGTCAAATAGGCCTTTTCTGGCCTCCAGAGGGCCTCTGGGGAGGTGGGGAAGGTCGTTTTGGCCCTCCCCAGGCTCCTAGAAAGGCTCTGGAGCCTGGGGAGAAAGAAAAACAGGCCTTCCACACACACACCCCGGAGGCCCTCCGGAGGCCGGAAACAGTCTGTTTCCCGACTTCTGGTGGACCCAGAAGGCCCGAAAATGAGCTGGCCAGTGCATGCATGTGTGCCGGAGTTGAGCTCGCATGCCCACCGATATGGCTCCGCGTGCCACCTGTGGCACGCGTGCCATAGGTTCGCCATCATGGGTGTAGGTTCTTCTGCTTGGGCAGTTGGGTTGGACTACATGACCTACAAGGTCCCTTCCAACTCTTGTTAATCTGAATGTTTCTCCCGCATCTCCCATTGACTCAGCACTAAGTAGAATCTTTTCCTGCCTTTCAGTGAAGACCCCTGGCGAGCCGCAAAGATGATCAAGGGTTACATGCAACAACACAACATCCCCCAAAGGGAGGTGGTGGATGTCACAGGACTGAATCAGTCACACCTTTCTCAGCATCTGAACAAGGGGACTCCGATGAAAACGCAGAAGCGGGCAGCGCTCTATACGTGGTATGTCCGGAAACAGAGAGAGATCCTCCGGCGTAAGTAATACTATGATTTGAGAGGTTGGGATGGATGTTGTAACAGGTAGCCCTCGACTTACGACCACAATTGAGCCCAACATTTCTGTTATTAAGTGAGACATTTGTTAAGGGAGTTTTGCCCCATTTTACGACTTTTCTTGCCGCTGTCGTTAAGTGAATCCCTGCAGTTGATAAATTAGCAACTGAGTTGTTAAGTGAATCTGTTTTCCCCCATTGTTGTCGTAACTTGCAACAGTCGCTAAAGGAACCGTTGTAAATCGAGGCTTACCTGCACATCAAACTGACTCAATTCTTGCCACTTGGAAATTGTTTATTTTTGGAAGGTGTCACTTTCTCTCTGTTCTTTTTCCTATTTTCTTAATTTTCTTAATCTCTGTTCTTCTTCCTATTTTCTTAATTTTCTTAATCTGTTCTTTTTCCTATTTACTTACCATAATTTTCTTAATCTCTGTTCTTTTTCCTATTTTCTTAATCTCTGTTCTTTTTCCTATTTTCTTAATTTTCTTAATCTGCTCTTTTTCCTATTTACTTAATTTTCTTAATCTCTTCTTTTTCCTATTTTCTTAATTTTCTTAATGTCTGTTCTTTTTCCTATTTTCTTAATTTTCTTAATCTGTTCTTCTTCCTATTTACTTAATTTTCTTAATTTTCTTAATCTCTGTTCTTTTTCCTATTTTCCTATTTTCTCAATCTCTGTTCTTTTTCCTATTTTCTTAAGAACAGTAGAAAGAAGGAGATTTGTGCCTCCCAATTATGGATAAACTTGAATGGGCCATTGTGTCAAATGCAGCCAGCTCCTCTTGGGAGAAACAATGCGGTTAGGACAAAGTGATCCAATGAGCTGGCCACAGTCTTGCACATCCAAAGATAAACTTGTTGACTTTTTTCTTTTTTTTTTTATGGTGTGGGATTTAAGCGGAGTGTGAGATACCACAAGGTGTTGCCTACTCTAATTATCACCGCTTTGATGGATGAGTTTGAGGTAGGGCTGCACGTATCAGCTCTCCGCCTCCCCCACCCAGTTCTTAGTGGTGGTTATCAGCAGCAGAAAAGGTGAATTTAGAAATGTCAGCTTTCCCCACTTAGGGCAATTTTCTTGTCCCAAAGAAGCTTTTCTGTTGAATCTCTGGGGTAATCTTAGGTCAGCTGGGGAGGGAAGGGGAACGGAACGGAAGGCTGTAGTGGCCAGGCAGAGAGAAGGAAGGAAGGAAGGAAGGAAGGAAGGAAGGAAGGAAGGAAGGAAGGAAGGAAGGAAGGAAGGAAAAAGAGTACAAAAGGAAGAAAGGGGAGAGGAGGGAGGGGGAAGGAGAATAAGGAAGGGAGGGGCGGGAAGGGAGGGAATGGAAAGGCAGGAAGGAAGGAAGGCAGGCAGGCAGGAAGGAAGGAAGGCAGAAAGAAAGGAAGGGAAAGGGGTATGAAAGGAAGGAAGGGGAGGGAAGGGAAGAGAAGGGAGGGAATGGAAAGGAAGGAAGGAAAGAAGGAAAGGAAGGAAGGAAAGAAGGAAGGAAGGAAGGGAAAAGAGTACAAAAGGAAGAAAGGGGAGGGGAGGAAGGGGGAAGGAGAATAAGGAAGGGAGGGGCGGGAAGGGAGGGAATGGAAAGGAAGGGAAAAAGGAAGGAAGGAAGGAAGGAAAAGGGATACAAAAGGAAGGAAGGAGAGGGAAGGGAAGGGAAGGGAAGGGAGGGAATGGAAAGGAAGGAAGGAAAGAAGAAAGGAAGGAAGGAAAGAACGAAGGAAGGAAGAAAGGAAGGAAGGAAGGAAAAAGTACAAGGCAGAAAGGAAGGGAAGAGATGGGAGGGAAGGAAGGAAAGGGAGTGGCTAGGAAGGAAGAAGAATAAGGAAGGGGGAGGGAAGGGAAGGAATGGGAATGGAGGAAGGAAGGAAGGAAAGAAGAAGGAAGGAAGGAAGGAAGGAAAAAAGAAGGAAGGAAGAAGAATACAAGGAGGGAAGGGAGGGAAGGAAGGAAAGGGAGTGGCTAGGAAGGAAGGAGAGTAAGGAAGGGGGGAAGGATGGGAATGGAGGAAGGAAGGAAGGAAGGAAGGAAGGAAGGAAGGAAAGAAAAAGAATACAGGGAGGGAAGGGAGGGAAGGGAAGGAAGGGAGGGAGGAAGGAAGAAGAGAAAGGTCAAACAAGTCAAGATGGGGGCCACAACAGTACAATCAAAGCTGCAGCACTTTCTTTATGGGCATTGGGCTTTGAGATCACTATAACTCAGCAGTGGCAAAAGACTGCCAATAGAGAAGACCGTCCAGTCCTAAGCTTCTTTGTAGCCTTATTCAGCCATATATCCTTTTCTAGTTATTCCTACTCTGCCACTCATTTTTGTGGGAGATGCCTGGGAGTCAATCATAATAAATTCATTAATTAAATGTATTTACTGCCCAGCTCCCTGTGACTTTGGCCAATTATGGAATGGCAGTGGAACCTCCATTTACCACCAAGCCAAGGGATTTCCCCTTGTCCCTGGGCCTCTGTTCTCTTCAGGAAATAGTCACTGCAGCCCTGAGACAGACAATTAACTCTCCCCAAACTGTAATTCTGAAGGATTACTTATTAACAGCAATCCTTTTAAAATAACAGTGTTATTTAAAATACAGGTAATCCTTGACTTACGACAGTTCATTTAGTGACTGTTCGAAGTTGTAGTGGCACTGGAAAAGATGACTTATGATCGTGTTTCACACTTACGACCTTTGTGGCATCTCCGTTAATTCAAGTTATGCCCGTTGTTAAGCATGTTGCCACATAACTGTGCTTGATTCTATGATTTTTTGTTGTGGTGGTTGTTAAGTGAAATACTGAGGTTGTTAAGCAAATATAAACAAATCCATTGTCTGTAATGGATGGTGGTTGTTTTTTTTTTACCAGAAACTTGAAATACAGATAGTCCTCAACTTACAACCACAATGGAGCATGAAGGTTCCGTTGTTAAGTGAAACATTCGTTAAGGGAGTTTTGACCCATTTTACGATTGGCATGGTTGTTAAGTGAATCACTGTAGTTGATAAGTTTGTAACCTGGTTGTTAAATGAATCCGGCTTCCCCAGTGACGTTGCTTGCAGGGGGTCGCAAAAAGGGATCACGTGACCCCATATTTATGACCCCCATCATAAATATCAACCAAGTGTCTGATCACGTGACTATGGGGATAATGCAAAAGTCATAACTCTGAAAAACCGTCATAGGTCACTTTTTTCAGTGCCATTGTAACTTTGAATAGTCACTCAATGAATTGTTGTAAGTCGAGGACTACCTATAAATCAGTGTTTCTCAACCTTGGTAACTTGAAGATGGATGAACTTCAACTCCCAGAATCCCCCAGCCAGCAGCGTTGGCTGGGGGATTCCCCAGCACTGGCTGGGGAATTCTGGGAGTTGAAGTCCACCCATCTTCAAGCTACCAAGGTTGAGAAACACTGCTATAAATGCTGGTTTCTGGAGAAAAGCGTGTGTGTGTGCGTGTGTGTGTGCGCATCCATCAGACTGTCATATCCAGATCATAAGTAGCTCTGGGTAGATACTACTGTAATTTCAAATAACCACTAAGCCAGGGGTGAAACCTTGGCTCTTTTATGAGGTGTGGACTTCAACTCCCAGAATTCCTGAGCCAGCATAGAATTCTGGGAGTTGAAGTCCACACATGGAATTCTGGGAGTTGAAGTACATACATCGTAAAAGGGCCAAGGTTCCTGCAGTCATTTTCTTAGATCCAACTGATATTTTTCTCCCCCATTTGGAATTATGATTTGTGTGTGCGACTGTGAGGGTGTGTGTGTGTGTGTGTGTGTGAAATCCCTTTACTTGGCAAGAATTCAGAATTGGTTTACCCTTGCCTCCTTCCTAGGGCTGAGAGAGAGTGACTGGCCCAAGGTTGCCTAGCTGGCTTCCTGCCTAAGGTGGGACTACAGCTCACGGTCTCCTGGGTTCTAGCCTGGTGCCTTAACTTAAGTTACGATTACAGACAGTCATATGTGGGTTTCTCACTCCCTATAAAGTAGGGGTCTCCAACCTTAGCAACTTTAAAACTTGTGGACTTCAACTCCCAGAATTCCTCAGCCAGCAAAGCTGAATTCTGGGAGTCAAAGTCCACAAGTCTTAAGGTTGCCAAGGTTGGAGACCTCTGCTATAAAGGACCTTGCTCTTTTACCAAATCTGACATTCTCCAATGCCCGATAAGGCTCTTTATTATTCATTCAGCATATCATTGAAGTTTATTAATCTGTTATGTGTTTTTTTTTTTAAATTGGTTTGCTTTATTATGGCTTCTCCTTTCTCTCTAACCTTGAAGAATATTGCAGATCCTTCGATCACGGTTTCGTTTTCTAATATGCCATTCTAAGAACCTTTAACTGTAAATCACTGCAGGAAGTCCTCGTCTTACAACCATTCATTTAGTGATGGTTCAAAGTTAAAAAAGCACTGGAAAAAAGCAACTTAATACCTGGTCCCTACACTTGCAACTGTCGTGGCATCCTCATGGTCATGTGATCAAATTTGGGGTGTTTGGAAACTGGCATGTACTTATGACAGTTGCACTGTTCTGGGGTCATGTGATTGCCATTTGCAACTTTTCCGGCCAAATTCCGACAAGCAAAATCAAGTGGAGGGAGGGGGGAAGCCAGATTCACTTAACAACCTTATGAATTCAGGTTCCCCCATTGAACTTTGTTTGTCGGGAGCCAGCTGGGAAGGTCACAAATGGTAATCACATGATCCCAGCATGGTACAACTGCCATAAATACATGTGAGTTGCCAAGTTCAGAAATGTTGATTATGGGACTCTAGCGATGCTAACGATGGTCGTAAGTATGAGGGTTGTGTCATAAGTCACTTTTTCCAGTGCCATTGTAACTAGAGCCTGTTTGGTCTAGTCACTAGTGAGAGCCAATTTGGTCTAGTGCAGGGCTGACATTGAGGGCCACATCCAGTAGTGGGATTCAGCCGGTTTAGCTACCTTCAGCGAACCGGTAGTTAAATTGCTGGCTGGGCCCTCCCCACCCCACCCTTTTCCAGGAGTCTCAAGCGCCCCGTTTTGGCTCCCAGGTAAGTGTAGGGAGGCCTACTAGGCTCAAAACGGGGCGCAGGGGTGTCTGTCACACCCCCTGGCCACGCCTACCATGGCCACACCCATCCAGCCAGTCATTAGGGCAGAGAACTGGTTGTTAAATTATTTGAATCCCATCACTGGCCACATCAGGGTTGTCTTTGACCTTGGGGGGGTCGTGGCCAGGGTGGGCATGGCGCCTGTGGTGACCCTGTGGTGCCAATGAAAACGGAGCTGAGGGGGCATGCGTGGCCCCCCACCCGGACTCCGTTTTCGGCTGCAATAGCCTCCTACAGTCCTCTACCAGCAAAACGTAGCTTGCGGGGGGCTGCATGTGGCCTACCTGGGCTCTGTTTTCAACCACGATGGCAGCCCACCCCCCCAAGCTCCATTTTCGCTGGCAGAGGGCTGCAGGAGGCTGTAGCAGCCAAAAATGGAGCCTGGGAGGACTGCGCACAGTCCGCCCGAGCTCCATTTTCGCTGTCAGAAGCACTGCGGGCCAGTTGTTGTTTCCAGGGAGGCCTTACAGGCCAGATCTAAGCACCCCGCGGGCCACATCCGGCCTGTGGGCCTTGAGTTTGACACCCCTGGTCTAGAGGTTAAGGCACCAGGCTAGAAACCAGGAGACTGTGAGTTCAAGTCCCGTCATAGCCATGAAAGACAGCTGGATGACTTTGGACCAATCGCCAGGAGATTGAGAGTTCTAGTCCCGCCTTAGGCATGAAGCAAGCTGGTGATTTTGAGCCAATCACAGGAGACAGTGAGTTCTAGTCCCACCTTAGGCTTGTAAGCGGGCTGGTTGACTTTGGGCCAGTCACTCTTACTCAGCCCAACCCACCCAAAAGGGTTGTTGTTGTTGTTGTGGGGAAAATAGGAGGAGGAAAACGTGTTGGATATATTTGTTGCCTTGAGTAATTTGTAAAAAAAAACAATACAGGCGGGAAATAAATAAATATTTCAATAGTCGCTAAACGAATGGTCATAACTTGAGGACTCCCTGTGTTGACTTATTTTTGAGCCTCCAGTGGATGCTTCGGCTTGCTTCCTGATTGACATTTGTTTGACACTGAGAGAAAAATCATCCCCCTATTGAGGCAACTGCCAATGTCGAAAAAAATCTAAACAACTGCCAGATGAAAAAACCCAAAGAGAGTTAGAAACCTCTCTTGGCTTCCATCTCGTGTCGGTCCAGATTTTTTTGCATCCCAATTAAAAATGGGGTGTGAGAAAAGCAGCCCACAGCCGCAGTCCACAACCTTTGTGGCTTCACAGCCCAGCTGGTGGGGGAGGGGAATTACGCTGCACGAGTAGTAGGTGGCCATACACACCTATGCACATGTAGCTTGACTTGCGCAAGTTGAGCTAGCTGCACATGCGTGTGCATGCGTGCTGGCCTGCTGCTTGTGCAAGTCGAACCACACACATGTGCACTGGCCTGTTAGTTGTGCAGCCTGGTTCCAAATAGGCCATGGTAGTGAGCCGCGGTCCACTTAGCAAAGGGTTCTCTGCCCGGTTGCTGGGTAGGTGTGGCCATGGTGGGCGTGGCCTAGTCGGCCTTCTGCATCACGCGGGGGGGGGGGGGGGCTTTTTGCCCTCCCCAAGCTCCAGAGGCTTTTCTCGAGCCTCCGGGAGGGTAAAAATGGCCTCCCCAGGCTCCGAAGGTCCTCTGGAGGCAGGAAACAGCCCCGTTTCCGGCCTTCCCGAACTTCCGGTAGGCCCATTTTTCACCCTTCCTGAGCCTCTGCATGCGCCCTGCACTTACCTGCAGGGGTGGGTGGGGCCAGCCAGGAGTGGAATTTGGGGGTTCTCCGAACTGCACAGAATCTTAGCTAGAGGTTCTCCCGAACCCCTGCGAACTCCCAGGAGCCCTGGAACTAGGCCACACGAGTGGTAGGCCGCCATGCTTGCCTATGCACATGTAGCTTGACTTGTGCAAGTGCAAGTCGAGCCGCACGTGTGTGCACCGGCTTGTTACTTGTGCAGCCTGGTTCCAAATTGGCCATGGTAGTGAGCCGCGGCCCAGGCATTGGGGACCCCTGGCCTAGCGGATGGTTGAACCAGCCATGCAGGCCAAGAAACCAGGTTCTCATGCCCTGAGCCATTCCTTAAAGTCAACTGACTCTCTTCCTACAGGTGTGTGTTACACAACCCTACCGGCAGGCCCAATCAAAAATCTACTCCTTTCTCTTTCAGAATTCAACCAGACAGTCCAGGGTTCTGGAAATATGACAGAAAAAGGCAGTCAAGATCAGCTGCTGTTTCTCTTTCCAGAATTTAACCAGCAAAGCCAGGGTGTGGGCCAGATAGACGACTCTTGTGCCGAAACACCCAGCAAGAAGATGAGACGCAACCGCTTTAAGTGGGGCCCTGCTTCCCAGCAGATCTTGTACCAGGCCTACGACCGGCAAAAGAACCCCAGCAAGGAAGAGAGGGAAGCCTTGGTAGAGGAATGCAACAGGTAAAAAAGCTCTGGACAAAAGAGAAGAATTTTCCCTTCTGCTGCTGCTGCATCAAATAAACCCACAGCTTGTTGGCAGAGAGCGGAGCTTTTGTTGTTCCAAACCAAAATCCCTATTATGTGAGGGGGCTGGCATGTTCTGGGTCAAAGGGAAAAGAACCCTGCTATCCTCATCATCTAACTAAGCAAACAAATCTCAATCTCTCTCTCTTTCTTTCACTCTCTCTCTCTCCCTTTCCCTCTTTCTTCTCTTTCTCTCTTCTCTCTTCCTTCTCTTTCTCTCTTCTCTTTCTCTCTTCTCTCTCTCCTTTCTCTCTTCTCTCTTCTCTTCTCTCTCTCCTTTCTCTCTTCTCTTTCTCTTCTCTCTATCTCATATCTCTCTCTCTCTTCTCTCTTCTCTCTCCTCTTTCCCTCTTCTCTCTTTCTTCTCTCCTCTTTCTTCTCTCTCTCTCTCTTTCTTCTCTCCTCTTTCTCTCTTCTCTCTCTCTCCTTTCTCTCTTCTCTTTCTCTATTACTTTTTACAAATCACCAGGAGATGGCGAGTTCTAGTCCCGCCTTAGGCATGAACGCTAGTTGGGTGACATTAGGCCAATTACCAGGTGACGACGAGTTCTAGTCCCACCTTAGGCATGAAAACCAGTTGGGTGACTTTGGGCCAATCACCAGGTGACGACGAGTTCTGGCCCCGCCTTAGACTTGAAATCCAGTTGCGTGACTTTGAGCCAATCACCAGGAGATGGTGAGTTCTAGTCCCGCCTTAGGCATGAAAGCCAGCTAGGTGACTTAGGGCCAGTCCCTCTTCAGCCCAACCCACCTCACAGGATTGTTGTTGTGCAGAAAATAGGCAAAGCAAGGAGTTTTAGACATGTTTGCCACCCTTGAGTTACTTATAAAATAATAAAGCTTGGATAAAAATAAGTAACTAGAATAAATCTTGAGAGCTGTGCTTTAATGAGGTACCATGACATAAATATTTAAATAAAATAAATGTTAGCCCATCTGCTTCGGCTATGAACTGAGGATGAGACGCAACCAGTATCATGAAGACACAATATGTAAAAATAGTTACTGAATTCTGTTATTGCAGTCCTGTTGATGTGAGGACAGGACCTGAGGGGTAAGGTGTCTCTTTGCATATAAATAATTCCTAATTCAATGCCTACATTCTTTTTTAGACTTTTCTTTTTTAGCCAAAAATCATAGAGAGTTATTTCAAATTAGAATAATAACATTGAGCTAGCCCAGGGGTCAGCAACCTGCAGCTCTGGAGCCATATGTGGCTCTTTCACCCCTCTGCTGCGGCTCCCTGTCATTCAAAATATGTGTCATAACCACCAATGCACGACAGCCGCTGGCACACGATTTATTGAGCTTTTCAACCCCAGGTAGGCCAACCATGGATAAATCAAAGAAAAGAAAAGTTTCGGAACAAAACAGAATGTTTAATTCAACTACATCTCCTAGTTTTGTGGCCGCTCAAGAAATAGTCAGGCACGGGAAGGGTTCTGTGGCTCCCGGTGTTTTCTTTTCTGTGGGAAACAGGTCCAAATGGCTCTTTGAGTGTTTAAGGTTGCAGATGCCTGAGCTAGCCGGACCAATTTTTTAGCCTGGTAATGTTCTTAGAAAGTTCTCCTCCTGTGTTAATCCAACATCGGGGTCCAAACAAACCCTTTTCTAGGAATTTTCTTAATTTTCTCCTCTAGGGCAGAATGCCTCCAGCGGGGTGTGTCGCCCTCTAAAGCACACGGCTTGGGTTCAAATCTGGTCACGGAAGTCCGCGTCTACAACTGGTTTGCAAACCGGAGGAAAGAAGAAGCTTTTCGGCAAAAACTCGCCATGGATGCCTACAGCACGGGTCAGCCTCACACTATGAACCTCTTACTGTCCCATGGGTCACCTCACCACACTCAACCCAGCTCTTCTCCGCCCAGCAAAATGCCAGGTAAGTCAAAGCTCCTGTTTGCAAAGGAGGCGAGACGTAATTACTATTTTACAGTTACTGGAACACATTGCAGGTAGTCCTCGACTTACAACAGTTCATTTAGTGACCGTTCAAAGTTGCAGTGGCACTGAAAAAAGCGACTTATGACTGTTTTTCACATTTAAAACCAGGGGTGAAATGTAAAATTTGTTACTACCGGTTCTGTGGGCGTGGCTTGGTGGTGGTGGGTAATGTGACTGAGTGGGTGTGGCCAACTTTTTTTTTTTTTTAACTTTTCAAAGCATTTTTTCTAATGCTTTGAAAAGCCTCTGCTGATCAGGCAACTCAGCTGGGATCTCAGAGACTTTTCAAAGCATTTTTTTTACCACTACTTCGGCCAAGAGGTTGCAGAAAAAAATGCTTTGAAAAGCCTCTGACGATCCCAGCTGAGCCGTGCGATCATCAGAGGCTTTTTTTTTTACTTTTAAAAGCATTTTTTCGTTGGAAGAGGTTGTAGAAAAAATGCTTTTAAAAGTAAAAAAAAAAGCCTCTGATGATCGTGCGGCTCAGCTGGGCATGGTGGGGGGAGGGGTGCGCAAGGATTTTTGCTACCGGTTCTCCGAACCACCCACCGCTATCGCTACCAGATCGGGCGATCCGGTCCAAACCGGAAGCATTTCACCCTTGCTTATGACCATTGTAGAATCCCGTGATCAAAATTTGGATGCTTGGCAACTGACTCATATTTATGACGGTTACAGTATCCTGGCCGGGGTTATGTGATAATCTTTTGCGACCGTCTGACAAGCAAAGCCAATTGTGGGGGCGGGGGAGCCAGATTCAATTTACAACCGTGTGACTAACATTAACGACTGCAGTGATTTGCTTAACAATGGTGGAGAGAAACATTGTCACATGGGGGGAAAACTCACTTAACAACAACTCCCTGTACAGGTAGGACTCAACTTAACAACCACAATGAAGCCCATAATTTCTGTTGCTAAGCAAGACAGTTGTTAAGTGAATTTTGTCTCATTTCACGACCTTTCTTGCCATAGTTTTTAAACAAATCACTGCAGTGGTTAAATTAGGAACACGGCCTGGCCTAAATCTTCTCTTTTTTTAAATTTAAATTTTAAACACAAATTTTAATCTGTTTAATTATGGGGTATTTTAAAATTCAGCCAAATTATTTAATCCGTTTTAATCTATTTTAAATTTTGTATCTCTGTGTTTTATCTTCTGGCTGTTCACCACCCTGAGTCCTTCGGGAGAAGGGCGGTATAGAAATTTAATAAAATAAAATAAATAAATAAACGGTTGTTGAGTGAATCTGGCTTCCCCATTGATTTTGCTTGTCAGAAGATCGCAAAAGGTGATCACAGGAACCCCCCCCCCCCACCGTCATAAATACGAGTCAGTTGCCAAGCTTCTAAATTTTGATCATGTGACCAGGAGGATGCTGCAACACTCGTAAGTGTGAAACGCGGCCGTAAGTCACTTTTTTCAGTGGCATTGCAACTTTGAACAGTCACTAAATGAACTGTTGTAAGTCGAGAACTATCGGTATATTTGCACAACCTCTGTTCTAGCTGCTAATTACTCCTCTTCGTTCTCTCTTGCTGATGTTCTTTTTCTGGCCTCCTAACACTTACTCTGCCTTCTTTTTCTACTGGGATGTTCACCGATTTCGAAGCTTCCTTCTCCTCTTTAGATTTTTCCTCCCTTAAAGATATTGTTGTTTTTCTTGAAAATTGTGAGCCCAGGCAGCTTCTGAGGTTTCCCTTCTTTTTTCGCTGAGTTTTGAAGAAAGAGATTTTGGAATCATGGTAAACAGTTCAGAGAAAATGCCAACACAGGCTGGATCCACTGTAAAAATACTCAACAGCATGTTAGGGAGAATAAGAAACGGCACTGAAAATCGAGATGCCACTAACATTTTGTGGGATGAACATCTGGAATGTAGATAGTCTTCCACTTATGACCAACGTTGTCTGCTCAGTTAGAACAATCAATCAGTGGAAGAACTTGCCTCCAGAAGTTGTGGATGCTCCAACACTGGAAGTTTTTAAGATGAGATTGGATAACCATTTGTCTGAAATGGTACAGGGTTTCCTGCCTGAACAGGGGGTTGGACTAGAAGACCTCCAAGGTCCCTTCCATCTCTGTTATTCTATTCTATTCTATTCTATTCTATTCTATTCTATTCTATTCTATTCTATTCTATTCTATTCTATTCTATTCTATTCATATTGCTAAGCGAGACATTATTATTATTATGCTATGCTATGCTATGCTATGCTATGCTACTCTGTTATGATGAACCAGAGGTTCTGACATTGCTGTACTCGCCCTCTCCCCCAGTCTCGTGACTGAACTCAGTAGCATGATCACACTTACAGCTGTTTGCAGTGACCCATGTTCACGTGTGCGCGTTTTATGACAGTTTTGTAAAACCAACATTTACTTCAAGTTTTCAGCAAAAGCTATTTCCCTGTCGAACGGTTGATTTGCTTAAGGACCATGACATTTAGTTAATGGAGCCTTGGTGGCGCAGAGGTTAGAATGCAGGCAAGCTCTGCCCACTGCCAGGAGTTCAATCCTGACCAGCTCAAGGTTGATTCAGCTTTCCATCCTTCCGAAGTCGGTAAAATGAGGACCCAGCTTGCTAGGGGCAATAGATTGTTGGGGGGCAATATGCTGACTTTGTAAACCGCTTAGAGAGAGCTGAAAAGCACTATGAATTGGTATATATGTCTCAGTGCTATTGCTATTGCTATTAATGATTTTTGTATCGTGACTTACAAATATGATGGGTAGACTCCATTATGATCATAAGTCAAATCTGTATTATGTGTGATTTTGGTTAGTGGTCCTCCAAAAAGAGATTGTGGAGCCAGAGAAGGTTCAGAGGAGGTCAACTAAAACGAAAGTGGCTTTTCTATGAGGAAAGATTGTGACATTTGGGGTTTTCAGTCTAGAAAGGATGAGAGGGGCTATTTCCCTATACTCATTTTATAACCCAAACAATGCAGCAATAAGAAGGACCCGAGAATACAACTTCGTTTGTATTGTTATTTCTTTGTAACAGTTATCTCCCACTTTCAAGGAGCTTAGTGACATATATTGTCTTCGAGTCACACTATGTTATCCAGTGGTGGGTTTCAAAATTTTTTACTACCGATTCTGTGGGCGTGGCTTGGTGGGCGTGGCATGGCATGGCTTGGTGGGCGTGGCTTGGTGGGTGTGGCAGGGGAAAGATACTGTAAAATCTCCATTCCCTCCCCACTCCAGGGGAAGGTTACTGCAAAATCCCCATTCTGCAAATAAAAGTCCTCCACTTCTAGGACGTGCCGACCCTTAATGTTAGCAATTGTCTGGATTTTGCAGCTCTATCTGGTCTCTAATGAGCCTTGTACCGTGAGATTCCAGGTACGTAGATAGAATAGAATTCTTTATTGGCCAAGTGTGATTGGACACACAAGGAATTTGTCTTTGGTGCATACGCTCTCAGTGTACATAAAAAGACAAGATACACTTGTCAAGAATCACAAGGCACAACGCCCAGTGACTTCATGATGTCAAGCAACCAATAAGGAGTGGCATTTGGCCACTGGAGCCAATCAATGATAGGAATAGTCCTGTTACAGACGTCATCTAGACCTGCTCTTCATCTCTTACTCTGTCAACAGTGTGGACACAATGGATTTAATTGACTGGGTTTAGATGTTCTTGAGAACAATTGTCTGGACAGACTTAATTGCCTCTTTGCATGAAGGCGTCTTCTGTAGATGAACTACTGTGTTTTCCCGAAAATAAGACCCTGTCTTATATTTTTTTGAACCCCAAAATAAGCGCTTGGCTTTATTTTCGGGGAGGTCTTATTATTTTGGGGTGTGTGGAGCAAGATAGGGCTCCTTTTGCTGTCTTACCTGATTTCCAGATGTGTCTCCCTAACCCTAACCAGAGGAAATGGCGGGAACTGGCTGCGCATTCGTTTAAATATTTTTGGGGAGGGCTTATTTTAGCGCATGCACACAGAAGCCCAATGGGGCTTACTATCAGGGGATGTCTTATTTTCGGGGAAACAGGGTAGTTGTCTAGTTTTGGCGTTCCTACAATTATTGGCATCCATGCAGGAAGTAAAATATAACACTGTAGAAAAAAGGAGTGGGCATTGATTGTAGGTAGGCCTCAAGTTATAACTATTTGTTTAGTGACCAAAGTTACAGTGGCATTGAAAAATTGACCTACAACTGGTCCTAATACTTAACCTTCCGCAGCATCGCCAGAGTCACACGATCAGAATTTGGGCGCTATCTCTGGTCATAACTGCCATTTTAACTTTTTTTTAAGGTCTACTGTGGATACCATTGTCTACACAACACATTGTCTCCATTCGATGTGCTGTGGGAACAAAGTGGCTACGTTCACCCAATAGGTTCAGTCAGATAAATTAAATATTGGCGGTTGCATTCACATAGCATGCTAAGTGTACATTATATTCCTTGATTTGTAACTTGATGTGTATTCTATGCTGATTTAATGTTGTAGACCAGGGGTGTCAAACTCAAGATTCAGGAGCTAGAGCTGGCCCGTAGGGTGCTTAGATCTGGCCCACGGGGCCGCCAGGAAACAACAGAGGACCGCCCCGCTGTGCCTCTGCCAATGAAAACAGAGCTCGGGAGGGCTATGTGAGGCCCTCCCGAGCTCCATTTTTGCTGGCAGAGGGTTGCAGGAGTCCGTCGCAGCTGAAACAGGGCTCAGGAGCTCGTTTTCGCTGGCAGAGCTCTCGGGCCACCACAGGCGCCCCCGACATGAATGACGTCAAGCTGGCCACGCCCACCCTGGCCACCCAAGATCAAACACAATCCTGATGCATCCCTCAACGAAATCGAGTTTGACACCCCTGTTATAGACAAAGCCAGAAGTTTAGGTCAATACCATAATCAAGGTATACGGTTGTCCCAAAGGTGTTTTTTCAGAAGGCAGTTGGACTTCCTTTGTTTTTCCTTGAAGATGTTTCGCTTCTCATCCAAGAAGCTTCTTCTTCTTCTTCTCCTCTCATCTGAAGAAGCTTCTTGGATGAGAAGCGAAACGTCTTCCAGGAAAAGCAAAGGAAGTCCAGTTGCCTTTTGAAAAAGCACCCTTGAGACAATCATGTGGATTGTATTGTATCAATGCTGCCAAAGAATAAGTAGCCCAAGGCATCTAATCAGCTTTATTGTTTAGCAGAGACGTAAAATACATTTCTCCCCCCTCATATTAAAGTTGCTCAGGTTCATAAACATAGAGCTACAGGGGAAAACATAACCAAACAATAATCTAGAGCTAAACTGGACCAGAACTGCCTTAACCCCTTGGTTTTGTCAAAATACAGAATAACAGAGTTGGAAGGGACCTTGGAGGTCTTCTAGTCCAACCCCCTGCTTAGGCAGGAAACCCTACACCACTTCAGACAAAGTGTTGTCCAATCTCTTCTTAAAAACTTCCAGTGTTGGAGCATTCACAACTTCTGGAGGGCAACTTGTTCTGTGGATTAATTGTTTTGTCATTTTAACAACACAAAAATCCCTTGCTAGATACAAAGGCCATATCTCACAAAGACAGGAATGCATCTGATATTTGCTTGATTTAGAGCCGCATTTCACAAATTTGGCAAACTTTAGGAAACTCATTGAACACATGTATTTGGGCTCAGTTGTGGTTGCAAAGCGAGGACTATCTGTATATATTAAAAACAAGAATCTAAAGGAAGGGATAGGAGCATTATATGGGTGACCACGTTCTTCATTTAACATTGTGCCAGACAGCAGGGGTCTCCAACCTTGGCAACTTTAAGACTTGTGGACTTCAATTCCCAGAATTCCCCAGCTAGTAGCTGATTGAGGAATTCTGGGAGTTGGAGTCTAAACATCTTAAAGCTGCCAAGATGGAGAAACACCGCTGTAGCTAATGTAAGAACAAAACTCAAGGTAAGTTCTTCACCCTTTTTCCAAATTCCCCCAGGGGATTCAAATTTCAGTAAATTAAATACTGTTCCATCCACAGTGAGTGGTGGGCTCTTTGGTCTTTCTTTCTTGGTAATTTAATTTGCACTGTGATTTTGTTTCTGTAATCCTGTTTGTTGATCCCCCATCCCCTGACTTCACTGTATCAGAGAAAGATAGTGCTTTAGTTAAATAAAACCTTTCATGATAGCTTCATTTAAATAGGATTAATAAAGTTCTCTCCCCTCCCCAACCTCCATATTCACATTGTGCCAGAGAACAAGGGCAATTATCTTACACTAGAGATGGTGTTACTTCTCACTGATATGCTATCTATTTCTGATACGTTTATTTCTTCTGTAAACTTTGGTTGAAAAAAATTAAATAGATCTAATTTAGAAATTCTTCAGTGCAAAAAATGCATTTCAGTCGAAAACCAGCTGAACAGATAACAAAACAAGAGCCTTGGTAGTACCGTGGTCTAAGGCACCCTGTTATTAAGACCAGCTGCCTGCAATTACTGCAGGTTCGAATCTCGCCAAGGCTCAAGGGTGACTCAGCCTTCCATCCTTTCTAAGGTAGGTAAATTGAGGACCCAGTTGTGGGGGCAATAAGCTGACTTTGTATAAATATACAAAAGTATGAAGGCTATTGCTTAACGCATTGTAAGCCGCCCTGAGTCTCCGGAGAAGGGCGGCATATAAATCAAATTAAAAAAAAAAAAAGGGGAGCCTATTTCAACACAACCCAATGGGATAGAGTTGGAAGGGGCCTTTGGAAGTCTTCTAGTTCAACCCCCTGCTTAGGCAGGAAACCCTACACCACTTCAGACAAATGGTTATGCAACATCTTCTTAAAAACTTCCAGTGTTTGAACATTCGCAACTTCTGGAGGCAAGTAGTTCCACTGGTTAATTGTTCTAACTGTCAGGAAATTTCTCCTCAGTTCTAAGTTGCTTCCCTCCTAGATTAGTTTCCACCCATTGCTTCTTGTCCTGCCCTCAGGTGCTTTGGAGAATAGCTTGACTCCCTCTTCTTTGGGGCAGCCCCTTAAACATTGGAAGACTATACCCAGTTCCTGCAATCGTTCTTCATACGTTTTAGCCTCCAGTCCCCTAATCATCTTTGTTGCTCTTCTCTGCACTCTTTCCACTCTTTGCTCTAATATGAGCCGAGGTGGCGCAGTTTTTAGAGTGCAGTACTGCAGCTACTTCAGCTGGCAGCTAGTTCAGCAGATCAGCGGATCAAATCTCACCAGCTCAAGGTTGACTCAGCCTTCCATCTTTCCAAGGTGGGTAAAATGAGGACCCAGATTGTTAGGGGGCAATATGCTATTTAGTATACCGTCTTTGGTGTAAGCCGCCCAGAGTCCTCGGAGAGTGGGTGGCACAGAAATATGACTAATAAATAAATAAATACCATATCATGTCCCCCCCAAAAAGTCCTCCTTTTCTTCTAGACTAGCCAAGCCCAAATCCTGCAACTGTTCTTCATATGTTTTAGTCTCCAGGCCTTTAATCATTTTAGTTGCTCTTCTTTGCACTTTTTCCAAAGTCTCAACAATTTTTTCACATTTTTTTTGGTAATGTGGTAACCAAAATTGGATGCAGTTTTCCAGGTGTGATCTTACAAAGGCTTTACAAAGCGTTACTGATACTTCACATGCTGATTCTATGCCTCTGTTTATGTACAGTTGTGGCCAAAATTGTGGAAACCTTTTGGGAAAAGTGTACTTTCTAAAACTAGCTAATAATACCACTTTTTTTTTTGGAGTAGTACCATAAAATTATATATCACTGGAAAGATAATTTAACCAAGAATGTAAGGCAATAACTTTTATGAAGGATTTGCTATTAGAATAGCAATTACAGTATAAAGAAGAAAAGTGAAACACGTAGAAAAAACAAGATATACAAAAATGATCACCATGTCAGTGAATACTTCGTTGGGTAGCCTTTAAGCATGAATGACGGCCTTACAATGTCTTCCCATGGAGTGAACCAAGTCTTTGAGTTCTGCAGCTGTTCTCATGTGAAACCAAGATTGAAGGATTGTTTCTATTAACTGGGTTTTATTGCTGGGTCGCTTCTGACTGACAAGTTTCTTTAGTCGGCTCCATAGATTTTCAATTGGGTTAAGGTCTGGGCTATTCCCAGGCCATTCCAGCAGTGGAATAAGGTTATCTTGAAAAAAAGTTGTGTTATTAGCTATCAAACCTCAAAAATACACTTTTCCCAAAAGGTTTCCACAATTTTGGCCACTACTGTACCTGTTAGAATAAAATCTTCTTTCTTTTCAATTTCATGAAAAGAAAGACTAGGAGTGACATGATAGCAGTCTTCCAATATCTCAGGGGCTGCCACAAAGAAGAGGGAGTCAAGCTATTCTCCAAGAAGGCAGGACAAAAAGCAATGGATGGAAACTAATCAAGGAGAGAAGCAATCTGGAACTAAGGAGGAATTTCCTGACAGTAAGAACAATTAACCAGTGGAACAGCTTGCCACTAGAGCAGTGGATCTCAACCTTCCTAATGCCGCGACCCTTTAATACAGTTCCTCATGTTGTGGTGACCCCCAACCATAAAATTATTCCTAAAACCATTGAAAATATGTGTTTTCGATGGTCTTAGGAGACCCCTGTGAAAGGATCGTTCGACCCACAAAGGGGTCCCGACCCACAGGTTGAGAACCACTGCACTAGAGGCTGCAGGCTTTTAAAAAGAGATTGCTCAACCACTAAATGGTATAGTTTTTCCTGCCTGAGCAGGGGGTTGTACTAGAAAACCTTCAAGGTCCCTTCCACAACTCTTGTTTTTCTGTATTCTTGGCATAAGTATTTTTCCTTCCAGAGAAAAATGAAATTAACTGGAGTGTCTTGTATGAACGGTAACTTTTTTCTCCTTTTATACCCAAGAGGCTTGTCTGAAAGGCATGTTGGCACAGCTAAATTAGATACAGTAAAAAGGACAAAGGCAGAACTCGGCTTAATCTGGAGAGAAGCTATCTGCAGGGAGTGGTGTGTAGCACCCAGCATTGTTGCCGAGAACAATCCGCATTGTTCTTCTACCTGTAATCTACACACCAAAGGCCCTGAGCAAAAGGAAAATCCGCTCTTGGACAAGCATTAGGGTCGCAAAAGGGTCAGTGTGGGGTCACCAGCCTTTTCATGTTGGCTTCCACCGCTGACTCCTTAAACAATGAAGCATCCCCTGTGGCCCCACCCTCTTTAAAAGGGGGTGGGGGGAAAGACCAAGCATGCAGGCCAACCCCACCTTGGAAGAGGGAGGCCACCAGACAGGCTAGAAGTGATGCAGAGTTCCTGGAAGTGATGCTGTCTGCAAATTTAGTCCTTGATTTATGACCACAACTGAGCCCAACATTTAGGGATAGCTCACGTGAAATGTTAATACCACTTTATAATGCCTTGGTAAGGCCACACTTGGAATATTGCATTCAGTTTTGGTCGCCAAGATGTAAAAAAGACATTGAGACTCTAGAAAAGAGTGCAGAGAAGAGCAACAAAGATGATGAGGGGACTGGAGGCTAAAACATATGAAGAACGGTTGCAGGAACTGGGTATGTCTAGTTTAATGAAAAGGAGGACTAGGGGAGACATGATAGCAGTCTTCCAATATCTCAGGGGTTGCCACAAAGAAGAGGGAGTCAAGCTATTCTCCAAAGCACCTGAGGGTAGAACAAGAAGCAAAGGGTGGAAACTAATCAAGGAGAGAAGAACTTAGAACTGAGGAGAAATTTCCTGACAGTCAGAACAATTATTCAGTGGAACAACTTGCCTCCAGAAGTTGTGAATGCTCCAGCACTGGAAGTTTTTAAGAAGATGTTGGATAACCATTTGTCTGAAGCAGTGTAGGGTTTCCTGCCTAAGCAGGGGGTTGGACTAGAAGATCTCCAAGGTCCCTTCCAACTCTGTTATTCTATTCTATTCTGTTCTGTTCTGTTCTGTTCTGTTCTATTCTATTCATATTGCTAAGTGAGACATTGTTAAGTGAGTTTTGCCCCCGTTCTACAATCTTTCTTGCCGCAGTTGTTAAGTGAATTGCGGCCATTGTTAAATTAGTAACCTGGTTGTTAAGTGAATCTGGCTTCCCCCATTGACTTTGCTGCTGGCTGTAACTACCAGTTCGCCCGAACCGGTTTAAACAGGCTGAAACCCATCCCTTCCCAGCTGTCCTCTGACAGGCAAAGTCAATGGAACCCAGATTCATTTAACGAGCACATGATTCTCTTAACAATGATAGCAATTCACTTAACAACTGTGGCAAGAAAAGTCGTAAAATGGGGCAAAACATGCTTAACAAACATCTCGCTTAGCAACAGAAATTGTGGCCGTACGTCAAGGACTTCCTGTATTTAATTTCACTAAAGCTCGGGATTTCATATGGCTCTTTCACTTACTCTATAATTTGGAATGAGACGAAGGCTATATCAGACGTGCAGGACAAAGATGTAGCAGCCCTGAATATGAATATGAATATGAATATGAATATGAATATGAAAGAGTACAGATGGTCCTTTAGCAACCATTGGAAGTTGCAACTGCACTAAAATAAAAGTGAGTTACAACCCTGTTCTCTTGCTTACAATCTTTGCAGCATCCCTATGTCACGTGATCAAAATTTGGGCACTTGGCAACTGGCATGTATTTATGACAGTTGCAGCATTCCAGGGTCACGTGTTCCACCTGGCTTCTGACAAGCAAAGTCAGTGGGGGAAGCTGGATTTGCTTAACAGCCATGTGATTCACTTAACAACTGCATTGATTCATTTAACAACCGTAGCAAAAAGCTCATGCAATCAGATGTGATCCAGTTAATAACTGCTTTGCTTCGCAATGGAAATTCTGATCCGACTTGTAGTCGTAAGTCAAGGACTACCTTTAGTAGCTGTTTTCCAAAATATTAGGGCTCGTTATTCTTTTTCCAATATTTGTATTTTGCTCTTCAGTTAAAATAGGTGTCCAGAATGGCCTATTTTTAATAAAACAAGTGAATTTTATAATTTTGGAGAGGATAACGCACAAGGAAAAAGAACAAGGGGTGGGGGAAGGGGAAATAGGTACCCTTAATCACAAAATAGAATTCAGACTTTCTTGCTTGTTACTGCTCTTCTTAATCCAGTCATTTCATTATTTTTTTAAAAAAATTGTTTCTTATATCAAAAGTTTCTAACTTTCTATTGTCTCTCAGTGTATGAATGCATGCTGCCTCTATGGCTATTTTTCTTGGTGCTCCAGTGATTGAAAATTCAGGACAGTCGTCGTTTTTTAAGGTGAAGTTGTGTTAGGAAAATTGCTCTGTATACCACAACTCTAAGCCAATCTTATTTTCCTTCTGCAAGAGACACCTTCTTCTGGAAAAACAGAAGAAGAATAAGCTAGGAAATGTCTTAGAAGACTTAGAATGGACTTAGAATAACTTTTATCGTCACTTTAAATTTACACTAATTGGCAGTACATTAAAATGAAATTTTGTTGCATACAGTTCTCAAAGGGTCACCACCTCTAATATACACTTCATAAACATGACAATCAATCAATAAATATGCACATACCCACATATATTATATGACACAGAGAAACAACACAGTCTAGTTCGGATGTATAAATGTACATGGCAAGAAAAAAATGAGTCTATGGAGAATCTCAATCATCTTGCCTGATTGGCAACTTGCCTGCAGAAGTTGTAGATGCTCCAACACTGGAAATTTTTAAGAAGATGTTGGATAACCATTTGTCTGAAGTGGTGTAGGGTTTCCTGTCTGGGCAGGGGGTTGGACTAGAAGACCTCCAAGGTCCCTTCCAACTCTGTTATTCTATTCTATTCTAATCCAGGTCATGGTTGTCCCAAATGTGCTTTTCCAAAAGGCAACTAGACTTTCTCGGGTTTTTTCCTTGAAAACATTTCACTTTGCATCCAAAAAGCTTCTTTGGTTCTCGAGAAGCTTCTTGAATGAGAAGTGAAACATTTTCAAGAAAAAAACCTAAGAACGTCCAGTTGCCTTTTGAAAAAGCAGATTTGGGACAACCATGACCTCGATGATTGAGAATCTCCTTAGACTCCATAGAAATATTTATAGATCCCTCACATCCTGGACATAAATTGTTTCAACTCCCACCCTCAAAACGACACTATAGAGCACTGCACACCAGAACAACTAGACACAAGGACAGTTTTTTCCCGAACGCCATCACTCTGCTAAACAAATAATTCCCTCAACACTGTCAAACTATTTACTAAGTCTGCACTACTATTAACCTTCTCATTGTTCCCACCATCTATCTCCTTCCACTTACAACTGTATGACTATAACTTGTTGCTGTATCCTTACAATTTATATTGACAGTCTCCTAATATGATTTGATTGCTTATTTGTACCCTATGACTATCATTAAGTGTTGTACCTTATGATTCTTGACGAATGTATCTTTTCTTTTTATGTACACTGAGAGCATATGCACCAAAGACAAATTCCTTGTGTGTCCAATCACACTTGGAATTCAAGTGTCTGTCTGTCAAGAATTCAATCTGTCTGTCTGTCTGTCTGTCTGTCTATCTATCTATCTATCTATCTATCTATTATCTCTCTCATCTATATCTATCATCTATCTATCTATCTATCTATCTATCATCTATCTATTATCTCTCTCATCTATATCATCTATCTAATCTATATCTATCTATCTATCTATCATCTCATCTATATCTATCATCTATCATTTCTCTCATCTATATCTATCTATCTATCATCTATCAATCATCTCTCTCATCTATATTTATCTATATCATCTATCATCTATCAATCATTTCTCTCATCTATATCTATCTATCATCTATCTATTATCTCTCTCATCTATAACTATCATCTATCATTTCTCTCATCTATATCTATCATCTATCTATCATCTATCTATTATCTCTCTCATCTATATCAATCTATCTATATCATCTATCATCTATCAATCATCTCTCTCATCTATATCTGTCTATCATCTATCATCTCTCTCATCTATATCTATCTATCTATATATCATCTCTCTCATCTCTATCTATCTATCTATCTATCTATCTATCTATCTATCTATCTATCTATCTATCTATCTATCTATCTTTGGGACAAGCTAGGAAATCCAAACCTTGCTAACTCTTATTAAGACCTTTTCCAAGTGACAAATAGGTCTTGTGATTTATCAAAGGTCTGGCAAATGCAGACAAAAGTCATCCTGGCTCGTTTAGAGGAGCCACATAAACATCTGAATGTACTTTCCAGCCCTTGTCTTCATTGGCTTCCCTCTTCTTCCCATTGACCACGAGGTGACCCTTGAGGTGGAATGTCCTGACAATGCTAGTGCCCGAGCGGGGAGCCTGCTACCTTCTGTCAAAGTCTGATTGCTTACAAGATGCCCTACGAGCTCATTGTCAGCAAAAAATCAGCTGTTTTCAGTGTTTCTCCCACTTGGCATTACAATAATACACCAGCATGGTGTCTGGGGGTTGTCATGGATTTGTTTTGCTCCTCTCCCCAGTTGTGCATCCTTAATTGACAATTAAAATGGGGCTTTTGAACCATCCTGGGTACCTTTGATGTGCCCTCTGTCTTCCTTCAGCATCTATGGAGTTACCCTAGGATGTTCTTTTGTCTTCTCTATTAGAGGCTGCTGGGATTGTGCTAACCAACATCCATTTGATTCAGAGGGAGTAGAAAGGGCATTAAGATTAGGCCTTTGGGCCCACGACCCCCTTTCTCTCCTTTATACTTTAGCAAAATAACAGAACAGAATAATAGAGTTGGAAGGGACCTTGGAGGTCTTCTGGTCCAACCCTCCAGAAGTTAAGAAGATGTTGGAGAACCATTTGTCTGAAGTGGTGTAGGGTTTCCTGCCTATGCATGGGGTTGGACTAGAAGACCTCCAAGATCCCTTCCAACTCCGTTATTATATTATATATTATAACCCCCGGCTCAGGCAGGAAACCTACACCATTTCAGACAAATGCTTGTTCAATTTCTTTCTTAAAAACCTCCAGCGTTGGAGCACCCACAATTTCTGGCGACAAGTCGTTCCACTGATTAATTGTTTTGTCAAGAAATTCTTCCTCACTTCTAGGTTGCTTCTCTCATTGATTAGTTTCTATCCATTGTGTCTTGTTCTGCCTTCAGGTACTTTGAAGAATAGGTTGACCCCCCTCTTCTTCATGGCAGCCCCTCAAATATTGGAACTTTGCTATCATATCACCCCTAGTCCTTCTTTTTATTAAACTAGACATTCCCAATTCCAGCAACTGGTCTTGAAATGTTTTAGCCTCCAGTCCCCTCATCATCTTTGTTGCTCTTCTCTGCACTCTTTCTGGAGTCTCAACATCTTTTTTATGTTGTGGCGACCAAAACTGAATGCAATATTCCAAGTGTGGCCTTACCAGGACATTTTAAAGTGGTATTAACACTTCACGTGATCTTGGCCTAAACTTTGAGTCAGCAAGCATCTATCCTTTGCTGCTGACTGCACAGCCTCAAAAGTTGGTTTGCAAAAGAGTTGATTACTCTCCTGAATGAGTCATCAACTGAAAATAAGTAATACTATAAACATTGCAAGGAAAATATTAGCCATTACAGTGGTTTATTTCTGGGAAATGAGGACTTTGTTTATTGCCTTATATTGTGCCAAAGGACCATTGATCTATCTAGTTTAATATTGCATCGAGTGGCTGCTAAACCCCTCACACCTATCCACAGACCCACAAATACACAAATATGTATTGCATGTGAAAACGTGTATCTTGTCACGAGGGGCTCCCAATTTTGCATTTTAGAATCAAATGTGTACAACGATGGGTATTTTTCTTAATTTTGGTACACTTTTTTTTCTCTTTATATGAACATACGACAAAAGGGCTGCAAATAAATAGCTCCATTAAATCCCTGTGAGGCAAGATGAATGTATAGGACAGACTTAATGCTGTAAATTGCAATGCTAATTCTCTGTAATATGCCTGCACAATTTCCATTGCAGAGAATGTGGGGTTCAAGATATCCCAGTGGAGATACTCTGAAAACGTTTTCAGTCATCATTGGAAATTCCCCAGCTTTAAGAAGAGTAACAAAGATGATGAGGGAACTAAAGGCTAAAGCATATGAAGAACGGGTACAGGAACTGGGTATGTCTAGTTTAATGAAAAGAAGGACATGGTGTGACATGATAGCAATCTTCCAATATCTCAGGGGCTGCCCCAAAGAAGAGGGAGTCAATCTATTCTCCAAAGCACCTGAGGGCAGGACAAAAAGCAATGGATGGAAACTAATCAAGGAGAGAAGCAACCTAGAACTAAAACGTTTCCTGACAGTTACAACAATTATTCAATTCAAACCTTTATTGTCAGTGCACAACATATGTACAATGAGTTTGGTTGAGCTCCCTCAGTGCACACACACACCCCCAACACAAAACTCACAGTGAAGACAGAAAATCCCTAACCCAATAAATCATATTAACAAAACACCCAGTCCTATTGCACCTATTTCACGTTGCACCGGTCCTGCAGGTCCATCGTACTACGTAGTTTTGATGTTATTTGGCATTCAGGAGTCTGACTGTGCAGTGGAGCAAACTTGCCTGCAGAAGTTGTAAATGCTCCAACACTGGAAGATGTTTTTAAGAAGATGTTGGACAATGGCATAGTGTTTCCTACTTGAGCGAGGGGTTGGATTAGAAGACCTCCAAGGTCCCTTCCAACTCCTGTTATTCTGTTAAAATCATCCTCACACGCACACACCATGTGAGGCAGTGTTGATTGCAGGGTGGATTTGATTTAAATCGAGTTTGATTTAAATTGTGATTTAAATCATGATTTAAATCACTAGTAAAAAGGCTTGATTTAAATCAACTCGATTTAAATCATAATTTTTAAAGAGCAGCTGTCATCTCTGCTATTCCTTTGACCCACTGTTGACTCACCGATAGTCCCAGTGGTGCAGAATATACAGCCTCATGCTACATAACTACGCTCCATTTCATGCTGAATAAACTAAATTATTTATGTATCTTAAATAGAAAACTATCTTTTTACCCCAAAAGTTTTTTATTAAAATAAATTCGATAAAAATCAAAAAAATCCAATTTAAATCCAAAAAATCCGATTTAAATAAAAAAATCTGATTTTTTTTTATTTTTTCAAAAAAATCATTGATTTTTATCCACCCTGGTTGATTGATTGGGGGGTGGGCACTATGCTGAAGTTCCATCTCCCCACACCAGCTGTTTTCTGACCCCACTGATGATTCCCCATGCTGGGATTTGAACTGTCCTTGCACTGGTTTTGTAGAGGGTTTTTTTTTTTTTTTGTCTAGAGCACTAAATTCCTTCACTGTTTAATAGCGTGCCTCAAACAGTCGGTTGGCAGAAGGCTCTACGCCCACTTGCGTTCCAAACAATTGCAACGCATTAAAAGTTATCTGCATTGGCAGGACACAGAAAGATTTTAATCAGAGGAGAAACCTTAGAAAAACCTTTATTTTTTTATTGTTCATGTATATACTTAATACATTTCTGTAGCATCCTCCAGAACAGGAAAAAAAAAAAGAATTTATTTATTGCAAAGGCAATATCTGGCCATCTTTATTGTATTTATTATCCCAACCGCTCACAGTACATTATAGACTTGGCTTTACAGACAGGGAGCTGAAAATCCAGAGGTTCAAAAAGCTAGTAGTGCAGATCTAACCTAAGATAACTTGTGGCATCTGGTGCCTTTGTGTATGCTATTTATCACGATATGCAATCCTACTACATGTTTTATATGTTTTAAATGCATCGGTTGCTACGTTTCCAAAAAAAAAAAAAAATTAGGAGGAAGAGCTTTCTAACAAATCAGCTTGTGGATCATATTGGCTAACTTGTCTTAACATGGTTAAAAGTACAGGTAGTCCTTGACTTGCAGAATAACAAAATAAGTTGGAAGGGGACTTGGAGATCTTCTAGTCCAATGATGGCTAACCATTTTGCCGTTGTGTGCCAAAAGTGGGAGAGCATGGGGGGGTCGCAGGTACGTGTGCCCACATCCATAATTCAATGCGCCCCGCCCTCCCGCACATGCACACATGACCCCCCCCACTTCTTCCTGGTTTTGGCACGCGATGGCACTATGGACCCGGTAGGCCCCTTTTTCCCCCTCCCCAGGCTCCAGAGGCTTTCTAGGAGCCTGAGGAGGGCAAAAACAGCCTTCCCCATCCATCTGGAGGCCTTTCGGAGGCAGGAAACAGCCAGTTTCCCGACTTCCGGTGGGACCGGAAGGCCTGAAAATCAGTTGGCCGGTGCGCGCATGCGCGCTGGAGCTGAGCTAGGGCAACACTTGTGTGCCCATCAATATGGCTCTGCGTGCCACCTGTGGCACTCATGCCATAGGTTCGCCATCACGGTTCTAGTCCAACCCCCTGTTCAAGCAGGAATCAGTATACTATTTCAAGACAAAGGATTGCCCAATCTCTTCTTAAAAGCCTCCAGTGTTGGAGCACCAGAGGTGAGTTTCAGCAGGTTCTGACCAGTTCTGGAGAACCGGTAGTGGAAATTTTGAGTAATTCGGGGAACCGGTAGTAAAAATTCTGACTGGCCCCCATCTATTCTCTGCCTCCTGAGTCCCAGCTGATTGGGAGGAAATGGAGATTTTGCAGTAACCTTCCCCTGGATTGGGGAGGGAATGGAGATTTTATAGTATCCTTCCCCTGTCACGCCCACCAAGCCACGCCCACCAAGCCACGCCCACCGAACCGGTAGTAAAAAAAATTGCAACCCACCACTGTGGAGCACCCACAACTTCTGGAGGCAAGTTGTTCCACTGATTAATTGTTCTAACCATCAGGAAATTTCTCCTTAGTTTTAGGTTGCTTCTCTCCTTGATTGGTTTCCATCCATTGTTTCTTGTCCTGCCCTCAGGTGCCTTGGGGAATAGCTTGATTCCCTCCTCTTTGTGGCAGCCCCTGAGATATTGGAAGACTGCTATCATGTCACCCCTAGTCCTTCTTTTCATTAAGAAATCCAGTTGCCATGACTCAACCTCCAGACTGGTAGAATATGGCTGCTCCCCATTGCTTTCTCTTGCAGTTTCCTTCTTGATTTTTCATTCTGTGGCCATTGCATCCCCACCCAGCTACTTTCAGGATCTCCTGTGTGATCGCTTTTACAATCCTTCAGGTTCCTCCAAATGCCTTAATACTTCTTTCTCAAGGGTGCCGGTAATGGTGTTTGAGCCGTACCACCCTCAGCCTAAAGCAGGCCTGTTAAACTGGCGGATGCATTACATGCAGGCCACGCCCACCCAGACTCCACAAAGGCAAAAAATGTTGCGATACGCCATGATATGTCACATGACACAATCGAGTTTGACCCCCATGACCTAAAGCATTGTTTCTCAACCTCAGCATCTTGAACCTGTGGACTACAACTCCCAGAATTCCTGGGAGTTGGCTGAGGTTGAGAAATTCAAGTATTGAATAATTTAAAAGTAAAAGTTTCCCCTGTCCAGGTGTTGTCCAAAGGGAATTTCTGCAGTCATGTGGCCAGCATGACTTATACACCAAAGGCGCACCGAAGGCTGTTACCTTCCCACCGAAGTGGTACCTGTTTATCTACTTGCTTTTGCATGCTTTCGAACTGCTAGGTGGGCAGGAGCTGGAGCAAGGAACGGGAACTTACGCCTTTGCGTGGAGCTCGGGTCTCGAACCTGGACTGACAAGCTCACTGCCTTTATTCACTGAGCCATCACTAGCATGCCCCCTCAGATGTTGAGAGATTTCTCCAAAGGTTGGACATAAGGGGATTAATTGCAATGATGATGATGATAATGTGAAAGCAACTGAGAAAATAATGCCTTGCTGAATGCCGAATGAGCTCAGCGAAGAGCGTATGAATTGTTTGTTAGAAAGAACAAAGAGATTTGTGGCACCTTTAAAAAAACCCACTTACTCGCCCACCAGCTTTTGCCAATCACAGCCCACGTCATCCGAAGAATATGCTTTTGTGAATCCTATTCAATGTTCTGTGTTATTTATGAATTCAGACAAGCCTTAAGATTGTCATCGGGCCTTCTGTAAATTGTCGCTCTCTCAATCTCTCTCGATGATCTGAGATGGCCTTGATTTGAACTGAATTGTCCAGCTCTGATTTTTAATGCATCGTGCACCCTTGTCCTTGCAAATCCTCTCATTTCAGTGATCTGCCTTCTATGCGCAGTGGTATAGGTCAGGGGTCTGCAACCTTAAGCACTCAAAGAGCCATTTGGACCCGTTTCCCACAGAAAAGAAAACATCAGGAGCCACAAAACAAGGGTGGGCGTGGCCAACTCGATGTCACTCACTTCCACCTGTCACATGACACCCCCCCCCACCACGCCTACCCAGCCAGTCATTAGAGAAGAGAACCAGTTGTTAAAAAACACCGGGAACCACAAAACCCTTTTGACATATCTCTCTCTCCCCTCCCTCCCCCTCTCTCTCCCTCTCTCTCTGTATCTCTCTATGTCTCTCTCACCCCCTCTCTGTATCTCTCTGTCTCTGCCCCGGCTGCTTCTCCATCCCCTGCCGTCGCCCTTACGTTCTCAGGCCAGGGGAAGGTGAGGGGCGGGGCCAGCCAGTGGTGGGATCACCCAACAAGGAACCACAGCAGAGGGCCCAAAGGGCCACATGTGGCTCTGGAGCCACAGGTTGCTCACCCCTGGTATAGGTAATCCTCGATTTACAACAGTTCACTTAGTGACCGTTCAAAGTTACAACAGCACTGAAAAAAGTGACTTTTTATATTTACGACCGTGGTGCATCCCTATGGTCACATGATCAAAATTCAAATGCTTGGCAACTGACTCATATTTATGACAGTTAGAATGTCCCGGGGTCATGTGATCACCTTTTGTGACCTTCTGACAAACTACGTCAGTGGGGAAGTCAGATTCACTTAACAGTGTTACTAGCTTAACAATTGCAGCATCTGTGGTATTCACTTATTTTTCCTACCAGTTTGCAGATGTGAGCAGTGCTTCTCATTTATAATAATATAATAACATTTAATACTTAAGATTTAACTTCCTCATCTTTAACAATTCTCCACTATCCCATTTCCTCCATTTATATCTCATCCTTTCTAACTTCTATTTCTCTTATCTATTCATTGATAGAATACGTCCCGTATCAAAAAAATATTCAGTTTCTTCTTTATCCTTAATAGCAAGTGTTAATCTATCCATTTCTGCACAATCTACTATTTTTTTAATTGCATTCCCTTCAGACAGGATCTCTTTGTTGCGCAAATACAATTCTAACTGCAGTTAGTATATGCAGGATCAAATATGCAGTCTTTTAATCATATTTTTCTGGTAGCCTGCTCAGCAAAAAAATATCTCTGGTTTCAAGTCTATATGTTCTTTTATCATTTTTTCCAGCCATGTGTTTATTTTCGTCTAATATTTTCTTGCTTTTGGGCATGGCCACCACATATGAACCAGATACTTGATTACACTTCCAACATTTATCTGTGTGTGTCTGCTTCTTAATGACCTTTGGAGCAGAGGTGAGTTTCAGCAGGTTCTGACCAGTTCTGGAGAACCGGTAGCGGAAATTTTGAGTAGTTTGGAGAACCGGTTGTAAAAATTCTGACTGGCCCCGCCCACATCTATTCTCTGCCTCCCAAGTCCCAGCTGATCGGGAGGAAGTGGGGATTTTGCAGTAACCTCCCCCTGGATTGGGGAGGGAATGGAGATTTTACAGTATTCTTTCCCTGGAGTCGGGTGGGAATGGAGATTTTATGGTATCCTTCCCCTGCCACGCCCATCAAGCCATGCCCACCAAGCCATGCCACGCCCACCAAGCCATACCCACAGAACCGATAGTAAAAATTTTTGAAACCCACCACTGCCTTCGAGGTCTTCTTTTCCAATCCAAGAAAGAGACCCTATAATATCGATCTGTTTCTGGGCCCTCCAATCTCAGATTTTCATATCGTGAGAGACAGGCAGTGAGGTTGGACTTGAGGGCACCCATTGTGGCTTCCTCCTTTGAATGCTAGGGGAGTAAAAGATTGCCAGATTCAAATGCCCAGTGGTTCTAAGCCCATTACAGTTTCCATTTTACGCTTTCTTACTCCTCATTGTGTTCTACCAGGCCAACAGGTTGTTTAGGGAGTTTTATTGGGGATCATTAGAGCTTTATGGCATCATCTGAATGGCTGCAGGGGGGCAAGGGGCAGTCACAATAAACTGGTTTATAATAGACATAAACGATTCACCAATTCACCGTACAGCCAAAGGACATTAACACTTTCAGGCACTTTTGATAGGCAGCTGTTGTGTCTCTGCAGAATCCATTTGTCTGAGGCAGGGAGGGGTTCTGAAGTGCCATGTTAGGAAGGTAGAAAGTTTATTTCATCCACTGACTTTTGAGGCAAAAAGCTTACCTTCCACCAGACAGACTGACTTGGATGCAGCCTACGGCATATTTCCAAACTGATTTAAAAAAAACAGCTTGCATTATTATTTTTTTTACAAATTAAAAATAACCTCAAATACTTTAATGCCTTTAATTAAATCTGGGGCGAAGAGTTTTTAGTGAAATCACTATTCCCAAATGGACGTGCAACAGTTAACGAGAAGATAGACCTGAATTTAAAACTCCCTTCGGCTATGAAATACCAAGGTTAGCTATGACAAATGTTCAGTCAGGGTTTATAATCATGTGGCAAACCATGGTTTGTTTTATTTATTTATTAGATTTTTTTTTTAGTCCCATCTTTATTATTGTTATAAATAATTGGTGATGTGACAGCTAAACAAGCAATTGCAATTCAGGCGACATCATCGGAAATAAGATTTTGGAAGAAAGGGAGTAATCGTTCTACTTTATTCTGCACTGGTCCCAAATGTATTTCAAGCATCTTGCCAATTCTGGGTGCCGCACTTTTAAAAAAAGTCAGAGAAATCAGAATACAGGTAGCTGATTTGATTTACAACCATAACGGGGAACAGAGTTTCCATCACAAGTCAGTAAAGTTGTAAAGTGAGTCATCATGTGACTGGACCTGATTTTATGACCATCTTTAACTGCGGTTGTTAATGGAATCCTTTAATGGTCATTAAGCAAATCTGGCTTCCCAAATTGTCAATTTATGCATCTGTCGTAAATGCTGGCTGGTTGCCAAGCACTCAGTTGCAATGATGTGACTGTGTGTGTGTGTGATGCAATGGTCATAATTTTGAGGACAGGTTGTAAGTTATTTTTTCTAAACTTATTGTACTCTGTTAATCTGTAAATTATTGTAAACAATGAATCACTGTTAAACAAATGGCTGCAAGTTGAGGACTCCGTATAAGTGCAGAAAAGGAGAAAATGGACCATGAAGGAAAGGAAAGTTGACCTTTTGAGAAGGGAATGAAGGAACAGGACAGGCTGATTCTCAACCACAGTAATTTTTCAAATACTTGAACATGAAATAGTTACCTCTTCTTCACTGGGTGTATTCAACTGAGAGGGGAGGGGGGGAGGGAGGGAGGGAAGGAAGGAAGGAAGGAAGGAAGGAAGGAAGGAAGACACAGTGAGAAAGGAAAGGAAGGAAGACACAGTGAGAAAGGAAAGGAAGGGAGAAAGGAAAGGAAAGGAAAGAAGGAAGGAAAGGAAGAAGGAGAAAAAGGAAGGAGGGAGGAAAAGGAAGGAAAGAAGGAAAGAAAGAAAGAAGGAGAACAAGGAAGGAGGGAGGGGGAGGAAAAGAAAGGAAGGAAGGAAGACTGGAAGGAAGGAAAGGAAAGAAGGAAGGAAAGAAAGAAAGAAGGAGAACAAGCAAGGAGGGAGGGAGGAAAAGGAAGGAAGGAAAGGAAAAAAGGAAAGAAGGAAAGAAAGAAAGAAGGAGAACAAGGAAGGAGGAAGGGAGGAAAAGGAAGGAAGGAAGGAAAGGAAGGAAGGAAAGAGGACAGAGAGGGAGGAAGGAAAGAGGACAGAGGAAGGAAGAAAGGAAAGAAGGAAGGAAGGAAGAAAGAAAGAAAAAGAAAGAAAGAAAGAAAGACTCATAAAGGCATTTGTGAGCTCTGCTAGCCAGTGTCAAAAACACTTGGGCAGGCCCCATAAATGAACTTCTATATTCTGTCAGTAATTCTAGTAAAACTCTCTTTGTGAACCCTGGCACAGACATGCTGTAAGCCTTCAAGAGGCTGGGTTGCCATTGGCTGTAGCCATCCCAGCTTAATGGGAGGTGAACCCCCAGTCTATTTCTTTACACCTCAAGCAGGAACGAGGAGAAGCCAGCTGCACAGTAAGGCTGGCTATTTCTCCATAAACCCCAGACAATATCCTTTGCACCACCCATTATCCCAAAGCATTCAACAGCAAGGAAAACATTCGTCTTCTCGTCTGGCTTTTCAACTTTCCTGAGTCAAATATAGTATCCGATGTTTAAGGCATCCTGAAATAGTATAGAGTGGACGAGAAGACCTCCAAGGTCCCTTCCAACTTCGTTATTTTTTTAATTCCCTAATTCTGCATTTAACCCACTGCTTTTTATGTGATTCTTGTTGCTAACCTTTTAATTGCATTGGTAATTGCATAGTTATAGTTAATTTGTAATTGCAGTTAGAACAATTAACCCGTGGAACAACTTGCCTCCAGAAATGTGAATGCTCCAAAACTGGAAGTTTTTAAGAAGATGTTGGATAACCATTTGTCTGAAGTGGTGTAGGGTTTCCTGCCTAAGCAGGGGGTTGGACTAGAAGACCTCCAAGGTCCCTTCCAACTCTGTTATTCTATTCTATTCTATTCTATTCTATTCTATTCTATTCTATTCTATTCTATTCTATTCTATTCTATTCATTTGTAATTGCATAGTTCTAAACACCATTTTTCTAAAAAAAAATTTTTTTTCTGCAGGAAATGGGAAGAAACAATTAGATAAAAACAAATTGGCACCTCCCCAACCGCATCCAAGGGTCAAAAAAAATAAAATCTATATATAAACTGAGAACTATAATGATCAGTTAAAGATACTTCAAAATATACTACTGTGTGCATGTTGGAAAGAGTTTCACAGATATAGCCCTAAGCTTAAATACAGGCAATTTTAATATTATTTATCTGTTTTAAACGACATTAGGTTTTCAGATTGTACCATGGATATTTTAACAGTATTATTTTTTCTGTGTCAGTCTTTTTTGATCATGAGCATAGAAATATGATAACGAAATAATGATAAATCATGAAATAAATAGAGCAAAATATACTCATTACAGTTAGTCGCTTACTGACTATTCAAAGTTACGATGGATCCCCCAAAGATATTTATGACCTGGATTTGAAGATATGACAGTCCATCCTACCCATCACCCCGCAGTCACATGATCACATTTTGGGCACCTGGCAACTGGCCTACATTTACCGCTGTTTCTGGAGTCCTGCCAGTCATGTGATTGCCATTTATGATTTTTTATTTTTTATTTTTTTTGCTGGAAACCAATAGTCACTTCTGGTTTCCAGCCAAAAACACCCCTTGTGGACAATGAATTTACTTAACAACCTCAGCATCCACTTAACAACTGCGGTGTTTGCAGTTTCCCACTGCCACAAAAAAAAAGTAGTAAAATCAGATCGGTTAATGCAGGTGCCTCAGTTTACGACCGTCATGACATCAGGGTGGATAAAAATCAATGATTTTTTTTAAAAAATCAAAAAAATCAGATTTTTTTGATTTAAATCGGATTGTTTTGATTTTTATCAAATTTATTTTAATAAAAAACTTTTGGGGTAAAAATCTGTCGTAAGATAGTTTTCTATTTAAGATACATAAATAATTTACTTTATTCAGCATGAAATGGAGCTTAGTTATGTAGCATGAGGCTGTATATTCTGCAACACTGGGACTATCGGTGAGTCAACAGTGGGTCAAAGGAGTAGCAGAGATGACAGTTGCTCTTTAAAAATTATGATTTATTTAAATCAAGCCTTTTTACTAGTGATTTAAATCATAATTTAAATTGTGATTTAAATCAACTCGATTTAAATCAAATCCACCCTGCATGACATACAATGGAAATTCTGGGCTCTGTCACAGTCATAAGTTGAGGACTACCTGCGGGCCATTAAAAACATTCTGCTTTTGAAGATTTTTCTTCATCTAACAACCGACTTTCCTTAAACATTCAGTTTTGAAGACAAATCTCTATGCCTGGGCTGGAGAGGTGCAAAATGAAGTACTCATTTATTTATGTTTCGGTTTAAAAAAGAAAAAAGAAAAGAAAAATAAAAGCCCGGCCTTCAAAACCAAGCTCCTTTGTTCTTATGATCTTTCCTCCCATTGTTCAAACAATGCTTCAGCTCTTCTGACCTGCCCCAGTCTGGCCACCCTTTGCATGAGTTTAGAAATACAGTCCAAGAATGTGGTGACAGGTTTCCCACTTGAACAATGTTTACTCTGTTCCTGTCTGCGACGTCCACTTCTCCTGGCCAGAGTCCATTTTTCAAAGGGTGTCCTTCCATGAGAAGGGATGGGGAAACAGAGAGTGAAAAGACCTCTTCAGAAGAAAGCCTCTTGAGACCTTTGACCATGTAAGGTTGGGCCTATGCAAACAGCCCTAGATCCTAGATCAGGGATGGGCAAGTATGGCCCCCTTTGCCACCTATGGACTTCAACTCCCAGAATTCCTGAGCCAGCCATGGCTGAGGAATTCTGGGAGTTGAAATTCACAGGTGCTAAAGGGGCCATAGTCGCCCACCCCCTGTCTTAAATGGAACGTCATGGAGCGACGTCTAGGGCAGAGGTCGCCAAACTTGATAAATTTAAGCTTTCTGGACTTAAACTCCCAGAATTCCCTAGAAGCATGGCTGGCTGAGGAATTCTGGGAGTTGAAGTCCACCGGTGCTGAAGGGGCCGTAGTCGCCCACCAGTGGTGGGTTTCAAATTTTTTTACTACCAGTTCTGTGGGCATGGCTTGGTGGGCGTGGCATGGCTTGGTGGTCATGGCAGGGGAAGGATGCTGTAAAATCTTCATTCCCTCCCCAATCCAGGAGAAGGTTACTGCAAAATCCCCATTTTCTCCCAATCAGCTGGGACTTGGAAGGCAGAGAATAGATGGGGGCGGGGCCAGTCAGACTTTTTACAGAACCTGCTGAAACCCACTTCTGTCGCCCACCCCTGTCTTAAATGGAACACCATGGAGTGACGTCTAAGGCAGAGGTCTCCAAACTTGGCAAATTTAAATCTTGTGGACTCAAACTCCCAGAATTCCCCAGAAGCATGGCTGGCTGAGGAACTCTGGGAGTTGAAGTCGACAAGTGCTAAAGGGGCCATAGTCGCCCACCCCCTGTCTTAAATGGAACGCCATGCAGTGACGTCTAAGGCAGAGGTCTCCAAACTTGGCAAATTTAAGCTTTGTGGACTTAAACTCCCAGAATTCCCCAGGAGCATGGCTGGCTGAGGAATTCTGGGAGCTGAAGTCCACAAGTTGCCAAGTTTGGAGATCCTCATTAAGAGATGGAGGATTAGATCTCAAGAAGGCGATGAACCATTATTCCTGATGGCCACTTGATGCTATTGCTGGGTACTTGGCAATGGTGGTCCTCGAATTACAACCACAATTGGGACCGACGTTTCCGTCACTAAACAAGGGGCTCGTTAAGTGAGTCGTGCCCAATTTTGTGACTTTTTTTGCCACAGCAACTCATGACAGTTGCTAAATCACGCAGTTTCTAATTGCCAAGTAGAAAGGTCACAAATGGGGATCACATGACCTGGGACCCTGCTTTATTTTAATTGTGACATCAGGCGACTTAAAAAATGAAAGATAAGCACATTCTGGTCCAGTGCAAGCAGGAGTATCTCCTGATTTCTGGTTTTGTAACTGGTTTTGCTGGGCTGAACATGGATAAGTTTAGAAGAAGTCACATAGGCTATTTTTGGACTACATGTAGTCCTCGATTTACAACAGTTCATTTAGTGACCATTCAAAGTTACAACGGCTCTGAAAAAAAGTGACTTACGACCATTTTTCACACTTACGACCCCTGCAGCATCCCCATGGTCACATGATCAAAATCCAGATGCTTGCCAACTGTTTCATATTTACGATGGCTGCCGTGTCCTGAGGTCATGTGATCAGCTTTTGCGACCTTCTGACAAGCAAAGCCAAGGGGGGGAACCAAATTCACTTAACAACCGTGTTACTAAGTTAACAAATGCAAGGATTCCCTTAACAACGGTGGCAGGAAAAGTCGTAAAATGGGGCAAACTTGCTTAACAAATTTTTCACTCGGCAGCATAAATTTGGGGCTCAGTTGTGGTCGTAAACTTGAGGACTGCCTGTACTTCTGTGCAGCCCTTATCTTAATTTCCAAATCCCTTTCCAAGTAAGCCGTCCCCAGTGTCTGGCAATTGCGGTGTGTCTCTTTTGCACAGAGTGGAATAATATTTTGGGAGGGTGGGTGTTGGAGACAAAGGGAGGCAAAAAGAGAAAGATGAAAGAGGCTGGTCCTGACCTTTATGCTACCTTGGCTCACTGCCAGCGTACAGACCCCAGAAAATTAAACTCAGGAGAAAGTGGCATTCAATAAAAATGAAATATTATCCCTCTGCCTTAATGGATGGGTACTACAAGCAATATACATAACTGAACCGGGAACGCTGAAAAGTTTGAAAGTTTGTGATGGGCCATGCTTATGGGAAACCTTTGATGATTCCTAAAAGTGTTGGATAGAATAATAGAATGGAAGTTTTGGAAGGAACTTGGGAGATCAAAGGTCATGAGAAAGTATTGATTTTAAAAAAACGAGGGCAGTCCCGTTTCCCAGGTAGCAACTTATTTATTTATTTTATTTTATTTCTATACCGCCCTTCTCCCAAAGGACTCAGGGCGGTGTACAGCCTGATTAAAAGCACAAAGACAGACAAAATTTAAAAATTATTAAAATTATTAAATGATAGGCTCAATTTAAAACCCCAAATTTAAAATCCCATTTTTAAAAACCCAATTAAAATCTTTACCTTGATAGCCCAGCCTGGCGGAACAACAAGGTTTTGAGGGCACAGCGAAATACTGATGAGGTTCTTCCTCACCTTTTTCTCAATCTAGGATTGGCATACAGGTAGTCCTTGACTTATAACCAGGGGTGGGCTGCTGGCGGTTCGCAGGGGTTCGGGAGAACCTCTAGCTAAGATTCTGCGCAGTTCGGAGAACCCCCAAATCCCATTCCTGGCTGGCCCTGCCCATCCCTCCCAGGAGTCCCCATGCGGCTCGTTTTGGATGCAGGTAACTGCAGGGCGCGCATGGAGGCTCAGGGAGGGTGAAAAACGGGCCTACTGGAAGTTCGGGAAGCCTGTTTCAGGCCTCCAGAGGCTGGGGAGGCTGTTTTCACCCTCCTGGAGGCTCGAGGAAAGCCTCTGGAGCCTCGTGAGGGCAAAAATGCCCCCCCCACACCGTGGTGCAGGAGGCTGTCTATGGCCACGCCCACCCAGCAACTGGGCAGAGAACCCCTTGCTAAAATTTTTGAAGCCCACCCCTGCTTATAACCATTTATCCAGCAACTGTTTGAAGGTACAATGGCACCGAATAACATGATTTACAACTACAGGTAATCCTTGCCTTAACAACAGTTCATTTAGTCACTGTTCAAAGTTAGAACAGCTCTGGAAAAAAAGTGACTTATGACCATTTTTCACACTTATGACCATTGCAGCATCCCCATGGTCCTGTGATCAAAATTCAGAGGCTTGGCAACTGGTTCATATTTATGACGGTTGCAGTGTCCCGGGGCCACGTGATCAGCTTTTGCAAACTTCTAGGAAGCCAAGTCAATGGGGAAGCCAGATTCACTTAATAACCATGCGACTAATTCAACAACTGCAGTGATTCACTTAGCCACTGTGGCAAGAAAGGACGTAAAATGGGGCAAAACTCACTTAACAAATGGCTCACTTAGCAAAGGAAATGTTGGGCTCAATTGCGGTTGTAAACTGAGGTCTACCCAGGGGTGGGCTTCAAAAATTTTAGCAAGGGGTTCTCTACCTGGTTGCTGGGTGGGTGTGGCCATGGTGGGCATGGCCATGGTGGGTGTGGCCTAGTCGGCCTCCTACACCACGGCGGAGAGGGGATGTTTTTGCCCTCCCCTGGCTCCAGAGGCTTTCCTCGAGCCTCCAGGAGGGTGAAAACGGCCTCCCCAGGCACCGGGGGCCCTCTGGAGGCCCGTTTTTTCGCCCTCCCCGAGCCTCCGTGTATACCCTGCACTTACCTGCATCCAAAACGGGCCTTGTGGGGACTCCTAGGAGGGGCAGGGTAGGCGGGGCCAGCCAGGAGTGGGATTTGGGGGTTCTCCGAACTGTACAGAATCTTAGCTAGAGGTTCTCCCGAACCCCTGCGAACCTCCAGTAGCCCACCCTTGGGTCTACCTGTAATCATTGGCGTTGATAACCATTGGACCCAGAATCAAAATTCTGGAACTTGGCATGTATTTGTGAAGGGTTGCAGCGTCCTGGTGTCATCTCATGCACGTGTGAAGAGGTGAAGTTTGTGGCTCAAACTTCCTCATCTGGACAAAACTAGAAAACCTCTGCGGAGACCCCACAGACCGCCCTGATCTCTTTGGCTGTTTAAACACATCTGATGATCCTTTCCCATGGTTATGTTATTTTGCTTTCTTTGAGGCTTTCCCGAAGGGTTAGCAGAGATGGTGGACTTATACAGACAGACAGACAGACAGACACCAGCATTTTTGGTAGATGGGATATGACAGTTTATAACAAATCACCCTGGAATCCCAGAACTGATAATAGAGGTTTTGTTCCTCAGCTGGGCTCCTTGGTTAATTATTTCTGATCTGCTTAATGAGCTTGCCAGTATGGCATCCAGTATGGTGATCTCTGAAGGGACATTTATTTTTAACTAAGTTAAACACCTCTGCAATGAATCATTCCATGATTCTTCGATGCACCTGTTGAACGAGAGGTGCACCTACTTCGATGCACCTGTTGAACGAGAGGCAACCTCTGTTTTTTTTTTTTTGTTTTGTTTTGTTTAAATTTGATTTATATGCCGCCCTTCTCTGGAGACTCAGGGCGGCTTACAGTGCGTTAAGCAATAGCCTTCATCCTTTTGTATATTTATACAAAGTCAGCTTCTTGTGCCCACAAACTGGGTCCTCATTTTACCTACCTTAGAAAGGATGGAAGGCTGAGTCAACCTTGAGCCTGGCGAGATTCGATCTTACTTTAATTGCAGACAGCTGGTGTTAAATTACAGTGCTTCTGTCTGTTGAGCTAAACCAGGCTCCTGGTTTTTCTTCACTAGTGCTAGTGGCTTCCATGAGCAATCAGTTTAAGAATGCTGGACTGCAGAACCTTCATATACGTTTCATGAGAAGCATCAAATAGGTAAAACAAACGTCTACAAAGGTGAGATGAGAAGAGAACATAGAACACGGAACGTAGAACATCATCAGAGTTGGAAGGGACCTTGGAGATCTTCTAGTCCAACCTCCTGGATAGACAGGAAACCCTATGCCATTTCAGAGAAATGGATGTCCAGTCTCTTCTTAAAAGCCTCCAATGATGGAGTACCCAAACTTCTGAAGAGATACCAATGCCTTATATAATTTAAGCAAATAAACACAAAACAATAAATATGACATTTTGCAGAATGTATTCTGCTTCTGGGGAGAAGAGATCAGAAAGAACCAATTTAATCTAGTGGTTAAGGCACCAGGCTGGAAACCAGGAGATTGTGAGTTCTAATTCCAATTTAGATATGAAAGCTGATTGGGTGACTTTGGGCTAATCACCAGGAGACTTCTAGTCCCACCGTAGCAGTGGTGGGTTTCAAATTTTTTTACTACCGGTTCTGTGGGCGTGGCTTGGTGGGCGTGGCATGGCTTGGTGGTGGAGCCTGAGTGGCATAGGAGGCTAATGCCTCCTACTAAGGCAGCATTTAACATCCAGCTGCCTGCAATTACTGCGAGTTCAATTCTCACCAGGCTCAAGGTTGATTCAGCCTTCCATCCTTTCTAAGGTGGGTAAAATGAGGACCCAGCTTGTGGGGGCAATAAGCTGACTTTTTATAAAATATACAAAAGTATGAAGGCTATTGCTTAACGTATTGTAAGCCGCCCTGAGTCTCCGGAGAAGGGCGGCATATAAAAATAAATAAAAATAAAATAAAAATAAATAAATGGCAGGTGAAGGATACTGTAAAACCTCCATTCCCTCCCCCATCCAGGGGAAGGTTACTGCAAAATCCCCATTTCCTCCCGATCAGCTGGGACTTGGGAGGCAGAGAATAGATGTGGGCGGGGCCAGTCAGAATTTTTACTAGCGGTTCTCCGAACTACTCAAAATTTCTGCTACCAGTTCTCCAGAATTGGTCAGAACCTGCTGAAACCCACCTCTGCACTGTAGGTATGAAAACCAGTGGGTGACTTTCGGCCAATCACTTTCTCTCTGCCCAGTTTACCTCACAAGGTTGTTGTGAGGAAAAGAGGATGAGGGAGGAGTATTAGGTATGTTCGCCACATTAGTTTATTTATAAAAATAATAAAGGCGAGGTGAAAAATATCAAACAAAAAAACCAGCTACCCCAGATTAGGCGGTGACATTTTCTTGACTTCAACTTAAGATTCACCACACAATGCCTGGTCAAAGAGTTTGGCCATTTTTATTAGTATGTGATCACTGCTGTAGGACCTGTGTACTGTAAAATCTTTTTCAGTTTTTATGGAATGAAAACAGCACCCTTGGTAGCATAGACACCTCATGTATACACCTCGTGTATACAGGTAGCCTTCAATTTACAATATCCCCAACTCATGTAATTAAAATTCAGATGCTTGTTAACTGGCATGGATTTGCGATGGTTGGGGTGTCCCAGGGTCATATGTTTGCCATTTGTGACCATCCTAGCTGGTTTCTGACAAGCAAAATTAATGCAGGAAGCTGGATTCGTTTAATGGCTGGATGATTCATTTAACAAGTGCAGTGATTTGTTTAACAACCATGCAAAAAAAGGTTGTAAATTCAGGTATGATTCACTTAACAATGTGGAGCGATGGAAATTTTGATCCCAACAGTAGTCACAAGTCAAGGTCTACCTATATGTAGATATTCATTTTTTTCAACTTTATTTAGCGCTAATACTTCCCCTTCTTGCTAGTCCTTTAATACTGTATTTTCCCTATATGTTTGATTCAGTTATATGGGTGATCTTCTCCAACAAAATATATTCATAAAATAATAATAGTAGTTGTTGTTTTATCTTTCATGCATCTAAAACTCAGCAGCATTCAAAATATCACTACTGGCAGTAATATAGAATTCTTTATTGGCCAAGTGTGATTGGACACACAAGGAATTTGTCTCTGGTGCATATGCTTTCAGTGTACATAAAAAAGAAAAGATACATTCGTCAAGAATCATAAGGTACAACACTTAATGATAGTCATAGGGTACAAATAAGCAATCAAATCATATTAGGAAACAGTCAATATAAATCATAAGGATACCAGCAACAAGGTTACAGTCATACAGTCATAAGTGGGAGGAGATGGGTGTTAGGAACGATGAGAAGATTAAGAGTAATATCTTCAGGTAGTCCTCAACTTATGACCACAATTGAGCCCAAAATTTCCATTGCTAAGTGAGACAGTTGTTAAGTGAGTTTTGCTCCATTTTGCAACTTTTCTTGCCACAGTTGTTAGTGAATCACTGCAGTTGTTAAGTCAGTAACACGGTTGTTAAGTGAATCTAGCTTCCCCGTTGACTTTGCTTTTCAAATGGTGATTACACGACCTTGGGACATTGCAACCGTCATAAATACATGCCAATTGCCAAGAATCCAAATTTTGATCCCACCACCAAGAGGATGCTGCAACAATCATAAATGTGAAAAATGGTCATAAGTCAGTGCCGTTCAACTTTGAACTAAACGAATGGTTGTAAGTCACTAAGGGTTTAACTGTAGCTGTTCTTGCTTTTTTTTCCAAGGGAAAAGGTCGGGGAAGAAGTGATTGAAAAAGAAAAGAGAAAGACAGAAGCCCTATTTAGACAATGCAAAAGGTTAAATTCACCAGATAAACAGTCCCTTCCAAGCATCAGCTAAACTCACAGGGCTGTTCAAATCTGCCACAAAGTTAAATTAGCCATTCAGACTGCACTGTAGGATGCCTTGAGCCCAGGACAAATGACAGCCATTGATGTTAAATCCCTGGTTTGAAGATTAGTTACAGAAGGAGAAAGAAAGAGATTAATTTAGGCAGATATATCTATATACCTTGATTCTGAGAAAGCAAAATCCTACAATGATTACAAATAAGCAACGATGAAATATAAAATTATAAGTAGTTCAGAAAACCCATTTGCAGGATAGTCTCGCTAAAAAGACAGGAATACCCCAAAAGCATGTTGAAAAATATAAAATGGAATCAACTGGGAGCCACGGGATTATATTCATGTAGCAAATAAGGAATATTAATTATTCTTGGTGAGTATTTTTCTCCAGAAGGAATAAACATTTGATGTTTATTTCACTCTGCCCAAAACATGAAAGTTGTGATCTCTGTGGCAAATTTAAAAGTTGGAATTTTAAAACAAGGAAGTTGGCTGGTTGGCTGGGGAAATTCTGGGAGTTGAAGTCCATAAATGTTAACGTTGCCAAGATTGGGCACCTCTGATCTAACAAATTCCTGAAAGCTTGGCTTTCAGTCAAATTATCCATCAATAGACACACAGATAAATCAGTGTGAGGTAGTATGCAGTGTGCAGTATTTATATGCAGTATTTGTGTAGTATTTATATTCAGCAGAATAGAATAGAATAGAATAGAATAGAATAGAATAGAATAGAATAGAATAGAATAGAATAGAACAGAACAGAACAGAACAGAACAGAACAGAATAGAATAGAATAGAATACCAGACCACATCAGACCAGACCAGACCAGACCAGATCTTACCTTACCTTACCTTACCTTACCTTACCTTACCTTACCTTACCTTACCTTACAGGTCTTCTAGTCCAACCTCCTGCTCAATACCCGTGATGGCGAACCTATGGCACGTGTGCCACAGGTGGCACGCAGAGCCATATCTGTGGGCATGTGAGCGTTGCCCTAGGTCAGCTCCAGCGTGCATGCCAGCTGATTTTTGAGCCTTCCGGGCCTACCAGAAGTCGGGAAATTGGCTGTCTCCAGCCTCCAGAGGGCCTCCAGGGTGGTGGTGAAGGCTGTTTTCACCCTCCCCAGCCTCCAAAAAAGCCTCTGGAGCCTGGGGAGGGCGAAAAACAGGCCTACCAGGCCCACAGGTAACCTTTTTGCCGTCGTGTGCCAATAGCGGGGGAAGCACGAAAGGGCGGTCGTGTGCATATGCACAGGTGGGCGCGGTGTGGGGGACATTGAATTATGGGTGTGGGCACACACATGCGCGACCCCCCCCCTGCACTCCCCCCGCTTTTGGCACACGACGGCTAAAAGGTTAACCATCACCGCCCTATACCATTTCAGACAAGTGGCTGCCCAGTCTCTTCTTAAAAACCTCAATTGATTAAGGATCCACAACTTCCTCTAGGCAAGCTGTTCCACTGATTAATTGTTCTCACTGTTTCTCCTTGATTCCAGGTTGCTTCTCTCCTTGATTAGTTTCCACCCATTGTTTCTTGTCTTGCCTTCTGGTGCTTTGGAAAATAAGTTGAACCCCCCCCCCTTCTTTGTAGCAGCCTCTCAAATACTAGAAATACTGCTATCGTGTCACACCTTGTCCTTCTTTTCTCTAGACTAGCCAAACCTAAATCCTACAACTGTTCTTCGTCTGTTTTAGTCCCCAGACCTTTAATCATCTTAGTTGCTCTTCTCTGCACTTTTTCCAAAGTCTCAACATCTTTTTTGTAATGTGGTGACCAAAACTGGATACAGTATTCAAGGTGTGCTCTTACCAAGGTTTTATAAAGTGGTAATAAAACTTCACCTGATTTTGATTCTATGCCTCTGTTAATACAACCAAGGATTGTATTAGCTTTTTTGGCTGCTGCCGCACATTGCTAGCTCATATTTAAGTGATCGTCCACTAGGACTCCAAGGTCTCTCTCACAGCTACTGTTTTTGAGCCTGGTTTCGCCTAAGCAGAAACCCAACCCAACCCAACCCAACCAGCAGGGCAAGTTATTACGCAGTACTTTGGTGGGGCTGAAGTTTCCTCTTTGATGGTTCCTTAATTAGTATTGTTTTCTGCCTGTTTGTTTGTCTGGTGTTAGTCTGATTTAAAGAGAGCAATGGGGCAATTAGTAGAGCTCTCATTCTTAAAAAAATGATGTTGTAAGTAACTCCACTAGTGTCCTTACCATTCTACACTGTTGCCTTCTCTCTTTGTGCCTGGGTGTGTTGATTGTTATATATTGAATTCGGACCTTGGAGATCTTGATTTGAGGAGAACGGAATTACCATTTGGGGGATTGAATCCCAACTGCTGGACCCTCCCACCTAAGAATCGGTTGTGCAGTGGGAAAGCCAGATTCATTTAACAACCATTTTACTAACTTAACTACTGCAATGATTCACTTGATAACAATGGCAAGAAAAGCCGTAAAATGGAGCAAAACTCATTTTAAACAACTTTCTTGCTTAGCAACAGAAATTTTGGGCTCAATTGTGGTCGTAAATTGAAACTTATCTCCAGCAACCTGTGAGTTCTCATTCTGCTTTAGTCGTAAAACCCAGCTGGGTGACTTTGGTCTAATCATCAGGAGACTGAGAGTTCTAATTCCTCCTTAGGCATGAAAGCCGACTGGTTGATTTTGAGCCAGTCACCAGGAGACGGTGAGTTCTAGTCCTGTTTTAGGCATGAAAATCAGCTGGTTGATTTTGAGCCAATCACCAGGAGACGGTGAGATCTAGTCCTGTTTTAGGCATGAAAGTCAGCTGGTTGACTTTGAGCCAATCACCAGGAGACAGTGAGTTCTAGTTTCCTCCTTAGGTGTGAAAGCCGGCTGGGTGACTTGGGGCTAGTGCCCCTCTCTCAACCCAATCCAACTCACTGAGTTGTTGTGGGGCACATATGAGGAGAAAGTATTGTGTCCGCTGCCTTTTTTTTTTCAATCCAAGTTTTTTTATTTTATATTATTTATACATATCGATGCGTGAATGGTGTGATATCTGTGTTCGCTGCCTTGGGTTACTTATAAAAGAAATAAAACCGGGATATAAATAAATAGCAAATAAAAACAAACGATCTTCTACCTTTTTTCCTAATTTAGCTTTAAAATTGCTATGATTTCTTCTATGTGATTGCATCCTCGCAGGGGTCCGCTACAGTCATCCAGGTGGCAACGAAGTCACGTCTTCAACTTCCATCAGCCATCATGGTAACAATTCGATGGTCACCACCAGCCAGTCCATTCTCCAGCCAGTATCTCCGGCCAGTTTGGACCCAGGTCACAGCCACAGTCTGCTGTCCCCGGACGGTAAAATGGTGAGCACACCTGGGCTATTGTACCTCAGGTGCTGATAAGATAAGTTACTTTAGGAGGCGAAAAACAAACAGAACTTTCTTTTTTTTCCCCCTACATGTTAAAACTCTCCCCCCCCCCCCCCCAAGACCTGCATTAAACAATGAAAGGCTTGTAGGCATGAGGAGGGTAAAGGCCTGAGTGCTTTCAGGGAAAATAGCCTTCTGACCTTCCCATTCCCTGCTTAGGCATTGAAACATGCCAATAAAAACTGTTCTCAGGGTATTGATCGAATGCCTCTCAAATGGGCACAATGGGGTGGATCAGTGTTTACTCTTCGCTGCTGATGACATTCCGCATGATTTAAAAAAAAAAAAAACCAGGCCACCAAAAACTGGATTAAGTTATCCCAGATTCCACTTAACTCTTCAAATTTTATAATTTTATTTAGCAAGCTTCAACAATTAACCAGTGGAACAACTTGCCTCCAGAAGTTGTGAATGCTCCAACACTGGAAGGTTTTAAGAAGAAGTTGGATAACCATTTGTCTGAAGTGGTGTAGGGTTTCCTGCTGAAACAGGGGGTTGGACTAGAAGACCTCCAAGGTCCCTTCCAACTCTGTTATTCTATTTTATTCTAATCCCCCCTCCTTTACTTCTACAAATATGGACATCAAATGGAGTGAAGGATACAGTGATAAAAATGCTTTTGTCAGGATAGTGCCATTGATAACTTAGCCTTTTCTGCAATATTGAGGTGGATTCTTCAGTTCAAGCCATATAATATCATACTATAATAAAAAAAAAATGGTTTCAGACTTTGTTGGCTATGAGACCTTCAATTCCAAAGGATGGTTTTGTATTTTAGCTTAGGGTAGAACTGTGGAGTTCTTTGTGTTCTCTGAGCTTGGTAGTTTTCTTGCAGACATTTCATTACCAAACAAGGTAGCATCATCAGTGCTAGTAAGGGAGTACTGACACTGATGATGTTACCTAGCTTGATAATCAAATGTCTTCAAGAAAACCACCAAGCTCAGAGAACACCAAAAACCCTACAGTTCAACCCTGAGGTAAAAATATTCTCTTCTATTGGTTGTTTTCTTCTTTTCCCACTTTTTCAGGCAAACTTTCTCCCTTTCTCTCACCTCCTATTTTCAGGAGAAGAAGGTATATATTTTGATTTGTTTATATCCTTGTTGTTGCCTTAATAATAAAATTAAAGGATTAAAAAAGAAACAAAAATCAAGCCCAGAAGGATCCCAGAGTTTACTTCTCAATTTCTCCCTCTTCATAACCCCAATGTGAACAGATGTTTCTGCTTTTTCCTGTTTGTATTTGAAATGCAAGGATCTTTCCAACAATATCCGTCCCCTTTATCTTTCTTCTTCATCTTTATCTTTATTTGATTTATATACCGTCCTACTCCCGAAGGACTCAGTGCGGTGAACAGCCAAACAATAAAATATATAAATACAAAATTTAAAAACAGAATAAAACCGAATTAAACAATTTGGCCCAGACAAATTTAAAATACCCCAATCATTTAAAAACAGATTAAAATTTTCATATTAAAAAAGAAAAAGGGAAAAGATTAGGCCAGGCCCGCCTGGTGGAATAAAAAGGTCTTGAGCGCGCGGCGGAAGGTGCGCAGGTCCGGGATCCTCCATATTTCTGGGGGGAACTCATTCCAGATTGTAGGTGCCCCCACAGAGAAGGCTCTCCCCCTAGGGGCTGCCAGTCGACATTGTTTGGCCGACAGCATCCGGAAGAGCCCCTCTCTATGAGAGCGTACTGGCCGGTGGGAGGCTATTGGTGGTAGTAGGCGGTCCTGTAGGTTAATTAAATCCCAATTAAATCCCCTGATTTAATTGGAGGAAAATGGCATGGGCACTTTTTATTTATGATCCCAAAACCAGCTATGAATGTGCACATTGCTTAAATTTACACCATCGTCCTGTCCACACTCATCTCAGAAGTAAAATTAATTGGACTTTCTTCTAAGCAAAATAGTGGTACTATCGGGATAGCAAAACAGTGGTGGGATTCAACCGGTTCGCACCACTTCAGCCAAGCCGGTTGTTAAATTGCTGGCTGGCCCCGCCCCGCCCCTTCCAGAAATCCCCCCGCAGCCCATTTTTGCTCCCAGGGGGCTGCAGGGAGACCTAGTAGGCTTAAAATGGGCCCCAAGGGGGTGCAGTGTGCCCCCCCACGGCCCATTTTTTCTCCCAGGCGGGTGCAGGAGGCCAAGTACTGCCTGCTACACCCCCTGGACACACCCACCATGGCCACGCCCACCCAGCTGGTCATTAGGGCAGAGAGCCGGTTGTTAAATTATTTGAATCCCACCACTGTAGCAAAATGTAAATTATCGTTTAAAATATATTCCTAATACAACAGCAGGTTAAAAAAATGTAAATAGATCAGAATTTGCACTGGAATTTGGCCTATGAATTATTCCAGGGTTTAATTCCTAGCATGTTTTGGGGGCCTTTATTCCAGTGAATGCCATAATGGATCTGAAGTCTTTTATCACAGGGTTTAAATTCTTTCCCAGTCAGGTGATTTCCTCTCCCTTGCCGCATTAATTTTTTTTTTTCTGTCCTAATTGTTTTTCCAAGATGAGCTGGAGCCTAATGGTGGCTTTTTGCAAATATATATATTTAAAATTTTATTATGTATGCATGCCTGGCTTAGCTAAACTGAGGAATGTCTCCTTCCTTGAGGGAAGATTAGAAGGAACAATGTCCTGTGCTGAGGAACATTTTTATTCTCTTTATATTTTATGGGCAGTTTACAGTGTGAAATATGAATGTCTGACCACAGATCAGGAACTTGGTTCCTAGGAATTGAGGACAGCTGTATCACAGTGGGCTTAATGAAGCAACCAGCTCCCATTGTAAATTGTGGAGATCATATTGTTAGTCCTCTGGTTATTCAACTATTCTCCTTAGTCTTGCTTAGAAGTTTCTTTGAGGTTGATGTGAATATAGAATTACCAGGTATAAGTAGCCCATGACTTACAACCATTTGTTTAATCTCTGTTCAAAGATACAACCTCACTGAAAAAAAGTGACTTATGACCATTTTTCACACTGATGACCGTTGCAGCATTCCCCGCAGTCACGTGATCAAAATTCGGACGCTTGGCAACTGGTTCATATTTAAGACGGTTGCACATGACCCGGGGTCATGTGATCATCTTTTTTCAACCTTCTGACATGCCAAGTCAATGGGGAAAGCCAGATTCGCTTAACAACCGTGTTACTAATTTAACAACTGCGGAGATTCACTTAACAAATGTGGCAAGAAAAGTCGTAAAATGGGGCAAAACTCACTTAGCAGTTTTCTCACTTTAGCAACATAAATTCTGGGCTCAACTGTGGTCGTAAGTTGAGGACTACCTGTACAGCTGTGTTTCTTGAAGATCTATGACTGCGATGGCAAACCTATGGCACGCGTGCCACAGGTGGCACGTGGAGCCATGTCACTTGGCACGCCAGCTCAGCTCTGGCCAGCTGATTTTCGGGCCTTCTGGGCCCACCAGAAGTAGGGAAACGAGCTGTTTCCTGCCTCTGGAAGGCCTCCAAGGGGGTGGGAAGGCTGTTTTCACCCTCCCCAGATGCATAGAGAGGACCTGGAGCCAGGTGAGAAAGAAAAACGGGCCTACCAGGCCATCATGTGCCAGGAGTGGGGGGGAGGGGGATCATGCACGCATGTGCAGGGCGGGGCATATAGAATTATGGGTGTGAGCACCTCCACCCCCACCTCCTTCCTGGCATGAGATGGCAAAAAGGTTAGCCATCGCTGATCTATTAACTTCAACATAGCTGGCTGAGGAAATTCTGGGAGTTGAAGTCCACAGGCCTTTAAGTCGTGAAAGTTGAGAAACACACAGCTTTAGAGGACCGGAAGAGACTTCTGTTGACATAAAGACCACTCATATACAGTTACCAAATACTAGACACCAAGCCTCATCAGCCTCTCCAGAAAACAGTTTTCCCACCACTGTTGATCTTCCCATCCGCCAGTTGGCAAGTTGAACGGAGACTCATCCTTGACCGATGTCCTCTGTGTGAGCAAAATATGTACTTTCAAAATAAGAAGATGCCACAGTGCCAGACTGCTAGAATCAACAATGAAAACAGTCAGTGCTCTGATGCCTAAAAACCTTTCCCGGGAACACACTTGGCAAAATACAATTGTTCATTTATCATTTCGTCTGAAGTCTATCTCTCTCTTTTTTTTTTTTTCTTTTAGCTACCTTTATACTACAGGTAGTCCTTGACTTGCCACCACAACCGAGCCCAAACTTTCCATTGCTAAGCAAGGCAGTTAAGTGAGTCATGCCCCCTTTTACGACCGTTTTTTGCCATGGTTGATAAACGAATCACTGCATTTGTTAAGTGAATCATGTGGCCGTTAAGCGAATCTGGCTTCTCCCATTGACTTTCCTTGGTTTTTTTTTATAAAAAAGTTTTTTATATTTCAATTACAAAGATAAACATTCCATCTTTCCTTACGCAGTGTGTCGTCTGGGTACAAGCATCTTGTGCAACATCGTTCCCCATTTGCCACATCTTTCCTTAGTCTAAGCTTTAGTATTATAATATGTTAAACATTTAAATATTGCAAAAACTCTCCATTTTCTTCTTAATATCTTCTAGTGATGATACATATTAACTTTAAACACCATTATTCTCATCATACATATACTAACAATTTTCATCTTATTTATATCTCTATCTTACCCTGTTTCCCAAAAATAAGACATCACCTGATAATAAGCCCAAACGGGCTTTTGAGTGCATGCGCTAAAATAAGCCTCCCCCTTAAAATAAGCCCTCCCCAAAAATATTTAAATGCAGAGCTGGAAATAAGGTGAGATGGCAAGAGGAGTCCCATCTTGTTCTATGCACCCCAAAATAATAAGACCTCCCCGAAAATAAGGCCAACAGCTTATTTCGGGGTTCAAAAAAATATAAGACAGGGTCTTATTTTCGGGGAAACACGGGTAATATATTTTCTACTTATTCTCTAGCCTTCTTCATTTCCAAACTCCTTTTTTATTCTCCAACCATTGATAAAATACTTCCCATATCATATAATATTCCGTTTGCTCTTTCTCCTTAATTGCTAATGTTAATCTGTTCATTTCTGCACATTCTAATATTTTCCTTATCACCTTCTCTTCAATGGGAATCTCTCCACTTTTCCAATGTTGTGCAAATACAATTCTAGCTGCGGTTAATACATGAATAATTAAATACACATTGACTTTCCTTGCTGTGAAGCCGGCTGGGAAGGTCGCAAATGGATATCACATGACCCAGGGACAACGCAACTATTTTAAACACACGTCAGTTACCACTTGATCACGTGACCATGGGGATGCTGCAACGGACTCCCAAGTGTGAAAACTGGTCATAAGTCGCTTTTTTTCAGTGCCGTTGTAACTTCGAACGGTCACTAAACCATTGGTTGTATTAGTGCCGTTGTAACTATGAACGGTCACTAAATGAATGGTTGTAAGTCCAGGACTCCCTATAATTATGTATCTGTTTTCTCCTCGTTGTTTGGGCTCTGCCAGGCCTCGGTGGCAGCAGATTTAGAATATTTGAGCAATTCATCTGGTGGGGTTATTTTTCTTGGCCTAGCTTGACTGATTCAAGTCACACTAGATGGTTTTTATGGCCTTCCTTTCTCTCTCTCTCTCTCTCCCTGGTTGGGGATGCATAGTTCTTGACTGAGACAGCCTGGTCTTCCATCCAGAAAGTCATTTGTTGACTCTTGAAGCCAGGGTCAATTGGGCCTCCAGACAGATTCCTGCCACCCCCTTGAAATGAAATGTGAGGCATATTTTCAAGGCAGTCTTTTTTTTTTTCTTTCTCAAGTGAAACCTTTGTAGGAGTTGCGAAGTTAAAGGAATTTCGAATCAGGCTTAGCAAAGTATCTCAGGGGTTGGAGGAGGCTATGGTGGGTTTCAGCAAAATGCAAGCTGTGTTTGGAAGGCTTCCTTCATCTACAGTTGTTGTTGTTAGTCCAAAGTTGTGTCCGACCCATCACGACCCCATGGACAACCTTCCTCCAGGACTTCCTGTCCTCTACCATCCTCTGGAGTCCATTTAAGCTCATGCCGACTGCTTCAGTGACTCCATCCAGCCACCTCGTTCTCTGTCGTCCCGTTCTTCTTTTGCCCTCCATCGTTCCCAGCATTAGGCTCTTCTCCAGTGAGTCTTTCCTTCTCATTAGGTGGCCAAAGTATTTGAGTTTCCTCTTCAGGATCTGGCCTTCTAAAGAGCAGTCAGGGTTGATCTCTTCTAGGACTGACCGGTTTGATCACCTTGCAGTTCAAGGGGACTCACAGGAGTCTTCTCCAGCACCATAGTTCAAAAGGCCTCAATTCTTTGGGGCTCAGCCTTTCTTATGGTCCAACTTTCTCATCTACAGTAGGGATCTCCGAATATAAGACTTGTGGACTTCAGTTCCCAGAATTCCTCATCCATCATTGCTGCCTGGGGAATTCTGGGAGTTGAAGTCCACAAGTCTCAAGGTTGCCAATTTTGGAGTCCGTGATCTACAGGTAGCCTTTGACTTACAACCATGCAGACTGGGGAATTCTGGGAGCTGAAGTCCACAAAGTTGCCAAGTCTGGAGCCCCTGATCTATAGGTAACCTTTGACTTACAATTGGGACCAGAACTTCAGCCACCAAGCAAAACAGTTCTTAATTAAGGGGTACCCAATTTTAGGACCTTTTTATTGCTGTGGTCATTAAACGAATCACCATGGTCGTTAAGGGAATCTCATGGTTGCTAAATGAATTTGGCTTCTCCCATTAACTCGTCATAAATATGAATCGGTTGCCAGGCATCTGAATTTTGATCACGTGACCACGAGGATGCTGCAATGGTCGTAAATATGAAAAATAGCCACAACTCACTTTTTTCAGTGCTGTAACTGCGAACAGTCACTAAATGAACCGTTGTAAGTCGAGGACTACCTGTAAATAGGGCAAATATGACACTCCACAGTTGTCTGTATGATCTGAGGACCATGGGCACACTCCAAATATTTTCGATGAATAAATCAAACAAACACTTACTGATTAAAATAAGTTTGGATCTTGCTCCTCTGCATTAACAAGAGTGGCACAAGATGTATAATATTGTTTTTTATTTATTTATTTACTGTATGGCACATTCACATCATATTTCAGTAAAAAGGAACATGGGTAAAAAAGAAAACACAGAATATAAAAACTGAAATCTTAACAGGAAGATTATGAAGATATATCTAAGTTACAAATATAACTTTTTACTTCATTTGTCGCAGCCAGGAAATCAGCAAAATCTCCATTATAGGCTCTGCTTTGGCACTTTGTTACTGTGGGTTGATAATATTGCACTGTTGATGATCCATTCTTGAATTCTGACTTGTTTGTTCTTTCTTCTCTTGACAGATTACAGTTTCTGGCGGTGGGCTCCCCCCAGTCAGTACCCTCACCAATATCCACAGTTTTTCCCATCACACCCCACAACAATCCCAAAACCTCATTATGACACCTTTATCAGGAGTCATGGCTATCACACAAAGTAAGTGCTTTATGAGTTAGACAAACGTCTTTTTGTTCTTAGAATTATTCATGATTATCTCTTTCCTTGTAAAGCACCATCAGGAAGCAAGGAGCTTTACAGAGTCCAAAAGGGCAGGATCCTATCTGAGAAACTTTGCAGAATATTTACTATCTCTTCCTTTTTTCTTCCTGCAATTGTCGCTGGCATTGGTTTCCATTGGTGTCAGTCTCCAGTTGCTCAGTAAATATTAAGAGAGAAATATTGATTTTGGTGCACTGTGAGAAAATAGGGAAATTGAGATTAAAAAAATGAATCAGTGATGAGATCCAAAGAGGGGACGGGGAGAGAGAGAGGGAGGGAGGGAGGGAGGGAGGAAGGAAGAGAGAGAGAAAAGGAAGGAAGGAGAAAAAAGAAAGAAAGAAAGAAAGAAAGAGGGAAGGAAGAAGGAAAGAAGAAAAAGGAAGGAAGGAAGGAAGGAAGGAGGAAAGAAGAGAAGGAAGGAAGGGAGGGAGGGAGGGAGGGAGGGAGACAATACTTTTTGTGCCTCATCCCAAAACAGCTTGAGGGTTGAGGATCTCTGCAAGAGGAGAAGTCAAAAAAATCAAAATGGTAGCCTACATCTCGGGGATCAAAGCCCTATCCCTTTTTTTTTTTTTTTTTTTGCAAAAAGGGGCAGAGCTTCAATCGTATCATTCCAATAATAGTAATTTAAAAAGTAGTAAGTACTAAAGGTGCTTTTCAAAACGCTGTTGGGCTTTCTTATTTTTTTCCCCTTGAAGATGTTTCGCTTCTCATCCAAGAAGCTTCTTCGGTTTGGACTGAATGGTGGGGAATGGAAAGATTTATTCAAAAACAATGCGTGCGAGATTGTCTTTTAATTATCTTTAACCAGAAGCAACCAAACATCTTTAACTGATAGAAACAAAAAGACAATCACGCTCCAATTAAAAAAATAAATGCCCTGGAAAATCAGGTTCCAGACTATTCAAGTTGAGAAATTTCATCTTGGAAATTGTAGAGAGGCTGTGGGTGTTACAGGGGAAATCTGAAGACTTTGGAGCTTTGTAATCAAATGCCTCTGATTGTAAGGTGACCAATCGTCCTCCTTTAGGGAGGACAGTCCTTCTTTTGTAAGTTCTGTCCTCTCTCGAAAAGTGCCCTCCTACATGTCCTCCTTTTCGATATTTGAAGACTACCGTATTTTTCAGAGTATAAGACGCACCTACCTTTTTTGGTGAGGAAAAGAAGAAAAAGAAATCTGCCTCTGCCTTTGAGCAATTTTGCCTCATTGCAGCAAACAGCAAGCTTTACTTTCAGTTTTGTTTTCAGCATAGCTTGATTAGCACAAGGAAACAAAAATCTGCTCCAGCAATTGACCTCTTTGCAGCAAGCAGCAGAGGCCCATGCAAAACAGCTGAGAGCAAATCAGCTGAGAGTCAGGAGGCCGATCCAATCAACTTGTGCTAATTAAGCTGTGCTGAAGCTGAAAGGAGCTGTTTTTTCTTATTGTTTGCTTGCAAGGAGGTAACTGCTGTGAGGCAGAAGCCAAAGGGTGGGGGCCAGTGGGTGGGCGGGGCTACATTTGGTGTATAAGACGCACCTAAATTTTCACCCCCTTTTAGGGGGGAAAAAGGTGCGTCTTATACTCCGAAAAATACGGTAATCTGTAAATCTCCGTATTCGATTGATGCTGATCCGATCTGTTGCGTGTGATGTGATGTATTTGTATTTGACATGACGATTCATCAAGGCTCGGTACAGCGCAGTAAGACACGATTATGAGACGCAGGAGAATTGTTTTGAGAGAGTGCGCCACGCGCAAATGGCTTTGTTTACTCCTTCCCGAAACACGACACAGCACACACGCATGCATGAGACTCATTGCTGCAATGAATTAAATGTTTCTTTTATTTACGATATTTTTGTCCTTCAATTTATTTGTGTCCTCCTTACTCACCTTACTGATTGCTTCTCTGTCTTTCAGGCCTAAACAGTTCTCAGGCCCAGAGCGTCCCCGTTATCAACAGCGTAGCCCTACAACCGGTCCAGTTCTCCCAACAGCTGCACAGCCCACACCAGCAGTCAATCATGCAGCAGTCGACCAATCCAATGGCTCAACAGCCGTTCATGGCGGCGGTGACACAGCTGCAGAATTCACACAGTAAGATTCTTTTGGGGTGTCAGCTAAAATAGAAGGGCGGAAGCTAGGAGAAGCTGTCTCAATCAGGAAGGTAGCCACAACTGTGCAACCCAAACCTCATCTATTTTTTTCATGCACAGGTGATTCTCAGGTACCTGAATGTGCTTGCCTCCTGAAGTCATGGGTGCTCCAACACTGGAGATTTTTAAGAAGAGATTTGATGACTATTTGTCTGAAATGGTTTAAGGCCGTGATGGCGAACCTATGGCATGTGTGCCGGAGGTGGCACGCAGAGCCCGTGGGCACGTGTACCGTCGCCAGCTACTCTTTTGGTTTCCAGTGCACATGTGCACACTGGCCAGCTGATCTTCGCGGGTACCGGAGCGCTGGAAAACGGCCTAAGCAACGGCCGGAAAAATGGCCCCAAAAATAGCCAAAAATGCCCAAAAAACAGGCATGCGTGCGCCAGCCAGCTGGTCTTTGGGTTTCCGGCAAGAGTGAAATGCTCCCAGTTCAGACCGGATCGCCCAATCCGGTAGCGATGGCGGTGGGTGGTTTGGAGAACTGGTAGCAAAAATCCCTACCCCCCCCACCATGCCCAGCTGAGCTGCACGATCATCAGAGGCTTTTTTTTTTTACTTTTAAAAGCATTTTTTTCTACAACCTCTTCGGCTGAAGAGGTTGTAAAAACAATGCTTTTAAAAGGCTCTGACGATCCCAGCTAAGCCGCACGACAATCAGAGGCTTTTTTTTTCTTTTAAAAGCAAAAAAACAAATGCTTTCAAACGAAAGCAAAAGCCTCTGACGATCAGGCAACTCAGCTGGGATCGTCAGAGCCTTTTAAAAGCCTTTTTTTAACAACTTCTTTCCCTGAAGAGGTTGTAGAAAAAATGCTTTTAAAAGTACAAAAAAAAAAAAAAGAAAAAAGTTGGCTACACCCACCCAGTCACATTACCCCCCACCAAGCCACGCCCACAGAACCGGTAGTAACAAATTTTACATTTCACCACTGGTTTCCAGTGTTCCAGCGCGCACACATGCACACACATACATGCACATTCCAGTTTGGGCACTCTGTGCCGAAAAGGTTCTCCATCACTAGTACAAGGTCTCCTGCCTGAGTACGGAGGGGTTGGACTAGAAGACCTCTTAGGTCCCTTCCAACTCTGTTATTCTATCAATAGCCCTTTTTCTCATATACAGGTAGTGTTGAGTTTGTTTTTTCAAACATATATATTCGTAAGAAAAAGACTGTAAGCGAAGAGCATTCTACCATTATTGGAACCAGCATTCTGCAATGTTTAGTTTCTCATAATTTTTTTCTTTATCAAGAAAAGCAAAGAATTTTGCCATTGGCAAAATATTATTGAGAACTTTTAGTTATCCATGATGTTATCCGTGATGTCTTAGGGAGTCATGTAGGTAAAATTAAACAGCATAAGTTAAATCCTAGTAGTGGGGCAAGAATATGGGGAGATAAACATGGCAGGAAGTAGCAGTTTTCAAGTTTACAAAAAAACTGTTTCAGACCAATCACTGTTTCTAAGCCTAACCAACATCAGAGGTCGGTTGCAAAGGAGTGTGGCAATATCAAGGACACCAATCTGGATTGTTGGAGAGTATGTGATGTCGTCAGAATCACAGAATAATATGAGTTCGAAGGGACCTTGGAGATCTTCTAGTCCAACCCCGTACTTAGGCAGGAAACCCTACACCACTTCAGATAAATGGTTATCCAATCCCTTCTTAAAAACTTCCAGTGTTGGAGCATTTACAACTTCTGGAGGCAAAATTGTTCCACTGATTAATTGTTCTCACTGTCAGGAAATTTCTCCTTAGTTCTAAGTTGCTTCTCTCCTTGATTAGTTTCCATCCATTGCTTCTTGTCCTGCCTTCAGGTGCTTTGGAAAATAGGTTATCTCTCTCTTCTTTGTGGCAGCCCCTGAGATATTGGAAAACTGCCATCATGTCTCCCCTAGTCCTTCTTTTCATTAAACTAGAGATATCAAATTCCTGCAACTGTTCTTCATATGTTTTAGCCTTAATGCTTCATATGTTTTATTCCTGATCTGAGCCTGACTCTCGTTTAGCACTTTTATTAGCATGAAGGCCTTTGAGGTTGGATTTAAAATTACTAGAACTGCAAGGGACATAGTCCGCTCCCTGCCCAGGTAGAAATCTCTAGCTGAAAAGGAAGGAAAAAATCTTATGTAGGATATCCAGCATTTAATGGATTAGAGCAGTGGGTCTCCAAATTTGGCAACTTTATGACTTTGTGGACTTCAACTCCCAGAATTCTGGCTGAGGAATTCTGGAAGTTGAAGTCCATAAGTTTTAAAGTTGCCAAGTTTGGAGAATCTTGGATTAGGAAATCAACGTTCATAGCCCCATTTATGTTTTATTCTAATTACATACAGTATGTTGAGGCTTTCAAAAGTTGCTGATTTAATGCTTGAAGGTATAGCAATTTGGTTCTGTATGGAATAAAATTTTTGGTGGGAGAGCAATTTATGGCTGTAGTTTAAAATCATTGTCATTCTTTTCATCCCTCTGACTTTGTCTCTATCACTCTTTTTTACACACACACACACAAACACAAAAGAATGACTGTTGGCCTTTTTTCCACAGTGTACGCACACAAGCAAGAACCTCCTCAGTATTCTCACACATCACGGTTCCCTTCAGCGATGGTGGTCACGGATACCAGCAGCCTCAGTTCACTAACCAACATGTCTTCCAATAAACAGGTAAACAGATGTAATGTTATTGGGGAAAATTAATACGGGTGGTACTTGACTTACAACCACAACTGGAATCAGAATTTCAGTTGCTAAGTGAGGCAGTTATTATATAATACAAGAAAAATTGTCAAACACTCTAATGTTGATGGCATGACCATGAGGATGCTGCAACAGTAGTTAAGTGCAAGGACCGGTTGTAGGAGGAATTTGAGTTGATCAAATGGCTGTCACATTTTATGACCATGACGACATAGGACCTGTTCTGCCCCAGCTACGGACCCCAAAGAATGCAGCACACACAAAGTCCGTTCAAACCTTAGTTTACTAAATAAACCAGTCTTTTACAACAACGGCTGTTAATTAATTGCATTAACAGCCGCCAAGAATTAAAAAAATAATAACTGAAAGCTTACTATGGTTGGCAGAATGCCCAGAAGCAATTTGCAGGAAGCTGATAAGATAAGCAAGACAAGACACAAAGGTATGTGAACGAAGTTGCTCCCTGCAAATTGCTTCAGTCGGCGTTCCTCCTGAAATAGGCTAAATAATAATAATAATAATAATAATAATAATAATAATAATAATAATAATTATTATTATTTTATTTCTATACCGCCCTTCTCCCGAAGGACTCAGGGCGGTGTACAGCCAGTTTAAAAAACACAAGACACAACAATAATTAAAAATTAAAATAATTAAATAGATTTGGCTGATTTAAAACTCTAAAAATTAAAATACCCCAATTTAAAATTATTATATTGACAGCCCTGCCTGGCGGAACAACAAGGTCTTCAATGCGCAGCGTAACACCCGGAGGTCGGAGATCTTGCGTATTTCCGGGGGCAGTTCATTCCACAGGGCTGGGGCTCCCACAGAGAAGGCCCACCCCCTGGGTGTCGCCAACCGACATAACTTGGCTGATGGCACCCTGAGGAGACCCTCTCTGTGGGAACGGACTGGTCGGTGGGAGGCTATTGGTGGCAGAAGATGGTCTCGAAGGTACCCGGGTCCTAAGGGAGTGGCCAATTAGCCCCAAGCCTTACTCTCGAGGAGACCTCCTCCTGAGGAGCCACTCCTGCCTTTTGGCAGCTCTGCGCACCCGTGCATCGAGAAGAGGCTCCTCCTCTTTATCCTCTTCACTTAAGGGAGCTAGTGGAGATTTTGAAGGCCCTGGCTGAATCCCTGCCTCTGGCACCTCATCTTCTTCAGCCTCCTCACTGTCCGACTCGAGTGCCACCTGCACAGACTGCTGGTGCAGCACCACATCAGCCTCCTCGCTGTCTGAATCAACTACTACTAGCTGCACAGGCTGCATACGGGCCACAACAGGACCATAATGGGCAGGCCCCATTATGGCTGTATGTTGAAGAATACTTGTATGGCGGAGTTCAAGAGCTAAGGCGCTCAGTGGATGTCAGGGGATGAATAACAAAATAACAGAGTTTTAAGGGACTTTGGAGGTCTTCTCGTCCAACCCACTGCTCAAGCAGGAGACCCTATACCAGGGGTGGCGAACCTTTTACTTACTGAGTGCCGAACAAGAACGCGCTTCACACGCTGCGTGCGCTCGCATACCATCCGCGATAATGTGTGGCTCCTCCCCATGCTCTGCGCGTGCAACCGTACCATATGCAAATGCGCACAGCTTTTGCATATGGTACAATATGGTCTGCGCGCACCAGTCATCTTGCACGCATGCACCAACACCCGCACATGCACAGGAGAGCCCTGAAGACCAGCCGGGTCTCCTGAATTGCACGCATGCGCACCGGTTGCCTGAACACCAGCTGGGGCGCGTGCTCAGGTGAGCTTTATTTATTTATTTATTTATTTATTATTCGAATTTCTATACCGCCCTTCTCCTTTCGGACTCAGGGCGGTGAACAGCCAAGATAAAAACATCTATACAAACATCACAGTTAAAAAATAAAGTTAAAATAATTTATAAATTTGGCCCATAATTTAAAACTTGTCAATTAAAATCAATATTAAAATTTTAAAACTAACCCTAAAATCAAGACAGACCGGCTAACTGAAAAAAATAAGTTTTTAGGGCCCGACGAAAAATCCGAAGGTCAGAGATCACTCGTATCTCTGGGGGTAGATTGTTCCAGAGGGCAGGTGCCACCACAGAGAAGGCTCTCCTCCTGGGGGTCGTCAGCCGGCACTGTCTGGCCGACGGCACCCTGAGGAGGCCCTCTCTGTGGGAGCGTACTGGCCGGTGGGAGGCTATTGGTGGCAGAAGGCGGTCGCGTAAGTACCCTGGCCCTAAGCCATGGAGCGTTTTAAAGGTGATCACCAACACCTTGAAGCGCACCCGGAAGACCACTGGAAGCCAATGCAGCTCGCGCAGGAGAGGAATCACATGGGAGCGCCCCGTCGCTCCCATAATCCCCCGCGCGGCCGCATTCTGCACCAGTTGGAACCTCCGGGTGCACCCCAAGGGGAGCCCCATGTAGAGAGCGTTACAATAGTCCAGACGAGAAGTGACGAGTGCTTGAGTGACCGTGCGTAGGGAGTCCCGGTCCAGAAAGGGGTGCAACTGGCGTATCAGGTGAACCTGACAAAAAGCCCCCCTGGCCACGGCTGTCATATGCCCTTCTAAAGACAGCCGCGCATCCAGGAGGACACCCAAGTTGCGGGCCCTCTCCGTGGGGGCCAATGATTCGCCCCCAATAACCAGCGATGGCATCAGCTGGCTATACCGGGACGCCGGCAGCCACAGCCACTCGGTCTTGGCGATGGCTCGCGTGTCTGGAAAAATGGCTCTGCATGCCACTTCTGGCAGGTGTGCCACAGGTTCGCCAAGACAACCCTATACGATTTCAGACAAATGGTTGTCCAATCTCTTCTTAAAAACCTCCAGTATTGGAGTATCCACAACTTCTGGAGGCAAATTGTTCCACTGGTTAATTGTTCTGTCAGGAAATTTCTCCTTAGTTCCAGATTGGTTCTCTCCTTGATTAGTTTCCACCCGTTGCTTCTTGTCCTGCCCTCAGGTGCTTTGGAGAATAGATTATTCTTTGTGGCAGCCCCTGAGATATTGGAAGACTGCTACCATGTCACCCTTAGTTCTTTTTTTCACCAAACTAGACGCACCTAATTCCAGCAACCGTTCTTCATATGTTTTAGCCTCCAGCCCCCTCATCATCTTTGTTGTTCTCCTCTGCACTCTTTCTAGAGTCTCAAATTCTGCATAAGAGAGAGCACATTACACAGAACGTCATACTAGACACAACTTGTTTTTAGCTAAAAAAGAGAAGAACCAGAAAAACCCAGTTTGACGCCATGGTGAGGGTGCTGGATTAGAAACCAAGAGACAGAGAGTTCTAGTTCCACTTTAGGCCCGAAAGCTGAATTTGGAGAAGTTGCTCTCTCTCTCAGCCCAAGTCACCTCACAGGGTTACTCAGAGGTGGTATTCAGCCGGTTTGGACTGGTTTGGGCGAACCAGTAGCGGAAATCGCGGGTGGGCCCACCTACCTACCTGCCCACCCACGATTTCCGCTACCGGTTCTCCTGAACCAGTCCAAGCCGACTCACTCGCCCCCCCCCGCCCCAGCTCTATGCTGTCCTATTTAGGCATGTTTTTGAGGCCGGGCGCATGTGCAGAAGGGTAGGCCTATGCGGGGAAGGCAGGCCCATGCGCGAACTGGGTGCACGTGCAGCAAACCGGTAGTAACAAAATGTGAAACCCCACCGCTGGGGTTTCTGTTGTAGAGAAAACAGGAGCTAACATTATTATGTATGCTGTCTTCACGGTACAAAATAAAAGTGGGATATAAATCTAATATAATGAAAGGATCCCCAAAAAGGGGATCTTTCAGAGAGATTGATCCAGTGGTGAAATCCAAATATTTTTTACTACCAGTTCTGTGGCTTGGCGTGGCTTGGTGGGCGTGGCTGGGGAAGGATACTGCAAAATCTCCATTCCCACCCCACTTTGGGGCCAGCCAGTGGTGGTATTTGCCGGTTCTCCGAACTGTTCAAAATTTCCGCTACCGGTTCTCCAGAACCTGCTGGATTTCACCCCTGGATTGATCCTAAACGGTTATATTTTTTTCTCAGCAATTGGTTAGAAGACGAAATTAGCTAACTTTATACAAAGTAAAAAAAAACAAAAACAACCACCGCACGAAGGCATCCTGGTTTTTACACTTCTTGATATTATAGCACTTTAGCGTCCCAATGAAAAATAAAACCGCGAGTCCTTTTGTTTAAACCTGTCTGCTCATTTTTTATTTTCTTTTTGTGATGAAAAATTGCTCCAGAGCAGACAAAAAAGCCTCTTTTCTTCCTTTCTTTCATTTTTCAAAGGCAGCTTTGCAGACTGTGGGAAATATGTGGCCTCTATCGATTGTTAGATAGTTCGAAGAGAAAACCTTGAACTTCTCAACAGATAAGCTGGCATGTGGGGGGGTTTCCCATTTGGAGAGACTTGTGCCAAAAATCATAATAATGGGGTGTGTTCACCAACGTTTCGAATGCATTTTTGAATTCTGATGCAGGTAATCCTCAATGTACGACCACAATGGAGACCCACATTTCTGTTGCTAAGTGAGTTTTACGACGTACCTTGCCACTGTTGTTAAGCTAATCGCTGCAGTTGTTAAGTGAATAACTTCGCTGTAAAGTGAATCTGGCTTTCGGATTGACTTTGCTTGTCGGAAGGTCGCAAAAGATGATTACATGACTCGAGGGCATAAATAGAATAGAATAGAATAACGGAGTTGGAAGGGAGCTTGGAGGTCATCAAGTACAACCCTCTGCCCAAGCAGGAAACCCTACACTGCTTCAGACAAATGGTTATCCAACATCTTCTTAAAAACTTCCAGTGTTGGAGCATTTACAACTTCTGGAGGCAAGTCGTTCCACTGATTAATTGTTCTAATTGTCAGGAAATTTCTCCTTAGTTCTAAATTGCTTCTCTCCTTAATTAGTTTCCATCAGTTGCTTCTTGTTCTACCCACAGGTGCTTTGGAGAATAGTTTGACTCCTGCTTTTTGGGGCAGCCCCTGAGATTTTGGAACACTACTATCATGTCTCCCCTTGTCCTTCTCTTCATTAAACTAGACATACCCAGTTCCTGCAACCGTTCTTCAAATGCTTTAGCCTTCAGTCCCCTCATCATCTTGGTTGCTCTTCTCTGCACTCTTTCTAGAGTCTCAACAATTTTTTTTACATCGTGGCAACCAAAACTGAATGCAATATTCCAAGTGTGGCCTTACCAAGGCATTATAAAGTGGTATTAACACTTCACGTGATCTTGATTCTATCCCTCTGTTTGTTTACATATATATATATATATATATATATATATATATATATATATATATATATATATATATATATATGTAGGTCTTTGGTTATTCGGGTCTTCTCCCACGTAAAATTGGAAGTGTCTTGGCGACGAAAATTAAATTATCTTAGATCATCTTTAAATCTCCAATTTAAAACCCCGTTACCCATAAAATTCACCCAATTAAAATTTTTTAACCCAGCCCGGCTTGCTGAAATAAAAAAGTCTTCAGGGCCCGGCGGAAGGTCCGGAGGTCCGGGATTAGTCGTATCCCTGGGGGTAGCTCATTCCAGAGGGCGGGTGCCCCCACAGAGAAGGCTCTTCCCCGGGGGGTCGCTAGCCGACATTGCCTGACAGACGGCACCCTGAGGAGACCCTCTCTGTGGGAGCGTGTTGGCCGGTGGGAGGTTATCGGAGGCAGAAGGTGGTCTCGTAAATAACTGGGTCCTAAGCCATGGAGCGCTTTGAAGATGAGAACCAACACCTTGAAGCGCACTCGGAAGACCACTGGAAGCCAATGCAGCTCGCGCAGGAGAGATGTCACGTGGGAGCGCCATGTCGCCCCCATAAGTACCCGCGCGGCCGCATTCTGCATCAGTTGGAGCCTCCGAGTATTCCTCAAGGGGAGCCCCATGTAGAGAGCGTTGCAGTAGTCGAGGCGGGAAGTAACGAGGGCATGAGTGACCGTGCATAGGGAGTCCCGATCCAGAAAGGGGCGCAACTGGCGTATCAGGCGAACCTGATAGAAAGCCCCCCTGGCCACGGCCGTCATATGCTCTTCTAAAGACAGCCGTGCGTCCAGGAGGACACCCAAGTTACGCGCCCTCTCCATGGGGGCCAATGTCTCGCCCCCGATAGTCAGCGATGGCACCAGCTGACTATATCGGGACGCCGGCAGCCACAGCCACTCAGTCTTGGAGGGATTGAGTTGGAGCCTGTTCCTCCCCATCCAGACCCGCACCGCCTCCAGGCACCGGGACATCACTTCAAGGGCATCGTTGGGGTGGTGTATGTTCAAAAGCCAAAACATATTCGCAAGGCTCATTATTCCCACTGGGTTTTTTTGGGGATATTGATAGAATAGAATAGAATTCTTTATTGGCCAAGCATGATTGGACACGCAAGGAATTTATCTTTGGTACATATGCTCTCAGTGTACATAAAAGGAAAAGATACATTTGTCAAGAATCATAAGGTACAACACTTAATGATAGTCATAGGGTACACATAAGCAATCAGGAAACAATATCAATATAAATCATAAGGATACAAGCAACAAAATTACAGTAATACAGTCACAAGTGGAAAGAGATAGGTGGTGGGAACGATGAGAAGATTAATAGTAGTGCAGACTTAGTGAATAGTTTAACAGTGTTGAGGGAATTACTTGTTTAGCAGAGTGATGGCAGCATTCGGGAAAAAACTGTCCTTGTGTCTAGTTGTTCTGGTGTGCAGTGCTCTATAGCGTCGTTTTGAGGGTAGAAGTTGAAGGAATTTATGTCCAGGATGTGAGGGGTCTGTAAATATTTTCGCAGCCCTCTTTTTAACTCGTGCAGTATACAGGTCCTCAATGGAAGGCAGGTTGGAAGTAATTTGGCAGGTTGATATGGATAGAAGAGAATATTTGTAGTTCAGGGTTGAACTATGGGGGTCATTTAGCACTGATGGTGTTACCTACCATTTGGCAATGAAACGACTGCAAGAAAACCACCAAACCCAGAGAGCACCAAGGACCGCACAGAATATGGATGTGGATATGAAGAGAGATTTAAAAAAAAAAACAACCTCGTTTGGAGTAATGTTTTTAGGCATCAGTCTGGACCAGAGGTGTCAAACTCAATTTCATTGAGGGCCGCATCAGGGTTGTGTTTGACCTCAGGGGTGTGGTCATGGGGCGTGGCCAGCTCGACGTCATTCGTGTCGGGGGCACCTGTGGTGGCCCAAGCACTCTGCCAGTGAAAACAGACTCCCGAGCTCCATTTTCGGCTATGACGGCCTCCTGCAAAACTCTGCCAGTGAAAATGGAGCCCGGGAGGACTGCCGGCGGCCCTCACGAGCTCCATTTTCGCTGTCAGAGGCACTGCGGGCCAGTCCTTCGCTGTCTCCAGGGTGGCCCGGCGGCCCGGATCTAAGCACCCCACAGGTTGGATCTGGCCCCCCAGGCCTTGAGTTTGACACCCCTGGTCTAGACTCTGAAAGACTCTGAGTTCTAGTCCTGCTTTAGGCACCAAGCCAGATAGGTGACTTTGAGCCAGGCCAACTGTCTCAGCCAGTGGTGGGTTTCAAAATTTTTTACTACCGGTCCTGTGGGTGTGGCTTGGTGGGCGTGGCATGGCTTGGTGGGCATGGCAGGGGAAGGTTACTAGGTTACTGCAAAATCCCCATTTCCTCCCGATCAGCTGGGACTCGGGAGGTAGAGAATAGATGGGGGTGGGGCCAGTCAGAAATTTTACTGCCGGTTCTCCGAACTACTCAAAATTTCCGCTACTGATTCTCCAGAACTGGTCAGAACCTGCTGAAACCCACTTTTGGCCTCAGCCCTAGGAAGCAAGCAATGGCAAATCGCTTCTGAATTATTTTGCCAAGCAAATCACAGGGACTGTCCAGGCAGTTGCCAGGAGTCAACACTGACTCATAGACGCAAAAAAATGTAGATTCAGCGTGGCTTACCGTATCCAGTAAATGCAATATCCACTATTTTCACCCAAAGGACGGAGCGGTAGGAACCTCTAACCCGCCTATCTCCATCAGTCAGGCAGTCACGCGCATCCAGGCTCCAGGAGGAGACCATTTCCTTAGAAAGGCCTTGCTGACTCATCTAGCATGCACTCAACCCTAACTTTGCCCTTGATAGATGATTCTCTCCGGCCCGCCCGTTAACTTTGATGCTGGCTTGTTCAAACAAGCCTGCTTGCATTCAGGAAGCATTTCCTTCATCAAAACCTTAGCAAGATGCGACTTGTTGGGCCTTGGCTGGTGATCCTGAGAAGCAGGAAAGAAAATTCAGCTTCTTTCTTCATCTTGATGGCGGTCAACATTTGGGCATTTCTGCTTTGATGCCCCCCAGATAGGTTTCCTGTCAGCTCCGAGCTAAATCTCAGCACACAGGATTTACAAGCTAAAAAAGAAAACAACAACAGGGCAAGATGGAACCGAAAGATGAAGAGGGAAAAAGAAGCCAATTATTGTATTACACATAGTCCTCGACTTACAGCCATTCATTTAGTGACCGTTGGAAGTTAACAAAGCACTAGAAAAAGTGACATGGCTGTTTTTCACACATTGCAGCCTCCGTCCCCATGGTCATGTGATCAAAACTCAGATGCTAGGCAACTGGCTCGTATTTATGACAGCCGCAGCGTCCTGGGGTCATGTGATCCCTTTTTGCGAACTTCTGACAAGCAAAGTCAATGGGGAAGCCAGATTCACTTAACAACCCGTGTTACCAACTTAATAATCGTGGAATTCACTTAACCACTGTTAGCAAGGAAGATCGTAAAACGGGACAAAATCGTTTACCAACTGTCTTGCTTAAGCATGGGGATGTTGGTCCCAGTTATGGTCGTAACCTTCTCAGCCGGCTTCCGATAAGCAAAGTCAATGGGGTGAGGGTGGGGGAGCCAGATTCGCTTAATAACCGCATGATTCACTTAACAAATGCAGTGGTTTGCTTAACAGCCATGGCAGAAAAAGTCATAAAACGGGGCAAAATTCTTGCTTAACAACGGAACTTAATTGTGGTTGTAAGTTGAAGACGACCTGTATTATGTTCGATCTTATATTTCAGTGTTGTGTTTCCTGCCTCAGAAGGATAGGAACCAGGTCAATTCAGAGAATGATTGATGAGTTACAGGCACCCCCAAAGGCCTTAGTCTGTCCATCCTCAAATCAATCAATCAGAATAAAGCTGGAAGGGACCTTGGAGGTCTTCTAGTCCAGCCCCCTGTTCAAGCAGAAGACCCTACCTATACCATTTCAGACAAATGGTTGTTCAATCTCTTCTTAAAAACCTCCAGTATTGGAGCTCCCACAACTTCTGGTGGCAAGTTGTTCCACTGGTTAATTGTCCCCACTGTTAAGAAGTTTCTCCTTAATTCCAGGTTGCTTCTCTCCTTGATTCGTTTGATTAGATTCTGTCAGAGCGTTTGCAGTGTGACTACTATTAGGAGACAACCCAGGAGCAAAACACAGCACACAGAGCCTTAGACATTTAACAGTGGTTTATATACAAGACATATACAGAAGGGATGGGTTCTACTTACCTTTACTACTGGTTTGCAAGGGGATCACGTGCACGTGCTTGTTTCGCTTGCACATGCGCCGAGTTTCTGCACATGTGCAGATCGCCTATGACGACATCTGGGGCAGTGGGCGGAGCCTCCTGCCGGTTTTACTACCGGTTCTTGTGAACCGGTCTGAACCGGGGGCAACCCACCACTGCTGACAAGCAATCAATCTTCTTCTTAACTCTACACAGAGAAGTCAGCAATGAATACCAGACACAACGAGAGGGAATACGCCCTCTCCTGGCTGCCTTAAATAAACACCTCTTAAAGTGGTAAATCTTTTGTGGACCCCTTCGTAGTCTACAACCGGCAACACCAATGCTGATTCATCTTCATTGCATCAGCCTTACATTGAATCAGCTTTACAGGTGTTCAGTTCTTAAATCTCAATACCTTAACAGACTCTCTCGTGATCTAAGTCACTTCCTCACATTTCAACCTCTGTTAACTTTCTTTTTCCTTTTTTCCCCCCCAGTGTCCGTTACAAGCCTGGTGATACTCCATCCCATTCCCTGTGCCTTTAGCAACTGGAAATTATTTTTCCACAACATCCTGCCTGGCCACTATGAGATCTTGCGGCAGCTGCAGCAAAAGCCCGAGTAGCTTGCTTAGCTTGATCCCAAAGAGATCCTGCTCAGCCTGGAAAGCAGATTAGAAGTTTCCAAAGACAGCCGCTGCTGTGTGTCTTTCCTCAAGGGATCCGGAACGGTGTCTGCCAGAGCCGAAGCATTTCCCGTAATGCTTATTGCTTCCAGGATGCCAAAATATTTTCCTTCTGGAGGATATTTCGTTTCTTTACCAACACACCAGAGCAAAACGGATCCTGAACGAAAAGCTTGGAAGAGAACCGAAAGCTGGAGATCAATCGTATTTATATAAAGTGACATGCTTCTACTGGAGAGGACCAGAGAGAGGACTTGGGGCTGATACACATCAGGTTGCGAAGGAGGAACCATCCGTGCTGTTGAACTGAACCAACTGAACTGTATATATGAGGAGCTCGGTATTCGGGCTCTCCCTTCCCCCGTCCCCATACCTATCCGCAGAGATTTATATTAAAGAAAAGTTAATGTTGTCTATCAAATGGATGTATTAAGAAATTAAGTGCAATGCCTCCCTTCCATCTGTACATAGGATCACAACCTCCGCTACCATGTCTCCCTTCCTTTTTTTTTGTAAGGACAGGATTTACATTGCAACGTTTTGGATTGGCAGATCAAAAGAATGAAAGGAAACAAAATCTTTTGGCAAAGACAAACATTGATTTATCGGCGTGTCATAAATTAAGCCCATCGGCTTTTTTTGGAAGTTTTGGGCTGGCTGATTTCAAAAAAAGGGGACCGGAAGCAGAATTTGGATGTTTGGAAAGAAAGCATTAAATGGCTGCACGCTGAATAGAATTTTAATCCATTTTGGGGGCGTGCGTAGCGTAAGCTAGGCGAGTTGATACAGCTGGTCGTCAACTTATGACCACATTTGGAACCAGAGTTTCTGTTGCCAAGCAAGCCAGTTGTTAAGTGAATCATGGCTGATTTTACAACCTATTTTGCCACAGTTGTTACCATGTTTCCCCGAAAATAAGACCCCGTTTTATATTTTTTTGAACCCTGAAATAAGCGCTTGGCCTTATTTTCAGGGAGGTCTTATTATTTTGGGGCACGTGGAGCAAGACGGGGCTCCTCTTGCCATCTTACCTGATTTCCAGCTCTGTCTGCCTAAGCAGAGGAAATAGCAGGAACCGGCTACGCATGCGGTTAAATATTTTCAGGGAGGGCTTATTTTTGGGGAAACACAGTACATAAATCACTGTGGTTGTAAGTGAATTGTGTATTAAGCAAATTGGGCTTTCCCCATTGGCTTCGCTTGTCCCAAGCTGGCTGGGAAGGTTGCAAACTAACCCCAGCTTAACATCCTCGATTTACGACCACAATTCAACCCAAAATTTATGTTGCTAAGCGAGACATTTGTTAAGTGAGTTTTGCCCCATTTTACGACCTTTCTTGCCACAGTTGTTAAATGAATCTGGCTTCCCCATTAACTTTGCTTGTCAAAAGTTTGCCAAAAATGATGACATGCCTTTCGGGATGCTGCAACCAACATAGATATGAACCAGTGGCCAAAAGTCCAAATTTTGATCATGTGACCCATGGGAATGCTACAATGGTCACAGATGTGAAAAACGTCCATAAGTCACTTTTTTCAGTGCCGTTGAAACTCCGAACAGTCACTAAACAAACAGTTGTAAGACTACCTGTATTTGCCTTAATGTATCTACCATGTCTTTATTGAAATGTATTGTCTAAACACAAGTAATGAATTGGTTCACACTTTGCACTAAACCATGGTTTGGTTATCCATTGTTTATTGCATAATCTGTTGATTGTGGCTTTATACAATCTATTAACAACACCACAAGCCGTGTTTCCAAATTTTACACAATAAGATAAGACCCAAGCCAACATATTATGGCTTATGTGTTGTATTAACCAGCTCCTAAAAGATACCAGTCCCTATTCAGCAATCACTAGATTAGATGTCTTCTAATAATGCATGTGAAAAAGATTCTCATATGATTCTTCATGCGATGGGATACAAAACTCAGCTTTGAGTAGTCTTACGTAAAGACAATCCGGTTTTACAAAACAAAACAAAACAACTCAGAGCCAAATCCTGACTGACAGATTTGGATCCCTTTTGCTGAAAACTCCAAGATAATTTGGCCTGATCCTTGACCTTCAAATCTGCTCACACAAGGCATTTTACATGTGTTCAGTCATCCTTCCGTCTTTTCACTGATGCAAGGAATAGGTTGGATCACAGTGTCTCAACCTCGGCAACTTTAAGATAAATGGATGTCAACTCCCAGAATTCTGGGAGTTGAAGTCCTCCCAGGTTGAGAAACATTGTGTTAGATGGTATTTTGTTGTTGTTAGCTGCGAAGTGGTGTCCGACCCATCGCGACCCCATGGACAACTTTCCTCCAGGTCTTCCTGTCCTCTACCATCCTCTGGAGACCATTTAAGATCACGCCGACTGCTTCAGTGACTTCATCCAGCCACCCCCTTCTCTGTTGTCTCCTTCTTCTTTTACCCTCCATTGTTCCCAGCATTAGGCTCTTCTCCAGTGAGTCCTTCCTTCTCATTAGGTGGCCAAAGTATTTGAGTTTCCTCTTCAGGATCTGGCCTTGTAAAGAGCAGTCAGGGTTGATCTCCTCTAGGACTGACCGGTTTGATCGCCTTGCAGTGCAAGGGACTCGCAGGAGTCTTCTCCAGCACCAGAGTTCAAAGGCCTCAATTCTTTGGCGCTCAGCCTTTCTTACAGTCCAAGTTTCACAGCCATACATTGCAACTGGGAAAACCACAGCCTTGACTATATGCACTTTTGTTGGCAGGACGATGTCTCTGCTTTTTAATATGCTAGATGGTATTTTAGGGCACCTATTTCCTGCTTAATTACTGTATCCTTCTTCCACCTATGGAGAGAAATATAAAACTCAATGCCACCAGCGCTGCAGTAACCAGCTATATTTTGACAGACCCACAGATTTAGCTATCGGTCAGAAATGGCACTCTGCTCATCCACCACCTCTCCCAACGTAAAAGTCAGCTATCTGGGTTTGGCAAGGAGACCTTCTACCCACCAGGTCTTCAAGCCAATTCCTGGAGACCCAAATCATCCCAAACAACTGATAGAGCGAACCAGGAAGGAGAGAGATAATTGGGTTATGAAGAATATATGAAGAACGGTTGCAGGAGTTGGGTATGTCCAGTCTAGTGAAAAGAAGGATAGTGTTCCAATATTTAAAGGGCTGCCACAGAGAAGAGGGGAGCGTCAAGCTATTCTCCAAATCAGGGGTCACTAACCTTTTGGACTACTAAATTCATAATTTTAAATTCTGTGGACCACTAATATGATCTGCTTAATGCCCACATGGGTGGGCGTGGCTAGGTTGTCATGTGACTGGGTGGGCATGGCCAACTCGATGTCACCCACGTGGAGGGGCACCTCCCCAGCCTCTATTCGCCCCTCCCCTCCCAGCCACTCCTCGCCTCCCCAGGCTCCTTAGGGCCCCAACAGGAAGCAGTAGTTGGAGCTAAGCAGCCACTACGAGAAAGAGTTGGCAGAACAGCTCAGTTCAAATTGGATCTGACCAAGAAGGAGGTTCAGCAGAAGCACCTCACTGAGGACTATAAGCATAGGCTTTCCAAGCAGAGGGAAGACCTGCAGGAGTGCAAGGCCAGGTACTGGCGCCTGGAGGCTCAGCGGGCTGAGATGGTCAGCCAGTTCCAGGCCATGATGCAGTCCCACTGGAACAAGGCCCTCTTCGCCACTAGTGGCACTTCCTTCTAGCCTTTGCCCAAAACCAGGAGGCTGAAGCAGACCCCAAGTCGGAATTTCTGGCCCCCTCTGACCCACACAAAGACCCCAAAGGGGGAAACTCTCTTCAGCAACACAACCATTCATTGCATGTATCTGGCCCAGGGACTGTAGTTTGAGGACCCCTGATTTAGTGCAATATAAAAAATGCAAATAATTTTTCTGCGGACCGCCAAAATTTTCTCACGGACCACCAGTGGTCCATGGACCACCTGTTGGTGACCGCTGCTCCAAAGCCCCTGAAGGCAGGATAAGAAGCAATGGGTGGAAGCTAATGAAGGAGAGAAGCAACCTAGAACTAAGGAGAAATTTCCTGACAATGAGAACAATTACCATATTTTTCGGTGTATAAGACGCACCGGAGTATAAGACGCACCTTAATTTTGGGGGAGGAAAACAAGAAAACAAGAATTCTACCTCTGCCCACCAGCATTTTGGAATGGTCTGGGGGGAATCTGCCTGGCAGCTTCAGGAAACAAGGCGGGTGCCACGATTTGTAGCTGGTCACCCCTCTGGCTGCCCCTCTGGTTGGGAATGTGCAACGGGAAGAAAAGCACTTTCAGGCGGTAGCGCTGCAATCCCCTCCCCGTATCCAAAATGGTTCCCAGTTCCCCGTTGCACATTGCAGGGGAACTGGCCGCCCGCTGCCTGAAGCGCGGCTCTGATTATTGCATTGGGGAATCCGGGCAGCAGTGGCTGGAAAGGAGGGGTGTTTTTCTTTAGGAGCTCTTGTTCGGCTCACTTGGCTCCTGGGCGCAGAGGGTTTGGCAGCTCCTTACATTGCAGGGGAATGAAGTCATTGCGGCCATTGCCTGCCCTAAGCTGCCTGCTGGGCAGCCAGAGGGGTGACCAGCCGCAAATCGTGACACCCGTCTTGTTCCCTGAAGCTGCCAGGCAGATCCCCCCCCCCACCAGACCGTCCCTAAGAGGGTTGTTCCTCAGGCTGTGCCCCGACCCAGATCCCTGCCACCTGGAACTGCCTGAAAATAGCCAAAGGGTGGGGGCTGGCAAGCGGGCGGGGCTACATTTGGCGTATAAGACGCACCCAGATTTTCGCCCCCTTTTTGGGGATAAAAATGGGGCGTCTTATATACCGAAAAATACGGTAACCAGTGGAAAGACTTGTAGGTTCTTCATCCCTGGAGGCTTTTAAAGAAGAGATTGGACAGCCACTTGTCTGGAATGGTATATAGAGCCTCCTGCTTGAGCAGGGAGTTGGACTAGAAGATCTCCAAGGTCCCTTCCAATTCTGTCATTCTCTTAAGTTCTTTAAAGTTGGCTGTTGTCCATTTCAAAGCATAGCTCCCCAGAATACCTGTCAGAGATTCTTTGAACACGGGTTGAATGCTCTTTCAAAAGAGGACTAAAACTCGATTCAGAAACAGCTTGAACAAACCATTGATCGACGCAGAGGGATTGTCTCACGAAGTGGGAAAACTATCTGTCTCCTGCTTTGGTGTGCAACACTCCATCCCAACCAGTGGTGAAATCCAAATTTTTTTACTACTGGTTCTTGGGTGTGGCTTGGTGGGCATGGTGTGGCTTGGTGGGCGTGGCAGGGGAATGATACTGCAAAATCCCCATTCCCTCCCCACTCCTGGGGGAAGGATATTGCAAAATCTCCATTCCCACCCTACTCCAGGGGAAGGATATTGCAAAATCCTCATTCCCCTCCCCACTCCTGGGGGAAGGCTATTGCAAAATCTCCATTCCCTCCCCATTCTGGGGCCAGCCAGAGGTGGCATTTGCCAGTTCTCCAGACTACTCAAAATTTCCGCTACTGGTTCTCCAGAACCTGTCAGAACCTGCTGGATTTCACCCGTCATCCCAACCAATCCATGGTTAATTTGAACTGATGCTGGTTGCCAAGCTAGGAATTCAGGCATGTACAAGGCCCATTTCAGTTTGAAAGACAAGAGTTTTCCATTGCCTGAAGGAGGATGGTCCTACTAGAGCATGGGTGTCCAAACTTGGCAACTTTAAGACTTGTGGACTTCAACTCCCAGAATTTCCCAGGAACACCCCTGCCCTAAAGGATAGAGCCGGAAGGCACAGTGTTTTCACATCAACTTAATGTAGCCAATATATGTAATAACTGTTAGACATATACTGATGGTCGTGCTCATTTGGTTCTATGAGGAAGTTATTTGGTCAATACAGCTTCAGGTTCAAAACGTTTTATTATTTACAAATATACACATGCATACAATAATGAAGAGGGTGTCCTGTTGCACCTTTTACCCTAATTGTATGACTCAGATGTTGAGAGGAGAGAGAAGTTCACGTGTTGTCTTGCTGAGAGATAGATGAGAGAGAGAGAAAAAGAAGGGAAGATATCCAGGTGATTTCTAGGTAAGAATCCAATAAGAGAGCTCATTGGCTGATATAATCACATGTGATGTCTGTAAAGACTTAACCCCTTCTAGTCTCTGGTGCATCATATGCAGGCAATATCTGACAATAACAATCAATTGTATCAGATTGTACCCATAACAACATTGCCACAGCTTGTCAGTGGTCAACCATTCAAGGTAGATCATATTAGGAAACCAAATATTCCTGCTAATATTCCTTTTATTATAGCAATAGGACTTAGACTTACATAACGCCCCATTATCAGGTTATCAATCACTGGAAGCTTTCAAAAAGAGATTGGACAACCATTTGTCTGGAATGGTATAGGGCAGTGATGCCCGAACCCAGGGGTGAAATGTAAAATTTGTTACTACCGATTCTGTGGGCGTGGCTTGGTGGGGGGAGGGTAATGTGACTGGGTGGGCGTGGCCAACTTTTTTTTTTTTTAACTTTTCAAAGCATTTTTTCTAATGCTTTGAAAATCCTCTGCCAATCAGGAAACTCAGCTGGGATCGTCAGAGAGGCATTTTAAAAAATATCTCTCTGCCGATCAGGAAACTCAGCTGAGATCGTCAGGGATTTTTCAAAGCATTTTTTTTTACCACCTCTTCGGCCAAGAGGTTGCAGAAAAAAATGCTTTGAAAAGCCTCTGAGGATCCCAGATGAGCCGCGCGATCATCAGAGGCTTTTTTTTTACTTTTAAAAGCATTTTTTTCGTCGAAAGAGGTTGTAGAAAAAATGCTTTTAAAAGTAAAAAAAAAAAAAAAAGCCTCTGATGATCGTGCGGCTCAGCTGGTCTTGGTGGTGGTGGTGGGGGCGGGGCGCAGGGATTTTTGCTACCGGTTCTCCGAACCACCCGCCACCACCGCTACCGGATTGGGCGATCCAGTCTGAACTGGGAGAATTTCACCCCTGCCCGAACCCCTAAAATACAATGTGTGTGTGCCCCGCCCCTGTGCATGTGTGTGCGCCCCTGCAACGCCTGCCCCCCACGTATGCGTGTGGTCCCTCTGTATGGGCTCCCCCACACATGCATGTGCGGCCCCAGCACGCGCCCCACCCCGCATGCACACACAACAGGGGTGGATTCCAGTTACCTTTACTACCGGTTCACAGCATGCACGCAGAAGCTTCTGTGAATGTGTAGATCACCATGATGATGTCGTGGCAGGTGGGCAGTGCCTCCCACCGGTTTTACTACCAGTTCTATAGAACCGGACCGAAACGGGAGAAACCCACCACTGGCACACATACCCCCTGCAACGCCCCTCCCCCCATGCATGTGTGGCAGAGATCCGATAACCAGCTGGCTGGCAGGAGGTGTGCCCGCATGTGTTGCGGAGCTGAACTGGGGGTGATAGCTCGTGTGCCCACAGAGCGGGCACTGCATGTCACCTGTGACACACGTGTCATAGGTTCGCCATCATGGGTATAGGGTCTCCTGTTCGAGCAAGGGGTCGGACTAGAAGACCTCTAAGATCCCTTCCAACTCTATTATTCTGTTTTATTTATGCCAGGGGTGTCAAACTCATGTTGTCACGTGATGTATTGCGACTTTTTCCCCCCCTTTGCTAAAGTGGGGTTGGGGGTGGCCAACATGTGATGCATCCGTCCCGTGGGCCGCGAGTTTGACACCCCTGATCTATGCTTTATGTTTTAGAACAATCGGGACACTGCTTTGGGCTAAACTAGTCTGCCTCTGGATTCCTCCAAACTCTGTGGGCCTCTTTTATTTTTGTCTCCTAAAAGTCCAAATTTGGCCACTTAATGAGAAGGAAGGACTCCCTGGAGAATTCTGGGAAAGATGGAGGGCCAAAGAAGAAGGGGACGACAGAGAACGAGGTGGCTGGATGGAGTCACTGAAGCAGTAGGCGTGAGCTTAAATGGACTCCAGAGGACGGTAGAGGACAGGAAGGCCTGGAGGAACGTTGTCCATGGCAGTGGTCACCAACTGGTGGTCCGTGGACCACTGATGGTCTGCAAGAAAATTTTGGTGGTCCGCAGAAAAATTATTTGCATTTTTTTATATTGTACTAAATCAGGGGTCCTCAAACTACGACTCCTGGGCCGGATACGTGCAATGAACGTTTATGTTGCTGCAGACAGTCTCCCCGTTCGGGGTCTTTTTGTGTGGGTCAGAGGGGGGCAGAAATTCCGACTTGGGGTCTGCTTCAGCCTCCTGGTGCGGGGCTTTGGGCAAAGGCTGGAGGGAAGTGCCGCTGGTGGCGAACAGCCGGAGGGCCTTGTTCCAGTGGGACTGCCTCATGGCCTAGAACTGGCTGACCATCTCAGCCCGCTGAGCCTCCAGGTGCCAGTACCTGGCCTTGCACTCCCGCAGGTCTTCTCTCTGCTTGGAAAGCCTATGCTCCTAGTCCTCAGTGAGGTGCTTCTGCTAAGCCTCCTTCTCGGTCAGATCCAATTTGAACTGAGCTTTTAGCCAACTCTTTCTCATGGTGGCTGCTTAGCTCCAACAACTGCTTCCTGTTGGGGCCCTAAGGAGCCTGGGCGGGGAGGCGAGGAGTGGCTGGGAGGGGAGGGGCGAGTAGAGGCCGGCGAGGCACCCCTCGACGCCAGTGATATCGAGTTGGCCACACCTACCCAGTCACATGACCACCTAACCACGCCCACCCAACCGGTCATTAGGCAGATCATATTAGTGGTCCACAGAATTTAAAATTATGAATTTAGTGGTCCCTGAAGTCCGAAAGGTTGGTGACCCCTGGTCCATGGGGTCGCGATGGGTCAGACACGACTTTGCAACTAACAACAACAACAACAACAACAAAAAAGTCCAAATGCATCTGTCCCTCATCTTTGGCCAGCTCTTGACTTCCTTCGTCTCCTGGACCACTTAAGCTTCGTTTTATTATATCCCCAAATCACAAGGCAGACTTTCTGGGTAAACCTTGTAAAACCTTTCTCATCCATCTCTTCTATTTACCTGCTAAAGCTGATCTGGGTATCCCGCCAGGATGACTACCTATTTTCTTTCCCTTATTCCTGGGGTTGTTTAAAAGGGCCAGATTTCTACCCTAGATTAGCAGGAGAAGACAATCTCTCTCTCTCTCTTTTTAAGGAAGTGCTTTCCGTTTATCTGGTTTAATTGTTTGACAAGTTTATGCTAATGAACGGGGCATCTCTAAAAGGGGGGATTCTCCAGGACGGCTTGATAAGAAACAGAGTCCCTTCAAAGTTTTCCCTAAAAAGGAAATATGCAGGGTGTGGAGGTGGAGAATGGATTTTGAACCATCTGGAAGAGTTACAAAGCCCATCAGGTACGAGGCTCAGAGCAATTCTGAAGTAGGATCCATACATTACAGTACAAGTAGTTCTCGATTTATGACCATAAGTGAGCCCAAAATTTCTGTTGTTAAGTGAGACATTTGTTAAGTGAGTTTTGCCCCCATTTTATGACCTTTCTTGCCACTATTGTTAAGGGAATCACTGCAGTTGATAAGTTAGTACCACCACAGTTGTTAAGCGAATCTGGCTTCCCTCTTGAGTTTAGCCACTGAGCCACCTGTATGTTAATTCCATAATTTGGGTTAGTGACAGAAAATTGCACGGTTCACCTCACCTGCTTTGTCTAAAAAAATTCGCCATCAGCCCTAAAGCTTGGTGAGACACAACAGGATTCATATAATACACTAAATGAATTTGCTTGTCAGAACATCACTAAGGGGGAATCACATGATTCCGGGACGTTGCAACAGTCATAAATGTGAGTCAGTTGTCAAGCATCCAAATCAGGGGTGAAATCCAGCAGGTTCTGACAGGTTCTGGAGAACCGGTAGCGGAAATTTTGAATAGTTTGGACACCAGCAAATGCCACCTCTGGCTGGCCCCAGAGTGGGGTGGGAATGGAGATTTTGCAGCATCCTTCCCCTGAAGTGGGGTGGGAATGGAGAGTATCCTTCCCCTGCCACGCCCACCAAGCCACACCCACCAAGCCACGCCCACAGAACCGATAGTAAAAAAAAAATTGGATTTCACCACTGCTCCGAATGTAAATCACGTGATCAAGGGGATGTTACAACAGTCGTAAGTGTGAAAAATAGTCCTAAGGCACTTTTTTCAGGGTCATCGTAAGTTCGAATGGTCCCTAAATGAACTGTTGTAAGTGGAGGACTGCCTGTAATCAATCAGTTGTGGAAACTCGGCGTTTGTATAATTCATCACCCGGGAGGTGGTGAAAAGGGGGCAGCCCAGTTAGGCTGCTTTCCCTTGCAAAAAAGTCCAGCTGCACATATAACTCTAGCAGAAATAGAAAAAGCTTCAGAGGAAACAAAAAACAAACAAACACCACAACACCATTTCACCAGCAATCAACACCCAGATAAGCAGAGATTAACACCAAGATTAACACTAGTCACACATCAAGCAGTAAACAATAACCCAATCAAGATACTACCAACTCAGACAATCAAATAGTAAACAGCAACCTAATCAAGGAACCAACGAGAATATTCCCGCTAACACAGATAGGGCAAGCCATTTGCGTATTAACACAGAGCAAACCCCACTCCCTTCTAGCATTGATGCTATTACCTAGTTTGGTAATGAAATGTCTGCGACAAAACAACCAAGCTCAGAGTGCACCAAAGACATCCCCGCCCCCCGCCCCAGTAGAGGTCTGTTTAAGTTTTTTTCTAAAATGAATATTTTGCTGTTTTCACGTCGCCAAGATCTGTAGGATGCTAGCAACAGTGCAAACTGGAAGCTTAGTAGAAACTCAGATGCAATCAAGGGCAATTTACCTAAGCGTAGTACATAAAATTATCTGCCACAATGTCCTACTTGTCAATGACTACTTCAGCTTCAACCACAACAGTACACGAGCAAATAATAGATACAAACTCAAGGTAAACTGCTCCAAACTCGACTGCAGAAAATATGACTTCAGCAACAGAGTGGTCAATGCCTGGAATGCACTACCTGACTCTGTAGTTTCTTCCCCAAACCCCCAAAACTTTAACCTTAAACTGTCCACCGTTGACCTCACCTCATTCCTGAGAGGTCTGTAAGGGGCGTGCATAAGTGCACCAGCGTACCTACCGTCCCTGTCCTAATATTCCTTTTTACTCTTACTCTTTTCATGTATTCAAATTATGTTTATACGTTTACCTGTTATCTTATATGTGCTTGACAAATAAATAAATAAATAAATAAATAAATAAATAAATAAATAAAATTTCAGGAACAAAAGGAGGAGAAAATTGGGTATGTCTAGTTTAATGAAGAGAAGGACTAGGGGAGACTAGGGGAGATATTGTGTTCCAATATCTCAGGGGCTGCCCCAAAGAAGAGGGAGTCAAGCTATTCTCCAAAGCACTGAAGGCAGGACAAGAAACAACGGATGGAAACTAGTCAAGGAGAGAAGCAGTCATCTTATTGCCCCCACAAACTGGGGGCTACTGGTTTTACCTACCTTAGAAAGGATGGAAGGCTGAGTCAACCTTGAGCCTGGTGAGATTCGAACTTACAGTAATTGCAGATAGCTGGTGTTAATCACAATGCTTTTGGTCTGCTAAGCCACCAGGCCCTTCTGAGGTGGGTAAAATAAGGACCCAGATTGTTGGGGGCAAAATGCTGACTCTGTAAACCACTTAGAGAGGGCTGTAAAAGAACTCTATGAAGCAGTATATAAATCTAAGTGCTATTGCTATTAGGTAAGGGAAGACTGTGCTAAACCAATGTAGATCAAGCAAGATTTCATGGCATCTCTGGGTTTCAGAATATCTTTCATGGATTATGTGAAATGTCACTGCCTATCTTTTTTGAACTGACCAGTCACTCTTCCAATTTAAGTTTCACAAGGACAAATTGCAGAATTATATTCATGGACATTCTTTCACGGATGAAGGGGAACATACGTGCAGCAGCTGCCAAAAAAGCCAACACAGTTCTAGGCTGCATAAACAGAGGGATAGACTCAAGATCACGTGAAGTGTTAATACCACTTTATAATGCCTTGGTACGGCCACACTTGGAATATTGCATCCAATTTTGGTCGCCACATAAAAAAGATGTTGAAGCTCTAGAAAGAGTGCAGAGAAGAGCAACAAAGATGATTCAGGGACTGGAAGCTAAAACATATAAAGAATGGTTGCTGGAATTGGTTATGTCTAATTTAATGAAAAGAAGGGCTAAGGGAGACATGATAGCAGTGTTCCAGTATCTCAGGGGCTGCCCCAAAGAAGAGGGAGTCAAGCTATTCTCCAAAGCACTGAAGGCAGGACAAGAAACAACGGATGGAAACTAGTCAAGGAGAGAAGCAGCCTAGAACTAAGGAGAAATTTCCTGACAGTTAGAACAATTAATCAGTGGAACAACTTGCCTCCAGAAGTTGCAAATACTCCAATACTGGAAGTTCTTAAGAAGAGGTTGGATAACCATTTGTCTGAAATAATATAGGGCCTATATCAGTGATGGCTAACCTTTTTGCCATTGCGTGCCAGGAGTGGGGGGGGCTGGGGGAGTCGTGCGCCTCCGTGCCCACACCCATAATTCTATGCCCCCTGCGCATGCGTGTGCAACCCCCCACTCCCTCCCCGCTCCTGGCACATGATGGACCGGTAGGTCCTTTTTTCTCTCTCACTTGGCTCCAGAGCCTTTCTAGGAGTCTGGGGAGGGCCTTCCCCACCCACCTAGAGGTCTTCCAGAGGCCAGAAATGGCCTGTTTGCCAACTTCTGGTGGGACCAGAAGGCCCGTTTTTTTTGCTGTCCCCAGCCTCCAGAGCCTCTCTAGGAGTCTGGGGAGGATGAAAACGGCCTTCCCTACCCCTCCAGAGGCCCTCTGGAGGCCGAAAACAGCCCATTTGCCAATTTCCTAGAGAGGCTCTGGAGACTCGGGACAGCAAAAAACAGGCCTTCCCCACCCTCCAGCCTGAAAGTGATGATTAGAGATATCATCCCACTATGGCCAGTTATAGATAATAACTTTATCTACATAGGAGAAAAAAAAACCCTGACTACAAAAATATCATACATTTGAGCCTATGAATTAAAAAGAATATATATATATATATATATATATATATATATATATATATATATATATATATATATATATATATATATGTTTTTCTTCTAGCCAGGTTTTCCCTACGTAGCCAAGTTTTTTTTGTAGCTCCAGCTCAGTAGAATCTCATCTACTCGGTTCTGGGCTTTTTTCCTTTCTAACACCTAGCAAGCTCTGACTGCTAGGTGGGAGACCTAAATAGATCCATTTCTAGCTCGTTAGCTGTCGTCAGTAGGCCACACCCACCTCCTCCCTGTAAAGGCATAGTATCAATTTTCTTACTTCTTCGTAGGGTCTATGTGTGTTTTTCTTCTAGCCAGGTTTTCCCTACGTAGCCAAGGTTTTTTTGTAGCTCCAGCTCAGTAGAATCTCATATATATATATATATATATATATATGTTTTCTCAGGTTTTCGCGGGTGTTTGTATGTAGGTCTTTGGTTATTCGGGTCTTCTCCCACGTAAAATTGGAAGTGTCTTGGCGACGTTTCGACGAAGTCTCATTCGTCATCTTCAGGCTGGTGTTCTCGGCTTCGTGCTTCCAGGAGCAATGCTCCTGGAAGCACGAAGCCGAGAACACCAGCCTGAAGATGACGAATGAGACTTCGTCGAAACGTCGCCAAGACACTTCCAATTTTACGTGGGAGAAGACCCGAATAACCAAAGACCTACATATATATATATATATATATACTATATAAAAACCATGCAAAATAAAGTGGGGGGGGGGTTTGTGGGGAGAGGGGGAAGGGCCATGGCAATAAATAATTCCACACAAAGCAGCAGGATTGTGTTTGAAGGGGGCTAAATGGAGGTGCAAAAGAACAGAAGGCAGATCCTTGTCCCAGAAAGCTCAGTTTCCCTTTGGCTCTAAAAAGCTCCTTATGCTATCAAGACAAAGCAAAGAGTCTGGTGTAAAAAAAAATCCCCGGGGGATTCAAAGGAACTTCAGAGGTGAGCTGAGGCTTTGGGGGAAACAGGGGGACAAAGGATTTGCGTAGTCATGCAAAAAAAAAAAAGAGAGAGAGAGAGACAGCCTTGCTTCCACGCCACTTTTCTGAGCCCCAAAGAAAACTGTTGAGTAAGTGCTGAGCTGGCAAGAAAGGAGGACAAGGCTCTTTCTTCCCAAGAAGCTCGGCTTCCAATCAAGGAGGTCGGCATCGCCTGGTTCCAGCAGTTCTCAGCCTAGAAGTCTACAAAACACAAAGAAGAATCAGAAAGCAACCTTCCTCCCCCCACCATCCCCTTTGAAGAGACCTGAAACTTCCCAAAATTTAGATAATATTCCTTGCCTCTCCTTAACTCTAAGATTCCCAGCAGTGGGATTGTAAATAAGATAAAAAATCTTATCTTCTCCTTCTCCTTCTCCTTCTCCTTCTCCTTCTCCTTCTCCTTCTCCTTCCCCTTCCTCTTCCCCTTCCCCTTCTCCTTCTCCTTCTCCTGCTCCTTCCTGAGGTTCTTTTTCTGCTTCTCCTTCTCCATCTTCTACTACAAAGCCCATATTGTGGGAAGGAAGGAAGGAAGGAAGGAAGGAAGGAAGGAAGAATGAAAGGAAGAATGGAAGGAAGGAAGGAAGGAAGGATGGAAGGAAGGAAGAAAGGAAGGAAGGAAGGAAGGAAGGAAGGAAGGAAGAATGGAGGAAGGAAGGAAGGAGTTGACCATAAATCATGGCTAGGTACTTTAGTCTGGTGTAAAATAATGTTACAAAGTCCATGTTGATGGAACTACAACATCTATGTTGTGTGGTGGAAGGAAGGAAGGACAGAAAGGAAGGAAAGATGGAGGAGGGAGGGAGGGAGGAAGAAAAAAGGAAGGAAGGAAGGAAGGAAGGAAGGAAAAGGGAGGGAGACAGAACACGGTAGAGGGAAGGAAGGAAGGAAGAAATAATACAAAGTCCAAGTTGTTGGTACTACAAAGTCCATGTTGTGTGGTGGAATGAAGGAAAAAAGGAAGGACAGAAAGGAAGGAAAGATGGAGGGGGGAGGGAGGAAGGAAGGAAGGGAGGAAGGAAGGAAGGAAGAAAAAGGAAGGAAGGAAGGAAAAGGGAGGGAGGCAGAACACAGTAGAGGAAAGGAAGGAAGGAAGAAATAATACTACAAAGTCCAAGTTGTTGGTAGGTACTACAAAGCCCCTGTTGTGTGGCAGAAGGAATGAAGGAAGGACAGAAAGGGGAAAGATGGAGGGGGGAGGGAGGAAGGAAGGAAGGGAGGAAGGAAGGAAGGAAGAAAAAGGAAGGAAGGAAGGAAAAGGGAGGGAGGCAGAACACAGTAGAGGAAAGGAAGGAAGGAAGAAATAATACTACAAAGTCCAAGTTGTTGGTAGGTACTACAAAGCCCCTGTTGTGTGGCAGAAGGAATGAAGGAAGGACAGAAAGGGGAAAGATGGTGGGAGGGAGGAAGGACAGACAGAAGAAAGATGGAGGGAGCGAGGGAGGAAGGAAGGAAGGAAAGAGAAAAACAAAGGAAGGAAGAAAGGGAGGGAGGGACGGAAGACATGGAAGAGGAAACGAAGAAAGGAAGAAAAAGCTGGAATGTTAAGAGCAAAGGATGCTTTGAAAAGGGAATTGAAGCGGATGGAAAAAAGAGCAGTGGGACACAGTCTCTCTCTCTCTTCCTTCCCCCCTCCGCCCCTCACCCCCATCCCAGCGGAGCTGATCCTGAGCTCCTCCGGAGGGGACAGGAGGTCAAGACGCAGCACGATGGGTGAGCTGCAAGACGGGAAACAGCAGGGCAAGACAAAGGCCGTGGAGTGGCGGGAGGGGGCATCGAAAGCGGGCAGCATGTTTCTTTGCCAAGAAGAGAATGGAAGGGACATCAATACACATCGTAGGCCAAGGACCAGGGGCCGGTAAAGAGATGGGGGGGCACAGCAGGGGTCAGAGGTCACCAGGGCAATAATGGAGATGAATTAACAGACTGGTAACAATTGATGGGGTGTTTGGGAGGGGGCGGGTAGCCAAAAGCAGGATGGAGAGAAAGATTGGGGTAATCGGTTTAGGGCCATCCGAAGGAAGAATAATAAGAATGCAGAAGGAAATCTGGTCCTAAATACATTATTAACTTTTTTTTTTTTAAAAAAAATTGAGGACATAATCTGGCTGAAGTAAAACAGTTTTTGAGGCCCATTGGATGCACTAGAACAGTGATGGCTAACCTTTTTGCCGTCATGTGCCAAAAGCGGGAGGAGTGTGGGGGCATGCCCACACCCATAATTCAATGCGCCCTGTCCCCCCAGCCCCCCACATTCCATGCGCTTTTGGCATATGATGGCTCAGTGGGCCCGTTTTTTTTGCCCTCCCCAGGCTCCAGAAGCTTTCTTGGAGCCTGGAGAGGGCAAAAACAGCCTTCCCCACCACCCCCAGAGGCCCTCCGGAGGCCGGAAACGGCCCATTTTCTGACTTCTAGTGGGACCGGAAGGCCCATTTTTCGTCCTCCCCAGGCTCCAGAGGCTTTCTTTGAGCCTGGGGAGGATGAAAACAGCCTTCCTCCGGAGGCCGGAAATAGCCTGTTTCCCGACTTCTGGTGAGCCCGGAAGGCCCAAAAATCAGGTGGCTGGCGCGCACATGCGTGCTGGAGCTGAGCTAGGGCAACGCTTGCGTGCCCACAGATATGGCTCCATGTGCCACCTGTGGCACGCGTGCCATAGGTTCGCCACCATGGCACTAGAATATAATACAGATAATGTATTATAAAAATCCTGGCTAGGGAGTTCAGTGGCTAAGACACTGAGCTTGTCAATCAGAAAGGTCGGCACTTCGGCGGTTCGAATTCCTAGTACAGGTCTCCTGCGTGAGCTGGGGGCTGGACTAGATGACCTCCAAGGTCCCTTCCGATTCTGTTACTGTTAAATGTTAATGCTCAACTTACGACCACAATGGAGCCCAACATTCCTCTTGCTAAGCGAGAGACTTGTTAAGTGCATTTTTGCCCCATTTTGCAACCTTTCTTGCCCCCATTATAAAGTGGACCCCTGCAGTTGTTAAGTTATGATCACGGTTGTTAAGTGAATCTGGCTTCCCCGTTGACTTTGCTTGTCAGTAGGTCGCAAGAAGGGGATCACGTGTCCCCGGGATAAATATGTCATAAATATGAGTTGGTTGCCGAGTGTCTGAATTTTAATCACGTGACCATGGGGATGCTGCAATGGTTGTAAGTGTGAAAAACAGACATAAGTCACCTTTAAAGTGAAGTTGTAAGTTTGAACGGGCACTAAACAAACTGTTATAAGTCAAGGACTACCTGTAAATAGAATAGAATAGAATAGAATAGAATAGAATAGAATAGAATAGAATAAGAAAGGGAATAGAATAGAATAGAATAGAATAGAATAGAATAGAATAGAATAGAATAGAATAGAATAGAAAATAGAATAGAATAGAAAATAGAATAGAATAGAATAGAATAGAGAATAGAATAGAAAATAGAATAGAATAAAATAGAATAGAATAGAAAATAGAATAAAATAAAATAGAATAGAATAGAATAGAAAATAGAATAGAATAGAATAGAAAAGAATAGAATAGGAAAGAAAACAGAATAGAAAAGAAAAGAAAATAGAATAGAATAGAATAAAAAATAGAATAGAATAGAATAGAAAATAGAATAGAATAAAATAGAATAGAATAGAATAGAAAAGAAAATAGAATAGAATAGAATAAAAAATAGAATAGAATAGAATAGAAAATAGAATAGAATAAAATAGAATAGAATAGAAAATAGAAAATAGAAAATAGAAAATAGACTAGACTAGACTAGACTAAACTAGAATAGAATAGACTAGACTAGACTAGACTAGAATAGAATAGAATAGAATAGAATAGACTAGAATAGAATAGAATAGAACTGTGTACATACAAAAGAGCTTGGCAACTGATTCATATTTATGACACTTGAATAGCCCGCAGTCATGCGATCCCCTTCTGTGACCTTCTGATGAGCAAAGTCAATGGGGAAGCCAAATTCACTTAACAACTGGGTGACTAACTTCACAACTGCTGTGATTCACTTCACAACCGTGGCAAGAAAGGTCATAAAATGGGCAAAACTCCCTTAACAAGTGTCTCGCTTAGCGACAGAAATGTTGGGCAACCAATTGCGGTTATAAGTCAAGGCCTACCTGTACGCTCTAAGTTTAAGATATTAAGCACTAAAGATCGAGATACATCTTCCTCTCGGCAACTGGGAGATAGCTGGCATATACATTGAATAAATAAATAAATGAGTAGATAGATAGACAGACAGACAGACTGACAGACAGACGGTTTAAACAGTTGATGGTTTTATATTCTATATAGAGAGAGAGATTTTGTATCCTATGTTTGGAATTTTATCCCTGTGTTTGTTTTGACTGAAATATGATGTGAATATTTATTTATTTATTTATTTATTTATTTATTTATTTATTTATTTATTTAATTTTATTTCTATACCGCCTTTCTCCCGTAGGACTCAAGGCGGTGTACAGTCAAGAAAAATATAGATACACAAACATCATAAAATTGCTAATTAAAATTATTATTATAACATAGTTTGGCCCAATTAAATAGAACCTAAAATTAGATAACATTTTAAAAACATTCACATGTTCATATGTTTAGCCCCGCCTGTTGGAACATCAGGGTCTTGAGGGCACGGCGGAAAGCACAGAGATCAGGGATATTCCGTATCTCCGGGGGCAGTTCATTCCAAAGGGTTGGAGCCCTCACAGAGAAGGCCCTCCCCCTGGGAGTCGCCAGTCGGCATAATTTGACTGACGGTACCCTGAGTAGTCCCTCCCTGTGAGAATGAACTGGTCGGTGGGAGGCTATTGGTGGCAAAAGACGGTCTCGTAGGTACCCAGGTCCTAAGCCATGGAGCGCTTTAAAGGTGATAACTAACACCTTGAATCGCACCCAGAAGACCACCGGGAGCCAGTGCAGCTCGCGTAGGAGAGGTGTTACATGGGCGCAATGAGCTACGCCCATAATCACCCGCACGGCTACATTCTGGACCAGTTGGAGCCTCTGGGTGCTTTTCAAGGGGAGCCCCATGTAGAGAGCATTACAGTAGTCCATACGGGAGGTAACTAGGGCATGAGTGACCGTGCGCAAGGCGTCTCGATCCAGAAAGGGACGCAACTGGCGGATCAGGTGAACCTGATAAAAGGCAACCCTGGCCACGGCCGTCAAATGATCTTCTAAAGATAGCTGTGAATCCAGGAGGACACCCAAGTTGCGGGCCCTCTCTGTGGGGAGCAAGATCTCATCCCCAATTGTCAGTGATGGTACCAGCTGACTATACCGGGATGCCGGAAACCACAGCCACTCAGTCTTGGAGGGGTTGAGTCTGCCAACCGATTGGTAGATATATCGATATCTACCCTATTTTCCCCAAAATAAGACATCCCCTGATAATAAGCCCAATCAGGCTTTTGAGTGCATGGCAATAAGGCCAAGCACTTATTTCAGGGTTCAAAAAAATATAAGACAGGATCTTATTTTTGGGGAAACACAGTAGATAGATGATAGATAGATAGATAGATAGATAGATAGATAGATAGATAGATAGATTAGATTAGATTAGATAGATAGATGGTAGATAGATAGACAGACAAACAGACAGACAAATGGGTCCCATCCATTATTGGTCATGACCCTCTGCATGCTTTTTGGGTTGCAAAAGAAACTCCAGAGGAGTAGGAAACATCCTACATTAGCCAAGAGTTCCTATCAAGAATCTAGCCTAACGGGTTTAGCCAGAAAAGAAAAAAACAACAAAAAATCAATAACTTTCAAATGTGTGGACTTCAACACTCCTCAAAATTCTCTCTCTCTCTCTCTCTCTCTCCCTCTCCCTCTCTTCTCCCTCCTCTCTCTTCTCTCTTTTCCCTCAAAACCCCACCACCACCACTTTCATTGTCTTCATTTTCATTGTCTCCCCCTGAGCGGCTTAGCCGGTTTAATGGCTGCACCGGATCATAAAACTGTCCGGGTGTTTTTATAGTCCGAAACGAACATTTGTAGCCTTTGTATAATTCCACTGGTGACTTCATCCCACCAACTGCCTGGCCTCATTTTATTCAGACTGAAGGAAAAAGGCCGGACAAGGCCACCTTTGCCCCAACAGGGTTTTCAGAGGTGGTAGCACAGCCTGTGTTTACATGACCTGACACGGATGTGCTATTCAGAATCCGATCTGTCACAACTGAGTTGAAGAACGGCTCCCTCTATGACTCTATGGCTTTTCTGTCCTTCTCCATTTTGGGTCTCTGCAGTCAATCTGTGTCCCATTATTCAAGAAGAGAAGAGATTATATGGCTGTGATGACGAAACTATGGCACGCATGCCACAGGTGGCACGTGGAAGCCATATTGGTGGGCATGCGAGTGTTGCCTTATTTCAGCTGCAGCGCGCATGCGCGCGCCAGCCAACTAATTTTCGGGCCTTACGAGCCCAACAGAAGTTAGGCCGTTCACTTGTCTGAAATGGTAGAGGATCTCCTGCTTGAACAGGGAGCTATAAATATTCTCCTTTATTGTTATTCTGTAATTCTGTAATTCTGTTATTCTGTTATTCTGTTATTCTGATCTTTGTCCTGTTATCTATTTCCAAGGCCTTCCTGTCTATTCTACCAAGTGCTAGTCTTTCTTGACCTCTAATTCCTTTACTACTGGGCAAGGTTATTCAGCTCACTTTTTAAGCTTTGTGCCTTACCGTACACAGGCGGTCCTTGACTTATAACCATTTGTTTAGTGACCATTCACAGTCACAACAGCACTGAAAAAAGGAAATGACAACCAGTCCTCGCACTTATGATCATTGCAGCATCCCCACAATGACATGATCCAAATCCAGAAGCTTTGCAACTGGCATGTATGGCATCTGCAGTCTTGAGACGGATTCTGACAAGCAAAGTCAATGGGGAAAGCAAATTCCGTTGAGGGCTATGGACCGTGCTTACAAGCATACAAAGGCCTGCAAGTACATTACAAAAAGGCATGTTTATTCCATCTAACTTATGTGTGTGTGTGTGTGTGTGTAGGTCTTTGGTTATTCGGGTTTTCTCCCGTGTAAAATTGGAAGTGTCTTGGCGATGTTTCGACAAAGTCTCATTCGTCATCTTCAGACTGGTGTTTTTGGCTTTGTGCTTCTAGAAGCAATGTGTGATCGCAGCTGTTTCTTCCTTTTAACTGCCAGTGGGGGTGTGAACTGATTGGGTGGGAGCTTGGCTGTGTTCTGATTGGGTGGAGGTGTGTTCTGATTGGTTGGGGGTTTGGCTGTGCTCTGATTGGATGGGGGGTTGGCTGTGCTCTGATTGGATGGGAGTGTGTTCTGTTTAGGTGGGGGCTTGGTTGTGCTCGGGTTAGTCTGAGTTGCAGGGGGATTTGAGCTGGTGAGCTGCGTTGCTGTTGTTTGGCTTTGCGTTCATGATCGTGCCACATCTTCATGATGGGTGTCAGTTTGCTTCATGTATGGATTGGAGGGGTTTAAAGTGGCTAATGATGCAGCTGTGGTCTGGCTTCTGGTTTGTGGTCGTGCCTCATCAGTGTGGGTTTGCTTTTTGCGTGGATGTGTGGTGGTGACATCCTGTGTGGTTTTCGTGAGGCCAAGCTCCCACCCAATCAGTACACACCCCCACTGGCAGTTAAAAGGAAGAAACAGCTGCGATCACACATGGCTCCTAGAAGCACGAAGCCGAAAACACCAGCCTGAAAATGACGAATGAGGCTTCGTCGAAACATCACCAAGATACTTCCAATTTTATGCGGGAGAAAACCCGAATAACCAAAGACCTACATACAAACACCCGCGAAAACCTCAGAAAACAAATATATATATAAACAAATTACATAAACAAATATATATATATATATATATATATATATATATATATATATATATATATATATATATATGGGGGGGAGCCATTTCTACACAGTACATACAGTAGTGGCCAAAATTGTGGAAACCTTTTGGGAAAAGTGTGTTTTTGAGGTTTGATGGCTAATAACACCACTTTTTTGGGGAGTTTCAAGATACATATTCCACTTTTGAAATGGCCTGGGAATAGCCCAGACCTTAACCCAATTGAAAATCTATGGAGCTGACTAAAGAAACTTGTTGGTCAGAAGCGACCCAGCAATAAAACCCAGTTAATAGAAGCAATCCTTCAATCTTGGTTTCACGTTATAACATCTGCAGAACTAAAAGACTTGGTTCACTCCATGGGAAGATATTGTCAGGCCGTAATTCATGCGAAAGGTTACCCAACTAAGTATTAACTGACTTGGGGATAATTTTTGTATATCTTGTTTTTTCTCTGGTGATAATTTTTTATCATATTTTTCACTTTTCTTCTTTATAACTGCTATTCTGCAGTAATAGCAAATCCTTCATAAAAGTTATTGCAATACATTCTTGATTAAATTATCTTCCCATTGATATATAGTTTATGGTACTACTTCATAAAAAAGTGGTGTTATTAGCTAGTTTTAGAAAATTCACTTTTCCCAAAAAGATTTCCACAATTTTGGCCACTACTGTACATGTTTTCTAAAATAGCAATAGCCCTTAGACTTATATACCACAGTGCTTTACAGCCCTCTCTAAGCAGTTTACCAAGGTCAGCATATTGCCCCCAACAATATGGGTCCTCATTTTACCGAACCTCAGAAGGATGGAAGGCTGAGTCAACCTTGAGCTGATCAGAATCAAACTGTTGGCAGTGGGCAGAATTAATCCACTGTGAGTTCTATTCCCTTCTAGGCATGAAAGCTGGCTGGGTGACTTTCGGTCAGTCATTCTCTCTCTGCCCAACTGACCTCACAGGATTGTTGATGGGGGGGAATTGAAAGAGGAAGAAGTATTAGATATATTCACTACTACATTATTTACAAATATAATATAGGTAAAAGATAAAGGTAAAGGTTCCCCTCGCACATATGTGCTAGTCGTTCCTGACTCTAGGGGGCGGTGCTCATCTCCGTTTCAAAGCCGAAGAGCCAGCGCTGTCCGAAGACGTCTCCATGGTCATGTGGCTGGCATGACTACACACCAAATGCTCACGGAACACTGTTACCTTCCCACCAAAGGTGGTCCATATTTTTCTACTTGCATTTTTTTAACGTGTTTTCGAACTGCTAGGTTGGGACAAGTAATGTGAGCTCACCCCGTTATATGGCACTAGGGATTCGAACCGCTGAACTGCCAACCTTTCGATCGACAAGCTCAGCATCTTAGCATCTGAACGTCTGAGCCACCACATCCCTCATAACATAGGAGGAATAAATAAATAAATAGGTAAATAAATTTGTGACTAAAATTTATTATAATTTGGCATGCTCATATGTAAAACATAATATTTTGGGGCCCAATTTTTTTCCTCAACTAGGATGTCCACATGAAAGGGGTAAAAAAAAAACCCAAGATGACGACATTTATATAAAAAAGGGGGCAGGCTTTGATTGCATGGTTGGTCCCCCATCTTGACTTTTTAAAACCCCTGTGGATTCTCCTGGCTCTCATCTGCATATTGTTATATAGCTGTCATGAGCTGCATCACAAAACAATAACTAAAATTTAGCTAGCGAGTTCCTTCATGGTTACATGGAAATGTAAACTCTATGCATTCTTCCCCCGCCCCTAATCTGTTTAATCGTGGCTTAGCCTGTTAGCTGCTTTCTGACCACTGTTCCTTTTCAGAAAATGTAATTAAATAGGTGTTGATTGCTTGGATGGAAAGATTTATCGCTGCTATCCTTCCTCGTTACCGTGACTGCTTTTAATAACAAGCCACCGGGTGAAAAATCACACTGCTGCTTCCCTCCCTTTCTGTCTGCATTTTTTTTCTAGTGAATGGCCGCCTTTCGCTGCCAACCTTTTGACTCCGGGAAGGGAGAAAAAGAGAAGTTGTGGAGCTGTTCGAAAGAGGCTTGGGTGGGTGGGCTTGGCTAAGGTACCCCAAATCGGTTTAGTTTGGCTGTCTTTCTCTCAAACGGCAACAATTCCTCTCTTTTCCTTTTTTAAAATTTTCTTTATCCAGAAAACAAAGAACAGCCCCAGCACAAGAGAGAAGTTCTCAAAAACTTCCCATCGGGCTTATTAACCAGGATCCCTTCTTCATTTAGACGGATGATGACTAATGGCTGTGGCAAGGTACGAGAAAGAAGAGGGGGGTGAAATTTGTGTAACAAAGATCCATAAATCAACTTGGAAACCCAGGGAGAATCCATCACTGGCCGGGAAAATACAGTCAGAGGGCTAAAGGAAGCTCAGAGGACACCTGAATTGTCTCTCAGCATCAGCTGGTTTTGGGGTTGGCCTTCTATTCACCCCCTCGGGTTGATCAATTCTGTTTTAGAAGTCCCATCTGTAAGAAAGGGAATCTGGATTTAACAGAACATCAGAGTTGGAAGGGACCTTGGAGCAGGGGTGAAATCCAGCAGGTTCTGACAGGTTCCGGAGAACTGGTAACGGAAATTTTGAGTAGATTGGAGAACCGGCAAATACCACCTCTGGCTAGCCCCAGAGTGGGGTGGGAATGGAGATTTTGCAGTATCCTTCCCCTGGAGTGGGATGGGAATGGAGATTTTGCAGTATCCTTCCCCTGCCACGCCCACTAAGCGACGCCCAAGCCACACCATGCCCACCAAGCCACACCCACAGAACCGGTAGTTAAAAAAATTGGATTTCACCACTGCCTTGGAGATCTTCTTGTTCAAGCAGGAAACCGGCCTATACCATTTCAGACAGATGATCATCCAATGTCTTCTTAAAAACCGCTACAGTTGGAGCATCTGGAGGCAATTCATTCCACTGGTTAATTGTTCTAATTGTCAAGAAATTTCTCCTTAGTTCTAGGTTGCTTCTCTTCTTTAGTAGTTTCCATCCGTTGCTTCTTGTCCTGCCCTCAGGTGCTTTGGAGAATAGCTTGACTCCCTCTTCTTTGTGGCAGCCCCTGAGATATTAGAACACTGCTATCATGTCTCCCCTAGTCCTTCTTTTCATTAAACTAGACATACCAAATTCTTGCCACTGTTCTTCATATGTTTTATCCTCCAGTCTCCTAATCATCTTTGTTGCTCTTCTCTGCACTCTTTCTAGAGTCTCCACATCTTTTTTATATCGTGACAACCAAAACAATTTGGAAGGAGTTAGGGGTGTATCTATTTAATGTAGACAATATATAGGAAAAACAATAGGTGATCAAAAGCAAAGAAATACAGACTTAAACAAAGACGTTCAAAAATATAGAAGGGAATACAAAGATCAAAGGGAAAAAATGGGGAAATTTTCTTCTTTGTTCACCACCTTCTCCTGTAAAAGCTATATAGTCAATAAAAATGCCTTCGTGCAGGACCCAAAGGGAATTAAAAAAATCAGGACCATGGTATCATCTGTGAAAGTAATTCATGCCCTTATCAGCTCAACTACTACAGTGAATGGATCTGGCCTTGAAGGCTACTCAGAAGCTTCATTTGGTCCAGAATGTAGCAACATGATCATTAACAGAATAATAGAATAGAATAGAATTCTTTATTGGCCAAGTATGATTGGACACACAAGGAAGATTAATAATAATGCAGATTTAGTGAATAGTTTAACAGTGTTGAGGGAATTATTTGTTTAGCAGAGTGATGGCGTTTGGGAAAAAACTGTTCTTGTGTCTAGTTGTTCTGGTGTGCAGTGCTCTATAGCGTTGTTTTGAGGGTAAGAGTTGAAACAGTTTGCAAGGGGTCTGTAAATATTTTTACAGCCCTCTTTTTGACTCGTGCAGTATACAGGTCCTCAATGGAAGGCAGGTTGGTAGCCATTGTTTTTTCTGCACTTCTAATTATCTTCTGAAGTCTCTGTCTGTCTTGTTAGGTTGCGGAACCAAACCAGACAGAGTTGAAAAGGACCTTGGAGGTCTACTCCAACCCCCTGCTCAAGCAGGACTCCGTATATCATTCCAGACAAGTGACTGTCCACAACAAGCTAAAAGAGAGTCTCCAGCCGCTTTTGATCTGGTAGGACCTATTTGATATTTGGATCATATATTGTGGGTATTCTTGCAGAATGTAGCTGGGTCTTGTCCGTTTTGAGCATGCAAGACACACGAACAGAATAACAGATTTGCAGGGGGACCTTAGAGGTCTTCTAGTGAAGGGAATGGAGCATGAACAAGACTTGCCCAAGGCAAATAGGAGATCTGGGGCTCATAACCCCTACCAGTTCTAACCAGGGGTAAAATGCTCCCGGTTCGGACCGGATCGTCCAATCCAGTAGCGATGGAGGCGGGTGGTTCGGAGAACCGGTAGCAAAAATCCCTGCCCCCCAACCCCCCGTGCCCAGCTGTGCCGCACAATCATCAGAGGCTTTTTTTTTTTTTTACTTTTAAAAGCATTTTTTCTACAACCTCTTCGGCCGAAAAAATGTTTTTAAAAGAAAAAAAAAGCCTCTGATGATCACGTGGCTCAGCTGGGATCATCAAAGGCTTTTAAAAGAAAAAAACCCTTTTTTTCTTTTAAATGCCTCTGGCGATCCAAGCTGAGTTGCCTGATTAGTCAGAGGCATTTAAAAGAAAAAAAGTCTCTGCAGATCAGGCAACTCAGCTGGGATCGTCAGAGCCTTTTGAAAGCATTTTTTTACAACCTCTTCACCGAAGAGGTAGTAGAAAAAATGGTTTTAAAAGTAAAAAAAAAATGGCCACGCCCACCCAGTCACATTACCCCCCCATCAAGCCATGCCCACAGAACCGGTAGTAACAAATTTTAGATTTCACCACTGGTCCTAACTATGCCACTGCCAACATGGGCAGCCAGGGATGTCTGCAGGATACAGTTAAAAAGGTCAAGATTGCAGAACTTTGATTGCATTTAAGTGATTGCCTTCTTAACTTTTTTGACTGTACTTGCAGTTACCCCTGTGGCAGAGGTGATATTCAGCAGATTCTGACCAGTTCTGGAGAACCGGTAGCGGAAATTTTGAGTAGTTCGGAGGACCAGTAAATACCACCTCTGACTGGCCCCGCCCCAATCTATTCTCTGCCTCCTGAGTCCCAGCTGATCGGGAGGAAATGGAGATTTTGCAGTAACCTTCCCCTGGAGTGGGGTGGGAAGGGAGATTTTACAGTATCCTTCTCCTGGAACGGGAAGGGGATGGAGATTTTACAGTATCCTTCCCCTGCCACGCCCATCAAGCCATGCCCACAGAACTGGTAGTAAAAAATTTTTGAATCCCACCACTGTCCTGTGGGCTGCAAAGCATGGCAGATTTTACATCTCAACGCTACCACTCATTTCAACCGTCGTGCCGCCAACTGTAAGGCATGAAGTCAATATCACAGGAACCCTGCAAAAAAAAAACAATGCACAATTTAAGCCTGGTTTCTTTTCACAGAGACTGGGGAACAGTACATACATTATAACTTATATGTAATATGGAATGATATTTTCTTATGAATGTTATGTTTTCAATTTTATTTAGAATAACGTTTATGGAAATCCTGTCTGCAATGTGAAATGAATATCTGCTAAATTACAACCTTCTGGTTTATGATAGTTATTCATCAAACCACAATTCAATTTTTGCTCAGAAAATGGAAAGAGCATTTTGGAAATTAATACTGATGCATGCTATTAAAAAGGGCTGGAGAAATTCCTGCTTTTTCAGCAGAGAGAAGTTTGTTGTGTTCAAGTGCCCTCTCCTGGTGCTCAGAAGACTAGTACCAATAAATGCCTGGCAAGTGGCCCTTGAAAAGAAGAGAAAACAACCTCCAAACTGTAAACCTGGTTCTTCTGGGTCTCATTTTAAAGTAGCAGAAGATGGAAAAGCCAAATAAAAAGCGTCTATTGGAGTTGAGTGGCTAATAAATTCAAATAAAATATAAAATGTATTTAAAAAAAGGCAGTGCAACCTAGATAGAGTGGGATAGAAGGGCTTGTTTATTCTTTGTTTATCTGCTTTCAAAGTGAGTTAGGAGGTTTTTAAAAACGTTTTCGGAAGATGTATTAAGAACATAGGACTAAGCCCCACTGAATTCAACTGAGACTTCATCTAATGTGCTCTGAATCTCTATCCCTCTATTGCATACCAGTGTTTCTCAATTCAGCAATTTTTAAATATGTGGGCTTTAACTCCCAGAATTCCCTAGGCAGCTTATGGCTGGCTAGGGAATTCTGGGAGTTGAAGTCCACACATTTTAAGAATGCTGGGAGTTGAAGTCCACACATTTTAAGGATGCTGATCTTGAGAAACACTACTTTATTATACTTTCTTATTGGGACTAAATCCCATTAAATCCTATTCATAAATGCGCGTCTGCATAGAATTACAATGCAAACTATTTGTTTAAGGCCTTCGAATGAAAACCGGAAGTGTTAAACCGCTCTTGATTATCTCTCAGCCTAAGACGGACGGAAGAGTGACTCTCTCTCCCCTATCGTCTCTATGGCTGTTTTCGCGTGGCTTTCCTCTTCCCATTGGTCCTTCGAGTTGCCGGTTGCCGGGCAACACGCGTGCGGCCGCGCGGTGCAGGCCGGGAAGGGGAGGCGAGCGGCATGGATGCCCACGAGCTCTTCCGGAAACTGGGAGCTGGAGCCAAATTCGACGTGAGGCGCTTCAGGCGGGACGCGGAGCGTTTCGGGGTGAGGAGCGGAGGCCGCGTCCTCGTCGCTGGGCAGGCGTCCAGAGCTAGCGAATGTGGGGTGGGTGGGTGGAGGCTGTGGGGATGGCAAAACTGGGGGAAATTCTCCCTCCATTGATTGGAGTCGAGTCCGAAATGAATGGACGGCACTTCTCCTCAGAAACCGTTTTGTCGCTATGATCTTTATTTGCAAACTATCAAGTGATTGTCAAGTGAATCGCTGCAAGTTATTTATTATTTATTTATTTATTAGTTTAATTTATTTGCCGCCTTTCTCCGGAGACCCAAGGCGGCTTACAATACATTTTTTTAAAAAACCATTATAAAAACATTTAAAAATTAAAATATTAAAACCCATTCAAAACGTAACTAATTGTTAAGTTAGTCACCTGGTTGCTAAGTGAATTTGGCTTCCCCATTGACTTTGCTTTTCAGAAGGTTGCAAAACAGGTTCATGTGACTCCAGGACACTGCAGCCGTCATAAATACGAGTCGGTGACCAAGCATCCAAATTTTGACCACATGACCGTGGGGATGCCGCAACGTTTGGTCGTGTGAAAAACAGTCATAAGTCACTTTTTTTCAGTGCCATTGTAACTTTGAACAGACACTAAATGAACTGTTGTAAGTTGAGGGCTACCTGTGTAAATCCTTAGATATATTGCTATATTTCCAGTCTGCTGTTGGATAGTGTTCTGCCCCAGCTATGGACCCCAAAGAACGCAGCACAAACAAAGGCTGTTAATTAACTTTCTTAACAGACTACAAGACTCCAAAGAATAAATAATCGTAATCTTACTAGGATTGGCAAAAAGCCTAGAAGCAATTTGCAGAGATCAAGGCGTGAAGGAGAGTGAACTAAGTTGTTCCCTGCAAATTGCTTCAGTCGTCCTTCCTCTTTAAATAGGCTAAGGGAGTGGCCAATTAGCCCCAAGCCTTTCTCTCTCAAGGAGACCTCCTCCTGAGGAGCCACTCTTGTCTTTTGGCAGTTCTGCGCGCCCGTGCATCGAGAAGAGGCTCCTCCTCTTCTTCCTCTTCACTTATGGGAGCTTCTGGAGGTTCTGAAGGCCCTGGCTGAATCCCCGCCTCTGGCACCACATCTTCTCCAGCCTCCTCATTGTCCGATTTGAGTGCCAGCTGCACAGGCTGCTGGCTCAGCACCACACCAGCCTCCTCGCTGTCGGAATCAGCTACTAGCTGCACAGGCCACTGACGGGCCACAACAGATAGAAATTCTTAACTCCAAAGTGCTCAGGGTGGTTAGACTTTCACCATATTTTAAATTGGGCCAAAAGAGATTTGGAAAATAAGTGGTTCAGCTCCTGCATGGAGCAGACCATCGTTTCATTTATATGAATAGTTTGTTTGGAGATAGCATGCCTTGTGAAACAGTAATTGTATTTTGTTAATGTGAGTATAAGTTTAAATGAGCAAGCAGACACATGCAAATACAAAATAACTCTGTAAGGGGGGTAAAGTAGGACAGTGCTAATTAATCAAAAATTGCTACTAATTTTTGTTTTGTTTTGCCTATGCATGTTATTGGCCCTTAGTTCTCTCTGGGAATATAGCAGTTTTACATTGACGAAAGTGTGGCTATTTAATTTCAGGTACTAAGAACTAAAGAAGAAGCAACTAAAACATCAGAGATTCTTGGATCTCTTGATTTTTTTGGAAAGAAAAGAAAAGAAAATGAACTCCATGAAGCTCAAACCAAAACATTGGAACAGTCTAATTTTCCCCTTGAAGAGGTAGCAGGACCACAGAAAACACAGGCTGCAAAGAAGAGAAAAGGAGATGAACAGAGTACTAAAGGGAAGAAAAAAAAGAAAAAAGACCAAGGTAATGAAGGGCTGACTACCCATTAACGTCAAAAAATATGAAATTATTTTTGGTTTTCGTTGAGTTGCATGAAAGTTGTAGTTGCCCATGGAGATTCTCAGTCATCCAGGTCATGGCTGTCCCAAAGATGCTTTTTCAAGAAGCAACTGGACTTTCTGGTTTTTCTTTGAAGACGTTTCGCTTTGAAGATTCACTTACTAAAGAAGTATCTTGGATGAGAAGTGAAATGTCTTCAAAGAAAAATGAAGTCTGCCAGTTGCCTCTTGAAAAAGCACTTTTGGGAAAGTTTTTAATTGTTTCTTGGTATCTTGATACTTTCCACTTCGTTTATTACAGTTTTGACGTATGTGGCTTGGAATTTATTTTGTAGAAAAAGCAATTAGAGTTCTATTTTATATAAATGTATATGTAAAACTTGACCAGAATATATAGATTACACATTTTCATAGAGTTAGAACCATCACTTAGGCCATTCATCCCAAAATTAGCCTTACGCATGCATACCCATACCCATGTGGTATATGGCATATCAAGTACTTAGGAGGTGAGGACTTGGCATCAAAAGGAAACAACAGCCAACAACTTAATAGCCAGCCATCAATACCTCAATCAACAACTAAAAAGCCACATACATGCATTGTGGTCCATTGTACCATATTTTTCGGACTATAAAATGCTCCGGACTATAAAATACACATTAGCTTTAGAGGAGGAAAACAAGGGGGGAAAAATCTGCCTCTGCTGCCTGTTTGCTGCCACCACAGCCCGTTTGCTGTGGCCTGTTTGCTGCCGCCACCCATTTGTCGCAGCCCGTTCACTGCCCGTTTGTTGTGGGCCGTTCACTGCCGCCAGTTTCCCGCGGCCCATTTGCCGTGGCCTGTTTGCTGTTGATCGCTGTGAACGAGTGGTGGCGATAGGCGGCAGCAATCCCCACCGCCTAGAACAGCTGATCAGCATCACATCACCCCCCCAAAAAATATTCGCTCTATAAGACACACAGACATTTCCACCCACTTTTGGGGTGGGTGGGGGAAGTGTGTTTTATAATTTGAAAAACACTGTACTTAAAGGAGACCAGGTTGCAAAGTCTGATATAAAATATCTTAAATAGTGGCCATTGCAACAGATTAGTTTTATTCTTATTTGTGGTTTAGCTCAATGGTTGTCAACCTTTTCTTCACCACGGACCCCCTTTGAATTCCTTTTGTCGCTACGGAACCCCAAGACTTAACTCAAGATTTAAATCAACATTTCTTCAAGTCTTCACAGATACCTTGTGACAACATTGTGGCCCCCCAGCAGACCACAGGTTGAGAAGCACTGGTTTGATGATGTTCTTGTAACTTTCAGAAACAGTTGCTGTAATTCCTGGTTCTGAAAATGATGGTATATTATGGATGTCCACTCTGGAGGCAAAACTTGGCATTCCAAAAAGCAAGGGTAAAAAGGAACCCAAAACAAAGAAATTAAAACAAGTTAGACAAGAAAAGGTGAGTTGCTTCTCTTTTGGCATGTTCTCTAAAAATAAACGATCAAATGAATGAAGATAAAGGAATGCTATTTTTTCAAAATAATATATTTTTTCAAAATAATAATAAGGTGTTCAGTTGAAACGGAGATGAAGTTTTCATCTAAGTTATTGATATTTAATATGAAAAGTTCATTTAAATAAAATGTAATCTTTCTCTTACTTTTTCCCAGATAAATCATTTCAGAAATAAGCACAAAATCTACATTCAAGGCACGGATCTCCCAGATCCAATCGCTTCCTTTGAAGAACTTGGAAGAGAATATAAAATCCACTCTAAGATTATGAAGAATATTGAAGCTGCTGGATTCCAGATTCCCACACCAATTCAGATGCAAGCTATTCCCGTCATGCTTCATGTGTGTCCCACTTATATTCTCCTCTGAGAGAAAATGGTGATGATGTTGCTGTTATACGCTTTAGACTATGAAAGAGGAATTGTGCTCATGTGTGCCCACACATGTACTTATACAGGTAGTCCTTGACTTACGACCACAATTGCGACCAGAATTTTTATTGCTAAGCAAGGTGGCTGTTAAGTGAGTCACCCTTGATTTTACAACCTCTTTTTTTTTGGTCATACTTGTTAAGCAAATCAATGCAATTGTTAAGCAAATCACATAGGTATTAAGCGAATCTGGTTTCACCCATTGACTTTGCTTGTCAAAAACTGTCTGGGAAGGTCACAAATTGTGATTACGTGATACCAGGATGCTGCAGCTGTTGTATATACCTGCCAAGTGCCTGGATTTTGATCATGTGATAGTGGGGAAGCTGAGATGGTCATAAGTGTGAGGAGCAGTCATAACAGCACTAGCACTTAGACTTATATATCGCTTCACAGTGCTTTACAGCCTCTCGAAGTTGTTTAGAGTCAGCATATTGCCCGCAACAATCTGGGTCCTCATTTTACCCACCTCGGAAGGATGGAAGGCTGAGTCCACCTTGAGCCTGATGAGCTTTGAACTGCCAAATTGCAGGCAGCTGGCAGTCCGCAGAAATAGCCTGCAGTACTGCACTCTAACCACTGCGCCATACATCACTTTTTTCGATGCTATTGTGACTTTGAACAGTCACTCAACAAAGGGTTGTAAGTCAAGGGTTACCTGTACAGGTAGTCCTCTTGTTACGACCATAATTGAGCCCAAAATTTATTTTGCTAAGTGAAACATTTGTTAAGTGAGTTTTGCCCCATCTTTCGACTTTTCTCGCCACAGTGGTTAAGTGAATCATTGCATTTGTTAAGGTAGTAATGTGGTTGTTAGGTGAATCTGGCTTCCCCATTGACTTTGCTGGTCAGAAGGTCATAAAAGCTGATCACATGACATCGGAACATTGCAACAGTCATAAATAGGAGCCAGTAGGCAAGCTTCTGAATTTTGATCATGTCACCATGGGAGACGCTACAATGGTCGTAAGTGCGAAAAACGATCATAAGTCACTTTTTTCAGTGCCGTTGTAACTTTGAACGGTCACTAAATGTTGTAAGTCAAGAGTTAGCTATACAGTGCAGTAGCTGCCAGTGAGCAAACATAACTACAGTAGTGGTCAACTTTGTGGAAACCTTTTGGGAAAAGTGTATTTTGGAGGTTTGATGGCTAATAACGCCACTTTTTTTGGATTTTCAAGATAATCACATTCCACTGCTGGAATGGCCTGGGAATAGACCTTAACCAGACCTTAACCCAATTGAAAATCTATGGAGCCAACTAAAGAAACTTGTTAGTCAGAAGCGACCCAGCAATAAAACCCAGTTAATAGAAGCAATCATTCAATCTTGGTTTCACATGATAACAGTTGCAGAACTAAAAGACTTGGTTCACTCCATGGGAAGACATTGTAAGGCTGTATTTCATGCTAAAGGTTACCCAACCAAGTATTAACTGACATGGTGATACTTTTTGTATGTCTTGTTTTTTCTATGGTGATAATTTTTGTATATCTCGTTTTTTCTACGTGTTTCACTTTTCTTCTTTATACTGTAACTACTCTTCTAATAGTAAATCCTTCATAAAAGTTATCGCATTACATTCTTGATTAAATTATCTTTCCATTGATAAATAATTTTATGGTACTACTCCCAAAAAAAAAGTGATGTTATTAGAAAATACACTTTTCCCAAAAGGTTTCCACAATTTTGGCCACTACTGTATAATAAATATCTCATTGTTGCCTTTCTAGTGGAAGGATTGATGGGGGGACTACCATGCAGGACTGATGTCAGGTTGATTGGCATAATAATTGCAGGTGCTTGGTGCCCTGAGGGTGTTAGAAATGCCAGCCTCCAGAACTGAAATTCACATGCCTGCTATGGCCCCCTCCTTTGCCACTTTTCGTGCACAGTTTATATACTCTTTGTGTTCAGCTGAGCCTTGTTCCTTTCGTTTTGCATCCCAGGGTCGTGAGCTCCTGGCTTGTGCTCCCACTGGCTCAGGGAAGACACTGGCATTCAGCATTCCCATTTTAACCCACCTGAAGCAACCCATGAATAAAGGTTTCAGAGCTCTTGTGCTCTCGCCCACGCGGGAACTTGCTAGTCAGGTAAGCTGACTTTCGTCTTTTAAATTTAGCATAAAGGTATGTTCAAATGGAACAAAAATGAAACTTAGATTTTGGGTCATACTGATTAGATAGAAATGGCTAGTTTACACTATTATGTAGAAGTAAAAAGTTGAGGTTTGATGTTAATGCCTTATTCTACTGCACCAAAGGGAGTCAGAAGTCAATGCCATTTCTTTCTCTCCCCCCCCCCCTTCATTTTCCCACTTTTTTCTTCCCTTTTTCCTTCCCTGTTTTTCCTATTGCTTACTTTTCTGGTTTTTGTGTGCTACGTTATAAACCAATAAAAATTGTTATAAATGAAATGAAAAAGATATGTTCAAATGCTGTTCGAGCCAAAGCTCAGTAGGAATAGCAGGGTGATGAAGATGTTAGTGTAGGACAAGTGTCTCCAAACTTAGCAACTTTAAGATTGTGGACTTCCAACTCCCAGAATTCCTCAGCCATGAGGAAGGATGGAAGGCTGCATCAACCTTGAGCCTGGTGAGATTCGAACTGCCAAATTGCAGTCAGCCGGTAGTCAGCAGAAGGAGCCTGCACTACTGCATTCTAACCACTGCACCATCACAGCTCAGTGATTAGAATGCAGCAAATAACGTAGCAAATCAAGAGTTGAAAATGATTTAAATAATCTTTAGTCAATATCCCAGTGATCTGAAAAAGGCTTCCATTCCCTGTTATTCCATAACGATGGTCCCTCTGGTGTATTTATTTTCTGTACTTTGTTTTTCTGCTTCTGAAAATAACGGTGACTCTTCAAATATTTAAACCTATATTTCAGCTGTGTAAATTCGTCTCCCTTTTAGACCCACAGAGAGCTACTTAAGTTGTCTGAAGGCCTCGGCTTCAGGATACATTTGATTCACAAAGCTGCTGAAACAGCAAAGAGGTTTGGGCCGAAGTCCTCTCAGAAATTTGGTAAGATGGGAATAAACAGGGATCCACATTCAACTCCCATCTGCTTGCTTCTTCTAGCTCTCCTTAACTGTTGCTTTTTCTACAGATATTTTGGTGACTACTCCAAACAGACTTATCTATCTGCTGAAACAAGAACCCCCAGCCATAGATCTGACCAGGTAAAAAGGAATAGATACCCCTCCCCCTCTCCTTTTTTAAAATGTACACTGTATTTGGTAATATTTGTTAAAAGATGGACCTGCAGTCCAGGGATGGGTTCTACTTACCTTTACTACCAGTTCGCAGCAGGGCCATGTGTGCGCGCTTGCTTTGCTCGTGCGCGTTCTTCTGCGCATGCACAGAAGCATTTTGATGACATCGAGGTCGGTGGGCGGAGCCTCCCGCCGGTTTTACTACTGGTTCTCTAGAACTGGTGCGAACTGGGGGGCAACCCACCACTGCTGCAGTAGTATTTAGTGCTGTTTGTCGATTTAATTCTGCCTAAAGGTGTTGATCCCAATAAATCCCATGCCAATTAAAATTTATAATGTATGCATTAAAAAAAAGTCCATAAAGGTTGCACAATTTTACTAGCCTGTAGCAGAAAAGCTCAGCAAGTAATAATCTTTCAGGGTGGTTAAAAGTCTCTAGAGATTCTCAGTCATCCAGGTTATGGTTGTCCAAAAGGTGCTTTTTCAGGACTTTGTTTTTCCTTGAAGACGTTTCACTTCTCATCCAAGAAGCTTCTTCAGCTCTGACTGGATAGTGGGGAATGGAAGGATTTATATTCCTTGCAGACAGCTGGTCATCTGCATTCTTTTAGAGAGTGGTTGAAGCACTTGGTGATTTATCTGTGTCCTCAGGGTCACCTGAGTAGTGCTCATAGTTCCTGCAGTTGCAATTTTTTCCTCTGGAAATCCAATCCTACTCCCACCCTGAATACACAGATAAACCTCCATGTGCTTCAACCACCCTCTAAAAGGATGCAGATGACCAGCTCTCTGCAAGGAATATAAATCCTTCCATTCCCCACTATCCAGTCAGAGCTGAAGAAGCTTCTTGGATGAGAAGCAAAACATCTTCAAAAGAAAAAACAAGGAAGTCCAGTTGCCTCCTGAAAAAGCACTTCTGGGTTTCAGGGTGGTTATGAAGAAATATGTAGAAGAAACAGAGGAATTTACAAGAAAAGTTGAATATATATTAGCAAATAATTAAATATCCATACCCTTTCATTCTGATATTTGTTCACCAGCCTTAATAAGGCTGTCTGGAACATGGCAGTGAGCAGTGATCTGATTTTACTATGTAAGATGTGTATCACCTCCTAATTGCAGCCTTATCTTCTGCCCTAGAGTTGAATGGCTGGTAGTCGATGAGTCAGACAAATTGTTTGAAGATGGGAAGACAGGATTCCGAGACCAGCTGGCAACCGTCTTCTTGGCGTGTTCCTCCCATGTTGTCAAGAGAGCCATGTTCAGTGCAACATTTGCACATGATGTAGAGCAGTGGTGTAAACTCAACCTTGACAATATCATATCTGTATCCATCGGAGCAAGGTGAGTGTTGGGATTAAAGGTTGCCTCTCCCTGATTCGTTCTCCTTGCCTGGTCTCTACCAGAAGGGAAGTCACTTGCCCATTCACTTCCTGCTCTGGAATCAAATTTTTCCTACGGAGTTCCATTGCTCCTCTTCCTTTTCTGAGCACTTTCCATTGCCGTTTCTTGCCCTGCCGAAGAGACAAGCAGTTTTTGAGTTAAGCTGAAGAGGCTGCTTGTCTTCTTGACGTACAAAGTCATTTGGATTCAAATTTCATTTATCAGAGGGTTGTCTAGACCAGGGGTCTCCAACCCTGGCAACTTTAATTTAATTTAATTTAATTTAATTTCCAATTTATATACCGCCCTTCTCTCTGAGGACTCAGGGCGGTGTACAGCCAAGATAAAAAACATAGAATACAAATATTAAAAAACATTTAAAAATATATATAAATTTTGGTCCGAAAGTTAAGAAATCACAAACTGATTAAAAGAATTTAAAAATAATTTAAAAAATTTAAAAATTTCTTCTTAAGCCAACCCGGCTTGCTGGAAAAGATGGGTTTTAAGGGAACAACGGAAGGCATTGAGGTCATGGATTCTCCTTATCTCTGGGGGCAACTGATTCCAGAGGGTAGGTGCCCCCACAGAGAAGGCCCTCCCCCTGGGGGCCACCAGCCTACATTGTTTGGCTGATGGCACCCTGAGGAGGCCCTCTCTGTGGGAGCGCACGGGTCGATGGGAGGTCGTCGGTAGCAGCAGGCGGTCTCGCAGATAGCTAGGCCCTATGCCATGGAGCGCTTTAAAGGTGATAACCAACACCTTGAAGCACACCCGGAAGACCACCGGGAGCCAGTGCAGCTCGCGCAGGAGCGGTGTTACATGGGAGCGCCATGATGCTCCCGTCACTACCCGCGCTGCTGCATAAGTGCTGCGGACTTCAACTCCCAGAGTTCCTCAGCCAGCAAAGCAAAGCTGGCGGAGGAATTCTGGGAGTTGAAGTCCACAAGTCTTAAAGTTGCCAACGTTGGAGACCCCTGGTCTAGGCTACAGTTCTTCCTCCTATCCCAAGGTCATTCCCACATACAGAAGGGGAGCAAGACTGTTCTAAGTGGCTGCTGATGCTGAACTGCATCTTATTCTGTGAACTCTGCTCCTTATAAACTCTTTTTATTTTGTGAAGTATCTGGTATTCTTAATCTCACAACACCCGGACAGACTCAACCATACTTCCAACTAGGAAACCGAGCATCCTAGACCAAGCTAAATCCAAATTGCTTGGTCTAGAGAATTGCTGGAAGCTTGGCAATCAGACAAATCAACCATCAATAGACACATTGAGATAAGCGTTTTTTCATGCCGTTCAAAAGAGAAAAATAAACTAAGAAGAAAACAAAAAGACTGAAGAGGTCATTTTCATTTTGATATTTGCTTAGGGTGAAATCGAAAACAGTTGAGCCCCAAATATCTGTTGCATATCCTTTCTAGCAACCAGCATGCAGATAAGCAGGGATTGACACCAGACAAATTATCAAGCAGACAACAACAGTGGATATATTACCATGGAAAAAAATAGAGCTTTACTGACACTGGCATGTCAAGCTAGTGTATATAAACAGGGTGCAAATCCCACATTCACTGATGTTCAGTTCAGAACTGAAGAAGCTTTTTGAATGAGAAGCGAAACGTTTTCAAGGAAAAAGCCAAGAAAGTCCAGTTGTCTTTTGGAAAAGCACCTTTGGGATATTTTGATGAAAGATGTTTTCTAAACCCCTTGTAACATTTCCTGAGTGGCATAAGGCAAATATAAAAGGGAGTTCACCTTAAAAAAATATTTATTAAACCTGAGCTGCCTTCACAGAACTGACGCAGGTCTTTGACTTTTTGCTTCAGAAATGCTGCAGTCGAGACGGTGGATCAAGAGCTCTTATTTGTTGGATCAGAGACAGGAAAACTGTTAGCTATGAGAAATCTTGTGAAAAAGGTAATTTGTTTTTCATGCTGAGAATCTCTATGTGGGACTTTTCTGTGCTGAATCAGCCTGATGTGTTCATAAAGCAGAATAAATGAATAGGCTAGGCTAGGCTAGGCTAGGCTAGGCTAGGCTAGAATAGAATAGAATAGAATAGAATAGAATAGAATAGAATAACAGAATTGGAAGGGACCTTGGAGGTCTTCTAGTCCAACCCCCTGCTTAGGCAGGAAACCCTACACCACTTCAGACAAATGGTTATCCAACATCTTCTTAAAAACTTCCAGTGTTGGAGCATTCACAACTTCTGGAGGCAAATTGTTCCACTGATTAATTGTTCTAACTCTCAGGAAATTTCTCCTTGGTTCTAGGTTGCTTCTCCCTTTGATTAGTTTCCACCCATTGCTTCTTGTCCTGCCCTCAGGTGCTTTGGAAAATAGCTTGATTCCCTCTTCTTTGTGGCAACCCCTGAGATATTGGAAGACTGCTATCATGTCACCCTAGTCCTTCTTTTCATCAAATTAGCCATATCCAGTTCCTGCAACCATTCTTCATATGTTTTAGCCTCCAGTCCCCTAATCATCTTTGTTGCTTTGTTGCTCTTTGATGAATAGAACACCTTGAGAGATGCAGATGTTTTAGAAGAGGAAGATAGAAGCCATTAGAGATATAGAATTCACTTAAAATGCCAAGTGAGAATCTTCTTTCTTTAAGGTACTTTCATGTTGAAAGGAAGGAAGGAGGGAGAGAAGTGGAGGAAAGACCTATACAGGCCTCAGATACACAACCAACCATTTTCATATCAATAAACCAAATATTATTTGTCTCATGAGATAGCAGCCTATAAGCAAATCCAGGCAGAATTTTGGAATGAGCTTCATTGCTCTTTGTATCTAATCTTTCTTCTACTGCTGTGTGATGTCAGAATTAGAACATCCAGTTGGGATTCTGACCAAATGTCTCTGCTGGTTCTTGGAGATCACTGGGTAATGTTGGGTCATCCGCTTGAAGGATCTTGAGGCTGCAACACGAGGAAATGCTTATTTATTAAACAAATTTATACGGCCACCCAACTTGCAGGCGATTCTAAGTGGCTTACAATAAAAGATCCACAACATAAAAGCCTATAACCCAGGGGTGCTATTAAGCAGGTTCTGACAGGTTCTGGAGAACCGGTAATGGAAATTTTGAGTAGTTCGGACAACTGGCAAATGCCACCTCTGGCTGGCCCCAGAGTGGGGTGGGAATAGGGATTTTGCAATATCCTTCCCTTGCCACGCCCACCAAGCCACGCCCACAGAACCGGTAGTAAAAAAAATTTGAATTCCACCACTGCTATAACCCCCTCCCCTCTATGACAGCAACCCAATCAAATCAACTTTTGATTGGTTCCATCTCTGTGGGTTCCTCAAGCCTGCTGACAAAACCACGTCTTCAGCGCCTTTTGGATAAGCAACAAAGTGAGGGCCAATCATATATCTGGAGAATGTTTCCTATAGAGGAGGCATCTAATGAGAAGGCCCTTTTGTGGTCCCACCAGACGTACTTCCCTAATAGATGGAATCCTCAACATTCCCTGCCTCCTCATTCTGATCAGCTGGGCTAATGGAGAGGTGCTCCTTCAAACAGCCTTGGGCTCAAGTCAAGGAATGCTGCCCTGGTCTCCCTGAGAATAAAATAAATGTTCTCAGTAATTTACCGTATTTTTCGGAGTATAAGACGCACCGGACTATAAGACGCACCTACCTTTTTTGAAGAGGAAAACAAGAAAAAGAAATCTGCCTCTGCCTCCCAGCAATTTTGCCTTGTTGCAGCAAACAGCAGCCTGCTTTACTTTCATTTTCGTTTTCAGCATAGCTTGATTAGCACACAAAAAAAAAATCTGCTCCCAGCAATTTACCTCCTTGCAGCAAGCAGCAGAGGCCCACACAGCAATAGGCAATGGCAATCCCTGCAGCCTGAAACAGCTGAGAGTTGCGAGAGTTGGGAGGCCGATCCAAAGGACAATCAACTTGTGCTAATTAGGCTGTGCTGAAGCTGAAATGGGCTGTTTCTTCTTGCTGCAAGGAGGTAAATTGCTGGGAGGCAGAGGCCAAAGGGTGGGGGCCAGTGGGTGGGAGGGGCTACATTCGGTGTATAACTCACACCCAAATTTTCACCCCTTTTTAGGGGGGAAAAGGTGCATTTTATACTCCGAAAAATATGGTAGTCTGCTGATAAATTAGAAATAAAAGTAGAGGAGTAAAATATAGAAAATAGTTAATAGAGTTAATACAGCCAAGCAAATTAAGAAGAGGATCTAAAGTATTAGATATTTAATGTATTGGTATTAAGTTAAGAATAGATTAAATAATGAAGATGATTGTAAATTTTAACTATTGCACAAACATTGGTGTCCAGACGACATACTGTTTAATGGAAGATGGATTATTTGTACTAAAATAAAATTTTAAAAAATTATAAAAAAAAACTAAAGTCTGTTGCTACAGGTAGTCCTCGACCACAACTAAGCCCAAAATTTATGTTGCTAAGTGAAACATTTGTTCAATGAATTTTGCCCCACTTTATGATTTTTCCTGCCCTAAGCTGTTAAGTGAATCACTGCAGTGGTTAAGTTAGTATCACGGTTGTTAAAACGAGTGGTTTCCTCATTGAGTTTGCTTGCAAGAGGGCTATGAAAGCTGATCACATGACCGGACACAGGACCGTCATAAATATGAGTCATTTGCCAAACATCTGAGTTTTGATTACGTGACCATGGGGATGCTGCAACAGTCTTAGGTGTGAAAAACAGTCACAAGTCACTTTTTCAGTGCCGTTGCAACTTTGAATGGACACTAAATGAACTACTGTAAATCAAGGACTACCTGTAATATGTATACAGTATATTTTCTCTTTCTCTTCCTTTTCCTTCTTCAATTTTTCTCTTTCTTCCTCCTCTACCTTCCCCTCCCTCCCTTCCTTCACCAGCCCACCCTCTCTCTTTTCTTCCCCTCCCTTTCTGCACCAGATTGGGGAAAGTTTTTATCTATATTGGCTGCCAATGTCTCTACCAGGTTGAGAAACATCTGTTTTCCTTAGACAGGTCCCAATCCTAACCATTTAAAAACTAAATTGGATTTCTTTCAGAAAAACCCTGAATATGATAGGATTGCGTGGATGTAGAGTTAAGAGTACTTCCTGAATCTGAAGAATAAATTGACTAGGCCAGCTGACAGCCACAACATTACATCACTTCCTGTCTGGATTGTCACCTCACCCTGGCTCTCTTCTTTTCTTTCCCTCCCATTACAGGGCTTCACACCTCCAGTCCTGGTGTTTGTCCAATCTATTGAACGGGCTAAAGAGCTGTTTCATGAGCTTGTTTACGAAGGCATCAACGTGGACATCATTCATGCAGACAGGACTCAACAACAGGTGGGGGGGGGAGAGGCCTTTTTTGGGTATGGAAGAACATTTCATAAGCTAGTTAACAGAGTTGGAAGGGACCTTGGAGGTCTTCTAGTCCAACCCCCTGCTCAAATAGGAGTTCCTATACCAGGAGTGTCAAACTCTTTTTTTTTTAATTTGATTTATATGCCGCCCTTCTCCGGAGACTCAGGGCAGCTTACAATGCATTAAGCAATAGCCTTCATACTTTTGTATATTTATACAAAGTCATCTTATTGCCCCCACAAACTGGGTCCTCAATTTACCTACCTTAGAAAAGATGGAAAGCTGAGTCAACCTCACTAACCTGGTGAGATTCGAACTTACAGTAATTGCAGACAGCTGGTGTTAATCACAGTGCTATCAGTCTGCTGAGCCACCAGGCCCCATCGGGCTTGTGTTTGACCTTGGGGGGGTCGGGGTGTGTGTGTCCAGCTCGACATCACTCGTGTTGGGGGGCACCTGTGGTGGCCCGAGCGTTCTGCCAGCGAAAATGGGCTTCTGAGCTCTGTTTTGGGCTGCGACGGCCTCCTGCAACCCTCTGCCAGCGAAATCAGAGTTCACATGCGGCCCTCCCGAGCTCCATTTCTGCTGGCAGAGACAGTCCTTCGCTGCTTCCAGGGTGGCCCCACGGGCCAGACCTAAGCATCCCACAGGCCGGATCTAGCTCCCGGGCCTTGAGTTTGACACCCCTGCCCTATACCATTTCAGAAAAGTGGCTGCCCAGTTCTCTTCTTAAAAGCCTCCAGTGATGGAGCACCCACAACATCTGAAGGCAAGCCATTCTGCTGGTTAATTTCTCCTGAGTTCCAGCTGTTTCTATTCTTGATTAGTTTCCATCCATTGTTAGTTCCTGCTTGTCTTGTTTTTGTTTTGTTTTTTTTCTTCTTTCCCCTGGTTCTTGCTTTTAGGAGAGCTTTGCCAAGTGCCTCTCTTCAAGAGGGCATGTTTTGGGTTCTGGTGGAAGAGAAGTTGCTTCTGCAGGTATTTAATCATGGCTTACGTGAGGATTTTTCTCCCCCCCTCCCACTTTCCCTAGAGAGATAATGTAGTGCACAGTTTCAGAGCTGGGAAGATCTGGGTCCTTATTTGCACTGCTTTGCTGGCTCGAGGGATCGATTTCAAAGGAGTGAACATGGTGATCAATTTTGACTTCCCCAGCAGTGCCGTGGAATATATCCACCGGATAGGTGAGTTTGGGGTTCTTCTGCGTTTTAAATATAAGAGCATTTTGTCATTTCAGCCTTTTTGTTTTTTAATTTGATTTATATGCCGCCCTTCTCCGGAGACTCAGGGTGGCTTACAATGTGTTAAGCAATAGCTTTCATCCTTTTGTATATATTTATACAAAGTCATCTTATTGCCCCCACAATCTGGGTCCTCCATTTACCTACCTTAGAAAGGATGGAAGGCTGAGTCAACCTTGAGCCTGGCGAGATTCGAACCTGCAGTAATTGCAGGCCGCTGGTCTTAATAACAGGGTGCTTTAGACCACTGTACTACCAATGCTCCTTGGTTCCTTGGCCCCTTCCATTTGACTTGGAAAATAACCTGCAAGTTTTTGATTAAAAAAAAAGAGACAATACCAATCAGCGCTTGGAAAGTCCTGCCATTGTATCCAATTCTTTCCTTTTTTTAAAAAAAAAAAAACTATTGAAGTTTATTTTAACATAAAATACAAACAACAGGAAAAACAATTAGGGAATTGAGGAAGGGGAAAAAAGAGGTTGAAAGAAAAAGAAATAAAGCATTCACTTCCAACTTCCAAATTACAATGTAAAGTTACAATATGTACTTAGTCCTTGACTTACAACCCTTCATTTAGTGACCGAAGTTACAGCTGCACTGATAAAAGTCACTTGTGACCGTTTTTCACACTTACCACGATCATTGCAACATCCCAATGATCATGTGATCAAAAATTGGATGCTTGCCAACTGGTTCACACTTACGACAATTGCTGTGTCCTGGGGTCATGTGATCTCCTTTTGTGATATTCTGACAAGCGAAGTCAATGGGGAAGGCAGATTCTCTTAGTGTTAGTAACTCAGTGATTCCCTTAACAACTGTGGCAAGAAAGTTCGTAAAATGGGGTAAAACTCCCTTAACAACTGTCTCAGTTAATACAGGTAGTCCTCTGCTTACAAGCATTGAGCCCAAAATGTATGTTGTTAAGTGAGAAATGTATTATGTTTTATCCCATTTTACGACTTTTCTTGCCACACTTGTTAAGTGAATCACTGCAGCTGTTAAATTAATAACATGGTTGTTAAGTGAATCTGGCTTCTCCATTGACTCTGCTTGTCAGAAGGTCACAAAAAGAGATCCTATGACCCCAGGACACTGCAACCATCATAAATGAGCATCAGTTGTCAAGCATCCGAATGTAAATGACGTGAACGTGGGGATGCTGCAACCGTCATAAGTATGAAAACAACATACAGTGTTGTTGTAACTTTGAACGGTCACTAAATGAACTGTTGTACATGGAGGACTACCTGTATTAGAAATTTTGAGCTAATTGTAGTCATAAATTGGACTACCTGTAATCAATAACTACTAGCCATTTCTAGAACAACAAAGTAATCTAATAATCAAAACTCAAAATCAGAAGTTCATTTTTTTCCTGCTTCGAGAACAAAGTCTAGCAACAGTCTCCGGATAGAAACAAAACTAGAAATATTCTTTCCTTTGATATGGACTAACAGTTAGCTTTGCCATCTCTGCCAGTTCCATTACTTTATCCATCCATTCTATTTCACCCAAGGATTGTCATAAATCAGTGGTGGGTTGCTACTGGTTCGCCCCGGATCCGACGAACCGGCAGTGGCGGGAAGCTCCACCCACCCACCCGGACACTTCTGTGCATGCGCAGAAGCATTGCAAGCGCATGCACGCACACGAGTGAACAGGTAGCAAACTAAATTGAAACCCACTACTGGTCATAATGTTTCAAACTATAATAAGCTTTAAAATGTTTGGAATTGCTGTAAGAACATCCTAAATCTCTTTGTGATATTTGAATGCCAAAAAGCCAGGCACCAAATTTAGTGCCTGGTTTTCTCACACAATGGTCAGAGAAGGAGCTATTGTATCCTAGACATAATTACAAGGAAAATTTTGCCTTGACATTGCAGCCTTCCAACCTTAGTAGTCAACCTTTTTTCACGGCAACTTGTAATATAGGACTTGACTTCCTTTTAGATGTCAACCTGTCCCTTGGAGCTTTTCCATTTGTTCCCTCTCTTCCTCTTCCTCTTTTCTTTTAAGGAAGATAAAATCATGACCTTGACAAATCAGGCTGCAACTGAAGTCTGATCTGTTGCTCTTCAAATGTGTAATCCAGTAACTGGGAAATGCAAAGTGGAGATGATTAATATATTATTATGATGACTCATATAACCCAGTATATCTATCTATCTATCTATAAATTATTTTCCTTTAGCTGACTTCTCCCACTATCTGTCCAATACAAAGAAAGAAAGAAAGGTGTTCAATAATTATTTGGCTACAATTCAGTAGCACAATAAGCTAACTTGAATAGATGTAACGTATCCTCTGGACCTACACCTTGGAACAAACCATGGTAAAGATGGAGTGCCTCCCACATAGTTTTTATCTGAACATACATCTGAACCGGGAAGGGAATTTACTAACTAAAATCATGGGCTCTCTCTGTACATATGTAAAGTATGTATGTCAGGGGTGGGTTCTACTTACCTTTACTACTGGTTCGCAACGGGATCACACGCTTGCTTCACTTGCATAGAAGCTTTTGCACATGCGCAGATTGCTTCTGATGACTTCAGGGTCAGTGGGCGGAGTCTCCTGTCGGTTTTACTACCGGTTCTATAGAACCGGTCTGGGCAACCCACCACTGGTGTATGTATATATAAAATTTATAAAGCTGCCCATCTTACCAAAAGTGATTCTGGATGGGTGCACAACAGTAGATAAATAGATCTATGGTAGATCTCTTATTGGATCAGACCTGGTAAGGACTCTTGCAGCAGCAGACAAGGGTCGCCAGTTTGTATTAACATTCTGAAATATGGAGATCTCGCATTTAGAAATAGCAGCACTTAGACTTATATACCGCTTCACAGTGCTTTACAGCTGTCTAAGCGGTTTTACAGAGTCAGCATATTGCCCCCAACAACCTGGGTCCCCATTTTACCAACCTTGTGAGGATGGAAGGCCGAATCAATCTTGATCCGGTGAGGATTGAACTGTAGGCAGCCGGCAGTCAGCAGAAGTAGCCTGCAGTATTGCATCCTAACCAGTGAGCCACCGCAGCTCTTGGGAGATGTAAGGATGTCTTTGCAAGCTACCTGTTTCTGCTTTCAAGAGCTCCCCCTTTATTGTTACCTAGGCTAAATACTATTCTCTCTTGCAACAGGTCGCACAGGGAGAGCAGGGCACACAGGAAAGGCAATTACCTTCTTTACTGAAGATGACAAGCCATTACTGCGAAGGTACCTCTTCCACTCAGGGCTTCATTTACCTTGTTCGTGAGCTTGACCATTGTTGAGCAAGTCAAGGCTTCAAGAATGAGTCATGGGCCAACTTGGCGGTATTTCCTCCTCCAGCCTCCTGGTCTGCTGGCAAAATGGCACGAGGCCCTTGACCCTCTGGCTATGAGTTGCAGTTGCAGCAGACTCCATATCTTGGCTTATATGTAGAAAGAATCCAGTGGTTATTTCCCCCCTTCATTATTTATTTATTCCCTGCCTTTATTATTTTTTTATAAATAACTCAAGGCAGCAAACACACACAATGCTCCTTCCTCCCCCTATTTTCCCCACAAGAAGAACAACCCTGTAAAGTGGGCTGGCCCAAAGTCACCTAGCCGGCTTTCATGTCTAAAGCCAAACTAGAATTCCCAGTCTCCTAGTGATAGGCCCCAAATCACCCAGCCAACTTTCTTGCCTAAGGCTGACAAGAACTCCATCTCCTGATAAATCACCCCGTCACCCAGTAAACTTTCATGTCTAAGGCTGGGCTAGAACTCACAGTCTCCTGGTGATTGGCCCAAAGTCACCCATCCAGCTTTCATGTCTAAGGCTGACTAGAACTCTGTCTCCTGATAATTCACCCAAAGTCACCCAGGTAGCTTTCACACCTAAGGCCGGCTAGAACTGGTGATTGGCCCAAAGTCATGCATTTGACCTTCATGTCTAAGGCCAGACTAGAACTCCCAGTCTCCTGGGTTTTAGCATGTCTATGGAGAAATGATATTTGGAATATCATTTCATATCAGTACTTGAGAAGCTATTAAGACAAGTTTGGGCCCAGATTGTCTATCTCTAATCTCTGCCTTGACAAGGCGCAGATGAATGTTTGATCCTCCAATTTTAGGCAATTAGGTAGCAATCATCAGCTGTAGGTTTGTTCTCACTATTTCCCTCCTGCCTTTCATCCCTTATTTTGTTCCCTTTTAGCATAGCCTCCGTTATCCAGAGAGCTGGTTGTCCTGTCCCGGATTACATAAAACACTTTCGCAAATTGCAAAGGTATGTTCTCTGGGGTCAAGGTGAATGAAGAAGCTAAGGCGGTAAGACACTGTATTCTGAGTGTTTCCAATTGCCTGAAATCACATTAGCTCTCTCTCACTGCTAAAGTTAAGATCAAACAGGTGCCCTGGGCATGCAACTTTTGGCTCTTGAGAGCCAGCAGAGAGAGAAAAAACATGACATGGGAGCCTGATTGCTGCTTTACATATTTATTTCAGTGGTAATTCTTTGCTGTGTTAGCCCTCTATAGGGGATTCCCAGGGGCATAGTCCAAAAGAATGATGGGGACAAAAGCCTACAGCTGCATCCTAAGTGCATAGTACCATGATGGCGAATTTATTTATTTGTTTGTTTGTTTATTTATTTATTGGTTCAATTTATATGCTGCCCTTCTCCAGAGACTCAGGGCGGCTTACAATGCGTTAAACAATAGCCTTCATACTTTTGTATATACCTGCTTAGTAGGGCTTTCGCCCCCCCCCCAAGTGGTGTTCTTTTTTATACAAAGTCAGCTTATTGCCCCCACAATCCGGGTCCTCATTTTACCTACCTCGGAAGGATGGAAGGCTGAGTCAACCTTGAGCCTGGTGAGATTTGAACTTGCAGTAATTGCAGGCAGCTGGTGCTACTTAACAGCACTTTAGTCTGCTGCGCCACCAAGACTCTGTGTGCAGGAAGTGGCACGCAAAGCCATTTTTCTGGGCACGCAAGCTGTCGCCCAACTCACCAGCTGCACATGCGCGCATGGCCCAGCTGGTGTTCGTGCCTGCAGTGTGCATGCTTGTAATTCAGGGGACCCAGCTGGTCTTCGGAGCCCACCTGCGCATGCACGCGCGTTTGCACATGCACACGAGAGTACTGGTGTGCAGCGCACTCGTGCAGACAATGTTCACATGCGTGCATTGCATGTGTAAAATCCACACCCATGCGCAGATGGTGCAATTGCATATGCCGCACACGGTGGGGCGCACCTGCAAAAGCTGTGTGCATGTGTAAGATGGTGTTGCATGCGCAGCACATGGGGGGCACACACAAAAGTTGTGCGCATGTGCAGATGGTGCAGTTAAATGCATAGCGCATGGGGAAGGAGCCACACGGATGGCATGCGCGTGTGCAAAGCACACAAAGCACGGACCTGTTCAGCACTTGGTGAGTAAAAGGTTCACCACCACTGGCATAGTAGAACCACATCTAAAACGCACCGGTCAGAGCAGGGGTGAAATGCTCCCGGTTTGGACCAGATCGCCTGATCTGATAGCGATGGCGGGAGGTGGTTCGGAGAACCAGTAGCAAAAATCCCTACACCCCCCCACCCTCCCCATGCCCAGCTAAGCCGCCTGATCATCAGAGGCTTTTTTTTTTTTTTACTTTTAAAAGCATTTTTTCTACAACCTCTTCCGACAAAAAAATGCTTTTAAAAGTAAAAAAAAAAAAGCCTCTGATGATCAGATGGCTGAGCTGGGATCATCAGAGGCCTTTCAAAGCATTTTTTTCTGTAACCTCTTGACCGAAGAGGTGGTAAAAAAATGCTTTGAAAAGTCTCTGACAATCCCAGCTGAGTTCCCTGATCGGCAGAGGCTTTTCAAAGCATTAGAAAAAATGCTTTGAAAAGTTTAAAAAATAAAAATAAAAAATTGGCCACGCCCACCCAGGCACATTATCACCATCACCACTAAGCCACGCCCACAGAACTGGTAGTAACAAATTTTACATTTCCCCCCTGGGTCAGAGTCCTTAGAAACTTTGCTTAATGCCTTCCAGGTTCCTCATTCCTTCTGATCCTTTTAATGATTCTTTTAATAAAACAAACTAAGTAGGAAGCGGTGTGCTACAAAACCAAGCTCCAGGAGCATCACCATCTACAGATAGTCCTTGACTTACGACCACAGTTGAGCCCAAAATTTATGCTGCTAAGCGAGACATTTATTAACGTGAGTTTTGCTGCATTTTACAACCTTTCTTGCCCTGGTTCCTAAGTGAATAAGTGCAGTTGCTAAGTGAATCACACGGTCGTTAAGTGAATCTGGTTTCGCCATTGACTTCGCTTGTCAGAAGGTCGCAAAAAGGGGATCAAATGACCCTGGGACTCTGCGACCGTCATAAATATGAACCGGTTCCCAAGCATCATGTGACTATGGGGATGCTACGATGATCATAAGTGTGAAAACCGATCGTAAGTCACTTTTGTCAGTGCCATTGTAACTTAGAATAGTCACTAAGTGAATGGTTGTAAGTCAAGGACTACCTATAGTTGTCAGGAATGAGCCCTACACTAGATCTTTGGGGATGATAGAGTCATGCTGGAGGCTAATCCCTTGTTCATTTCTTGAATCCCACCATTTAACACAAGCTGTGTCCTGGTGGATCAGCCCCTGGCCCATCTTATTTATTTTATTTATTTATTTTATTCAATTTGTATCCCGCCCTTCTCCTAGTGGACTCAGGGTGGTGCACAGCCAGAACTAAAACACATACCAATACAAAATTTAAAATTTTAAAAGAATTATATAACTTTGTCCCAAAATTTAAAACATTCAAACTAAAACCCATTGACAATTTAAAAAGCTAAAAAAAAAAAAAAAAAGGGGGGGGGGGAGGGTTCATGCCAGCCCTGCTTGATGGAAAAGAAAAATTTTTAGGGCACGGCAAAAGACCCAGAGATCCGATATCCTTCGTATCTCCGGGGGCAAATCGTTCCAGAGAGCAGGAGCTGCCACAGAGAAGGCCCTCCCCCTGGGGGTCACCAGCCGACATTGCCTGGCTGACGGCACCCTGAGGAGTCCCTCTCTGTGGGAGCGTACTGGTCGGTGGGAGGTTATCGGCGGCAGAAGGCGGTCCCGCAAATACCCATCTAGTCCAGCCGTTGAATTCTCACACTGGCTAACCAAGTGCACAAGCAAGCTCTCTAGTCTTTCAACAGGTGGTCACCAAGATGCACCTGTGTATGGTTTGCCAATTGCACAGTGGCAGATAGGACAACGCTCCAGAGGGTCAACGTCATTGCCCAGAGGATCATTGGTTGCCCTCTCCCCTCTTTGGAAGAGCTTTATAGTTCCCACTGCCTTAAGAAAGTTCGAAACGTTCTTAAAGATCCATCTCATCCTGGGCACCCTTTTTTTTAAACTATTACCATCTGGCAGACGGTACAGGACACTAAAAACAAGGACAAATAGGCTGAAAAACAGCTTCTATCCCAGGGCAATAACCATATTGAATTCTACGGTATAATGCAATATCGGATTTTCAATTTCAATTATATAGAATGTAAAGGATGTATGTTTTGTGTTTTTATTTTAATAGTTAAAATGTACACTGAAGACGGCATTTAATTTGGTTGTACCATGTGCAATGACAATAAACTAAACTAAACTAAACTAAACTAAATGGGCTCTTTGTGACTAACCACTGAGATCTTGAGGTTACTTTCTTCCTAATTTATTCCCTTTTGTGTCATATGCTTTTTAAACCTTTTAATAATTATTGTTTTTCATGTTTTATGTTTTTATATGTTTATTGCCCAGAATAACTTCTTACGAAATAGGCAGCTATATAAATCAATCGATCAATCTTTCCTTCCCTCCCTCCAGCCATCACATCATATTAAGCAAGTCTTCTACAGCAGCCATTTTTTTGAGTGTGCTTACCACATGTTCTCAAAATTACAAATATGGTCCCAGCTCAAGGTGCCTTTTATTTAGTAACTTGTTTTGAGTTCTCCCCAATTTCATTTCCTTATTAAATAAATATTATTTTTCTCTTTTTTAGTTTCCAGGGTTCTGGAAAATCTGCCTCCTTTTAGAATGCGGGCTGCTGACAAGTTATATGTGCTGACTATGTCAAATGTAACTTCTTTAGGAAATTTATTCTGTGCACTCATATAAGCATTTTTTGTTCTTGCAAGTGAATTTTCACACTTAGATGTAGTTCAGGGGTCTGCAACCCACGGCTCTGGAGCCGCATGTGGCACGCTCATCCCTCTGCTGCAGCTCCCTGTCACTCAAAATACGTGTCACAACCGCCAGTGTGCGACACCCGCTGGCACATGATTTATTGAGCTTTTCGACCCATCTTTTTTTTCGGAGTTCAAAATGTTTTTGTTGCATGCTGAAATAAAAATTTGTTTTCTCTGTAGCAGTTCATTGATTTCATAAATGCAACACACTATAGTTTTTTTTATACATAGCATAAAGGTAAAAAAACAATATATCCATCTTAGATGTCAAAAGAGTTTTGTGGCTCCCGGTGTTTTCTTTTCTGTTGGAAACGGGTCCAAATGGCTCTTTGAGTGTTTAAGGTTGCCAACCCGTGATCTAGTTCAAGATGACTGAAACATGTCATATGCTTTCATACTTCCTTCTTTAATCCTTTTTTTTGTTCAGGTGTTCCTATAACCACATTATGGTTTCCACTGACTGCCCAAACCAGAATGAGGAGTACTGTTCAGATTAGCTCTCTGGGGGATTTGATCATTTGGCAGCTCAGGTTCACAACAAGGAACAGGAAAGTGAAAAGGGAACAAGGAAGGGAAACTGGACAGTAAACTTTGCTAATGAACTGTTTCTATTTTATTTCTCCTTCCTTTTTCCTCTGCCCTGAATGTCATATTCAGCAAGCAAAAGAAGAAATTTACAAAAAAGCCTTTGGAAAGGGCACACATCCTGACATCTCCTAAGTTCTTACAAAAGAAAGCCAAGAAAAACAAGTAAGCAGACACTCCTGGGTCCAAATGATTTTTTGAAAAGTGTTGCATATAGATGCAAATGGGTGGGCTTCAAAAATTTTAGCAAGGGGTTCTCTGCCGGGTTGCTGAGTGGGTGTGGCCATGGTGGGTGTGGCCTAGTCGGCCTCCTGTACCACAGTGAGGGGGGCGGGCATTATTGCCCTCCCCGGGCTCTGGAGGCTTTCTTCGAGCCTCCAGGAGGGCGAAAACAGCCTCCCCAGGCTCTGGAGGCCGGCAACTAACTTCCTACCCGAACTTCCAGTAGGTCCATTTTTTGCCCTCCCTGAGCCTCCACGCGCACCCTACACTTACCTGCATCCAAAACAGGCCACGTGGGGACTCCTGGGAGGGGCTGGGCAGGCGGGAGTGGGATGTGGGGGTTCTCCGAACTGCACAGAATCTTAGCTAGAGGTTCTCCCGAACCCCTGCGAACCCCTAGCAGTCCACCCCTGGATGCAAATATAGGTGAATACAGGAGCCAATGAAATAACAATGTGCACATTCCTAGAACATTCCTAGAAAAACCTAAGAGTAGGGTGCTTTCAATTTGCCATTTTGCAAATTTCCTATTAAGGAATGTAATATTTCCCAGTGGATCCTTAACAGAATAACATAGTTGGAAGGAACCTTAGAGGTCTTCTAGTCCAACTCCCTTTGACAGTATCAGTGTCAGAAATCTTATTAACATAGCAATAGATGCAACTTTTTTAAAATTATAAATCTGTCACTGTTTGGGTTGACTTTAAAAAGTAGCTCTTAATAGGCTTTTCATGCCATTCCCTTCTTTATTAGCATATAAACACAGTATCTCATGTTCATTCTACTTTGTATTAATATTTCACTGGCAAGTTGCTGTGAGTTCTAAGTGTTTAAAACAATACAATTAAATTGTGCTGTGTTGAATACAGAAAATAGCCCTTGTTTGTTATTTCTGGCTGTGAATTTACAAAGTTTTGAATCAAGGTAGTCTTTATTTAGTGACTGCCTCATTTAGCAACTGTTTGGAGTTACAAAGTTGATGAAAAAGTAACTTTGCAACCGTTCCTTGCATTTACAACCTTTGGAGGCCTGTAAAGTGAAGGAAAATGGAAGTAAAATCATAAGCACAGTCATGGTTTCATTCAGTAAATATTTTGCTTAATGACCGAATTGCTTGTCCCAGTTGTGGTTGTTAAACAAGGACAATCTCTATGTCCAAGGATCCGTTATTTTTTTTAAGAATCAATTTCAAGCCACCTGAATACAAAGTAGTTTGCTACCACCGATTTTGGGTTTTCAGCTATAAACAAGCCACTCAGAGTCGCTGGAAGTCGGGTGGCATCCAGGTTTAATTTTTTTTTTATTTTTATTATTATTATTATTATTATTATTATTATTATTATTATTATTATTATTATTATTGTTGTTATTATTATTATTGAAATGAGTGTATATCCTACTACAAAAAAGTTAAGTGGTAACTAACTTTTGGTTTGGTTTTTGAAGTTTCAGAAAGTTGGCGGTGGTTCTTACAACTTATTTGTTCCTTTTACTTTTAATAGGACACTTGTCGGGAAAATGAAAAAGAACTCCAAGGAAGTCCAAAGTAACAATTCTCAGAAACGGGCAACTCCAGAAAATTAATTTAGTTGCTTTGTCAAAATGAACAAGGATTTTTTTGCAAGAAGAATAAACCCAGGGAGCCCTTTTTTGATGGACAAAGACTTTGATTTTGCTTCTTTGATATATGTGGGTTGCTGTTTTTCTACTTTCCCTTTAGTTACAGGGTACCTCATCCCCCAGCCCCTGATTAAGGGGGGGCTTGAATCAGATCATCCTTCTTGGTGACAGTGTGATGGTGCCAATGCAGGTGTCGTACCACAAGAAGATATCAGATGCAGTCACCACTGGCACAGAAAGGACTCCAGATGCAAAGGATTCCTCTTATGATAAATGACTCTCGGCTCATAATAAAAGAGAGAACTTCTACTACTAATCTTTGTCATTGATTATGGAAATCAAATATTGGAATGTAGTTACTGGTTCTGTGGTGACAATATAAGACAACCTTTATTGTCATTTTTTACTGTGGGCATCCTGGCACACATTGGTGATATAATTCTATTGCCTGCTCTCACATGTGTACACATAACACCCATATAGACATGCTAAATACCAGAGGTGCCAAACTCAATTTCATTGAGAGCCTCATCAGGGGTTGCGTTTGACCTCGGGGGGGCGGAGTTGATGTGGCTGGGATAGGCAAGGCAGCTCGATGTCACTTGGCGGGAGGGGGCATCTCTGGTGGCCAAGTGCTAAGGCTGGACTTCCCTCAGACCCTCCCTCACTCTCATTATAACTTTCCTTCCTTCCTTTTCCTTCCCTTTTCTTTCTCCTTTCTTCTTCCTTCCCTTCCTTATTTTTCCTTCCTTGCTCTCTTCCCACTGTTCCCTTTCTTCTTTTTCTTTCCTTCCTTCCTTCCACTTTCCTTTTCTCCTTTCCTGTCCCCTTCTTGCATGCTCAAATGCAAAAGGGGAAACATTTCTCCTTTTGTTTTTAGTTTGTTTTGCTAGCCCTCTGCCAGTGAAAATGGAGCTTTGGGGGGGGGGGTACATGTGGCCTTCAAGGGCCCCATTTTCGGCCAAGACAGCCTCCTGCGGCCCTCTGCCAGCAAAAACGGCTGTCGCAGCTGAAAATGGGGTCCGGGAGGGCCACATATGCCCCCCCTCCCCCGAGCTCTGTTTTCACTGGCAGAGGCATCACAGGCCAGTCCTTCACTGTTTCCGGGGCAGGTCAGATCTGGCCCACGGAGTTTGACACCCCTGCTATATACATACATACGTATGTAGGTCTTTGGTTATTCGGGATTTCTCCCGCGTAAAATTGGAAGTGTCTTGACGACATTTCGACAAAGTCTCATTCATCTTCAGGCTGGTGTTTTCGGCTTCGTGCTTCTAGGAGCAATGTGTGACCGCAGCTGTTTCTTCCTTTTAACTGCTAGTGGGGGTGTGAACTGATTGGGTGGGAGCTTGGCTGTGTTCTGATTGGGTGGAGGTGTGTTCTGATTGGTTGGGGGCTTGGCTGTGCTCTGATTGGATGGGGGTGTGTTCTGTTTGGGTGGGGGCTTGGTTGTGCTTGGTTGATATGTATATACCTACACCCATACATATAAATATAAGAGCCTTGATAGTACAGTGGTTTGGTGCACCCTGTCATTAACACAGCTGCCTGCAATTTCTGCAGGTTCGAATCTTACCAGGCTCAAGGTTGACTCAGCCTTCCATCCTTTCTAAGGTAGGTGAAATGAGGACCCAGTTTGTGGGGGCAATAAGCTGACTTTGTATAAAATATACAAAAGAATGAAGGCTATTGCTTAACGCATTGTAAGCCGCCCTGAGTCTCCGGAGAAGGGTAGCATATAAATCAAATTTTAAAAAAAAATGTTAATCATTGTCCATCTTAAATACATAACGGAAAGAGGAAGCTTGAGAGTTCACAGGTTGATACTGTATGGAACAAAACTGACTGACTCTGGATGCTCTGCTTCAGATCTCCTGAACCCTTTTCCTAGAAGGTAACAAGGCAAACAGGTTGTGAAGAGGATGTATAGCGTCCCAAACAATCCTATGGACCCTGTTCAAGCATCGCTTATATGCTCTGTCACGGATAGAAAGGAGTGAACTGCCAATTTTTTCTGGTCATCCTCATCAGTCTCTGCACCACATATATAACAATAAGGCACAATTGTAGCAGTCGTCTTTTGCACCCTTATTACCCGAGGAGTGGATTTAAAAAAATCAATGGAAAGAAGATAAAAAATAACTCTTTTTCAAGAATTCAGATAGTTTGCAAAAATTAAGAGTCTGGTAGCATCTTTTCAGGCTCATTAAGAGCAGAGGTTTTCATTCCTTTTGAAAAATTTCTTAGCCTGCAAAGGTACCATCTAACTTGATTTTTGAATACCGGATCTTTGAGATTATAAAACCTAAAACCATATTCTTGTCAATAACCTCAGTCCAAGTGGTTGTGTTGTTAAAATATTAGTTTGTATTTTGGTCTGTGTTTATGTGCAACGTTGAGATTAAGTGTTGTAAAACATTGGAAGGTTTTATAGAGTCGTCATGGGTTCCTACCATCCTAATTTTCAGATGGAATTGCCATACATTCTAGTTTAAGCATGAGAGTAACCTTTCGTATCCCTGTCCTTATTGGGACAGATTTCTCATGCTTTTATAGTTGGATGCTTAAGGAGGGAAGCAGAGATGGGAGATACTGTTCCAAAGTAGATGAATGTCAAAGCTACATTATTTATTTATTTATTATTATTATTATTCATATTTCTATGCCGCCCACTCTCCGAGGACTCTGGGCAGCTTACACCAAAGACAGTATACTAAATAGCATATTGCCCCCAACAATCTGGGTCCTCATTTTACCCACCTCGGAAGGATGGAAGGCTGATTCAACCTTGAGCCGGTGAGATTTGATCCGCTGATCTGCTGAACTAGCAGTCAGCTGAAGTAGCTGCAGTACTGCACTCTAACCACTGCGCCACCTCGGCCTATGGTCTGTGTTTATATTTTCCCACTTCGACAGAGTCTCTTAAAACGAATTTAAATTGCAGTCAATTCAACCCGATGTGTAAACAGATTTTCTGCAAGGAATATAAATGTTCCATTCCCCACTATCCAGTCAGAGCTGAAGAAGCTTCTTGGATGAGAAGCGAAATGTCTTCAAAGAGAAAATCAGAAAGTCCCGTTGCCTCCTGAAAAAGCCCCTTTGGGACAACCATGACCTGGATGACTGAGCATCTCCACAGACGTAAACAGACTGAGTTCACTTGACATGCTTGCTGGGGAATTCTGGGAGTTGAAGTCTACACACCTCTTAAAAGTTTCTAAGTTTGAAAAACTCTCAAATGAGCTACTCTTATCCACCATTCAGAAAAGAAATTCCTGTATAGATGGTATCTATGCAAGCTTTATGGCAGTCGCTCCCTTTCTTCCAAGGACTCTGCTTGCAGCCAGGGTGCCTTCCAGAACAACTCTAGCTCCCATTATCCCCAACCGGACATCCCCTGCGATTATGGGGTGAGCGGGCAATTACAAGGTGGCAAGGAAGCCCCTTCTCCCAGGTGCTTGTTGCATCCACTCCAAATGGGAGCTGCAAGGAACGATTGCATCCGGAGTCCCTTTCTGTGCAGGGTATGATTGCATTTGGAATCCTTCCTATTGGGAGTCCTTTCTGTGCTGGGATAATGGCATCTAGAGTCCTTTGTACTGGAAGTTGTTTCTGTGCCAGGGACGATTGCATTGGGAGTCCTTGTTTCTGTGCCGGGGATGATGGCATCTAGAATCCTCCACATCTGGAGCCCCTTTCCATGCTGGGGACGATTGCATGTGGGGTCCTTTCTGTGCCGGGGATGATGGCATCTAGAATCCTTCACATCTGGAGCCCCTTTCCATGCTGGGGACGATTGCATGTGGAGTCCCTTCTGTGCCGGGGATGATGGCTTCGATTCTAGAATCCTTTGCATCTGCAGTCCCTTTTTGTGCCAGGGACGATTGTATGTGGAGTCCTTTCTGTGCCAGGGATGATAGCATCTAGAATCCTTCACATCTGGCGCCCCTTTCCATGCCAGAGACAATTGCATGTGGGGTCCTTTCTGTGTTGGGGATGATGGCATCTAGAATCCTTTGCATCTGCAGTCCCTTTTTTTGCCAGGGACAATTGCATGTGGAGTCCTTTCTGTGGCGGGGATGATGGCATCTGGAATCCTTCGCATCTGCAGTCCCTTTTTGTGCCGGGGACGATTGCATGTGGAGTCCTTTCTGTGCTGGGGATGATGGCATCTAGAATCCTTCACATCCGCAGTCCCTTTTTGTGCCGGGGACGATTGCATGTGGAGTCCTTTCTGTGCCGGAGATGATGGCATCTGGAATCCTTCACATCTGCAGTCCTTTTCTGTGTTGCGGACAATTGCATGTGGAGTCCTTTTGTGCTGGGGATGATGGCATCTAGAATCCTTCGCATCTGCAGTCCCTTTTTTTGCCAGGGACAATTGCATGTGGAGTCCTTTCTGTGCTGGGGATGATGGCATCTAGAATCCATCGCATCCGCAGTCCCTTTTTGTGCCGGGGAACGATTGCATATGGAGTCCTTTCTGTGCTGGGGATGATGGCATCTAGAATCCTTCACATCCGCAGTCCCTTTTTGTGCCGGGGACAATTGCATGTGGAGTCCTTCGTATTGGAAGTTGCTTCTGTGTCGGGGATAATGACATGTAGAGTCCATCCATTGCATCGGGAGTCCTTTCTGTGCCGGGGACGATGGCATCTAGAATCCTTCGCATCTGCAGTCCCTTTTTTTGCCAGGGCCAATTGCATGTGGAGTCCTTTCTGTGCTGGGGATGATGGCATCTAGAATCCTTCACATCCGCAGTCCCTTTTTGTGCCGGGGACGATTGCATGTGGAGTCCTTTCTGTGCCGGAGATGATGGCATCTGGAATCCTTCACATCTGCAGTCCTTTTCTGTGTTGCGGACAATTGCATGTGGAGTCCTTTTGTGCTGGGGATGATGGCATCTAGAATCCTTCGCATCTGCAGTCCCTTTTTTTGCCAGGGACAATTGCATGTGGAGTCCTTTCTGTGCTGGGGATGATGGCATCTAGAATCCATCGCATCCGCAGTCCCTTTTTGTGCCGGGGAACGATTGCATATGGAGTCCTTTCTGTGGCGGGGATGATGGCATCTAGAATCCTTCGCATCTGCAGTCCCTTTTTGTGCCGGGGACAATTGCATGTGGAGTCCTTCGTACTGGAAGTTGTTTCTGTGTCGGGGATAATGGCATGTAGAGTCCATCCATCGCATGGGGAGTCCTTTCTGTGCCGGGGACGATGGCATTCGGAGTCCTTCAGCAGTCCTTCCTGTCCCTGACCAGAGGGGGCGGGGGTGGCCTAGATGGCCACAAGGGCTCCCTCCGGGAGGGTCCACCCCGCCAAGCCTCCAGAGACCGAGGAGCGTAGTAAAAACCCTTCAGCAAACACCCCGCCTGCCCGCTCCAGCCATCCAGGGAGAGAGAGAGAGAGCGCACCGGGCTCTGCCCCGGAAGTGGCGGCGGCGGCCCAGCTGACAGGAGGCGGAGGCGGCGGCAAAATGGCGCTGCGGCCGGCGGGGCTGGGGGCCGGAGCCGCCCCCGCCGGGGTACCCACCGTCTCAGCCGGACCGCCGGGGATGCCGAACTCAACGACGGGCGGCGCCGGAGCAGCGACAGCGGCGGCAGCAGCCGCGGGAAGCCCCGGACCGGCCAGGTAGCCCAGCCCCGGAGGGCAAAAGAGATTCATGGGAGGGGGGAGAGGAGGGGAGGGTCCCTCAGGAGGGTCGTGAGGGGCTCCATTGTGTCCTATGCTCCGCCTGTGTGTGTGGGGGGGCGTGTCTCGCCCTCTTTTGGGGAGGGGGGAGGAATGGCAAGCAGGCTGAGAGTGCGTGGGTCGGCTGTGACACGCCCGTGGGTGGGTGGTGGGTGGTGTGGGGGGCTACTACACCCGATCCACCCCCTGCTTGCTACTCAAAGTGGGATCCGGTGGGGGTCCTCCATCAACTCGTGGCCTTGCTCGCCCGAGTGCAGAAGTGGGTTCCAGTGGATCTCCAGGATGGGTCAAGAAATCCACCTGGTTCCTCCAAGGCAGTGTTTCTCAACCTTGGTAGCTTGAAGATGGGTGGACAGCGCTGGGGGATTCTGGGAGTTGAAGTCCACCCATCTTCAAGCTTCCAAGGTTGAGAAACACTGCTCCAAGGGTTCGAGTTTCTCATGCAGGCAAAATTCATAATATAGGTCTCATTTTGTGATCATCAGTCCACCCCACCCTATGTGCCAGGTGTCCTCATCCACGCTGCCCTCTTCCGTCTTCGGCTTAGGATCCGCAACTGAGCCCAGAATTTATGTTGCTAAGTGAGGCGTTTGTTAAGTCTTTTGAGCTCTGCCCCATTTTACGACCTTCCGTGCCACGCTTCTTAAGTGAATCACTGCAGTTTAATAACCTGGTTGTTAAGTGTGTCAGGCTGCCTCCCGTTGGCTTTGCCGCAAAAGGGGCACTGCAACCATCGTAAATGTGAGTCCGTTGTCAAGCATCCGAGTGTAAATCATGTGACCGTGGGGATGTTGCAACGGTCGTCCGTGTGCAAAAACGGTCGTTAGTCCTTTTTTCCAGTGCCGTTGCAACTTCGTAGGGTTACTAAATGTTGTAAGTCGAGGACTACCTGTACTGAGTCTGCATACAGACATACACCAGTGTTATGCCAATAAAGGAGAATATTTGTAGCTCGGGGTTGAAGTGAGGGGTCAATCAATCGGAATAGACCCTGGAGGCAGGGTGAAATCCAGCAGGTTCTGACAGGTTCTGGAGAACTGGTAGCAGAAATTTTGAGCAGTTTGGAGAACCGGGAAATATCACCTCTGGCTGACCCCAGAGTGAGGTGGGAATGGAGATTTTGCAATATCCTTCCCTCAGGAGTGGGGAGGGAATGGGGAATTTGCAATATCCTCCCCAGGAGTGGGGAGGGAATGGGGATTTTGTAATATCCTTCCCTCAGGAGTGGAGTGGGAATGGAGATTTTGCAGTATCCTTCCCCTGCCACACCCACCAAGCCACACCACGCCCACCACGACACACCCACAGAACCGGTAGTAAAAAAATTTGGATTTCAGCACTGCCTGGAGGTCTTCTAATCCATCCCCCTGTTCAAGCACAAACCAGGCCAGATCTCTCGAAAGAGGGGGAAAAACATGTAGAGGAAAGGAGAATTTACAGAATCTACCTTCTTACCTTTTTGAAACAAGCATGGAAAGTGAAAGTTACAATATTACAATGCCCTTTTTCCTGTGACCCATGCAATGTATGGATCCAGAGCCCGACCAGCCATGATTAAGCTTGGAAAGAGGATCTCAACTGTCTTGTCATGGCAGGTAATTTCTATAGAGCTGGAAGGGACTTTTGAGATCTTCTAGACCAATCCCCTGCTCAAGCAGGAGCCCATTTCAGTGGCTGTCCAGTCTCTTCTTAAAAACCTCTAGTGATGGAGCACCCCACAACTTCTGGAGTGAAGTCATTTCACTGATTAATTGTTCTCACTGTCAAGAAATTTCTCCTTAATTTGTTTGCTTCTCTTCTTGATTAGTTTCCATCCATTGTTCTTTGTCTTGCCTTTGGAAAATAAATTGGCCCCTTCTTCTTTGTGGCAGCCCCTCAAATACTGGAATATTGCCAAACCATTTCATAAAAGCTTTGAGGGTCCTGGTGCTTGGTTGTTTTCTTACAGACGTTTCATTACCAAACTAGGTAACATCATCAGTGCTAGTTGATGATGACTAGTTGACTAGCACTGATGACGTCACCTAGTTTGGTGGGTATTTATGTGGTGTATATATGCAAACGTGTACGCACACTAATTGAGCATTTTTCTGAATGCATTGATAACTGGTATATATAAAATCCCACTCTCCTATGAATGTTTATTGGAGGTAGTTATTTAATTTATAGGTAGTCCTTGGCTTACAACCATTTGTTTAGTGATCGTTGGAAGTTACAGCCCTGGAAAAAGTGCCTTATACCCATTTTTCACACTTATGACCCTTGCAGTATGCCATAAGTTGAAGGCTACCTGTCTGTAGGGACTTGAAGACTTGGCTTTTCAAACAAATAGGCTGAGACTGATTCTGGGCTTTATTATTTACTACTAATTAATTATTTGGATTAAATTATGATTTTATTGTACTTGTTTCTTAACTTGTGTTCACCGCCCTGAGCCCTTTGGGAGAATGGCGGCATATAAATACATTTAATAAATAAATAAATAAATATATGGCTCCCTATTCCAAATTCATCCCTCTTGCTGGCTAATATCAATTAAAAATGCCATAAAAATATATAGTATAACCTAGGAATAGAATTAGGAATAGAATAGAAATAGAATTGAATTGAATTGAATTGAATTTTTTTATTGGCCAAGTGTCATTGGACACATAAGGAATTTGTCTTTGGTGCATACGCTCTCAGTGTACATAAAAAGAAAAGATACGTTCGTCAAGAATCATAAATACAAAGAGATAAAATTTTTCCTCCTTTCTTTTTCTTTTTCCGCACTCAAATCCCCACAGAATATTGAGATTTTAAAATAAAACTTTATTATAAACAAGCAAAAACAATTTTAACAACCAAGGGGGCTCTTATCCCTTCTTCGTGTCTAAACTCTCGGCCCAGGCGTAATGCTAAATAGATTTTAATGTCCTTTAGCCTCATAGATCTCTTTTCAGTAATAGAGATTGTTTTATGATGAAAATAGTATATGTTCCTTCCTTCTTTCTTCAACCTATTTACAAAGGAAGTGAATATTTCAAATCTTTATAATAATACAGGTAAAGTAACACAGACACAGACACACCTTGAGTTGAGTTCAATTTGTGGTGAGTACAGGAACATTTGTATACAGAGCTCTTTTTTGTCAACACAAAGGAAGTGGTTTGTCATTACCTGCCTCCAGGATTGTGTGGGTGTGTTTGTTTGTTTGTTTGTTTATTTCTGAGTCTAGCCCAGTGTTTTTCATATTTTGGCAACTTTAAGATGTCCAACTTCAACTCCCCAAAATTCCCTAGCCAGCATATTGCCTGAGGAATTCTGAGAATTGGTGAAATCCACACATCTTAGTTGCCAAGTTTGAAAAAACAATGACTTTAGCCTTTAACTCTGAGGCCAGTTTGATTTAGTGGTGAATGCACCAGGCTACAAGCCAGGAGCCTGTGAGTACTAGTTCCACCTTAGCTATGAAAGCCAGCTAGGTGACTTTAAGCCAGTCACTCACTCTTAACTCGATTCATCAGACAGGGTTGTTGAGGAAAATAGGAGGAGGAGCAGGGGTGGGATGCTACGGGTTCACCCAGGTTCGGGAGAACCCGTAGCTAATGTTATGGCTGGTTCAGAGAACCTCCAAATCCCACCCCTGGCTGGCCCCACCCACCCTACGCCACCCCTCCCAGGAATCTCCACATGGCCTGTTTTTGGGGGGTCTGGGAGGGGGAAAAAGGGGCTTCCGGAAATCCGAAAACAGTCTTCTTTCCAGCCTCCGGAGGGCCTCCAGAGCCCAGGGGAGGCAGTTTTCGCCCTCCCAGAGGCTCGAGTAAAGCCTCCAGAACCTGGGGAAGGCGAAAACATCCCCCACCACCACCATGGTGCATGAGGCTGGCTAAGCCACGCCCACCATGGCCACACCTACCCAGCAACCGGGCAGAGAACCCATTGCTGAAATTTTTGAAGCCCACCCCTGAGGAGGAGAGAGTAATATTGTGTGTGTTTGCCGCCTTGAGTCATTTATCAAAATAATAAAGGCGGGACATAAATAAATAAATATTTCCCGGTGATTTCTTTTTGAGTGAGTACTAATCACGCCCAATGGTCACTCATACTCTAGCCCCCTCAATAATGTACTATTAAGAGACTGAATGATAAAGAACTGTACAGGTGTGGTCCTCAAATTATGACCACACTTGGGACCAAAATTACTGTTACTAAGCCATTGTTAAGTGAGTTGTGCCTGATTTCACAACCTTTTCCGCCACGGTTGTTAAACAAATCACAGCAGCCGTTAAGCGAATCTTGTGGTTGTGAAGTGAATCTGGCTTCCCACATTGCCTTTGCTTGTTGGAAGCCAGCTGGTGATCACATGACACCCCCCCCCGGGACAGAGCAACTGTCATAAATAACATGCCAGTTTCCAAGTATCTGAATTTTGATCATGTGACCACGAGGAGACTCCCAACAGTCATAAGTGTGAAAAACGGTCACCAGTCATTTTTTTCAATGTTGTTATAACTTTGAACGGTCACTAAAATGGTTGTAACTTGAGGATTACCTGTATAGGGTTGAGGAAGGAAAAACATTTTTGGTATAAGAAGTTCAAGATTTTTAGACGGGGTTCTGCCTTTATTGGCAACAGTAACAGTGAACAGTATTTCAAAATAGCTAGAATTAGTGATTCATTTTCTCCTTAAAAAACAAGATTATAGTCCTGTCCACGGTTAAAGCCCCCCGAATTAATTTTTGCTTCTTATCAAGGTTCTTTTGAAATCTCAGCCTACTCTACTGACACGCTAGGATATGAGTAAGCTAATAAAAGGTTTTGTGGGCAGATAAGCTTTGGAGCGTTTGATTAATGAATATTTATTTCCTTTTATTACAGAGAAATAGATGAGAGACAGGCCCAGGGCTTTTTAAAAGTACCCAGACACTGCAGACGGTTATATCTGTAAAGAGTGACCGGTTTTAATTAAACACAATACTTGCAGATTGTATGTAATTTTTGTAGAAACTTTAGCATCGGAAAAATAATAGTTTGGCATTATCTTTTTTCTTGAACTTTTGAGCGTCATTAATAAATGTTCTTCCTTTTCCTGCATAAGCTCTTATAAATAAATCACCCCTTCTTTAGAAAGGCATCTATGTTTAATGATTTTTCCTTTCTTTCCTTCCCTCATTAAATGGCAATGAGTAAGACCAGGATTGTGTGACACTACCTTCTGTGGATATCTGCTCTGCTTTTCCTTGTTGTTGTCACCATCAGCACCGTAGGATATCTTATTCAGATATCATTAGGGGAATTTAACTATAATATGCAGATATGAACTGTAAAATCAGATGGATAGACTTCTGTTGTAGGCTTGGTATGATTAATCAAGCCACCCACCTCCACAGGTAGATATTAACTTCTGCTTTTTGGTATTCTGAATTAGATCTGCTGTACGGATAGATCAAATTTACCCAACCTGATGCGCTCCAGAGACATTTGAGCCTTTGCTCCTAGAATGAACAGCTATTAATTGGAGCACTGTATGTGTATATGTGGGGTGAGATCCATGTTTTTCAGCTCAGCAACGTGAAGATGTGAGGACTTCAACTCCCAGAATTCCCCAGCCAGGAGATAAAATCTATACATCTTTAAGCGGCGAAAGTTCAAGTTTAGTGACTATTTGAAGTTACGAGGCCACTGAAAAAGTGGTTTATGACAGGTTTTCACACTTATGATTGTTTGCAGCATCCACATAATCACATAATCAAAATTTGGGCGCCTGGCAACTGGCATGTATTTATGACAGTTGAAGTGTTCTGGGGTCATACGATCACAATTTGTAAGCTTCCCAGCTGGCTTCTGACAAGCAAAGTCAAATGGGGGAAGCTAGATTTGCTTAATGACTGCATGATTCACTTTACAGTTGCAGTGATTCGCTTCACAACTGTGGCAGAAAAGGTTGTAAAATGGGTGCCACTCATTTAATAACGGTCTTGCTTAGCAATTAAGTCAGTTCCTAAATGAACCTGATTTCTCCGTTGACTTTGCTTCTCAGAAGGTTGAAAAAGGTGATCACTGCAACCATCATAAATACAGGCCAGTTGCCAATCTTCCAAATTTTGGTCATGTGACCACAAGGATGCTGCAACAGTCGTAAGTATGAAAAGCAGTCCTCAAACGTTCACTAAACAAATGATTGCAAGTCAAAAGCTACCTATAGAGTCCACATTTGAAGATTTTGTAATACTTTCTGTGGAAAAGAACCAATGGCCAGCAAGAAGTGATAACTTGGGGAGCTCCTGTAATGTAAGAAATTGTTCTTAGGGTTGTCAAATCTGACCTTCCCTCAAACTCATAATAAATCACTTAGAGCAGTCATAAATTTTTGTGAAGCTGATTATTTAGATATGGTTGGAATATTATTCAAGATCACTAGCCAGTTGAACAAAGAACGTCCATCCAGTCTGGGTCGGTCACTGGGACCAGAGGTTCCCTGAAGATGGGCTCCAACATGAATCCGAAAGCTCAGAAGACAAAACCTCTGGTCCCAGTGACCAGAGGTTTTGCAGGATTGGATCCTGCAGCATTATCCTGGGACACAGAATACAGAATAGAATACAGAATAACAGAGTTGGAAGGGTCCTTGGAGGTCTTCTAGTCCAACCCCCTGCTTAGGCAGGAAACCCTACACCACTTCAGACAAATGGTTATCCAACATCTTCTTAAAAACTTCCAGTGTTGGAGCATTCACAACTTCTGGAGGCAAGTTGTTCCACTGATTAATTGTTCCAACTGTCAGGAAATTTCTCTTTAGGTTGCCTCTAGGTTGCTTCTCTCCTTGATTAGTTTCCACCCATTGCTTCTTGTCCTGCCCTCAGGTGCTTTGGAGAATAGCTTGACTCCCTCTTCTTTGGGGCAGCCCCTGAGATATTGGAACACTGCTATCATGTCACCCCTAGTCCTTCTTTTCAGAAGATTAGACATATCCAGTTCCAGCAATCGTTCTTTATATGTTTTAGCTTCCAGTCCCTTAATCATCTTTGTTGCTCTTCTCTGCACTCTTTCTAGAGTCTCCACATCTTTTTTATGTGGCGACCGAAATTGGATGCAATATTCCAAGTGTGGCCGTACCAAGGCATATAAAGTGGTATTAACACTTCACGTGATCTTGAGTCTATCCCTCTGTTTATGCAGCCTAGAACTGTGTTGGCTTTTTTGGCAGCTGCTGCACGTATGTTCCCCTTTATCTATGAAAGAATGTCCATGAATATAATTCTGCAATTTGTCCTTGTGAAACTTAAATTGAAAGAGTGACTGGTCAGTTCAAAAAAGATAGGCAGTGACATTTCACATAATCCATGAAAGATATTCTGAAACCCAGAGATGCCATGAAATCTTGCTTGATCTACATTGGTTTAGCACAGTCTTCCCTTACCTAATAGCAATAGCACTTAGATTTATATACTGCTTCATAGAGTTCTTTTACAGCCCTCTCTAAGTGGTTTACAGAGTCAGCATTTTGCCCCCAACAATCTGGGTCCTTATTTTACCCGCCTCAGAAGGGCCTGGTGGCTTAGCAGACTAAAAGCATTGTGATTAACACCAGCTGTCTGCAATTACTGTAAGTTCGAATCTCACCAGACTCAAGGTTGACTCAGCCTTCCATCCTTTCTAAGGTAGGTAAAATGAGGACCCAGTTTGTGGGGGCAATAAGCTGACTTTGTATAAATATACAAAAGTATGAAGGCTATTGCTTAACGCATTGTAAGCCGCCCTGAGTCTCCGGAGAAGGGCGGCATATAAATCAAATTAAAAAAAGAAGAAGAAGGATGGTAGGCTTGAGTCAACCTTGAGCTGGTGAGGATCGAACTGCTGGCTGTGGGCAGAATTAGCCTGTAATACTGCACTCTAACTACTGCGCTACCAGTTCTGCCATCTTGTTCTGGATTAAAGACCCATCGTTTCCTGGGCTCTTTGGGAATTGTAGTCCACCAAAGCTTGAGAGTTTCAAGCTGAGAAAAGCCGATCTGGTGAGATTGTTGAATTATTACTACAATAATGGGAGCCCCCTTTCCTGGCTGTGGTCCAGAACAATTACAGAGCACATCTATCTGCCCTTGGACAAAAAAAAAAAAAGACTATTTTCCATATTGCATTCTCATCATCTCGTGACAAAGCAATCAATAAGAGCCTAGGATGGATTTAGATGTCTGGTTTCTCCTAACATGGAATAAACTCAAGAATCTTATCAAATCTGTGATCTAGAGAGGAACCAGTTTATTATGCCTTTGACTTTCTCATCTTTCAGTATTCTTAATTATACTCGATGCATTTTTCCCTCCTATCCAATGACAAAAAATAATTAACCAATCATTTTTCTTTCTCTGCACATTTTGTGCACGGTTTTGACTAACATAACGTTATTTCTTTTTTCAAGAAAGAAAAGTCCGAAGCGTTTTTGTACGGGTTGTTTTTGAGTCAATACTTGTCAATGTACGGTATTTTTTGTTAATTTAAAAAAAAAAATAGAGAAAGGCCAACCAGTTTTCAAAGAGAAACAGCAGATGAGTCTTGTTCTCTGGGGATTTATGAGGCACTTGTTTTGCTATTATGGAAAGAAACAAATGCCACATTTTGTTCACATCTCCTATACCTCATAAAATACAGGGAATTGGGATAAAACAAATACATTATGATATTAAACCTCTTGCAAATATTAGTCTAATTTTTAAATCACAACAATACAGGAGTAAACTTTGCCTTCATTAATATCTTTTTGGCCTGTTCAGTTCATTCTTATGTTCAAACTACTTTTTGAACTACTTTTTATTTCTTCCAATATTTTTCTGTTTTAAAGAGCCAGAATTGAGACAGACAGCACTTTCATTGTGCCGTTATTTGCAATTATAGCTGATGATTTATAGTATAGCTGTTTTTCCTGTCAGCCTTAAAACGCTGCATGTTGTCGTAGAATCAGAAACCCTGATTCATTCAGGCTTTTGTGAAACACAGTGCTTACTTATTTCCGGGCCAGCAACCATTTATTCTAAGGAGAGATTTAAAAAAGGCATTAATTGCCTGGATAGCATTGTAATCCAGGGCATAAATCCTTCCATTCAGATTAACAGATTAACAGAATTGGAAGGGACCTTGTAGGTCATTTAGTCCAACCCCCCACCCAAGCAGGAGACCTTACACCCGTGATGACAAACCTATGGCACGCAGAGCCATATTGGTGGGCACGCAAGTATTGCCCTAGCTCAGCTCCAGCACACATGCACGCACCGGCCAACTGATTTTCGGGCCTTCTGGTCCCACTGGAAATCAGGAAACTGGCTGTTTCTGGCGTCCGGAGGGCCTCTGGTGGTAGGGGTAGGGGAGGCCGTTTTCACCCTCCCCAGGCTCCAAGAAAGACTCTGGAGTCTGGGGAGGGCAAAAAATGGGCATACCGGGCCCACCGGGCCATCACGGGCAAAAAGCCGGGGGGTCGCGGGGGGGGGTCATGTGCGCATGCGCGGAAGGGCAGGGCGCATTGAATTATGGATATGGGCATACGTGTCCATGACCCCCCACACTCCCCCCGCTTTTGGCACGCGACGGCAAAAAGGTTAGCCATCACTTCTCTGCACCATTTCTGACAGATGGCAGTCCAGTCTCTTCTTGAAAGCCTCCAGGGATGAAGCTCCCACAACTTCCGAAGGCAACTTCTGTTCCATGGGTTGATTGTTTCTCCCTGTCAGAAAATTTCTCCTTATTTCCAGGTTGAATCTCTCCTTGATCATTTTCCATCCATTATTCCTTGTCTGGCCTCCAGGTGCTTTGAAAAATAGCTTGACCCCTTCCTCTCTGTGGCAGCCCCTCAAATATTGGAAAATTGCCCTCAAATATTGGAAAACTGCTATCTCCCTGGTCTTTCTCTTCATTAGACTAGCCATGCCCAGTTCCTGCAACCATTTTTCATATGTTTTAGTCTCCAGTCCCCTCATTGTCCTGGTTGCTCTTCTCTGTACTTTTTCTAGAGTCTCAACATTCTTTTTATAGTGTGGTGACCAAAACTGGATGCAGTATTCTAGGTGTGGTCTTAATGGCTTTGGTTCATCTTGTAAAAACCTGGAAAAAACATATTAAGAAAATAAATGGTGGTGCAGCAGACTAAAGCACTGTTATTAACATCAGCTGCCTGCAATTACTGTAAGTTCAAATCTCACCAGGCTCAAGGTTGACTCAGCCTTCCATCCGTTTAAGGTAGGTGAAATGAGGACCCAGTTTGTGGGGGCAATAAGCTGACTTTGTATAAATATACAAAAGTATAAAGGCTATTGCTTAACGCATTGTAAGCCGCCCTGAGTCTCCGGAGAAGGGCGGCATATAAATCAAATCAAAAAAAAAAAAAGAGAGAGAGAGAGAGAGAGAGAGAGAGAGAAAACATGTATGAAGTACTTGCATATGTTTTCCAACATTCCATGTATTTTTTCCTTTCCTTTGGGGAAAAAAGAACAGAGCAAAAGTTTTTCTTTCCCAACTTTTCCTATTACACTTTCCAGGACTCTCTCTATAAAACTATGATAGCTAAGCAAATGACTCAGCATCAATTGATATTCAGAACTGATGTTAATGACCGGTAAATTCTGCAGTTGAACAATGACTTCGATTAGATTGCACACAGTCAGAAATATGGCCCTTAAGATTTAAAAGGAACCAGATGGAATTATTTTACATCAATGTACTGAGTCACGGACAGGAAGGATTCATATAGTGCACTGTGTGCCTTGTTTAAACCATGTTTTTTTTTAACTAAGCCATAATGACTTGGCAGACTTGAAACACTTAAGCCATAAAGTGTAGTTCACCACACATCTAATGCTTGGATTCGCATGTTATGCTAGGTCAGGGTAACACGAAGTACTTACCAACGCAGTGCGCATCCCTGGTTGCTTTTAAAAAAACCATCCTGAACATTGCATCTTGATCATTGAAGCAATTAACAGAACATAAAGATTGGGAGAAACCAGGCTTATCAGCAGTAACTGTGAGAGGAATCTTGGAACTTAATGGACAACCAATTAAATATGAGCCAACAGTGTGCAGCGGCAGCCAAAAAAGCCAACGCAATCCTAAATTGTATTAACCGAGGGATTCAATCAACACCATGTGAGGTACTAATACCACTCTATAAAGCCTTAGTAAGACCATACCTAGAATACTGCATCCAGTTTTGGTCGCCATACTATAAAAAAAGATGTTGAGACTCTAGAAAGAATGCAGAGAAGAGCAAGGAAGATGATTAGGGGACTGGAGACTAAAACGTACGATGAATGGTTGCAGGAACTGGGCATGGCTAGTCTAGTGAAGAGGAGGACCAGGGGAGACATAATAGCAGTCTTCCAATACTTGAGAGGCTGCCACAGAGAGGAGGGGGTCAAGCTATTTTCCAAAGCACCTGAAGGCCCAGACAAGGGATAATGGATGGAAACTGATCAAGGAGTGTCAGCCTAGAAATGAGGAGAAATTTTCTGACAGTGAGAACAATCAACCAATGGAACAGAAGTTGCTTTCAGAAGTTGTGGGAACTTCATCACTGGAAGCATTCAAGAATGCTGCCACCTGTCACAAATGGTGTAGGATCTCCTGTTTGAGCCGGGGTGGGGGGGGTGGGGGTGGGATTGGACTAGATGACCTAGCAAGTCCCCTCCAACTCTATTATTCTGTTCTGTTCTAAGATTAATAACGATGTGGACTAAATGAGGGGATTTGTAAAGCACTTAAGAGAGAGAAAGGACAATAATACTCCAATTATCTGTTAAAAAGAAGATCAGAAGTCATATATTTCTTAACTTTACCTTTCTTTTTTTTTCCTTGCACTTTTTTGTGCAGATAGTCCTCAACTTCACAGCTGTCTTTAGAAGAGCACTTGACGGCCGTGACCGGGAGGATTTTTCATCAGGTTCGCCTGATTTGCCAGTTGCGTCCCTTTCTAGATCGGGACTCCTTACTCACGGTCACTCATGCCCTTGTCACCTCCCGTCTGGACTATTGTAACGCTCTCTACATGGGGCTCCCCTTGAGGAGCACTTGGAGGCTCCAACTGGCGCAGAGTGCGGCCGCACGGGTAGTGATGGGAGCGACGTGGCGCTTCCATGTAACACCTCTTCTGCGTGAACTGCACTGGCTCCCGGTGGTCTTCCGAGTGTGCTTCAAGGTTTTGGTTATCACCTTTAGAGCGCTCCATGGCTTAGGACCTGGTTATTTACGGGACCGCCTGCTACCACCAATAGTCTCCCACCGGCCAGTACGCTCACATAGAGAGGGGCTCCTCAGGGTGCCATCGGCCAAACAATGTCGACTGGTGGCCCCCAGGGGGAGAGCCTTCTCTGTGGGGGCACCTACTATCTGGAACGAGCTCCCCCCATAGAAACGGAGGATCCCGGATCTGCGTACCTTCCATCGCGCGCTCAAGACTTTCCTATTTCATTAAGCCGGCCTGACCTAAGTCTTTCCCCTTTTAAATGGAAATTTTAAATTTGGTTTTAAATTATTGGGGGTTTTAAATTTGTTCAGCCAAATTATTTAATTCGTTTTAATCTATTTTAAATTTTGTATTTATATGTTTTATTCTATGGCTGTTCACCGCCCTGAGTCCTTCGGGAGTAGGGCGGTATACAAATTCAATAAATAATAATAATAATAATAATAATAATAATAATAATAATAATAATAACAACAACAACAACAACAACAACAACAACAACTTACAACAGTTCATTTAGTGACTGTTCTAAGTTACAATGGGACTGAGAAACACAACCTAGGACCGTTGTACATACTTAATGACTGTTGTAACATCCCCATATTCACGTGATCAGAATTCACTTAGCAAGTGACTCATATTTATGACGGATGCAGTGTCCCAGGGTCATGTGATCCCCTTTTGCGACCTTCTGACAAGCAAAGTCAAGGGGGAAGGCAGATTCATTTAACAACCGTGTTACTAACTTAACAATTGCAGTGATTCACTTGTGAATTGTGGCAAGAAAGGTTGCAAAAAAGGTTGCAACAAAGGTTGCAAATGGGGCAAAACTCACTTAACAATTGTCTCTATGAGCAACAGAAATTTTAGGTTCAGTTGTGGTCATACGTCGAGTACTACGTATATTTTTTCTCCTTTGATTCATCTTTTATTTCATGTCCATTCTTAACAGATGTTTAAAAACAAATTATATATTCTCTCCTGCTGTTTTCCACAATCTGAAAAAAAATGCTTAGCATATTTTTTTCACTTGTGCATAGTAACTAATGGGATCTCTCCCCTGCTTCAAGGGGGCACCCATCTGTGCTAAGGACTTTTAACAAGGGATGTTCTTTTCCTTAAATGACATATTCTCAGAGACTCTTCCAATCCTGCTTACAATCTTTTTGGACTGTTGCCTTCTGGCAGAAGATACAGAACAATTAAAACTCGGACCACACATTTTCTGAATAGTTTTTATCCCAGAGCTATAATTGCACTCAACAATGAACTAAAGGGCCACCATCAGTGAGCTGTTGGACAGTATTACTTGGTCTGCTGTGTGGATTTTTGGGTGGTTTAGGGGTGGAGAATTGTGGTGGGTGGGAGTGTGTTTGGGGATTGTTATGTGTGTTGGACCTGGTCTTTGGGTGTTAAGTAAATTTCGTTGTATGGGTATTCTGTGTATACACGTACAATGACAATAAAGTTATTTATTCATTTATTTATTTATATTGATGGGGTTTTTACCCCCTGTCCTCTTCTCGTTTCAGCTTTGTTTTCCCTGTAACTGGTGGCCTTGGCCCTCAAGGTAGGTAAAACTGGAAAGAGTACTGGATTTGCAGGGAGAAACATGAGGTATCTTAAATTAGGCGTCTCTAGCAGGGGTCTCCAACCTTGTCAACTTTAAGACTTGTGGACTTCAACTCCCACAATTCCTCAGCCAGCAAAACTGAGCGTCTTGTCACTCGTGTCAGCGCCTGTGGTAGCCTGAGCGCTCCGCCAGCGAAAACAGGCTACCGAGCTCTGTTTCCGGCTGCAATGGCCTCCTGCAACCCTCTGCCAGAGAAAATGGAGCCCAGGAGGGCTGCACACGGCCTTCTCGAGCTCCGTTTTCGCTGGCAGAGGCACCGCGGGCCCAGAGGTGGGATTCACATACTGTTACTACCACTTTGCCCAACTCCGGAAATGTGAACATATGCATGTGCACTCTCACTTAGCTTGCACGCGCGCCATCCAAACATGCGTGTGCCATCACAAAACATGGCAATTCGCTCGCATGCGCCATCCACACATGCGTGTGGTGTCAAAAACACAATGATATAGGACGAGATTGCGCCCAGGTGGGTGGGTGGGCCACCCGCACGTTGCCACTACCAGTTTACCTGAACCGGCTGAATACTACCTCTGCACGGGCCAGTCCTTCACTGTTTCTAGGGCAGCACTGCAGGCCAGGTCTAAGCACTCTACAGGCCAGATCCGGCCCTCAGGCCTTGAGTTTGCCACCCCTGGTCTATTTGGATCACCAGCCCCTTAGTTATAGTTAATAGGTTGGGCCCAATTGTATCTGTTCTTGCCCTCTTGTGTTGAGTGGTGGAGTTGACTCCACGGGAATCCTAACCGGCTTTTAATGTCTCGGTATAGGGATGATTCCAATGCAACAGCAGAGCTTTTCAATGGTGCCTGTCATGCAGCCCAATATGCAAGGCATGATGGGGATGAATTACGGTTCTCAGATGCCTCCAGGGACGATGACTGTGCAGGTACGTGCCGAGGCGATTTCAAGCAGTCTGGTTTTAATCTGTATCGGATTATTTTATTTCTCCCATTTTCTTCACCCACACTGGGTGTCTCTAGGCGGTTGTTGTGACCCAGGCCCAAGTAAGTAGTAGGAAAATCAGTCAGTGAAAAAACAAACAAACTTTATTCGAAGAGCTGAGAATTACTTCATTCCCAGCGTCGTGCAACTAAATTAAAGCAAATTCCTCCCAACACAAATTCCTCAGTCCTATCGCAAACCTTGGTCCAGTTAGGCAAACTGCCAAAGGCCTTTCTTGGCAAACGTTCAGAAGTCCCAGATACAAAAATAAATACAAGACGTAGACGAAGAAAAAGATGAAGCTACCAACGTTGTTTCCTGGCAAAGCCCAAACGCCGTTGCTGGTCTGTTTTAAGCCTTATGGAAGGGGCCAATCATCTCTTGGCCCTACTCCTGAGTTGTCCTCTTTGCTTGAGCTGCTCTTGCCTTCTGGCAGCTCTTCTCATGCGTGCATTAGGAACAGGCTCCTCCTGTTCCTCTGCCTCACTCCTATCAGCCTCTGGAGACTCTGGAGTCTGCACCTCATTCCCCGATGGCCCTGTCCCCATCTCTGCCTCCGATGCAGAGCCCTCATCCAGGCCTTCCCCAGCCTCCAGGACTGGCCCATGTTCTTCCTCAGCCTCATCGCTGTCCGACTCCGCTGCCAGCTCCGCAGGCTGCTGGCGGACCACAACAGTAGCTTACAAATAAAATGATAAAATCCTATAGAAGTCACAGTTAAAAACAAAATTAAAACACTGATAAAGGAGAATACAGGTAGTCCTCGACTTACAGCAGTTCATTTAGTGACCGTTGGAAGTTACAACAGCATTGAAAAAAGTGTCTTAAGACCATTTTTTGCATTTATGTCCATTGCAGCATCCCCACGGTCATGTGATTTACACGCGGATGCCTGGCAATGGGTTCATATTTATGACGGTTGCAGTGTCCCGGGGTCATGCGATCCCCTTTTGCAACCTTCTGAAAAGCAAAGTCAATAGGGGGGGAGGGCAGATTCAGTTTACAAGCATGTTACTCACTTAACAACTGCAGTGATTCACTTAACAAATTTCTCAGCAGCATACATTTTGGGCTCAATTGTGGTCGTAAATCAAGGACTACTTGTATTTGTACCTCAGGGTTGAAATGAGGTTCTTTGGTGCTCTCTGACCTTGGGGCCCTCTGAGCTTGGCTGTTTTCTTGCAGACTTTTCATTACCCAGCTAGGTAACATCATCAATGCATTGATGATGTTACCTAGTTTGGGTAATGAAACATCTAAAAGAAAACAACCAGAGAACAACTTAGAGAATATCTCACCTCCAGAAGCAAGATGTTCCGTAGGATGGAGCAATAATGGCAGAGAAGGCTCTCTTCCTAGACTCCACCAGTCAAAATTCGTTAACATGCGTACAATAACCTCCCTGCCTGATCTAGTGGAACTGGTCAAAGAGATAGAGATGAAAGAATTTCATCTAACATAAACATACACCTCACAGGGCATTGTACCATATTTGCAACATTTTCTATTTTAATGCAGGTAGTCCTTGACGTACGACCACAATTGAGCCCCAGATTTTTGTTCCAAAGCAAGACAGTTGTTAAGTGACTTGTGCCCCATTTTTACCACCTGTTCTGCCACAGTTGTTAAGTGGATCACATTTTCAGTGCCATCGCAACATTGAATGGTCACTAAACGAATAAACTGTAAGCCCAGGATTATTATTTTATTTATTTTATTTTATTTTATTAAATTTCTATACCGCCCTTCTCCTGAAGGACTCAGGGCGGTGAACAGCCAAAAGATAAAATACAGAAATACAAAATTTAAAATAGATTAAAACAGATTAAACAATTTGGCTAAATTTTAAAAATCCCATAATTAAACAAATTAAAATTAGTGTTTAAAATTTAAATTTTAAAATTTTAAAAGGGAGAAGATTTAGGCCAGGCCAGCTTGATGAAATAAAAATGTTTTAAGCGCGCGGCGGAAGGTGCGCAGATCTGGGATCCTCCGTATCTCCGGGGGGAGCTCGTTCCAGATTGTAGTTGCCCCCACAGAGAAGGCTCTCCCCCTAGGAGCCGCCAGTCGACATTGTTTGGCCGACGGCACCCGGAGGAGCCCCTCTCTATGGGAGCGTACTGGCCGGTGGGAGGCTATTGGTGGTAGCAGGCGGTCCCGTAGGATTACCCATAGTTCATATAATTTATATCAGAGGTCTTCAAACGTGGCAACTTTAAGACTTGTGGACTTCAACTCCCAGAATTCTCCAGCCAGCATAGCTGGTCTTAAAGCTGCCAAGTTTGAAGACCTCTGATTTTTATGCATCAAATAACATGGAGAAATAATGGGCATGTATTTGCAGACGTTGAGATCTCATTATAAGAAAGCTCACGTACATTCTGAGTCTCCTGAGACCCAGTTTGCTGGATCATTTACCATGCATTTTATCACCCTGTCGCTCTTGTTCTTTGCTATTTAATATTGAACTGCTCATTTGATTCACACAGGGTGGCATGCCTCTCGGTGCGATGCCAACAGCGGGGATGCCATATATGGGCCAAAGTCCCTTCCTTGGAATGCGTGCAGCAGCTCCTCAGTACACCCCGGATATGCGGAAGCAGTTTGTTGAAGAACAGCAGTAAGTGAGCCATTCAGTAACAATAGATCTGACTTATTATTTTTTAATTAATTTATTTACATACAGCAGTGGCCAAAATTGTGGAAATCTTTTGGCAAAAGTGTATTTTCTAAAAGTAGCTAATAACACCACTTTGTTTTGAAGTAGTACCATAAAATTGTATATCAATGGAAAGATAATTTAATCAAGAATGCAATGCAATAGGTTTTATGAAGGGTTTGCTATTAGACTAGCAGTTACACAAAAAAAAACAAGATATACAAAAATTATCACGTCAGTTAATGCCTTAGAGATGAATAGATTGCCACTTCTTTCCCTGTGCCCAAGGCCAAGTCTATGTTTTTTCAAGTCAAGTTGAGTACAAAAGTAACAGAAATAGTAGTTGAGTTATGAGGCCTAAATCACGTCTATAATCAGCATTGATTACATCTTGCAGGAAACGGTTTGAACACCAGCAGAAGGTCTTGGAGGAAGAAAGAAAAAGGCGTCAGTTTGAAGAACAGAAGCAAAAGCTACGGCTTTTAAGCAGCGTGAAGCCAAAGGTATGCGGTGACAAATTTATTCATTGGCAAGCCAGTTGGATTTAAATTAATTTCTGTTGAGGAGGAAAATTAAAACAATAAATAGATTTTTTTTAAAAAAGAAATACCAGTGTTTCAACAAAACAGTATGGGATAGTCCTTGATTTATAGCCATTCATTTAGCAACTAGTTGAAGTTAAAACAGCACTGGAACTAAGTTATGGTCGTAAGACCTCGCACTTACGACCATCACAGCATTCCCCACGGTCTTGTCATCAGAATTCAGACACTTGGCAACCAGCATGTATTTAAAACGGTTGCATCGTTTGGGGGAATCATGTGATTTCCATTTTCAACTTTCCCAGCTGGCTTCCAATGAGCAAAGCCAATCGGGAAAGTCTTAACGTCCACATGATTCACTTAACAATGGCAATGATTAGCTTGATTGGCAAAAATCTTGTAATATTGGGTATGACTCACTTAACAACTGAGCCGTGGTGGTGCAGAGGTTAGAATGCAGTATTGCAAGTTCGATCCTGGCCAGTTCAAGGTTGATTCAGCCTTCCATCCTTCCGTGGTCAGTGGACCCAGATTGTTGGGGGCAATATGCTGACTTTGTAAACCGCTTAGAGAGGACAGTAAAGCACTGTAAAGCGGTATATAAGTCTAAGCGCTTGCCATCACGTCAAGATGCATTTATCCTAGTGCTGACATGAGAAGGAGAACGCAAGTGTCTGCAACGGGACGGTTGCCTTTCACCTACTTATTTTAGCTGGAGATAATGTCCCCTAGGAGATGGATGGGAGGGGGGAAATTCTTTGAATTGGAGCAGTAGATTAGGGGTGAATGATTGGGAAGATGGCCAATGAATGTAGAGGAGTGGGGGAAGGAAGAGGAGGGATTTTGGGCCAGCACATCAGTGCTGGCTGTATGGAGTCAGTGTAAAAGTTGCCGTGCTAAATGAAAAGGAAGTTTGTTTCAAAAAGGACTTTGTTTGAGACGCAATTTATTTGAAGACGGCCTTAAAACCTGACAGCGCTATTGCTATTGTAGGCTAACTCTGGCAACTGCCAGCAGTTCGATCCTGACCAGTTCAAGGTTGACTCAGCCTTCCATCCTTCCGTGGTTGGTAAAATGAGGACCCAGATTGTTGGGGGCAAGAGGCTGACTTTGTAATCTGCTTGGAGAGGGCTGTAAAAGCACTGTGAAGCGGTATATAAGTCTAAGCGCTCTTGCTATCGCTCTTGCAATGGATTGCAATATCCGAATTGTGGCGATAAGTCGGGGACTACTTGTTTACCGGAATATAAAATGATAAGCTACTTTGACATAAAATGGGTTTTGCTCGTCTGATTTTTCCTTGAGGAATTCCACCCTGAGAAAATAAGTGTACTTTGTTTTTGGCAAGTGATAAATGCACTCAGGTTTTGTAAAATAGTTGAACATTCTGTTAGAGCTGTTTCATAATAAGGTGTATTGATATGTTTTCAGATGGGTGAAAAAAGCCGAGATGACGCCCTGGAAGCTATTAAAGGGAACCTAGACGGGTTTTCCAGAGATGCTAAACTTCATCCCACACCAACTGCTCATCCCAAAAATGCAGGTATTCAACTTGGAGACAAGATCTTAAAATTTTTATAAAAAATGTATGCAGCTTTAAGGTGCACAGAAACTTTTAGAGAAACCTGCCAAACAGAAGCATTTATCAATTCTATTGCTTTCAGTGAAAAAAAGAAATCTAACACCTTTTTGGGTCATGAACAGTAGGACTTTAATGTGCTTAATTCTAATTGGATTAGGATTCCAGCCCTATTAAATTATAGCCAAATTATGTTCAGTTGATTGAGCATGTAATGCACTTTGAAAACTAGCAGCCTTTTCAAAAATCTTGAGCTGCATCCATATAAGTTGCAGTTGCAGATTCTCGTCTTTTAAGAGCATCGAATTAATGGTTGTGGCTATTAAAATCTAATGTCCTCAAGATTTTTGTTTCTTTTTACAACCCTGTAGTTGGGGCAACTGCCTGTAGCTGAGAGTTTGCTGGCTGGATGCCCTTCCTGTTGCCTACTTGCAGTTCACAGCAGATATCTTCTCTTTGAGAGAGAAACATCTGCTGCTACTTAGAATTGAACTCTCAGCCTTCTTAGTTGGAGATGAGTGTCTTTACCACGAGCCCACCATACTGCTAATGTCCTCAAGAAAATAAAATGCATGTAAAAATAAAGCAGGCGTAGGAAAATGAAGATGTTTATTACCTGTGCATCAGTGAAAGCCAATTTAGCATGTAGCAGCTGGGATCCTTCGGGGTAAATTCTCAGCTTTCTAAAGAAGTGGGCCCATTTTTCTCTCTAGCAGGGAGCTCAGTCGTGAATGTGCCATCTAGTCCTCTGTGTTCTACCCAACATTTTAAACAGCCCCATTTGAATCAAGGCTTTTCTGAGTGATTTTAATGCTTGTAAAAAAGCAGGAATGGGGACCGTAGAGAGGAAGCAGCTCCTTCTCCCTTTCATCTCTTGCTGGAAAAGCAAGATATTTTTCCCCCTCTACAATGTGAAGTTCAGAAGCCGCTTATCTCTTCAGCAGGGCAAGTAATAGCATAAAATGGTGGGATTTTTGCATTACCGGTGTGCACTGTTACCTCCTTAACACCATCTTGTATTGGGGTGCGACGGCTCAGTGGTTAAAGAAGCTGAGCTTGTCAGTTGGCAGCCCCAGTTCAAGACCTGAGCACCTCTCAATGGGGTGAGCTCTTGTTACTTGCCCCCAGCTCTTGCCCACCTAGCAGTTGGAAACAGTGGTTTGAAAAATTTTAGCAACCGGTTCTCTGCCCGGTTGCTGGGTGGGCGTGGCCATAGGGGTGTGGCCTAGTCAGCTTCCTGCACCATGGTGGTGTGTTGGGGGGGTGTTTTTGTCCTCCCCAGGCTCCGGAGGCTTTCCTCGAGGCCTGTTTCCAGACTTCCGGTACTTCTGGTAGGCCCATTTTTCACCCTCCCAGAGCCTCCATGCAGGCCCTGCATTTACCTGGCATCCAAAATGGGCTGGGAGGGGTGGGGTAGGCGGAGTCAGCCAGTTCTTGCAACTACCGGTTCAGCGAACCAGATTAAAAGTAACATCCGGTTCTCCCGAACAGGTCCGAACTGGCTGAATCCCACCCCTGGTTGGAAAGCATGCAAATGTGAGTAGATAAATAGGTACCACTTGGATGGGAAGATAACAGCGTTCCATGTGCTTCAGCATATCGTCATGCTGGCCACATGACCACGAAAGGGTCTTCAGACAATGTTGGCTCCCTCAGCTAAGAAACGGAGATGAGCACTGCCCCCTAGAGTCAGTTACCACTGGACATGGGAAACTTTTACCTTTACAGGGGTGGGCAATTAATTTCCCCAAAGGGCCATATGAGGAAATGGGATTGTTGTGGAGGGCTGAACCAAGATATCCTGGCTACACTCACCCACAAGTCTTTGGTTCAACCAAGGCAAGGGTGAGGGGCTGAGCCTGGTCTCCTCACCCAGTGATTGCAGCCACCTCTTCAGACTGCGTCAGGCGAGAGGCGGGGTCTAGGACAAGTCGCCGCGACCAACTCGTCATGGCCAAGTCGCTGCGGAACAATTCAATGCTGTATTAAACATTTCATTCGGTGACTTTTATTATTGGTGACCAGGTTTTCATTGAAATGATTGTAACTCTTGTATTTCTGAATTGACTTTCTTCCGTTTATTACTATTGGCTACAGTTCTGTTGAAATTAATGTAACTTTTGGATTTGTTGAATTGTTTGGTGGCCAATTGTCCTTATGGCGAGTTGTCTCATTACAGACCGTCGAGCACTGTGCAGGCTCAGAAAAGTGCTTTCTCTCTCCTAACCCTCCTGTGGGTTCCAGTATTGACTGAAAGTCTGTGGAGATTCTCCATCTCCAAGTCATGGTTGGTCCCAAAGGTGCTTTTTTCAAGAGGCAGCTGGACTTTCTGGTTTTTCTTTGAAGACGTTTCGCTTCTCATCCAAGAAGCTTCTTCAGTTCTGACTGGAATCCTTCCATTCCCCGCCATCCGGTCAGAGCTGAAGAAGCTTCTTAGATGAGAAGATGTGGCCCAGGGGCTGTAAAATGCCCAGGTCTCACCTTTTACTGTGTTTCCCCGAAAATAAGACCCTGTCTTATATTTTTTTTGAACCCTGAAATAAGCATTTGACTTTATTGCCATGCGCTCAAAAGCCCGATTGGGCTTATTATCAGGGGATGTCTTATTTTGGGGGAAACAGGATAGGTCCTAGAAATGGGCACTTCTCTTTTATTTTTTTTAATTTTTTTTTAGGTTCGTTGTTCTCCAAGGGTTTTCATCTCGTGTGTATGTACATGTTTGTGTTCATTCCATTTCACAGATCATCCCAAACCATCTCATTCTACCGTGTCTGTCTCCCAAACTACTGCCTTTCTTGACGACGAGGAGTTTAGTGACTTTATTCAGGGACCTGTCGAAACCCCACCATTCGTGCCTCCAACCTCCTCCCAGCCTTTTCAATCTTGCCATCCTGGGCAGCGGCTTTCAGAGAAGGCTGCGGCCCACCCTCTCCCTCCAGTCCAGTTTCCTGTCACCTCCGTCCTCCAGGGTACCGTGGGACCGGTACCCTATTTCTCTCCTTCTCCAGCTTCACAAAACAATCAGAAAACAGGTAACACACCATGTCTTTCGGGGAATGAAATATACAGGTAGTCCTCGACTTACAAGCCATTCGTTTAATGACCATTTGAAGTTAATGACAACACTGGGGGGGGAGTGACTAATGACCAGTTTTCACACTTAACGACCATTGCAGCATCCCCATGGTCACATGATCAAAATCTGGACGCCTGGCAACTGATTCATATTTATGATGGTTACCGTGTCCCGTGGAGGTGATGTGATCTCCTTTTGTGAACTTCCAGCCTGTTTGCCATAAGCAAAATCAATGGGGGGGGAAGATGGAGTTGATCGATTGTGTGATTCACTTAACAAAGCAAAAAAAAAATCATAAAATCAGGTGCCACTCACTTAACCACCTTACTTAGTAATGGAAATTCTTTGACTCTATAACTTTTATTGTTTTATCAATGTATAAAATACAAAGGAAGTCTCGTCCCAATTGTGGCCGTAAGTTAAAAACTATTTTGCAAAAATGTAAAAAAAAATTTAACTGCCGGTACTGCCGGTACCAAGCCACTGTGGGCGTGGCTTGGTGGGCATGGTGTGGCGGGGAAGGATACTGCAAAATCTCCATTCCCTCCCCACTCCTGGGGGTAGGATATTGCAAAATCTCCATTCCCACCCCACTCCAGGGGAAGGATACTGCAAAATCCCCATTCCCTCCCCACTCCTGGGGGAAGGATATTGCAAAATCTCCATTCCCACCCCACTCTGGAGCCAGCGAGAGGTGGTATTTGCCGGTTCTTCGAGCTACTCAAACTTTCCACTATCGGTTCTCCAGAACCTGTCAGGACCTGCTAAATAGCACCCCTGGTATGTATGTATGTATGTATGTATGTATGTATGTATGTATGTATGTATGTATGTATGTATCAAGGCATTTATATCACCTTGACATATATATATCAAGGCATTTGACAGACTTCAGACCAGATAGCGAGTAAAGAAAGAAACTTTAGCATTTTCAAATCAGAAAAGCCAGAAAGTTTATTTTGTTTTGTTTTGTTTTGTTTTATTTTATTATTTTATTTTATTCTATTTTATCTTATTTTATTCTATTAAACTCTGTGGTAAGATAAGCGGCCAATACATTTTATAAATAAAATAAAATACATTTTATTATTTTATTTATCAAATTTGCATGGCTGCCCATCTTATGAAAAGCAACTCTGGGCAGTAGACAACCATCAGACAAAATGACACATATATTAAACCAATCATAAAAGTCTTTTAAAAAATCAATGTTAAAAATTAAATATTATTAGGAACAAAAATATGCGAACCCCGAAGCAAAGAGAGAATGATTATATCTACCTCAATGAAGCCACGTGTCTCCACTTCCCTGGGTCCCCCCCAGGCCTTCTTATAATTTAAATTATTCTAGTAGATTTAGATTTAATTTACATTTACAATTTAACAATTTACAATTTAAAGCATTCTGGTAGATTTAAAAACAACCAGGCCAGTTTTGCATAATGGAGGGGTTGGATTATTATTATTCTCAGTTACAGTCCTTTACCTTTAGAATGTAAAAAAATTCTCTTAATTTTTTTTTTTTAAGGGTAATGCATCTCTTGTCCCTTTTCTTGTCCTGCTGAATTCTGGGTATGCTTAGTACAGATAGTCCTCGACTTACAACTAGTAGCAACCATTCAACGGTTAAAATAAACCTTCCTGTGGGCACCTGTGACCCAGTTCCAGAGTTCCAACATGACAACATATTGGACACTCGGCAACCAGCCTGCATTGACACTGTTTGCAGCGTCCTATTTTATGACATTTTTGTCAAAAACCAGCATTTACTTCCAGTTTTTGGCAGGACGGGCTCATAGCAGTTCACTTAACGACCGCTGCCAAAAATGTCGTAAAATTGGCTTCACTTTATTTATTGTTTTATTTTGTTTATAATATACAATATAATACAAAAATATAAAACAGTTGGAAAATAAGGGAGGGAGAAGGGAAGGGAAAAGAGCAGGGCAAAGAGAAAAAAGAAAGAAAAACTTTTTACTTTTACATAGTAGTATAAACTAGCCATTTCTATCAGTGGTGAAATCCTCCGCGGTTTGCCATCGGTTTGCTGCCCACGCAGATGCGGTGCGTGCCAAACGCATGCTCTGTTTGCATATGCACAGTGTGCACGAAACACGCACTTCGCACGGAAAAAAGGACGCTTTCTAAGGTACCGTATTTTTTAGAGTATAAGACGCACCGGAGTATAAGACGCAGCTTAGTTTTTGGGGAGGAAAATAGGAAAAAAAAATCTGCCAACCAGGTATTCACTGGCTAGCGTCCTTAGTCTGGTCAGCTTCAGCACATTAGTTTGCTGGTTTTTTATCCCCTGCTTGGGGATAAAAAACAGCTTTTAAGGCACAGCTGAGAGGAAGCAGCAATGAGAAAAGCAGGCAAAGCACGGGGAGATCGCTTCACTCGGCTAGCGCCTAGTTAGGGCTGGAAAAAAGCTTCTAAAGAACAGCTGAGAGTTGGAGCGAAGTATGGAGATGGCTTCACTCGCTAGTTCCTCGTTGAAGCACAGCGGAGTCGAGGGAGCAGGCAAAGCTGGGAAGATCGCTTCACTCGCTAGCACCTTGTTAGCGCCTCGTTAGGACTGAAAAAAAGCTTCAAAAAAGCTACATTCAGAGTATAAAACGCACCCAAATTTTCAGCCTCTTTTAGGAGGGAAAAAGGTGCGTCTTATATTCTGAAAAATACGGTAAGTAGAACAGCGAGGGGGGGGAACAGCTGGGCCGCGCTATTTAGATTCGTTAGAAAGCAGGATTTCCTGTTTTATAGCGAATATAAATTGTATGGCACAGCTGATTGTCGGAAATACCGGTTCAGACCAACCAGTAGCATTTTTCTACTACCAGTTTGCTGAACCGGTAGCTTTTAGCACTACCGATTTGCCCGAACCGGTAGGATTTCACCACCGATTTCTATAACAACAAACCTATCTAATCGGTAAAAACCCAAAATCAAAGTTGCATTTCCCCACCCCACCCCCCATGTCAAAACACAAAAGGCTCCGTCAACTTTTGCACCGTAAAATTGATTTCACTTTATGACCGTCACGACTTCCATTCATGATCAGCAGGCTCCGTCAGGGTCCTACGTCGAGGACTATCTGTATTGGCAGCATCTTTGTGATGCATTATCTTTAAATAAAGGACTGAGGTGACCCAGTGACAATCGTCCTCTTTGAAAATAGTTACTGAGTCACTCCAGCCCTCCTTGGTGGGGCTGTGGGCGCGTTTGTGTTTCCCCTTTTCGCCTGTGGGATTAAGGAATGGGCTAAAGCTCTAAAGGGAAGTGCAATTTAGCAAAGTGTGTCTAATTCCTCCTTTTATTCACCCAGGCTGTTTCTTAGAAGACAAGCCTTTGGCACCTCGCGGGTTGAGTGAATTTGGGCAGACTCAAATCAAGCTGAAGGCGCCTGAGGTTGAGCTCAGCGCTGCCGCTTCAGCTGTAAACAGCCCTGGTCCCCAGTTAGCAGCCAGTGGCAGGGAGTCCCTAGGGGCCCTTCCCAAGGGAGCCCCCTGTCCAGAGGCAAACAAGGCTTCAGAACAAAAGCTGCCAGTTCAAGAGTGCGGTGAGCCAATCTGTTGTTTTCAGCCCAGGTGGATCCTTCTTCCTTCACTGTTCTAACCTCTTAAAGTGACTGCTGGGTAATTTTGCTCTGAATCCCTGCTTGAATCTTAACAATGAAGCACCTTTTATCCTAATTTACCACATAATACGGTGTTGGCCCTTAACCAGCTCTTGGCATGTTTTGAGCCTGTTCTCTTTTCCAAGCAAAACATTATTCCTTCTCTCCTCCTCCTGCTCTTCCTCTTCCTCCTCTTCTTTTCCTTCTCCGTCTCCCCATCTCTTCCTCCTCTTCTTCTCCTCCTTCTCCTTCCTCCCCTTCTTTTCCTCCTCCTCCTTCTTTGTCTCCCCATCTCTTCCTCCTCCTCATCTTCTTTTCCTTCTCTGTCTCCCCATCTCTTCCTCTTCTTCTCCTCCTCCCCCTCCTTCCCCTCTTCTTTTCCTTCTCCTTCTTTGTCTCCCCATCTCTTCCTCCTCCTCATCTTCTTTTCCTTCTCTGTCTCCCCATCTCCTCCTCTTTCTCTTCTTCTCCTTCTCCTCCCCCTCCCCCTCTTCTTTTCCTTCTCCTCCTTGTCTGTCTCCCCATCTCCTCCTTCTCGTCCTCCTCTTTTCTGCCATTCACTTGCCCAAGGAGTATCGGCCCTCATTTGCTCTAAAAACGACTTTCTCCAACTTGCCACTTTACCGACGTGCTAGGACTACGACTCCCAGAAATTCCAGCCCTCCAGCTTTTTGCCTACCAACTTCACAGTTTGGTAGAGAGGACCTAACAGGGATGCCTGCTTGAAGGAAGTAGGTGTTACAGTTGAGGAAAGTGAAGACCATCTTGTAGGACGTAATTTATGCATAGAAGTCACAAGACACCCAAGTTAGAAAGATCACCCAGTGCTACTAACCGGGTTTAGGCTCTCCAGTGATGCATAAAATCTTCCTTCTTTTCTTCCTCCCTCCCTCTGTCTGTCCTTCCTTCCTTCCTTCCTTCTTCCCTCCCTCCCTCCCTCCCTCCCTCCCTATATCTATCTTTCCCTCCCTCCCTCCCTTCCTCTCTTCCTTCCTCCCTCCCTCCCTCCCTCTCTCCTTACATCTATCTTTTCCTCTCTCCCTTCCTTCCTCCCTCCCTTCCTATCTTCCTTTCTCCCTCCCTCCCTTCCTTCCTATCTTCCTTCCTCCCTCCCTCCCTACATCTATCTTTTCCTCTCTCTCTTCCTTCCTTCCTTCCTCCCTTCCTCCCTCTCTCCCTCCCTCCCTCCCTTCCTATCTTCCTTCCTCCCTCCCTTCCTTCCTTCCTTCCTCCCTCCCTCCCTTCCTATCTTCCTTCCTCCCTCCCTCCCTACATCTATCTTTTCCTCTCCCTTCCTTCCTCTCTCCCTTCCTCCTTCTCTCCCTCCCTCCCTCCCTTCCTTCCTATCTTCCTTCTTCCCTTCCTATCTTCCTTCCTCCCTCCCTCCCTTCCTCCCTATATCTTTTCCTTCCTTCCTCCCTCCCTTCCTATCTTCCTCCCTCCCTCCCTCCCTATCTTCCTTCCTTCCTCCCTCCTTCCCTACATCTATCTTTTCCTCTCTCCCTTCCTTTCTTCCTTCCTTCCTCCCTCCCTCCCTTCCTATCTTCCTTCCTCCCTCCCTCCCTACATCTATCTTTTCCTCTCTCCCTTCCTTCCTCTCTCCCTTCCTCCCTCCCTCCCTACATCTATCTTTTCCTCTCTCCCTTCCTCTCTCCCTTCCTCCCTCCCTCCCTCCCTTCCTCCCTATATCTTTTCCTCCCTCCCTCCCTCCCTCCCTTCGTATCTTCCTCCCTCCCTCCCTCCCTATCTTCCTTCCTTCCTCCCTCCCTCCCTCCCTCCCTTCCTATCTTCCTTCCTCCCTCCCTCCCTACATCTATCTTTTCCTCTCTCCCTCCCTCCCTCCCTTCCTTCCTATCTTCCTTCTTCCCTTCCTATCTTCCTTCCTCCCTCCCTCCCTATATCTATCTTTTCCTTCTTTCCTTCCTTCCTCCCTCCCTCCCTACATCTATCTTTTCCTCTCTCCCTTCCTTCCTCTCTCCCTTCCTCCCTCCCTCCCTACATCTATCTTTTCCTCTCCCTTCCTTCCTCTCTCCCTTCCTCCTTCTCTCCCTCCCTCCCTCCCTTCCTTCCTATCTTCCTTCTTCCCTTCCTATCTTCCTTCCTCCCTCCCTCCCTTCCTCCCTATATCTATCTTTCCCTCCCTCCCTCCCTTCCTCTCTTCCTTCCTCCCTCCCTCCCTCTCTCCTTACATCTATCTTTTCCTCTCTCCCTTCCTTCCTCCCTCCCTTCCTATCTTCCTTCCTCCCTCCCTCCCTATATCTATCTTTTCCTTCTTTCCTTCCTTCCTCCCTCCCTCCCTATATCTATCTTTTCCTTCCTTCCTCCCTCCCTCCCTCCCTCCCTTCCTATCTTCCTTCCTTCATTCCTCCCTCCCTCCCTCCCTACATCTCTGTTTTCCTCTCTCCCTTCCTTTCTTCCTTCCTTCCTCCCTCTCTCCCTTCCCTTTAATAATCTAAAGTTGCCAGCTTCCCATCTGTCCTCTGCTTAACGGGCTGCTCCGTTTTAATATTAAAAAGAAAAACCTAAGAATAGACAAGACCTTCATGCTGCTGGTTAGCATTAGCAGTGGTTGAGCAACAGGCTTAACCACCTGCTACACAATCACCCGACTGCATCTTTTATTTTCATTCATCATATTTATATGACGGCCCACTTTACAAGAGTGTGGCTCTGGATGGCATACAAGTTTGTTTATTTATTTATTTATTTGTTTATTTATTTATTTATTTAGTTCAATTTATACGCCTCCTTTCTCCGGAGACTCAGGGCGGCTTACAATGCATAAGTTGTGCAAGTTATTCATTGTGTATCCATTCTGATGACTTTTTCACCCACACCATTAACACCTGCAAAGTTTGTGTTGTTTGTGTGCCCTCTTGCTGTCTTTGGTCACGCTTAGGCTGCTAACCTAAATATATCTCAGTTTCCAATCCTATTTAAAAGCACATTTACAAGAATGCTCGTTTTTCTTGACCCAATCACTTTCTATTTCTTTAACCACCTTCGGAGAGCTGATCCCTTCCTTTGAACTACTCTTGATAGACGTGTCCCAATGGAGTCGTTTGTTTTAGCTATTTTCTAAAGTTCTGTCTTTTTGTGTGTGTCTGTGTCTTTAGGCGTTGGAGTTTTTCCTTCCCAGGATCCAATCCAGCAAATGATGCCTCCGTGGATTTACAATGATAATTTAATTCCAGGTAATAATTAATAAAATGACGAGGATGAATACTGTATTCAGGCAGGAAATATCATTCTCGTGTTATTATGAGCCGCGGTGGCGTAGTGGTTCGAGTGCAGTACTGCAGGCTACTTCTGCTGACTGCCGGCTGACTGCAATTTGGCAGATCGAATCTCACCAAGCTCAAGGTTGACTCAGCCTTCCATCCTTCTGAGGTGGGTAAAATGAGGACCCAGATTGTTGGGGGCAATATGTTGACTCTGTAAACCGCTTAGAGAGGGCTGTAAAGCACTGGGAAGCGGTATATAAGTGCTATTGCTATTATCAGTTCATTTTCTTCTTATTTACTTTGTTTGTTTGTTTGTTTGTTTATTTGTTTATTTGTTTGTTCGATTTATATGCTGCCCTTCTCCGGACACTCAGGGCGGCTTATAGTGCGTTAATGGCCTTCAAAATTTAATTTAATTTAATTTAATTTAATTTAATTTAATCTGGAATCAGTTGCCCCCGGAGATAAGGAGAATCCATGACCTCAATGCCTTCCGTCGTTCCCTGAAAACCCATCTTTTTCAGCAAGCCGGGTTGCCTTAAGAAGAAATTTTTAAATTTTTTTAATTAGTCTATGATTTTTAACTTTCGGGCCAAAATTTATATATATTTTTAAATGTTTTAATATTTGTATTCTATGTTTTTTATCTTGGCTGTACACCGCCCTGAGTCCTCAGGGAGAAGGGCGGTATATAAATTGGAAATTAAATTAAATTAAATTAAATTAAATTAAATTAAATTAAATTAAATTAAATTAAATTATTAAATTAAATTAAATTAAATTAAATTAAATCATACTGTTGTATATGCCTGCTTAGTAGGGCTTTCGGGGGCCCCCAAGCGGTGTTCTATTTTATACAAAGTCATCTTATTGCCCCCACAATCCGGGTCCTCATTTTACCTACCTTGGAAGGATGGAAGGCTGAGTCAACCTTGAGCCTGGTGAGATTTGAACTCGCAGTAAGTGCAGGCAGCTAAGCAGCTAAATGCTACTTTAACAGCGCTTTAGTCCGCTGCTCCACCATGCATATACCGTGCTATTTTGATCAGACAACAAATGAATTTTAATTTGGATCCTGTTGTCAAGGATGTTTATTAACAAGGATTTTAAAAAAAAGCCAAACTGGTTAAGGCATCAGGGTACAAACCAGGAAACTCTGAGTTCTAGTACTGTCTTAGACTCAAAGCCAGCTGGGTGACCTTAGGCCAGTCACTTTCTCTCAGCCCTAGGAAGATGACAATGGCAAATTACTCCTGAAAAACCTTGCCAAGAAAACTGCAGGGACTTTTCCAGACAGTTATAGGAGTTAAAACTGACTTGAAGGTGCACGCATTGCACACACACACGCACAAATACAATCGCAGCTATCCTTTCAGAAGCAGTTAGTGAAACTTAGTAAAAGGCAAATTCCTTCCACATTTTGTCAGAGTATATTCATCAACTGGAATAGGACATGGTAACAAGGTCAGCCAATGTATAGGCATAGCAACTAAGTCAGCCAATGAGGGATGTTTGGGAGCTGAGACAGACTGGAGCCAGGGCGTGTCTTAGTCTGCAGCTTCTGAGTCTGTGCAGAGAAACGGAAACTAGTCTGCTCTGCTGAAATGAAACTAACTCTTCTCTCCTGCCTTGTGTTTTGCTTGTAACTGCTACTACGTTGAAGAAGAATCTATATTGGTATTGTACATTTATCTCCATGTATTATATGTATATAAAGAAGTTAATGAATCCTGCTGAATCAGTTTACCTGTGTGTGCTTTCTGGATTTAATTTCTACTGCAAAATCTGATACATTTAAGGAAAGTGATCTCTTTGGAGCAGTTCAGTTTTGATGACTGAATTTATCATCTTTGCCAGTTTGGTCTAAGGCAGGGGTCCCCAACCTCTGGTCCATGGACCGGCAACGGTCCGCAGCATTCCAGAAACCGGGCCACGCAAACAAGGGAAGACCCATCTGTTGGATGCAGGAAGCACATGACACCACGTCCCCTCCGGTCCGTGGAAAAATCTCTCTCCACGGAACCGGTCCCTGGTGCCCAAATGGTTGGGGGCCGCCAGCCTAAGAGTTAAGGCATGATCTCAAACCCTGCCTTAGCTACGAAAGGCAGCTGGGTGACTTTGAGCCAATCACTCTTTCTCAGCCCAACTCACCTCACAGGGTTGTTGTTGTGGGGAAAATAGGAGGAAGAAGGAGCATTAGATGTGTTCTCCGCCTGGAGTTGTTTATAAAAATAGTAAAGGCGGGATATAAATTAATTAAATTAATTCAGGTTAATGTTTGAGAGCAGAAAAGGCCCAACCTTTTGGATTTGCTTGAGTTTGCTGTATTTTGTTGTGGCCCACCAGTGGCCAGTGAGGAGGTTGGGGAGGAACATGGGCCAGTCCTGGAGTCTGGGGAGGACTCTGATGAGTGCTCTGTATTGGAGGCAGAGATGGGGCCAGGGCCCAGCTACCTTCAGAGTCGGAAATGTGGGGCTGAAGAACAGCTGGAGCCTGTTCTTGATGTGTGCATGCGCAGAGCTGCCAGGAGAAGGGAACAGCTAAGGAACAAGGGCCGACTCAGGAGTAAAGGCACAGGTGGACGGTGAATGGCCTCTCCCATAGGGAATAAAGAGGAGCGAAAGGGGAGTGGAGTTTGCAGGAGACAAATTAGTTCATTTCATTAGTGTGAAAATCTGTTTGTGACTCTCAGAGAGTCCTTGCCAAGTCTTTTCTTGTACAGCATTGCATTTGGAAGATATCAGCCTGGCAGCTCTCCAAGCCTGATAAGGTCTGTGGTTGTAAATTCACCCTTGAAAGACTGTTTGCCGGGACTTTGCTGGAGGTGAATGAGAGGCATTCACATTAGCTTAATAAAAAGGGGTTTTGTTGTGCTTTTGTGAAGCCTAGGTCAGAACATATTTAATCTCTTGGACCAAATTCTTTCCTTCCCAGATCTTTATAAGAAGATTCTCGAAACCACCATGACATCCTCCGGGATAGATACCGGCAAACTCTATCCGATTCTGATGTCCTCTGGGCTTCCCAGAGAAACTCTTGGGCAAATTTGGGCCTTAGCCAATCGCACCACTCCAGGGAAGCTGACAAAAGAAGAACTCTACACCGTTTTGGCTATGATTGCGCTAACTCAGGTAGGAATCGAGGTCAGAGATAAAACTGGGGACGGGATGGGACCAGAGGTGGGTTTCAGCAGGTTCTGACCAGTTGTGGAGAACCTGTAGCGGAAATTTTGAGTAGTTCGGAGAACCGGTAGTAAAAATTCTGACTGGCTCCACCACCATCTATTCTCTGCCTCCTGAGTCCCAGCTGATCGGGAGGAAATGGGGATTTTGCAGTAACCTTCCCCTGGAGTGGGGAGGGAATGGAGATTTTATAGTATCCTTCCCCTGCTATGCCCACCAAGCCATGCCACGCCCACCAAACAACTCCCACAGAACCGGTAGTAAAAAATTTTGAAACCCACCACTGGACGGGACATGTCCTTAACGGCTTGTCTATCGAGGGGGAGTGTTACCTGCAAATAATTAAGCAAAACTAAAGCTAGCACCAATTAAGTTGTATAAGGTGTGCAAATGCTTTAATTGACTTGGTTGTGCGAACGCTCTGTTTTCTGCATTTTTTTCCCCCTCATACAGAGAGGCATGCCAGCCATGAGCCCTGACGGTTTAAACCAGTTTCCTTCTGCTCCCATCCCTACCTTAAGTGGGCTTCAGATGGCCATCCCTGTCACAGTGAGCCAACAGCCTTTGATGCCTCCTGGGCCACCGGTTTCCATGCCTCTTAGTATAGGACCAACAGTGGTGGGGATCAGCATGGCGGCACCAGTGGGCGGAGTCACCACACAGACTTCCAGCAGTTTCATCCAACCTTTCCCTGCAAACCAGGTTAGTGCTGATATAATTCCCCATCATAAAGCTGGTCTAAGGCAACTTGTACTTTTAGCTTTTAACTTTCAGCCATGGAATTCAAGCATCTGTCTGACCGTATTACCTAGACCAGGGGTAGTGAAAAACACCCGAAGGCAGGACAAGAAGCAATGGGTGGAAACTAATCAAGGAGAGAAGCAACCTAGAACTGAGGAGAAATTTCCTGACAGTGAGAACAATTAACCAGTGGAACAACTTGCCTCCAGAAGTTGCGAATGCTCCAATACTGGAAGTTTTTAAGAAGAGGTTGGATAACCATTTGTCTGAAGTGGTGTAGGGTTTCTTGCCTAAGCAGAGGGTTGGACTAGAAGACCTCCAAGGTTCCTTCCAACTCTGTTATTCTGTATGGCAACTTGATGACCTGTGGACATCATCTCCCAGAATTCCTGAGCTAGCCATGCTTACAATACTGATTTAGATACAGTTATTTATTATTATGCTTTTATAATTTTGTATGCTTCCGATAGAATTCTGGGAGTTGAAGTCCACCAGTCATAAAGTTGCCATATTTATTGGCTTCTGGTCTAGACCAATTATTTTGGAGCAGCTGACTAAAAGAAAGGGAGACAGTGTTGTGCAGAAAACTAATTTCTGCTCTTGACAGACATTCCTTTTTTCTCTGCAATATGACAGTGTAGGACCGTGATGGCGAACCTATGGCACGTGTGCCACAAGTGGCACGCGGAGCCATATCGGTGGGCACACGAGCGTTGCCCTAGTTCAGCTCCAGTGTGTGCATTTTCGGGCCTTCTGGGCCCACCGGAAATCGGGAAACAGGCTGTCTCCGGCCTCCAGAGGGCCTCCGGGGGGTGGGGAAGGGCCGCTTTTTGCTCTCCCCAGACTCTAGAAGCTTTCTAGGAGCCTGGGGAGGGTGAAAACAGCCTTCCCCACCACCCAGAGGCCCTTTGGACGCTGGAAACAGCAACGGCCTTTCCTGCCCCCTCCCCTGGACGCCCTCCGAAGGCCAGAAATGGACCAGAAGTCAGCAAACGGGCCATTTCCAGCCTCTGGAGGGCCTCCAGGAGGGTGGAGAAGGCCGTTTTTGCCCTCCCCAGGCTCCTAGAAAGGCTCTGAAGCCTGGGGAGGGTGAAAAACATGCCTACCGAGCCCACCGGCCATCATCTGCCAAAAGCAGAGGGAACGCAGGGGGGTTGCTTGCCTGCACGGGGGCATATTGAATTATGGGTGTGGGCACCCCCCTTGCGCTCCCACTTTTGGCACACGATGGCAAAAAGGTTCACCATCAGTGGTGTAGGAGCTTATCAGTCGTATAGATTCATGGACTAAAAATAAAAAACAATTTGTGGTTGTATATATGGTACAATCCGTATATACAAAGAACAAAGTTTTCGGGTTTTCAATCAATCAGTCAATCAGAATAGAGCTGGAAGGGAGTTTGGAGTCTTTCAGTCCATCCCCCTCCTCAAGCAGGAAACCCTATACCAGGGATGGCAAACTGGCGGCCCGCGGGCCGGATGTGTCATGTGCAGGCCACACCCATCCCAGCTCCGTGAAGGGGGAAAATATTGCAAGTTTTGACACCCATGCCCTATACCCGTGATGGCGAACCTATGGCACGCGTGCCTGAAGTGCGTGCGGGGGTGCACCAGAAACCAGAAGAGCAGCTACCCAGCGTGCATGCGTGGGAGTGCTGGAAACCGGAAGAGCAGTTTCCCAGTGCGCACGCACAAGAGCACCAGAAACAGGAAGAGCAGTTCCCCAGCGTGCACGAGCCCACCGGGAAGCTGGTCTTCCAGTTTCTGGTGCGCATGCGCGTTCCGGAACCCAAAAGAGCAACGGGCGACGGCTGGCGTGCCTGGAGAGATGGCTCTGCATGCCACTTCTGGCATGTGTGCCATAGGTTCACCATCATGGGTATAAGGTTTCCTGCCTGTGCAGGGGGTTGGACTAGAAGGTCTCTAAGGTCCCTTTCAACTCTGTTATTCTATTCCTATTCCTATTCCTATTCCTATTCCTATTCCTATTAAATTTCAATTTTCAATTTTCAATTTAATTCAATTTATATGCTGCCCCTCTCCAAAGACTCATTCCTATTCCTATTCTATTCTATTCTATTCTATTCTATTCTATTCTATTCTATTCTATTCTGTTCTATTCTATTCTATTCTATTCCATTCCATTCCATTCCATTCCATTCTATTATTTCTATTCTATTCTATTCTTTTTGTTCTGTTCTGTTCTATTATTTCTATTCTATTCTATTCTATTCTATTCTATTCTATTCTACCCTACCTTACCCTACCCTACCCTACCCTACCCTAGTTGGTAGACTCAGAAAGGACAGTACTATTTGTTGCGGTGCTTATAGATGCCATGTGTTGGTTTTTTCCTGCAGCTAACCATTAAAAGGAGGAAGAAATAAACCTTGAAAAATCTGCATGCAAATATGGTCCTATGTCTAAAATTAAAATTATGCTCTTATTCTATTCTATTCTATTCTATTCTATTCTATTCTATTCTATTCTATTCTATTCTATTCTATTCTTTTCTTTTCTTATTCTTATTCTTATTCCTATTCCTATTCCTATTCCTATTCCTATTCCTATTCCTATTCCTATTCCTATTCCTATTCCTATTCCTATTCCTTTCCATTCCATTCCATTCCAGTGCCTATGCCTATGCCTATGCCTATGCCTATGCCTATGCCTATTCTCCTGGAAAAAGCTCTTATGTGTCCTCCAAATCTCTAGGTTGCAAAAACAGATGATGACGACTTCCAGGATTTCCAAGATGCGTCCAAGTCAGGGGGACTTGACGATACTTTTACAGATTTTCAAGGGGAAGCGCCCGGATCAAAGAAAACGTTAGCAGCACAGCAGCGGAGCAGGTAAAGAATTTGACCCTCTCGTGTAACCGTCGGTTTTTGCATAACGCTTTTTAATCAAGTTGAGAAGATATAGACCAGGTCAGTATTTCTCAGCCTCGACAACTTTGGGATGCATGGACTTGAATTCCCAAAATCCCTCATGCTAAACATCATAATCAACATAAATGGGTGTTGTTGTTGTTTTAATTTAAGAAAATTTATATGGCCACTCAACACAGTCTCATTTTTTTTTTTTAATTTGATTTATATCCCGCCCTTCTCCGGAGACTCAGGGCAGCTTACAATGCGCTAAGCAATAGCCTTCATACTTTTGTATATTTATACAAAGTCAGCTTATTGCCCCCACAAACTGGGTCCTCAATTTACCTACCTTAGAAAGGATGGAAGGCTGGGTCAACCTTGAGCCTGGTGAGATTTGAACTTACAGTAATTGCAGACAGCCGGTGTTAATGACAATGGGTAGCTTATTTCCAGGGCCTGTATGTGTAAATCTTTTATAATTTTCTTTTTTTCGGCAAACCATGGAAGTTTCCCAATCCTCATTAAGTATTGTATTCTTCCTCTTGGATCAAAGCTACATTACAGGTAATCTCGACTTACAACAGTTCATTTAGTGACCATTCAAAGTGATAACAGCACTGAAAAAAAATAACTTACAAATATTTTTCACACTTATGACTCAGCATCCCCATGGTCACATGATCAAAATTCGGAACTGACTCCTATTTATGACAGTTGCAATGTCCTGGGGTCATGTAATCCCCTTTTGTGACCTTCAGAGAAGCAAAGTCAATGGGGAAGCCAGATTCACATCTGTGAACATCCGTGTTACTAACTGAACAACTGCAATGATTCACTTAACAGCTGTGGCAAGCAAAAGTCGTAAAATGGGGCAAAACTCACTTAACAAGTGTCTCACTTAACAACATAAATGTTGGGCTCAATTGTGGTCACAAGTCGAGGACTACCTGTATCTTCTACATTTCCTTGAATGTTTGGTGGTGGTAGGAACAACTCCTAAAAGCTCCCACTTTACACCAGATTCTATAAGCCATTAAAATGATCTTCAAAAATTGCATGCATCCTTCTTAAGCCAGCAGCCATGCTTTCCATTGCTCAACAGGTGACATAGGATATAATTCTATTCAGTGGGGAATACAGCTAATCCTCAATTTAGGACCCCAATTGGCATCAGAATTTCCTTTGGTAAGCAATATGGTTGTTAAGTCAGTCACACCTGTCCCAAAGGTGCTTTTTCAAGAGGCAACTGGACTTCCTCTTTTTTCTTTGAAGACATTTTGCTTCTCATCCAAGAAGCTTCTTCAACTCTGACTGGATGGTGGGGAATGGAAGGATTTATATTCCTTGCAGACAGCTGGTCATTTGCATCCTTTTAAAGGGTCATTGAGGCCACCTGGAGTCTTCAGGGTCACCTGAATAATGTAAATGGGTGTGGAGCCTTCAACACAGTCTACAACTACACAGTCTTTTCAGTTCCAAGAAGGCTCCACAGCCATTTGCATTACTCAGGTGACCCTGAGGGCACAGATAAACCTCCAGGTGGCCTCAACGACTCTCTAAAAAGAATGCAAATGACCAGCTGTCTGCAAGGAATATAAATCCTTCCATTTCCCCACCATCCAGTCAGAGCTGAAGAAGCTTCTTGGATGAGAAGCGAAACATCTTCAAAGAAAAACAAATAAGTCCAGTTGCCTCTTGAAAAAAGCACTTGCTGCTTATATGTACACTGAGAGCTTATGCACTGGAGACAAATTCCTTGTGTGTCCAATCACACTTGTCCAATAAAGAATAAATAAAGAAAGAATCATGCAAGCTTGAGGATGCTGCAACAGTCATAAGTATGATCACGAGATTTCAGTGCCATTGTAACCTCGAACATGTCAGGGTTCCAAGTAACACCCCTAACAAAAGAAAATTCCAAGGCTTGAGTTTCCTCAAAGTTCCACTTTATTAGAGATGTCATATTGGCACATCGGGGAAAAACCGAATCTGAAAGCTTCCAGGTTTTCCCCACCCAAAGGAAAGTTCAAGACCCTGCCTAGCACCCACATGTCCATCACAAGGTCCAATCAAAGCACCATCCCAACTGGAGATGCCTCCCAGTCACACCCCTCCAGGTGCAGGGCAGGATGTCCTTGACTCTCTGAGAAAGGAATGTTATTATGACTGTATATCACCCTGGTTGCATACAATCCCCCGTCCCAGTTTCCCACAGTAGTAAATGTGGCAGGCCTGAAGATCCAATGAAAAAGATGGCTTCCAGGCCTGACAGAATAGTCACTAAACAAATGGTTGTAAGTCGAGGACTACCTATACTTCCTTCATTTCATCTCTTTCCTATCCTGCCTTTCCTCACTTGTCATTCTCAAGGTAGCTCACAAAACTGAGTAAAATGATATGCAGATAAATAATTCAGCAACCTAGCAGAATAAGAAAAGCATCTAAAGGAGCATTAAAAATAACAGTGCTACACTGGAGGCGCTAAAAGGATTTAAAAGGCCCGAGAAAATAAAAACAAGGGAAAAAATGAAAAATGTTCTCCTACTGTCAAAAGCAAACGTTAAGTGCTCATCTCTACGTTTAGTAGAATGGTGATTCTGATGATTTGAAAAGCCTCAATAATATCATTACCATTAGCAAAGTCATTATAGCTAATCACTGTATTGATCTGATCAGGGGTGTCAAACTCAAGGCCTGCGGGCCAGATCCAGCCCGCAGGGTGATAAGATCTGGCCCGGGGGGGTTGCCCTGGAAACAGTGAAGGACCGGCCCATGGTGACTCTGCCAGTGAAAACAGAGCTCAGGAGAGCTGTGCGTGGCCCTCCCAACCTCCGTTTTCAGCTGTGATGGCCTCCAGTCCACAGGTGTCCCCAACACGAGGGACATCGAGCTGGCCACGCCCATACTGGCCACACCCACCCTGCTCCCCCCCCAAGGTGAAACACAGCCCTGACGCGGCCCTCAATGAAATTTAATTTGACACCCGTGATCTGAACAGAAGTCAAAATCAAATGTCAGAATTGGGGTAGAAGGTGTTTCATCAGGAACTGGTTCTAATCAGTCATTTCCTCAGGATGAATGTAATTGCTTAACGAGATTAATTGCTCAAATAAGCTTTTCTATGGGAGCACTCCATGAAAGTGCTTGATCAATGATGAACGGTTTGATCCATGATAAAAGAACAAGTTTAGAGACTCTGCGCAAAACTGAGTCACATCTCCATAAATGTCTTTCAGTGGAGTCATGGCAACTGGATTTCTTTCCTTGTTGGATTCGCTGCTAATCCAAGTACATTAGTCCTCGACTTAAACAGTTCATTTAGTGACCATTCAACGTTACAACAGCACTGAAAAAGGGGACTTATGATCATTTTTCACATTTATGACCATTGCAGCATCCCCATGGTCACTTGTCCTGAATTCAAACCAGGGGTGAAATCCAGCAGGTCCTGACAGGTTCTGGAGAACCGGTAGCAGAAATTTTGAGTAGTTCAGAGAACCGGCAAATACCACCTCTGACTGGCCCCAGAGTGGGGTGGGAATGGAAATTTTGCAGTGTCCTTCCCCTGCCACACCCACCAAGCCACGCCCACTAAGCCACACCACGCCCACCAAGCCACACCCACAGAACCGGTAGTAAAAATAAATTTTACGCTTGGCAACTGACTCATTTATGACGGTTGCAGTATCCTGGGGTGAAGGTTTTGCAACCTTCTGACGAGCAAATTCCATGGGAAAGCTAGATTCACTTAACAATGGGGCAAAACTCTCTTAACAAATATCTCGCGTAACAACAGAAATTTTTGTCTCAATTGTGGTCGTAAATTGAGGGCTACCGATATTCCACAATTAATCCAACACTGGAAGTTTTTAAGAAGAGACTGGACAGCCACTTGTCTGAAATGGTATAGGTAGAATTTCTTGTTTGAGCAGGGGATTGGACTAGAAGACCTCCAAGGTCCCTTCCAACTATGTTATTCTATTATTCACTAATTCTGTACCTTCTTGTCTTGTGCATTGAGATGCAGGCCCCTCTTTAAAAGTTAAAATACACCACTTAAGAAAAGGGCTTTAATTTTGTGACAGAATGTTTGTAGGTGGCAAGCTGATTTTCCATATTCTAAGTAGTTGTTCCAAAAATATTTTCAGAGAATGTTTAACATAAAGATTGGCAGGCATTGGACATACCCATATTTTTCGGAGTATAAGACACACTTTTTCCCCCTAAAAGAGGGTGGAAATATTGGTGCGTCTTATACACTGAGTACAGCCATTTTTGGCCTCATGAAGCCCCTTCCCGCTCGTCCCATTTTTGTGAAAAATGGGCCCGTTTTTGCAAAAAATGGGGCACACAGAGGGTTTGGGAGGCCTGCAGAGTGCTCCTGGGGGCTGGGGAGGGCAAAAATGCCCCCTTTTTTGTCCTCTCCCCCAGCCCTCAGGAGCATTCTACAGGCCTCCCAAACCCTCTGTGTGCCCCATTTTTTGCAAAAATGGGCCCCTTTTTACAAAAACTGGGGCCTGCAGAGGGTTTGGGAGGCCTGCAGAGTGCTCCTGGGGACTGGGGGAGGGCAAAAACTTTTTTTTCCTTACTTACCTCTTCAAAATCTTGGTGCGTCTTATACACCGGTGCGTTTTATAGTCCCAAAAATACTGTATTTGTTCTTTGTGGCTTCCTTCATTCTGATATATGTCTGAAACATCCATATCCCATATTTTATTCTGAGTAAGATTGTTGCATGACCAGAACTGATCTTGTTCATAATTTTTTTATAGATTATTATTATCCCAGATCTATCCCAATACAGGTTGTCCTTGACTTACGACCACAATAGAGCCCAAAAATTCTGTTACTAAGCGAAACAGATGTTAAGTGAGACATTTGCTGCATTTTACGACTTTTCTTGCCACAGTTGTCATTTGAATCACTGCAGTTGTTAAGTTGGTTACATAGATGTTAAGTGAATCCGGCTTCCCCATTGACCTTTGCTTGTGAGAAGGTCGCAAAAGAAGATCAAATGACTGCGGGACACTGCAGCCGTCATAAATATGAGCCAGTTGCCAAAATTTGATGACATGGGGATGCTGCAGTGGTCGTAAATATGTGAAAAATAATCATAAATCCTTTGTTCAGTGTTGTTATAACTTCAAACAGTTCCTAAATGAACAGTTATAAGTCAAGGACTACCTGGATCTCATATCCCTCCTTTTCCAATTATGCTTTCGCCTTCTCTTCTTTCCTTTCTTTAGTGCTCCTTCAATGCTGATACCCCTTTCGGGCCCTAAAGTGACACCTGCTGTGGATAAGTATGCTGTTTTTAAGGGGATTGCATCTGACAAGCCTGCTGAAGGTACTTGGGCATTTTTTCCAATAAAAAGTTACCTTTGTAAATGTGATATTTTTCCCCTCCACTTTTCTTACATTCAAAGGGGACAATCAAAAAGCGAAAAAGGAAAGAGACCAAAACACACCAATTTCGCTCCATTTTCGGACACGATGGCCTCCTGCAGCCCTCTGCCAGCAAAAATGGAGCTCAGGAAAGCCACGCACAGCCTGTCCGGCTCCATTTTCGCTGGCAGAGGGCTGCAGGAGGCCGTCACGGATGAAACCAGAGTGCGGACGGGCTGCACCTCCGTTTTCGCTGGCAGAGGGCTGCAGGAGGCCGTTGCGACTGAAAATGGAGTGACGTCGAGCTGGACATGCCCACCCTAGCCACGCCCACCCCAGGCACGCCCATCCCGGGCACGCCCACCATCACCCAGTCCCCCAGGTCAAGCACAACCTGATGCGGCCCTCAATGAAATCAAGTTTGACACCCCTGCCTTAGACCGTGTTGTTTCTCTGTGTCATACAATATATACTTACTTATTTACTTACCTACTTACCTACTTACCTACTTACTTACTTACTTACTTATTCATTCATTCATTCATTCATTCATTCATTCATTCATTCATTTATATTTTTGTCATGTTTAGGTAGTTATATTGGAGGTGATGATCCTTTGAGAGCTGTATGCAACAAAATTTCATTTTACTGTATGCCGATTAGTGTACATTTAAAGTGACAATAAAGTTATTCTAAATCTAAGTCTTACTTTCTACCAGTTTCCCTGTTTCACTGGAGAGGGGATCCCCCCCCTCCCTTTCTCCCAAGCAATCTGCTTTAAGTTCTCAAATCCATCCTTTCATTGTTAAGGGCGGGGCTTAAGAGGCCTCCAAGGGCATTTTCTCTGAGATTTCAAGAGGTACACCCAGCGTAACTTTGCTCTCTTATTTTTTCTTTTAAATTAAGCAAAATTAGGTTTTCATTTTGTCCCTCCGTAGGGAGTAGCAATGTGTTTTTCTGTCTTCCAACTGAATCTTCAGATTCTGGGTGGAACTATCAACTATTGTGGGATCCTTGGAGCTTTCTGTGCTTGGTTGTTTTCTTGCAGACATTTCATTACCCAACTCCGTAACATCATCAGTGCTGATGAAATGTCTGCAAGCAAACAGCCAAGCTCAGAGAACATCAACTCCTCCTCTTCCTCTTTGCAAACTCCACTCCAGGATTCATTGTGACCATCAGAGCTTTAAACGTGCATTCCACCCTACCTGGAAGATCGGTTTAAAGCCCTTCTGTTTTGGGCAGGAGTATTTACTCCCCAGGGGATGTGGTGGCTCAGTGGCTAAGATGCTGAGCTTGTTGATCAAAAGGTCGGCAGTTCAGGGGTTTGAATCCCTAGTGCTGCCTAACGGGATGAGCTCCTGCTACTTGTCCCAGCTTCTGCCAATCTAGCAGTTCGAAAGCACGTAAAAAATGCAAGTAGAAAAAATAGGGACCACCTTTGGTGGGAAGGTAACAGCGTTCCGTGCGCCTTTGGCATTTAGTCATGCTGGCCACATGACCATGGAGACTTCTTTGGACAGCGCTGGCTCTTTGGCTTTGAAACGGAGATGAGCACCGCCCCCTAGAGTCTGGAACGACTAGCATATTTGTGCAAGGGGAACCTTTACCTTTACCTTTATTTACTACCTATTTTGATAACTGACTAATTGGGATTGAGGCAGGGTGGTCTTGTCAGAACTGGCTCTGGCAAAAACTTGAAAGCCTTTCAATATTATATTACAACTTGTAAAATGCCCAGAGTCACCTTGTAGGGGAGATGGGTGGCATAACAATTGAATAAATAATAAATAAAATACCGGCCGCATGCTACTGTAAAACAGTAACATTCTGGATCTCTTATCAGAATTTTAACTACGTTCTCTTTTTTTAAAATATACACCATAGATTATGGAGATAAATACAGTGCTTTTCGAGAACTGGAGCAGCCATCGGAGAGTAAATCTATAGGTAAGTTTTATCCAGTGCAGAACCTTCCAAGATCAGCCTTCCTTGGGCTTTCTAGTGATCTCTGTCACTGGTTAAATTTGGGTCTGGTGGAGATCCTAGAACCGTGATGGCGAACCTATGGCTTGCGTGCCAGAGGTGGCACGCAGCACCCTCTCTGATGGCATGCAAGCCGTCACCCCAGTTCAGCTCCGCTGGGCATGTGCACGCACCTCCCTCCAGCCAGCTGACCTTTGGGTCTCTGCCGCGCATGCGTGGGGGACGGAGCATGTACAGGGGCCGGGGCACATGGATGGGGGCCGCATGCGCATTTCATTTGGGGGGTTCAGGATACAGAATTGTATCCTGAAGGTCCCAAATCTCAAAGCCCGTTATTCTCAATTAAAAGGGGAGGAAATGTCCGTCACATTATGAGACCCTGAGGTTCCCCTCCCAAAGTCGGAATAAACACTTATGATGATATTAAGCTAAGTCACTGAGAAGAAAAAGCTATTTTTCTGCAGGACAGAACATATGGGAAGGTGTTTTAGGTCAGTGTCCATTCTTGGGAATGTGCCCAAAACATTGCAGAATGCTAATCCATCCTCTGGCTTAAATAGTTTCCATAAGTACAGTTAGTCCTCGACTTACGACCACAACTGAGCCCAAAATTTCTGTTGCTAAGTGAGACATTTGTTAAGTGAATTTTGCCCCATTTTACGATTTTTCTTGCCACCGATGTTAAGTGAATCACTGCAATCGGTGAGTTAGTAACCCACTTGTTAAGTGAACCTGGCTTCCCCATTGACTTTGCATGTCAGAAGGTCACAGAAGAGGATCACATGACCCTGGGACACTACAACTGTCATAAATACGAACTAGTTGCCAAGCATCCAAATTTTGATCACATGATCATGGGGATGCTGCAAAGATCGTAAGTATGAAAAATGATCCTGAGTCACATTTTTCAGTGCCGTTGTAACTTTAAACAGTCACTAAACCAACTGTTGTAAGTCGAGGACTGCCTGTATAAGCAGCCTCTCTTTAAATGCAAGAGCCGGTTAGAATGCAGTACTGCAGGCAAACTGTGCCCACAGCCAGGAGTTCGATCCTGATGAGGCTCAATATTGACTCAGTCTTCCATTCTTCCGAGGTTGGTAAAATGCAGACCCAGATTGCTGGGGGGCAATAGGCTGACTCTGTAAACCGCTTAGAGAAGGCTGTAAAGCACTGTAAAGTGCTATATAAGTCTAAGTGCTATTGCTATTTCAGTCTAACTCTGCCCACTGCTAGGAGTTTGATCTTGACCAGCTCAAAGTCGACTCAGTTTTCCATCCTTCCGAGGTTGATAAAATGCAGACCCAGGTTGTTGGGGGGCAATAGGCTGACTCTGTAAACCGCTTAGAGAGAGCTATAAATCAGGGGTCTCCAACCTTTCCGGCTTTGCAGACCGGTGGGGAGGAGAGAGGGGTTGGTTCTGCACAAGCAGCAGGCGTGTGCTATTGATCACAGCTCCATTTTACAGAAGGGGCGGGTGCATGCACCTGCCGCTTGTACAAATGGAGCTTCCCACATGAGTGTGAGCACCTGCCACTCGTGCAAATGGAGCTTCCCACATACTCGCCCGCAGCTTGTGTGGCCTCGTTCCAAATGGGCCCGGGGGTTGGAGACCCCTGCTATAAAGCACTATGGATCAGTATATAAGTCTAATGCTATTGCTAAGTTATGGAGAACCATCAAAAAGAGACACAACTTCCTTCCTTCCTTCCTTCCTTCCTTCCTTCCTTCCTTCCTTCCTTCCTTCCTTCCTTCTCATCGTTCCTATCACACATCTCCTCCCACTTATGACTGTATGACTGTAACTTTGTTGCTGGTATCCTTACGATTTATATTGATTGTTTGGTAGTATGATTTGATTGCTTATTTATACCCTATGACTATCATTAAGTGTTGTACCTTATGATTCTTGACGAATGTATCTTTTCTTTTATGTACACTGAGAGCATAGGTACCAAAGACAAATTCCTTGTGTGTCCAATCACACTTGGCCAGTAAAGAATTGTATTGTATTCTATTCATTCATTCATTCAATCAATTTATAAGCTATAAACTTATTATCCAAATCTCCCTTTATTGTTACTTATGTATGTACCTGCAAGAAATGAAAGGTCCTTTTAAAGCAGATAATTAGAAAGGAAATCTGCATAAGGTCTATGAGGTTAACTATCTTGCATATTCTGAGAAAGATGTAATTTCTGTCATCAAAATCCATTTCTTCTGCATGGCATGATTTTTCTGTCTGTAAATGTTTGTTTGTGTCTGTGTGTGTGTCTGTGTGTGTGTGGTTTTAGAAGAGGGTTGGCAGTTATCCCATGAGTAACAATGGCTGAGGTTAGTTTGATGCAACCAGCTTTCTTTATATATCTCCAGATTGGGAAAGATGCATTTTTAAACTTGGGTTCACAGCCAGTTCAGCTGTAACATAACCCTGCTACAGCATAATAAGCACAAAATATTCTAGAAAGTGAGTCATATAGGGATGTAGAATAAAATTGCAGGCAGGCAGGAAGGAGGGAAGAAAGAGAGAAAAAGAGAGAGAGAGAAAAGGAAGGGAAGGAAGGCGGGAGAGAGAAGGAAAAGGAAAGAAAGAAAGAGAAAGAGAGAGAGAGAGAGAGAGGGAGAGAAAGAAAGAAAGAAAGAAAGAAAGAAAGAAAGAAAGAAAGAAACTTTGAGTTTTACTACCTGATGAGTTTGTAGCATAGGAATGCATTCCCCAGGGCTTGCCCTATTAACATTCAGCAGCCTATTTGTCTTATCTTCACACACACACACACACACACACACACACACACACACACACACACACGGCTAAAATGGGTTTTGAAGTCTCTACTAGGAGCTGAAAGAGCCATGAACCCTCTTATTCCTGCTATGCCCCTGTAGATCATTGGGGGGGGGGGGGGGTGTTTAAAAATACTATTTAAAAATACCTTTAAAAAGTGAGGACCATCTACCTACTCCCTAAATATTGCATCCATGTTTGATTTTAACATAATTATAGAAAGGTGGTGGGAATTAAGGGACAATATTCTTGAAAATGGTGAAACAATATCCTCATTGACTCATTGTCACTGAAAGTACTGTTTTTGTGCTGTGAATAATGTTAACATGACAGGTGTGATGGGTTTGTTGGACATCTTCTACATGCTTAACTGAATAAGTTCAAAAGTTTCTTCTGCCATGTGGAAACCTGGTAGGTAGCCCAATACAGGTAGTTCTCGACTTACAACCACAATTGAGCCCCAAATTTCTTTCTTTTTTTTTTTCCTTTTGGTAAAATCGTAATGTAATTTTTTTTTCCAAATAATTTTTATTACAATTTTCCTTTACACAACTCAACAGTCTGCTAATTATGTACAAGAGTTGAGCCCCAAATTTCTGTTGTTAAGTGAGGCATTTGTTAAGTGAGTTTTGCCCCCTTTTACGACCTTTCGTGCCACAGTTGTTAAGTGAATCACTGCAGTTGTTAATTTAGTAACACTGGTTTAAGGTGAATCTGGCTTCCCCATAGACTTTGCTTGCCAGAAGGTCGCAAAAGGGAATCACATAACCCCAGAACACTGCAACTGTCATAAATATGAATCAGTTGCCAAGCATCCGAATTTAGATCACGGGACATGGTGGAGGTGGAATGCTGCAACGGTCGTAAATGTGAAAGACAGGCATAAGTCACTTTCTTCAGTGCCGTTGTAACTTCGAACGGTCACTAAAGAAATCATTGTAAATCGAGGACTACCTGTATTTCATTTTCAGGCAGAAGAGGCAAGTTGGTTTTGAACTGTGTTTTTTTTATTACTTTTAACCCTTTCACCAGCTTACATTTCTAACGGAAAAGCTTGCAACCCATCTGTAAGTCAAGTTTTGCTGTGCCCATTTCTTGGTCTTGGGGTAACTGTCAGTTTCACAAATGAGCTTCGGGAAAGGTGATATTCATACCACTTTTCAGGAGAATCTCCCTGAAATCTCCCAACTGCTCAGAATTTATATCTGCCTCAAAGACCGATCTGCTGATTTGCTACTGCAGCATTTGGGAAACTGACTTGACTGGGTGTTTTGTTTTTATTATTATTATTATTATTATTATTATTATTATTATTATTATTATTATTATTATTTTGGCTTTGGTGATGGTAATTTGAATATTTTATTAAAAATGAAGTGTGTGCTTGCCCATGGATGTGGCTGTAGCTGGGTAGATACAGACATAAAGAACAAACCTTAAATTGCATTGAATTGCCTTGAATTTAAAGTTATTTTCTTCGCCATTTTGTTGTTTCTACTTCCTGCTGGTGAATGGGTTAAGCCAAATTTGAAGAAGTTAAGTAAATATTCCGTTTTAAACTAACCATTTGTATGTGATTAGTTATAATGATGGGCATCAAATCAACGTAGACTCTTAGTGACCCCATTTATTTCTGTTTATATGTTTGTATCCCGCCTTTATTTATTTATTTTTTACAAATAACTTAAGGCAATGAACATACCCAATGCGCCTTCCTCCTCCTATTTTACCCCACAAAAACAACCCTGTGAGGTGGGTTGGGCTGAGAGAGAATGATTGGCACAAAGTCACCCAGATATCTTTCATGCTTAAGGCAGAACTAGAATTCACAGGCTCCTGGTGATTGGCCCAAAGTCACCTAGCCAGCTTTCATGCCTAAGGTGGCCCTAGAACTCACTGGAACTCCATCACACATAACAATCCCCAAACACACACACACCACTACAAATAACACAACACACTCATTTCTTTCACAACAATGGTGAGAAATTCGCACCCTAGAACTTCGGAAGGCCTCCCAAATTCTCATGTCCCTCAGAAACCCCTTTAGTCCAAAATGTAGTTTTGTGGGTTTCTAAGATGGCAAACAGACTCACGCTGCAGCATTCTAGAAAAAGTCACTATCACCCAAAATGGTGGCACAGGCAGTTAAGGGCCTGTAACACTTCTGCTTTGTGAACTGTGCGGATTGACAGTTGGCTTCTGAGTGCCTTCATGGCGCTAGTGGTGGACTCCTTGCTGCTCTCTGAGCTTGGTGGCTTTCTCGCAGACGTTTCATTATCCAACTAGGTCATGTCATCAGTGCAAGGGTAATGAAATTTATTTATTTATTTATTTATTGGTTCGATTTATATGCCGCCCTTTCTCCGGAGACTCAGGGCGGCTTACAATGCGTTAAGCAATAGCCTTCATACTTTTGTATATACCTGCTTAGTAGGGCTTTCGGGGGGCCCTAAGCGGTGTTCTTTTTTTATACAAAGTCAGCTTATTGCCCCCACAATCCGGGTCCTCATTTTACCTACCTCAAAAGGATGGAAGGCTGAGTCAACCTTGAGCCTGGTGAGATTTGAACTCACAGTAATTGCAGGCAGCTGGTGCTACTTTTTTATTATTATTATTATTTTATTTATTTTTATATGCCGCCCTTCTCCGGAGACTCAGGGCGGCTTACAATGCGTTAAGCAATAGCCTTCATACTTTTGTATATTTTATACAAAGTTAGCTTATTGCCCCCACAAACCGGGTCCTCATTTTACCCACCTTAGAAAGGATGGAAGGCTGAGTCGACCTTGAGCCTGGTGAGAATTGAACTCGCAGTAATTGCAGGCAGCTGGATGTTAAATGCTGCCTTAGTAGGAGGCATTAGCCTCCTACGCCACTCAGGCTCCTTCTTAATAGCACTTTAGTCTGCTGTGCCACCAAGGCTCTTCCTATCTGCAAGATAACCACCAGCAGGACTCCACAGTTCAACCCTTAGCTGCAAATATCCTTTTCTGTTAGAAGGTGCTAGTTATTACATAAAAGGCTCCACGTGACAAGAGGACCTGATTAGTTGTGGGAACGCTTGTCCCTCATAGTTTTTGGCCATACCACACATTCTGACAAAGCTCGGTGTGCTCCCGGTCCCACAGCTCACCTGGTGAGACCAAGGGAGTGGGGTTCACCTCTCATGGCCCCTGCCCACACACCATCCATCCCTGGGGGGGATTTATATGGCTCCCATTGAGGTCCTGTTGAAACAGACCATTAAAATCTGCCTCTAATCCCAGGTTTGTGTTAGCGTCTAATGTTTTGGTCTTTTGAAGAGACCTTAGTTTTTCCAAGACGTTCACTTTTGGGCAGTACGATCTTTGTTTTTAATCTTTTATTCCTTACTGCTGTATTCTGTCAGCTGCCCAGAATCATGACAGAAGATTGGAGCAGTCTATATATTCCAGAAATAATTTTTAAAAAGATCCACTCATAGCTTGGTCCCCAGTGGATAACAATAACTTAATATTAAGGGCTCCGCCTGGCTACCAAAAGAGGAGAAGGTGCATAAATACACACTACGTATTTTCTGGTCAAGCACAAATGGTCAGGTCCACACCTGAAGGTCCAATTAAATTGATTTGTTGCTATTCAGATTTATGAGGGGTCTTTGGTGCCCTCTGAGCTTGCTTGTTTTCTTGTTAGCACTGATGATGTTACCTAGTTTGGGTAATAAAACATCTGCAAGAAGAGCCTTAATGGTGCAGCGGACTAAGTGCTGTTATATAGCACTTAGCTGCCAGCTGCCTGCAATTAGTGCGAGTTCAAATCTCACCAGGCTCAAGGTTGACTCAGCCTTCCATCCTTCCGAGGTAAGTAAATTAAGGACCCGGATTGTGGGGGCAATAAGCTGACTTTGTAGAATCATCGCTTATGGGGGGCCAAAAAGCCCTAATAAGCAGGTATATACAAAAGTATGAAGGCTATTGCTATAAGTGCATTGTAAGCTACCCTGAGTCTTCGGAGGAGGGCGGCATATAAATTGAACTAATAAATAAATAAATAAATAAAACAAGCTCAGAGAGCACCAAGGACCCCTCATGTCAATCCTGAGCTACAAATATATTCCTTTATTAGTATTCATGCCTATGCACAGGAATCTTCTCAGCTAACCTGGTTAGATAAGAGTCAACCACACTCAAGGGGATTTGACCTTGGCTATGTAGGGATTCTAGGCTGATTCCCTCTTTTAACTCCGCCCCCAAGTTCTGTCACTTTCCCCCCTACATTTCCCTTGGAATCAACAGAACCTTCCATTCCTTAACTTACCTCGTTTTTGTGCTTATTACTTTTTATTTATGCATTTTTATTTTGGAAAACATTAAAAGATTATTCACCTGGAGTCCTTGAGGAGAAATAAAATGGGAAGTGGACAAAATAAAATTAGTTCAGGGAGAATTTTGAACCAGGTGGGAGTTAGCAGATACGATACTCGGTTGAGCCTGTTAAAATGTTCAGGAAAACCTACGGACTTTGCTATCTGTTCTCTTGTTTTCCAGGCGAGAGTTTTGCCGATTTCAAGTCCCCGGGGACAGACGACGGCTTCACCGATTTCAAAACCGCGGACAGCATCTCTCCACTAGAACCGCCGACAAAGGACAAAGCATTTCCTTCCTCTTTCTCTTCTCTTTCCATACAGTCCAAACCACAACCCCAAGCAAAGCCTTCTCTGAATTTGGCAGACCTGGATCTGTTCTCCTCAGCTTCAACTGGAGAGAGCCAACCCGCTCTCTTTCCATCCGCGTACAGTTCCCCCAAACTGGCAACTTTTGCTACACCATCACACACAATATCGGCCGCCACCACTCTTCCCGCGCCAGGCAGCGGCTCGGCCCTGGCCAGCAACTTTGCTGACTTCAACCTTTTTGGAGGGTTGTCGAGTTGTCCTTCGGCTACCACTCAGGACGAGTTTGCAGACTTCATGGCTTTCAACAACAATGCCGTCTCTCTGGAGCAGCAGCTGGATGATAAATACGGGGTCCTCAAGCAAGAGGCCAACTCGGTTCCCTCAACTGGCTCCTTAGCCAGTGCCATGAAGAACGGGCAGAGTCCCGTTGCTGCTTCCAACAAATATGACATCTTCAAGCAGCTGTCTCTGGACAGCCCCGGGTTGGGATTCGAGGACCTCAAAGACCATACTCCTTCATCGGTGAAAAGCGAAGACGACTTTGCCGATTTCCACTCGAGCAAGTTTTCCTCCAGCTCAGAAAAATCCCTTGTCGACAAACTGGCCGCTTTCAAGCATACCAAGGAGGACTCTGCATCCGTCAAGTCTCTTGACCTCCCATCCATTGGGGGCAGCAGCGTGGGCAAGGAGGATTCGGAAGACGCCCTCTCTGTCCAGTTTGACATGAAACTGGCAGACGTGGGAGGAGACCTTAAGCATGTCCTGTCTGATAGCTCTCTGGATTTACCAATGGTTAGTGGTCAACATCCACCAGCAGCAGGTGAGGAACTGGTTAGATTGCTCTGGTAACAGAAGCTACAGGGAAAGTCCCAAAGTGCTGGTCTCATGAGCTGAATTTCAGTATTCTGTGCCGACCCAGCCATGGGAAAAGCCTCTGGAATCTGTATTTTTGGCTAGCTTCTCATCTCTTTAATCGAGCAGTATTAATTGGTTGTCCTACTATGTAATTTCTAGATCGGCTGGTTTTTTGAGGTAGATCCTGTCCTGCACAGTATGTCCTCTTAGCAACCCCAGTTTTAGGCAAAATAACTCTTCGGTTGTGTCACTAACAGTGTAAGACAGAACCCGCAAGAGGCTGCTTTGGGTTGGCTAACTGGTTAGAAAAGGGATTTGATCCTGTTGCGTGGGCATTCCTTTTCTCCAAAGCACAGGTCTGTCTTTTGAATTTTCCTGCAGCTGCAAAGATTTTTTTTAATAATCCCAGCATTGGAAAGAAATTACCTAGCTTTGGCCTATGCAGGGGTGTGTCTCTCTAAACTATGAAAACAGCCTCCAGTTCCTTTTTCCTTAATCCCAATGAAGTGGTACCTTAATCCCAATTGTTAAATCAATCAGAATGTCAGTGTAACTGGGACTTTAAAGGTCAGTTTTAAGTTACGGTTTTGATTCAGTATTAAATCTAGTCATAGGTATTAAAAGTACTGTCTGACCAGATTAAGGCAATGCGTGTTTAAGGGGGGGGGTCAGTCTCTAATTTGGCCCCAGTAAACAGTAACAGAGTTGGAAGGGACCTTGGAGGTCATCTAGTCCAACCCCATTGAAGATCCATCCAGTATTCACTTGAAATCCTGCCTCATGCAATTTCTGCACCAGAATATACTTTGAATAATATAGCTGCTATATCATATTTGCACAGATCATTAGATTGTCATCTCTGTGTATTCTGGAAGAAATTAGCAATAATAACAGAAGCCCAGGCCCTAGCTGTGTTTAATGCTAGAAATTGTGATATTTTCCCTCCACTGTGAATCGATGGCTTTCTTAACATTTCGGGTTCAGGCAGAGACAACTTTGACTGCTTTGCAAACACAGAATTGTGTTTTTAATGTATTTTTTTTCCCATTTTGGTATGCAGTCTGCAAAATAGATTCCCAATACTAGCATTGAAATAGTCATTAATGGCTTAGCTGTCTCAGGGTGCAAATAACAGACTTTGATCTAGGAAAACATAACACTGAGATCACTATTCTACTGGATACCAATCCTTTTGCATCAACTGCTAGTAGGTTAGAAGCCATCCTTCCATAGGTCCCACAGAATATCAGTGCCCTCTCAAATACCTGGAATAGAAAGGTGTGGCCAATTCCTTGGGTTGTCTCACCTGCACTAAACTATGATAAGCGAGAAGGACATAGCGGATTGGTCTCTCCCATTTGCATCACTTGAAAGGCAAGCAACACTAATGCCTCTCTAATTGTCCCGAATGAAATAAAAAGCAAGGAAGTATTGAATTTTCCTCCTTTTAGTTTTCTTCAGGAAATGCACAAATACCGTACAGAGAATGAATTAATTATCTCCAATTTAGTTGTAAATCATTAAACTAAACACCTCACGGGCTGGTGATTTTTTTTGGGTACAATTTCTCAGTGGGTGGATCACTGAATTTTGTGGCCTTTAAAAAAACAGGGAAAAAAATCACAATATTCCAGCACAAACAAGGGTTAATCAGTATTAGTATAGGTGGCAAGGAAATAGTTGCTCCAGCAAACCATATACTTCTACATCAGTTGCTGTTCTTTCTCACTTGCCTCTATCCCACCCAAGATCGTAAGAGAAAGAGGAGAAAAAAATAACTGTACTGTAATCTTATAGTCTATTTTTAGGTAGGGAAACATAGAAACAAACCCCTTTGGTGGTTTTAGAAGAAGGGGATTTCTCTAACAGGGTGTTTGAAATATCAGGAGTAAATTTGCTTCGTGAAGAATTAAACCTTTTTTTTGTTGTTTTTGGATGTTTAAATGTTTGATCTGGCATGGTAAGTTTACCAGTAGCCTGGTACCTACCATGCTTGTCCTTGAAATATTTTTTTTTTTAATTTTGAGTTTTTCAAAAGCACTTTTTTCCTACTATTTTTCTAATCCATTTTAGTGAGAGTTTGATAAATTACGGTAATTGTCCATAGCAATTCAAGGATTGATGATGGCCATTCAGTTTGCACCGAGAGATGCATTCTGGATCCTGAGATTGATTAAGTCAGTATTATGTTTTTGATGCTAAACTTTATAGAGAATGATTTCCCCATTCCTTATTTTCCCAAAAATCAAGTGTTTATCTACTTTCTGGTGCCAAGGGCCTGTTCAGGGTTAATATTTCCATTTCCCAATCATGATTAAGGGATCAAAAGTGGATTTCTTTCAATCAAAATCCCAGAACACATGTCGACAGCTTGCCATTCCAGCTGTACCAAAGAAGTAATTAATGCCAACCAAGATCAACTGCTTAAGTATTTTAATTATTGGCTAGGAATCAAGCTTAGGTGGCATTTTCCACAGTTCCTTTTTGATGCAGACTCAATGATAAAATGCAATTAAGGCGTAAGAAAAATTTACTCTTAAGAGGAAAGGGAATGGCGAGTCCTAAGCTATTTTTTTGAACCCTTAGATCAGGGTTTCTCAACCTTGGCAACTCCCTAAGAGGGGTGGACTTCAGTTCCCAGAATTCCCCAGCCAGCATGCGTGAATGGCTGAGGAATTGTGGGAGTTGAATTCCACACTGCTTACAATTTCCAGGGGTGAGAAAAACTGCCTTAGATGTTGATAGCTAAATGACAAAGAAGTACTTTTCATCCGCTCCGACTCCAAAATTCCTTCTTGTCTATATTTTCTTGGGGCTTTCTGTCTACTGTTAATTTGATAAATCAACTATTATTCTGTGCTGTCGCTTCCCTCTTTTCTTCTCTCTGTGTATATATTAGAGCTGTGAAGTGGTCCAGATTTGATTCCAAAGAGCAATCATACCGGATCCGTGTATGTAGCACCTATCTCCAACCCCTTTAAAGCAGCTACATCTTTTCCCAGGTTCTCACAGCTGCTTTCAAGAGTTAACAGACTGGTACTCCAAAGCACCTTTTCTGAAATACGTTCACAGCCCTAAGCTCTAATGTACAGTGTGTGTGTGTGTGTGTGTGTGTGTGTATATGTATATATGTGATATTTTTGTAATCAGGGTTTTTCCTATGTTGATAAAAGATAAAACAACACAAAATGTCTGACAGGCCTGAAAGTGATGATTGGAGATTTCATCCCACCATGGCGGTTTAACATCTTTTATCAACATAGGAAAAACCCTGATTACAAAAATATCACACATTTATACCTATGAATTGAAAAGTATATATATATGTATGTATATATATATATATATATATGTATGTATATATATATATATATGTATATATATATATATATATATATATATATATATATATATATATATATATATACACACACACACACACACACACACAGAGAGAGAGGAGGGGGGAACTTTTCAAGTTCTGAATTGGTAATGTTCCATATATACTCTACAACTTTAATTGAAAGCAGATTTTTTTTTCTTCGCTCGTTTCTATTTGGTCTGTAAACTGAATTGTCAGAAAGGGACAGTATTCCCTTTTTCCATTCCTCCAAGGTACTTTTCTGGTGGTTTCAGAGAGGAGTTCCTAAATTATGTAGGACTTCTTCTCATCCGTCTATTCCAGTATTAGCATACATTGCAAACAAAACTAGCATTTAATCTTTCCACGCTTGAGAGTTTACGCAAGCAAAATCCCAGCTATCGGGGGACTAGAAAGAATTAATGTTGTTGATGGTGAAGGGGGGGGGGGAAGGATATTTAAATCAATTTACTCTACAGTGTAAATGCTCTTAACACCGCAGGAATGAAGGGAGAGGCTTTTTCGAGCTCTTTCAAGGGGATACTGTCTCTTTAAACTTTGTTTCTTTAATTCTGTGAACGGGAAGGTAACCAACACGAAATGCCCTGGCTCGATTGTGGAATTAACAATCTTGACCAATGTTTATAACCTTTTGCTTGTTAATTTCAACCTGTCGTTTTACTTTTCTGCCAAATTTTAGAACCCTTTTCTCGGTTCTGTCTGATTGGATTGGATTGGATTGGATTGGATTGGCCTTGGAGTGGGTGGGTGGGGGTCTCTTCCCCACCCTTCCCCTGATTTGCCCCCCCTCCCCCATTGACCCTTTCGGAAACTGTTGCAGTGCACGATTAAACAGCTGGAAGACGGGCCAATTTGCTGAGTTTGCAAAAACTGGCAGAACCTTTGCATCTGAAAAAAAAAAACAAAAAACTTTTTTTCCCGAATCAGAACCGGGGTAGAGATCTCTTCCTTCCGGCTGTCTCTTTTTTTCCTCCATTTCTCTGATGCCTTTTATTTTCAACTTGACATTTTTTTCCTGTGTGAATGTGCCTTTTGGAAAACAGCTTTGATATCTCTCTCTTCTGCAAAAGACTGGCCTGCATGCTTTGACTCTGATGATTTCCTTTGAGCTCCTGTAATACCATTCTCTTTTTTGTGATCTGTAAGTCCTGCTGTGTTTAAATAAATATTTATCTTGGCATAATTTGAAAGTCTGAGCATGTGTGGTTTTTCCTTCCCCCTCACTCTTTTTTTTTTTTTTTTTGAGTCCAGAAATTTCTGGTCATCAGAAAAAAAATAAAATAAAGTTTAAAGCAATTGTATCCCCTTCTATATGAAAAGTCACTCTCTCTCTTTCTCTCTCTCTCTCTCTCTCTCTTTCTCTTTCTCTTTCTCTATCTTTCTATCTTTGGCGGTTAACAGAGCTAGAATGGGAGTTATAACTGTTCAGAAAAAAATTTAAAAATCCAATGGGTTTGATGACCATGCCACTAACTGGAACTAACTAAGACAGCTGCTTAACTTGAACTAACTAGAAAATGACTTTCTCCTGAGTAAAGATGTGAAGTCATGGAAAGAAATGAAAAATTTCTGGAAAACAGCCTTTTTATTTACAATTCTCTTTGTTTGTTTGTTTGTTTGTTTGTTGAGGCCTTTTTTTCTCTTTTGCTTATAAATGGGGGGAAAGTGGCTTACAAAATATTTAAACGATACAAAAATTGTTCAGTAAAGTATTTATGTATTTACCAGCCAGCCTCAAAATGATTTCTAACAGCTGCATAGCAGGAAGAATTCTCTGAAATAAATAGTGTTTATAGTATCAGATGACTTATACAGGTAGTCTTTGACCTACAATCACAATAGAGCCGAAAATTTCTATTGCTAATGGAGACACTTTGTTAAGTGAATTTTGCCCCCGTTTTATGACCTTCCTTGCCACAATTGTTAAGTGAATCACTGCAGCTGTTAAGCTAGTAACACGGTTGTTAAGTGACTCTGGCTTCCTCTTTGACTTTGCTTGTCAGAAGGTCGCAAGGTGATCCCCTGACCTTGGGACACTGCAACAGTCATAAGTACATGCCAGTTGCCAAGAATTTTGATCACGCAACCATGGGGAAATGCCACAACAGTCATGTAAAAATCAGTCCTAAGTCACTTTTATCAGTGCTGTTGTGACTTCGAATGGTCACTAAATGAACTGTTGTAAATCAAGGACTACCTGTACTTATTTTAGTCAAGGAATGAGCTATGTAGTACAATTCCCAAATTTTAAAAACAAAGAATGCATTTCTACCTTCAGGAGTGTGAATATTTATACAAAGAGGGGAGAATTTCTTTAATCTAGGACAGTGATGGCTAACCTTTTTGCCATTGTATGCCAGGAGCAGGGGTAGCACAGGGGGGTTGCGTGTGCACGTGCCCACATCCATAACTCTATGCGACCCCCCTCACTCCCCACGCTCCTGGCACGCGATGGCCCGGTAGGCCCATTTTTCTCTCTCCCCAGGCTCCAAAGCCTTTCTAGGAGTCTGAGGAGGACAAAAACGGCCTTCCCTACCCACCCACCACCGGAGGCCCTCCAGAGGCCGAAAAAAGGTCCGTTAGCCAACTTCCAGTGGGACCGGAAGACCCGTTTTTCTCTCTCCCCCAGGTTCCAGAGCCTTTCTAGTCCCACCGGAAGTTGGCAAATGGGCCGTTTCTGACCTCCAGAGGGCCTCCGGGGGGGGGGGGGAGGCTGTTTTCACCCTCCCCAGACTCTGAGGGAAAGACTCTGGAGCCTGGGGAGAGAGAAAAACGGGCCTTCCCCACCACCCCCTGAGGCCCTCCGGAGGCAGAAAACAGCCTGTTTCTCTACTTCTGCTGGGCCCAGAAGGCCCAAAAATCAGCTGGCGCCCGCTGGAGCTGAGCTCATGTGCCCACCGATATGGCTACATATTCCACCTGTGGCACACGTGCCATAGGTTCGCCATCACAGATCTAGGAGATGATTTTTGATTGCTGACTTTATTTAGAGCTTGGTGGAACTTTTTCTGTTTTTGCTACTTACTCTTTTGGAGTACAGAAGATTTTGACAGAAGCCTCAATTGATTCCTATCTGGATAGGATACAGATATAATCCTCTCCCTCTCTATACGGGCAGTCCTCGACTTACAACCATAAGTGAACTCCAGATTTCCATTGCTAAGCAAGATAGTTGTTAATTTTGTGCCCAATTTATGACCTTTTTGCCACAGTTGTTAAGTGAATCATTGCAATTATTAAGTTAGTGACACAGTTGTTAAGGAAATCTGGTTCCACCATTGACTTTATTTGTCAGAAGGTCACAAAGGTGATCACATGACCCCGGGACACTGCAACCGTCATAAATATGAGTCAGTTGGGAAGCATTTGAATTTTCATCACATGACCATGAAGATAATGCAATGGTCATCACTGTGAAAAATGGTCATAAAGCATTTTTCTTATTGCCTTTGTAACTTCAAACGGTCACTAAATGAGTGGTTGTAAGTCGAGGACTACCCGTGGCCCTGCCTTCTTATCCCATCTTTCCTTCCCTTAGAAAATAAGCTAATTAAATAAGAAAAACACTTGGAGTAGCCTATGAATAACAGCAAGAGGAAGCTTCCTTTAAAGTGATACTTAACACTTTTAAGCTTAATCATATAGTCATTTAAATGTCCTCCTTCCTCTTCTTATTCTGTATAAACAAAGGAAATTATTAATTACCACACTCTTTGATGCTGTAGAAACTTTGGAAGCTCTATTAAAATTTTAGTTTCTATTATACATAGTGCTCAACTTATGACCAAGTTGAGCCCAAAATTTCTGTTGCTAAGTGTGACACCTGTTCAGTAAGTTTTATCCCATTTTACAACCTTTGTTGCCACAGTTGTTAAATGAACCTGAAATCTGTGAGAGGGGGAATGTGAGAGAAGAATAGAACAGAATTAGAATAGAAATAGAAATAGAAATAGAACAGAAGTAGAACAGAACAGAACAGAACAGGAGTAGAGTAGAGTAGAGTAGAGTAGAATAGAATAGAATAGAATAGAATAGAATAGAATAGAATAGAATAGAATAGAATAGAATAGAATGAATAACAGAGTTGGAAGGGACCTTGGAGGTCTTCTAGTCCAACCCCCTGCTGTGGCAGGAAGCCCTATATACCATTTCAAACAAATGGTTGTCAAATCTCTTCTTAAAAGCTTCCAGTGATGAAGCATTCAGAACTTCAACACAATTTCTGTCTTTTAAAATACCTGCAGTTTCATTCACACACACAGGCACAGACCAAGAGAATTGCAGAAGTTCATGCTGTCACCGGACACGTTTACCGTTTCTCTGGGAACCCCAAAATATTGAGGGTCCCATTTTCAAGCTCGGGAACTGCACACCTTAAATAGTTGGAAAATGTTAAGAGTGCAGCCACAGCCACCCAGTTCATAAATCTTAGGTGATTTTTGATACCGATAGGCCTAGGCAGGGCACCTAAATCTTGACAAGGGTTGTTCCCCCTTGATATAATAGCGTTAAAGACCCATAAAGCTGGTCCTTTCGTTTATATGTCGTCTTCATAAATTTATCATCTCCTGATCACCAAAAAATTGCTTCTTACTCATTAAATAACAACACAGGTTGGCATGTTGGGTTGATGATCCTGCCGAAGGTATCTGTTGGAAATCAGGATGTTCTGCTCATCAGCAATGAAGCCTATATAGATTCCACACAATGAAATTAATATTGCACATACAATCTCTCTGTCAATTGCATATTTGGGACTTGTATGCATTCGCTTTCTCCCACATAGCTGTTGAGGAAATGTGGGGACTCCCTATTTGAAAGAAACATACGTTGTTGTTGTTTTTAAAAAGTTTTTTATTAATAGTTCAAAATTAAAAACATTGGACATAGATATGACATCACTGGCCTCAAGCATCTTCCAATACTTTAAACTAATATATAATATACTAATGATAATATAATAATATATTCCTTAGCTCTTATACGTTATTTAAACATAGTATAATAATAATTTATACCTTATTCCTATACAATTATACATATCTAAACTTACATGTACCTATCTTTACAATTCACATACATATTTATCTATAATAACGTATATAATTCTAGTCTAACACTACACATTTGTCTCGGCTATTCTCCTTTTATCTAACCATTCGTAGAATTTTGCCCAGATTTTATAGTACAATGTTTCGCTTTTATCCTTGAGTTCCAAGGTGAGTCTATCCATTTCTGCGCAGTTGAAAATTTTTAGTAGTATTTCCTCTTCAGTCGGGTTAAAGAAACATATGTTGTTAAGGATATTAGCTCAGTGGAATCCCAGTTCTCTTTATCACATAAGGCCAAGGGTGTCCAATCTTGGCAACTTTAAGATTGGTGGACTTCAATTCCCAGAATTCCCCAGCCAAGCTGGCTAGGGAATTCTGGGAATTGAAGTCCACCAGTCTTAAAGTTGCCAAGATTGGACACCCCTGAATAAGGCAACTGATCAGAACTGAGCCAAAACACCAGTTCTTAATGCTGAAGAACCAAATGTCAATCCTGCAGGTTGTTTATTCCGGATATTCCTTGCGTACCTTTACCCCTTCTTAAAAAAACAATCCTTTGTATATCTAAATTTTGGTCTAGCCTTAAAACAAAGAGGGGAAACAAGATTGCTTGAGCAAAAGTACACTATCTCGGGTTCTCCCTTGTTGGCTTTTAGACAAAAGTACAAATTTTGCACCTGGTTGGGGCTACAAAACGATCAAGAGAGGTGTGTTATCTCTGTCAGGCAGGGAAGGCAGATTTCCCTCCTGAGGCAAAACATGAGGTTGGCTTCCCAAATTCCACAATCAGAAACTTGGCATCATTTTTTAATTCTCACAAAATACAAGTGTGTTTGTCGTTGCTCTGAATAATAGAAAGTTGGGAAAGATAGCTGCGATTTGTGTACAGGTAATCCTTGGCTTACAACCATTTGTTTAACGACTGTTTGAAGTTATAACAGCACTGAAAGAAGTGACTTAGGACCAGTCCTTGCATGTAATGATCATCACCGCATCCTCATGGTCACATGATCAAAATTTGGACACTTGGCAACCGGCACCAGTGTATATTTATGATGGTCGCAGTGTCCTGATGTCATATAAATGGCCATTCATAAGTGGACAATTTACCTGTATTTATTTACTTCAGGGGTGGGCAACTATGGCCCTTTTATGACTTGTGGACTTCAACTCCCAGAATTCCTGAGCCAGCCATGTTAGCTCAGGAATTCTGGGAATTGAAGTCCACAGGTTGTAAAAGGGCCACATTTGCCCACCCCTGATTTACTTCATTCAATTGTGGTGCTGTCCAATCCCATCCAATTCTGGGTGCCTCACAAAGTAAAGAACAGCATGAATTAAGTACACAATAAAATTAATTTTAAAAAGTAAAAGAATTACAGAATAATTACAAGATGGCAGTCCAGACCACACACCAATCTTAGAGATTCTTTCTTCTTTAAATTTTTTAATTAATTTTACAATAACAACAACAATACAACATACAAAACACAAACACACAATATGTGTTTTTTTGACGTATCAGTTTCATTCCTCTTACTTTCTACTTTCTACATTCCCCATTTTTCTTATCTTTATCGTCCCTTTATTTCTAGTTTTATTCATTTACAGTATTTTACACGTTTGTCACACCATTTATTCACTTTTACTTTCCCTAATCTCAAGCCAATTGTACCACTTAATCCATACTTGATAGTATTCTGTATCTTCCTTTTGTTTTATTTTTTTCTTAGAGGTCCATTCATCCTGTCCCACAGCCTGAGAGAACAGCCATTTTTTTAAGGTCTTTTGAAATCCCAAAAGTGCTTTTTTTCAAAAGGCAACTGGACTTTGTTTTTCCTTGAAGACGTTTCGCTTCTCATCCAAGAAGCTTCTTCAGTTCTGTCTGAACGGTGGAGGATGGAAGGATTTATATTCCTTGCAGACATCTGGTTGTTATCCCTCTTTCTGAGAGTCATTGCAGCCACTTGGAGGTTTCTTTGTGCCCTCAGGTCATCCGAATAGTGTAAATGGATGTGGAATCTTCTTGGAACTGCTGAAAGGACTGTGTTGTGAACAGGAGATAGATGGTTTGAAAGAGGGGTCAAAGAGGCCATCTACATTAAAATTGAACAGCCCGCTCTCCACAGAGGGAGAGGGATACGACACCACCTATCTCCTGTTTACAACACAGTCCTTTCAGCAGTTCCAAGAAGGCTCCACATCCATTTGCACTATTTAGGTGCAAGATTTATTGCATGCTTAAGCTCTCTATAAGAATCTTGCCAACTAACAGTCAAGAGAAAGGAGCGGGAGATAAGAAAGGCATTCAAGGTGGGCTAGACTTCAATATCTTGCATGCACGCAGGAACTCATGATTTATGACATGCTTGGCCCCTCCCTTGGGCTCAATCTGGTCACCTCCTACAATCCGGTTGCCTTTTGGAAAAGCACCTTTGGGGCAACCTTGACCTGGATGATTGAGAATCTCCATAGATACTTCTTACAGGATATTTTTATTCATTTCCCAGTCTAGCCTAGAGGTCTGTGATGCCCTGTTAAGTATTCCATCCTTCTGTTAATCAGGTCTAACACTGCTAAATTCGACTAGCTGTCGTGGCTTGATTGAAGATGTTTGAAGTGATACCTTTATTCCAATTCAGCAACGTTCAGAAGTGTTGGATAACTGTACAGGTAGTCCTCAACTTACAACAGTTCATTTAGTTACCGTTCAGAGTTACAGCAGCACTGAAAAAAGTGACTTATGACCATTTTTCATAGTTATCACCTTTGTAGCATCCCCATGCTCATGTGATCAAAATTCAGATGCTTGGCAACTGAAGACTTCATACTTATGACCATTGCTGGGTCCCACGGTTACGTGATCCTCTTTTTGTGACCTTCTGACAAGCAAAGTCAATGGGGAAAACCAGATTCACTTAACCGGGTTGCTAACATATCAATTGCAGTGATTCGCTTAACAACTATGGTAAGAAAGGTTGTAAGATGGGGGGGGGGAAGTCACTTAACGAATTTTTCACTTAACAACAGAAATTTTGGACTCAATTGTGGTCGTAGGTCGAGGACTACCTGTACTCTACTTTCATCACCACAGCCAGCACATTGAGGTGGTGGTAGTTGTGGGTGATGGGAGCTGTGATCCAACAACTGGGGAAAGAAGGCAGACAGGAACTATTGCAGGAGCGGGTTTCAAAACCCGTCGCTACCAGTTTGCTCGTGGGCGGGGTTGTGCGATGCTTCTGCGCACGCATAGAAGCATCCGGGTGGGTGCGCAGAGCCTCCCACCGCCGCTGCTACCAATTCGCCCGATCCGGTGCGAACCGGAAGCAACCCACCACTGAACTGCTGTACTTGAAGCCAGAGCATCACATAGTCCAGTGGAAGGCAAAGTTAGAATCAGGGCAACGTCCTTGGGTGGATATCCCAAAGGCAACAAGACTTTCCTGGGATTTTTTTTCTCTTTGAAAACATTTCACTTCTCATCCAAGAAGCTCCTTCTGTTCTCACTGCTTCTTGGATAAGAACAGGGGTGGGTTTCACTTACCTTTGATAACCAGTTCGCTCTCGTGCACGCACTCAATTCGCTCACACACACACACTATGTCTGCGTATGCGCAGAAGCTTCTGCACAAATGAGCAGATCATATTTGATGACATCCGGTGGGCGGAGCCTTCTGCCACTGCTGCTACCGGTTTGCCTGAACCGGGGCAAACCGGTAGCAACCCACCACTGGATAAGAAATGAAACATTTTCAAAGAAAAAAAAACAAAAATCAAGAAACTACTGGTAGTTGCCTTTTGGAAAAGCAGTTTTGGGACAACCATGACCTGAGTATCTTCATAGAAACTTGGGTGGATACGTTCTCTCATCCCCTTGCTACAACAAAGAATCAATTTCTTTAGGCTACCCATCATATTTCTGGCCGGGGAGCGTGGAGGAATATCAGTGGTGGGTTTCAAATTTTTTTACTACCGGTTCTGTGGGTGTGGCTTGGTGGGCGTGGCATGGGAGTGGCAGGGGAAGGATACCATCAAATCTCCATTCCCACCCTATTCCAGGGGAAGGATACTGTAAAATCTCCATTTCCTCCCAATCAGCTGGGACTCGGGAGGCAGAGAATAGATGGGGGCGGGGCCAGTCAGAGGTGGTATTTACCAGTTCTCCAGACTACTCAAAATTTCTGCTATCGGTCCTCCAGAACCGATAGAAATATTTGGGAACTAACCTCTGATATTTGAGTCGAAGGAGCAACTTGGGTTTCTCAACTTCACCTACCTCAGATGCTGTCTCCTCCTTTGGCTTTGATTTTTGTAAGAGGTTTGGTGAGAAGATCGCCTGTCCCTTCCTTAACTCTTTGGATGTTTGTTGCTCTTTTTAGATCTGGAGGACTTGAAGGGTGCCCCCTTTGGAACTTATAGCAGTGCCTCTCTTCTGAGTAGCTTCCCAAGCTGTGACTGGTCTGATAAAGAAGATGTCTATCAGAGCAGAAGGTCTACCCCCTTCTCCCTTCCTGCAGGAAACGAAGCCTCCTTAGCTACTTCTGTCCTCCAGAAGAAGGAGACCTTTTTCGGCAGCTCCGAAAATATCACTGTGACCACCGTTTCCAAGGTAACCACCTTTGTGAACGAGTATGCTCTCCAAGATGTGAAGTTCTCATCGTTTGCAAACTTCCAAAGTTCCAGTCCTCATTCCATGGACCAAAGCGAGGACGAAGTTGAAGACTTTGGAGAGTTTGCTCGACCACCGGACGATGGAAGTGAGAGACCACCCACAGGCGGACCTCAAGAGGCTGACTCCGCCCCCGTCTCCTCAGAAGCTGGGAAAGAAGTTTTCGATGACTTCGGAGAGTTTCAGGGCGAAAAACCAAAGATCAGCAAATTTGACTTTTTATTGGCAACTTCTCAAGGGAAAATGAAATCCAGCGAAGAAATGATCAAAAGCGAGCTGGCAACCTTTGACCTCTCTGTTCAAGGTGAGAATTTGCGCCGATATTGTGGTTGCAATTAACAGGCAGTCCTCAACTTATGACAAAAGAAATCCCTAAAATGGTGCAGGTCTTCAAAAAGATGAAATAGGAATAGGAATAGAATAAAATAGAATAGAATAGATTAGAATCGGAATAGAATAAGAAGAATAGAATAGAATAGAATAGAATAGAATAGAATAGAATAGAATAGAATAGAATAGAATAGAATAGTTGGAAGGGACCTTGGAGGTCTTCTAGTCCAACCCCCTGCCCAGGCAGGAAACCCTACACCACTTCAGACAAATGGTTATCCAACATCTTCTTAAAAACTTCCAGTGTTGGAAGTGATTTCACTACTGGGTCATAAGTCACTTTTTTCACTGCCGTTGTAACTTCAAACAATCACTAAATGAACTGTTGCAAGTCGAGGACTACCTGTATAGTTAGTTTGTGGTTGGTTCTAGGTCTCACCTAGTGCTGGGAATTGAAGAAATCCAGAATATCTGTGGAATTCTTTATGATTCGATTTCTAAGGCCGCTCACTTTCCAGCAATTCTGGGCAGACAGGCACAGATCAGAAGTTAAAGTGAGAGGTTGCAATAAAACGATGGAGCTTCATAGAATCATAAGACTGGAAGGGTTCTTGGAGGTCTTCTAGTCCAACCCCGTGCTGAAGGCAGGAGACCATTTTCTCGTGAACACAATTGAGCGCAACCTTTCTGTTGCCAAGGGAGACAGTTGTTAAGTGAGTTTTGCCCCATTTTATGACCTTCCCTGACAGTTGTTAAGTGAATCACTTCAATTGTTCAGTTAACAACACTGCTGTTAAGTGAATCTGGCTTCCCCATTGACTTTGCTTGTCAGAACGTGGCAAATGGTGCTCCAGAACACTGCAGCCATGATAAATATGAAACAATTGACAAGCATCCAAATTCTGATCATAAGTCATAAGTGTGAATAATGCCGTAAGTCACTTTTTTTTTCATTGCCATTGTAACTTCGAACATTGTAAGTTGAGGACGGTCTGTATTCATGGACCTGACCACACCTTTAATACCTATATTTCCTCCCAGGTTCTCACAAAAGGACTCTAAGTTTGGGCTCTTCACCGCTGCCACCCGTGGAGCAGCCCTTTAGAGATCGATCAAACACCCTGAGCGAGAAGCCTTCCCTGCCAGTCATCCGAGACAAGTACAAAGATCTTACTGGGGAAGTAGAGGTAAGGGGAGAACCAACCGAAGGGTTGTGGCTTTGGGCACCTGTGCTGAAAACAATTGCTTGATTAAGCAGCAGGTGCCAAACTGCAAATGCAGGTAAGGTAAAAATCCTTGTGGACACAATTGAGAGTGATAGATAGATAGATAGATAGATAGATAGATAGATAGATAGGAGATGATAGATTGATTGATCGATCAATAGATAGATATAGATGAGAGAGATGATAGATAGATAGATAGAGAGATAGATAGAGAGATAGATATAGATGAGATAGATGATAGATAGAGATGAGAGAGATGATAGATAGATAGATAGATAGATAGATAGATAGATAGATAGATAGATATAGATAAGAGAGATGATAGATAGATAGATAGATAGATAGATAGATAGATAGATAGATAGATAGATAGATAGATAGAATTCTTTATTGGCCAAGTGTGATTGGACACACAAGGAATTTTTCTTTGGTGCATATGCTCTCAGTGTATATAAAAAGACGAGATACATTCATCAAGAATCATAAGGTACATCACTTAATGATACTCATAGGTTACAAATAAGCAATCAAACATACTAAGAAAAAATCAATATAAATCGTAAGGATACAAGCAACAAAGTTACATTCCTGCAGTCATAAATGGGAGGAGAGGGACAAAGTTACAGTCATACAGTCATAAGTGTGGGTGATAGGAACAATGAGAAGGTTAATAGTAATAGTAATGCAGACTTAGTGAATAGTTTGACAGTGTTGAGGGAATTATTTGTTTAGCAGAGTGATGGCGTTCGGGGAAAAACTGTCCTTGTGTCTAGTTGTTCTGGTGTGCAGTGCTCTATAGCGTCGTTTCGAGGGTGGGAGTTGAAACAGTTTATGTCCAGGATGCGAGGGGTCTGTAAATAGAGGCAGAGTTGTAGCTGCCTTGTTTCCCTGATACGCTCAAACTTTCATAATGATTCCTTCACTTATTGCTTACCGCAGTATGTTTCTCAGCTTCAGCGACTTTAAGATCTGTGGACTTCAATTCCCAGAATTCCCCAGTCAGATTCTGGCTGGGGAATTCTGGGAGTTGAAGTCCATACATATTTAAAACTTCCTGAGTTTGAGAAACACTTAACTTACAAACATATCTATATGCTGCCCAATTCATTCCAGATTTTAGTAGGAGGACAAGGAACAATATGAAATACAAATGACAAATAATTCAGAGCATCCCATCTCATAAACCAAACCCACAGCCTTACTTCCCAAACTGTCGTGGTATAGTTGTTGTTGTTAGTTGCGAAGTTGTGTCCGACCCATCGCGACCCCATGGACAACATTCCTCCAGGCCTTCCTGTCCTCTACCATCCTCTGGAGTTCATTTAATCTCACGCCGACTGCTTCAGTGACTCCATCCAGCTACCTCATTCTTTGTCGTCCTGTTTTTCTTTTGCCCTCAATCTTTCCCAGCATTAGGCTCTTCTCCAGTGAGTCCTTCCTTCTCATTCGGTGGCCAAAGTATTTGAGTTTCATCTTCAGGATCTGGCCTTCTAAAGAGCAGTCAGGGTTGATCTCCTCTAGGACTGACCGGTTTGATGGCCTTGCAGTCCAAGGGACTCGCAGGAGTCTTCTCCAGCACCATAGTCCAAAGGCCTCAATTCTTTGGCGCTCAGCCTTTCCTTTGGTCCAACTTCCACAGCCATACATTGCACCTGGGAAAACCATAGCCTTGACTATACACACTTTTGTGGTATAGATGAAGGAGAATTTGAAAAGTTTCTGACCTTCCAACATCTGAATTTGGCTATCCCATGCAGAAAAAAAATTCACTCATAATCACATCATTCCATGTTGGGGTTTTTTTGCAGAAATTGTTTCTTTTACTTTCTCCCACTAGGAAAGTGAGAGATATGCCTATGAATGGCAGAGATGCTTGGAGAGTGCGCTGCAGGTAAGCAGGTGACTACCATCTACCTGAATAACTTCCTTTCTTTTTATGTAGGTGTTACTTGGTGATTTGAAAAGGGGAAAGTTGGCCACGACATCTATAGAGCAGTGAGAATAGTTTGTACAATTGACTTCAGTTGATTGTTTTATATTAGAATAGAATAGAATAACAGAGTTGGAAGGGACCTTGGAGGTCTTCTAGTCCAACCCTCTGCTTAGGCAGGAAACCCTACACCACTTCAGACAAATGGTTATCCAACATCTTCTTAAAAACTTCCAGTGCTAGAGCATTCACATATATGAATATTGTCACATATATTGTCGCCACAATATAAAAAAAGATTTTGAGACTCTGAAAAGAGTGAAGAGAAGAGCAACAAAGAGGATTAGGGGATTGGAGGCTAAAACATAACGAAGAACGGTTGCAGGAACTGGGTGTGTCTAGTTTTTTTTTTTTTTTTTTATTGAAAAAGTTTTCAAATACAAGTTTTTCCCCCTTTCCCCCCCCCTTCCCTAACCCCCCCTCACCACCCATCCCCCCCTGTGACTTCTTCACAACAATAGGCTATTTCATAACTAATTACATACATAATATCTTTCCTTTCCCTTACTCCCTCCTCAGAATACTGACCCTTAGCATATTATTCTTATAACTCCCATTTTTACGATAATCTGCCCTTTTTCTCCTCCCCTAAACTTATAGTGTATTATTACAATTTAACATTTAATCTTTTATATATATTAATATAACATTTTAAAGCGGCCTTCTCCCTACATCCAAATTTAACATTTATTCAGTTCTATCCAATTCCTCCACTCCCCTAAATATATGACTTAAAGATCCTTTTTCTTAGACTAATCAATCAGTAAACTAACCTATTTCAACCCTTCAATTCCTACAAAATCATGCAATACAATTCTAAATATAATCCACTGCCCACTTTACTAAGATATACACATATCTATATATGCATTCCATTTTGTAAAAAGAAAAAAGACAATAACTTTAAATTTATAATCCATATAATATCTTCTTTCGTGTCTTTCCACTGGATTATTAAATCCATCACCCATAATAGGGTAAAATAACATGCTGGTGCAACAGTTTGTTCAAAATCTTCAATCATCTTCTGCCCCCATCAGTAGTAGATATCCTCGTATATATATAAAAGTAAAAACAACCACCCGAGTGACATTATAATTATATCCATATAGTTATAATTGTGGTGTTCATCAGGATTGTTGATTCCCATCCTCCTAATGGGTAACATCCAGATCTTCTGCATGCCCCAGCGTAACTCTCCTGCCTTGTAACTCAAAATAATTATAATATATTTACCAGTAAAAGAAATCCAGAGTAGATAATTCAAATCCAACAAGGTCCAGGCTCTTTTCACATCCCAAAATCACGGCATTACAGAGATCTGCCACAATCCTCAGGATAGTATTAAACAATTGTTCGCCTCCACTATCTTTTCGGATATTCATTCATTTTTTAAAGTCCCTGGCTTCACTGTTGCTTGGTTTAGAAACTGCTGTTTCTATGAGATCTATTTCTTTTCTTTTTCTTTTGTGGGTTGAATTTCCATCCTCGTTTCGTGCCTACCAATTGTGTGTCAGCTGATTGATTTTCATTCTGCTTTATGAGTTGATCTTGTTGGGTTAGTTTTGTCATCTCATCTTTCTTCTCCATCACTTGTATATCAACTGGTTGATTTGCGCACTTGTCTGTGACTTGGTGGTTCATCACATTGGAGTCGGATGACACTGCTCTCTTATTTATAGACAGTCCAGCTGGGGTATCCAGGGAGTCCAAAGACAATTTATCCACCACAGCCTCTGTAATTTGATATTTTCCTTTTGTTTCCAACTCCTTTTGCTTATCCTGTATTGTGCCTAAAGATGTTAAGTTCATTTTTAAAAATTTTTGATAAAATTCTTCCGCTTTTTCAACAGCGTTCAGTTGATATCTTACTCCTTGGTGTCTCAATATTAAACCAACTGGGGCATCCCACCTAAATAGGATATTTCTTTTTTTTAACTCAGTCACTAGAAAGCCAAATTTCTTCCTCTCCATTAGCATCTTAGTCGGGAGCTCCTTAAAAATCCAAATCTTTCTTCCATGAAATTGCAAAGTAGAATTAAAAGAGTTCTGCACAATATTATTCCTAATTTCTTTATCTGTAAAATAGATCACCACATCTCTAGGCAATTGCCTTTGCTTTGCCAACCTGGAGTTTATTCTATAAATTCTATCAGTCCTGCAAAACACTTCATCAGGTTGAACCTTTAAAATCCCAGCCAGAATTTCAGAAGATATTTTCCTTAAGTCATCTCTATTATTTTCCTGCAGACCTCTCAGTCTAATTGCATATTCTGTAAAATTATATTGAATCATTAAAACTTCTCTTTCAATCCTCTGTTGCACATTTTCTTCATTACCAGTCTTTTGGTCAACCTCCATTTTAGGTTTGTCTTCTGAGCTATTATCCTGAATGTTTACCAAATCCTTTTTAATTTTTTGAATCTTGTCATCCAAATTCTCCTCAGTTTCCTTCATTTTAGACTCTAATAATTTAGTCTTTGCATCCAACCGAATCAGAAAGTCTGATAAACCATTAGCTGTATTTAAAATCTTTCGATTCAAAAAGTCAAACTTTGATTTCACCAATTCTCCAATTTCTTTAATTTCCTGCTTAAATTTTTCGAGTTGCTGGTTCACAATCTCATCCCTTCTTACAATCTCTTCAAGAAGAAATTCTATTATATTAAAATCAGGTTTCTGACACTGGAGAGTTACAACTTGTTGATGTAGTTTATTAATGGGGGAAATTCCCCCCCCCCCCGTTTGTCTAGCTGTGTAAGTCCTGATGCCATTTCCCACACAGACAAGATTTAGTGGAAAAGAGAGAGAGAAAAAAAGGCTTGTTTCCAACCAAGATCAATATCAGATCCCCAGGAAAAAAAAAAGAAAAAAAAAGCAAGTGTGAGAGTGAGGTTTTGCCTCAATTACGGCCAGAAGTATTCATTCCGCTACTTTGTAATAGAAAACGGAAGGACTTTCCCTTTTCAGCCTCTCTTCAAGCCTCAGCAATCGCCATTTTAAAAAATCTTTTTTCCTTTCACTTCTTAAACAACTTCAGTAACTTTTCTAAAATAAGAAAAAAAAAATACTTGCGCCTCAGGGTCAGCGGTCCAGCTCACGTCTTCTTTAATTAGTTTAACAAGTTTACAGGCTTGCTTTTGCCACCTAGCTCTGCATGTAGCAGAGATCTCCCAGAGCCCGGAGCATCGGCTGGGGATACGGGGAGTCTCTTCCGCTCCGTCCCAAAAGTAAAAAAAAAACTTTTGGGATTAGGCAGAGGACTCAACCCACCCCAGCCTGCTCTATCTCCGTTTCCTCATGGAAACGGAGTTTTTTTGAGTCGCCATTCCACTATAAAGGCGGCTCTTTACAGGCAGTGGGTGCGACGATCCCAAAGGAGCGTCCAGCGGGGACAAACAGCAAACCGGAAGTCCTGGGTGTGTCTAGTTTAATGAAAAGAAGCACTAGGGGAGACATGATAGCAGTGTGCCAATATCTCAGGGGCTGCCCCAAAGAAGAGGGAGTCAAGCTATTCTCCAAAGCCCCTGAGGGCAGGACAAGAAGCAATGGGTAGAAACTAATCAAGGAGAGAAGCAACCTAGAACTAAGGAGAAATTTCCTGACAGTGAGAACAATTAACCAGTAGAACGACTTTCCACCAGAAGTTGTGGGTGCTCCAACACTGGAAGTTTTTAAGAAGAAGAGATTTGGACAGCTATTTGTCTGAAAATGGTATAGGACCGTGATGGCGAACCTATGGCATGCGTGCCACAGGGAGCCATATTAGTGGGCACGCCAGCTCAGCTCTGGGATGCATGCGCTCACTGGCAAGCTGGGCCCACCAGAAGTAGGGAAACAGGCTGTCCTTTCGAGGTAGGTAAAATGAGGACCCGGTTTGTGGGGGCAATAAGCTGACTTTGTATAAAAAAGAACACCGCTTAGAGGGGGCCAAAAGCCCTACTAAGCAGGTATATACAAAAGTATGAAGGCTATTGCTTAAAAGCATTGTAAGCCGCCCTGAATCTCCGGAGAAGGGCAGCATATAAATCAAGCTAATAAAATAAATAAATAAAATAAATAAATTTCCCGACTCCCGGTGGGACAGGAAGTGACGTTTTTTGCTGTCCCCAGCCTCCAGAGACTCCTAGAGAGACTCCTAGAGAGGCTCTGGTGGCTGGGGACAGCAAAAAATGTCACTTCCTGTCCCACCGGGAGTCGGGAAATGGGTCGTTTCAGGCCTTTGGAGGGCCTCCGAGAGAGTGAGAAAGGCTGTTTTCGCCCTTCCCAGATGAATAGAGAGGATCTGGAACCAGGTAAGAAAGAAAAACGGGCCTACCAGGCCATCATGTGCCAGGAGCCGGGGGTGGGGTAGGGTGTTGCGCGTGGGCACATGCGCGCGCGACTCTCCCCTGCCCCCCCTTCCTGGCACGCGATGGCAAAAAGGTTAGCCATCACTGGTATAAGATGTCCTGCTTGGCAGGGGGTTGAACTAGAAAATCAGAGTTGGTCCTTTCCAACTCTGTTATTCTGTTTCAGATATATCTATGTTACAACTGCTAATAACCAATGGGAAGCCCAATACAACACATTTTTGGAAACCAGTTACATATAGTGCCTCCTGCTGGTCAATAACAGTTATAACATCTGTAACAATTGTATAAATCCCTTAAGTGGGGAGATCTTAAGGCAGGGGTCCCCAACCCCCACTTCGTGGACCGGCATCGGTCTGCGGCATGCCAGAAACTGGGCCACGCAAACAAGCAAAGCCCCATCCATGGAATGCAGGCAGCACACAAATCCATGCCCTTTCCGGTCCACGGAAAAACCTCTCTCCATGGAACCAGTCCCTGGTGCCCAGAAGGTTGGCGGCCTCTATCGTAAGGCATAAAGCCAAGGGCATAAGAGTAGTATAGGTAGCCCTTGATTTATGGATGATCACTTAGCAACCATTCAAAGTTACAACTGACCTCTTCAAGGTACTTATGACCTAGTTCTGAAGTTCGGCAATTTACAGCCATTTGCATTTACAGCCATTTGCCTGGTCCCACGCTCATATGACCACTTTTTAGGACATCTTTGCCAAAAATGGGCATGTCCGTATTTTTCGGAGTATAAGACGCACCAGAGTATAAAACACATCTTAGTTTTTGGGAAGGAAAATAGGGGGGAAGGAAATCTGCCTATCAGGTATTCATCTGGCTAGCATCCTTAGTCTGATCAGCTTCAGCACATTAGTTTGTTGGACAGCATTACTTGGTCTGTTGTGTGGATGTTTGGGTGGTTTAGGGGTGGGGAATTGGTGATAGATGGGGAGTATGATTGGGGATTTTTATGTGTGTTGGATCTGGTCTTTGGGTGTTAAATGAATTTTGTTGTATGGGTATACTGTGTATACACGTACAGTGACAATAAAGTTATTATGGAGAGTCACCTGAACAGTTCTGCAACTGTTATAAAGTTGGGGAAAAGTACAATAATATACGCTATCTTATGTAAAATAAGCCGTGTAGGATAAAAATTGGACAGAATTCAGCAGCCGAATTAATGGTGGGTTGCTACCGGTTCTCCCCGGTTCTTGCAAACTGGTAGTGGAAATTTTGAGTAGTTCGGAGAATTGGTAAATACCACCTCTGCCTGGCCCCGCCCCCAATCTATTCGCTGCCTCCCGAGTCCTAGCTGATTGGCTAGAAGGAAAAAATCAGGGCTCACTTGACAAAGAAGAGAAGAAAAAAATACAAGACACCGTCGCTTTAAATTGAGAAGCCAAGAAGCCTCCCAACTGATCAGCTAGAACCAATTCGCTCCTTGTAAATGGCTCGGTGGTGGTAGATTGGCAATTGAGGTCAGGCTGCCTGAAAGCGGTTTCTGATGCTCTCAGCAAAAACTGTTTAAATTCTTGCGCCGCGCTTCAAAGGGCCGCCCTACAGCTGATCAGCGGTAAAAGGCAGTGTGGTGGTAGACCAGTGCGCTCCAAAAACAAATGGGTAGACCGGTATGGTTCTGCAAGCAGTTAAAAGCCTGATAGACCAGTATGTCTGCTTAAATCCTAAAGAATTGTTTGTCACATGACCATCAAGCCATGCCCACAAAATAAGCCACGCCCACAGAACCAGTAGTAAAAAATTTTAGAACCCACCCCTGAGCTGAAGGTGTAACTTTGCCACACCTGTGCTAAAATGAACCTCTCCATTTAATAGGTCATCAAGAAAGCGAACGACATCCTGAACGGAATCAGCAGTTCATCTGTATGTACTGAAGTCATCCAGTCTGTGCAGGGCATGGAATATTTATTAGGTATAATTATATTTGATTTCATAACATATCTCAGTAATACAATTTCAGGTAGTCCTCGACTCATGACCAGTCGCTTAAGAACGGTTTGGAGTTGCAACTGCCAAACACACATCTACCATACCCACGTGCATTTTGGGGCACTTGGCAACTGGCTCACCTTTATGGCCGTTTGCAACATCCCACGGTTATGCGACCGCAATTTGTGCCTTTTTTTGCCAGTTTTTGGCATTTACTTCCAGTTTCTAGCAATAGCACTTAGACCAGAGGTGTCAAACTCAAGGCCTGTGGGCTGGATGCATCCTGCAGGGCGCTTAAATCCAGCGGGGCCAGCCTGGAAATATGGAGGCACCGTGGGGACCAGCCCACGGTGCCTCTGGTGGCTAAAATGGGCCACGAGCAGCTCCCCCTGCCTCGTTTTCATCCTCCATGGCCTCCTGCAGCACTCTGCCGGCCGAAAACAGCCCGAAAAATGGCCCGTTTTTGGCTAGCAGAGTGCTGCAGGAGGCCATGGAGGGCGAAAACGAGGCACAGGGGAATCTCCATTGACAATGGGTTGATTAGCTTCTTTCTCTTCCGTATGATAGAGATGAAGTCCTAGAGTAGCCCTCCCTGCAAAGATAGTGCTTCTCTTGCCTATTCATCTCTGTGGCTCTTTTTCACCACCATCACCTTGGCCACCTAGGTTTTAAAGGAGGCAGGAAGGAGGCCGAGTGCTGCCTCTCGCACCCCCTGGCCACGCCCACCATGGCCACGCCCACCCAGCCTGTCATTAGGGCAGAGAACAGGTTGTTAAATGATTTGAGTCCCACCACTGCCCGTTTGACCTCTTGGAGTGTCTCTTGCTCTTTTTTTCAAATTCTTCCCAGGGGTTGTTGAAGTTTATCGAGTCACCAAGCGAGTGGAGCTGGGCATCAAAGCCACCGCCGTCTGCAGTGAGAAACTCCAACTGCTCCTGAAGGATATCGATAAAGTGTGGAATAACTTGATCGGATTCATGTCCCTTGCAGCATTAACGGTAAAGTGCTTTTGAACAATTGCTAGAGGAAAATAGGTGGGGCCAGGAGAATGGTTGAATTGGATTATATCTGCATTATTATTTAATTAAGCCATTATGATCACTGTCTGCGTGTAGGTGGCAGCATATATCTTTCTGAGGCTAATTCCAATCAACTAAGTAGGGAAAGCCTTGGATAATGCTTGGACAGGACATTTCATCTAATTACTGTATTTTTCGGAGTATAAGATGCAACTTTTCCCCCCCTAAAAGGGTTTGAAAATTTAGGTGCGTCTTATACACCGAATGTAGCCTTGCCCACCCACTGGCCCCCACCCTTTGGCCTCTGCCTCCCAGCAGTTTACCTCCTTGCAGCAAGCAGTGAAAAGAAACAGTTCGTTTCAGCTTCAGCACAGCCTAATTAGCACAAGTTGATTGGATCGGCCTCCTGACTGTCAGATGATTTGCTCTCAGCTGTTTTGCGTGGGCCTCTGCTGCTTGCTGCAAGGAGGTAAATTGCTGGAGCAGATTTTTTTCCCCCTTGTGCTAATCAAGCTATGCTGAAAATGAAAATGAAAGTAAAGCAGGCTGCTGTTTGCTGCAAGGAGGCAAAATTGCTCAGAGGCAGAGGCAGATTTCTTTTTCTTATTTTCCTCTCCAAAAAAGGTAGGTGTGTCTTATAGTCCGGTGCATTTTATACTCCGAAAAATACGGTATCTAGCCCAGTCTTTCTCAACCTTAGCAACTTTAAGACGTGTGGGCTTCAACTCCCAGAATTCCCCCAGCCAGTCATACTGGGAGCTGAAGTCCACATGTTTTAAAGTGACCGAGTCTAAGAAACTAAGGAGCTTGGTTTAGCTCAACAGACAGAAGCACTGTAATTTAACACCAGCTGTCTGCAATTAAAGTAAGATCGAATCTCCCCAGGCTCAAGGTTGACTCAGCCTTCCAGCCTTTCTAAGGTAGGTAAATTGAGGACCCAGTTGTGGGGGCAATAAGCTGACTTTGTATAAAAATATACAAAAGTATGAAGGCTATTGCTTAACGCATTGTAAGCCGCCCTGAGTCTCCAGAGAAGGGCGGCATATAAATCAAAAAAAAAAAAAAAAGAAACACTGGGCCAGAGCATTAGGCTTCTGGTTTGGGACAACTATTCCTCCAATCTTTCCATTTTGATGTTCCCTAGTGGAAAAGTTTTTTTTCAAGTCAGAATCGTATATGTCCTTTTTTTTAATGGACTGATTTGGGAGGACAGTGTACCTATTATTCGTAAAAGCTAAATAAGAAAGGACATCATCGATTTTGTGTCCCTATATGTCTATTGATGGCTGATTTGTCAGAGTGCCAGGCGCTGGCTGAGGAATTCTGGGAGTTGAAGTCCACAAGTCGTAAAGTTGCCAAGGTTCGAGACCCCTATTCTACAACATACAATGTAAGAACTGCAACAACCACTATGAAGGACAAACAGGCTAGCAGAACACATCCACAAACACCAACAGAAGACATTTACATTTTTGTAAAATTTAGCTCTGACTTAACGATGGAAATTCCAGCCCTAATTGTGGTCATAAGTCAAGGACTACCTGTATCACCTCATGAAGGAAGGAAGTTCAAAGGAAGAACATCTGCTTTATATGCAGGTCCAGGGATGGGCTGCTGGGGGTTCGGGAGAACCGCTAGCTAAGATTCTATACAGTTCAGAGAATCCCCAAATCCCACTCCTGGCTGGCCCCGCTCACCCCACCCTGCCCCTCCCAGGAGTCCCCATGCAGCCCGTTTTGGATGCAGGTAAGTGCGTGTGGAGGCTCAGGGAGGGCAAAAAACGGGCCTACCGGAAGTTCAGGACAGACCTCCAGAGGGCCTCCGGAGCCTGGGGAGGCCGTTTTCACCCTCCTGGAGGCTCAAGGAAAGCCACCAGAGCCCAGGAAGGGCAAAAACACCCCCACCCCCACCCCCGCCGTGGTGCAGGAGGCCGACTAGGCCATGCCCACCATGGCCATGCCTACCCAGCAACCAGGCAGAGAACCCCGTGCTAAAATTTTTGAAGCCCACTCCTGTGCAGGTCTCTCTAAGACTAAACTCGGCAGTTCAAGGTCAAAAGAGCAAGTTATGAGCAAGGCCTCTTCCTACTTGAACTTATTTATATTTATTCATCTTCCACCTTTATGATTTTTATAAATAACTCAAGGTGGCAGACATATCCACCACACCTTCCTCTTCCTATTTCCCTTACAACAACAAACCCTGTGAGGTGAATTGGGTTGAGGGCAGTGGTGAAATCCAATTTATTTTACTACCGGTTCTGTGGGTGTGGCTTTGTGGGCATGGCAGGGGAAGGATACTGCAAAATCTCCATTTCCACCCCAGTCCAGGGGAAGGATACTGCAAAATCTCCATTCCCTCCCCACCCCTGGGAGAAGGATATTGCAAAATCTCCATTCCCATCCCACTTTGGGGCCAGCCAGAGGTAGTATTTGCTGGTTCTCCGAACTACTCAAAATTTCCGCTACTGGTTCTCCAGAATCTGTCAGAACCTGCTGGATTTCACCCCTGGTTGTAGGTGAGTGATTGATCCAAAATCACCCAATTTGGCTTTTATGATTAAGGTAGGACTAGAATTCCTGGTTTTTAGCCTGGCGCCTTAATCACTAAACCTAACCAGCTCTCTGTTCCTGCATAAGATGCTTCCAGGCAGAAGACGCTGTACTAGAATAAAAGTTTGATTGGCTTGTTTCTTTGCTCCCCTGAGAAATGTTAAAATTTTCCTCTTTTCCTCCTGCAGCCTGATGAAAACTCATTGGATTTCTCCTCCTGTATGCTTCGCCCAGGAATTAAAAATGCTCAAGAACTGGCTTGTGGGGTCTGCCTCTTAAATGTAAACTCAAGGAGCAAGGCAAGTAGAGTGGCCATTTTCATCTCTTCTTCTCCTCACTCTGCAATCTCTCTTTACAATTTTGCTGTCCGGGTTTTATTTTTCCCCTCTTTGTTTACTTATACTCATTTTATAAGGCAGGGGACTCCAAACTTGGTAACTTTTAAGACTTGTGGACTTCAACTCCCAGAATTCCTCAGCCAGCATGGCTGACTAAGGAATTCTGGGAGTTGAAGTCCATAAATCTTAAAGTGGCCAAGAATGGAGATTCCTGTCATAAGAGATTGAGCAGTATATGGTCATGCACTGCATTTATACAACTAGTTTATAAATTTAAATAAATCAAAACAAATTACACTGGTGGTAGAATTAGCCGGTTTTGAAGGTTTGCACAATATACCGCAAACTAAATTAAGAAACGGCCAGGCTAAACCACCCAAAACATAAGCAAGTATTCCACTAACCCAGAGGAGCAGATTATGTGAATTTTGTAGCCGCTAGAGTTGTAACCAGCCAGTTGTGTAAAGTCAGCCAGAGAATCCTAGCATTGGAAGAGAGACCCTTGAAGCCATCAAGCCTAATAAGAATAATACGACCCTATCAAACCTTTCTTACTGTTAGGAATTTTTTCCTGACATTCAACCAGAATTTGCCTGTTTCATGTACATCCCTCTTCACATTTTCTGTTCACGAGGTTTGAAGTTTCAATCGGGTGAAATCCTACCGGTTCAGACCTGTTCGGGCGAACCGCTAGGGATTATGGGCATCAGTTCGGTGAACCAGTAGTAATTACCCCTCCTTGGGTATATTCTATTATACCCAAATAGAACATTCCACAAATAGAATATTCCAAATATTCTATTTGTGTTTTCTATTATAGTAGTTAATCTACCCAATTTCTGCAGCTAGATTAAGCATTCCCTCCATCTTTTCTTTCAAGTCATTATTGAACATTTTGTAAAGTAGCAGATCCAGGATTGAACCTCATAGCCCAATCCTTAAATCACTTCTAGTTTCACAAGGAACAATTAAAAATTCTTTTGGACCATGATTTTATTTTATTTTCTTTTTTTTGAAAAAAGTTTTTTTATTTTATTTCTTATAAATATATTGTAAATGTACATTCTCTTATCCATAATTAATCCCACATATACATATATTTTCTAAAGAAAAACAAATTCTTTTTCATTATATTCGGGGTTGCTCTTCTACCCTTTCTTCTCCCTTATTTTACAACAATCCTTCTCTTCCTCCTTCTCTCTTTCCCTTCCCTGCCTTCTTCTATCCTTTTCTACTTTCTTCTTTCCTCCTCTCCTTCCTCTTCTCTACTTCCCCTTCCTTTCCCCCGCTTCTCCCTTCTTTCCCCTCTTTCTAACTTTCTGGACCATGGTTTTCAAGGCAGCTATGGAATCACTTAATACAGTGGTCCCTAATAATCTTTCTGGATCCACAGATGGGCAGCAACGGTGGGGTTGGACAGGATCAGGGGTGGGATTCTACCGGTTCAGACCGGTTCGGGTGAACCGGTAGCTCCAACAATCAGCTAGGAGCGAACCAGTTTGCTCTGACGATCAGGTCAGCCTGCCCCTGCGCTTCACTTACCTTTATCTTCTCAGCTGATTGGAGCACTTCGCCGTGTCTCAGCTGTGTTACTCCTAAGTGGTAACACAGAAAGTTACTATTTGTAAAACTGTGCATGCGAAGTGCATGATCACCAAACCAGTTGTTAAACCGGCAGCATCCCACCACTGGCGCGGATGGTTTTGCACACAGCCTAGATCCCACGCATATGCAAATGAAGCTTCATGAGCTCGCCCCCCGCTTCCGTGCCCCGGTTCCCAACAGGCAGTCCACAGCCCAAGGGGTTGGGGAACCCTGACTTAACAGCCTTGCCTTCTAACCCATATACTTAAGTATCTTGCTAATGCGAATGTTTTAAGGTTCTTTGTCAAATGAATTGCTAAGTCAAGGTATATTATGTTCACAGCGTTCCCACCACCGTATTTTAGGATGTTATCCAGGAGTGGGTTCTACTTACCTTTACCACCGGTTCGCGCCTTGTTTCTGCGCATGCGCAGATCGCTGATGATGACATCCAGGGCAGTGGGCGGGGCCTCCCCCCGGTTTTACTACCGGTTCTTGCAAACCGGTCCGAACAGGGGACAACCCACCACTAATGTTCTCTGACTAAACCATGAAATGAGATTACTCTGACAAGCCTTGTCAAATTTGTCCTTTGAGACATCAGGCATTTCTTTCAAACTAGCCAAGTTACAACAAATTTCTCACTGGTTAGATGATCTTAGAACTGTTGTAGAATGGGAAGGATTTATTTATTTATTTACAGAAATTCCACATAGGAACGACTTTCTCAGAAAATTTCCAGTGTTGGAAGCCATCTTCCAACACTGGAAATTTTTAAGAAGATGTTGGATAACCATTTGTCTGAAGTGGTGTAGGGTTTCCTGCCTAAGCAGGGGGTTGGACTAGAAGACCTCCAAGGTCCCTTCCAATTATTCTATTCTATTCTATTCTATTCTATTCTATTCTATTCTATTCTATTCTTATATTCTATTCTATTCTATTCCTATTCTATTCTAATATTCTATTCTATTCTAATATTCTATTCTATTCTAATATTCTATTCTATTATTCTATTCTATTCTATTCTATTCTATTCTATTCTATTCCTATTCTATTCTATTCTATTCTTATATTCTATTCTATTCTATTCCTATTCTATTCTAATATTCTATTCTATTCTAATATTCTATTCTATTCTAATATTCTATTCTATTATTCTATTCTATTCTATTCTATTCTATTCTATTCTATTCCTATTCCATTCTATTTTATTCTAATATTCTATTCTTACATTCTATTCTATTCTATTCCTATTCTATTCTATTCTATTCTATTCTATTCTAATATTCTATTCTATTCTTACATTCTATTCTATTCTTCTGTTCTATTCTATTCTATTCTATTCCATTCCATTCCATTCCATTCCATTCCATTCCATTCTATTCTATTCTATTCTATTCTATTCTATTCTATTCTATTCTATTCTAAATGGAGGCTGTGCGATTTCCTCAGTGATTGTAGGATGAAGCTGACATCCACGGAAATTAGGATAGACTTAGCATATCTGCTTAGCATGGCAGGATGAAAGGAGGCATAGGTTGGCAATCTCCAAATCTCGAACCATCGGTGGGATGAAGGGTCACGGCATGGAGCAGAGAACCCAGCTCCTGTGTTTTGGGCTATGGCGTTGCTGACCTTTCTTTTGGTTTCGACATTATTTTCAGAAAGAAGAAATGCCCCTGGAAGAACACCCTAGAGAAGTACGAATTCACAAACCTTGTCTGGTTTTTTTCGTCCCCTCACCACTATGTTGGCATAGCTTTTGGGCCATTGTTCTCCAACCACAATCTCTGTGACACTACACCCCCCCCCCCATTTTCCCCCCCACTAACCTTTTGATTTTAATCGACTAACACCGCAGTACCCAAGTCGAAGGACCTCCTTCCTCTTGGTCTTTGTCCGCATGCTGGTTGCTTTGTGAGTCGCTTGCTTTGTGCTGGTGTCCCTCGTGTGGTGACTGTTGAGTTGTCAGTTGTCCTGTAGTCTGTATTATGGGTTCTTCTGGGTCTGTTCCAAAGAATTTCTGAACTCCGTGGTGGCTCCTTACAAGCCAGAGAAGGGTAAATGGAACTTTTCGACTCTTTTTTGGTTTCTTTTTTTAAGAATCTAAATCAGGGGTCCTCAAACTTGGCAGCTTTAAGACTTGTGGACTTCAACTCCCAGAATTCTCCAGCTATGCTCGCTGGAGAATTCTGGGAGTCGAAGTCCACAAGTCTTAAAGCTGCCAAGTTTGAGGACCCCGATTTAGATTCTTAGTACCTTGTTCTTGCACTGTTGCCCTTTTGGGTAGTCCTCGTCTTACGATTGGTCACTCAGCAACCGTTTGAAGTTACAGTAGATTTACCGTTGGTCTATAGGAAGTCCTGGACTTGCAGCCATTCATTTAGCGACCGTTCAAAGTTACGTCGAGGCTGAAATAAAGTGACCTACGACCATTTTTCACTCTGACGACCATTCCCGTGGTCACGTGATCCAACTTCAGACATTTGCACACACATATGGCATGTATTGAAAGGGACGTGGTGGCTCAGTGGCTAAGACCCTGAGCTTGCTGATCGAAAGGTCGGCAGTTCAGCGGTTCGAATCCCTAGTGCTGCATAACAGGATGAGCTCCTGTTGGTTGTCACAGCTTCTGCCAACCTAGCAGTTCGAAAGCACGTAAAAAATGCAAGTAGAAAAATAGGGACCACCTTTGGTGGGAAGGGAACAGCATTCCGTGCGCCTTTGGCATTTAGTCATGCCGGCCACATGACCACAGAGACATCTTTAGCTAGCGCTGGCTCTTCGGCTTTGAAACAGAGATGAGCACCATCCCCTAGAGTCGGGAACGACTAGCACATATGTGCGAGGGGAACCTTTACCTTAACTTATGGCATGTATTAATGAAAGTCTTAAAGCTGCCAAGTTTGAGGACCCCTGATTTAGATTCTCAGTACCTTGTTCTTGCACTGTTGCCCTTTATGGGCACTGTCCTGGGTTCATGCAATCCCCTTTTGCAACCCTCTTGCAAGCAAAGTCTGTGGGGAAGCCAGCTTCACTTAACAACTGTGTTACTAACTTAACACCTGCACCCGATTCACTTAAGAACCGTGGCAAGAAAGGTCATAAAATGAGGCAAAACTCACTTAACGACTGCTTCCCTCACTTAGTCGTGGAAATGTTGATTGTAATTCGAGGACTACCTGTCCCTAGAAGCTAGATTCAAAGTCCCAGTACCTGAACATGCTTATTCACCCGACCCTGAGGCATTCCACCAGTTTTTCTGCTCTTGTTCCATTTTGGCAGATGATAGATAACCGGGCAATCAATAATAACAAGATCCTACTCTTGTCAGGATTATGAAAGTAGGCCTTGCATGGTGGACTAGTCAGCAAGGCTAAAATTGTGTGTGGAAAACTATAGAAATGGAAAGAACTTTGCCTGACACCAAGAAAAAATTGCAGGGCAGCGATGAGAGCAGAGATATCAAACTCAAGGCCTGTGGGCCAAATCCGGCCCATGGGGTGCGTAGATCTAGCCCGGGGGCCATCCTGGAAACAGCGAAGGACCGGCCTGCAGCGCCTCTGCCAGCAAAAACGGAGCTCGGGAGGGCTGCATGGCAGCCAGAAACAGAGTTTAGGAGCCCATTTTCACTGGCAGGGCTCTGGGGCCCCCACAGGCGCCCCCAACATGAGTGACATCGAGCTGGCCATGCCCACCTTGGCCCCCCAGGTCAAACACAACCCTGATGCGGCCCTCAATGAAACCGAGTTTGACACCCCCCTGTTTAGAGTCAGCGGGAAGAAATTCCTGTCTGGTAGCTTATTTCACCTCATTCCACCCTCCCAGGACACTGCCACCGCCTGTAAGTCCATGTGGGTTGCCAAGCACCTGGATTTGGATCACATGATTGTGGAGAGGCTGCCACACTCGTTCAGTGCGAGAACTGGGTTGTAAGTCACCTTTTTCAGTGCCGTTGTAACTTTCAAACGGTTGATAAATCGTCGTCAATCGAGGACAACCTGCCTTTAATAGAGCATCTCTAGATTCATCTTGGATTACGGGCCACTGCAATTTGGAACCCGATTAGACCAACCTTTTCCAAATCCTTGGCCACTTCGAAGACGTGTGGCCTACAACTCCCATCATTCTCACCAATGGCTACCCTAGCTGTGGAATTCTGGGATTTGAAGTTTACATATCTGGAAGTGGCCATGATTAGACCCCTTTCTCAAGAGCGCTTTATAGGAAGTTTGGAAAGCACATTTGGTGCCCCAAAGCAGTCAACCCTCCCTTCCTTCGAGGTCAAAGATAACAAACACACCACAAGGTGTTTCTCACGTCATGTTCTTGCTTCCCTTTCTCTTTAGGCCTTCAACTCCGCGACGGACAGCTTCAAGCTTGCTTATGGAGGGCATCAATACCACGCCAGCTGTGCTAACTTCTGGATCAATTGCGTGGAGCCCAAACCTCCAGGCCTTCTGTTGCCCGACCTCCTTTAAGCAGACTGTTCTTGGCCAGCCTTTGGCCTTCACAAGGGAGCAATTCCCAGAGGGAGGGAGGAAACTAGGCTCTTGAGAAGCCAACGTGCAATGGTGCTGGTGCTTTCGGGCACTTTGAAAATATTCATCCTAAACTAACTGTTCTCCTGTGAAGGGTAAATGCCACTGGTACATTTTTAATCTGCAAGAGCCTCACCTTGGCAAGGATTTGGCGATACACCCTGATATTTTTGAGGGGATTTTGCACTAAGGCACAAATGCCTTCTTGAGCAGAACTGGACTCATGCCGCCTTTCCAGATGTGGCCAAGTGCTGATGTGCTTTTTTGTCGAAGCGCGTGATAGTTTCCCCAAAGGAGTAACTTCGGTTTCAAACTTTTCCAAGGCCCAAAAGAATGAGGCTTCGTTTGTTTTTAGCATGCACCTCCTTTTAAAATAACCCCCTGTGGCTTTTCCTACATTTTCTCCCGAAAACACTTTCTACTTGGTAGGTTTCCTACAAAATTTATCGTAGCTGGACCTAAAATGATCCCTTTTAAAGAAATCCCCCCAAATGGACATAAACACCTGTGCTGACACGCCTTTTCATCCCCATCTGTACCAGTCTCTCCCCACCCAATCAAGACACACACACACCCCAAGTTAAGTGAAGAAATCCAGTTATATTTGACTGAATGCAAATATGTCCTTCCAACCTTAAAGCTCTTTTTCAGAACTATTGTTTTTTTGGGGCGCAGGCAGGCCATAGAAGGGTCCTGACACTTTCAAATGAGTTTACATTGATTACAAGGCAGTCTTTTCAGTTGGCGTCATGGTTTTACAGTAGAGAAAGCGCAAATGGGAAAAGCGGATAGTGGAAGCAGAGAACCTTCTACTTCAGGAGCGTGGAACCTTGTCAGCTTGAAGACTTCTGGACTTCAACTCCCAGAATTCCCCAGCTGGCTGGGGAATTCTGGGAGTTGAAGTTCAGAAGTCTTCAAGCTGATAAGGTTTCACACCTCTGTTCCAGTGACATGTTTTTTTTTTTTAATGGCACTAATACTGTACAGGTTTGTTAGTGGCCAAAGAGAATTAGCAGAGAGCACTCATCCTGCAAACCTATTGTGATGGAAAGTCTTTTGAAGAACCATCAGATCCTGGAGGCCTCTCTGCTCCACTTCTAAGCAGAAGTTGGTATTTTGATTGCCACTGAGACAGGACTGGTCAAAGGGGGGGAAAGTGGGGGTGCAGCTGTTTGGCAAAACAAAACCACACAGCCTCTTTTTCGCCTTCCCTCTTCAGCTTGCCAGCCACCGTGCGCAGTTTGAACAGAGCCTGTTTTTTTTAAAACCGTCAGGCTTAATGATGGTAATTATAGCCCCTGGACCATGACTCACGCTCCCTGATTAGAAATGAGCTTTATAGGTTGAAAATGCTTTTGATCCCGAGATGTTTGGTCAGAGATAAACTCTGCCTCTTTCTTCTTCTCTGTTTGACGTGAAGTCATAGCTGGCAAACTAGACGGTGTTCTCCCTTGACCCAAAACGTGCACCGGCCCAGCTCAACGAGTTAATCTTGCTACTGCAGTTTGCCACTCTGATTATTTTTTTCCTATTCTCTGCTTGGTGGGAGTTTTCTCTGCAGGTGGGTCTGAAAGAGCCCTCCCGCCCTGTCCCAGGAGGGCTGCTTTTCTCCCAGCTTGAGAATAGAATTTGCAGAAACAGCCTCTTGTGTTGGTGCATGGCGGGCAGACCTCTCAAGGTGCAGGAGTCTTTTAGGAGAGACCCCTGGAATGGTTGACCAGGTGCAAGTCTAGGTATCCCCAGTGCAATGCTTCAGAGCAAAGGCCTGGCAATCAAAGATATCTCCCCCCACCCCGCCCCGCCCCGCCCCCCACACATACACATACACACTACCCCCACAGGTTATAAAAACAGGAAAAGTCAAACGAGCAAGTAGGAAGGCAGGAAGAGATTGCAGCATGTGATTGCATTCACCCCTGCAATACTGTTTTACTTTCCTTCTCTCTCCCTGCTTCTTTTCCTTCCTTCCTTCCTTCCTTTTTCTTTTTTCCTTCCTTCCTTCCCTTTCTTTTTCCTTCCCCTTTTTCTTCCTTTCCTTCCTTTTCTCTTCCTTTCCTTTTTTCTTGCCTTCCTTTCCCCTTTTCCTTCCTTTCCTTTTCTTCCTTCCTTCCTTCCTATACTCACCATAAGCTGATCAAGAATGTCTTTCTCCAGTTCATTTCCATGCGGTTGGATATTTACCAGGCTTGGTTAGAGATACAGGTTCTCTAAGCCCCTTGGGGTTTGCATTCAGGCTACAGGCTTCTCATCTGGCATCTGGGGTCCTCCTCCTGTGGTGGCCCTAGCCACATTTCCCAAAGCAAAAAAGGACGCCATCTTTTGTGTAATAAAACCCTTATTCTCCTTAAGGTCACATCATTGAGCATTGCTTCACTTTGATAAATCTCTGCAGAGTATGATCAACTTCTCGGTATATTAGACCAGTGTTTCTCAACCACAGCAGCTTGAAGATGGGTGGACTTCAAGCAAGGCTGGCTGGGGGATTCTGGGAGTTGAAATCCACCCCATCTTTAAGCCACCAAGATTGCAAGACATTGATGTAGACCAGTAGTAAGTTTCACTTACTTTCGCTACCGGTTCAGAACCGCGAGCGCGTAGAGCATCCATGATGACGTCCAGGCGGGTGGGTGGAGCCTCCTGCCACTGATACCAGTTTGCTCAAACTGGGGCAAACCAGTAGAAACCCACCACTGATGTAGACCCAAAATACAAGCTTTCTGCAAAATCTCAAAGCAAATCTCTCCTGCTTCCCGTGGCCCAAAATGTCGACCCTCGGCTCCCTCCCCCTCAGTGATGGAAACACATCCTCGCCATCACCCGTAGCCACCTTTGGAGACTTAAAATAATAAAGCACGCCCTAGCTGGAATTGATCATCCATCTTTCTAATCAAATTTGGTGACTCAGATCCTTGCTTGGCTCTGTAGGACAAGCAGTCCTCCGAAATTATTGCCACTGAGCCAACATCCCACCCCATCCCTTCAAGGCATTTATGACTACATCCTGACAGGTTCGCTCAGGTGATAAAGATGGGCCTTCATAATGCTGAGGGAAACAGTGAAGCCTCTTTTGAGTTCGGGAGTTGGCAGATCTAACCAGTTTATATTCCAGCCAGGGGAAAAAAAATAATAGCTCCGGGTTTACTGAAATGTACCAATTTGCAGCTAATGGGGAAAGGAAGGGGTTGCAATAAATGCATTTATTTCCCCCAGAAGAGCATTTCTCTGTAACAGAGAAAAGGTGAAGCTGGTTTGAATCGTAGCTGCGATGATCAATAATAAGGCTGTTTTAATAAGGTCTTTGATTTCTAGCAAGGACTGAAAATTTCCTCAGTGTGTGTTTGTTTTTTTTCAAACTTGGGCACTTTAAGATGGGTGGACTTCAACTCCCAGAATTCCCCAGCCAGCCATGGCTGGCTGGGGAATTCTGGGAATTGAAGTCCACCACCTTAAAACACCCAAGTTTGAAAAGCATTAACCCAACTTATGGCCTGTATGAACAAAAGAGATGGCAACAAGACCTGAGATGTTCCAATTGAATTAACAGACACATTTATTGAAACTGTGGTGGTCCCATACAGGTAACCGGGAGATAAAACTTGCCAGTTCGCTTCCATGATTCGTAACAAAACATCTACCAAAGAAAACCAAGAATGGGGGAAAAAAGAAAGAAAGGTGATGAATGTAATAGAAACAAAACACCTTCCTTTTTTTGGGGAGATTGCAAAACACCCCCCTCCCTCATTTTTTTTCTTCAAGCTGTTGCACTGGACCAGGCCTCGTCTATTAACGCAGCTTCCCTCATTCACTTGCTTTGCTAGCCAAGCCCCCCCCCCAATCCTTCCACCCCCGTGTCCTTGGAAACTGTATCCAAGGTTACGGTGTTTTTGCAGATTTCATTACTGCTCCCTTTTCTTTTTCTTTCTTTCTTTTTTTTTTTTTGCCTTGCTTCAGATCCAGGTTTGCAGCTGGGAGAAGAGTGGCTTGGTTTCCTTTTGTTTCTTAAACCCAGCATCTGTTGTTGTACTTTTACAAAATTATTTTGCTTAAACAGGCACCCCCCCCCTTTTGGGGTGAAGGAAGCAAAAGACCCCCAATTGAACTACGGTGAGTGCTTGCTTTTTTTCCACCCCCAGTTCTGTGTTTTCTGCCCTGTTTACAATCCGTGTTTAAACTCCCATCAATCCTTTCCATCCATCCTTCCGTTTCTCTGCACCGCTGTTCCCCCAATTTCCTCGACTTGATCCGAGAACCCCAACCTAATTCCTTCAATCTTTGTACTTTTGACGACACGAATCAGATGTGTTTTGTTGTATTCTAATTTTGGGGTGGGTGGGGAAACAAGCCAGTTTTACGCCTCGGATACGTAACTGTGTTTAAGGACAAGCGTCATATTGGATCGCTAGGCTTCCTTCGTCCAGACTTTGAAGGCTAGAAAAGGGGTACCGAATCCCCGATGGCCTGCGGTCCACACACGAGAAGGACAGCTGCTTGAGAACTAACATATTTCCCATGCAGTTGTGCACCACTTTTGCTGATGTCGATGCCTTGTGGGCCTTCCAGACAGACCCTGGGCCTTTCTCTAGCAGATTTCCTTCCATTTCTGCTGTAGAAGTGAGAGAAGGCAGCCTAAATACTGACCCTACTAGAAAAACATCTGAGCTTTTCTGCATTGAAATCCATGCCATTCAGAGCAAGGCAAGCTATATTAATTCACTGATTCCTTGTTCATCTTAAAGTTGGCTTACATTGGGTCGATCTCCCCTGTTTTCTCACATGTTTCGGGATTTCCAACCCATTGGGTAAAATATTGAGCAAGAAGAAAGAAAGAAAATGCTTCCTTAGCCAGCCTTGTAGCAAATACAGAATGCTCCCCACCAAAAAAGAGAGAGATAAGAAATATCAAACTCCCTGTATATCCAGTTCTATCCACTGCGTGCAAATAGCATCACAGTGGAATTCATGGATGCCTCTTCCCTAAAGCAAATTGAAATAAAGCTGCTATTCATGTTTGATCTGTAGAGATCAGAGTTCCCTGCTCTTGTTATTCGGTTTTCTTTTTGGTGACACTTTTTAAATTTTTTTAAAAAACTTGCTTGAAAAGAACGGCTGCATCTCAACTCTTTTTAACATGTCTGTTTCTTCGGTGGCCATCTCAGATGGCCTCCAAAATGGTGTTTTGTGGTTGGCATGCTTGTGATGTGACGTCTGGCTTGACTTTGCTATGCGGTGGTGTTGATACTTCTAAAAACCCGAGAATGATTGTTTTATTTATAACTATTTATATAAACCTACACAGACACATATAAATAAAATAGACACACACGCAGAGGGACATACACTTCTCTTCACAATCTATATGCTGTATTGATTCCTGTTAAATTTTCTGACCCTTAATAAAGTGCCGTTTCCTCTCTCGCTCGTTCTCTGTGTCTTCTCCTTCGTCTCCTTCACGGTTGGTGAGCTGCTGGTAGAGAAGTCGATGGTGGCACTTAGCCAAACATAACCTCCTTGGATGGGTGACAATCTGCATCTTGAATACCAGGTGGTGGAATCAAAGAACAAAAAGGCGTGTTTAAAGCAGATGTCCCTCCATTGGGTCTCCAATTTGTGGTCCGCAACCAGAGGTGGTATTCAGCCAGTTCGAACTGATTCGCCCGAACCGGTAGCATAAATCACTCTCCCCGGCTCTATCTGTGTTTCCCTGAAAATAAGACCCAGTCTTGTTTTCTTTTGGACTCTGAAATAAGCACTAGGGCTCATTTTCAGGGGAAGTCTTATTTTTTTTCCCATGTACGGGAGGCCCACTTCTGTTTCCTCATGGTGGGGCAGGCTCCACTGCCACCATGAGGCAGGGGGAGGAGGAGCTGCCCCATCCTACATTGATCTCTGTGCCCCCACAGCCAGGCCACTCATGCCCTGACACCTGCCTCATCTCATTGTGGCAACTCCAGCAATCCTGTCCAGCAGGACCCTTCATGGCCACCGGCCCACTTCTGTTTGCTTGCGGCCACAAGGGAGGAGGAGGTTGAGTGATGCGCCGGTGCAGGGCATGTGAGGCAACTCCACCTCCCCTTGCCTCTCCTGATGTCAGTGCCACCGCAAGCAACCAGACAGAATGGGCAGCTGTCTGGCTGTGCGGGTGCTTAACTAGGGCTTATTTTGGGGTTCGAGTTTATATTAGCCACATGCATAAAAACATGCTAGGGCTTATTTTCAAGATAGGTCTTAATTTTGGGGGGAAACAGGGTAGTATGGAAGTGATAAAAAAAACAATGCTAAATATCTGTAGTTGCTTATTTATCCTTCCCTCGAAGTTACAAACAGTCTGTAAGCCGGTATTTCTCAACCGTGGCAACTTGAAGAGGTGTGGACTTCAACTCCCAGAATTCCCCAGCCAGCATGGCTGGCTGGGGAATTCTGGGAGTTGAAGTCCACACCTCTTCAAGCTGCCAATTTTGAGAAACACTGCTCTAAGCAAAAAAATAAATGCTGTTTTGAATCTTTGAATCAACTCTCACTCAGTTCAGCCTGCAAGCTTTGATACGCGATATTAAGAGATAAAAACAGATTGGCAGGCTATAATACAGACTCCGAAGAGCTTCACACTGGCACTGCCCAAGTGTTGACAGCAGCAGGCAGGAATAGAGAGGAACAAGCATCTGCAAGGCAACACAATCATTTGGCCTTACAATGCCCTTCCTCAGGTGGCTTCACTCAACTAGAATTACACGGCAAATCTAGCATGTCACTCAACATGCTTAACTGGGGTAGCATTCATCTTGGGTAGTTGTTCTGTCACTTAGTTGTGTGAATGCAGCTTGCTTGGTCTGTTTACTGTTCGATCTCTTGCACAAACCCCCCCCCCAAAAAAAAACATTCCGTTCCCAGTTTAGGTGTTTTGAAAGAACGCAGCCAATCTCTGGTCTTATGGTGCACAACGTTAATCCTCTCTGGTGTTGTGTTCCATCATTTTTTAACCTCTGTTTTTTTAACTAAGTATATATTAGAACATAGAACATAAATCTATAGGACTGGAAGAGGTCTTCTAATCCATCCTCCTGCTTAAGGCAGGAGACCTTATACCAGGGCTCGGCAACCTTAAACACTCAAAGAGACATAAAGGTCCTAAACCGGAAGCCCCCCATTGAATTCTGGAGCCGACTGCAAGTCTGGTTCCCTCACCATAGAGTCTCCTCCTAGTTCGGCATCCTTTTTCCTGTACCTGTCCTAACTGAAAGTCCTATCCATTGTGGAGCTGACCGGAAAACCCGCCCCTTGCCATAGAGTCTCTTCCTGGTGCGCTGTGCTTTTCTTCTGCATTTGAGCTCCTCTCAAACTTGTGGTGCCGACCGGTGACAGGGAGCCGCAGCAGAGGGATGAAAGAGCCACATGAGGCTCCAGAGCTGCACGTTGCTGACCCCTGCCTTATACCATCAGTCAAATGGTTGTCCAGTCTGTTTTTGAAACCCTCCAGTGATGGAGGAGGTAAGCTATACCACTGATTAATTGCTCTCACTATCAGGAAATTTCTCCTTACTTCTAAGTTGGATCTCTGTTTAACAAGCTTCCACCTTTTACTTCTTGTCCTACCCTCAGGTGCTATGAAGAATAAGTTCCCTTCTCTGAAACGGCCTCTCAAGTACTGAAAGACAGTTATCATGTCCCCCCAATCTTTCATAGGCTAGAGCAGTGATGGGGAACTTTTTTGGCACTGAGTGCCCAAATCACAATGCCATGCATGTGTGTGCATGTGCACACGCCGGAGAGCCAGCTGGTCTTCGGGTTTCTGGCACACTCATCAGTCAGGTGGGCTTCACGTGCGCCAGAGCACCGGAAACCCGAAGATCAGCTGGCCAGCCCGTGCATACCTGTTTTTTTTTGCTGTTTTGGGGGCCATTTTTCAAGCTGTTTTCAGGTTGTTTTTCGAGTGAAAAACGGTCCGAAAAACGGCCTGAAAACAGCCTGTTTTTTGGCCGGTTTTTGGGCCATTTTCAGGCCGTTTTCCGGCGCTCTGGTGCCTGTGAAGACCAGCTAGCCGGCGAATCGGAAACCAGAAGAGCAGCTGGTGACGGTGCGCGTGCCCACAGAGAGGGCTCTGCGTGCTACCTCTGGCACCCGTGCCATAGGTTTGCCATCACAGGGCTAGAGACATACCTACCGTAGAGTATAAGATGCACCGGAGTATAAGACATACCTACCTTCTTTGGTGAGGAAAAGAAGAAAAAGAAATCTCCTTCTCCCTCTGAGCAATTTTGCCTCGTTGCAGAAAACAGCCAACAGCCTGCTTTACTTTCATTTTCGTTTTCAGCATAGCTTGATTAGCACAAGGGGGAAAAAAATCTGCTCCAGCAATTTACCTCTTTGCAGCAAGCAGCAGAACAGCTGAGAGCAAATCAGCTGAGAGTCGGGAAGCCGATCCAATCAACTTGTGCTAATTAGGCTGTGCTGAAGCTGAAAGGAGCTGTTTTTTCTTGCTGTTTGCTTGCAAGGAGGTAACTGCTGCGAGGCAGAGGCCAAAGGGTGGGGGCCAATAGGTGGTTGGGGCTACATTTGGTGTATAAAACGCACCTAAAGTTTCACCCCCTTTTAAGGGGGAAAAAGGTGCGTCTTATACTCCGAAAAATACGGTAGTTCCCTCAACTGCTCACTTTATCCAAGTTCTGTGATCAGCCACAGATGTTCCCTGAGGGTTTCTTTGCGAGTCCCTCCCTTCAGCTCTAGAGCCAATCTAGAAGCAAAAAGACCCATCTTCTAATTCCTCTTGGCCTGGATTTGCCCTCTGCCTCATCCAACTTCCCTGAGGTAGGAGCACTGTCTATATTTCCTTGAATCCCTGGATAAAAGATGGAAATGAAATGAAGTTGGAAATCAAAGTCTTCTGTTGATGGTATCATAAGGACCTTCTTGATAAATAAGATTGCTGGACATGTTATTCTATTATAATGTTCCTGCTAGTCCAGAAGGGAAGGTTTGCAAGCATGGATAACATCACCTCAAACATGTTCTTTGTTCCTTCTTTGGAACACACTGATAGAAGAATTTCAGAGTTCTCCTTGATTAGCCAATAACTACCGTAGAGTGGTAATCAAATTGATAGGAGAGGCGTAAATCCAATTTATGATAACATGATAGCAGTCTTTCAATATCTCAGGGGATGCCACAAAGAAGAGGGGGTCAACCTATTCCCCAAAGCCAGAGATGGGTTTCAGCAGGTTCTGACCAGTTCTGGAGAACCGGTAGCGGAAATTTGGAGTAGTTCGGAGAACCGGTAATAAAAGTTCTGACTGGCCCCGCCCCCATCTATTCTCTGCCTCCTAAGCCTGATTGGGAGGAAATGGAGATTTTATAGTATCTTTCCCCTGGAGTGGGGAGGGAATGGAGACTTTATAGTATCTTTCCCCTGGATTGGGGCAGGAATGGAGACTTTATAGTATCTTTCCCCTGGATTGGGGAGGGAATGGAGATTTTATAGTATCTTTCCCCTGGATTGGGGAGGGAATGGAGATTTTATAGTATCTTTCCCCTGGATTGGGGAGGGAATGGAGATTTTATAGTATCTTTCCCCTGGATTGGGGAGGGAATGGAGATTTTATAGTATCTTTCCCCTGGATTGGGGAGGGAATGGAGATTTTACAGTATTTTTCCCCTGGATTGGGGCAGGAATGGAGATTTTGCAGTATCATTCCCCTGCCATGCCCACCAAGCCACACCCACCAAGCCCATGCCATGCCCACCAAGCCACGCCCACAGAATCGGTAGTAAAAATGTTGAAACCCACCACTGTCCAAAGCACTTGAAGGCAGAACAAGAAGCAATGGGGGGAAACTAATCCAGGAGAAAAGCAACCTAGAACTAAGGAGAAATTTCCTGATAGAACAATTAACCAGTGGAACAACTTGCCTCCAGAAGTTGTGGGTGCTCCATCACTGGAGCACCCACAACTTTTAAGAAGAGATTGAGCAGGGAGTTGAACTAGAAGAGCCTTGGTGGCGCAGCAGACTAATGTGCTGTTAACTAGCAGCAGCTGCCTGCAATTACTGCAAGTTCAAATCTCACCAGGCTCAAGGTTGACTCAGCCTTCCATCCTTTCTAAGGTAGGCAAAATGAGGACCCAGATTGTGGGGGCAATAAACTGACTTTGTATAAAATATACAAAAGTACGACGGCTATTGCTTAACGCATTGTAAGCCGCCCTGAGTCTTTGGAGAGGGGCGGCATACACATTTAATTAATTAATTAATTAATAATAATAATGATGATGATGATGATGATGATGATGATGATGGAGTACAGCAGACTAAAGCACTGTTATTAACATCAGCTGCCTGCAATTACTGCAAGTTCAAATCTCACCAGGCTCAAGGTTGACTCAGCCTTCCATCCTCTCGAGGTAGGTAAAATGAGGACCCAGTTTGTGGGGGGCAATAAACTGACTTTGTATAAAAAAGAACACTGCTTGGGGGCGGGGGGCGAAAGCCCTACTAAGCAGGAATATACAAAAGTATGAAGGCTATTGCTTAACGCATTGGAAGCCGCCCTGAGTCTCCGGAGAAGGGTGGCATATAAATCGAACCAATAAATAAATAAATAAATACGATCTCCAAGGTCCCTTCTAACTCTGTTATTTTGTTAATTAATTATAATACAAGAGAAATGATGGCGATGATGACAATGGGAATAATGGTAATGAGTCCTACCATACCAAAAGTACAAAGTGCCACCAGCCTGGATCAAAACTGGTCTGTTTTTACCTCTTAAGATACTCTTGACTGGATGCCACAGGCCGTCACCGTCCCACGACTCTCCTCTGTCATATTCCACTCCCCCTTTTTTTGTCCTTTATTGCTCAATATGGCTAAACATACCAGTGACATGGAAAAGGTCACCTTTGACCTTCTCTGTTCTATTTTGGGCACCAGAAAATGGCCTCTTTTAATTAAAAAAATAATAATAATTGGCCAGGCCTTTCTCTTCATTGGAAAAGATCATTTTAATTACTCTCCCCTTTCTACTGAATGAACCCCATCGTTTCCTTCTCTCAGATTTTACTGCGGTGCTTGGTTGAATTATTTTACTTGTTTCATTAATTACAGGTAGTTCTTGACTTACAATGGTTTGTTTAGTGACGGCCTGAAGTTACAGCAGCACTGGAAAAATTGACTTATGGTTGTTTTTCACTCTTATGACTGTTACAGCATCCTTATGGTCATGTGATCAAAATTCACATCAGTGGTGGGTTTCAAAATTTTTTACTACCGGTTCTGTGGGTGTGGCTTGCTGGGCGTGGCATGGCATGGCTTGTGGGCGGGGCTTGGTCGGCGTGGCAGGGGAAGGATACTGTAAAATCTCCATTCTCACCCCAATCCAGGGGAAGGATACTGCAAAATCCCCATTTCCTCCCGATCACCTGGGTCTCGGGAGACAGAGAATACTGTAGATGGGGGCCGGGACAGTCAGAACTTTTACTACCGGTTCTCAAAATTTCCACTACTGGTTCTCCAGAACTGGTCAGAACCTGCCGAAACCCACCTCTGACTCAGATGCAACTGGTTCCTATTAAAATCGTTGCTGTGTCCCAGGGTCATGTGATCCCTTTTTGTGACCTTCTGACAAGGAAAATCATTTAATCATTTAAATGAAAATCATTCATTTAAGAACTGTGTTGCTAATTTAACAGCTGCAGCGATTCACTTGTGTCAAAAAGATCATAAAATAGGGTAAAACTCACTTAACAACTGTCTTGATTAGCAACAGAAATTTTGGGGTCAATTTTGGTCATAAGTTGAAGGCTCTCTGTATACCTTGGGAGTCTGCACCTGAGCAGATTCACAAATGTTTTAGATTAAATAAATCAATAGATTTTTTTAAAAAAATCCCTAATGTAAATGCAAATGCAGGAAATGGCTAAAAAGAAAAAGAAAATACGATGCAATCTTTGCATTGTCTAAATTATTTTATTTGTGGCAGATTGTCCAGCTGACAGTTTCCCCCACCCTGATTTCACCCCCAAACTGAAATTCAAAAGCTCAGCTATACATTAACAGAAAGGAATGGAAAACCTTTCCGATTACTTATATTTAATAATTTCCTCTCTATTAGGAGATGGACCATTACTTTTGTGGTTGTTGTTGTTTAATTCCACATGGTACAGAGTTATGGTCCCTCCTTCCGAGATGGTTTGCCAAGAAAGCATTTATTACAAGTGAGAAAAATAAAAAAAATAATAATAATAATTAATCCTCAATGATCCCAATATAGCTACCCAGGTGCGTTGTTTCTTCCCCGTTTTAAGTGATTCGACGTCGTGAATTCGTCTTTTCCTTGAAATGAACTTGCAGAGTCCACTTTACAGATGCGAAAGGCAATTTTCCTTACAAAAGTGATTCCGCAGGATGTAGATTTAAGGCCCCCTTGATTAAGAGGTTGCTGGTTTCGTGCTTTGAAGACGCTTCTGAGGTTCAGCCGACCCAAAAGAAGCTGGAGCCAAGAGGTGGGATGCTTTCCAAACAGGGGTGGAAGCAGGTCCTTTCCGATCTGGCCAGTTTAGGGTGTCTCACCACCGCCTGCTCCGGCTTCCTCACTTCAGATCCCCCAGTAAGGCATAAAGACCCTCCCTCCCCTAACGTAAACATCTGGCATCGTCCCATAAGCAGTTTGCACCATTTTCACGCTGTTTCGGCCGTACAGCTCCCATTCATAGTCTATCAGCTGCTTCCAGAAACCCACATTTGGACGTATGACTGGGCGCCTCGATTTGACCCAGTTGTAGGCCTCGTACAGGGTGACATTTTGATACTTCATCAGGTAGGCGATGCACAGCGTGGCCGATCGGCTCACCCCGGCCGCACAGTGGACCAAAGTGACGCCGTTCTTCCGAGCCACGCTCTGGATCTTGTCTGCCACGCTGTCGAAGTAAAGAGAAATCGGGGCGCTGGGTATATCGGCCACGGGCACCCGAACGTACTCAAAGTCGGGGAAGTTGGGGTTCGGGAGTTCGACGGTGGCGTTGATGACGCAAGTGATCCCGCGGGATAAGAGCAGTTGACGGTTGGAGGCGACGCTGCCTTTGCTGAGGTACAGGAAGGGGGTTATTTGGGCAATGCCAGCCATCGTCCCTTCGGAGTAAAAGCGAGGTGTGAAGAGAGTTCGTGGGAGCGAGTAGTGTCTTCGTGCCGTCATAGAAAGGATTCCCTGGCTGGCTCAGATTTTCATGCTAGAGGATGTGTCCCCGTCGTGTTTTCTTTCACCTACCAAATGCAGAGGGAGATCGACTTTAGAACAGGTCTGCACACAGGAAAACAGCAGTAATCTGTTTATATTATTATTATTATTATTATTATTATTATTATTATTATTATTATCTTTATTCATTTAATATGAATATGTCATATGTCATGAATATGTCAACTGAACATTCAAAAATGCATCACAAATACTATCAACTGGTGCTAATTATTATTATTATTATTATTTCTTTTATTCATTAAACATGAAACTCAATCGACTGAATATTAAAAAATGCATCACAAATACCATTGACTGGTGCTAATGGTTGATACGGGTTGCTGCCAGTGTCCTAGGTATCAACCAAGTATCTTCTTAAAGGAAAACACACAGGAAAACAGTAGTCTGTTTATATTATTACTACTATTACTATTATTGTTGTTGTTGTTATTATTATTATTATCTTCATCATCTTCATCTTCATCATTTATTAAATTAATGCTGATTTTATTAAGTCAAGGACTAACTGTTCTAGTTTCTTCACTCCTTTCCAGAGATGAGAATCTGAATTATTTCTCCCAGCCTCATTTAAACCAATCCCGACCCATAAAAAAAAACCAAAAAAAGCATTCTTTAGTTCTTGCAGGTTTTTTTGGGTGATCCCTCCACTATTTTCATCATTTCTGGACTTTCTTCTACCCTCACACTTCACCCCAGGCTGCTGCTAATGTCTCATTTTCCAATGATTACATTTAAAAGCCAGTTTACTCGCCCAGAATTCAGTGAGAGAGAGAGATCAAAATAAGGCAAGGGTGTCAAAATTGATTTCATTGAGGGCCGCATCAGGGTTGTGTTTGACCTCTGGGGTCTGGGGTGGGCGTGGCTAGAATAGAATAGAACAGAATAGAATAGAATAGAATAGAATAGAATAGGATAGGATAGAATAGAATAACAGAGTTGGAAGGGACCTTGGAGGTCTTCTAGTCCAACCCTCTGCTTAGGCAGGAAACCCTACACCACTTCAGTTAAATGGTTATCCAACCTCTTCTTAAAAACTTCCAGTGTTGGAGCATTCACAACTTCTAGAGGCAAGTTGTTCCACTGATTAATTGTTCTAACTGTCAGGAAATTTCTCCTTAGTTCTAAGTTGCTTCTCTCCTTGATTAGTTTCCACCCATTGCTTCTTGTCCTGCCCTCAGGGGCTTTGGAGAATTGATGGGCATGTCCCAGGGGTGAAATCCAGCAGGTTCTGACAGGTTCTGGAGAACCGGTAGTGGACATTTTGAGCAGTTCAGAGAATCGGCAAATATAAGGTGACCAGACGTCCCGCTTTTGGCGGGACAGTCCCGCTTTTGAGCAATTTGTCCCGCGTCCCGCGGCATTTTAAAAAAGTCCCGATTTTTCATTCTGCCTCCTGAATCCCCGCTGATGGCTAGAGGGAAAAAAAACTCTTTAAACTCTTGCCGCGGGGCTTCAAAGGGCCGACCTACAGCTGATCAGTGTTAAAAAAAAAATAAATAGACCCATGCCTGCAAAAATAGAAAAAACAGCCCCTGTTAACAGCTTCCGCTAGGTTAATTAGCTGCAAAAAGCTGCAAAAAGTTCCTGGAGCAGATTTCCCCCACCCCTAGCTATACTGAAAACAAAGGCGAAAGCGAAACTAAACCTGCAACATGACAAAATGAGGCAGAGAGAGATTTCTTTCTTTTTCTTTTTCTTTTTCCTCACCAAAAAAGGTAGGTACAAAACTGCAAACAATGGGAAATTTTGGGCAAAAGAGGAGAGTTCAAGATTTTAAAACACAAAAGAAAAAAAGCTCTATTTAACTAGGGAATTGTAATAATTGAGATACTATTAATAATTGTATATTGTGTTGAAAGCAGAAATGGTTAAGTTGTGGTTTGGAGGAATATATGGGGGAAATTATTTGGTTTATTATTATTATTGGTAAATATAATTAATTGATTTGTAAGAAATTGGATTGCATGGAAATAATTGGAATATTCATGTTCATATTGATTAATATACAAAAAAGATAGTTATATAACTAATTGATTTATATTAAAATGTTGAATTTGTATTAAACAACTGTATTACATAATTACATAATTAACCAATGTGAGGATGGATATAAAAATAGATGACAATGGGAAGGGGTATAATATAGAATAGAAGGGAAAAATTGAATTTGATTAAGATTAGAGATGAGGATGAAGGGTAATATTGTTTTTTTAAAAAAATAGATGAGGAATAAATATGGCAAAAAGGAAATATAGAAATTGTAAATTTAATTGAAATGACTAAACGCTGTTTAAATTTGTGAACCAGCCAAATATTCTGTTCAAAGAAAATACATTGCATGTTTGTATGTGTGTTTCTAATTATTGCTATTTATTCATATTTGTTCTCTTTTATTCTTTAAAGTTTAACAATTCATTCTTAATCTTAATATCTTTATATTTGCTTGGGGTTGGCTTTCTTCCCTTTCATCTTTTTTATTGTACAGCAATCTTTCTCCTCAAACCTACCACCACGCTCTTTTCTTTCCTTCTTACTTTCTCTTCCCCCCACCCTCTTTTTCTCCTCCCTACTTCCTCTTCCTTTCTCCTTCTCCTCCTCTCTTCCTCCCTCTCTTACCCTCACTCCTACTCTAATTTCCATTCCTTCATCCCTCTCTATTGCTGTATCCTTTAATGCATATGGACTACTCAGAGGGCTGAAAAAGTTATTTTTGACTGGTCCTCACACTTTTGACCAGTCCTCGAACTTACGACTGTCCTCACATTTTACGTTTTTGCCCTATCTTGTCACCATGGTGAAGAGAAGCAGTTGTGAAATGAGTGACATGGTTGTTAAGAATACTGCACGGGCATAAATATGAGGATGGTCATAAGTGTGAGGACCAGTCAAAAGTGTGAGGACCTGTCAGAAATGACTTTTCAGCCCTCTGAGTAGTCCCTATACACATAGCCATGGCCACCCGGCCACATGACCAGCTAGCCACGCCCACCCAGTCACATGGCCTCCAAGCCACGCCCACACAATAAGTCACGCCCACAATGGTGTCCTTCTTACCAATGTTAAAATCTGATCACCTTACCCTATACGCATAGCCATGGCCACCCGGTCACATGACCAGCTAGCCACACCCACCCAGTCACATGACCAGCTAGCCACGCCCACCCAGTCACATGACCAGCTAGCCACACCCACAAAATAAGCCACGCCCACAATGTCCCTCTTTACCAATGTTAAAATCTGGTCACCTTAGGCAAATACCACCTCTGGCTGGCCCCAGAGTGGGGTGGGAATGGAGATTTTGCAATATCCTTCCCCCAGGAGTGGGGAGGGAATGGGGATTTTGCAGTATCCTTCCCCTGCCACACCCACCAAGCCATGCCCACTAAGCCACGCCCACAGAACCGGTAGTAAAAATGAATTTCACCACTGTCGTGGCCATCACTTGTGTCAGGGGGTGCCTGTGGAGGCCTGAGTGCTCTGCCAGCAAAAACGGGCTCCCAAGCTCCGTTTTCGGCTGCCACAGCCTCCTGCAACCCTCTGCCAGCGAAAACAGAGCTCGGGAGGGCCGTGAGCTCTGTTTTCGCTGGCAAAAGCACTGTTGGCCAGTCCTTCGCTGTTTCCAGGGTGGCCTTGTGGGCCAGATCCAGCTGCTGGGCCTTGAGTTTGACACCTTTGAAAAATAAGGAAATATCTATTTTGGAATAAACAAAGATAGAGCGGGCTCAGATTTGGGCTAATAATTTCATGTCCTCTTCCCTGGCTCCCCACTGTTCTCGTTCATTGTCTTAATGTACGGACCTTTCAGCTTTTCTCAAAGAAAAACAAGATGCTATTTTTATCCAGAACACATTATCAGCCACGGCTACCTGCCTGCTGTGCATTGCCACCAGACTGACCCGCCTGTCTCTGCTCAATTCGCTTAATTTGTTCTCTCCGAACACGTTTGTTCTTTCAACTTAACGGGGACACCAGGAAAAAGATGAATTGTAAGGCAGGGGTGTCCAACCTTTCGCAACTTTAAGACTTCTGGACTTCGACTCCCCGAATTCCCCAGCCAAGCATGGTTGAATTGTGGGTCTTGAAATCCACAGGTCTTAAAGTTGCCCCAGATTGGACACCTTTGGTGTAAGCCAAAGGGTCGACACTACCGAAAATATCTTAATATCTTTCAGTATCTATTTGAGGGAAATTTGGCAAAGCTGTTTATCCAGAGTGATTATCCTATTAACAAAGCGTTCCCTGAAAAGCAAAAGGATTACAGAATTTCAAGGAGGTTTGAAGTGTTTTCTTTCAGGTATTTTCGGCGGTGATGCTCTTTAGCTCATCTGCCAAAAAAACACCTAAGCCAGGTGATTTTGATACCTCAACATTGCACCTGTTTTATTTCTATCTTCCATTATTCTATTCTATTCTATTCTATTCTATTCTATTCTATTCTATTCTATTCCTATTCTATTCTAATATTCTATTCTATTCTTACATTCTATTCTATTCTTATATTCTATTCCATTCTATTCTATTCTAATATTCTATTCTATTATTCTATTCTATTTTATTCTATTCTATTCTATTCCTATTCCATTCTATTTTATTCTAATATTCTAAAGCACCCTGTTATTAAGACCAGCTGCCTGCAATTACTGCAGGTTCGAATCTCGCCAGGCTCAAGGTTGACTCAGCCTTCCATCCTTTCTAAGGTAGGTAAATTGAGGATCCAGTTGTGGGGACAATAAGCTGACTTTGTATAAATATACAAAAGGATGAAGGCTATTGCTGAGCACATTGTAAGCGGCCCTGAGTTTCCGGAGAAGGGTGGCATATAAATCAATTTAAAAAAAAAAAGAAAAAATCCATTCCATTCCCTTCCGATTCTGATTCCAATTCCGATTCCTACTCTACTCTACTCTTCCATTCCATTCCATTCATTATCCGCTCAAATGTTTGATCTGAGCCAGGGACAAGAAGTTGCTTCAAATTTTTGTTAACCCTCCAAATCTTGATAGTTAATTAAATCAACTTGATATGGATAATCATTCAAATCGTGATTGGGAGGATCCAGACTAAACCATAATTTTATGAATGGCCCTTTCTCCTCTGTAGCTTTAATTTTATTTCCAGTTTTTGCTTTGCACAGTCTACATAACCAGCTGGCTCAGAAGAATCTGAAATAAACCTTCATTTCCGAAGCTAGGAGACCTCGGGGGGGGGGGGGGGGGGGGGGGGCTTCATGTGGTTCAAAAAGCCCAGATGGCAGCTTTACTTATGCTTCTGTAGCCGCCATCTTGATTTTTTTTCACCATTTCCCCAGACACCTGAGGGAAACCCCTTTGCTTATACTTCTAAATCAGTGTTTGGCTGCTTTTAAGTCAGGTGGACTTCAACCCCCAGAATTCCTCATGCTGGCTGAGGAATTCTGCAAGTCCACACATTTGAAAGTTACCAAAATTGAGAAACAGATTAGTAAAGTTAGAAGGGACCTTATAGGTCATCTAGTCCAACAGCCCGCTCAAGCAGGAGACCCTACAACATTTCTGACAAATGGCAGTCCAATCTCTTTTCGAAAGCTTCCACTGATGAAATTCCCACAACTTCCGAAGGCAACTTCTGTTCCATGGGTTGATTGTTCTCACTGTCAGGAAATTTCTCCTTATTTCCAGGTTGAATCTCTCCTTGTTCAGTTTCCATCCATCATTCCTTGTCTTGCCTTCAGGTGCCTTAGAAAACAGCGTGATCCCCTCCTCTCTGTGGCAGCCCCTCAAATATTGGAAGACTGCTATCCTGTCTCCCTTGGTCCTTCTCTTCACTAGACTAGCCATGCCCAGTTCCTGCAACCATTCACCGTATGTTTTAACCTCCAGAGTCCAGTCCCCTAATCAGAGGTAAGTTTCCGCAGGTTCTGACCAGTTCTGGAGAACCAGTAGTGGAAATTTTGAGTATTTCAGAGAACTGGTAGTAAAAATTCTGACTGGCCCCGCCCCCATCTAGTCTCTGCCTCCAAGTCCCAGCTGATCGGGAGGAAATGGGGATTTTGCAGTATCCTTCCCCTGGATTGGGGAGGGAATGGAGATTTTACAGTATCCTTCCCCTGCCACACCCACCAAACCACACCCACAGAACCTGTAGTAAAAAAAAATGAAACCCACCACTGCCCCTAATCATCCTGGTTGCGCTCCTCTGCACTTTTTCTAGAGTCTCAACATCTTTTTTATAGTGTGTTGACCAAAACTGGATGCACTACTCCAGGTGTGGTCTAACTACACCTAGACCAGTACACCAGTAGTACTAATTAGTGGTACACCATTAGTACCAGTACACCTGGTACTAATACCACTAGAGTGGTATTAGTTAAGAGTTTTATAGATCTTTATAGAGTGGTATTAGAAACACTGCTCTAGAATTATAACTGATCTGTTTAAACCTGTTGTGTGAACAGAACCCAAATGTGTTTAGTGTTCATTCAGGATTGCATGCCACACATGGAGGCCACCAGCAGTGCTTGCAGGGAGGTAAAATGGTGAAAACAACTTCACACAGCCACATCACCAGCCTCCCCTTCTCCTAGGTGCAAACCAGAAAATGTAGGTAGTGCTCAACTTAAGACCAACAACAGAGCCGAAATTTTTTGTTGCTAAATGAGACAGTTGTTAAGGACTTTTGCTCCATTTTATGATCTATTTTGCCATGGTTGTTAAGTGAATCCCTGCGGTTGTTTATATCGATATTGTTTCCTGATTGCTTATTTGTACCCTATGACTATCATTAAGTGTTGTACCTTACAATTCTTGATGAACGTATCTTTTCTTTTATGCACACTGAGAGCATATGCACCAAGACAAATTCCTTGTGTGTCCAATCACACTTGGCCAATAAAAAATTCTATTCTATTCTATTCTATTAAGTTAGTACATTAAGTTTTGGTCACCCCATTACAAAAAAGATGTTGAGACTTTGGCCAAAAGTGCAGAGAAGAGCAACTAAGATGATTAAAGGCCTGGAGACTAAAACATATGAAGAACAGTTGCAGGAACTGGGCATGGCTAGTCTAGAGAAAAGAAGGACTAGTGATGACATGGCCGCAGTATTTCAATATTTGAGGGGTTGCCACAAAGACGAAGAGCTCAACTTATTTTTCCAAAGCACCAGAAAGCAAGACAAGAAACAATGGATGGAAACTCATCAAGGCGAGGAGCAACCTGGAATTAAGGAGAAACTTCCTGAGGACAATTAACCAATGGAACATCTTGCTGAATGTTGGACTATGAGGTGACATGCACACAGTTTTAACAAATGAGTAGAGTTAAGAATAACAAAATAATGCAACGTCTGTGTGTCTGTGTAGAGAAATAAATTTGAACATCAGATATACAGGATTCCCATTTATTCTTCATCAAACAGATGGCAAAGTCACCACCTGTAAGGTGGAACTAGAATTCATCGTCTCCTGGTGATTGGGCCCAAAGTCATCCAGCTAATATTCATGCCTAAATCGGGACTAGAACTCACAGTCTCCTGGTGATTGGCCCACAGTCATCCAGCTAATTTTCATGCCTAAATCGGGACTCAAACTCACAGTCTCTTGGTGATTGGCCCAAAGTCATCCAGCTAATATTCATGCCTAAATTGGACTAGAACTCACAGTCTCTTGGTGATTGGCCCAAAGTCATCCAGCTAATTTTCATGCCTAAATCGGGACTCAAACTCACGGTCTCCTGGTGATTGGCCCAAAGTCATCCAGCTAATATTCATGCCTAAATTGGACTAGAACTCACAGTCTCTTGGTGATTGGCCCAAAGTCATCCAGCTAATATTCATGCCTAAATCAGGACTAGAACTCACAGTCTCTTGGTGATTGGCCCAAAGTCATCCAGCTAATTTTCATGCCTAAATCGGGACTCAAACTCACGGTCTCCTGGTGATTGGCCCAAAGTCATCCAGCTAATATTCATGCCTAAATTGGACTAGAACTCACAATCTCCTGGTGATTGGCCCAAAGTCATCCAGCTAATTTTCATGCCTAAATCGGGACTCAAACTCACAGTCTCTTGGTGATTGGCCCAAAGTCATCCAGCTAATTTTCATGCCTAAATCGGGACTCAAACTCACCGTCTCCTGGTGATTGGGCCCAAAGTCATCCAGCTAATATTCATGCCTAAATCGGGACTAGAACTCACAGTCTCCTGGTGATTGGCCCACAGTCATCCAGCTAATATTCATGCCTAAATCAGGACTAGAACTCACAGTCTCTTGGTGATTGGCCCAAAGTCATCCAGCTAATTTTCATGCCTAAATCGGGACTCAAACTCACGGTCTCCTGGTGATTGGCCCAAAGTCATCCAGCTAATATTCATGCCTAAATTGGACTAGAACTCACAATCTCCTGGTGATTGTCCCAAAGTCATCCAGCTAATATTCATGCCTAAATCAGGACTAGAACTCACAGTCTCTTGGTGATTGGCCCACAGTCACCCAGCTAATTTTCATGCCTAAAATGGGACTAGAACTCACAGTCTCCTGGTGATTTGGACCAAAGTCATCCAGCTAATATTCATACCTAAATCGGGACTAGAACTCGCAGTCTCCTAGTGATTGGCCCAAAGTTGCCCAACTGGCTTTCACGCCTAAAGCAGGACTAGAATTCACAATCTCCTGGTTTCTATCCAGGTACCTTCACCACTAGACCCACTAGACTGTCTCCCATCTGCAGTTCCTTGATTTGTCATTACAAAAACGCACAATGCTTTTGACTGCTCGCAGCAGGTTGTGTATCTCCTTTGTTTGATGCAATTTGATCCAGAGACCCATCACGTGACAGAGGTTTGCCTCCAAGGAGAAGCATTTCAGCCCAAGAATATGAGCCTTTGGATCTATGCCAAACCGAGAACCAAATGCTACCCCTGGGATTAGCAGAGATAGAAATAAACCCAAAACAACCGAATGAGCATCTTTCATTATATTTTATCTTTCACACGCTTGCAGCAACAACAACAACATGAAGTGAGAAAAATCTGCCGACTTTTAAAATAGCAATTGGATAAAAATGACAGTGTTTGGTTAGTTTCTTAGGCTGGCAATTATCCTTAGAAGAGTGTTTTTTTTTAAATGTGGTAGCTTTAAGATGGGTGGACTTCAACTCCCAGAATTCCTCAAGCCAGTTTGCTTGCTAGAGAATTGTGGGAGTCGAAGTACACATATTTGTACATTTACTAAGTTTGAAATATACTAGAACACGGAGATTATGGTGCGCTGATTAAAACAAATCAAACTCAGTGAAAATCAAGGACCTCACATGGAGATTAGTTTCCCCTAGCCTAGCCCAATGGGCCTCGGTTTCCTGGGGTTATACCTCCCATTATCCCCAACCAGCCTATCTTAAGTCAAGAAATGCAGATAGTGCCTACTTTCAATTCCATCACACCCTACAATTAACTCGAAGAGATTTCCATGCCCCATAGCAGTGTTTCTCAACCTTGGCAAATTTAAGATGAGTGGACATCAATTTCCAGAATTCTCCTGCCAGCATACTTGGAATACTTGTGGAAAGAAATCAATCCGTACTTCTGAGCAAGGACAGACCAGTTGTTCTATCAAACTAATTTTAGAAAGGGAAAAGAAAAACTTTTCATTCAACCAGTGTTCTTCAAAATCCAAGTCCTACCTACCACAGCTGTCCTAGTTGTCCAATCAAGTTGTTCTAATCAAGGAGAGAACCAACCTAGAACCTAGAGGAGAAATTTCTTGCAATTAGAACAATTCATCAGTGGAATGATTTGCCTCTAGAAGTTGTGCTCCAATGTTGTAGATTGTATAGAAGAGATTGAATGACAATTTGTATGAAATGGTTTAAGATTTCTTGGTTGAGCAGCTGGTTGGACTAGAAGACCTCCAAGGTCCTTTCTAACTTTGTTCCAACATTCTGTTATTCTGCTTAATAACTCTGTATTATGCTACCTTTAGATTATTCATTCCAGAGAAAATCCATCTAATGTGACCACTAAGTGTTTATACCAACTTCCAGGAACATCATCCATCCATCCACCCATCCATCCATCCATCCATCCGTCCATCCATCCACACATCCATCCGTCCATCCGTCCGTCCATCCATCCACCCATCCATCCATCCACCCACCCATCCACTTGTTATTATTACCCACTGATTCCCCAAGGTTATGTCCATGAAATTAATGGAGTCTAGCTTGATATTAAAAAGATTTTACTAATTTACCTGGAAGGTTTCAAGATGTAGAAGGACCTAGCGAGGCACATGAAGAAAAAACTTAGAAGACAATGGCAAATCATTTCTACACTACAGGTGGTCCTTGACTTATGACTATAATTGAACCCAAACTCTCTGTTGCTAAGCAAGGGAGTTGTTAAGTGAGTTTTTCTCCATTTTACGCCCAACGGTGCTTTTTTCAAGAGGCAACTGGACTTTCTGGTTTTTCTTTGAAGACGTTTCGCTTCTCTCATCCAAGAAGCTTCTTCAGCTCTGACTGGAATCCTTCCATTTCCCAACATCCAGTCAGAGCTGAAGAAGCTCTGGTTCTATGGTTCATTCAAGCAAATGGTTGTAAGTTGAGAACTAGCTATATTCCCAAACACTCCTGTAGTAAAGTATCCACCAACTCTTTAGAACTCAAGACATTTTCCTCTTGCTTTGTTGGGTGGTACCAGGGGTGAAATCCAGCAAGTTCTGACAGGTTCTGGAGAACCGGTAGCAGAAATTTTGAGGAGTTTGGAGAACCTTGGTAGTACAGTGGTCTAAAGCACCCTGTTATTAAGACCAGCTGCCTGCAATTACTGCAGGTTCGAATCTCGCCAGGCTCAAGGTTGACTCAGCCTTCCATCCTTTCTAAGGTAGGTAAATTGAGGACCCATTTGTGGGGGCAATAAGCTGACTTTGTATAAATATACAAAAAAAAGGATGAAGGTTATTGCTTAGTGCATTGTAAGCCGCCCTGAGTCTCCGGAGAAGGGCGGCATATAAATCAAATTAAAAAAAAAAACGGCAAATACCACCTCTGGCTGGCCCCAGAGTGGGGTGGGAATGGGGATTTTGCAGCATTCTTCCCCTGCCACGCCCGCCACGCCCACCACACCACACCACGCCCACACCACACCCACATAACTGGTAGTAAAAAAATTGGATTTCACCACTGGGTGGTACCACTTAATCAAACTTGTGATCTGAAAAAAACTAAGCAGAGTTGGACTAGTTAGGAGGCACCAGGAAATGTCGGGACTGTAGGCTAGACTGATAAATAAACAAAAATCTGGAAGAAGTCACTGACAAATCATAATACTGTTGCCAAAACAGAGGATGCTTTCAACAAAAGTCAGAATTGACTCAATGGGCCTCTTTAACCTTCACCCTGTAATCAAAGTCTGTAAGGAAACTAAAGCTATCCTTAAAAAAAAAAGTAGACAAGAAGGAAGATGACACATCTTCAAGCTGCCTTTAGGCTCCAAGTCAGCAGTTTTCCTGTACCTGCAGATTCCAGACATTTTGGACAACAAGTCACATCATCCTCTGGGAGACCTGAATTGTCCAATTGGGGAGTAGCTCTACATCTTCCCCTTTATGGCCTGTCCCTGTCTATCTTTTCCAACTTAGTCTCTCTCCCATTTTTGATTTGAAAAATTGATTTATGTCCATTAAAAAAAAAAACTCTGTTCCTGGCTTCTGGGTGATGTATGTCCAACTCTGTGAAAGTGGACCATGCCAAAGAGCAAGAAACGGATGAATAGACCGGTTCCTTGGAACCTCTCTGGATAAGGGAAAGACAGGAGATTACCCACATGTGCTCCGGGTGGCTGTTCCTTGCAATTAGACCACAAGACAGTTTTCTGCAGAGTTTGAGCACCAGGAGGTGATGGGATTAACCATTTTATTTGCAACCTCTTTGGAGATTTATAAAAGACACTGTCAACTCGCAAAGAATCTCTGGCCTGTTCTCGAGTTGCCATAGGCCAGGGGGAATGGGAAACCGACAAAGCAGCACAGCAGCCAAAGACAGATGCATATTTCATGCTTCTCTCTCTCAAGGCTGTATCCCAGGGTTACCTACAGCAGCCAGAGGGGAGTGACCTCTACAACCCTGGAAATTGCTCCGGTGGCGAATGTGATTGATGACACATCCTGGGGAGGGGGGGAAGAAGAGTCATAATTGCGGTGTAAATTACATAGGGTTAGAGCTGGCTTCACTTGGGAATGTGCCAACATGAAGCTCCTAATAAATAACTGGATTTTTCTTGAGAGGCTCATGATTTAATTAGGGCATCCCTCCAAACTCTGACAGACACTAAGTTCACTAACTTCACTTTCTAATCACTTTTGGAAATTGCCCATTAACTTATTCTACAGCTATTAGAAAGGTTCGGAACAATAGATTGAAAAGTGAGTGAGTTGAGTCTATCTTCAACTATGAACAAAAAAAAATTAGTTGCAAGCTTAAGAATTTAATATATGTAAAAAAAAAACCTGCTCCTCTTTTTCTTAAAGATAAAACATATATGTTTTCTTGGTCAGGAGAAATTTGTTGTATAACATAGATGAAGGGAAGGTTGCCGCACAGAATTGTGATCACTCAGATGACTGCAAAGCATCCATTTTCTCTATATCTCTACTGGTTGTCTGGAGTTTTGCAGACAAGATCATTTTAGAAGGGAAATGGCTATTTAATTAAAAAAAAAAAGGAATCAGATCTTTCTGAGGTGAAATAGTATTTAAATATGCATATATTTAAGGACAGAACATTTGCAATTAAATGTGGAATATCTCGGCTACAGCACAGGGGGCTGATTACATGAAGGATGAATATCGCTATGGCCCAATTTAAGTCTCGCAGCACAATCCCTTCCTGGACTGTTAAATAAGCGAGCAAAATCTATGAACGCCACAAAACAAGTATAGATTCACAGTTTCTTAAATTCATCTGTTTGGGTTGCTTTAGAAAACATGTTTGTTGCCCTCTAGCTAAAACTCCCAGGGCAACGGGTGTATTAAAAAAATCATAAAACACAGTCAGTAATACCAATGGAGAAGAACTTAATTTTGAAACCATAAAAGAAAAGATTAAATTGTGCACACCAATACAAGTTTACAATTAAAAGCTTCAAAAGCTTCAACGTGTACGGGGATGTTTGGATAAATCTAAATCAGAAAACGTCTGTCCCAAAATGACTTTGGATCTTGGAGTCTGAGGCCTTCCCTGGAGTTGGCATTCTGTATTCCAGTTTTCCAAAAATAGTTTCAGACTCTAATGTGAAAAGACAAGGCCACCATTCCCGAAAAATACTCACTTTTCCCCTGTCCTTCAAACCCACAGGGAGATCTGAAGAGTACGGGTAATCCTCGATTTACAACCACAATCGAGCCCAAAATTCCTGTTGCTAAGCGAGATGGTTGTTAAGCGAGTTTTGCCCCATTTGCCCACCTCTCTTGCCACAATTGTTAAGTGAATCACTGCAGTGGTTAAGTTAGTAACCCAGTTGTTAAGTGAATCTAGCTTCCCCATTGACTTTGCTTGTCAGAAGGTCACAAAAGTTGAATATACGACCTTGGGACACTGCAACCGTCATAAATATGAGTCAGTTGTCAAGCATCTGAATTTTGATCCTGTGACCACGGGGATGTTACAACGGTTGTAAGTGTGAAAAACGGTCATAAGTCACTTTTTTTCAGTTCCGTTGTAACTTGGAACGGTCACTAAATAAATGGCTGTAGGTCAAGGACTATTTCTATAGCCTGCAGCTTTCAAACCAATCTAATCACTTTTCCTGGACAAGAAACGTGAGGTGTAAAGCACAGAGTGACAAATTTTGGGGTACCCAACCAGACTTTATCCAATTTTTTTGGGCAGTTTTTTTGGAATCCAGTATGAAACATTACCTTCTACTAATTAAAAGCACATGCAGGATCTTTTTCAAGAAAGCAATAATTTGAAATGGCTTAAGCAGGCACCCAGTATATTATACACCCTAAAGGGCCTGGAGGCAGAATGTTAATTTTAATTAATATTAATAATATATCTTCCCTCCCTGCTCACCATTTTCTTCTCACGGCACTACCTGTTGTGATGCAAAGGTTCTTCTCAATTTTCTTTTGTCCGTTGAAATCAATGACCCAGTAACTTAAGAGTGGGCGGACAAAGCCACAATATTGAAATAGCACTTGCGGTTTCACCTCACACTAATTCTACTGCTTTGCACGAAAAGAATAGATGCAGGCCTCATTTCAAAGACTGAATGATTTTGAGACTCTGGAAAGAGAGCAGAGAAGAGCAACAAAGAGGATTGAGGGACTGGAGGTTAAAACATACGAAGAACAGTTGCTGGAATTGGGTATGTCTAATTTAATGAAGAGAAGGACCAGGGGAGACATGATAGCAGTCTTCCGATATCTCAGGGGCTGCCCCAAAGAAGAGGGAGTCAAGCTATTCTCCAAAGCACCTGAAGGCAGGACAAGAAGCAATGGGTGGAAACTAATCAAGGAGAGAAGCAACTTAGAACTAAGGAGAAATTTCCTAACAGTTAGAACAATTAATCAGTGGAATGACTTGCCTCCAGAAATTGTGAGTGCACCAACACTGGAAGTTTTTAAGAAGAGATTGGACAGCAATTTGTCTGAAATGGTGTAGGGATCTCTGCTTCAGGGGGTTGGACTAGAAGACCTCAAAGGTCCCTTCCAACTTCCAATTCAAACAGCACAATATACCGGTTCGCTCTCAGCTGATCGTCGGAGCTAACGTTTCACCCGAACTGGTCTGAACCAGCTAAGCCATAATCATTGCTCTCATTAAGATAAAGTGGCTCTTGAGTAAAATTCAGTTCCTACTAAGTACAGTGCATTCAGAAAGTATTCAGTCTTCCCTTCCCTTTTGCTATGCTTCCGTCTAATTCTACAGTTGTTGAAATTCATTTTTTTCCTCATTAATCTACACTCACTACCCCATAATGGCAAAGTTCAGACAACCATTTGTCTGAAGTGGGCTACCTGATCAGGGGGTTGGACTAGAAGACCTCCAAGACCCCTTCCAACTCTTCTGTTCTGTTCTGTTCTGTTCAGGGAAAACATACAGTACAGGTAGTCCCCGAATTACGACTACAATTGAGCCCAAAATCTATGTTGCTAAGTGAAACATGTGTTAAATGAGTTTGCCTCATTTTACGACTTTTCTTGCTGCAGTTGTTAAGTGAATCATCGCATTTGTTAACTTAGGAACACGGTTGGGAAGCAAATCTAGCTTCCCCGTCAACTTTGCTTGTCAGAAGGTCGCAAAAGGAGACTCATGTGACACCGAGACACTGCGACCGTCATAAATATAAGTCACTTGCCAAGCGTCTGAATTTTGATCACGTGAATATGGGGATGCTGCAATGGTCACAAATGTGAAAAATGGTCACAAGTCACTTTTTTTCAGTGCCGTTGTAAGTTTGAACGGTCACTAAGTGAACTGTTGTAAATCGAGGACTACCTGTATTTAGTCTGCATCTACTGTACAATAATCTTGCTCTTATTGTAGGCCTGAAAGTCAAAATTTATTTATTTATTTATTTATTAATCAAATTTCTATACCGCCCTACTCCCGAAGGACTCAGGGCGGTGAACAGCCAAGATAAAATACAGATAATACAAATATTAAAAATCCCTTAAAATTATTAAATATTTTGGCTGAAACACAGATTAAAACACCCAATTTATAAAATCACGAATTAAAAAATTTAAAAATTTAAAAGAGGGGAGTTAGGCCAGGCCAGCTTGCTGAAATAGAAAAGTTTTGAGAGCACGGCGAAACGTGCGCAGGTCCGGAATCCTCCGTATCTCTGGGGGGAGCTCGTTCCAGATGGTAGGTGCCCCCACAGAGAAGGCTCTCCCCCTGGGGGCCACCAGTCGACACTGTTTGGCCGACGGCACCCCGAGGAGCCCCTCTCTATGGGAGCGTACTGGTCGGTGAGAGGCTATTGGTAGCAGAAGGCGGTCTCGTAGATACCCCGGTCTGATGCCATGGAGCGCTCTAAAGGTGGTAACCAAAACCTTTAAGCGCACCCGGAAGACCACCGGGAGCCAGTGCAGCTCGCGCAGGAGGGGGGTCACATGGGAGCGCCACGTTGCTCCCATAACCACCCGCGCGGCCGCATTCTGGACCAGCTGGAGCCTCCGGGTGCTCCTCAAGGGGAGCGCCATGTAGAGAGCATTGCAGTAGTCCAAGCGGGAAGTAATGAGAGCATGAGTGACCGTATTTAACGAGTCCCGATCCAGAAAGGGACGCAACTGGCGAATCAGGCGGACCTGATAAAAAGTCCCCCTGGCCACGGCCGTCATGTGCTCTTCTAAAGACAGCCGTGAGTCCAGGAGGACACCCAAGTTGCGAACCCTCTCCGTGGGGGCCAATGACTCGCCCCCAATAGTCAGTGATGGCACTAACTGACTATATCGGGATGTCGGAAACCACAGCCACTCGGTCTTGGATGGGTTGAGCCTCAGTCTGTTTCTCCCCATCCAGATCCGCACGGCCTCCAGGCACCGGGACATCACTTCAAGGGCATCATTGGGGTGGTCCGGGGTGGAGATGTACAGCTGAGTATCATCAGCGTACTGGTGGTACTTCACCCCGAAACCACGGATGATCTCACCCAGCGGCTTCACATAAAAGTTGAACAAAAGGGGCGAGAGGACCGACCCCTGTGGCACGCCACATACAAGGGGCCTCGGGGTCGACCTCTGCCCCCCTGTCAACACAGACTGCGACCGGTCAGAGAGAAAGGAGGAGAACCACCGTAGAACGGTGCCCCCCACCCCCAACTCCTCTAGCCGGTGCAGCATGATACCATGGTCGATGGTATCAAAAGCCGCTGAGAGGTCTAATAGGACCAGGACAGAGGAACAACCCCTGTCCCGAGCCCTCCAGAGATCATCAACCAACGCGACCAATGCCGTTTCCGTGCTGTACCCAGGCCTGAAGCCCGACTGGAACGGATCCAGATACGACGATTCATCCAGGTACTGGGGGAGCTGTTGCGCTACCACACTCTCAACAACCTTTGCAACGAAGCGAAGGTTGGAGACTGGACGATAATTTGCCAACACTGCCGGGTCCAGGGAAGGCTTCTTGAGGAGAGGCCTCACCACCGCCTCTTTCAAGGCGGCAGGGAAGACACCCTCACTCAAGGAAGCATTTATAATCCCCTGGAGCCAGCCTCGTGTAACCTCCTGAGAGGCCAGCACCAACCAGGAGGGACACGGGTCCAGTAAACATGTGGCTGCGCTCAGTCTGCCCAGTATCCTGTCCACGTCTTTGGGCGTCACAGAATCAAACTCTTCCCAGATAATACTCACAAGACCTGCCTCTGTCCTCCCCGCTGAATCTATCCAGTCAGAGTCCAGGTGTTCCCGAATCTGAGCGATTTTATCATACAGATACTGTACAAAATCCGCGGCTCTACCCTCCAAGGGGTCCTCCCGCGCTTCCTGGTGGAGCAGGGAGCGGGTCATCCTAAACAGGGCGGCCGGGCGATTATCTGATGACGCAATAAGAGTGGCAAAATAGTTATACTTCGCCACTTTTATCGCCACCAGGTAGGTCTTAATATGAGACCTTACCAGTGTTCATGTGACACCGAGACACTGCGACCGTCATAAATATAAGTCACTTGCCAAGCGTCTGAATTTTGATCACGTGAATATGGGGATGCTGCAATGGTCACAAATGTGGAAAATGGTCACAAGTCACTTTTTTTCAGTGCCATTGTAAGTTTGAACGGTCACTAAGTGAACTGTTGTAAATCGAGGACTACCTGTATTTAGTCTGCATCTACTGTACAATAATCTTGCTCTTATTGTAGGCCTGAAAGTCAAAATTCTGAAGCTGCTTCAGGACTGGATATTAAATTCAAGTTTATCCCAAAGGTGTTTTTTCAAAAGGCAACTGAGCTTTCTTTGTTTTTTCATTGAAGATGTTTCGCTTCTCATCCAAGAAACTTCTTCGGTTCTGACTGAACAGTGGAGGAAGGAAGAATTTATATTCCTTGCAGTCATCAAATCCTTCCATTCCCTACCTTTCAGTCAGAACTGAAGAAGTTTCTTGCATGAGAAGTGAAATGTCTTCAAGGAAAAACGAAGTCTATTTGCCTTTTGAAAAAGCATCTTTAAGATAACCATGAAGGAGAATCTCCATAGACAAATTCAAGTTTAATTCACGTAAAGCGTTAACACACTCTACATCAGTTTCCAGTTTGCCACATGACAAGCTCCAAAATAAAGAACATGTTAAGATTTTAATATATATTACGTGTCAGTGCATAAAAGTTATTTATTAGGCAGCAGTATATTAAATTTATTAAATGTGTATATACTGATTTGTTTTTCTAAGCAAAACCCTCCTATAATTCACAGGGAGCTTCCAGACTAAGCTGCACTGAAACTAATTAACGAGATTTAAGTTCATTATTATAACTAATTGCCTCTGTGGTATTTCTCATGAGTAACTCACTTAATAAACAAAATAGATATTTTGAAATAGCATTAAAAAACAAACAAACCTTGATTTCAATAGCATTTCAAATAATTCAAAATCTGAATTAAAGTGGTTTCAATTAAATTTAATTAAAGTTTGAATTAAAGTTCTTTTCTGCAACTAGAGTGCATCTCCAACCAGGCCTAAAAAAATATGGAGCAGGAGGATAAAGTATTAAGTTTCCAAGGAGCACATCATTTTAATCTCAAATAAAGAACTGTTATTTAATAATACAAAACATATGTATTCTTACAAGCTCAATGAGTTATTAGCAGAACTATGGCAATTCTCCATAGATTCAAGCAATCCACTGACCCTTAAATTTTGATTTTAAGTGGACAGTGGCCCTGTTCTGATGACATTGCTTTAATCCAGGGGTGTCCAACTCAAGGCCTGGGATCTGGATCTGGCCCCCGAGATGCTCAGACCTGGCCCACAGGGCCACTCTGGAAACAGTAAAGGACTGTCCTACGGTGCTTCTGCCAGCAAAAATGGAACTCGGGAGCCTGTTTTCACTGGCACAGCGCTCGGGCCACCACCAGCACGAGTGACGTCGAGCTGGCCACGGCCACCACGCTCCCTCCAAGGTCAAACACAACCCTGATGCTGCCCTCAATGAAAACAAGTTTGACCCCCCTTGCTTTACTCCAATGGTCAAGTTCATTCAAGACAGAATGCTTGTACAGGTTCTCCTAGACTTATGACAACAACTGGGAACTTCCATCACTAATTGAGGCCATTGTTAAGAGTTGTGTGTCAGGGTTCCGGATGCCCTAATTAAATCATGAGCCTCGAGCCGAGCTTCAAAGGAAATCCAGTTATTTATTAGGAGCTTCATGTCGGCAGCTTCCCAAGTGAAGCCAGCTCTGACCCTACATAATTTACTTCCAAATTATGACCCTCTTTACCCCCTCCCCCCAGGGTGTGTCATCAATCACATTCGCCAAAGGAGCAATTTCAAGGGTTGTAGAGGTCACTCCTCTCCAGCTGCTGTGGGTAACCCTGGGATACAGTCTTGAGAGAGATGAGCATGGAATGTGCATCTGTCTTTGGTTGCCATTTTGCTGGTTTCCCATCCCCCCCGGCCTATGGCAACTTGACAGCAGGCCAGGGATGCTTTGCGAGTTGACCTTGTGCCCAATTTGGAACCATTTTTGCAACCGTCATTAAGCAACTAGCTGTGGTTGTTAAATGAATCATGCAGTTGTTAAGCGAATCCGGCTTTCCCCCAGTGACTTTGCTTGTTAGAAGGCAGCTGAGAAAGTCGCTAATAGTGATGATGTGATCCCCAGGACTCTCCAACTATTGTAAATACATGTCCGGTTGCCCAAATACACAAATTATGATCACCTGACCACAAGGACGTTGCAACAGTTGTTAATCAGGTAGTCCTCAACTTACCACCACAATTGAGCCCCAAATTTCTGATGCTAAGCAAGACAGTTGTTAAGTGAATTTTGCCCCATTTTATGACCTTTCTTGCCAATAAATCACAGCAGTTGTTAAGTTAGTAACACGGTTGTTAAACAAATCTGGCTTCCCCATTGACTTTGCTCATCAGAAGATCTCAAAAGGGGATCAAATGATCCTGGGACACTGCAATGGTCATAGATATGAGCCAGTTGCCAAACATCTGAATTTTTATTACATCACCATGAAGATGTTGCAATGGTCGTAAGTGTGAAAAACGGTCGTAAGCCAATTTTTCAGTGCCGTGGTAATCTCAAATGGTCACTAAACAAACGGTTGTAAGTCAAGGACTATCTGTATACACATTTCACACCTTTTCTATAAACCAGGGGGTGGCTTTGCTGAATTGCTAATTTCTCTTTTATCTAAACCAGTATTTCTCAGTTATGGCAACTTGAAAGCGTGTGGACTTCAACTCCCAGAATTCCCCAGCCTGCAGGTTGAGAAACACTGAATTAAACGGAAGGAATCTTGGAGTGAGGGGAAACCTTCTCATTGGGGTGGGGGGAGTCAGTTAAAGAGATATCGGTGGGCTTAGTAATTCCCATGGCCGCATCCATGTTTCTGCTTTAAACACTTTCTCAGGGGAAACAAAAAATTAGTTGCCGATGAAACTAATAAAACCTGGGATTTCCCACTTCTGTTCTATTGATATCATTGTAATGTTTATTTATTTGTTTGTTTGTTTGTTTGTTTGTTTGTTCAATTTATATGCCGCCCTTCTCCGAAGACTCAGGGCGGCTTACAATGCACTTATAGCAATAGCCTTCATTCTTTTGTATATACCTGCTTATTAGGGCTTTTGGCCCCCCCATAAGTGGTGTTTTCTACAAAGTCAGTTTATTGCCCCCACAATCTGGGTCCTCAATTTACCTACCTTGGAAGGATGGAAGGCTGAGTCAACCTTGAGCCTGGTGAGATTTTAACTCGAACTAATGGCAGGCAGCTGGCAGCTAAGTGCTACATAACAGCACTTAGTCCGCTGCACCACCAAGGCTCTATGTTATTGTAATGTCTGATAATGTTTGATTGTGGTGAGACACCTAAGGTCATTGTGGGTTGGGTGGCATACAAATTCAACCATCCTTGGCATTGACAAAACCAGCCTGAGTCAATTGCAGAAGGCAGCTTGACTCAGACCTTTAACACCATAAAACACCTGCCTATCTTCCCAAGTCCTTGAGGAGGACTCATCAGATGGATACAAATGCCAAATCCAGTCTAAACATCTGGCCGTGTGACAAACCATAATAACAATAACTGGAGCATCACGTGAACACCCTTGGCGTTGACAAAATCCCCATCAGTCAATTGCAGAAGGCAGCTTGACTCAGAACAGCTGACATTCTGCCACAATACCTCCAACACCATAAAACACCAACAATCTGCCTATCCCAGGTTGTTGGGAAGGACTCAACAGGTGGATAAAAAATGCCAAATCCAGTCTAAATATCTGGCTGACAATGCAACGAACTAATAATATTAGCAGCAACAATGAAAAGTGTAGCTCACAACAGCTGCAGACTGATCCAATACGGATTTAGCTTCAAAACAACATTTGGCCATGGCCTGTTTCAGTCAATGAATGGTTTTCATATTAAGCAATCAAAGGCATTTGTGAACTAAGCACTGCAACTGGACTAAAAATGGATAAAGCAGAAGCAAACCCAAAAAATATCTCCCCAACCATCTATTTTTTAAAAGGATTTAAATTACACAGCAGAAAAGGGAAGGAAAAGTTGCTTTAACCATCTTAAAGCATGCCAGCTGGGAGATTCTGGAAGTCCACCCATCTTACAGCATGCTGGCTGGGGGATTCTGGGAGTTGAAGTCCATCCATCTTATAGCATGCCAGCTGGAGGATTCTGGGAGTTGAAGTCCATCCATCTTATAGCATGCCAGCTGGAGGATTCTGGGAGTTGAAGTCCATCCATCTTAAAGGATGCCAGTTGGAGGATTCTAGGAGTTGAAGTCCATCCATCTTAAAGCATGCTGGTTGGAGAATTCTGGGAGTTGAAGTCCACCCATTTTACAGCATACTGTCTGGGGGATTCTGGGAGTTGAGATCCACCCATCTTAAAGCATGCCGGCTGGGGGATTCTGGGAGTTGAAGTCCATAAAACATGTTGACCAGGGATTCCTGGGCGTTGAAGTTCACAGATTCTGAAGGCTGCTGGCTTTAAAAGGAGTTGACATCCACACAGTTTCCAAGACTGAAAAACACTAAGATGGAGCTTCCATCTTCTGAACGGTGCTGCGATGTCTAATTACATCATTATTCATTAAACAAATGTACGCTGACTCGGATATTATAGAGTAGCTGAAAAATACACCTTTTTCTTCCACTATCATTAAAAGGGGGAAAAGTCTATTTTGACTCAGCTCCTGATGACCTCATCATAGCTGCATCCTTTTCGAAACAATAATATGGAAATATTTTTGTCTTCTTCCAGGATGTTTTTACACTTCCCCATTCTAGCCTCCAGGCCTGGGATTTCCTGGGTAGACTAATTCACACTCTACAAGGAAAATGCCACCTCAATCCAAAAGCTGCACCACAAAGCATTCTCTGCCTTCTATCATTAGAGCGAGCAAAATCCATCAGGTCTGTTTTCTATTCAATGTCCCATTTTTCAAGTCTTCAGTTCAATCCCTTGCGATCAGGGGTGGGTTCTACTTACCTTTACTACCGGTTTGCAATGGGAGTGCGCACACACGCTTCCATGCATGCACAGATCATCCATGATGATGTCCGGGCAGGTGGGGGGAGCCTCCCACCACTTTTATTACCGGTTTGCAAGAACCGGACTGAACCCATCGGTCCGGTTCATAACCCATTTATGCTTTAAAAAAAGTTTTGCTCAGACCCAAAGACATTTCATTGGAACGACTTGCCTCCAGAAGTTCTGGGTGTTCCAACACTGGAGGTTTTTAAAAAGAGATTGGACCACCATTTGTCCGGAATGATACTGGTAGTCCTCGACTTACGGCCACAACTGGGCGTAAAATTTCCTTTCCTATGTAACCCAGTTGCTAAAGAGTGTTTTGGCCCATATGGATAAAAATGCCAATTCCAGTCTAACTACCTGGCTGACTGTGTGACAAACCATAACAACAACAACTGGAGCACCACGTGAACCATCGACATTGACAGAATCCCCATCGGTCAATTGCAACAGGCAGCTTTACCCAGAACAGCTGACATTCTGCAACAATACATCCAACACTATAAAACTTCAACAATCTGCCTATCCCAGGTTCTTGGGAAGGACTCAACAGGTGGATAAAAATGCCGACCTTTCTTGCCACAGGTGTTAAGTGAATCACTGCAGTTGTTGAATTAGTACCATGGTTGTAAAGTAAATCAAATACTTTGGCCACCGAATGAGAAGGACGGACTCCCTGGAGAAGAGCCTCATGCTGGGAACGATTGAGGGCAAAAGAAGAAGGGGACGACAGAGAACGAGGTGGCTGGATGGAGTTACCGAAGCAGTCGGTGTGAGCTTAAATGGACTCCAGAGGATGGTAGAGGACAGGAAGGCCTGGTGGAACGTAGTCCATGGGGTCACGATGGGTCGGACACAACTTTGCAACTAACAACAACAAAAATAAATCTGGCTTCCCCACTGACTTTGCTTGCTAGAAGGTTGCAAAAGGGGACATGTGATTTCGGGACTCTGCAGTCGTCATAAATATGAGTCAGTTGCCTAGTGTCTGAATTTTGATCACATGACCATGGGGATGCTGCAATAGTCATAAGCGTGAAAAATAGTTTTAAGATACTTTTTTAGTGCTGTTGTAACTTTGAACGGTGACTTAACAAACTGTTCAGCAGGGGGTTGGACTAGAAGACCTCCAAGGTCCCGTCCAACTCTGTTATTCTATTATTCTGTTATATCCTCATTCCAAAGATCTGCACTTTGGCTTCAAATAGCTACACCTTTCTCAAGCCACATCTTTTCCGAAGATTCCACCATAAAATCCCAGCATTTGGGAAAATATTTGCACTGATGTAGTCCTCAACTTAAGACCACAATTGGGGCCAGAATTTCCATTCTAAGCAAGGCGGGTGCCTTTTTTTTTTTTTGGCCAGGTTGTTAAAACAAATCACTGCAGTTGTTAAGTGAATCATGTGGTCATTATGCGAATCCGAAGGTCGCAAATGGCAATCTCATGATCCCGGGACGCTGTGACTGTCATGAATACGAGCTGGTTGTCAATCATCTGAATTTTGATCCCATGACTGTGCCGATGCTACAACGGTTGTACGTGTGAGACGGGTTGCAAGTCAGTTTTTTCGCTGCTGTTGTAACTTCAAAGGTTGCTAAACAAATGCTTGTAAGTCAAGGACCACTTGAGTTAAAGCTGGTTTTGATTGTCAGCCTAAGGACAAAGCCCAATGTTTAAAAACTGAATCAGTTTTGGAAACAATAATGGAATTGAAAAGCAGGGTAACAATACACTAAATCAGTGTTTTTCGAGCTTGGCCATTTTAAAATGTATGGACTTCAACTCCCAGAATTCATGCAGGCTGGGGAATTCTGGGAGTTGAAGTCCACACATCTCAAAAGTGGTCAAAATTCAGACACACTGCAGTCAATGGCGTGTGTGTCTATTGAAAGGAGTCTTCAAGCCACAGTCTTACAGTTTCCAATCCTGCTATCCAGATGCTGGGGCCAGCTGGGACTCTCCAGATGTTGTGGACTCCACATCCCATTAGCCCCAGCCACAAAGTCAAAAGAAAAGGGACTGTAATCCTAATTGGCCCCAAAGAAGTGAATTGAATGTCTCTAATCAAAATAACTCAGAATATGCCAAGAAGTCAGTTTGGTGTGGTATATTGGGCCAGGAGTGAGAAGTCCCGGGTTCAAATCTAGCCTCAGCCTTGGAGATGCATTCAACGACTTTGAGCCAGTCGTTCTTTCTCAAACCAGCCTACATCTTGTTGTGTTGTTTTGAAGGAAAAAAACAACAGGAGGGAGCCCTGCGCACACGACCTCAAGCTACTGAATGAAAGACAAGGCTATAAAACCTAGGAAATAAATAATATTTTACGATGGTCCATCCTTTGTGATCCTAACCATCTTTCATTTCCTGATCTTGGGCTTGTTTCCCTCTTTGCCTGGATTCTCACATCGAAACAAGCCACAGTTGAATCTGGCCTGGCTTAATGAAACCTAGCTATCATCCTAGTTTACAAACCATTGTTTGTGACATAGCAAGAGGACTGACCTCATCATGGCTTAACGGCTCCTTTCCCCCCCACCCCAAAAACACAAAATGGTTTTTTTAACACAACGCATCCATTCCACCTTGGAAATGTTTTTCTCACCTTCCTATCTTTTCTCTCCTACCTTTCTTTCTCTCTCCCTCTCTTTCTCTCTCAAACGAGAAGACTGACCTTTATTTACAGGATATTTCTGGAAAAAAAAAAATCAGCAAATCGTTATGAAAAACCAAAATAAAAAACAACAACAGCAGCAGCCTATTTTTTGGTCCAGAGGGTTTCCTCAGGATGAAAATGCGGGCTGTGGAAAAACAATCGCCGTCAAAACCTCCTTGGAAAGTTTTGTCAAAGGCTGAGAAGAAGGGGGAGAAAACAAAAAACAAACAACAACACACACACACCATTCCGCAACTACCCGAATCAGTCACAAACAACACAATCATCTGCGTTGTCTCGACTAAAAAAAAAAAGAGAGAGAGAGAGAGAGAGAGGAAAAAAAAACAAAACCAGTATGGCTTGGAAAACGAAGGAAAAAAACAACAACAACCCAGCATCTCCAAAATGCCACGCTCCGTTTCTTCAGATGTTTTGTTTGGAAAGGTCCTATTTTATATATATATATATATAATTTGAATTGGAATTCTCGCTTCCTTTACGCCGGACGGGCTGAGAAATCCGATCGGGCTTAAAAACATTGTTTTTTTTTCCGCTCTGCTTTTTTTTCCTTCCCACCCCCCGCCCAAAAAAGTCCTCCCGGGGTAATGAATTGCATCTCCCGACTTTATTAGGCGCTTGGAAGGACTCTTTGGGGGTCCTTCCAAGGCTCCAAAGGACCCCCCCCCCTTATCGCCCCCCCAAAAAAAACCCTTGGCTCCCCCACTCCACCCCCCAATAAAACTCACCGCAAAGAAACGGGCAGGAATGAAAACAGCAGAACCAATGCTTCCTTCTCTTCTCCCCACCTCCCAAATTACACCTTAATTCTTTAATCACATGTTTTGCACCGAGTCCCATTACTTTAATTCCCCCCCCCAACTCCAAACCCCCAACCGCATCTCATTTTGTGCAGCAAAAAACGATGGAATGGGGATCACCAACAGCTGGATGGTGTTTACACACCTGAGAAGCTTAAAACCTCCCCTTCCCCCCCAAAAAAACCACCTCCTCCTCTTCCTCCCTCTTACACTACTTCGACTCCCACCCTCCTCACTTCCCAAAGCAGCAGCTTCTGGAGCAAACCCACTCCACTTGTGTCAAAACAACTGCACACAGTTTTGCCCTGCCTCTTTCTCTTCACCTTGGAGAAAGAGGGACTTTGTTCTGGCTTTGCCTGATTTGGGGTACCCCCCCTTTCACAGGACGCGTGCCCACCCCACCGTCTCCAATCCCTGGCCACCCCATGACTTACCGGTCCTGGAGATGCGCGTTGACTCAAAGGTGCTTCTGCCTTCTGGCTCCCTGCAAGGGCTTATGAATGGCTGGGCACCTCTGGTCTTAGCGAGCACTTGGGAATCTGCTTTGGGTTGGTCCTGGCAGCTGACAGCTCACCTCCCAGGCTCCGCCTCCTCTCGCCCGCCCCGCACTGAATGTGTTTGTGAGTGCGTGTGGGTATGAACTACCCGGGGGTTACTAAGAGACGGCTGTTTGCGCTGAACCTGGCAAACCGCCGCGGCAGTAGCAACAGCCGCGTGGAAACATGAATAGGATGACTCAAAGGGAGTTGAGGGATGTTTTCGACCAATCTAGGCAAGGTTGGCGCTGCCCCATCTCAGCAGGCCTCCATTGGAAGCCACCTTGGTCAGGTGTGGCCAGAAACAAACAACCATCTCCCCCCCAATAGTGAAATCATCCAGGTCCCCTGAGTTTTGACATAATGGCAGCCAGGTGAGGGCTTGGTCTTCTCAAAGGAGAAGGGCCTTACACCAAAGGTGTAAGGACGTCCTTTGTCTGCTTGATGGTGGTGGAGGTACCTTCCTACCTTCAATATTTGAAGGGCTTCCACAAGGACGAGAAGGCCCAACTTTATTTACCAAAACACCTGTAGGCAGGACAAGAAACAATGGATGGAAACTTAACCAAGGAGAGAAGCAACCTAGAATTAATGCTTCACAGTGAGAACGATTAAGCGGTGGAACAAATTGCCTTGGGAAATTGTGGGTGCCTCAACACTGGAGGCTTTTAAAAAGAAAGCCAGGAGTGGACAGCCATCTATCATATAATATAGGTCTCCTGCGAGAGCAGGGGGTTGGACTAGATGACCTCTAAGGTCCTTCCCAACTCTATTACTGTTGCTGAGGTGATGGAGTTGCACTGCTGAATACAGGTGAGCAGCAGGCAGGAGTCCCCCACTCCCCAAAATCCAGACACACACTCCTAGATCGAACCCACTTGTCTTGCAGAATAGAGATGGAAGAGACCACTGAAATATATCTCCCCAGTTAGGATGGCCAACAAAGATGATAGAGTGAGCACTCGTTCAGGAGCCTAGATTGTCCTTTCAACCTTGTTTCATCCTCTTCCCCCAGATTGCCCCCCCCAAATAGACACCCCAAGTCATTCAGTACAGGTAATCCTCGACTGACGACCAAAATTACTGAACCCCCATACTTCTGTCGGGCTCAATTATTACAGATAATTCAATTATTATGGACAGTTATTAGGTGAGTTTTGCCCCCATTTAGAACCTTTCTTGCCACGGTTGTTAAGTGAATCATGGCAGTTGTTAATAATGTTGTTAAATGAATCTGACTTCCCATTGACTTCAGTTATCAGAAGGTCGCAAAAGGTGATCACATGACCCCAGGACATATGAGCCAATTGTCAAGCAGCTGAATGTTGATCAAGTGACCATGGGGACGTTGCGACGGTCATAAGTGTGAAAAATGGTCATAAGTCTTTTTTTTCATGACATTGTAACTTCAAACAGTAAACTAAATGAATTGTTGTAAGTCGAGGACTTCCTGTATTTGTGGCACTGTTGACATGCTGAGACCTTCGGGAGATATTTTGGGGTGCTCTCTGTTGTTGTTTTTGCCCATTAACGATTTTGGGGCCTTCTCCTCGCTTCCTAATAACTTCTCCTGAATGGATGATGCTGTCTAAGCTACTCTGACAACTTCAAAGAGAACAAATTCACTATTATTGTATAAAATAGAATAGAATAGAATAGAATTCTTTATTGGCCAAGTGTGATTGGACCCACAAGGAATTTGTCTTTGGTGCATACGCTCTCAGTGTACATAAAAAGAAAAGATACGTTCATCAAGAATCATAAGGTACAACACTTAATGATAGTCATAGGGAACAAATAAGCAATCAAATCATATTGGGAAACAGTCAATATAAATCGTAAGGATACCAGCAACAAGGTTACAGTCATACAGTCATAAGTGGGAGGAGATGGGTGTTAGGAATGATGAGAAGATTAATGGTAATGCAGAGTTATAGTAATGCAGATGTGGTTAAACTCAAGTCTGCTGGTGAAAACTTTATATTTTTTACTCTTTGTTGGCCATCACTCAGAAAGGCTCTCTTGTGGATGAAGAAAAGGAGTGTTTTAAGCTATTAAAATAATAACATGACTTGGAAAGTCTGGATTTCAAAATTCCAGGAGGGACTGCAGAGAGGTGGAGAATGACTGAATTGAGTGAGAAAGAAAATTTCCCACAGAAATAAGAAAATGTTGCACAGATACCTTGTGGGAAGACTAAACCTTCAGAGGCCTAGTGGTTGGAGTCAGGGAGAAGCTTCCAAGGCAGGGAGAAAATGTGAAATCTGAAAAATGGATACCAAGACCACCTCTGCTTCCCCCTCCCCAAATAATGGCATTTAAAAGGCCAGGCTGCTGCTCCGTACTGTAGTCCTCATTTAGCAACTGCTTCCTTTAGTGACCATTTGCATGATGGTGATAAAATATTAACTTTGGGACCAATTCCTTGTATTTGCAACCTTCGCAACTCTGTAAACCAAAGGAAAGCTGAAGAAAAATTGTAAGCATAGGTGTGGTTTCACTTAGCAACGTGTTCACCTTGAGATGGTGGCGAACCTCTTCATTTAACGACTGAGTTGCTGGTCGTAATTGTGGTGCTAAACGTGGACTACCTATATTACACCTGCAAATATTTTTCAGGAAGAGCTTAGCATAACATTGTTGAGGCCCATCGGTCCTTTTGCAATCAGGATAGAATTTAATTTCCCACCTAATGGCCCAGGGGAATTACACAATTCCCATTTCTCAAAAGTTGTATAGAAAAGGGAGATCGCTCGAAAAAAATCTCGCCTTGTTTTTAGTGGTTGTTTAGTGTTGGAGAGAAAAAAAGTATTTTTCTTGGCTGTCTCTCTGTGACTTTTGCTTAACGAAAAGACATTTGTCCATTTCTTAAATATGCTTTCAGGTAAGTTGGAGAGGCAAAACAGAATAACAGAGTTGGAAGGGACCTTGGGAGGTCTTCTAGTCCAACCCCCTGCTCAAGGCAGAAAACTTTATACTAGACAAATGGTTGTCCAGTCTCTTCTTAAAAGCCTTCAGTGAATGGAGCACCCACAATTTCTGGAGGCAAGCTGTTTCACTGATTAATTATTCTCAGTGTCAGGAAATTTCTCCTTAGTTTTAGGTTGTTTCGCTCCTTGATTATGAACCTTCCTATCCTCTTAAATCCATTATTCTGTCTCTTTCTACACAACAAGCAAAACCACACCTTCTGTGCAATATCTTTTCAGGGATTTGAAGAGGGCGATTGTGTCCTAACAGTAACAGAGTTGGAAGTGACCTTTGGAGGTTATCTAGTCCAACCCCCTGCTCATGCAGGAGATCTGTATTAGGGATTCGAACCGCCGAAGTGCCGACCTTTATGATCTTAGTCTTAATCTTAGTGTCCAGTGAACTGTCTTTTCTAAGGCTAAACATAAACCAGTTCTTTCAATTGCATTTTGCAGGACTATAATTTCTAACCTCTTGATCATTTGTGTTGCCCTCCTTTTAACCAGTTTCTCTTCCTCCTTCTTCGAGCCCGGTGCCCGGAATTTGTGGTCTGCTGTGACCAAAGCAGTATTTGTAATTATTAAAACAATTATTTCCCTTAATTTGAAAATTATTCTGCTATTGATGTGGCCTAAAATTGTATTTGCCTTTTCTGCAGCCATGTCACACTTCTGGCTTATATTGCCTTTGCCTTCAAATATATTTGAAATTCTTCTGGAGGTATGTTCCTTCGGGGAAACAATCATGATTAGAAAGTAGCCAGAAACTAGCCATGTTAAGTTACTAACATGGTTGTTAAGTGAATCTAGCTTCTCCGTTAACTTTGCTTGTTGGAAAATTGCAAAATGTGATCACATGAACCCTGGGACGCTACAGCTGTCATAAAAACATGCTGGAGTGAAGCTATTCTCCAAAGCACCTGAGGGCAGGACAAGAAGCAATGGGTGGAAACTAATCAAGGAGAGAAGCAACCTAGAACTAAGGAGAAATTTCCTGACAGTTAGAACAATTAATCAGCGGAACGACTTGCCTCCAGAAGTTGTGAATGCCCCAACACTGGAAGTTTTTAAGAAGGGATTGGATAACCATTTGTCTGAAGTGGTGTAAGGTTTCCTGCCTAACCAGGGGGTTGGACTAGAAGACCTCCAAGGTCCCTTCCAACTCTTTTTAAAATTTTATTTATATGCCGCCCTTCTCCAGAGACTCAGGGCGGCTTACAATGCGTTAAGCAATAGCCTTCATACTTTTGTATATTTATACAAAGTCAGTTTATAACACTGTTATTCTGTTTTTCTCTTCTCTTCTGTTTTCACAAGAACCCTGTGCGGTGGGCTAGGGTGAGAGAGAGAGGGAAGGGATTGGCCCAATATCACCCAGCTGTTAGCCATTACACCAAATTGGCTCTCAATCTTAGGTTTTTTACGTTTACTTTATGAGTGGTGTTGCTTTTGCCTGTTTTTGTCATATTGACACCTCTGCTCCTCCATTTCTTGCTGTAGATTAACTAGTCTCTTCCAGAATTTGGACTGGGTACAAGCAGCATCCATTTTGAAAAGAAAAATCTTTCTACAATTCTCTGGGGTGTTTTTTTTTGCAACCTACCGTAACGTAAAAGAAATAGGAGTTCATTGATTGATTTGTAAATAAGATTAATTCTGTATATTCAAAAATCTGAACACACAACCTTTTGAGAGCAGATCCTACAATCTGCTAGGGGAAATAGAATGTCAGAGTAGTTATGATATTGGATGTGAGTCACAGAGTAAGGAAGGATCTCTATGGAGTTACTGTTACTCTGTGATCTGGATCATGGTTGTCCCAAAGGTGCTTTTTCAAAAGGGAACTGGACTTTGTTTTACCTTGAAGATGTTTCGCTCCTCATCCAAGAAGCTTCTTCGGTTCTGACTTTTGAACAAGGAAGTAGTTCTTAAGCCTGGCAACTTGAAGATGAGTGGACTTCAACTCCCAGAATTCCCCAGCCGGTATGCTGGGAGTTGAAGTCCACACACATCTTCAAATTGTCAAGGTTGAAAAGAGTAAGGGAAAAGGCGTTGAATTGAATTCAGCTGAGTTGAGTTCAACCCAGCTGAATGCAATTCAGCTCCACTCCTGATAACCTCAGGGGGACAGATTCACCCTAATTTTCTTATCAACAGGGTTAATTTGCCATTTTTCTTCTTCCGCCATGCTTTATTTGGCTTCCTGTCTAAAACAGCCTGGGGATTTCCTGGTATTTTCCCAGCCTTGTTAAACTCTTTTATCTTTTTTAAAAATCAGGCAAGGTCAGCCCTGGGCATCTCCTGACCTGCTATGATCTCCTAGCAGGCAGAGACAATTTTAGATCTTCTCTTGATTTTGGAAACAAGCTGGATAACTCTTTCCCAACCTAACCTACGTTGTAGGGTGATGGTGGAGAGATACAATTAGGTGAGCACCTTGTGTAAATAGCCTTCAGCTCCCCAAGACTAATCAAAGCAGTTAATTAAGGGGAGGGGGGGGAAATTCCTCTTAAGGTCGGTCTGCACCTAGGGATGCAAATGAGGAAGCTGGTTTACCTTAAAGTCATTTTTGGGACGTCAGGCCTGTGGTTAAACCTGGACACTGGCGTTTCCTGTTGGGTTGGCTTCAAAACCACCCTCGTCCCTTGCTTTGACGGTTAAACACATGTTGGTTTGGGCAAAAGAATGGCATTGAGGTTTTTAAATTCAGCCGATCATCTTTGGAATGACGGACTGCCAACTCATTCTGCTACTCCCGCCTGCAAGCTCATGTTCTCACATGTGCCCAAATACAGCAGACTCCCCCCCCTTTTTTTTTACCCCCAGTTGCCTTGGATACCAAAACATTGTACTTTTCCCACATCCTCATTGGATGGAGGCCGGCAGAGCTGAATCAGCCGCTATCTGACGTGAAACGCGCACCGACTGACCGACCGAGTGGGGCCGAAGGGCTGAAGCGAAGCCTCTTACTTAAGGAGATTTTGCATCAGCTGCAGGTGTTTGTCTCAGCAGCTGATCAAAGGAAAATAGCAGGTTTGCTACGCAGCTGACCATCCCGCGTGCTGGTTCCAGGTTTGGGGCCCAAAGGGCAATGCTGGTTGACAGATCTCAAGAGGTTAAAATATTTAAAAAAACTGGACTACGTTATGATTACACTAGAAAGCAAAACCCAATTGCATTTCAGTGTAGCCAAAGACCATCGTGATCATACATTGCCCATTAGATTTGTAAGATTGCCAAAATAGGTGATGCCTGGTGATACCAGGATATTATTATTATTATTATTATTATTATTATTATTATTATTATTAATTGAATTCGTATACCGCCCTACTCCCAAAGGACACTCATGGCGGTGAACAGCCAAATAAAATACATATAATACAAATGTTAAAAAAACCATTAAAATACAATTAAATAATTGGCCCGGAAAAGAAAATTTAAAACACCCCAAATTCATAAGACAAATTTAAAATTTAAAAAATTTTTGAATTTTTTTTTTTAAATATTGAACATGGGTTATGAAAAAGTATGCGTACAGGTAGTTCTCAACTAGAGGGACGTGGTGGCTCAGTGGCTAAGATGCTGAGCTTGTTGATGGAAAAGTCGGCAGTTCAGCCGTTCGAATCCCTAGTGCTGCGTAATGGGGTGAGCTCCCGTTACTTGTCCCAGCTTCTGCCAACCTAGCAGTTCGAAAGCACGTAAAAAATGCAAGTAGAAAAAATAGGGACCACCTTTGGTGGGAAGGGAACAGCGTTCCGTGCGCCTTTGGCGTTGAGTCATGCCGGCAACATGACCACGGAGACGGCTTCGGACTGCACTGGCTCTTCAGCTTTGAAACGGAGATGAGCATCGCCCCCTAGAGTCAGGAATGACTTATATACCGCTTCACAGTGCTTTACAGCCCTCTCTAAGTGGGCTAAGAGTCAGCATATTACAACCCCCAACAATCTGGCTCCTCATTTTACTGACCTCAGAAAGATGGAAGGCTGAGTCAATCTTGAGCTGTCAGGATCGAACTCCTAGCAGTAGGCAGAGCTAGACTGCAATAGTAATAGCACTTAGACTTATATACCACTTCACAGTGCTTTACAGCTCTCTCTAAGCAGTTTATAGAATCAGCATATTGCCCCCCCCCCCCCCCAAAAAAAATCTGGTTCCTCGTTTTACTGGCTTTGGAAGGAAGGAAGACTGAGTCAACCTTGAGTCAATCAGGATCGAACTGCTGGGTGGGCAGAATTAGCCTGCAAGAATGCATTCTAACCACTGCGCCATCACAGCTTTGCAACACTCAAAAGTCAATGAGGAAGCCAGATTTACTTGATAACCATGTTACTAACTTAACAACTGCAGTGATTCACTTAACACCTGTGGCAAGAAAGGTCATAAAGTAGGGCAAAACTCACTTAACAACTGTCTTGCTTAACAACAGAAATTTTGGGCTCAATCATTGTAAGTCAAGGGCTATTTGATCCTAGAATTTTGCTTTTATTTATTGTCTACATTTGTCCAGCATTGCAACCCAGAGATCCTCAGCAGTTACAAGGGGCACAGGTAGTCCTTGACTTACGACCATAATTGGGGACTAGAATTTCCATTGTTAAGCAAGGGAGTTGTTAAGTGAGCTGTGCCCAATGATATAACCTTTTTTCACATGGTTGTTAAAAAAAAATCAAAACAGTTGTTACCTGAATCATGGGGATGTTAAGTGAATCCCAGCTTCCCCCATTCACTTTGCCTGCAAAGATCGCAAATGGTGAGCACATGAACCTGGGATGCTGCAGTTGTCATAAATACAAGCTGGTTGTCAAGTGTCTGAATTCTGATCACATGATTGTGTGGATACTGCAAGGATTGTAAGCAGGGGTGAAATCCAGCAGGTTCTGGAAGGTTCTGGAGAACCGGTAGCGGAAATTTTGAGCAGTTCAGAGAACTGGCAAATACCATCTCTGGCTGGCCCCAGAGTGGGGAGGGAATGGGGATTTTGCAGTATCCTTCCCATGCCACGTCCATGAAGCCACGCCCACCAAGCCACGCCCACAGAACCGGTAGTAAAAAAATTTGGATTTCACCACTGATTGTAAGTATGAGAACTGGTTGTAAGATGGAGGTTCGTTCTCCAAGCTTGTGGGTTGGTTTTCAAATGTTTCATTACCAGGCTAGTAACATCTTCAGCGGAGTTTAGGGTGTGTCTGTGTTCTTGGGCACAATATTCCAAGTTCGAAAGCACCTAAAAAATGTAAGTCAAAAAATAGGGACCACCTTTGGTGGGAAGGTAACAGCGTTCCGTGCGCCTTTGGTGTTTAGTCATGCCGGCCACATGACCACGGAGACGTCTTAGGACAGCGCTGGCTCTTCGGCTTTGAAACACCGCCCCCTAGAGTCAGGAACGACTAGCACATAATGTTTACCTTACCTTATTCCAAGTGTAGGCTTACTAAAGCAGTATAAAAGCAGGGGTGCCGCAAGGGCCGGTCCTCTCGCCGCTCCTGTTCAACATTTATGTGAAGCCGCTGGGTGAGATCATCCGTGGTTTTGGGGTGCGATGCCATCTGTACACTGATGACACTCAGCTGTACATCTCCACCCCAGACCACCCCAATGATGCCCTCGAAGTGATGTCCCAGTGTCTGGAGGCCGTGCAGGTCTGGATGGGGAGGAACAGGCTTCGACTCAACCCTTCCAAGACCGAGTGGCTGTGGATACCAGCGTCCCGATATAGCCAGCTGGTGCCATCGCTGGCTATTGGGGGCGAGTCACTGACCCCCACAGAGGGGGCTCGCAACTTGGGTGTCCTCTTGGACACACGGCTATCTTTAGAAGAGCATATGACGGCCATGGCCGGGTGGGGGGCTTTTTATCAGGTCCGCCTGATACGCCAGTTGCGCCCCTTTCTGGATTGGGACTCCTTGTGCACGGTCACTCATGCCCTCGTCACGTCACGCTTGGATTACTGCAACGCTCTCTACATGGGGCTCCCCCTGAGGAGCACCCGGAGGCTCCAGCTGGTGCAGAATGCGGCTGTGCGGGTGATTATGGGAGCGACGTGGCGCTCCCACGTAACACCTCTCCTGCGCGAGCTGCATTGGCTCCTGGTGGTCTTCCGGGTGCGCTTTAAGTTATTGGTTTTCATCTTTAAAGCGCTCCATGGCTTAGGGCCAGGATATTTGCGAGACCGCCTGCTGCTACCGATAACCTCCCACCGGCCAATACGCTCTCACAGAGAGGGCCTCCTCAGGGTGCCGTCGGTCAGGCAATGTCGGCTGGTGGCCCCCAGGGGGAGAGACTTCTCTGTGGGGGCACCCGCCCTGTGGAATGAGCTGCCTCCTGGAATACGACTGATCCCGGACCTCCGGACCTTCCGTAAAGCCCTGAAGACTTACTTATTCCTCCAAGCCGGCCTAGCCTAAATAGTTCTTAATTGGGATTTTAAATTTTATAGACTTGGGGGTTTTAAATTGGGAAGCCAATGATTTAATTCTTTTTAATTATCTTAACTTTTGTATTTTTGTATTTTTAATTTTGGCTGTTCACCGCCCTGAGTCCCTTCTGGGAGAAGGGCGGTATACAAAATAAATAATAATAACATAGCCCTGTTACTTCCTGTGATCTTGATTCTATCCCTCTGTTGATGCAATCTAGGATTGCAATGGATGTTTTTGGTAGCTTCAGCATATTGCCGGCTCATATATAAGTGATTGTCTACTAGGACACCTATATTCCTCTCACAGTTGCTATTGTTGAGCCAAATGCCACCTATATTAGTGAATCTGACCTACTTCATTATGTGGGCTAAATCTTAGCCACTGCATTTATTTGACATCCTCTAAATTTGATTACTTTTTCCTGGCTTGGCCTGTTGAGCAAACCAAGAACATTCAGTTACTTCATGATTCAACATACAGTATTGCCAAATTTTGAAAAGGAGTTAATTTAATTAGGCTAAATGTTTTTTTAGGATGCAGCCACAACGAACTGAAACTTTACCTATGTTTTCTGGAAAGTTATATGTGGTATATTAATAATAGGTCCTGTTTGCTGAAGCAGATGTACGTGTTACTCATCTGTTCAGTCTGGTCCTTTTTAAATGGCATATACAGCTCTTCTACAGGTGTATATTATTATTATTATTATGCTTCATTGCGCAGTCAGCCAGATCTTAGACTGGATTTGCCATTTTTATCCAACTATTGAGACCTGGGACAGCAATCGCAGATTAACAGATTAACAGAGTTGGAAGGGACCTTATAGGTCATCTAGTCCAACCCCCCCGCTCAAGCAGGAGACCCTACACCATTTCTGACAAATGGCAGTCCAATCTTTTCTTGAAGGTCTCAAATAATGAAGCTCCCACAACTTCCGAAGGCAACTTCTGTTCCATGGGTTGATTGTTTTCACTGTCAGAAAATTTATCCTTATTTCCAGGTTAAATCTCTTCTTGATCAGTTTCAATCCATTGTTCCTTGTCTGGCCTTCAGGTGCTTTGGAAAATAGCCTGACCCCCTCCTCTCTGTGGCAGCCCCTCAAATATTGGAAGACTGCTATCATGTCTCCCCTGGTCCTTCTCTTCACTAGACTAGCCATGCCCAGTTCCTGCAACCATTCATCATATGTTTTAGTCTCCAGTCCCCTCATCATCCTGGTTGCTCTTATCTACACTCTTTCTAGAGTCTCCACATCTTTTTTATAGTGTGGTGACCAAAAATGGATGCCATACTCTAGGTGTGGTCTTACTAGGGCTTTATAGAGTGGTATTAGTACCTCACTTGATCTTGATTGTATCCCTCTGTTAATGCAATTTAGGATTGCATTGGCTTTTTTGGCTGCCGCTGTACACTGCTGGCTCATATTTAGCTGGTTGTCCACTAAGACTCCAAGATTACAGTTACTGCTATTAAGCCTGGTTTCACCCAGGTTATATTTATTTATTTTATTTATTTATTGGTTTGATTTATATGCCGCCCTTCTCCGGAGACTCAGGGCAGCTTACAATGCGTTAAGCAATAGCCTTCATACTTTTGTATATACCTGCTTAGTAGGGCTTTCGGCCCCTCCTAAACGGTGTTCTTTTTTATACAAAGTCACCTTATTGCCCCCACAAACCGGGTCCTCATTTTACCTACCTCGGAAGGATGGAAGGCTGAGTCAACCTTGAGCCTGGTGAGATTTGAACTCGCAGTAATTGCAGGCAGCTTTAGTCTGCTGCACTACCAAGGCTACCAAGTCTATGTGTACTTTTGATCAATAGTACTTAGCAATAGCACTTAGACTTATATACCGCTTCACAGTGCTTTACAGCCTTCTCTAAGCAGTTTACAGAGTCAGCATGTCGCCCCCAACAATCTGGTCCTCATTTTACCAACCTTGGAAGGATGGAAGGCTGAGCTACTCAAGAGGGCTGAGTCAACCGGTGAGACTCGAACTGCTGGCAGACGGCAGTCAGCAGAATTAGCCCGCAGTACTGCATTCTAACCACTGCGCCACTACGGCTCTTCCACGGGATAGGCAGATGTTTATGTTTTGTGGCGCTAGAGGTATCGTCAGAGGATGCAAGCCATTCCTAGTAAAGCTGCCTTCTGCAACTGACTGATGGCCAATGGTGTTCAAGTGGTGCTCCAGTTGTTTTGGGATTGCATCAAGGCGCCTATTACAGGTAGTCCTCAATTTACGACCACAATTGAGTCCAAAATTTATGTCGCTAAGTGAGACATTTGTTAAGGGAGTTTTGCTCAAGCAGGAGACCCTGTACAATTTGAGACAAGTGGCTGTCCAATCTCCTTAAAAACCTCCAGTGATGAAGCACCCACAACTTCTGAATTAACTTGTTAATTGTTTTCAGTGTTAGGAAGTTTCTCCTTAATTCCAGGTTGCTTTTCTCCTTGGTTAGTTTCCATCCATTGTTCCTTTCTGGTGCTTTGGAAAACAACTCTTCTTCACCCGTAGTCCTTCTTTTCCCTCCCGTATCCAGATCCTGCAACCATTCTCCATATGTATATTCTCTCCAGGCCTTTAGTCATCCTAGTTGCTCTTCTCTGTATTTTTTTCCAACATCCTTTTTGTAATATGGTGACCAAAACTGGATGCAATATTCCAGATGTGGTTTTACTAAGGATTTATAAAGCAGTACTAATACTTCATGTGGTTTTGATTCTATGCCTCTTTCAGTGGTGGGATTCAAATAATTTAACAACCGGTTCTCTGCCCTAATGACCAGCTCGGTGGGCGTGGCCAGGGGGTGTGACAGGCAGCACTCGGCCTCCTGCACCCCCCAGGAGCAAAAATGGGCCGCGGGAGGGACGTGCCCCCCTGTGCCCCGTTTTGGGCCTAGTAGGCCTCCCTGAAGCCTCCTGGGAGTGAAAACAGGCCGTGGAGGGGCGCTGCCACCCCGTGCCCCATTTTGGGCCTAGGAGACCTCCCTGAAGCCTCCTTGGAGCAAAAATGGGGCGCGTGGGGACTCCTGGAAGGGGTTGGGCGAGAAGGGGCAGGGCCAATCAGCCGCCCTGAGTCTTCGGAGAGGGGCGGCATATAAATTGAATTAATTAAATTTAATTTAATTTAACTACCGGTTCGTTGAACCGGCCTGAACCGGCTGAATCCCACCACTGCCTCTTATACAACCAAGGATTGTATTAGCTTTTTTGGCTGCCGCCACAAGGTACTAACTCATATTTAAGTGATCGTCCACTAGGACTCCAAGGTCCCTCTCACAGTGACTGTTTTTGAGTCAGGATTCACCTAATCTGTACTTGTACCTTTGGTTTTTCCTGCCTAAGTATCAAACCTTGCTTTTCCCTACATTAAATTTCATTTTGTTGGATAGGTTTGTTCAGGTCAGTGAAGATCTTTTTGGATCCTGAGCTTGTTTTCTGGGGTGTTGGCTATTCCTGCAAATTTGATGAGTTCCCCTTCTCTTCTCTCTGGTGGGTTTAGAGTTCTGGGTGAACTCTAGGGAACCAGAAAGAACTAAAGTTTATAATTACAGGTGGTCCTCAATTTACGACCACAGTTGAGCCCAAAATTTCTGTTGCTAATCGAGACATTTGTTAAGTGACTTTTGCCCCATTTTACAATCTCTGTTTGCACAGTTGTTAAGTGAATCACTACTCTTGTTAGTGACATGGTTGTGAAGTGAATCTGGCTTCTCCATTGACTTTGCTTGTCAGAAAGTCGCATTAAGGTAATGATGTGACTCCCGGGACACTTGTAATTGTCATAAATATGAATCAGTTGCCAAGCATCTGAATTTTGATCACGTGACCATGGGGGCGCAGCAACTATCCTGTGGAAAATGGTCATAAATCACTTTTTTTCCAATGCCGTTGTAACTTTAAACAGCCACTAAATGACTAAACGAACTGTTATAAGTCGAGGACTACCTCTAATGGAGAAGAAACCCATAATCTAGAATGGATCAAAAACTTTGAAAGAATTTAAGAATATTTGGGCACCATTTTAAAGATTATCTGCTAACAAAAACACTGGATTTAAGTGAGATGATAGAAGCGGAGCTATTTTTACTGGGCAGGATTGAAACTGAGGTTCTTTCATATGTGGGTTTTAAACTGATATTACAAGAATGACATGAAAAAAAAAAGATGTTACACTGGATTTACAAATGAAACTGCCTGATGGTTTAATAATGAACAGGGATATATACAAATAACAAACCAGAAGGGTGACTTGGATAATTTTTTTATTTTGGATTTACAAAAGACATGTGATTTTGAAGGAGTTTCTGATTTTCTCAGTGATTGATCCCAGTTGGTATAGACAGGAGAGAGATTATACCTCTGGCTCCTTAAGGCATCTTGCGCTCGTCTTTCCGGTTTAACGTCTACATGGAACGTCTGGGTGAGGTCATCTGTTGGCCTGAGGTCCGGGGTCATCAGTAGGTGGATGATAGCCAGTCGGACAGCACAGCCCTAGGCTGCACAGGTGAAGCTGCCAATGTACTGACTCAATATCTGGAACAGTGTTTCTCAAACTTTAGCAGCTTGAAGATGCGTGGATTTCATGTCCCAGCAGGCTGGCTGGGGAACTCTGGGAGTTGAAATCCACTCATCTTCAAACTGCCAAGCTTGAGAAATATTGATCTAGAGCAAGGGGCCCCAGTTCCAAAAGATGTTGAGGCTCTGGAAAGAGTGCAGAGAAGAGCAACCAGGATGATTAGGGGACTGGAGGCTAAAACATACGATGAACGGTTGCAGGAACTGGGCAGGGCTAGTCTAGTGAAGAGAAGGACCAGGAGAGGAGACATGATAGCAGTCTTCCAATATTTGAGGGGCTGCCACAGAGAGGAGGGGGTAAAGCTATTTTCTAAGGCACCTGAAGGCCAGACAAGGAATAATGGGTGGAAACTGAACAAGGAGAGATTCAACCTAGAAATAAAGAGGAATTTTCTGACAGTGAGAACACTCAACCAAGGGAACAGCTTCCTTTCAGAAGTTGTGGGAGCTTCATCACTGGAGGCTTTCAAGAAGAGACTATTGCCATCTTTCAGAAATGGTGTAGGGTCTCTTGCTTGAGCGGTGGGTTGGACTAGATGACCTACAAGGTCCCTTCCAACTCTGTTAATCTGTTACTGGTCCGTGGTCTGTTGGGAAATGAGCCATAGAAGTGGCAGGTGAGTGTTTGAAGCTTCATTGGCGCGTGCATCCATTGAGCCGGAAAATTTGGGAATCGCTGATCTAGAGCAGGGTTCCCCAACCTGTGGGCCACAGTTGTGGGCCTACGGGCTGTGGGCCTACGGACCGTGGCCTATTTGCAACCAAGCCGCATGAGCAGTAGGCCAGTGTGTGTGTGTGTGCGTGCGGGCAGCCCGACTCATGCAAGTGGCTGATGCTGGCACATTTATTTATTTATCTTATTGGTTCCATTTATATGCCGCCCTTCTCTGGAGACTCAGGGCGGCTTACAATGCGTTAAGCAATAGCCTTCATACTTTTGTATATACCTGCTTAGTAGGGCTTTTGGCCCCCCCAAGCGGTGTTCTTTTTTATACAAAGTCAGCTTATTGCCCCCACAATCCGGGTCCTCATTTTACCTACCTCGGAAGGATGGAAGGCTGAGTCAACCTTGAGCCTGGTGAGATTTGAACTTGCAGTAATTGCAGGCAGCTGGTGCTACTTAACAGCTCTTTAGTCTGCTGCGCCACCAAGGCTCAATTATCATCGTCTGCCTCTCACACAAATGAAACTTTGCACATGCATGTGCGCCCCTGCCCCTCTTCTATCTCTTTCCCCCATGCTGGACCACCAACCCTGAAATGTTGGGAAAGCCTGATCTAGAGCAAGGGTCTCCAACCTTGGCAACTTTAGGACTTGTGGACTTCAACTCCCAGAATTCCTCAGCCAGCTTTGCTTGTGTACTTCAACCCCCAGAATTCCTCCCTACTTGTGGACTTCAACTCCCAGAATTCTGGGAGTTAAAGTCCACAAGTCTTAAAGTTGCCAAGGTTGGAGACCCCTGATCTGGAGGATGAATGGGAGGAACAAATTTCAGTCCAACCCTGGTAACTGAGTAACGGAGGTTATTTAAGGCACCCTTGTCCTTGGATGGAGCTCTACTTCCCCATTTGAGACTAGGGTAGACCTTGAGGGTCCTCTTGGACTCACAGTGCCTGCTCAAAGGGCAGGGAGCAGCTGTGATCAAGAGGGCCTTTACACAGGTTTACACTAAGTGCCAATTGCATCCGATCAGTGACCGGAGAATTCTTATTCCTTAAAAACCATTCAATGGCACTAGCAATAGCACTTAGACTTACTATATACCACTTAATCGTGCCTTTAGAACTCTCTAAACAGTTTACAGAGTCAGCCTATTGCCCCCAACAATCTGGGTCCTCATTTTACAGACCTCGGAAGGATGGAAGGCTGAGTCAATCTTGAGCTGGTCAGGATCGAACTCCTGGCAGAGGGCAGAGTTAATCTGCAATAGCAGTAGCACTTAGACTTCTATACTGTTTCACAGTGCTTTATAGTCCTCTCTAAGCGGTTTACAGAGTCAGCATATTGCCCCCAATAATCTGGGTCCTCGTTTTACCGACCTCGGAAGGATGGAAGGCTGAGCTAGTCAAGATTGAACTCCTGACCAGTCCAGTCCACATTCTGGACAGAGAGGACCATTAGTTTGAAAAAGAGGTCAAAGAGGCCATCTACGATAAGATTGAACAGCCTTCTCTCAACAGAGGGGGAGGGATACAACACCACTTCTCTCCTGTTTACAACACAGTCCTTTCAGCGATTCCGAAAAGGTTGCACACCTGTTTGCGCTATCCAAGTGACCTTGAGAGCACAGATAAACCTCCAAGTGGCCTCAATAACTCTCAGAAAGAGTGCTAACGACCAGAGGACTGCAAGGAATGTAAATCAGGGGTGAAATACTCCCGGTTCGGACCGGATCGCCTGATCCGGTAGCAATGGAGGCGGGTGGTTCGGAGAACCGGTAGCAAAAATCCCTGCTCTCCCCCCCGTGCCCAGCTGAGTCAGACAATCATCAGAGGCTTTTTTTTTTACTTTTAAAAGCATTTTTTCTACAACCTCTTCCGCCAAAAAAAATACTTTAAAAGTTAAAAAAAAAAAGCCTCTGATGATCACGCGGCTCAGCTGGGATCGTCAAAGGCTTTTAAAAGAAAATAACCCTTTTTTTCTTTTACACGCCTCTGACGATCCAAGCTGAGTTGCCTGATCGGCAGAGGCTTTTTAAAAAACTCAGCTTGGATCGTCAGAGGCATTTAAAAGAAAAAAACCCTTTTTTTCTTTTAAATGCCTCTGACAATCCTAGCTGACTTGCCTGATTGGCAGAGGCTTTAAAAAGCCTCTGCCGATCAGGCAACTCAGCTGGGATCGTCAGAGCCTTTTGTAAGCATTTTTTTACAACCTCTTCACCAAAGAAGTTGTAGAAAAAATAGTTTTAAAAGTAAAAAAAAAAAAAAATTGGCCACGCCCACCCAGTCACATTACCCCCATACAGAGCAAGCCACGCCCACAGAACCGGTAGTAACAAATTTTAGATTTCACCACTGATATCAATCCTTACATCCGCCACCATTCAGTCAGAACTGAAGAAGCTTCTTGGATGAGAAGCGAAATATCTTCAAAGAAAAACAAAGGCCAGTTGCCTTTTGCAACAACGACAACAAAAGCTCCTTTGGGACAGCCATGACCTGGATGACTAAGAATCTCCATAAACAGCTGCTCCAGATGTTTGGGGTTTGCGCCCAAGACACCTATGACGATGGGTACTACTACCTTTGCTTTCTTATTCTTATAATTATCCATTTATTTGCCGCCCATCTCGCGGTTCAAGGTAACTCTGAGCAGCAAACAAAAATATTTTAGGTAGCTAGGTGGTATGATTATGCCCTATTCAGAAACTTTCCTGCTTTCCTGACGAATTCTTGCTTGGTCAGTTGAGGACAAGCAATTTTTGCAGCTTCAAAGAATGGCCTGGATCATGCAGCTCCAGATAATTACGGTGGCCTGGAAAGCAGGCAACCCATTTTTCTTCACAGATGCGGCAAACCATCGCCTATTATTTTTGTCTCCTTACAAATGTCTATTTGATTATGTGTTGTTTATTGTTTGGACATTTCAACCTGGCCTGAATAGGTTTTATGGGTTAGTTGTTTTTAATTGTATAGCTTGGGGTTTTAAATTGGGAGGCCGATTAATTTAATTTATTTTTAGTCATCTTAACTTTTATATTGTATGTTTTTTTAATTTTTGGCTGTTCACTGCCCTGAGTCCCTTTGGGGAGAAGGGCGGTATATAAATTCAATAAATAATAATAATAACCACTAATTATGATTTAATCACTTATTAATAACAAGTTGGCTGTAATAAAGCATTCATTCATTTCTGCACTTGTTCATTCATTCATTTTTGTATTGATTGATTCATTTCTGCACTTGTTCATTTGTTTTTGTATTCATTCATTCACTCACTCACTCATTCGTTCGTTCATTTGTTCATAGACCCCATTGGCCTTTAGAACAGGGGCGTAAAAACTCAAGGCCCGAGGGCCAGATCTGGCCCACGGGTTGCTTAGGCCGCCCTGGAAACAGCAAATCACTGGCCCACGGTTCTTCTGCCAGTGAAAACGGAGCTTGGGAGGGCTCTGTGCGGCCTTCGCGAGCTCCGTTTTTGCTGGCAGAGGATTGCAGGAGGCAGTCGCAGCCGAAAACGGTGCTTGGGAAGCCATTTTCACTGGCAAAGCGCTCGAACCACCACAGGTGCCCTCAACATGAGTGACTTCAAGTTGACCATGCCCACCCTGGCCACGCCCATCCCAGCCCCCCAAGACTGCTAGCATTGTCTAGTTTGCAGTGACTATTATTCTTAAAACTTTTAATATTATAGTGAAATCTGAACTCTTCCCTTAGGCTTTAGGGCTAAGTTGTTAGTGGAACCTGGTTTACAATTTTGCCTTGTGCTGATTGAGGTATTGATTACATATGAAGAACTGTTTCTGGAATTGGGTATGTCTAGTTTAATGAAAAGAAGGACAAGGGGGGACATGATAGCCATGTTACTGTAGGGTCCTTGATGCTCTCTGAGCTTGGCTGCTTTCTTGCAGATGAGGTTTCATTACCCAACAAGGTAACATCATCAGTGCTAGAAGGGAGCGGGTTTTGCAAACTGATGATGTTACTTAGTTGGGTAATGAAAGGTCTGTAAAAAAAACAACAACTAAGCTCAGAGAGCATCAAAGGACCTCACAGTGCTGTTTTCAAAGGCTAGTCCTCAGTATTAAGTATTCCCAGCAGACTGCCAGTATTGGGACCACAAGATCTACTGGAATAATCAAGATAGATAATGAAAAGAAGGACAAGGGGGGACATGATAGCCATGTTCCAGTATCTCAGGGGCTGCCACAAAGAAGAGGGAGTCAAGCTATTCTCCAAAGCACCAGAGGGCAGGACAAGAAGCAATGGATGGAAACGGATCAAGGAGAGAAGCAACTTAGAACTAAGGAGAAATGTCCTGACAGTGAGAACAATTAATCAGTGGAACTACTTGCCTCCAGAAGTTGTGAATGCTCCAACACTGGAAGTTTTTAAGAAGAGGTTGGATCACCATTTGTCTGAAATGGTGTAGGGTTTGCCTAAGCAGGGGGTTGGACTAGAAGACCTCCAAGGTCCGTTCCAACTCTGTTATTCTATATTCTATATTCACCTGGCATCTTTAATAATTTTTCTATTATTTATTTGTATACAGTATGTATATTTCTGTCTTTATATTTTATTAGATTACTAGAGTTATTTGATTTACTGAGATGAAAGGGGCAGGTTTACAAGAATTACCAATCTGGAACCCATTTATCCCCTAGTAGATATAGTTGGAGACTTTATTGTGGTTTCTTTTTTGTGATTTTCTTCTGAATCAACAACATAGCAGCTTTTCTCACAGATAATGGGGCAACTTGTCGGAAGTTGTCTACAAAACCATCTACTGAACTCTTTTCCATTGGTAACAAACCATTAAGGCTTAACCTCAAATAATTTGATAGAGCCTTGATAGTACAGTGGTCTACGCACCCTGTTATTAACACAGCTGTCTGCAATTTCTGCTGGTTCGAATCTCTCCAAGGCTCAAGGTTGACTCAGCCTTCCATCCTTTCTAAGGTAGGTGAAATGAGGACCCAGTTTGTGGGGGCAATAAGCTGACTTTGTATAAATATACAAAAGTATGAAGGCTATTGCTTAACGCATTGTAAGCTGGCCTGAGTCTCCGGAGAAGGGCGGCATATAAATCAAAAAAAAAAAAAAAAAAAAATTGACAGTGTAGTACTAAATAACACCAATACTACTTACAGTAATAATTACAATGCTTTCTTATATTCAGAGCAATGGCCACCATAGATCAGCAACACAGGTAGTTCTCAACTTACAACCATTCATTTAGTAACTATTCAGAGTTACAACCCCACCAAGGGTGGGCTGCTCCGGGTTCCCCTGGGTTCGGGCGATCCTCTAGCGAAGATTCTGCATAGTTCGGTGAACCCCAAAATCCCATTCCTGGCTGGCCCCGCCCACCCTGCCCTTCCCCTCCCAGGAGTCTCCACGTGCCCTGTTATAGATGCCAGGTAAGGGTTAGTGTTAGGGTTAGGCTTGCGTGGAGGCACTTCTGGAGGGCCTCCGGAGCCACAGAGAGGCCGTTTTCGCTCTCCCAGTGACTCGAGTAAAGACTCCAGAGCCTGGGGAGGGCGAAAAACGGGCCTCCCACTGTGGTGCAGGATGCTGATTAGGCCATGCCCACCCAGCAACCAGGCAAAGAACCTGTTGCTAAAACCCCACCAATTGTAAGTCCTAAAAAGGGACTTACAATTGGTCCTTGTACTTATGACCATTGCAGCATCTCCCACGGTGCCATGACTGTGATTCAGACACTTGGCAACCAGAAACGTTCCTGCATCTTGCAGTCATGTGGTCGCCATTTTCTCCCTTCCCAGAAAGCTTCTGACAAGCAAAATCAATGAAGAAATCTGGATTTGCTCAACTACCATGGCAACAAAGGTCATAAAATTGGGTGTGACTAAATGTCTTGCTGGTGGAAGTTCTAGTCCCAATTGTGGTCGTAAGTCAACCATACTATCTGTATGGTTGCCAACATTTGGGATAGAGGAATGGGACAGAGAAAAGAGGTCACATATCTATTCAGGCTAGACAGATAGTCCTCCACTTACAACAATTTGCTTAGCGACCATTGGAAGTTACAACAGCCCTGAAAAAAGTGACTTAGGACCATTTTTCACACTTGTGACTGTTGCAGCATCCCCCATGGTCGGGTGATTAACAACTGACTCCCATTTATGATGGTTCCAGTGTCCTGGGATCATGTGATCATCTTTTGAGACCTTCTGACGTAGCAAAGCCAACGGGGAAACCAGATTCACTTAACAACCGTGTTACTAATTTAACAACGGCAATGATTCACGAAACAAACGTGGCAAGAAAAGTCGTAAGACGGGGCAAAACTCACTTAACAAATGTCTCACTTAGCAACCTCAATTTGGGGGTCAATTGGGGTCGTAAGTTGAGGACTACCTGTATTTTAACCAGGCGCTCCTGGTAGCTCAACCTGTGTTTGTAGGCCAGTATCCGTTGCAAAAGCTCTTTGCTGCAGTTACATAGCTGGCTGCACCTTGGTGAGATCAGAGGGAAGATAACTGGGGAATGAAGAACTGTAGCTTGACAAGTGATGGGCCGATGCTAATTCATAAGCTTCATTGACTCCAGAATAGGGACACCTGCCTATATCCCGAATGTTGCTAAACCGGTTGGATGGCAAGCTTTAAGCTTCACGGACCTCAAAAACTGCCAGTTATTCTCAATCTTTTAGGCTAAAAAAAAAAAAAACCTTACCAAGCCCCCTTCATCCAGGGTGTTTGACATCAAAGGGTTAGAAAATTATTTGCTCCATATCAAGAGATCCTTTTTTCATTTTTATAAAAGGTATTTCCAAGAGTAGGTTAAAATGGTAAGAACTGGTCCACGAATGAAGAAGATACTACCAGGATGCTAAGCTCTGATTCTGGATCTTATTAGATCCGTCACATACTCTGACAATCTATCCTTTTTTTGAAAGTTGAACATTTATACAGTATGTACCAAACAAGGGTTTTCTATTTCATTTAATGCTGTTCGCAGCTGGTTGAAATAGACAAAAGTAGCAGCTTTCTGACTTTTTTTCAAAAAAGGAGAGTTGTGTGCAGTGGTGGGATTCAAATAATTTAACAACCGATTCTCTGCCCTAATGACCGGCTGGTGGGCATCAGTGGTGGGTTGCCTGGAGACCTGCTTTAGTGAGCCTAGCTCTGCCTTTTAAGACGTACACAAATGGGATAACGGAGCGGGTGCACCTTTCTCACCATGCCTCTGAAAACATACAGCGGCTGGATTTATTCCCATTGCATGGATTTGAATGGCGCAGGGGTATATTTAGAATGGTGCTGACTCTCTTTGGTAGCCTGTCGTGATGTCATAGAGACGCGTGATGTCAAAAAGCATCTTAATGTAACAAATTAAAAGGTGAAGATCCCTTTTAGTTTATGCCGGACTCATTTGTTGTTGGGTTTCTGATCAGAATACACAAGTTTTCCACTGCCATTTTGAAAAACTTGCCAGTCCCATCTTACAACGTTGGGATTTTAATTCAGTTCAGCCCTGAATTTTAAAACTCACTGTTGACCCAGCGCTGTCAATCTAAAAAGAGACTTTTCTAGTAAGTCCTGTGCTATACAGGTAGTCCTCGATTTACAATTGTTCATTTAGTGACTTTTCTTGGCAATTGTTGCAGTGTCCTGGGGTTACGTGACCTCCCCAGCCAGCTTCCACAGCCAAAGTCAATGGGGGAAGCCGGATTCGCTTAATGACTGCATGATTCACTTAACAACCATGGCAAAATGGTCATATTGGGCATAACTCACTGAACAACCATCTTGCTTAGCAAGACATATTCCGGTCCCAATTGTGGTCATAAGTCAAGGGTTACCTGTATTTTGTTTTGCATGGATTTTAATGTTTAATCCCAAGTGCAGGTCAGACTCAAGGTAGAATTTTTGCTGTCCAGTCGTCCTTTTTAGAAGTTTCACCAGCTGGATTGCTGATGGTTACTTCTTGGAAAGCAGGATCTGCTTCCTTAAGGACAAGGCTCCCTTATTACTCCCTGAAGCGTTATTAGAGAATATACAGTAGTGGCCAAAATTGTGGAAACCTTTTTGGGAAAAGTATATTTTTGAGGTTTGATGGCTAATAACACCAGGTTTTTTTTTGGAGTTTCAAGATAATCCTACTCCACTGCTGGAATGGCCTGGGAATAGCCCAGACCTTCACCCAATTGAAAATCTATGGAGCCGACTAAAGAAACTTGCTAGTCAGAAGCGACCCAGCAATAAAACCCAGTTCACAGAAGTAATCCTTCAATCTCGGTTTCACATTATAATAGCTGCAGAACTAAAAGACTTGGTTCGCTCCATGGGAAGACGTTGTCAGGCTGTCATTCATGCTAAAGGTTACCCAACTAAGGATTAACTGACATGGTGATCATTTTTGTATATCTCATTTTTTCTATGGTGATAATTTTTGTATATGTCATTTTTTCTACGTGTTTCACTTTTCTTTATACTGTAACTGCTATTCTAATAGCAAATCCTTCATAAGTTATTGCATTACATTCTTGATTAGATTATCTTTCCATTGATATATAATTTTACGGTACTACTCCATAAAAAAAAAAGTGGTATTATAAGCTAGTTTTAGAAAATACACTTTTACCAAAAGGTTTCCACAATTTTGGCCACTACTGTAACACAGGGCTTGCACGATTATAATTTGACAAGTTTTTATTTTTCACAGCCCAAAATGCACACATCCAGTCTGAGGTCGAAGATGTCTTTAACAAGCCCATCACAAAACAATGCCTGATATGAACAGAAGACAATATTTGTAGCTCACGATTGAACTGTAGGGTCCTTGATGCTCTCTGAGCTTGGCTGCTTTCTTGCAGATGAGGTTTCATTACCCAACAAGGTAACATCATCAGTGCTAGAAGGGAGCGGGTTTTGCAAACTGATGATGTTACTTAGTTGGGTAATGAAAGGTCTGTAAAAAAAACAACAACTAAGCTCAGAGAGCATCAAAGGACCTCACAGTGCTGTTTTCAAAGGCTAGTCCTCAGTATTAAGTATTCCCAGCAGACTGCCAGTATTGGGACCACAAGATCTACTGGAATAATCAAGATAGAGGTTCATGGTTTTGTTCATACCTCTGAACACTTTGTTCCTCCATAATGTTTTGTTCCCTGGTGGCGCTATGGTTAGAATGCTTGCAAGCTAACTCTGCCCACAGCCTGGAGTTTGAACCTGACGGGGCTCAAGGTTGACTCAGCCTTCCACCCTTCTGAGATCAGTAAAATGAGGACCCAAATTGTTGGGGGCAACAGGCTGACTCTAAAAAGCTTAGAGGGGGCTGTAAAATGTGATGGGGTGGTGTATTAGCCTAAACGCTTCTTCTGTAAGTCACTCTCTTTGCCCAAACTCGTGCTTTCAATATCCTAAACCTCACGGACCCTTCCCAGTTCAGCTCCTTCAAATACATCCTACCTGCACCCAATATTTGAATCCTTGATGCAGAATTTAGGTATGTGAAAGAGAAGTGATTGATACATTATTCTACTCCATCCATCCTGAGCTCCTCCCTCCCTCCTTCTGAATGTTGTAATTTTAGAATGGGTAACACGAGCAGGCGGTGAAGGTTTTATCTCCTCTAGCATTCACTGAGCCTCTTGGGGAAGAAAGAAGAAAAAAAAAAACGAAGAGGAATTTTTCTGCCGGTTCTCCCACACAAAAGCTGAGCACAAAAATGTGTTCCAAGAAGCGAGTGAGTGTGAAGTGTTTCAGACCTGTACTTATGCCACCGGTAGCACTGAGGGAAAAAAATCTTCCACGCTCCTCTTTTAGAGCTGTCAGAAGTGCGAGAAATATGCTACCCACTCATATTTTATTAATAGATTATATATCTTACCATTCTTTCCAAAAAAGTTCATAGCAGCACAGGGCACGCAAATCGTTAATACACCAGAGTTAAAAAGAACCGAGAAAATGTAAATGAAGTTTGCGAAGACGTCTTTCTCCATCTTGCAAGTGCCAATGCAGACGAAACCCCAATCTTTGCTTCAAAAGCACAAGGTGCAAAAGTACCCCCCAAAAAAAGTTTCTGATTTTTTTTTTTCCCCTGTTACGCTTTGGTGATGGATCCTTCTCGGATGAGGAAATCGTAGATCTTCCTGGTCTTGTTCACGTCGATCTTGATCAGGGCTCGGGCCTGGGCTAGCCTGAGGCCTCCTTGTTTGTGGCACTCGTTGACTAAGGCGGCTTTGTACTCTAAGTATGCTCCAGGGACCAACCGTACGATTTGACAGAGCTAGGAGAAACCACTTCTGGTTAGTCATGTGTCCTAAATACCCATCACCCATTCCTCTTCATTTTCCCCCTGTCTCCCACCACCTTCATCGAGACGGCATCGGTTTAATAACCCCTCAATGTTCATTTTACCTCAGTGTTTCTCAACTTTAGCAATTTTAAGATTTGTGGGACTTCAATTCCCAGAATTCCCAAGCCAGCATTGTCACCCTCTCCTCTTCACTTCCTCCCTTTGTCCCAATTTCAGTAAGACTGCATCTGCTTAATAATTCATCAATATTCGTTCTAGATCCGTGATGGGGAATCTATGGGATGCGTGCCCAAAGTGGCACGTGAAGCCATGTCGCCCGGCATATGCAGCCTTGCCTGTTTGTGTTCCAGGTTTCTGGTGCATGTGCGACGATCAGCTGTCCTTCACGCACAGGGCAGTGGCAAAAACCGGCCAGCTGATCGTCGGGTGCTCATATGCATTAAAACCTGGATGTTTGGCTTTTCCGGAGCATGGCCCCGACGAGCGCCCCCCTGTTTCCGCGCGACCTTTTTGGCACTTGGCGCTGAAAAGGTTCGTCATCACTGTTCTACATCAATGATTCTCAAACTTGACAACTTAAAGATATGTGTGGACTTCAACTCGCAGCATTCTCCAGCCAGCATCATCCCTTCCACTTGGTCACGTGGTTGCACTGGGGCCACTCGGCAAACAGGTCGCATTTATGGACATTTGCAGCACCCTGCAGTCACATGACCACAATTTATGATGTTTTTGCTGGAAACTGGCATTTACTTCTGGTTTCTGACAAAAATTGTCCCATAATGAACAATGGGCCTGCTTAAGACTGTGCCTTTTGCCCTATGACTGTGGCATTCGCTTAACAATTGTTACAAAACACCCACACCCACACCCATATTCAAAACATCTGGTCTCCATAACAGTCAGAAATTCTATTCTTCCAAAATTGGCTGTGTAGGAAAATTTGCTTCAAATACAGCTAGGCATTCTAACTCAAGAGACCTAGCGGTGCCTAATGCAGGATGACTGATAGGTGCCAATCAGGCAGGCCATCTCTTCACCCTCCCCCTCCCCCCCAAAACAGTAAGATCAGTCAGTCAGTTTTGGTACCTTTTCATAAACCTGGTTCTGCCCAAATCTGAAAAGCAACTGCCTGTGGAATGTCTACGAAGATTCTCAGTCTTCCAGTCCATGGTTGTCCCAAAGGTGCTTTTTCAAGAGGCAATTGGACTTTCTTGGGTTTTCTCCTTGAAAACATTTCGCTTCTCATCGAAGAAGCTTCTTCAGTTCTGAGTGAATGGTGGCGATTGGAAGGACTGATATTTCTTGCAGTCTTCCTTCCTTTCCCCACCATTCAATCAGAACTGAAGAAGCTGCTTGGATGAGAAACGAAACATCTTCAACATAAAGTCCAACTGCCTTTTGAAAAAGCACCTTTGGGACTAATGAGGCATGCAGACAACAGGTTTATATGCTAGACATTACATGACAAGCCCTCCCTAGGTGGCTCAGTGGCTAAGACGCTGAGCTTGTTGATCAGATAGGTCGACGGTTTGAATCCCCAGTATAGATCTCCTGCATGAGCAGGGGGTTGGACTAGATAACCTCCAAAGTCCCTTCCAACTCTGTTATTGTCTTCTGGAGGCTGAAATAGGAGCTTATGAACCTGCCCTTTGCCTTAGTAACGCCAGAATAGTACCAATAGTAGTTGCTAAAAACTCTAGCTCCCTTCTTAAGTTCCCAGTGTTATAATGACTGCAGTAGAGACACCAACTGCCCACTTTTCTCCCTTTACACTAGTAAGAAAATGCTCTGATATAACCCAGCAGAACAAAACTGCCACCACCAAAGAAAATGAAGCTTCTGTCAAGGCTACAAGAATGTTGTAGATGAAAAACATTCACCTAGGATATTGAGAGACATGTATCAGCTGAATTTGTCTTAAAGGTTTGGTAGATTTGAGGGGAAAAGGCAGCTAGTCTCTTCCTTTCTTGAGAAGAAGGAAGAAAAATAACCGAAAATATGCCTTCTTGTTATCTTAAGGCAGTGTTTTTCAACCTTGGCTACTTTGAAGACGTGTGGACTTCCCCAGCCAGCCAGCCATCCGCCCATGCTGGCTGGGGAATTCTGGGAGTTGAAGTCCATCCATCTTAAAGTACCCAAGGTTGAGAAACACTGTTCTAGAATATTTTTTTTGCCTCATGGAATTTGCTTTGGCTGGGGAATTCTGGGAGTTGAAGTCCATTCATCTTTAAGTGGCCAAGGTTGAGAAACACTGTCCTAAGGGCTTCCATTCAGGAGTTCATCAGGAGTTGAAGGAAGCTTTCAATATTTTTAAAGGCTAATTTCTCTTTTATAAAACCTGCATTCCTTTCCATTTTTTGCACAGGAAATTCATTTCTTCTAATTGTACTGTGAGACTTTGAAAATAAAAAAATAACTGAGTCTACGAGGGTGACAGGGAAAAATATTTAGGCCTGTGTGTGTTCCTAGAGCTGGCATTTCCACTGGCCACTTATACACATAGGTATTGTGTGATTAGGCCGTCAGGCAATGCCAGCATTTCAACTGACCCACATTTGCAGGCTGATCCCAACAAACAATGGTGGTTTCCTATGAAATAGTGATGGAAAAAGATTACACCAGCAGGAAATAGGCAGCATATTCCCTGCATTAGACCTGATTTGCATAACTGTCAAATCCATGCAGGAATTTGGGGCTACAAAAACTTTGATGAGGTACAATCCATATGGTCTTGACGAGACCAAGAGTAATTTAACATGAGGGTTGAATGAATCCCCATTACCTCTTTTTCCTTCTCGTTCAGCTTTTCCGTTCCAGGGAGACCGGTGAGGTTCAACGGAGGAGCGCTTCGTCTACCTGTGAAAAGGTAGAAGCTCTGGTTAGAGTCAGGATTTGGAGAGCCAGCTCTTGCAATTATTTTCCACATGGGGTGCTGGTGAATTAGAAGGGGCGGGAGGGTTAGAGTTAAAATAGATTTATTAGAAATGGTGCCCACTGTTTTTGACCAACCTGGGCCTGTTCTGAGAGGACCATTAAAAGTTACCCCTGGGATGTGCAATTAGAACAGGGGTCTCCAACCTTGGCAACTTTACGACTTGTGGTCTTCGACTCCCAGAATTCACATGCACTGGCTGAGGAATTCTGGGAGTCAAAGTCCACAAGTTGTAAAGTTGCCAAGGTTGGAGACTCCTGAACTAGAATTACTAATGCATCAGTGGGAGGACGTATGTGTGTGTGTGTGTGTAGAAACCCCAATGTTTTTCATCAAAGCAGCCTCTTGTGTGGCAATGGACGAACCTGAATGCCATTAATTACCAGTAATTGGGAGCCGTGGCGACCTAGTGGTTAGCGTGCAGTATTGCAGGCTAACTCTGCTCACTGCCAGGAGTTCGATCCTGACTGGCTCAAGGTTGACTCAGCCTTCTATCCTTCCGAGGTTGGTAAAATGAAGACTCAGATTGTTAGGGGAAATTGACTCTGTAAATCACTTAGCGAGGGCTGTGAAGAACTATGAAGTAATATATTAATCTATGTGCTATTGCTAAGTAATCTGTGATTCTGGGGTTACCTTCCAATACAGAGATGGGCAATTGATTTTCCCAAGGGAGTTGCATGAGAAACTGGATGGAACTGTTGTGGAAGGCTGAATCAATAGGGCTGTGAAGCTGCATAGAAATGCATGCTTGCACATATGTAAATTGGGGGAAAAAAGGCTTTCAAAATAAGAGCAAGGGCCCACGAGGGCCAGATCAGAGGTGGGTTTCAGCAGGTTCTGACCAGTTCTAGAGAACCGGTAGCAGAAATTTTGAGTAGTTCGGAGAACCGGTAGTAAAAATTCTGACTGGCCTCACCCCCCATCTATTCTCTGCCTCCCAAGTCCCAGCTGATCGGGAGGAAATGGGGATTTTGCAGTAACCTTCCCCTGCCACGCCCACCAAGCCATGCCCACAGAACCAGTAGTAAAAATTTTTGAAACCCACCACTGGGCCAGATGTTGTCCAGGGGCCATAAAATGCCCAGGTCTGTTCCGAAGACACTAATAATTAAGAAATCAGATCAGGTCTTTTTTTCTCTTTTGGCAGCCTATTAGCAAAAAGGGTTACCCAGGCCCTATTTGATCCTGCCATCTCCGACCCTGGCAAGACACACTGATGGATTAAAAAGCTGGCGCTATTATGCAGGTAGTCCTCAATTTGCAACCACAATTTCTGTCGCTAAGCGAGACAGTTGTTAAATGAACTTTGTCCAGTTTTACGACCTTTCTTGCCACAGCTGTTAAATGAATCACTGCAGCTGTTAAGTTAGTCACACGGCTGTTGTAAGTGCCTCTGGCTTCCCCCTTGACTTTGCTGGTCAAACAGAAGGGTGTGCAAGAGTCCATCGCATGACCCCCGGGACAATGCAAATGTCATAAATGTGGGCCATTTGCCAAGCATCCAAATTTTGACCAACGTGACCATGAGGATGCTTAACAATGGTCATTAAGTATGTAAAACAGCCGTAAGTCACTTTTCTCAGTGCGGTGGTAATATCGAACGGTCACTAAACAAACGGTTGTAAGTCGAGGACTATCTCCTGACCCGAGGAGAAGGCTCCCGCAGTAGACAAGAGGAGAATTCGGTAACTGACTGATTTGCCTTTGCTATACACCTCGGCATTTCTAGATAGCAATCTAGAGAATTTAACAGGATCCCGTGGGATTTTAAACACGCAGCAAGATGGCAATCTTCCAAAACGGGAAGGGCTGCTCCATGGAAGAGGGAGTAGCTCGATTCTACCCACAATGTCTAGATAGAACAAGAAACAACAGGTGGGAGTTTTACAGAAGCAGATCCCTACTTCAAAGGAGGAAGAACATCCCGAGCTTAAATTATGAAGAACTGGGAAGAGTCCTGGAATTGGGGGGGAACTTTTATTGATTTTCTACTCTCCTCTACCAGTAGTGCAGTAGCAGCCACGGCTTGAATGCACAATGGTCAGCCACGCACCACAGGATCCACCAGCTTTGACAAAAATGCTACTGGTTTCTTCTTTCCAGCCCATGTTTGAGCTAGGACTTCTTTAGCTATGCCTTCTTCGACGGCTACAAACAAGTGGAAGGGTTTCTTTAAATCAGGCAGGCTCAACACCAGAGCTTTCTTTAACTCTTCTACTCTTTCCATATCACCTTCTTTCCATTCCACTTCCCATGGTTCTTCCTCCAGCTATCTTTCCATACAAAAATTTTAACTTTTTCTGTGTATCCATCTATCCACAGTTTACAATACCCTACCGACCCCAACAACTTTCAAACTTCCTTTTTATTCTTTGGTTTGGGTTGTGTTACTATCCGTTCTGGATTTATTTTCTTACTTCCTTGACTGATCAAGTGTCTTAAATGCTTTACTTCAGATTCTACAGACTGCAATTTCTTCTGCGAGACCTGCAACTTTACTGATGGAAATGTCACTGCCATTCCGAAGGGGAGGGTGGAGGATGCTTCTTGGGGCCTGATTGCTTTGAATGCTTTCGCTGCAATCCCATGGGAATTAGGGAGGGGGACTGGGCCTTCAGGATGGATTCCCTCCCAACCGGTTCCAGCCTGTTACCCAAGGCCTCAGCAACCATCCCGCCTCGGGGTTTTCATAACACCTTTGTGGCATTGGATTGGGTACTGGTGGACATGGGGCGCTGGTTGAACAGGGGAAATTAGCATAACGCTTTATGCTGGAATCTTCAGGCATTGCCTGGCTTGTCTGCAATCACTTCACTTGGGTAAAAGTTCCTTTTGAAATACCGTTTGTTTCAAGAGCCATACTTTCCTGAGACGATAGCTGAGGCTGGTCCTTACGGAAAGTTTTAAAGCAAAGGTTGGGGGGCTGTTGATCTATGATGGCCTATAAGACAGGGGAAGGCTGTGAAAGTTGGACCATAAGGAAGGCTGAATGCCAAAGAATTGAGGCCTTTGAACTCTGGTGCTGGAGAAGACTCCTGCGAGTCCCTTGGACTGCAAGGCGATCAAACCGGTCAGTCCTAGAGGAGATCAACCCTGACTGCTTTTTAGAAGGCCAGATCCTGAAGATGGAACTCAAATACTTTGGCCACCCAATGAGAAGGAAGGATTCACTGGAGAAGAGCCTAATGCTGGGAAAGGTTGAGGGTAAAGGAAGAAGAGGACGACAGAGAACGAGGTGGCTGGATGGTTTCACTGAAGCAGTCGGTGTGAGCTTAAATGGACTCCAGAGGATGGTAAAGGACAGGAAGGCCTGGAGGAACGTTGTCCATGGGGTCACGATGGGTCGGACACGACTTCACAACTAACAACAACAAATAAGACAGGGGTGTCGAACCTTGGCAACTTTAAGTCTTGTCTTATGGGAATTGAAGTCCATAGGTCTTAAAGTTGCCAATTTTGGACATCCTTGGTCTAAGAATTCCTTCCTGGGCAGGATTCTATGGTTCTAAGCATTTATCTAGCAATGAAACCCCATCAGGTTATAGGTAGTCCTCAACTTACAACCACAATTGAATTACAAAATTTCCGTTGCTTGGAGACAGTCAATATTGCCCCATTTTATGACCTTTCTTGCTACTGAAGTGAATCACTGCAGTAGTTAAAAGTTAGTAACACGAGCAACGTCAATGGGGAAGGCAGATTCTCTTAACAACCATGTTAAGGTCGCAGAAGTTGATTCCGTAACCCCTGGGACATTGCAACCATCATACATATGAACCAGTTGCCAAGCCCCTGAATTTTGATCATGTGACCATGGGGAGGGAGATGCTGTAACGGTCGTAAGTGTGAAAAACAGTCATAAGTCACTTATGTAAGTCACAAGTCAGTGCCATTGTAACTTTGAATGGTCACTAAATGAACCATTGTAAGTTGAGGACTACCCATATAACAATCATTCCAGATTCAATTATGGTTGTTAAGTCAAGGACTTCCTGTAATTGGCATTTTAGGATATTTAGCAGGAAATAAAGGAGCATATTAGAATAGAATAGAATAGAATAGAATAGAATAGAATAGAATAGAATAGAATAGAATAGAATAGAATAGAACAGAACAGAATAGCAGAGTTGGAAGGGACCTTTGAGGTCTTCTACTACAACCCTCTGCTTAGGCAGGACACCCTACACCACTTCAGACAAATGATTATCTAACCTCTTCTTAAAAACTTCCAGTGTTGGAGCATTCACACTTCTGGAGGCAAGTTGTTCTACTAATTAATTGTTCTAACTGTCAGGAAATTTCTCCTTAGTTCTAGGTTGCTTCTCTCCTTGTTGAGTTTCCACCCATTGCTTCTTGTCCTGCCCTCAGGTGCTTTGGAGAATAGCTTGACTCCCTCTTCTTTGTGGCAGCCCCTGAGATATTGGAAGACTGCTATCATGTCTCCCCTAGTCCTTCTTTTCATTAAACTAGACATACCCAGTTCCTGCAACTGTTCTAAGCCTCCAGTCCCCGAATCATCTTTGTTGCTCTTCTCTACACTCTTCCAAGAGTCATCATTTTGTGTTATTCTTGGCATTATTGTAAAAATGGAACAAGTGATTTCCTTAAGGAGAGGCATGAGATCCAGTGGACAGTGGAATCCTTGTGGTTATTGTGTGTTGGGCCATATCTTGCCACACAGTGGACAGGCAATTTTGGGTCATTCAGAGCACATCTGACAGGCAGGGTGGATTCTTCTGACTGGCGTCTGATTTTCTGAGCAAGTTCAAATCCTGAACAGGTGACACATCAGACACCAGCAATGTAGCTGAATGACTCACATTGAAACCTGTTCACATTATGTGAGGTAATCGCTGGAAAGATGCAGTTAAAGAAAATGAGTAGGAACACTTACTAAGCAATGAGCTGTCACAAGAGAAATGCCATTATTATTATTTCCCCTGAAATGAAACTAAAGCTGACAAGTCTTGTGCCACCTTCAATATTACGTGTTTATGGTGCCGTGGCTGAAGTCCACCAGATGCCTTCACCGTTTTTTCTGAGCTAGGACTATATATATATATTTATACATGCACACCAAGGTGTGGGTGGGAGAAAAGGGAAACAGTGAGCTCAGAGGGAAATGGAAATGCCAGTGATAATTACCTTAATGGGCAGTGGCTTAAAATGAGAAAAGAACAAGAACAAAACAGCTTGCAAGTTTTTAGCTTGGAGCAAATGCAGGTGAGGAGATGCCTTCCCATTCAACAGCTACATTTTCCTTTCCCCTTTGAGATTCTACAGGAACGTAAATTACTAATGTGTTTCATGTATGCCTCATTTTGAATTCTAGTGATTCCCAATTTAATATCGAGATCCTGACTGGGGAATGACATCCTAGGATTCATTTTATGGGCACATGCCGTACATTCTTGTGAACACATGCAAAACAATCACATACATAAGTGTGAGTGTGTCACAGGCTTGTATGTCATTAATGCTTCAATTGGGTTAAGGTCTGGGCTATTCCCAGGCCATTCAATCAGCAGTGGAATAGGATTATCTTGAAACTCCAAAAAAAAAAAAAAAAAAAAAAAAAAAGTGGTGTTATTAGCCATCAAACCTCAAAAATACACTTTTCCTAAAAGGTTTCCACAATTTTGGCCACTACTGTACAGTATAATGACGAACGGATAGGCACAAAAAGAAATACCTGAATTTGACGTAATGGGTACTGTGAGAGTCAGGCCAGAATCGCTGTAAATAAATAAATAAAAAAAAGGAACAGGTTAGCCAAAAGTTAAGATCCACACATTAGGGTTAAGCAGAGCTTAAGGCAGGGGTCAGCAACCTGTGGCTCTGGAGCCGCATGTGGCTCTTTCACCCCTCTGCTGCGGCTCCCTGTCACTCAAAGTATGCATCACAACAGCCAATGTGCGACACCCGCCAGCACGCGATTTATTGAGCTTTTCAACTCCCGATAGGCCAACCATGGATAAATCCAAGAAAAGTTTCAGAAGAAAACCGAATGTTTAATTCAACAACATATGCTGGTTTTGTGGCTGCTCAAGAAATAAGTCAGGCACGGGAAGGGTTTTGTGGCTCCCGGTGGTTTTTTTTCTGTGGGAAATGGGTCCAAATGGCTCTTTGAGTGTTTAAGGTTGCAGACCCCTGGCTTAAGGCAAAGAAAGGAAGGGGACTTGATAATAGTTTTTTCTTCAGCTGTAATACAGGTACTCCTTGACTTATGACCATTTGTTCGGTAACCATTCAAAGTTACAATACTGAAAAAGGGGACTTATGACCGTTTTTCACACTTAACAACAATGGTTGCAGCATCCTCAGGGTCCTGTGATCAAAAAAGTCGGATGCTTGGCAACTGGCATGATTTACGACGGTTGCAGTGTCCTAGGGCCATGAGAAAAACTCTTGAAATCTTCTGACAAACAAGGTCAATGGGGGAGGGCTGAGTCACTTAACAACCGTGTTACTAACGTTAACAACTGCAATGGCGAGTAAGGTTGTAAAATGGGGCAAAATCACTTAACGACTGTCTCGCTTAGCAAAATACATTTTGGACTGTGGGCCTTCAACAGACAGCAGCTAAATGACCCTATCTGGTATGAATTTTTACTGTTCAGATGTACACAGTCCAGCTGAGCAACAGACCGAGAGAATAAAAGCTCTCTAAGCGCCTGCCATCTTCAGCTTCTTCGCTGGCATCCTGCCATAAAATGCAAGGGGGGGGAGGAAGGAATTTGTGGATCAGACATGGGAATGGGGAAGACAAAAGGAGGGGGGTGGAAAACACAATCCGACGGGAAGCAGAGGTGTCAAATTGGAAAGAGCCAGCCGCCACGGACACATAGAGCTGAGGTGGCGCAATGGTTAGAGTGCAGTACTGCAGGCTACTTCAGCTGACTGCTAGCTGCAGTTCAGCAGTTCAAATCCCACCAGGCTCAAGGTTTGACTCAGCCTTCCATCCTTCCGAATTGGGTAAAATGAGGACCCAGATTGTTGGGGGGAAATATGCTAACTCTACAGCTTAGAGAGGGCTGTAAAAGGACTATGAAGCGGTATATAAATCTAAGGGCTATTGCTATAGCCTGAGAATAGAATGCGAATCGAAAGGCGCCAACGCCTCTCAATTCAGTTCTCAAAGCAGTTCTCAAAGCATCAGGAAGGAATACAGGTAGTCTTCGACTTACAACAGTTCATTTAGTGACCACTCAAAGTTACAACGGCACTGAAAAAAAAATGACTTATGACTGTTTTTTAACATGTATGATCACTGCAACATCCACATGGTCAGGTGATTTTCCCATCAGGGGCTTGACAAATGGTTCCTATTTATGACGGTTGTAGTTTTTCCGGGATCACATGACCCTCTTTTCATGATCTTCCGACAAGCAAAGTCAATGGGGAAGCCCGATTCACTTAACAACTGCAGTGATTCACTTAACAAATGTGGCAAGGAAAAGTCGTAAAATGAGGCAAAACTCACTTCACTGGTCACCTCTGAGAACCTGGCTGGACATCTCACGCTGGCCTGTTGCGGGAAAAGGAAGTTTCCTAATTGTTGGTCCTAACACTATGACTAGAGGTTGGAATGATGTCAGGCACTCAATGCAGGAGAGTGCCAATACTGGGTGGCACAATTTTCAGAAGCCAGAGAGATGGTTGGATCCCTGCCTCGCTTGGCACATCAAACGTACATCCTGCTTCCCAAGAACAATTGCTCACATCTTGGAACAGAAAATAGGAACATATGCTTTGCTTGGAAATGAGCCACTCTGGTTTAGTGGTTAAGGCACCAGGCTAGAAACTAGGAGACGGTAAGTTCTAGTCCCGCCTGAAGCATGTTAAGTCAACTGGGTCACTTTAGGTCAATCATCAGGAGATGGTGAGTCCTCGTCCCACAAATAGGCATGAACAGGGCAGCCGGTTCACTTTGGACTAATCATCAGGAGATGGTGAGTTCTAGTTCTGCTTTAGGCATGAAAACCGGCTGGGTGACTTTGGGCCAGGCTCTCTGTTTTCAGTCCAACCCAACAAGATTGTTGTTATGGGTTTAAATTGGAGGAAGGAAGGAATTATTAGGTATGTTCACAAGCATGAGTTATTTATTAAAAATAAATAATACAGATGTGATATAAATAAATATATGTATAAAAATAAAAATGTAAAAGAAATCTGGTCCTATTCTGTTTTTTTACCCAAGATTGGCAGAGCTCTCGAAAGAGGAATATATAGCTAGTGGCTTCTTTTTCGTGTTACCTGTCCATTCATTCCTCAAGCAAACCTGCCTGTTTAATAAAAAAAAAATAAATAGCAATTTCCTTTCTTTTTTTTTTCTTCTAAACTCAAAGCAAAATGGGACGTACATGTCAGCTTGCCGGCTGAGCCACTGCTGGCAGGCGCTGCTGTCCTGGATGTACTGCAGGACTTCAGAAAGCATGGTGCGTTTTAACCGTTCCTCTTCCCGCACCTTCTTCAGACGATCGTATGTCCTCGCACCTGTGTCCAAAGAACAGAAAGGGGAATGGTGGGTGTCAGAAGAGTGCTGGGGCAGATTTTCGCAACCCACACAGTTTTGCCCCTTAAAAAGTATGTCAAGACTGCCATCCTGCTACAACCCCCCCTCGCCAGATGCCATAGGCCCGGGATGGCGAACTATGGCACGTGTGCCACAAGTGGCATGCAAAGCCCTCTTTGCAGGCATGCCAGCTGTCGTCCCATCCCAGTTGCACCACGCATGCACACATGCCTCCCGCCGGCCAGTTGGTCTTTGGGTCTCTGCCGCACATGCGCAGGGGGTGGGGCACATGCATGGGGGGCGGGCAGGTGGGGCACATGCATGGGGGGGGAGGGCGCTCACATTGCATTTTGGGGGTTTGTATGTGCGTGCCCACCCGCATCCCATTTTGGGCCTGGAAGGCCTCCTGCAACTACCTGGAAGCCAAAATGGGGCACGGGGGAGGCTGGGGCGCATGCAGGGGGGGGGAAGGTGCATGTGTGGGGATGCACACCTGTGCATGGGGGTGGGGCACATGAGCGGGGGCAGGGGGCATTACGTTTTGGGGGTTCGGGCACGCGTACCCGAATGCAAATGCATGCATGCTTTGGGCACTCAACACCAAAAAGGTTAACCACCACTGCCATAGGCAATGTGGGGAGGGAGCTGTGGGGAATAGAAGTGAGGCTGGGATAAGGGGCAATCAAAACTAATCTTTGTGGCATCCTATGGGAGCCGCTGGCAGTTCCAAGGTCATGGAAAGGAATACAGCATCATCCAGGCCACCAAGGCAGGGAGTGTTACTGAAATAATTTGTTTGAATGTAATCGGGACAGTTAAAGATAACTAGGGGAAAGGTGGGGAGAAGGGAAAAGTTAAGCAGATGCTTTGGGCGTGAACATCCCAGATCTGGCTTTGCTACATTGTAACCACTTGGCTTTAGTAAAGTGTACTTTCGTGAACAATGGAGTCTTTCTTTCCTAACTGACCAAGTTGGGATAGCTGACAATCTTATACGCACAAAGATGGAAAGACACGCTAATTCCCACAATGGAAGAGTGGATAGTGAAGGTGATGGTTGGCGGAGAAGGCAAAATTGATTGTTTTAATTAAAGAGAAGACTTTAGCTAGTTTTGTTTTTAACTTGGAAACAGCTTTTGGACTTTTTTGCTTAAAAAGGGGAAAAAAAATGAAATGTTGATTTTAGGTTTTAATGATTAGACTGATTTTGCTATTATACAAATGGCTTGAAGTGTTGTGTTCAAAAGGTTAAAGTTGTATTTTGGTTTTTTTTTTTTTCTATTTTACTGCTGTGAAAAAAGTTGGTCACAAATTTTCTCTCTCTCTCTCTGTGTTTTCTAACTTCTTTTTCTATGTATTTTTATTCTATAATGAAACATAAAAGTTTTTTTAAAGTAACAAAACTCTCATATGTAGGAAGATAATAAACGTAAAATACAGCGGTGCTAACCTTTATCATAAATGCACATGGCCAATGAGTCACTTAAAAACATCCTAATATTTATCAGACATGTCAAAACTGAATACTTCTATAAATAACTCTTACAGAGTTTTTTTTTTAAAAAATTCAGATGCAATGAAATCCAAGTGATTGACATTTCCTGTTGGGCTTTGAGAAGTCAACCAGATTTGCTGGAGGAAAACAACCTGGCGAGACCTATTTTCTCATAACTACTGAGAATGGCTACCATCATAAACGATTTAGATGAGGGAATAGAAGGGGAACTTACCAAATTTGCAGATAAACTGGCAGGAATAGCCAACGCCCTAGAAGATAGGCTCAAGATCCAGATGGATCTTGACAGACTTGAACACTGGGCCCTATCTAACAAAACGAAATTCAACGTAGAGAAAAGTAAAGTCTTACACTTAGGCAAGAAAAACTAGAGGTACACATATGGACTGGGTGAAACCAGGCTTAATAGCAGTAATTGTGAGAGGGATCTTGGAGTCTTGGTGGACAACCAGTTAAATATGAGCCAACAGTGTACGGCGGTGGCCATAAAAGCCAACGCAATCCTAAATTGCATTAACAGAGGGATACAATCAAGATCAAGGGAGGTACTAATACCACTCTATAAAGTCTTAGTAAGACCACACTTAGAATACTGCATCCAGGTTTGATCACCACACTATAAAAAGATGTTGAGACCCTAGAAAGGGTGCAGAGAAACCAGGATGATTAGGGGACTGGAGGCTAAAACATACGATGAACGGTTACAGGAATTGGGCATGGCTAGTCTAGTGAAGAGAAGGACCAAGGGAGACAGGATAGCAGTCTTCCAATATTTGAGGGGCTGCCACAGAGAGGAGGGGGTCAAGCTATTTTCCAAAGCACCTGAAGGCCAGACAAGGAATAATGGGTGGAAACTGAACAAGGAGAGTCAACCTAGAAATAAGGAGAGATTTTCTGACAGGGAGAGCAATCAACCAATGGAACAGAAGTTGCCTTCGGAAGTTGTGGGAGCTTCATCACTTGAGATTGGATTGCCATTTGTCAGAAATGGTGTAGGGCAGTGATGGCGAACCTTTTTGCCACTGAGTGCCCAAACCAGAACGTGTGCATGTCTACATGCCAGAGACCCGAAGACCAGTTGGTCGGTGTGACATGATGGGAAAAAAAAAAACCATACTGTAAAATCAAGATTTAGCTGGGGATTCCAGCAATGGGAACAGATTTGGTTGAAAAATATGAAATTAACCATGGCCTTCTCATATAAAGAAAACATATATAAAATGGTCTACTGGTGGCATCTCCCCCTGGTGAGATTAGCTAAAATGTTTCCCGGGACATCTGCCTGCTGTTGGAAGTGCGGTTACAGTAATGGAACTTATTTTCACCAATGGTGGACCTGCCCGCAGGCGGTTAAATATTGGAAAAAAATACGGCAATGGATTTTGGAAATTACACAGATTAATTTGGAATTAAGGCCTGAGATTTTCCTATTGGGGGCAAAACCTTTGAATGTTAAATCAGATATATGGTTCTTGTTGATTCACATTATTACTGCAGCAAGATTAGCATATGCGCAGGAGTGGAAAAATCAATACTTACCGATAGATTTGAAAATAATATATAAAATTAATGAGTGTGCAGAATCAGATAGATTAACTAGATTGATCAATGGTAAAAAAGATTCAGAATTTTATAAGAGTTAGAAAGTATGGTACGATTAGGTCCAGAAAAGGTGGGATAGAATAGATACATGATGATGTATATATATAATGGCAAATATGTATGTATAAAGGAATGACTTTATACTTATGGACAATGTAATCACATTATACCATGGTGGCAGGATTGTATATTTTATTTGTGTATTGGTATATAGAATATATTAATAAAAATTATATATATATATAAAAAAGATTTAGCTGGGGATCCTGAATGGCTGGTTTGAAATCTCTCATATTGACAATTGTTGGGCACTGCTGACAGTAGGTTATTATTTTTTTTCCCCTAGCAGGAAGCTGGACTCTAATGACAGAGCACATAGTTACTGCATTGTCTGATGAAAGGACTCACATGGGTTTGTGACTCAGGCAGTTCGTTCTCAGGTGAATTGGTCACTGCTCCAGAATTTAGCAGCTGCCATCTGGGGCATCCCCTAAATATCCACCTTCTTTGCAGAATGCGGATTCTTCTCAATTATAATGACTTGAGCCTTTGTCACTAATAGCTTAGATTTCAAAGCACACATTGGGTTTGTTTTTTTTTCATTTAGGAGTGGCAACACCACAGAACAGACAGAGGCAATTCCTCTATACAGGTAGCCCTCGCTTAATGCTCATAATTGGGACAAGCAAGTTGGTCGCTAAGTGGGAAAATCACGTGACTGCAAGGGCTAATGCCCTCACTTTCTTTTCCATCACGGCCACCTTGCCATAGGACAAATCACTGCAGGAGAAGAGTTACACTAATATCAAAGAAATGGTGGAATAGAATCATTACAGAAAGGATGCAAAAGGAGGGACAGAATGAAATGTGAATGGCAAAAACTAAAATAATTTTTATTTATTTTAAATAATTAAATAGAATTGCTAAATTGTCTCGTGATGAGTTGGCTGGGGCGACTTGTCCTCCGCTAAGTTGCCCATGGTGAGTTGGCTGTGATGAGTTGGCTGTGGGAAGTTGTCCCATTCCTGCTGTAGTCACTAAGCAAAGCATCACAATTAGAAATTTGCTTCCATCATCTTTATTGACTCTGTTTGGAATGGTGTGGTGGCCTAGAGGTGGAGCTCTCGCCTCACAATCAGGAGGCTGTGAGTTCGATCCTAAGTAGAGGCAGATATTTCTCTCTCTCTGGGCATAATGAGAAACTATCTGCTGCGAACTCCGCATTGGTAACAAGAAAGGCATCCGGCCAGTAAACACTCAACTCCACTCAGTTGCCCCAACTCTACCGCGATGCAAGGGATTACGGGGTCATTAAAGGACATCAAAAATCTTTATTAACTCTGTCACAAATCAGCTAGGTGTGCGAATGGCAATTATGTAACGCTGCAATGGCCGTATATATGAGGATCGGTCGCAATTTTATTTTTTCCACTCTTATTACTATGAAAGGTCACTAACTGAAGCAATCAGTAAGCAAAGTATAATACATGTATTATACTTATGAGCACACACAAAACAATAATTCTTGCTGCCAGTACAAGTAGTCCTCCATTTACAACCACAATTGGAGCCCACACTTCTATTGCTAAGCAAGGATTGTTAAGCGAGGTGCGTTCAATTTTATGACTTTTTTTTTGGTCACAGCTACGTGAATCCACCCCAGTTGTTAAGCGAATCACATGGTTGTTAAGCAAATCTGGCTTCCCCCATTGACTTTGCTTGTTGGAAGTCACCTGAGAAGGTCACAAAATGGAGATCGTGTGACCCCAGGAGGCTGCAACTGTCCTACATACAAGCCGGTTGCCAAGTGCCCCAAATTTGATCACGTGACTGTGGGGATGCTGTGATGGTCATAAGTGCAAGGACTGGATGTTAAGTCGCTTTTTACAGTGCCACTGTAACTTGTATCGGTTGCTAAAGAAATGGTTGTAAATCAAGGACTACTTGAATTAGTGCTATCCAGTATATACTTACTGCAGAAATTGGTGATTCCTGCTACTCTGTATTCCTGTAGGCGTTTGATTTCAGTTCGCAGCTCAAACTCCACTGTGTTTCCATTAGAATAATAGGAAATGGGGGAAAAAAAACCCAATAAGGAGCATGTTAAGTTGTGGCTCTCCTGTTTTTTTTAATCATTATTTGCATTTAAAACAGATTATTTAGGTATAACGTATAAAACAAACATGGAAAAACTTCACCAAATAGCAAAATTCAGAAGCAAGTGAAAAGTTAGTGTGATTTTTTTTTTAAAAAAATGATAGAAAATATCTGGCCCTTATAATCATCATAATGAAATCACCATAATGATTTTACTAGGCTTGGATGAGAGTTTGACTCTGGAGCGGGCTGGATTAAGAGAGAATGAAGTCATCCAGGGAGATCCGGTGGCTAAAGGGGGGATTAGAACTCATATCTCATCACCTTCACCACTGGAACACACTGGCTCTGGAGATTTTTAAGATAAGATAACCTTATTGTCATTTTTTTTACTCCGAACACACCGGCCCACATTAAAACTGAAACCCTGTTGCCTGCTCTGAAGAGAAATTGTATATCCACCCCAAACACATACACAACACACATACTATATATACATGCTATATACATAGACATATATATCTGCAACGCACACACATAGACACTAATCGCTGTCCATTTTGAATAGATAGCAGAAAGAAAAACTTGAGAATTCAAGAGTTTTATTTAAATAAAACATATTTTATTTATTAAATTTCTATGCTGACCACCTCCTCTGCAAAGTGACTCTTGGCGGCTTACAAATTATAGAATAGGAAAAAGTACTTAAAAAGATGAAAACCAACCAACCTTAAAACATTATTAAAAGCTGTGCTAAAACCACGCTTACAAGAGCCAAGAGCCAGTTGGGATGGGGATGAGAGCTTCTTATATTGAGAGCCTCCCTCTGAGATGAGAGAGACGGAATGGCTCAAAGCCCACCAGGGAGCTTCTGAAGTTTGGTGTGTGTGTGTGTGTGTGTGTGTGTGTGTGTGTGTGTGTGTGTGTATGTGTGTCTGTGTCTGTGTGTAATGGCCAGATACACGACTTGAACTCTCCGTTCCTCATCCAGCACCTTCTCCACTAGACCAGACTGAGACCTGGGTGGAGAAAAGGACTAGTCCAAAGCAGGGGTGGGATTGAAAAATTTTAGCAACCAGTTCTCTGCCTGGTTGCTAGATGGGCGTGGCCATGGGGGCGTGGTCTAGTCGGCTTCCTGCACCATAGCCCCGGGGGATGACGACGTTTTGCCCTCCCCAGGCTCCGGAGACTTTTCTTGAGCCTCCGGGAGGGTGAAAACAGCCTCCCCCAGGCTCAGGAGGCCAGAAACGTGCCTGTTTCTGGACTTCCGGTAGACCCGTTTTTCGCCCTCCCAGAGCCTCCGCGCGGGCCCTGCACTTACCTGGCATCCAAAACGGGCCGCGTGGAGACTCCTGGGAGGGGCGGGGTGGAGTGGCCAAGGTCAGCCAGTCCTTGCAAGTACCAGTTCAGCGAACCAGATTAAAATTAACATCTGCTTCGTCCGAACCAGCTGAATTCCACCCCTGGTCCAAAGTCACCAAGGGCTTTCATGCCTTCAAATAACTAAACAGCACCTCTAACGCTGCACCACACTGATTCTCAGGGCGAAAAGAAATGGACTGGTCCAAAAGAAATGGATTGGGAGCAGGGGAGGGGGAAGAGGTTGGAGCTGAAGATGATGCAATTGAAGCTGTTTATAGTCCAACACTTTTAACACTACACCACCCTAACTCTCTGAATTCCTTAAAGAAGGGGTCTCCAACCTTGGCAAACTTTACGACTTGTGGCCTTCCAACTCCTAGAATTCCTCAGCCAAGCCATGCCCCAAGGTTGGAGACCCCTGCCTCAGAGCAATGGTTCTCAGCCTTACCAATGTTTAAGGTCTATGGACTTCAACTCCCAGAATTCCCTAGTCAGCGTGCTGCAGTAGTCCAAAGTACTGGAAACTTAGTCCCTAAAACACAATAAAGCAATGTTTCTCAACTGTAGCAACTTTAAGGTGTGTGGACTTCAGCTCCCAGAATTCCCCTGCCAGCTTCATTTTCCAGTTTAAGGAACAGAAAAGTGTGAAGGATTTTCCAGGCACCTGTGGGATTGGCCCAACCCCACAGTGATGGTGGAAATGCAGTAAAATAATGGGGCCAATGGTATATCTCATTCAACTCTTTGTCTCTCATTTGAAGAGAAAATTCAAACTGAGGGTTCTGAACTGTTTCGATCATTCCCGTGGATAAAAGCAGTTTCCGTGTGTAAACCACTGACATAATGAGTAAAACACTGACAATGAAAAATGACATTCAGCATCTGTTGAAGGTAAAAAAACCAGACTCTTGGAAAAAGACTGGTAAAAATTCTAAAGGGGTTCTACATCTTTGCAATATTACCATACGGATATAGGCAACAGGTCAGGTTACTTGCTCGGTCATTTCCGAACCTGTAATTAAGACGAATTAAAGAACCAACCTTGTGTAAAATGTTTCAAATTAATCTGTTTTGAATGGGGAATGAGAATTTAAGGGAGGGGCATTTCAACTAGGAAAAGTCACTCTGAGATTTGCGGTAAGGAAAAAAGACCTCCAAATTAAGTTCATGTATTAAATGTTATTGCGGTGGTAGAGCGTAGAAACATCTTTTTAAAGACACAAGGATGAGGCTTACGTTCTTACGTTCCTTATTAAAGGCGAGAGATCTATGTGTTTTATTTCTCTAATTTAATTGGGCTCATTCCAATTCTCAGTGTATCTGCATCAAGCCTTTACAAAACCCATTGCTTTGTTTTGGGAAATGGAGCACAGAATGGTTACACGTGGTATTTTGTTTCAGGAAAAGAAAAATAAAATTGTTTAACTTCTAAACAACCATTATCTGACAAGATGATTACTGCTTTTATTTAGGGGCTGTTTAAAAAGGAAGCTGTGTGTTGGGCATACAAACTAGTATTTTATTTACATGCTGATTTTCTTTGCTAAAATCCATCCAAAGCAGCTGTACAGTAATAATACCCATTCTGGTCAACGTATTTTATAATTGAAGGGATAAACGATGTTATAAACAGACTCAACAAACAAAAGCAGATAAAATAAATGAACTATCCACTCTTTCCTTCAGGAGCCCTGGAGAGATTTTTCAGTTGTATTATTCAGGTAGTCCTCAATTTACGACCACAATTGAGCCCAAAATTTCTGTTGCTAAATGAGACATTTGTTAAGTGAATTTTGTCCCATTTTACAATCTTTCTTGCCACGGTTGTTAAGTGAATCACTGCAGTTGTTAAATTAGCAACATGGTGGTTAAGTGAGTCTGATTTTCCCAATGCTTGTCAAAAGGTCATAAAAGGAGATCATGTGACCACAAGACGCAACCGTCATAAATGCACGCCAGATGCCAAGCAGTTGCAGCATGGGGAATGCTTCAATGGTCGCTAAGTGTGAAAAATGGTCATAAGTCACTTTTTTCAGTGCCGTTGTAACTTCAAACTGTCACTAAATGTATTGTTGTAAATCGAGGATTACCTGCATTTATTCCTTATCCGTTTTAGTTTGATTTTAAATGTTTTCACATGGCTATTTTATCCCTTTTTTAAAAAATGTTGACTTGTCGAAATATTTTATGACTGGTGGAGTTGCCTTGCAGCGAGATAGATGGCAAACAAATTTAATAAATAAATATAAACGGTTTAGCAAAAACAATAAAATGAAGACAAAAGCAAATAAATTTCTGTCAGTCTGTACATTACAACTTTTTTCCCATACTTTTTTTAGCTTAGCGAAGCTCCTACCTTACACCCTTTTCTAATAACAGATCATAATTTGCCAAACAGGTACAGGTAGTCCTCAACTTACAACAGTTCGTTTCAGTGGTGGGACTCAAATTTTTTTACTACCAGTTCTGTGGGCGTGTCTTGGTGGGCGTGTCATGGCTTGGTGGGCGTGGCAGAGGAAGGATACTATAAAATCTTTATTCCCTCCCCAATCCAGGGGAAGGTTACTATAAAATCCCCATTTCCTCTGGATCAGCTGGGACGTGGGAGGCAGAGAATAGATGGGGGCAGGGCCGGTCAGAATTTTTACTACTGGTTCTCCGAACTACTCAACATTTCCGCTACCCATTCCCCAGAATTGGTCAGAACCTGCTGAAACCCACCTCTGGTTCGTTTAGTGACCATTCAACCGCTGCAGCATCCCCTTGGAATATGTGATCAAAATTCAGATGCTTGTCAACTGGTTCATACTTATGATGGTTGCAGTGTCCCGGGGTCACATGATCAACTTTTACGACTTTCCGTCAAGCAAAGTCAACAGGGAAGCCAGATTCACTTAACAACCGGGTTACTAACTTATCAACTGCAGTGATTCATTTAACAACTATGGCAAGCAAGGTTGTAAACTGGGACAAAACTCGCTTAACCAACGTCTCACTTAACAACAGAAATTTTGGGCTCAATTGTGGTCGTAAGTCGAGGACAACCTGTTTTTTCTGTCTGGCGAGAAATGCAGCAATTCTGCATCAAATGCACCCAGATGTGTTTTACATTCATGATTGAGCCATGCACCAGTGAAAAACTCCTGCGTAAATAAATATGAATAAGAAAACCTTACGTGCATGGCTCTCTATGAATTTATCATGTTCCGTCGGTCCTAATATTCTTGCAAAGCGCCTCATGGTCTCATAGAGATCTTGAACTTTCTTTGGGTATCTTCTTTCCAGAACTGCAAAATAAAGAAGGAAATGTATATTGAGTCAAGAATTGTTCTGCCCCAGCTACAGACCCCAAAGAATGCAGTACACACAAAGTCTGTACAAACTTTAGTTTACTAAATTAAATCAGTCTTTTTCAAACAAAGGCTGTTAATTAACTTTCTTAACAGCCTACAAGAATCCAAAGAATAAGTAATCGTAATCTTACTATGGTTGGCAGAAAGCCCAGAAGCAATTTGCAGAGAACTAAGATCAAGACACGAAGGAGACTGAATGAAGTTGTTCCCTGCAAATTGCCTCCTTCCTTAAATAGGCTAAGGGAGTGGCCAATTAGCCCCAAGCCTTACTCTCGAGGAGACCTCCTCCTGAGGAGCCTCTCCTGCCTTTTGGCAGCTCTGCGCATCGAGAAGAGGCTCCTCCTTTTCGTCCTCTTCACTTAAGGGAGCTTCTGGAGGATCTGAAGGCCCTGGCTGAATCCCCGTCTCTGGCACCACATCTTCTCAGCCTCCTCATTATCCGACTCGAGTGCCAGCTGCACAGGCTGCTGGCGCAGCACCACACCAGCCTCCTCACTGTCAGAATCAGCACAGGCCGCTGACGGGCCACAACAAGAATGTGATCCTGAAGTCGTGTTTTCCCAGCTGTCCTGCTAAGTTGAGACCAAGGCATCTATTGGGGGGAGGCGGGATCAAAAAAGTCAAGATGGAGGCTGCAACCGTTTGGTTGCAGCGAGTGTCTGAAGACACTCCTGATTCAGGCTGCAACCCCAGAATTCTTAACGCATTACATGGTGCTAAGATCAGACAGAAGTAGCCAACACTGCCTTCTCTTTTACGGATAGTCTTCAACTAAGGACCAAAATTCGAGCCTGGCAATTACAGTCGTAAGTCTAGATGGTTGTAAAGTGGGTCACCGATGTTACCGATCTGATTTTTTTTTTTTGCGACAGTTAAGCAAACGTGGCAGTTGTTAAGTACAGCCGTTGTTTTCTATGGGCCAGTTTTTGCTGGAAAGTGGAAGTACACACACCAGTTTCCAGAAGAAACTTCATAGATCAGAGCTTTGCTCATTGTTCCTGACAATATTTCATCCAGTTCTGATTTCCCCAAATTAAAGCCATATTGTCTACAATCTGCTTCATATCTTGATTGTATTTGCAGTCTTGTATACCAATCTATTTCAATTCCTTGACTCTCTAGTTCTTGTATTTGTTTCAGTTCTCCCCAATCTGTCAAAATGTCTTTATATCTAACAATATTCCCCATGTTCACAATATTTGGGTATGTCACCACTTCTATTGTAGAAAGCCACGTTGGAATATTCAACTGTTTTTCTTTCACTTTCTCCCACACTGATAACAAACCATTTCTTACATAATGTCTTTGGAAATATCCACGTATCCTTTGTTTCCCGTACCATAAAAAGTCATGCCAACTCAGTTGTAAATCATGACCCTCTCCAATGTCAATAGTCTTGTATTCCTTAATAAAATCCATTCTTTAATTCATGCTAACGTTGCCGCTTGATAATACAATTCTTAATTCGGAAGGCCAAACCCCCCTCTAATTCTTGCATCTTGTAACATTTTTACGTTGATCCTGATTTTATGAACTTTTTTTGCGACAGTTAAGCAAACGTGGCAGTTGTTAAGTAGAGCCGTTGTTTTCTATGGGCCAGTTTTTGCTGGAAAGTGGAAGTACACACACCAGTTTCCAGAAGAAACTTCATAGATCAGAGCTTTGCCATTGTAAAGGAACACTGCACCTTTTAAAAATGGATAATGGTAGCCCTCAACTTACAATAGTTCATTTAATGACCGTTCAAGTTACAACAGCACCAAAAAAAGTGACTTATGACCATTTTTCACACTTATAATCACTGCAGCATCCCATGGCCAGGTGATCAAAATTCAGCCACTTAGCAAACTGGCTCATATTTATGACAGTTGCAGAGTCCCAGAGTAATGTGCCCACTTTTTATGACCTTCTGATGAGCAAAAACAATGGGGAAGCCAGATTCACTTAACAACCATGTTACCAATTTAACAACTGCAGTGATTCACTTAACAATACAGGTAATTCTCGATTCAATTCTCGAAAAAACAATTACTACCAACCTGCCTTCCATTGAAGACCTGTATACTGCAGGAGTCAAAAAGAGGGCTGTGAAAATATTTACAGACCCCTCACATCCTGGACATAAACTGTTTCAACTCCTACCCTCAAAACAACCCTATAGAGCACTGCACACCAGAACAACTAGACACAAGGACAGTTTTTTCCCTAAATGCCATCACTCTGCTAAACAAATAATTCCCTCAACACTGTCAAACTATTTACTAAGTCTGTGCTACTATTAATCTTCTCATCGTCCCCACCACCCATCTCCTCCCACTTATGACTGTAACCTTGTTGCTGGTATCCTTAAAATTTATATTGATTGTTTCCCTATGACTATCATTAAGTGTTGTACTTTATGATTCTTGATGAACGTATCTTTTCTTTTATGTACGCTGAGAGCATACACACCAAAGACAAATTCCTTGTGTGTCCAATCACACTTGGCCAATAAAGAATTCTATTCTATTCTATTCTATTCTATTCTATTCTATTCTATTCTGTTCTGTTCTGTTCTGTTCTATTCTATTTACAACAGTTCATTTATTGACCCTTCAAAATTCCAGTAGCACTGAAAAACGTGACTTATGATCATTTTTCACACTGTAGCATCCCCATGGTCACATGATTGCCATTCGGATGCTTGACAATTGGTTCATATTTATGACGGTTGCAGTATCCAGGGGTTATTTGACTATCTTCTGACAAGCAAACTCAATGGGGAAGTCAAGAGTCACTTAACAACCACATTACTAATTTAACAACTGCAGGGATTCACTTAACAAATGTGGCAAGAAAAGTCGTAAAATGGGACAAGACCCATTTAACACATTTCTCACTTAGCAAAATGAATTCTGGGCTCAATCGTGGTCGTAAATCGAAGACTACCTGTAGTGGCAAGAAAGGTCGTAAAATGGGGCAAAACTCACTTAACCGCTGGCTCACATAGCAACAGAAATTTGGGGCTCAATTGTGGTCATAAGTTGAGGATTACCTATATTGCACATTTTAAAAAACGGGTATGTTTTTACATGGTGCTCCCAGAGACTTCCCAGCCGTGTCTGCTTCAGTAACACGACAGATCTAGAGGAACAGATGTTTTCCTGCCCCAGAAGCTTCCGAACTTCCCTTTTATTTATCTCACACATAATTACATAAAGCAACAGCCGTAGTTAAAGGGTGAATACTGTGGCACTGTTTTTAAAGAGGCAACATGACATTAAGATCAATGACTTCAAGTACTTACTCTGAAACTTTCTGAGGTTGATTAGTCCATGGTCTTTGATGATTCTGTAAGTTAAAAGTGCTTATTAGTAATCACGAACAAGCGCCAGCAGCAAAAAAACAAAAAAACAAACAAACCACCAATGATAATACCCTCTGAGGAACTGGCATCATGTTTCCCTTTGTGATCTTCTTGAAAAGACTGGACAAACACTTGGCAAGATTTGTTGGAACAGGCAGAAAAGTTTCCTCCTGAGCAGGGTGAACTACTCATTTAGCAGAGTGACAGGCTGGGGAACCTGAGGTTGCCTCCTGGAAGGAACATTTCATTTTTAAAACCTTAGCCAGGTGTGTGTGTGTGTGTGTGTGTGTGTGTGTGTGTTTGTTTGTTTTAAAAAGATGCTGAGGGAGTAATAAGAATCCCACTCTGTTGTTTGAAGTTTCCAGCTCCAAGGACCTGTGCAAAATAGCATACACACACACACATGCGTGCGCGCAAAATAGGACCATCCCACAACTCCATAAAAGTTACCTTTTCAAGTCCCTAAAGTGAATGTTGCCGGCAGCACCAAATGACATCTTGCAGTGATAACAGTGTTAGGTGTTTGAATGCAGCGGATAAAATCTGCAAGTAAATTACCTCCAAATAGATTCCCATCACTGTAGGTGTAACGGCTGCCTTAACACTGTCTCAGATTTGCATAAACCAACAACTAAAACAAGTTTCCATGTGTAGCTGGGATAGTGCCTGGCATGGAGCCATGGGCAGAGAAGATTGGGTGGTGTGGTGGTTGTGTTTTCCAGTTTATCAAGTTGACTACATTTATTTCCAGTTTCTATTCTTCATTTTGGTGTTAATTCTATAAAGATAGTAGGCTTAACTGCAATGATTTACCTCAGAGGCAGGGAATGATGGTCCCTTTAGGATTTGTAGACTTCAACTCCCAGAATTCCTGGCTGGGGAATTCTGGGACTTGAAGTCCAGCCATCTTCAAGTGGTTAATGTTGAGAAAGGCTGGTCTGCAGCAGCATTTTCCAAGCTCAGCAACCTTAAGCTTCATGCTCCCCATGCTGGCTAGGGAATTCTGGGAATTGAAGTCCACACATCTTAAAGCTGCCACATTTGAGAAACATCGATCTAGGCAATTCAAGATGCATCTATAGATAGTTGAGTTACAACAGTTAATTTAGTGACTGTTTGAAGTTACAACGGCACTTATGACCATTTTTCACACTTACAGCCTTTGAAGCATCCCCATGGTCACGTGAATAAAATTCAGATGCTTGACAATCAACTCATATTTATAATGATTTCAGTGTATACTGGAAGAACATATGCACTGTCTCTGAGGTATTCTTGGCATCACCTGGCAGGACAAAGTTCCAAATAGCGCAGTCTTGGAATGTGCTGGAATTTCTAGCATGTATACACTACTGAAACAGTGACGTATACGCTGGCTGGGGCATGTCGTGAGAATGGCTGATGGTCGGATTCCGAAAGATCTCCTGTATGGAGAATTAGTGCAGGGAGGGAGGGGGGTCAGAGGGAGACCACAGCTGCGATACAAGGATATCTGCAAGAGGGACCTAAAGGCCCTGGGAATGGACATTAACAACTGGGAAACCTTGACCTCCGATCGTTCAGCTTGGAGGCTAAAGATGCAGCATGGCCTTCTCCAATTCGAAGAGACACTTGTTCGGCAGGCTGAGGCAAAGAGGCAGTCCCGGAACCAGCGAAATCTGGCAGGGGACAAAATGTATCTGCCCTCAGTGTGGAAGGGATGGCCACTCTCGAATTGGCCTTTTTAGTCACACCAGATGCTGTTTTAGGACCTCTTTCCAGAGCACAATACCATAGTCCTGTGATAGCGAATCTATGGCACCTGTGCCACAGGTGGTATGCAGAGCCATTTATTCATTTTATTTATTATTCATATTTCTATGCCGCCCACTCTCCGAGGATTCTGGGCGGCTTACACTAAAGACGGTATACTAAATAGCATATTGCCCCCAACAATCTGGGGCCTCATTTTACCCACCTCGGAAGGATGGAAGGCTGAGTCAAACTTAAGCCGGTGAGATTTGATCCGCTGATCTGCTGAATTAGCAGTCAGCTGAAGTAGCTGCAGTACTGCATCCTAACCACTGCGCCACCTCGGCTCTTTCACCGGGCATGCGAGCCGTCGCCTTAGATAATGTCCACCGTGCATGTGTGTGCGCCTCCCGCCAGCCAGCTGATTTTCGGGTCTCTGCCGCGCATGTGGGAGATGTGTGTGCATGCCCATGCCGCCCCTCCCCTCCCAGGAATCTCCACACGGCCCATTTTGGATGCCACGTAAGTACAGGGCTCGTGCGGAGGCTGTGGGAGGGTGAAAAAGGGGCCTACCGGAAGTCAGGAAACAGGCCGTTTCCGGCCTCCAGAGGCTTCAGAGTGGCCTGCTAGGCCCAAAATGGGGTGTGGGGGGCTTGCACGTACATGCACAGGGGGCTGAGGAACATGGGGGGGGGGGGTGTCGCACGTGCCTGCTCGGGGGGGGGGGGGGGCGGAGCAGTGCAGGGAGTTGCGTGCACATGCGCGGGAAGGCGGGACATGTGGGGGGCATTGCATTATGGGTGTGAGCACGCGTGGGCACGCTATCTTGCGTGTACGCACATTTTTGGCACCTGAGGGAAAAAAGGTTAGCCACCACTGCCATAGTCTCTTGTGACTGAAGGATGCCAATGCCATACTGGAGGTACGTGATCCCCTTTTGTGATCTTCTGACAAGCAAAGTCAAGGGGGAAGCCAGATTCACTTAACAACCGTGTGACTATCCTAACAACTGTGGCAAGAAAGGTTGTAAAATGGGGCAAAACGCATTTAACAAATGTCTCACTTAGCCCTATAAACTTTGGGCTCAATTGTGGTCATAAGTCAAGGACAACCGGTATCTAGTTGTCACTTAATGAACACTGGTATCTGGGACTTGGTTCTCCCACTGAGAGGAATGCCAGTTCCCTCAGACAATACAGGTAATCTTTGACGTACGACCACAACATGGACTATAAAATTTATTAAGTGATGTGGTCATTAAATGAGATACTATGTGGTCCCACTGGATTTTAGAACCTTTTTTTGCTGTGGTCCTCATGTGAGCCATCGCATGACCTTCCTGCTGGCTTCCCCATTGTGGGAAGGTCGCAAATGGCAATTAAATGACCCTGGGATCCTGCAACAGTTATAAGTGTGAGGACTGGTCATAAGTCACTTTTTTCAGGGCTGTTATAGCAACAGCAATAGCATTTAGACTTAATATACCACTTCATAGTCCTTTACAGCCCTAAGTGGTTTACAGAGTCAGCACATTGCCCCCAACAATCTGGGTCCTCATTTTACCAACCTCAGAAAGGATGGAAGGCTGAGTCAACCTTGAGCCAGTCAGAATCGAACTCCTAGCAGTGAGCAGATTTAGCCAGCAATACTGTATTCTAACCACTGCGCCACCATGGCTCTTAACTTTATACTTGCAACTTAAACTTGTAACTTTGAATGGCTATAAATCGAGGACTACCTGTAAACACATTTAGAAGAGAATAGAATAACAGAGTTGGAAGGGACCTTGGAGGTCTTCTAGTCCAACCCCCTGCTTAGGCAGGAAACCCTACACCACTTCAGACAAATGGTTATCCAACTTCTTCTTAAAAACTTCCAGTGTTGGAGCATTCACAACTTCTGGAGGCAAGTTGTGAATGCCCACCACCGGGCCTGGTGGCTCGGCAGACTAAAAGCATTGTGATTAACACCAGCTGTCTGCAATTATTGTAAGTTCGAATCTCACCAGGCTCACCAGCAGAGGAAATTTTGGGCTCCATTGTGGCCATAAGTTGAGGACTATCCATACATGTATCCCTGGAGCAATTAACAAAATTGAGCTGTGTTGTATCATATTTATCCTTCTTCAAATGCTAGTAGAGAAGTGCAATTAAGCTCCAAGGAACTTTTTAACAGTGGTGAAAGAATAGGGGGGAGAAAAATTGCCAAAAACTCACTTTTTCCGTCTTTGCCTTTCCTTTAAGCGAGAGTGATAGATATCTACGACTGCAATCTTCAAAGCTGTGAAAAATTGAAGGGGGAGCGGTGGAAGAGAGACGAAAAGAATAAAAAATCCTTTATGTGGGGTTTATGCAGCGATGGGAACAAAGCAGGACGGCAATACTGACAGGATTACAACACTGATCTTCCATATCATCACAGCAGTTACTTGTTTTCTTGATAGTGAAGAACTCAAGAAGTAACAAAACAAAGAGGCCCGAATCCTGCTTTGAAAAGAATCTCTTCCAAAGCATGGCCATCATGTGAGACTCCGTGCCTACATAGGTTCTTGGTGCTCTCTGAGCTTGGCTGTTTTCTTGCAGACATTTCATGAACCAACTGATGTGTATCACCACATCAGCACTGATAATGTTACCTAGTTGGGTCATAAAACGTCTGCAAGAAAACAACCAAGCTCAGAGAGCGCCAAAGGACCTCATAGTTCAACCCTGAGCTACAAATATTCTCTTCTACTGATACCCTCAATCATTGGGCCAGCAGAGATAACCTACTACGGATCCCATTGGTCAAAGAACTCCAAATGCCGGGAGTCAGAAAAACCTTTTCTGCTGCAGCATTGCCCTTTGGAACAGGGTAAGATCTGCCCCCAACCTCCTATCCTAAAGTCCTGGCTTTGCAAATTGGTCTGGGGACCCAATGGGGAAGTTTGACTCTGGAGGTGGCTGCTCGATTGACAGCAGGCTCCACCTTCCCACCCACCCCCACCCTGGCTCTCTGCTCCCCAGTCGCCCATCTTTTTTTACTAGTCGTATCTGTAAGGGGAAAATAATGGGGATCCCCTTCTAGTACAGTAAAAAAAATTTTTTGGGGGGGGCTGAGATGGGTTCAATATTAACATTAATTGCCTGATGCAAGTATAAAGGAAAATTTGTAATCGGCATGTGCATCTGATGGAATGGTAGCTGATGTGGACACCGTAGTCCCCTATTTGCCGAAATGAGCGGGGCTGAGGCTGTGGGAAAAAGAGGAAGTGTATGCTTAAAATACATGTAAAAATAATCATGTTGTTAACAGTGAGGTTAAAGGAATGAAAAACTGCCTCTGTTGCTATGTCATGCGCTTTGCGGTTTTAAGGTATATAATGAAATGTTGAATAATGGGAGGTTGCCAATCGGCCTCAAGCCGTCCCTTTTGACTGCTTGTCCGATTGACCCTCATTGCAATGTGATGTAGGTGCCTTAATAGCAAAGACTTTATGTTTGCTATGCTTTAAATTCTAATAAACCTCTGAATCCTAAATGAGACTTTTGTAGTGTGCTGTCTGTTCATCTGTTATTAAGTGCAGCTAAGAAGGGTGGGTTCTACTTACCCTTACTACTGGTTCGCAACGGGGCCACGCGCGCAAGCAAAGCTCGCACGCACGCTCTTCTGCGTATGCACAGAAGCGTTTTGATGACATCAGGGTCAGTGGGCGGAGCCTCCTGCTGGTTTTGCTACCGGTTCTATAGAACCGGTGTGAACCGAGGGCAACCCACCATTGCAGCTAAGCTCATAATCAGCTAATGATAATTTTTCCTCTGACAGATCAATGCATTTTCTTTGTTTTCTTTTTTCCTCGTTTGTTTTATTGTTCTATTATTTTACTCTCACTTTGTTTAAACTTCCTTTTTTTTTGTTTTTTTTTTGTGGTGGGCCACCTAGAGTAGCTGGATAATGAGATAGACAGCCAATAAATGTAATAATAATAATAATAATACAGGTAGTCCTCCACTTACAACTGTTCATTTAGTGACCATTCAAAGTTACAATGGCACTGAAAAAGAAGTGACTTACGATTTTCATGCTTCCGATCGCTGCTGCATCCCCACGGTCACATGATCAAAATTCAGATGCTTGGCAACCGACTCATATTTATGACGGTTGCAGTGTCCCGGGGGCATGTGATCCCCTTTTTACGACCTTCTGACAAGGGAAATCAATGGGAAAGCCAGATTCACTTAACAACCGTGTGGCTAATTTAACAGCTGCAGTCATTCGCTTAACAAATTTGGCAAGAAAAGTCGTAAAATGGGACGAAGCTCACTTAACAAATGTTTCGCTTAGCAACAGAAATCTTGGGCTCAGTTGTGATCGTAAGTCGAGGACTACCTGTAATACCATATGTGCTTACGGTTGGGAGCAACCAGGATGGTCCTCAGTTGTTACTGCCATATGCTCATGAACAGCAGAATCCCAGACCTTCTGACATGGCGTTGTTCATTTTAGCTCTCTATAACCAAGTTCCACATTAAAGTTTGCTTTTTATATGCGGTGAGATTTTTCTCTATCAAGCTTCTGCTTGTGTGATAGTTGCAAGGGTGCGTGGCTGTTTCTTTTTTTATTACAAACTGTGATTTTTATGCTTTATGAGATGAGTTTTATAATGTAATTATGCTACGAGCTGTTTTGGGAGCGCCTGCCTTGAAATATAAATAAATCATACTGAGAAATAAAACAATCCCCTATAGTGTAAGGATGTTAACATGCTGTGGGAAACATATGTGAAAATGTAACTAAAGTGAGATATGTATTTTCAGATAATAACTGAGAAAGAAAATCAAGCTTTTTGTGTTTTTATCATTGCTTTGCCCAGAGTCACTTGTTGAGATGGGTGTTTATAGAAATCAAATGAAATCAATCCATCAAACATTTTAAGGATGGCTGTTTCTGAGTATTTCAATATTATTGGATATCAGATGACAACTCCAGCCACATCTCTCTGGGTCTGGAACTAAGCACAGTTCAACCTGGTAAATATTTGGTGGGACATTACCAAGAAACTCTAGAGTTGTAATTAGACTGGCACTGATGATGTTACCTAGTTTGGTGATGAAATGTCTGGAAGAAAATAACCAAGCGCAGAGAGCACCCCACAGTCATTAAGAGTGATTAAAAAAAGAATCCTTGAAATAATTTACTTAGCAACTATTGTACTTCTGTTCTTTGCCTATGTGGACCTGTTCATGAAGTTCATTAGGAATAAAAAAATGACTGCAAGGAATTTTATTCCTTCGGAAGTGGAGACAAGAGGAGGTGTTTAGGATTTCAACCATGGATGCAAAACTCACCATGTAAAAGATCCGAGTCATCCTCTACAAAATCTATATCTCTTAAATCCCATTCGGCATAATTGTCAAACTCCTGTGGAAAACAGATAAAAAAAAAAAAGAGGAATGGCTCCTGGTTAGCTCTGAATAACTTTAAATAAATATACCCTAATTCACCAAGCTGGAAGGCAGACAAATAATTGAGCGTGGCGAAGTTCACAAACATGCTTACTCATACTTTACCAAGGCTGACTAAACACCAAACCTGTTTTTTCTGAATACATACGCACAACTCAGTAAACATTCATTAGACCAGCTGGATTCACAAAATAGATTCAAGTAACATTTGGCGGGCTAATCTGTGGTAAAGAGCACTGTGTGCACTTATTCATTGATTGGTTTATTCAATTTCTAGGGCTGCCCAATTCAACCAAGTGACTCTGGCCAGCTTGCAAACGTAAAATTTTAAAACAACTTAAAAAACACAAAAACAATAGAAACATCCATATGATAAATATGTATAAATGTAAAACAGCAGAGGTGATGATTAATCCGCTAATAGTGAAGCCAAGTAACGGGGCCCTTCATACATTCTGAGCCCCGGGTCTGAGTACATAGCCAAGTTTTTAAAGCTTTGGAAAAGGCCAACAGGGCAGGGGTGAAATCCAGCAGGTTCTGACAGGTTCTGGAGAACCAGTAGTGGAAATTTTGAGTAGTTTGGAGAACTGGCAAATGCCACCCCTGGATGGCCCCAGAGTGGGGAGGGAATGGGGATTTTGCAGTATTCTTCCCCTGCCACGCCCACCAAGCCACACCCACCAAGCCACACCCATAGAACTGGTAGAAAAGAAATTTGGGTTTCACCACTGCAACAGGATTGGGGCCATTCTGATCTCTGCAGGAAGGATGGGTGGACTGGGGTGGGGTGGAATGGAATAGGAAATAGAATAGAAGTTGGAAGGGACCTTGTAGATCATCTAGTCCAACCCCCCTCTCAAGCAGGAGACCCTATACACGTGATGGCACGCATAGCCATATCGGTGCACATGCGAGCGCCAGCCAGCTGATTTTCGGGCCTTCTGGGCCCACCGGAAGTTGGCAAACGGGCCTTTTCCAGGCTCCAGAGGGCCTCGGGGTGAGGGGGAGGCCGTTTTCGCCCTCCCCAAGCTCCTAGAAAGGCTCTGGAGCCTGGGGAGAGAAAACGGGCCTACTGTGCCATCGTGTGCCAAGAGTGTGGGGGGGGTGTCACATAGAATTATGGGTGTGGGCACGCGTGCACGCAACACCCCTCCCCCCGATGGCAAAAAAATTAGCCATCACTGCCCTATACCATTTCTGACAAATGGCAGTCCAATCTCTTCTTGAAAGTCTCAAGTGATGAAGCTCCCATAACTTCCGAAGGCAACTTCTGTTCCATTGGTTGATTGCTCTCCCTGTCAGAAAATCTCTCCTAATTTCCAGGTTGAATCTCTCCTTGATCAGTTTCCATCCATTATTCCTCATCTGGCTTTCAGGTGCTTTGGAAAATAGCTTGACCCTCCTCCTCTCTGTGGCAGCCCCTCAAATTTTGGAAGACTGCTATCATGTCTCCTCCCCTGGTCCTTCTCTTCACTAGACTAGCCATGCCCAGTTCCTGCAACCATTCATTGTATGTTTTACGTTCCAGTCCCCTAATCATCCTGGTTGCTCTTCTCTGCACTCTTTCTAGGGTCTCAACATCTTTTTAATAGTGTGGTGATCAAACCTGGATGCAGTATTTTAAGTGTGGTCTTACTAAGACCACACTTAGGCTCTACTTTATAGAGTGGTATTAGTACCTCCCTTGATTTTATTATTTATTTATTTATTGATTGATTGATTGATTGATTTATTGATTTGATTTATATGCCACCCTTCTCCGGAGACTCAGGGCGGCTTACAATGCATTAAGTACTGCATTTTAACCACTGCATTACCATACCTCGGTTGACTAGGTTGACCCTCTCCTCTCTGTTGCAGCCCCTCAAATATTGGAAGACTGCTATCATGTCTCCCCTGGTCCTTTTCTTAACTAGACTAGCCATGCCCAGTTCCTGCAACTGTTCATCGTATGTTTTACCTTCCAGTCCCCTCATCATCCTAGTTGCTCTTCTCTGCACTTTTTCTAGAGTCTCCACATTTCTTTTTTGTAGTGTGGTGATCAAAACTGGATGCAGTATTCTAGGTGTGATCTTACTAAGGCTTTATAGAGTGGTATTAGCACCTCAAGTGATCTTGACTGAATCCCTCTGTTAATGCAATTTAGGATTGCATTGGAGATTCCATAAAGCATTGGCTACAGCAAAAAAAAGCCCTTTTCCTAACTCCCACCAGTCAGTACTCTTCTGTACCCAAAATTTCTGTTGCTAAGAAATGTTACCCATAATTCTATGCACCCCGCTCCCGTGCATACATGCGTCCCCCACCCCCCTGCTCCTGGCATGCAATGGCACGGTGGGCCTGGTAGGCCCGTTTTTCTCCCTCCCCAGGCTTCAGAACCTTTCTAGGAGCTTGGGGAGGGTGAAAACTGCCTTCCCCACCCCCTGGAGGCCCTCCGGATGCTGGAAACAGCCTGTTTCCAACTTCCGGTCCCACAGGCCTTCCCCCCACCAAGGTTTCCCATTTCCCTACTTCCGGTGGGCTCAAAAGGCCCGAAAATCTGCTGGCTGAATCTGCGCTCTAGCTGAGATTGCGTGCCCACCGATATGGCTACACGTGCCACCTGTCACACATGTGCCATAGATTCTCCATCACGGTTATAAATGGTGACTACATGACCCTGGGACAGTGCAACCATCATAAATACATGCCAGTTGCCAAGTGCCTGAATTTTGATCCCGTGACCATGGGGATGGTGCAAAGGTCATAAGTGTGAAAAGCGGCCATAAGTCACTTTTTAAAATATCATTGTAACTTTAAATGGTCACTAAGTGAATGGTTGTAAGTCAAGATACGGAGGATCCCGGATCTGCGCACCTTCCGTCGCGTGCTTAAGACTTTTTTATTTCATCAAGCTGGCCTGGCCTAAATCCTCTCCCCTTTTTAATTGTAAATTTTAATTTGTTTTAATTATGGGGTATTTTAAATTCAGCCAAATTATTTAATTTGTTTTTTATTTGATTTTAAATTTTTGTATTTATGTGTTTTTATCTTCTGGCTGTTCACCGCCCTGCGTCCTTCGGAAGAAGGGCGGTATAGAAATTTAACAAAATAAATAAATAAATAAATAAGGACTACCTGTACACACCTTTGCATTTGGTTGTGACCATGTTTGTATTGTTTCTCTTGTCTGACTTGGAAGAGGGCTCTTCTTTTTTAATCTGCTGAAGATTTATCCTCACCACAAATGGTTGATTGTGATTTACGGTATCTCTATGTTACTTATGACATCTTTTACCATAGAATATAGAATAACAGAGTTGGAAGGGAGCTTGGAGGTCTTCTAGTCCAACCCCCTGCTTAGACAGGAAACCCTACACCACTTCAGACAAATGGTGATCCAACATCTTCTTAAAAACTTCCAGTGTTGGAGGATTCGCAACTTCTGGAGGCAAGTCGTTCCATGGATTAATTGTTCTAACCATGTTTCTGTAAGTTTGAGTTAGTGATGGGGCAAGGCCTTTTTGGCTCTTACTCCTCATGGTTAAATTTTTATTTTGGGTTATTTTAATTTTCAGCTTGCTGTTACAGGTGGTTTGCAACTCTCTTGAGTTTTGTAGGATTTTGTGGAATCATTTTTAATATTTGGGATTATTGTCCTGTTTTAATTAGGTTGGAATCTGCCCTGGCGGGCTCCTGAAGAAGAATGTCCAAATAAACAAACATTATACGAGCAGAGGAATGTAATAAAACGAGTAGAAAATGTAAATAGGCTTCAAATTGGCCTTTAATCTTTTACTATGAGAAAAGACTTTCCCTTTTATTAATTAGGATCAGGTTATTAAAAGTAAATAATATATTTATTGCTTGTATAAGCACAATGAAATGTTAAGTCTGGTGAGGAGAGGTGAAACCATAAAAATTAATTTATCATTTCAGGCAGGAGTAGGCTTCAAAAATTTTAGCAAGGGGTTCTCTACCTGGTTGCTGGGTGGGTAGGGCCATGGTGAGCGTGGCCTAGTCAGCCTCCTGCATTGGGGTGGGGGTGGGTGGTTTTTTGTCCTCCCCAGGCTCCGGGGGCTTTTTTCGAGCCTCCGGGAGGGCGAAAACGGCCTCCCCAGGCTCCGGAGGCCCTTCCCGAACTTCCAGTAGGCCCATTTTTTGCCCTCCCCGAGCCTCTGCACGCACCCTGCGCTTACCTGCATTCAAAATGGCCGCACAGGGACTCCTGGGAGGGGTGGGATGGGTGGGGCCAGCCAGGAGTGGGATTTGGGGGTTCTCCGAACTGCACAGAATCTTAGCTAGAGGTTCTCCCAAACCCCTGCGAACCCCCAGCAGCCTACCCCTGATTTCAGGGCATCACAGTGGCTAAAAGCTGGATAGAGGTAGCCCTCAACTTACAATCATTGATTTAACAACTGGAAATTACAACAGCCTCAGAAAAAATGACAACCCCTCATCAAAGTTACAACCATCACACCACCTCTATAGTCATGCGATCACAATTTGAACGTTTCACAACTAAATGAATGGTTGTAAGTCGAGAACTACCCGTACTGTATAGCAAGGACCATAAGCTGTTGATTTTCTCTTATTCATTGAAAAAGATTTTTATACAAATAGTTCTTGACTTAAAACAGTTCACTTATTGACCGTTTGAAGTTACAACAGCACTGAAAAAGTGACGTATGACCATTTTTCACACTTATGACCGTTGTGGCATCTCCATGGTTATATGATTTACATTTGGATGCTTGACAACTGACTCACATTTATGATAGTTGCAGTGTCCCGGGGTCACGTGATCCACTTTTGTGACCTCCTGACAAGCAAAGTCAATGGGGAAACCAGATTCACTTAACAACCGTTAGTAATTTAACTACTGCAGTGATTCATTTAACAAATATGCAAGAAAAGTCATAAAATGGGACAAAACTTAACAGATGTCTCATTTAGCAACATAAATTTGGGGCTCAATTGTGGTCGTAAGGTGAGGACTACTTGTAATGTCCTTCAGCAGAAATCCAAGGTAATTCTCAAAAGCAAACTTATTAAAAATAGCCCAGAAATAAACCCTTCAGCATTCAATCAATTGGCAATAGTTGGTCAATGATCGGAAACATTTGTACGATATTATAACAAAAATCAACATTTCTCATGGAGAAATCACAAAATAATTAGATAAGATTGTCAGGTTTCATCAGATAGTTCCAGAACCTGAAACAAAATTTGGCAAATATAAAAGTGACATCGATATTAGTGGGAAAGTAATGAAATTTTCACAATGGTGGAATGGGCTGTGAAAATGAGAACAAAGCACAACCATTTTTTTTAAGACTTGGGATTTTTTTTTAAATATCCCACCTTTATTATTTTTATAAATAACCCAAGGCAGCAAACATATCTAACACTCCTTCCTCTCCCTATTTTCTCCATAACAGCAATCCTGTGAGGTGAGTTGGGCTGAACGGGAGAGACTGACCCAAAGTCTCCCAGCCAGCTTTCATGTCTAAAGCGGGACTAGAACTCATAAGCTCCTGATGATTGGCCCATAGTTATCCAGCTGGTTTTCATGGCTAAAGCCGGACTCGAACTCACTGTCCCCTGGTGATTGGCCCATAGTTACCCAGCCGGTTTTCATGGCTAAGGTGGGACTCGAACTCACTGTCCCCTGGTAATTGGCCCATAGTTACCCAGCTGGTTTTCATGACTAAGGCGGGACTCGAACTCATTGTCCCCTGGTGATTGGTCCAAAGTCACCCAGCTGCTTTTCATGGCCAAGGTTGGATTACAACTCATAGTCTCCTGGTGATTAGTCCAAAGCAGGGGTGTCAAACTCAAAGCTTGGGGGCCGTATCTGGCCCGCAGGGTGCTTAGATCTGGCCTGCAAGGCCGCCCTGGAAACAGTGAAGGACCAGCCCACGGTGCTTCTGCCAGTGAAAATGGAGTTAGGGAGCACCGCAGGTGGCCCTCCTGAGCTCCATTTTTGCTGGTAGAGGGTTGCAGGAGGCTGTCACAGCCAAAAACGGAGCTCGGGAGCCTGTTTTCGCTGGGAGAGCATTCAGGCCACCATAAGTGCCGACATGAGTGACGTTGAGCTGGCCACGCCCACCAAGGTCAAACACAACCCCGATGCGGCCCTCAATGAAATCGAGTTTGACATCCCTGGTCCAAAGTCACCCAGATGGTTTTCTTGGCTAAGGCGGGACTAGAATCACTGTTTCCTAGTGATTGGACCAATCACCAGACAGCTTTCATGCCTAGGACAGGATTAAAACTCACATTATCTCGGTTTATAGCCTGGGGCTTTAACCACTAAACTAAACTGGCTTTTTTATTTAAATGATCGCAAAGTGTTATACAGGTAGTCCTCATCTTACAAACACAACTGAGCCCAAAATTTACGTTGGTTAAGCGAGACATTTGTTAAGTGAATTTTGCCCCATTATACGACCTTGCCTGCCATGATTGTTAAGTGAATCACTGCAGGTCGTAAGTTAGTAACCCGGTTGTGAAGTGAACCTGGCTTCCACGCTGACTTTGCTGGTCAGAAGGTCGCTGTGTCCTAAGGACACAGCGATGGTCATAAATATGAACCAGTTGCCAAGCACCTCAGTTTTGATCACGTGATCGTGGGGATGCGGCAAAGGTCGTAACTGTGAAAAATGATCGTAAGTCACATTTTTCAGTGCCATCGTAACTTCGAATGGTCACTAAATGAACTGTTGTAAGTTGAGGTCTACCTGTACGTGGAGCTGATTTTTATAAGCCTTGGTGGTGCAGTGGACTAAAGTGCTGTTAAATAGCACTTAGCTGCCAGCTGCCTGCAATTACTGCGAGTTCAATTCTCACCAGGCTCAAGGTTGACTCAGCCTTCCATCCTTCCGAGGTAGGTAAAATGAGGACCCGGTTTGTGGGGGCAATAAGCTGACTTTGTATTAAAAAAAAGAACACCGCTTGGGGGGGGGCGAAAGCCCTACTAAGCAGGTATATACAAAAGTATGACGGCTATTGCTTAACGCATTGTAAGCTGCCTTGAGTTTCCAGAGAAGGGTGGCATATAAATCGAACCAATAAATAATAAATAAAATAAATAAGCGACCTATAGCTTGTCAAAAGAAGAGCAGGAAGAGGAGGAATCTAATGTGGGCATTTCATTGCTTGACTGAAGTGTGTTGCTTAGTGCAATGGTTCCTGGTCCATTCAAGTAAGCATCCAGATAAAATTATATTTATTCATAGCTAATCATAATACGGTTGTTTTATATACAGACACAGACGTAAATTAAAAAAATAGCTAAAACAGCAGTCAACTCGGAGACATTCTTACCTCAATGAAATCCGCCCTGGCTGGCATGTATCCTGCCATATCCCTAGAAAGAAGGGAATCAAAGGTAGGCCGGGGAGGATCTTCAGATGCTAAATAAAATAAAAAAAATAAAATGCATTGTCACAATTTCCAAAGCTTACTAAGAGAAAGTAAGTTGAGCAACTTTAAGGTGTGTGGGCTTCAATTTCCGATGCTGGCTGGGGAATTCCGGCAGTTGAAGTCCACACATCTCAAAGCTGCCAAGTTGAGAAGCACTGATAAGACTTTTTAAACAAAGGAAAATTATTTGGTTAACTACTATTTGGTTAGAGCCTTGGTAGTACAGTGGTCTAAGGCACCCTGTTATTAAGCTGGTTATTAAGACCAGCTGCCTGCAATTACTGCAGGTTCGAATCTCGCCAAGGCTCAAGGTTGACTCAGCCTTCCATCCTTTCTAAGGTAGGTAAATTGAGGACCCAGTTGTGGGGGCAATAAGCTGACTTTGTATAAATATACAAAAAGGATGAAGGCTATTGCTGAGCACATTGTAAGCCACCCTGAGTCTCCGGAGAAGGGCGGCATATAAATCAAATTTTAAAAAAAAACAAAAAACCGTATGCTGGTATTTCCTATAATTTATTTACAGTTTCAATTTCGGTAGCTGCCCTCCTGCAAGCAACTCAACTTACAGTTAAAAGCAAACAATATAACTAATTAAATGACAGCAGGAAAAACAGAGAGGAAAAACCCAGCAATCTGTAGCTCAGGGGTGTCAAAATAACGGCCCATGAGCCATGTCATTCATTTAATGACCACTGGGAAAAAAAAATAGTAAAAATGCATCCGATCATATGGTGGTCCTTTTTATGACCCTCATGACTGATGACCATAACGGGCAGACTCCATTATGGTCTGATGCTAATGCCTCCTACTAAGGCAGCATTTAACATCCAGCTGCCTGCAATTACTGAGAATTCAATTCTCACCAGGCTCAAGGTTGACTCAGCCTTCCATCCTTTCTAAGGTGGGTAAAATGAGGACCCGGTTTATGAGGGCAATAAGCTGACTTTGTATAAAATATACAAAAGTATGAGGCTATTGCTTAACGCATTGTAAGCCACCCTGAGTCTCCGGAGAAGGGCGGCACATAAAAATAAATAAATAAATAAAAAATGGTCTAAGTCAGGGGTTTCCAACCTTGGCAACTTTAAGGCAACTTTAAGGCTTTGCTGGCTGAGGATCTCTGGGAGTTGAAGTCCACAAATCTTAAAGTTGCCAAGATTGGAAACCCCTGGTCTAAGTCAAAGGCTAGCACCTAGTTAAGCCTTTAACTCCCAAAATTCCAAGCCTATGTGAATTCTGGCAGTGTTCATTTCAAAATACCTAAAAAAATATAATAAAAAAACAGGTTGGGGAGATTGGTATTTAATACAGCAGTGATTCTCTTTTCTTCACCAGAGACTCCCTTTAAATATCTTTTGTGGCCATGGACCACCGAGACTTAACTCGAGATTTAAATCAAAACATTTCTTCAAGCCTTTGCGGGAGCCCCCTGTGATGACATTGCAGCCTCCCAGGTGTCCGTGGCAGTAGTGGGTTGCCCCCCGGTTCAGACCGGTTTGCAAGAACCGGTAGTAAAACCGGCGGGAGGCTCCGCCCTCTGACCCCGACGTCATCAGGAAGCCTCTGCGCATGCATCCTATTGCAAACTGGTAGTAAAGGTAAGTAGAACCCACCCCTGGTCGGTGGGCCACAGGTTGAGAACCACCGTTGATGCAAATTTGTCTCTAAGAAACCCCGTTGCTGTCTTGAAAGCCTGAAGAAGAACAGGAAATATTTTCAGCTTTCTTTGTGGCTGGCACTTACCATAAAACGGAGTGGCTAAGCTGGTTTGCTGCTTTTCCCCTGTCTGCTTCAGATGTAATAAGGAGGATGCGAAAAGGGGGTTATTGATGAAATGTTTCATGTAATGCTTTTCACACTCGTCTTTCGTCTTTGTGCTCATTTGGTTGGCTACATCTTGCCTGTAAGGGGCCAAGAAATAAGAATAGTAACGTGCCTGGTTCATAAAATCTGTGATGACTATAAGGTAAAGGTAAAAGTTCCCCTCGCACATATGTGCTACTTGTTCCTGACTCTATGGGGCGGTGCTCATCTCCATTTCAAAGCCAAAGAGCCAGCGCTGGCCTAAGACGTCTCCGTGGTCATGTGGCCAGCATGACTAAACGCCAAAGGCGCACGGAACGCTGTTACCTTCCCACCAAAGGTGGTCCCTCTTTTTTCTACTTGCATTTTTTATGTGCTTTCGAACTGCTAGGTTGGCAGAAGCTGGGACAAGTAACGGGAGCTCACCCTGCTATGTGGCACTAGGGATTCGAACTGCTGAAGTGCCGACCTTTCGATCAACAAGCTCAGCGTCTTAGCCACTGAGCCCTATAGTGGATGACTATAGTCCCTAAAGTGATGACTATAGAAATGTGCAAAAACCGTTGATTCAGAAATGAAATGATTTGGAGAACTCTGAAAAGGTTGGTTTTCTTTTGGACCATGCCAGTAACTCTCCGAGAGATTGCACAGGCCGTTGTCAACCTCTTACTTCAAATTGCATAAAAGGCCTTGCTTGAACTGTGGACCAAGAATAACCCCAAATTCCCTCTGAAACCTAATAGCATCCCATTAAGGTGGACCTGGTGCGGACCAATCTAGTCTAATCAATCTTGTTATGTCTTGTTATTTTCTGTTACGGATTGCACCAGTAGAGGCTAAACCAATTTCGTTGTATACATGATGTACAATGACAATAAAGGCTATTATTATTATTAATGAAAAGAAGGATTAGGGGTGACATTACAGCAGTCTTCCAATATTTGAGGGGCTGCCACAAAGAAGAGGGAGTCAACCTAGTCAACCGAGGTATGGTAATGCAGTGGTTAAAATGCAGTATTGGAGACTAACTCTGCCCATAGCCAGGAGTTTGATCCTAGCAAGTCTTCCATCCAAATTGTTGGTGGCAACATGCTGACTCTGTAAACCGCTTAGAGAGGGCTGTAAAACACTAGGAAGTAGTATATAAGTCTAAGTGCTATTCTCCAAAGCACCTGAAGGCAGGACAAGAAGCAACAGATGGAAACTAATCAAGGTGAGAAGCAACCTAGAACTAAGGAGAAATTTCCTGACAGTTAGAACAATTAATCAGTGGAATGACTTGCATCCAGAAATTTGAGTGGTCCAACACTGAAGATTTTTAAGAAGAGACTGGACAACCATTTGTCTGAAATGGTATAGGGGTTTCCTGCCTAAGAGGGGGTTGGACTAGAAGACCTCCAAGGTCCCTTCCAACGCTGTTATTCTGTTAATCAAATAGGTCCCACATTCCTGTTGTGGGGTGAAGTGTCCAAGAACTCCAAGGTCAACAAGGAGTGATCCATCATTGACAAAAAACTGATACCATCCACCAACTCCAGAGCACATCAACACTATTCCAAGATTTTAAAAAAAACAGTCTAACATGTGACTCTGACTCCATGAGACAAGCCAGTTAACTTGGCTGAAGTTCATGGTAGCCTTGATTTACAACAATTGAGCCCAAAATTTCTGTTGCTAAGCAAGACAGTTAAGTGAGATTTTAGGACCTTTCTTGCCATGGTTGAAGCGAATCCTGCAGTTGTTAAGTTAGTAACACGGTTGTTAAGTGAATCCGGCTTCCCCATTGGCTTTGCTTGTCAGAAGGTCGCAACAGATGATCAAGACATTGCAACTGTCGTAAGTATGAACCAGTTGCCAAGTGTCCAATTTTGATCACATGATCATGAAGATGCTGCAATGATCATAAGTGTAAAAAGTAGTCATTGATCACTTTTTTAGTGGCCCTCTGTAACTCAGCCGCTAAACAAATGGCTGTAAGTCAAGGACTACCTATAATACCTTTGCCTTCTCTCTTTCCCCTGGTCCCATCCTCATGACCATTCTAACTGTGCAGATAGTCCTTGATTTAACGACCATTCAAAGTCCTGGAAAAATGGAGTTACAACCCAGTTCCAAAGTTTTGATGGTCAGCCCCTTCTCTTGCAGTCACATGACTGCATTTTAAGACAGTTTTGCAAAAAACCAGAAGTTACATTCGGTTTTTGGCAAAACTGTGCCATAGCGAACGGGTTTGCTTGATATTTGGGGACATTCATTTAACAACCTCTGCAAAAACGGTGACCAACCTCGTTTACAACCATTGTCACATGCAACTGTAATAGCCCCATTAAGCTATTACAGCCCCAGTATGTCAAGGACTACCTGTATATACCATCTGGAAGATTCCACAACTGGTTAATCCTCAGCAACTCTCACCAATTTCCAAAGCCACAATCCATCACTGCTTCCAGAAGAGCCATTTCTTCCTGAGCGGTCCAGGTAGGATCAAGGACGGGGAAATTAGAGGTCTGCAGTGGGAAGCAAGCATCAAAAGAAAATCATTTGGAACTGCAATTGTGTAGGCTGATGGAATTCCCATGAACCCCCATAGGAAGGAATTTTATTTGCATTTCCACTAAATATACGTGACAGGATAGACACATGTGTTCACACACATAGAAAGAGAGAGAGAAAAGAGACGGACAGATACACACAGAGAGAAAGAGAGAGAGACAGACAGAGAAAGAGACAGACAGAGACAGAGAGACAGACACATACACAGAGACAGAGAGAGAGACAAAGAGAGACAGACAGAGGAAGAGAGAGAGAGACAGACAGATATACACACAGACAGAGACAGACAGACAAAGAGAGAGACAGACAGACACACACAGAGAGACAGAGACAGAGAAAGAGAAACAGAAAGAGACAGACAAATACACACACACAGAGAGAGAGAGAGAGAGAGAGAGAGAGAGAGAGAGAGACAGACAGACAGAGAGAGAGAGAGACAGAGAGAGAGAAATGAGACAGGTTTATTTCCTGGCAATAACTCCTTGAATTCCGATCTCTTTCCGGCAACTATTGCCAATCTCTTTTAGGCAATCCAAATTTTGGGTTTTATATTTGGGTTTTTATTTTTGTAAGTAGCCCCGAGTCGCCATGAGTGAATTGGGCAATCATAAAAGTTTTCTTATTAAATAATAAATAAATAAATAAACCAAAAGCCAAAACATAAGTTGTTATCAGATGTTGGGAGTTCTAGTTGCAGAAATAGGTTACTTACCCCCACAAAGATGAACTCTGGAATTCCAAACATTATAACATAGAGAAAAGAACTTTTTAATCACACATTTTTAGGTGGAGGGATTAAGCAGAGCATGTTCAGTTGTGTGACAGGCCCTTCTAGCCCAAAGATATATTTTCAAATGATGTGCAGTGTCACAGTGACAAAAGATATCAAAAATGGAAAACACTTAAATCATTTTAATGCCCCAAAACCTATGAGATGTCATGACAACTTGTGACACTTATCTACCTCACAAGGTTTTGATTCTTCATACAAACACACACACACGTATGTTGTGTGTGTGTGTGTATTGTGCATGTATGTAAAACCTCTTTTTTTTCTCTCTATACGCTTACAAACACATATACACACAGGTAATCCCTATTTAACAATTGTGTTGAATAGTGACCATTTGCAAATATGAGAGTAATGAACAGTAATAAAAATCATTTTACAACCAATGTCTGCATTTACTGTACCCACATTAAAAGCCTTCATTGGGAAACTGATTAAAGGTCCGGTCAGTTTCAGGAAGAAGCTGTTAGCCTAGGGGACTTCTAATCAAGTAGTCCCAAAGGTGCTTTTTCAGGAGGCAACTGAACTTTCTTGTTTTTTCTTTTGAAGATGTTTTGCTTCTCATCCAAGGAGCTTCTTAAACTCTGACAGGATGGTGGGGGAATGGAAGGATTTATATTCCTTGCAGACAGCTGGTCATTTGCATCCTTTTTTCAAGGACCCTCCAAAAGGATGCAGATTACCAGCTGTCTGCAAGGAATATTCCTTCCATTCCCCACCATCCAGTCAGAGCTGAAGAAGCTTCTTGGATGAGAAGCGAAATGTCTTCAAAAGAAAAAACAACAAGGAAGTCCAGTTGCCTCCTGAAAAAAGCATCTTTGGGACAACCATGGGCTGGATGAGAGAGAATCTCTACAGACTTCTAATCAAGTAATTAAGCTTACAGAGCTGAGTTTGTTCGTTTGCCCATGGCATAACAACCTCTCCATGCTGCCAGGGGGCAAAAAGGTGGAGGAGGAAAGGGGTCAGGCACAGGACACTCTATGAGAGAGAACTTTATCTGAATTACAGGACAGGAGTTTCCTTTCTTTCTTTCTCTCTCTCTCTCTCTCTCTCTCTCTCTCTCTCTCTCTCTTCACTTAGCAACCATTTCAGTAAACAACCGAGTCTTCAGAAGCAACTGCAGTTAATAAATCAAGGACTCCCCCATACATATGCCTATAAGAAAAGGATTTTTAAAAAACTCATGCCTTTAATTTTATGGCTCTTATTCTCTATCTGCATTTGGATCAATGGTGGTTATTCCCAAAGGTCAAACCATCGTGGATATGTATATTCGTAGTACTTTTTAAAACATTTAAACAAATAACCATATCAGGATACAGCATTGACCGATGTTCTAGTGCCGTGATGGCGAACCTATGGCACGCATGCCACAGGTAGCACACGTAACCATATCAGCGGGCACACGAGCTCAGCTTCCAATGGGACTGTAAGTTGTCAAACGGGCCATTTTTGGCCTCCGGAGAGGTAGGGAAGGCTGTTTTCACCCTTCCCAGATGCCTAGAGAGGTCCTGGAGCCAGATGAGAAAGAAAAACGGGCCTTCCGGGCCATTGCGTGCCAGGAGCGGGGTGAGCGGTGGGTGGGTGGCTCGCATAGAATTATGGGTATGGGCACGCGCATGTGTGACCCCCCCCGCCCCACTCCTCCCCCTTCCTGGCACGCGATGGCAAAAAGATTAGCCATCACTGTTCTAGTGCAGTGATGACTAACCTTTTTCTCTTCATGGGTCAAAAGCGTTGAGTATGCGCATGCGCCAGCCGGCACCCATAATGCAATGCACCCTCCCTGTACATGCGCACACGATCCCTCCACGCTCCCCCTGCTCCCCCGCACATGTGCACACGACCCCCTCACTTCCCCCCCGCGCATGCACGCATGACTTCCCCGCCCCCCCCCATTTTGGGCCTAGCAGGCCTCCCTGCAGCCTCCTGGGCCCAAAAATAGGCCGGGGGAGGGGCACCCTACCCCCCCTGCGCATACATGCGTATCTCCCGCATGCGCCCCGCCCTCCTGCGCATCCTGAAAACCAGCTGGCTGGCGGGAGGTGCATATATGCGCGGTGGAGCTGAGCTGGGTGACAGCTCGCATGTCCACAAAGGGCTCTGCATGCCAGCTGTGGCACGCGTGCCATAGGTTCACCATCACGGTTCTAGAGAGAGAGTGGATTACAACTTTTATAGGGTTTCCGAAATGCTGACTAACAGAAGGAATTGGATGACTTCCTCTCACCTAAATTAGGCTCCTAAAATGAAGAAAGACCAGGAGATAAAATTTTGGTTCAGCTGCAGGGCTTAAAAAGTTCTCAAAGGTACTGTGAGGTTTAATTCTGTGTTTTGTGCACTTGGCTCCAATTGGCGAATTCGAATAAAAATAAAGTATAATCTTCAAGAATGAATTCTCTTGCCACTTCCTGCTTTACACAACTTTAAAAAAATTAATAGGCAGGCCTACAACATAAATTAGAATATTAAGTACAAAGTTCAATGTGCTTAGATGAAATGGTTGAGTGATTTGCTTTGATTTTATTGACATAATTTGAAGATTATAATCACAAGAGTACAAATACAAGTACAAGAGGCTAAACATTTGAAGAGCGGTTGTAGGAATTCGGTATGCCTCGTCTAGTGAAAAGAAGGACTAGGGGTGACATGACAGAAGTCTTCCAATATCTCAGGGGTTGCCCCAAAGAAGAGGGAGTCAACCTATTCTCCAAAGCACCTGAGGGCAGGACAAGAAGCAACGGATGGAAACTAATGAAGGAGAGAAGCAACCTAGAACTAAGGAGAAATTTCCTGACAGTTAGAACAATTAATCAGTGGAATAGCTTGCCTCCAGAAGTTGTGAATACTCCAACAATGGAGGTTTTTAAGAAGAGATTGGACAGCAATTTGTCTGAATTACAAGGATTCCACTACTTTCAAGTGAGATAGCCAAAACCCCACACAAATATATGAATGATAGTAGTCTCTTTTGTAAAAGAAGGATACTTTAAATGGTTGCAGGAACTGGGTATGTCTAGTTTAATGAAGAGAAGGACTAGGGAGACATGATAGCAGTGTTCCAATAACTAAGGGGCCACTGCCCCAAAGAAGAGGGAGTCAAGCTATTCTCCAAAGCACCTAAGGGCAGGACGAGAAGCAACGGATGGAAGGTAATTGAGGAGAGAAGCAATCTAAAACTAAGGAGAAATTTCCTGACAATTAGAACAATTAATCAGTAGAACGGGTTGCTTTCAGAAGTTGTGGGTGCTCCATCACAGGAGACTGTGAAGAAGAGACTGGACAGCCACAGGAATGATGTAGGGTCTCCTGTTTGAGCAGGGGGTTGGACTAGAAGACCTCCAAGGTCCCTTCCAACTCTGTTATTCTGTTAAGTTGCTTTATATTCAATTTACTGTATTTTTTGGACTATAAGGCGCTCCAGACTATAAGACGCACCTAGCTTTTGGGGAGAAAAACAAGAAAAAAAAATCTGCCTCTGCCTCTCAGCAATTTGCCTCCTTGCAGCAAACAGTCTGGTCAGCTACAGCACAGCCTGATTTAGCACAAGCAGCTGATTGGTGTTTGGATTGGCCTCCCAGAATACAGCCCATCAGCTGTTCCAGGTTGCGGGGATCACCACCGCCCATCGCCAGCGCCACCTATCGCCGCCTTTGCATGCCCCATTTTCAGCCTCTGTGAGTCCCGTTTTCGGCCTCTACGCCCCCCATTTTCAGCCTCCACACATCCCGTTTTTGGCCCGTTCCAGGTGGCGGGGATTGCCGCCGCTGTTGCCTATCCCTGTCGCATGGAACAGCTGATCGGTGGTATTCCAGGAGGCAGATCCAACCGCCAATCAGCTGCTTGTGCTAAATCAGGCTGTGCTGAAGCTGACCAGGCTGTGTGCTGCAAAGATGCAAATTGCTGGGAGGCAGAGGCTGGCGGGTGGGGGCCGGCGGGTGGGCGGGGCTTCGGCAGCGTTCGCTCTATAAGACACACAGATATTTCCACCCACTTTTGAGGTGGGGGAGGAGAGAACATCTTATAGTCCGAAAAATATGGTAGTTTTGAGTTTGTTCCAGTGGGAATGGGTGAATTTCATTCCTGTTCATACCTGCAGGCACAGAAAATGCTACCTATATGTGCCCCTAAAAAAATCTGATGAGCTTACAAACGTGCATTGCTGACTAACAGATTTAACATGCAGAATAGTCCAAATGAGTACTTTTGTCACTGAGGCAAACTGCTACTTACATACTGACATTTTAAGAGTTCCAGCGGCACCCCACAGGAATTTTAAATAATTATGCCACACAAAGTAAACATTACTCAAGCTGTAATTATTGTTAGTTATGAAGCATTGTTACAGAATGTAACAAAGAATTTCTTGCTAATTTAGCTGTTGGCCAGCTAATCCTAGAGGGAACATTGGCACGGGTGATTAAAATAAAATAAAAGCAAAACTTGCTTTAGGAGTGTTAATGGGTTGGAAAATGTTAATTGTTCTGCATGACAAATTATTAACAAAGGTATTTTCTGATTCAAATTCTACCTGAACAAAAGCATTACATAAGTAACATTTTGTTCAGATGCTCCCAACTGGACACATTGGGTTGAAATTAACGTTATCTGGAGTCCACCCAGTTGGGGGAAAAAAAACCCCAAGTTTATTACAGGTTCATTATCTTCTAAGATTGATGTGGACAGCCTATATTTCCCCAGCTTTTTCTTGGTGGTTCTTGCTAAATTAAACTACTGAAATTCAGTTTCAAACCGTCAAATTAAGAAGCATGGTTTTTTTTTCTCTCTGGAAAAAAACAAGGCACAGGAGGTTAGTTGGTGGCTTCTGGGGTCCATTTTATTTGAGAACTCTCCAAAAGAATTTTTATTTTACTTGTTAATTTTATTTGCTGCCTATCTCACCGTGGGGTGACTTTAGGCACTTTACAACAATAAAAAGGAAGAAATGAAAGGAGTTTTCCCAGGACAGAAGATAATAGACCAATAAAAAGAACATAATGAGAACACATCAATATGATAACCGAAAAAGATGGGATGACGGAGAGCAGAGAACAAGGGGAGGAGGGAGAGGTAGAGTCTGCTATTAACCTAGCAGCCACTTCTAGCTAGTGTTTATATTTAACAAATAAATAAGTAATAAATAAAAGTATCTTGAAAATTTCTTTCCCATGTTTTTTGGTTATCTTATTATTCCCATACTTTCAGTGAGTGAAATTTAAAAGGCTAGACCAGTGATGGCTAACCTTTTTGCCGTCGCGTGCCAAAAGCGGGGGGAGTTGTGCACGCGTGTATCCACACCCATAATTCAATGCTCCCCCACACCCCGCCCATGACCCCCCCGTGCTCCACCCACTTTTGGCACGCGACGGCAAAAGGATTACCGGTGGGCCCAGTAGGCCCAGAAAAACCCGTTTTTCGCCCTCCCCAGGCTACAGAGGCTTTCTTGGAGCCTGGGGAGGGTGAAAGAGGCCTCCGCCCCCCCTTCCCCCGGAGGCAGGAAATGGCCCATTTCCCGGCTTCCGGTGGGACAGAAGGCCCGAAAATCAGCTGGCCGGTGCACGCGCTGGAGCTGAGTTAGGGCAACGCTCTTGTGCCCACATATATGGCTCAGATATGACCTAAACATGAAACTTCCCCACATCTGTATGGATAGGACATATTCCACAAAGAGGGAGGCAGTTTGGTGTACAGGTTAAGGCAGGGGTGTCAAACTCAATTTCATTAAGGGCCGCATCAGGGCTGTGGTTGACCCTTGGGGATCCAGGTGGGCGTGGCTGACTGGGTGGGCGTGGCCAGCTTGACACCACTCCCCAAATTGCTGGTATGTTTCCTCTTTGCATTTGGTAGACAGAACAGAAGCAACACTGGCCCGATGTTTCCTATTCGCATTGGGTAGACCGGGCCGAAGCATACGGGCTGGCCCCTTACATTTTCCAGGACGGCCTCATGGGCCAGATCCAACCAAATCGCCGGCTGCATCTGGCCTAGGGCCTTGAGTTTGATACCCATGGGTTAAGGTGCTGGTGTAAACCAGGAGACTATGAGTTCTAGTCCTGCCTTAGGCATGAAAGCCAGCTGGGTGACTTTGGGCCGGTCACTCTCAACCCAACCCATCTCACAGGGGTTGTTGTTATGGGGAAAATAGGAGGAGGAAGGAGCACTGAATATGTTCACCAACTTCAGTTATTTGTAAAACTATTAAAGGCGGAATAAAAAACTAATAAATAAAAAAAAAGCAACGGATGAAAGCAAGAGAGATGAATTAGAACGGTATATTTACCATTATTTCATAGGAATGGTCACTCTGATGCTTCTTATATTCAAATCCTCTTGTGAAGCACTGGAAAACAAGGTTCGTGGGTTTTTTTCTTCGTTCTTGATAAAAGCGGTTTTGAGGAATCACAAAATACGGGGTCCCAGCCTCCCCCTACCCACCAATACCACCACAGCATCCCAAGCAAAAAGGTCTTGTAATTGTTGTCATTTACAGACACATTTCCAGCAAACATTTTCCCTGTGCTGGCATTGTTTCATAAAAAACGTCAAGGAATCACACACCCAGAATAAAGCTTGGGGGGGGGGGGAAGGGCGGAACCCCTCTCCCTTTCAAACCAGGTGAATATGATCAATGTCGAAAATTGACAAGGAGTCTCTTCTGGAAGAAAGAAGAGAATTCTTCTCCGTTTTCACTTGGCCTGTCCAATAAAAATCAGCCCCAGCGGCCAAGAGATCGTCCTTGCATTCTCTTCTCTCTCCTTGTAAATATAATTTACCTGCAAGCATAGCAGAAAAGGAGGTGGGCTGCATTCTGCACATTTGATGTAAGGTTCTGCAAGGTAAGAGGAACACCCTCGGCATGGTGGCTTGTCAAAAGGGTCACCTGAGAAAGAGAAAAACTAAAATGAAATTTATAAGCAAAGGGTAGGCTTCCCTTAGCCAATGTTCTGACCTAGGCTCCCTTAAACAGCAGGAAAGCAGAGTCTTGGTCCTGGCAAAACCTCTTATTTACACAACTGTGAATTACTTTCATTCACAATCAGCAAGGCCTTGTTCTCTCCCCAACCACACGCACACACACCAACAGACGTTCAAGAGTTAAAGACCAAACCAGCCGGCAAAATCCTTTTCCTTATGATAACGGAACTTGGCAACAACCTAGTGGCTGCCTGCCAAGAGTTTATTATTTACAAAGAGGAGAGATAACTTCTCCCCACTTCTGGTACATCAAAAGAAACAGCTCAATAATTACGGAGTTAATCAAGTCCAGAGATAATCCAGCAAAGTCTATAGCAAAAGTCCGGCAATGCAGAATGGCGTGGAAGCTTTCAGCTTTGTTCATCACAAGGTTTGACTGACCACCACGCTCCCTTTTATATCGTTGGGGTGTGGTCCTGTGACTCAGCCTAATCTCGGGCACACCTTTTCTTCTGTTGTGCGCGCTTATCTCTGCGACGCTGGCTCATTACCCTCATCACTGTCCACCTGTGGCTGTGTGGCCGTGCTTGGCCCCGGCCCTATCTCTTGCCCTTCGGTAGCCACCGAAGGCATTGCCAGAGAGGAGGGTCCTGGAGAGGGAGGCCTTGCCAACTCCTCTCTTTCACTCTCGGAGTCCTCTCCTGCCGATGACACAGGCTCAGGTAATGGAGCCACAACAGGCCTGTCCAAACAGTCTTTCAGAGGAATATTTATCAACACACCTTATCTCGCTTGGCAAGCTGCCATGTAACTTGTTTCCAAACGCAGGACAAGGCCAAACTTGGCACAGAGTCTCTCAGAGTAATGGAATGAACAAATTGTTTTCTGCAAAAGCCCACTCCCCGTTCACTCCTCTTTTATTTCCTATGGGAGGGGCCAATCGCCTCCAAGGTGTGGCTTTACTCCCGAGTCGACCCTGCTTTCTGAGTTGTTCTGTCAGCTCTGTGCATGTGCGCACTGGGAACAGGCTCCATCTGTTCCTCTGTCTCACTGCTGTCTACCTCCCTCTCTGCCTCCAACACAGAGCCTCGTCCGAGCTTTCCCCAGCCCACAGGACTGCCCCAAGTTCCTCCCCAACCTCCTCGCTGTCCGACTCTGCTGCCAGCTTTGCTGGCCGCCAGCGGCCCACAACAGCCAACTTCTTATCAGCAGAACATTGGGGATGTATATGTGTGAAACCTGAATGCTGACTTGAGGGTCGATCATCATTACAAGAAATACAGCCAAAGTTCTACAATCTCTTATTTCATAATTACACGCACTCAGAATTTAATATGCAGGTAGTCGTCAACTTGTCTGTTTAGTCAAAGAGTTCCCCGATGATTCCGGCTTTGCGGACTGGCGGGGGTAGGAGGGAGGGAATGATTCATGCAAGCGTCTAGTAAGCATGCGTGCAGCTCCATTTCTGTGAGCTGCATGCACGTGTGCCTGCCGTTCACGCAAATGGAGCATGCGTGCACATGCTCATGCATGTGAGGATGTGCGTGCGCATTCACTGGCCATTTCCACGGCCCAATTGCAAACTCTTCACAGCCCACTAGTGGGCAGCAGTCCACAGGTTGGGGATCCCTGTGGTTAGTGATAGTTTGAAGTTACAACGCCAGTGAAAAAAAGCGACTTACAACTGTTGCTCACACTTAGAAACAACACAGCATCCCCACAGTCACCTGATGAAAATTAGGATGCTTGGCAACTGGCATGTATTCACAATAACTGCAGGGCCTGGGGTCATGTGATCCCCATCTGTGATCTTTCCAGCCAGCTTTTGACAAGCAGAAGCACTGAGGGAAGCTTGATTTACTTTACAGCTGTGTGCTTCACTTAACTGCGGTGATTTAGCACTTAGCAATAACACTTAGACTTATATACCGCTTCACAGTGCTTTACAGTCCTCTCTAAGCGGTCTACAAAGTCAGCCTATTGCCCCCAACAATCTGGGTCCTCATTTTACCCACCTTGGAAGGATGAGTCAACCTTGAGCTGGCTGTGGGCAGTTAGCCCATAGCAATAGCATTTAGACTTATATACCGTTTTACAGCACTCTCTAAGCGGTTTACAGAGTCAGCATATTGCCCCCAACAATCTGGGTTCTCATTTTACCCACTTCGGAAGGATGGAAGACAGAGTCAACCTTGAGCCTGGTGAGATTCGAACTGCCAAACTGCTGGCAATCGGCAGTCAATAGAAGTAGCCTCCAGTATTGCATTCTAACCACTGTGCCACCATGGCTCTTGATTTTCTTAAAAACCGCGGCAAAAAGGTCATAAAATGGGGCCCAACTGGGATCGTGAGTTGAGGACGGGCTGCATTTGTTATGCCATGTCTCACCCATTCAACTGGATGTAGAAAATCCATTTGCTTGGGAGTGCAGAGTGACATTGACCAAAATGATCTCATGATGTCTTTACTACGCTAGGAAGAATGAGTCTGCTAGCACCTTTAATTGTTACTGGATTTATTACAGTAGATAGCATCATTGACGAGCACTAGTAGAGTGGGTGAATAGGCTAATCTATGTTTATCAATACCAAAAGCGGAAATAAAACCACTAAGAAATGCAAGCTACGTGGTGCTTTAACCATTCAATTAAGTGACCATTCTGGACACCAGTCATGAATGACAACTATTTGGTGTCCTTGTGTTGATTAGCACATGTAACAAGACCAGAAGCCTTTGTCCTTAGTCATGGCCAGAGAGAATTCTCTCTTACAAACTTGACCCTGGATTCTCCCTTTAAAATTCCTCTGTTAGAAGATGGCAACTTTCAGAGAAGCATAAGTTTTGGGGGAAGGAGGACATTTTGTTCCATCTGCCACCTAGGGTTAAGGTACACATCATGAGGGCTGTCCTAATCCTTTTCATTCTTTGCTTTGACTCATCCTTGTGTCTGGTCCTAGCCCTGGAAGGGAATGCTGACAACAGTGGAGCTCTTTGTCAACTAAGCATCTTTACTGCCATCTAGTGGTTATAACAAAAAAATGGATGTGGTGGCTCAGTGGCTAAGATGCTGAGCTTGTCGATCGAAAGGTCAGCAGTTCAGCAGTTCGAATCCCTAGTGCCGCATAACGGGGTGAGCTCCCGTGACTTGTCCCAGCTTCTGCCAACCTAGCAGTTCGAAGGCACATAAAAAATGCAAGTAGAAAAATAGGGACCACCTTTGGTGGGAAGGGAACAGCGTTCCGTGCGCCTTTGGCGTTGAGTCATGCCGGCCACACGACCACGGAGACGTCTTTGGACAGTGCTGGCTCTTCAGCTTTGAAACGGAGATGAGCACCGCCCCCTAGAGTTGGGAATGACTAGAACATATGTGCAAAGGGAACCTTTACCTTTAGTGCTTATACAAATGTTTGCAGGCCATCTACAATCACCCTAAACCAGGGGTGTCAAACTCGATTTCATTGAGGGCCACATCAGGGTTGTGTTTGACCTCAGAGACTGGGGGTGGCAGTGGGGCATGGCGTAGCCATGGTGAGCATGACACTGGACTCATGTTGGGGGCACCTGTAGTGGCCAAGTGCTAAGGCAGCACTTCCCCGAGACCCTCCTTCACTCTCATTATAATCTCTTTCCTTCCTTCTCTTCTTTTTCCTTCCCTCTTCATTCTCCTTTCTTCTTTCCTTCCCTTCTTCCCTTCTTTTTCCTTCCTTGCTCTCTTCCTCTCTTCCATTCTTTTTCTTTGTCTTTGCCTTTCTCCTTTCCTGTCCCTTCTTCCATGCTCAAATGCAAAAGCGGAAACATTTCTCCTTTTCTTTTGTTTTTAGTTTGTTTTCATAGTTCTCTGCCAACGAAAACGGAGCTCAAAGGGGGCTGAGCGCGACCCCCCCGCACCCTATTTTTGAGCTGGACAGCCTCCTGCAGCCCTCTGCCAGCAAAAATGGAGCTCGAGATGCCCCCCACCAAAGCTCCGTTTTCACTAGCAGAGGCACCACGGGCCAATCCTTCGCTGTTTCCAGGGCGGCCCTGTGGGCCAGATCTAAGCACCCCGTGGGCCGGATCAAGCCCACGGGCCTTGAGTTTGACACCCCTACCCTAAACCAATAGCTGTTTTATTGGGGAAGAAAGGAAACACATACAAGTAGTCCTCAACTTACAACAGTTTGTTTAGTGGCCATTTGAAGTTAGAACGATACTGAAAAGTGACTTATGACCATTTTTCACACCTATGACCGTTGCAGTGTCCGTATGATCATGTGATTTACATTCAGATGCTTGACAACTGGTTCATATTTATGATTTAAGTCTCATTTAACAACAGAAATTTGGGGCTCAATTCTGGTTGCAAGTCAAGGACTACATGCATTGTAATAAAATATGTTTAGATGTTTTAAGTTGCCTTAATACTCATAGCTGTTCTTGCTAAGGTTAATTGGACTACTATTTAAGAGATAGCTACATTCATCTCTTTTCTGTACTGGGGAAGTCTGGGAGTTGAAGTCCACAGTTGAAGTTAACATGGTTGGACACCCCTGCGTAGATCTACCTCTGTCCTTTTTCACAGAAAGCAGAGGAGTAGATCCATTTCTCTGGTGTACTGTTTTTTTTATCAGGGCAACCTGATCTACTCAAATATGGGATGGAGCATACTGCTTCCTTTTTCGCCTTTCAGCCCCAATCTGGGGCCCTTCACAGTCGCTTTCGGGACAAACTACCGTTATTTTTCAGACTATAAGAAGCACCTAAATTTAGAAGAGGAAAACAACAACAAAAAGTTTTTGGCCTCCCTTTTTTCGGCCCCTTTTTCGGCCCTTTTCCAACCTTTTTTCAGCCCATTTTCGGGTCTTTTTTCAGACATTTTTGAGGCACTTTTGGCCCATTTTCAAGGCTTTTTTCGGCCTGCTTTTGAGGCTTTTTTTGGGGGGGGGGCGTTTTGGGGGCTTTTTTTGGCCCATTTTTGAGACTTGGAAAAAATGGGCTGAAAAAAGTCCCCAAAACAGCCCGAAAAAAGCCTTGAAAATGCCCCCCAAAAAAGGCCTGAAAAAGGCCAAAAAAAGGCCAGCGGGTGGGTGGGGCTTCAGCAATATTCAGTCTATAAGGCACACAGACATTTTCACCCCCTTTTGGGAGACAAAAAAGTATGTCTTATAGTCTGAAAAATATGGTATTTTTGTGTTAAATTTTATATTTACCAACAAAGAAAGGGAGACTAGATCTATTTCAACCTATTTAGCTCTCATCAGCTAGCCATACCCATATTTGGGTAGACCAGGTTGCCCTGATAAAAAACACTTAATCTCTCCCCTGCTATAGCTGACAAAACTAGGAGAGCTGGTTGCTTAGAGGTTAATACACCTACCTCATATGTAAGCAGCCCGGGTTCGAATCCCAGAAAGGTATGGCTAGCTGACGAGAGCTAAATAGCTTGAAATAGATCTATACTAGTTTCCCTTTATTTCTTGGTTGGTAAATATAAAGTTTAACATCTCTCTGGTGTATAAAAAAAATGGCAAATGCCTTTGAGCCACAGAACTGCAGAATTGGAAGGGACACCACAAAGGGCTATTCCAGCTCTCTGAAATCTGCTGGACAATTATTCCATCTTTGGCCTCTTAAAATTGCCAGAGCAGAGAACTCACAACCTCTACTGTTATAATTGTTCCACAATATAAGGATATTGTGCTTCATATATGAGGCATGTTCTAACTTCACCAAGCCATAGAGTCTAATGCTAAATACTACTAATTTAACCTATTTAAATGAAGGTTAAATAGCATTCTTGCTTGTAATGAGGTTTTTTTTTCCAATTTCAGAGTTAACATTACTTACTGCTGAATGAAGCCAGGTGATCCATGGTCCTTTCTAAGTTGTAAAGGTATCTGCCTTCTTTTGAATGATGCTTTATGGACACTCAGCCACTGAAAGAAAGGGGAAAAAACACATATCTAGCAATTTCCAAGCACTGAGAAGGTGTTGGATATCTTCACCGCCTCATTTGTAAAAATAATAAAGGTGGTATATACAGTAAATATATAAATGCATAAAAGTAATTTGAATGTGTTGGGAATTGAGTGGTTAAGAAGTATGTGATGTAAAACAAGGATCTGAGACACAATGCAGAAATGGTGAATGAACATGGATTGAACACAATAGTGCATGATTAAGAATGAATGGATTGCATCACAAAATATATGTCAGTCCTCGACTTACAACCATGTTTAGTGACCATTCAAAATTACAGCAGCACTGAAAAGTGATATGACCATTTTTTAACTTATGACCGTTGCAGTATCCCCATGGTCATGTGATCAAAATTCACAGAAGACAAAAGTTGCCAAGGTTGGACATCCCTGTCTTATTTGTTGTTGTTAGTTGCGAAGTCATGTCCGACCCATCACGACCCCATGGAACAACATTCCTCCAGGCCTTCCTGTCCTCTACCATCCTCTGGAGTCCATTTAAGATCACGCCAACTGCTTCAGTGACTCCATCCAGCCACCTCGTTCTCTGCCGTCCCCTTCTTCTTTTGCCTTCAATATTTCCCAGTATTAGGTTCTTCTCCAGGGAGTCCTTCCTTCTCATTAGGTGGTGAAAGCATTTGAGCTTCATCTTCAGAATCTGGCCTTCTAAAGCAGAGCTCTCCAACCATGGCAACTTTAAGACTTGTGGACTTCAAGTCCCAGAATTCCTCAGCCAGCAAAACTTAAAGCAAAGCTGGCTGAGGAATTCTGGAAGTTGAAGTCCACAAGTCTTAAAGTTGTTAAAGTTGGAGACCCCTGTTCTAAAGAGCAGTCAGGGTTGATCTCCTCTAGGACTGACCAGTTTGATCGCCTTGCAGTCCAAGGGACTCACAGAAACCTGACTAGGTGGCTCAGTGGCTAAGATCATCGATCAGAAAGACTGGTAGTTCGGCGGTTCGAATCCGTAGTACAAGTCTCCTGCGTGATCAGGGGGTTGGACTAGATGACCTCCAAGGTCCCTTCCAATTCTGTTACTGTTATTATTAATGAATTGCTCATACATGCAGTTTTCTTGTAAAGTATCCCAAAGTGGTTTGGCCCTTGCTTTCTATTTAAGCATTTTTCCAACTTTCCAGCCCGAGGGGAGAAAGAAAAAAAACAAACACACACATGCAAATAAAACTTGATGGGGTTTCAGCTGGAATTAACGCCTCTGCCCTCTAGAGGGCGACAAACCGCTACATCTCGTTCCTGACCATCTCCTCAACCGCTCCTTCCCTCCCTCCTTTCCCAGATCGCTACTTACGTCAGCGGCACGCGGCCCCCCTCGTCCAATGAGCGGGAGCCGCCGCCGGCGCACGCGCAACCCCCGCCCGCGTGGCTCTTCACGGCACGCGCGCTCCCCGCTTTTGCCGCCCTCCCTCTCGTTCTTTCCCCCCCACCGCCGCCGCCGCGCATGCCCTCTTTCCGGCTCTTCTTTCTCCCGCTTCCCCCTCCCGCCGAATCCCCTCCCTGGCTTATTTATTGGTACTGATTTATTTCTTCCTTTACTCTTTTCGTTCCACCGAAGCCGGCTTGCTTTGCGCCTCAGCCGGCCTTCTGACGTTCAACGGTACCTGCTCCGGACAACCAACCCGGGCGGAAGGTCCTTAAATCTTTCTGCCTCTCTTTTTTTTTTTCCTCTTGCCCTCCCTTGTTGATGCTTTGCCGGCGCGCGCGCCTCCTCCTCACGCTCCCACTCGGACGTGCTCGGGCGCGATCGGGAGTGGGCGGGGCATCGGGAAGGTCGCGCACGCGGCGCCTCCTTTTTCTCCCTCCGCGCCCCCCCTCCCTCCCGGCGGTCCCCGCCCCCCTCCTGCTTTCCCGCCTTTTCCAGAGAGCGCTCGCTCCCGCCCAGCGACGCTTTTGAGGCGGGCGCGCACGCTCCAGGGGTCCGTTTTAAGCATGAATGAGGGAGGAAAAGGAGGGCGAGACGTTTCTATTTGGTTGAGACAAATGAAATAAATTAAATAAAAATAAATAAATAAATAAAAAAAATAAAAAAAATAAAAAAATAAAAATAAAAAACGGTCTCCTGCTTGAGTGGGGGGGTTTGGGGTTGGACTAGATGACCTCTAACGTCCCTTCCAACTCTGTAATGTTAGGCCCTTCCTCTCCCCCCTTAAAAAAAATTAGACAACGTGGGAAATAAACACTTAATTTAGCTCTAAAATGAACCATTAGCAATGAAAAATGGGAAATTATTGACCAGTATAATGCTGTGTGTGGTAAATAAATCAAGTGCTTCTCTCAACCTCAAGACATTTAAGACCTCAGGACTTCCAACTCCCAGAATTCTGGCTGGGGAATTCTGGGAGTTGAATGAAGTCCACACACATCTTTAGTTTCTGAGTACAGGTAATCCTCGATTTATGACCGTAATTGAGCCGGCATTTCTGTTGTTAAAGGAGATGTTTAAGTTAGTTTTGCCCCATTTTATGATCTTTCTTGCCACCGTTGTTAAGTGAGCCACTGCAGCTGATAAGTTAGTAACCTGGTTGTTAAGTGAATCTGGCTTCCTCCCCATTGACTTTGCTTGGCAGAAGGTTGCAAAAGGGGATCACATGACCTTGGGACACAGCAAGTCAAAAATATGAGTTCGTAGCCAAGCAACCTGAATTTTAATCACATGACCATAAAGATGCTGCAAAGGTCATAAGTGTGAAAAATGGTCATGAGTCACACTTCAGTGCTGTTGTAACTTTGAATGGTCACTAAAGGAAAGTTGTAAGTCAAGGACAACTTGTGTCTTCTATGGAGAGCATCATCCCTTTTTAAAAGGCAACTGGATTGGTTGCTTTTTTGAAAATCACCTTTGGGTAAAGTTTCTGAGGTTGAGAAACACTATTTTGGGAAGCTCCATTCAGAGCCTAGCTCACAACCTTGTATTATAAATCACCCATTGAGTCCACTTATACCAGAAGGAGCTTCTTACTCCATTTCTTGCATTGATCGAGCCTTACTTTCTTGCAGGCTCCTTCCTCCCTGCCCCCCCATTTCTTTATTTCTCTTCTCTTCCCTCCCCTCCCTCCTTGTATTCTTTTCCTTCCTTCCTTCCCATTCCCTCTTTTTCTTATTCTTTCTACCCCCTCCTTTCCCCACTCCTCCGTCCCTCCCCATTTCCTCTCTTATTCTCCTTTCTACCCCTCCCTTCCCATTTCCTCTTTTCCTTATTCTCCCTCCTTTCTACCCCTTCCTTCCCATTCCCTCCCTTCCTTTCCCCTTCCTTCCTTCCCCTTCCCTCCCTTCCTTATTCTCCTTTCTACCCCCTCCCTTCCTTCCCATTTTCTCCCATTTTCTCCTTTCTTTCTACCCCTCCCTTCCCTTCCTTTCCCCCTCCTTCCTTCCTTCCTTCCCATTCTCCCTTATTCTCCTTTCTCTTCCCTTCCTTTCCCCCTCCTTCCTTCCCATTCCCTCCCTTCCTTATTCTCCTTTCTACCCGCTCCCTTCCCATTTTCTCCTTTCTTGCTACCCCTCCCTTCTCTTCCTTTCCCCCTCCTTCCTTCCTTCCTTCCCATTCTCCCTTATTCTCCTTTCTACCCGTCCTTTCTCTTCCCTTCCTTTCCCCCTCCTTCCTTCCTTCCCATTCTCCCTTATTCTCCTTTCTCTTCCCTTCCTTCCCCCTCCTTCCTTCCTTCCCATTCCCTCCCTTCCTTATTCTCTTTTCTACCCCCTCCCTTCTTTCCCATTTTCTCCCTTATTCTCCTTTCTTTCTATCCCTCCTTTCTCTTCCCTTCCTTTCCCCCTCCTTCCTTCCCATTCCCTCCCTTCCTTATTCTCTTTTCTACCCCCTCCCTTCCTTCCCATTCTCCCTTATTCTTTCTTTCTACCCCACCTTTCTTTTCCCTTCCTTCCCCCCTCCTTCCTTCCCATTTCCTCCCTTCTTTCCTTATTCTCCTTTCTACCCCCTCCCTCCCTCCCTTCCCATTTCCTCCCTTATTCTTTCTTTCTACCCCCTCCCTTTTCCCTTCCTCCCTCCCTCCATCTCGCTGTCCAAAGCGGCTCTAGGGGAGGTGTACTATATTGTGCTGAAACACCACAGGTTCCCCCAGATCACCCCGTCATCCCTAATTGACAGCAGCAGATCACTTCCAATCGCTATTACGTTCTTCCCATCAGAATTAAACGATGGGCGAAATATGCCTGCAACAGGTAAAAATCCCGCCCACCCCTCTCCGGTCTCTAGAAATAGTCCCGCCCGGAACCTTTGTGACGGCTGCGTGTTTTCCCCGGATCGCTTAAAGGGCAGGACCAGCAAGATGGCGGCGGCTGCCGTGGATCCACGTGGGGAGGCGAAAGTTCTCAGCGCTGAGTTGGAAGAAGACGATAGTGGTAAAACTGGGGAGGGGATTTGCAACTGGTTAGCCGGCTAATGGGTGGCCGATGGGAGAAGAGGCGGCGGCAGTTGTGGAGAAAGCAAAAGGGTTTCTGCTTAAAAAGCGACGGACAAATCAGCTGTATTTATAACGGGAAGTGTAGGATAAAGGGGACCCTATGGGGGATGTCTGACTAATATCGCCTTCTTTCCCAGCTCATTAAATCTGGTGTCTGTCATTTCCCATTTCGCAGCTGGTTGTGGGTCACTGGCTTTTCTTGGGTTACCGGTAAAGGAGAATATTTGTAGCTTGGGGTTGAAATGAGGGGTCTTTGGTGCTCTGTGAGCTTGCTTGTTTTCTTGCAGACGTTTCATTACCCAAACTAGGTAACATCATCAGTGGTAGTACTGGTGATGATGTTACCTAGTTTGGGTAATGAAAAAAGAAAACAAGCAAGCTCAGCACCAGGGATCCCTCATTTTCTTGGATTGGTTTATTTCTTTGTTTGATATTAATTGCCACTATTAGAAAATAATAATTGTAGCTCAGAGTTGAACTGTGGGGTCCTTTATGCTCTCTGAGCTTGGTTGTTCGTTTGCAGATGTTTCATTCTCCAACTACCTAATGGGTAACATTACCTATTACCTAGTAATAGGTACTAGCAATGTTACCTAGCAATGAAACGTCTACAAAAAAACAACAACCAAGCTCAGAGAGCACCAAGGATCTCAAGGCATTAATTGCTTCACAAAAGGCAGCCTTGTCACCCCTCTAAAACTTACACTGATGACATTTCCTCATAAGGTAGTGAAATTGAGAGATTGATTAGGCTGATGGGGAGGCCTGATGACCACGTAAATAAATTTCCCCTGGAGGATCTGTTTTCACCTTGATCCTTCAAGTGTTATAACTGTTCATTTATAGCCACTGTAACTCAGTCCAACCTCCTGGCTGCTGGTCATCCTCTGCTCTATCCTGCTTCTTTGGGATTTGACGTTCAGTTTCATAGTGTTGCTTGCGCTGTTGTGATCTTTGTAGATATCACAGCATCTGAATATTTTTACAAGGCTTTCGTGGCTGCTCCTAACAAGTGCTACTCCATTGCATATTTGTTGATTTATTTATTTTATTTATTTATTTTATTATATTTCTAAACTGCCCTTCTCCTGCGGGACTCAGGGCGATGTACAGCCAGGATAAAACATAGCGTATAAAATTTAAAAACAGTTAAAAAAACAATTAAATAATTTTGGCCCGAATTTAAAACAACCCAATTAAAACCGAAATTCGATTAAAAAACTGAGAGGATGGGATCAAGCCAGCCCAGCTAGATGGAACAAGTGTGTCTTCAGGGGCCGATTGCTTTTTCTTTAATGGGTAATCCTAAAAGAAGATATAGACCTTTTCATTGTCAGTCCCGATTGTTGTACCTTTGTCATTAAATTGGTTGTCTTTATCTTTGATTTTCGGAGAAAATATTTCCATTTTTTGGCTATCAAGTAGCTACAATAGCATAGTACAGATTGTTGATGTTTCTTCCTTCAATTTTAAAACCGTATCTTCTTTCAGTCCAACTTCCCTTAATATACTGTATATTCAGACTTGAATAAATAAGGAGAGAGTTTCTTTTAGGATCCGAGTGGAGTTCAGGAGTTCCAGAAGATAGCTTTTCAAGTGATGATGGAGAGCAGGATGATGAAGTTGATGATACACCTAAGACTCCAGATACCAGAGTTAAAGATGAAGAGGAATCCAAAGAAACAGGAAACGCTGGATGGGCTGAAGCCATGGCCAAAGTGCTTAACAAAAAGGTTTCTAGTGATAAGCCCACTATCCTGTTGAAAAACAAGGAGCGGGATGTAGAACGAAAAAAAGAAAAGCAAGAGAGATTGGAGCAGAGGAAGAAGGTAGGAAAAGCAGTTGAATATTACCGCTAGTATTCAAGAGATTTGCAGTGGCTGAGATTCAGGTCATGCTCAACATATGATCACAATTGAGATCAGACTTTCCATTGCTAAGTGAGGTGGCTGTTAAGTGACTTCCCCCTGATTTTACTTTTTTGCCATCATTGTTAAGCAAATCATAGATTCCCCCATTGATTTTGCTTGTCAGAAGCTGGCTGGGAAGATTGCAAATGATGATCATGTGACCTGACAAGGTGCAGCCATCGCAAATACATGCTGGTTGCCAACTGCCCAAATTTTGATCACATGACCATCAGGATGGTGTGATGGTCATTGTAAGTCACTTTTTTTCAGCGCCATTGCAACTTTGAACAGTCATTAAATGGATGGTTGTTAAGTCGAGCATTCCTTATATGACAAAACCCTAATTTTGGCAAGTTGTCTATTGTTAACTACCTATAGTTTCTTGGATACATGGGCAGCCATATAAATTGGATTAAAAAATAAATCTAAGTAATCTGTTGTTAAATATATAAAATGAATGTTTTAATTCTGTTTTTATGTTACAAAATTTAGAGATTGTCCAACTCTAGGTGGGTCTGGATGACTTACATATTTGAAAAGTTGCTATCCAATAGTACAGGGGTGGGCAACTGTGGCTCTTTTACAACCTGTGGACTTCAACTCCCAGAATTCCTGAGACAGCCAAGCTGTGTCAGGAATTCTGGGAGTTGAAGTCCACAGGTTGTAAAAGGGCCACAGTTGCCCACCCCTGCAATAGTATATATCTGGTGTCAAACTCGTGGTGTCACGTGACATCAACAACAGTTAAACCATTGATGGCAGGGGTGAAATCCAGCAGGTTCTGACAGGTTCTGGAGAACCAGTAGCGGAAATTTTGAGTAGTTCGGAGAACCGGCAAATACCACCTCTGGTTGGTCCCAGAGTGGGGTGGGAATGGGGATTTTGCAGTATCCTTCCCTTGCCATGCCCACCAAGCTACACTATGCCCACCAAGCCACGCCCACAGAACCGGTAGTAAAAAAAATTGATTTCACCACTGATTGATGGGCTCCGTATCACCCTGGAGTCATCAGGCCAGTTGACCAAACCATATCTTCAGAGCCATTTTAAAAAAATATCAAGATGTGGGCCAATCTTATCTCTGCAGGAGTGATGCTTCACAGGGAGGGAGCCACTATGCAGAACGGCTTTCTTGGTCCCATCAGATGGGCCTCCTTAAGAGAGGGAACCCGTAACATTCCTGCCCTGTTCTGGTAGGTCAAGTAGACATAACTGGGAAAAGCAGTCCTTCAGATAACCTGGCCTTAAACTATGTAGGGCTTTAAAGGTGTCAACCAGCATCTTGAATTGGAGCCGGAAGCAAATCACCCACCAGTGCAGCTCCTGCAAGAGAGATAACACGTGTGCAAATCTAATGCACAAAACCATGCAGGGTTCCACATTTTTAACTAATTGAAGCTTCAGGATACTTTTCAAGGATACTTTTCAATTTAATTGAAGGAAAGCAAATTTATCCTTCCTGCAGGAAAAAAGACTTCTCGTTGTCTTCCCTAAAGTTGCTCTTTGATGTGGAAGCGGGAGTATCAATAATCGTAATGATAGTGTTTTCCTGTAGCAGATTATAGTTTGGAGGGCATTTTCACTTCAACCTTTAGCTAAATAAATAAAATAAGTAAATAAATAATTTTATTTCTATACCGCCCTTCTCCCGAAGGACTCAGGGCGGTGTACAGCCTATTAAAAACACAAGACAACATCAATTAAAATAGTTTAAAATTATTAAATAAATTTGGCTCAATTTAAAACCCCAAATTTAAAACCCAATTTAAAATTGTTATGTTGATAGCCCAGCCTGGCGGAACAACAGGGTCTTGAGTGCACAACGAAATGCCCGGAGGTCGGAGATCTTACGTATTTCCGGGGGCAGTTCATTCCACAGGGCTGGAATTCTTCCTTCAGTGCTATCTGTTAAATGACTAATTTCTCCCCTGTGTTTGTAACCCAGCTGAATAAAAAGCGGGAATGGGAAATGATGTGCCGAGTGAAACCAGATGTTGTCAAAGACAGAGAAGTTGAGAGAAATCTTCAGAGGATTGCCACCAGGTAAAAGTGAACATTTGGTCTTTGGAAAGATTTTGGATTTAGATTTAATAAAAATCTTGCTTTTATTATTTTTATAAATAATTCAAGGCAGTGAACATAACTTATACATTTAGTCCTCAGCGTACGACTACAATTGAGCCCAAACTTTTTGTTGCTAAGTGAGACATTTGTTAAGTGAGTTTTGCCCCATTTTATGACATTTCTTGCCACAGTTGTTAAGTGAATCACTGAAGTTGTTAAGTTAGTAATATGGTTGCTAAGTGAATCTGGCTTCCCCATTGATTTTGCTTGTCAGAAGGTCGCAAAAGGGGAGCATATGACCCTGGGACATGGCAAATATGTTCATAAATATGAACCAGTTGCCAAGCATCCAAATTTTGATCATGTGACCATGGGGATGCTGCGGTCATAAGTGTGAAAAATGGTCATAAGTCACTTTTTTTCAGAGCCGTTGTAACTTTGAATGGTCACTAAATGAACTCTAAGTCAATGACCACTTGTATATGGGTCTATATCATAAAATATCAGCCAAAGTGTTCAGAAGTCTTATTAAAAAACCTTAAAATATAGTTTAGAGCTAGACTGTAATGTATCAAATAACCGAGCTGGATTTCTTTGACTATTAAATAAGCTTGGTAATTGAAAAAAATATTTCTGATATCCTAGTTAGTCCTCGACAGCCACTGGTTTGATGATTATTCAAAATTACAATAGCACTGAAAAAAAAATCACTTACCACTGCCACCCATCCCCATGGTTACGTGATCAAAATTCATCACTTGGCAACCGGCATAAATATACAACAGTTGCAGGAATTGTGTGATCTCAATTTGTGACCTTCTCCTAACAATTCTAGCAACAAAAAAAAGGACCTAAAATTGGCATGACTCACTTAAGTGCTTTGCTTACCAATGGGAATTCTAGCCCCAATTGTGGCCATAAATTGAAGACTACCTATAAATAGGGTTCCTTGTTGAGGCTGTGTTGAGAGGGACCATAAACATTGCTTCTGTCATTAAACCTAGCTGCCTAATGATTCCTTTTAATTTCCAGGGGTGTAGTTCAGTTATTCAATGCGGTCCGGAAGCACCAAACCAATGTGGATGAGAAGATAAAAGAAGCAGGCAGTTCTGAGAGGAAGCGAGCAAAATTGATCTCCTCGGTTTCCAAAAGAGATTTCATCAGCGTCCTCCGAGGAATGGATGGAAAAGAAATGGAACAAAACCCTGCTAGAAAGTCATCAAACAGCCGTCAGGTAAGGGATGTTCAATCACTTTTTTTGGTGCTGTCATAACTTTGAACAGTTGCTAAACAAATGATTCTGTGTCAAAGACACTCTGTACATCAGGGGTGTCAAACTCAAGGCCCACAGGCCAGCCCCAGCTTGTAGATTGCTTAGATCTGGCCTGCCGGGCTGGCCTGGGAACAGCAAAGGACCGGACAGCAGTGCCTCTGCCAGCAAAAACTGAGCTCGGTGTGTGTGTGTGTGTGTGTGTGAGTGCGACCCCCTCCCCGTGGTCCGTTTTCCCTGGCAAAGGGCTGCAGGAGGACATGTAGGCTGAAAACAGGGTGCAAGGGGACACGCATAGACCTCTGGGCTTCATTTTTGAAATGTTTCCCCTTTTGCATTTGAGCATACAAGAAGAGACAGGAAAGGAAAAGGGAAAGAGGAAAGACAAAGAAGAAGAGAGCAAGGAAGGAAAAATAAGGAAAGAGGAGAAGGAAGAAGAAAGAATGAAGAGGGAAAGAAAAAAAGGAGGGAAGGAAGGAAGGAAATTAGTTAGTTCCTTAGGACTTGGCCATGACAGGTGCCCTGGCACAAGTCCCATGTCATGCTACCACGGCCCTCCGAGGTCAAACACAACCCCGATGTAACCCTCAATGAAATCAAGTTTGACACCCCTGCTGTACATGGATTTGAAAGGAATAGGAATATTCTTTATTGGCCAAGTGTGATTGGACACAAGAGGAATTTGTCTCCGGTGGATAAGCTCTCACTATACATAGAAACAACAAAGTGATAAGTCAAAGATTGTAAATCATAAGATACAATCAAAGATACAAACAAGTGAAAAATCATAAGATTGCAATAGGATAAAGTAGTAGGAAAGATGAGAAGGATAATAGCAATACAGCCCTAGTACATGAGTAAATATCTTGAGGCATAAGACAGTGTTGTGGGAATTAGGTGTTTAGCAGAGTCATGGCATGGGGAGAAAAAAACTCCCTGTTTCTGGTTGTTTTGGCATGCAGTGCCGTGAAGGCGTCCTGAGGGGAGAAGTGGTAAGTTTATATCCAGGATGTGAGGAATCTGTAGATATTTTCTCAGCCTTCTGGCTTGTGCAGTATACAGGTAGACCTTGACTTACAACAGGGCACTGAAAAAAGTGACTTACGACCATTTTTCATACTTACAACCATTGCACCATCCCCATGGTCACATGATTTAAATTCGGACGCTTATAAATTTTGGGCTCAATTGTGGTCCTAAGTTGGCTTGGTGTGGATCTGTACCGTCCTACATCCACTTTTCCGTTTTAGTTATTATATGCTGAATTTTCCTCTACTTTCTATCTCCAAATTCTCAGAATAAACCGAAATCGGAAGACGCTCCAGCATGGAGTATATTGCGAGACGATTACATGATGGGAGCTTCAATGAAGGACTGGGATAAAGAAAGTGAAGAGGAGGACAATGCTGGAGGAGACAGCGATATTAAGCAGGAGATCGAAAGTGATTCCGATCGATAATAATCCAAGTCATCCAGAAATCCAAGGGTATTTTTGATACTATGTAGGGATTGGGGCTTAAAGGACGCTGTTTTATACAAAGACCGCTTTAAAGAACATGAAAGTTCTTGAGTTGGGCAGCCAATAAATTTAACTAAATAACAGTAACGAGTTAGCTAACTTCCTGTGGCATTATTGGGTCAATTCAGCCAATCAAAATGCCATTGCATAGTTACGATTATTTGTAAGCTACCTGGAATCCTAAACTCGAGTGGGTTGTACATATGTCTACATGCTGTACCTTTGCAGTTAGGAAAGAGATGGGTTTTGTAGTGGAAACTAGATTGACGCCCCCATTAGGCACCCATCATTAGATCAGTCGTTTTACTTTGCAGGTTTATTTGAGGTTTTACCGACTTAATGTCTTTATTTATATATTGACTTAGTGAAAGCCTGAGATCATAAGAAGATTTTGCTAAGAGTTGCTCTATGATGGCTTAGTCACACCTGCCTGGCACCAGTTAAAAGCAAAATACTTCAATTAGCTCAATGAAGCAAAAGTCTTTCTTTCTTTCTTTCTTTTGTTTGGTTCTTACTTAGAAAACAGGTCAAATAGACTTCTTCTGTAATAGGAGACGAGGTATATTTATCCTTTTCCCTTATTTATAAAAGCATCTGTTAAGTGCTGATTTTCATTCGATTTATTTCAAATCTGAGAAACCCAGGGAGAAAACTTTCATTTGTGGTGTCAGTGGAAAACAGAGGTTTTGAGGAAATGTGCAAATTTAGGGGAACAAATTCCATGATTCCTGCTGACTCATTCCATGGACTTAAGCAGCCATTTGGCCTTTCAGAAGAAAAGTATAACTAACAAAAAAGTTCTTTGTTATATAGGCTGCATATTTTGCCTTCTTTTCTGTGTATACAAGTATTCCTTTGCAGTTGTTAAGTGAGCCCAGTGTTCGCATGGTAGCAAATGGCCTGGTTGCTGGAAACCAGAAATAAAAAACAGTTTCCGGCAAAACTGTTGTAAACCATGGTCATGTGACCTTGGGGGCACTACAAACAGCTGTAAATGGGGGCCAGTTGTGCAACCAAAATACAGTGTGACTACCAGTTGGGGCAACTTTAAAACTTTGAACAGTTCCTAAGCAAGCAGCTGTAAATCAAGGGCTACTTGAATATACCTATAACTTGAAAGAATAATATATTGCTACATCAAGAGCAATAATTGCTATTGCTAAACTTTTTTTTAACTAGTCAGTCCCTAAAATTTGTCTTCTTAATTCCCATAAATATAACATTACAAGTAAACATAGTTAATACTCCCCCTAAACTGTGTCAGTAGAATATGGAAGTAGATGCAGCCTTTCCAGTTTCAATCCTATATTGTTGCCATATGAATTAATATGTATAGGCAGAGCATAATGTATAAATGAAAAAAATGCAAGCATTTGCTGTTCTTAATGCAAAATTCATATCTTGAGCAAACAGTTGTAAAGAACTGGACCCTAATTCTGTCTTCTATGAAAAAAAAAACTGAGCAGAGGAAAAGACGCAAATGTTTGTATATTGAACAGAGTTATTTTTCTCTAAAAAAAATCAATTCCTGACACATTTCTGTGTCAATCAAAAGTTAAGGGGAATGCTAAAACTTTTACAATATTGTGATTCAATTTTTATCTGTTTTTGTCCCTTTCCTATGATTAATGTGTGTAACCTGCCTAGAGTTACCTTGATATTTGGGGCTGCAAAAAAATAAGATAAAATGTTAAAAGTGATTAAAGTTGATACACATGATGAAAAGTTTTATCTTCTTTTCAGATGTTTGGTCTGCTTCATTAGGAAAAACTAGATTGTATTGTGTTAAAATGGGAATGATGTAAATTTGTAAAATTTGATGTAAATTTTTTTATTTGCATTTTGTTTTTCAGCAGTTAGCAATTATTTTGTTTAGAGAAAGAACCGAGCAATTTCCAAAAAGGGCACCTCTCCCCCCCACCCCAAAAACCTCCCAAACTTGAAGAAAATATTAAAATAGCTGAGGAAAAAAACCACATCCAGCTTTTGACCCCTTAAAAGCGGAAGTTCCTTTGATTCTCCCTCAGTGGCCTTCATATGTCATAGCCTTTTAATAAGATTTCACTTGACTTGTCCTTAATTAATTCCAATAATTTAACTGGATTAGACCATTGAAAGAAAAATAGAATAATAAAATTTTAATCAGACCAGATTTTGGCCTTTTTAAAGGGAAGATAACAGTGATGCAAAGCTGTTAAATTTACATCTTACTCCTGAATACGCTGTTGTAGGGGGAGGTGTTTCTAGTTCTGAGTAGGACATCTGTCAACCTAACTTAAATTTGAATGATTATTTCCTTCCTTTAATGTTGGAAAAACCAACTTTTCGTATGAGGCTCTTCTGATGGAAGACGCATTTCCACATGTATTTGATTTTTAAAAAAATATTAAGCTCATAATGCCATGTTGCCGTGTTTCATTTTTTCCTTCGTATTCTAAATCTAAAACAATGTTTTCTTTTGTTAGTCCAGAATATAGTCTTGCTGAGCTTTCATTGCATGGCCTAACAGTAACTCCTGCTGTTGTGTGTGTGTGTGTGAGAGAGAGAGGGAGAGAGAAACCCCATTTATTCTAAATAAGTAACATTTTAAAAAAGGATTATTTTGTGCTCACTTAGACAAAACCCATCTTAATTCTGGCAAATCTTAGTAGTATGCCAAATGTTTTGAACACAAAACAATTTGGACTCAAAATGGTTTCATCTACCCACTCTGTTCTGAATTCAGAACGTTTTAAGCTTGAAACGGGTGGTTCCAACTTTATTGGAAATGATTTATTGATGTTTTTTGACCAAAGAAAAATTCCTAATTTTATGAGCTAGCCAAGACTTCATCGGAACAGAAACCAGTGGCTGCTAACAACCAGATGGAATTTGGCATCGGCTGCAGTAATTGTGGCAAACAACCGTGATTTCAAGTCTGTCAGCAAAGTTTCTTGAACAACTCACTTTCTCTAAAAAAAAACCCATAATGTTTCTACTCCCTTGATTTAGTACTCATCATTCAGAGGTAGGACTCACTGTCTACTAATCAACTCTGGGAAGCTCCCAATCAAAAGTTAAAACAGCATATAAAATCATATTAAAACTATAAAATTAAGTCTTAAGTGCTATTGCTATTTGTAGCTCAGGGTTCAAATGAAGGATTGTTTGGTTGTTTTCTTGCAGACGTTTCATTACCCAGCTGTAGGTAACATCAGTTCACTGAGTAATGAAACATCTGCAAGAAAATAACCAAGCTCAGAAAGCACCAAGGATCCTTCATTTCAACCGAACTTAGACTTATATAAGGACCTCTCATTTCCAACTCCTACCGTGTTTCCCTGAAAATAAGACCCTGTCTTATTTTTTTTTGAACCCCAAAATAAGTGCTTGGCCTTATTTTCAGGGAGGTTTTATTATTTTGGGGCGCGTGGAGCAAGACGGGGCTCTTCTTGCCGTCTTACCTAATTTCCAGCTCTGTCTCCCTAACCCTAACCAGAGGAAATGGCGGGGACCGACTGCGCATACATTTAAATATTTTTGGGGAGGGCTTATTATCAGAATCAAGATCACGTGAAGTGTTAATACCACTTTATAATGTCTTGGTAAGGCCACACTTGGAATATTGCATCCAGTTTTGGTCACCATGATGTAAAAAAGATGTTGGGACTCTAGAAAGAGTGCAGAGAAGAACAACAAAGAGGATTAGGGGACTGGAAGTTAAAACATACAAAAAGTGTAAGAATTGGGTACATCTAGTTTAATGAAAAGGACTAGGGATGATACCATAGCAGTGTTCCAATATCTCAGGGGCTGCCACAAAGAAGAGGGAGTCAAGCTATTCTCCAAAGCACCTGAGGGCAGGATAAGAAGCTATGGGTGGAAACTAATCAAGGAGAGAAGCAATTTAGAACTAAAGAGAAATTCCCTGACAGATTTTATTAATGTAACCTTATAATAAAAATAGACCTAGTACTCTTTCCTGACAGTGAGAACAATAAACCAATGGAACAACTTGCCTCCAGAAGTTGTGGGTGCTCTTAAGACTGGAAGTTTTTAAGAAGAGATTGGACAATCATTTGTCTGAAATGGTTTCCTGCCTGAGCAAGGGGTTGGACTAGACCTCCAAGACCTCTTCCAACTCTGTTATTCTGTTATTTGCCTGATACAGGGAGTCCTCCTGGATTTACTCAACCATAAATGATGCTTTGGGGGTTTCAAGCTTTTTGTCCAGCTCAGAAATGAGCAGGCTATTGAATTCGCTAGCAGTGTAAAAGATTCATAACAGGGTGTAAAACTTTATTACAGTCGCTGTAAACAGCAGTTGTAATTTACGATAAAAGTTGCTGTGAGCTACAGACTCTTAATATCCTGCATCAAGGAGACCTCTAATCTACGCAGCTATAAAACAGATCCCAGTGCAGAGTTTCAGGTGGAGTAGCAAAACTTTGTAAATTGAGAGTGGCTCATTTGAGTCTTGGTTGTCCACATGATCTTTAACAAAATGCATTAGATTTACCTGGCTGGGAGTGTTTCTAATCAGGGCCAATTCTATGTTGGTAGATTACCTTTAGGTAAGGAACAATAAAGCAGGGTGTGGTGAAAGTATTCAGTGGCACAGGAGCCACGAGCAGAAGGTCAACTGGTCCAGAATGCAGCCATGTGAACAGTAAATGGGATAGCCTTGCTCGTGTGTTACAAGAACTCCACTCCACTGACTTGTAGTTTCTTTCCAGGTGCAATTCAAGATGTTGGTCACTACCCTTAAAGCCCTAAATGGCACAGGGCCAGGTTATTGGTAGGACCATCTTTCCCTAAAGACATTTACCTGTCCTCCCAGATCAGATAGGATGGGCCTGCTCTTAATCCCTTCCCCCAGAGTGTCATCTAATACGTTTCCCCAAAATAAGACCTCCCTGGATAATAAGCCCAATCAGGCTTTTGAGCGCATGTCCTACATACAATAAGCCCTCCCTGATAATAAGCCCTCCCCAAAAATATTTAAATGTACGCGCAGTCGGTCCCCGCCATTTCCTCTGGTTAGGGTTAGGGAGACAGAGCTGGAAATTAGGTAAGACGGCAAGAAGAGCCCCGTCTTGCTCCACGTGCCCCAAAATAATAAAACCTCCCTGAAAATAAGGCCAAGCACTTATTTTGGGGTTCAAAAAAAAAAATAAGACAGGGTCTTATTTTCAGGGAAACACGGTAGGAGTTGGAAATGAGAGGTCCTTATATAAGTCTAAGTTCGGTTGAAATGAAGGATCCTTGGTGCTTTCTGAGCTTGGTTATTTTCTTGCAGATGTTTCATTACTCAGTGAACTGATGTTACCTACAGCTGGGTAATGAAACGTCTGCAAGAAAACAACCAAACAATCCTTCATTTGAACCCTGAGCTACAAATAGCAATAGCACTTAAGACTTAATTTTATAGTTTTAATATGATTTTATATGCTGTTTTAACTTTTGATTGGGAGCTTCCCAGAGTTGATTAGTAGACAGTGAGTCCTACCTCTGAATGACATTTTGATCACGTAGGTGACTTTTTTCAGTGCCGTATAGCTTCAAATAGTCACTAAATAAACGGTTGTAAATTGAGGACTATTTGAAACAGGTTTGCCACAATAGGAGGTTGTATAAACGGAGGCATAGAATCAAAATCTGGGACAAACTTTTATGCAACGTTTCATGTTAAGCTGCTTAACATTAATTGCACCTAGATAATATATTGCATTCATTTCAGATTTGCCTCAACCCGGTGTGAAAAGCCCTTGAATTTCAGAAGAGTTCACCTGGGGTAGAACTTTATGAAGGTTACTTTATGAAAGTTGCCCCAGCTGCTCCCTTCTGTACCAACAGAAATCTTAGTACCTACAGGTAGTCTAATTACATGGGACAATCATTCCGAATTAATGCAGGTCTTAGTAAAGGAAAAGCATAGCTAATACTGTAATCCTGACCTAAATTCTATTCTTTTGCAACACGCTGGAAAGCAACACTAAAATTTCCCAGAAAGTGGCTTCAACAAACTTATCTTTGCAAGTTTATACAGATAGTCCCTGACTTACCACCTTTCGGTTAGTGACCATTTCAAAGTTACAACTGCACTGAAAAAAGTTATGGTCATATCATCAAAATTTGAGTGCTTGGCCATCAGCACGTATTTATAATAGTTGTAGTGTCCCAGAATGATCACCATTTGTGACCATCCCAGCTGGCTTCTGGCAAGCAAAGGCAATGGGGAAAGCTCGATTCACTTAATGACTGCATGGTTTAACTATCAATTGCAGCAATTTGCTTAACCACCATGTAAAAAGGGCACAAGTCACTTAACTGCTTCACTTAACCGCAGAAATTCTGGCCTCAGTTGTGGTCATTAAGTCAAAGACTACCGGTAATTTTGCAACATGCAAGGTAGGTTTATGCTCCCTTTAAATAGTGAACAACGTACAAAATTTTTTTTTGTCCTCCAAACATGAAAATATTGGTATATAAGATAAAGTGCTTTGTATGGAGATTCACTTATTGTGGGAAGGCACAACAATTTGTTTAACCTGGTTGTCTTTTGTAGTGAGTGAATTCTGTCTCAACATGTCGTGTAAGCCTATAATTGAGATGGAGTTGTGCAAACTATGTCTTGACATGTTGTATGTGTTACAGACGTAGAATAGAGAAATCAAGTTGCAGAAGGAAGTTGGCCATATAATTATTACCCTTTGGGCCACCATCCAGTATTTGCTCAAGCCTCTGATTGCGAAAATCAAGAGTGCACATTGTCAGTATCAAAAGTATGAATATAACCTTTGTTCAGAGACATTCCCATGTCATGCTAACCCATAAAATAATGTAAAAAGTCTTGACACACTATAAGCTGGATTCATACGACCCACTAGTCATATGACTCAGCGGTGAAGGTTAATATTAAATGAAGCACAGGTAGCCCTCAATGTCTATGGAGATTCTCAGCCATCCAGGTCATGGTTGTCCCAAAGGTGCTTTTTCAAGAGGCAACTGGACTTTCTGGTTTTTCTTTGAAGACTTTTCGCTTCTCATCCAAGAAGCTTCTTCGGTTCTTGGATGAGAAGCGAAACGTCTTTAAAAAAAACACTAGAAAATCCAGTTGTCTCTTGAAAAAGCACTTTTGGGACAAGTAGGCCCTCAACTTACAACCACGATTGGTACCCAGAATTTCAGCTGCTAAGCAAGCTGATTGTTGAAAGACCTACACTCAATTTTACAACTTTTTTTTGCCAGTTATTAAATGAATCATGAATCTGACTTCCCTCATTGACTGTACTTGTCGGCTGGGAAGGTCGCAAATGGGAATCAGATGACCCTAGGATGCTGCAACCATCATAAATACATGCCTGTTGCCAAGCAGCTGATTTTTGATCACATGAACCTGGAGATGCTGTGATGGTCATAAATACAAGGACCAGATTATAAATCACTTTTCTCCGGGCTTGTTGGTATCTTTGGTTGCTAATTACATGGCAAAATAAATACAAAATTATGCATATACCCACATATATTATATGACACAATGAAACAACACCGTCTAGTTCAGATGTATTCACGTACATAGCGAGAAAAACAAATCTTCCGAGTTTACCAGAAGGATGGCATAGGGAAGAAAGCTGTTACAGAATCAGGTAGCCCTGATATAGAAATACTTTGAAACCTCCTCCCAGAGGGGAGCAACAGAAACAGACCGTGCAGGGTGTGTGTATGGGTCTCTAACAAAGCTTTAAGCTCTAACCACATAGCATTTATAAGCAGTATCCTGTATAATAGGAAAGGAGCTTCCTATAATCTTCTCCGCTGTCCTCACCACTCTCTGTATGGACTTTCTATCTGAGCCAGTGCTACCTCAAAGTCCGGATATTGGAAATTTAGACAGTCCAGCTTGACATGAGCCTACTTATCTTCAGCGCTAGGCTCCCAAACCTCAGAAACACAACCACAACCGCTTTATTTCATGTCCTTTTTATTTCTCAGCCTCCCCCTCCACCCATAATTAGGTGTATTATACCCCCTCCCAAAAAAGCCATGCACTTTTACATCCAGGAAGTCAAACTGGCATGCCCAGCAATTGCCATGGTGCATCTTTCATGCAGACGAACCTCGGGGGGGGGGGCTGCCACCCACACAGCGGCGGACTGTGGCCACCCTTCCACTCGTGTGTGTGTGGGGGGGGGGAGAAATCACCCTCTATGCACCCCCCTCCTCCAGTGGTGGCAGATTGCTGCCAGTTTCCCAAGGTTGCAACTGCAGCAGCAGCTGTTGTGGCCTAGAGGTGGAGCTCTTGCCTCAACAATCAGGAGGTTGTGAGTTCGATCCTAGGTAGAGGCAGATGTAGGGTCTCCTACTTGGGCACAGGATTGGATTTAGATGACCTGCCAAGGTCCCTTCCAACCAGGAGTGAAATGTAAAATTTGTTACTACCGGTTCTGTGGGCATGGCTTGGTGATGGTGGGTTAATGTGACGGGTGGCCGTGGCCAACTTTTTTTTTTTTTTAACTTTTCAAAGCATTTTTTCTAATGCTTTGAAAAGCCTCTGAGGATCAGGCAACTCAGCTGGGATTGTCACAGAGGCTTTTTAAAAAATACCTCTCTGCCCATCAGGCAACTCAGCTGGGCTCGTCAGAGACTTTTCAAAGCATTTTTTTTAACCACCTCTTGGGCCAAGAGGTTGCAGAAAAAAATGCTTTGAAAAACATCTGACAATCCCAGCTGAGCCACGGGATCCTCAGAGGCTTTTTTTTTTTTTTTTAAATTTTTAAAAGCATTTTTTCGTGGGAAGAGATTGTAGAAAAAAATGCTTTTAAAAATAAAAAAGAAAAAAGAAAAAGAAGAAAAGCCTCTGACGATTCAGCGGCTCAGCTGGGCATGGTGGTGGTAGTGGGAGAGCATGCAGGGATTTTAACTACCGGTTCTCCAAACCACCTGCCTGCCATCGCTACCGGTTCAGGCGATCCGATCCGAACCGGGAGCATTTCCCCCCCTGCTTCCAACTCTGTTAAAAGCAGCCAGCCCCTTCTGAAGGACGCCCAACGCGGCTCCAGCCAGACTCGGATAACAACAGCGGCAGGTTGTCTCTTGGTGGATTCCCCAAACAGCCAATGATGAAGCGGGGCGATCCGCTCAGGCCACTGCCGTCTCCTTATTGGCTCCTCCCTCCAGGGCTGGCCTGATTGGTGACGCCCACGGCTTGGGGTGAGTGCGCCGCGCCAATGGGGAGAGCGCGTGTGGCTTGCGCCGGGGACGGGGAAGTGGGTTGGGGAGGGGGAGCGAGAGAGAGGGAGAGGGAGAGGAGGGGGAAGCCGGGGAGGGGTTAGAGGGGATTGACCTGGAGTAACCTGCCCCATCGCCCCAGGCCCGGGAGGGATGCTCCCAGCGGAGGGTGGCCGCCGATCGCGGAGAGCCAGCGGGAGGAGGCTTTGCCATTTGCAAAGTGGGAGCCAGCACCAGGAGGAGCCTGCCTGCGGCCGGGCTCTTGCACCCATGCGCTCCCGCTGAATGGGAGAGCGCCCGCCCGCCGTCTCGTCCACGCCACCCGCCGGAGCATCATCCGCCGTTTGCTGCGCCAGGCCCGGAGAGCACGCAGGGGATCCTCGCTTCTGGCTCAGGTGAGAGAAGGGCGCCCCCTTTAGGAAGGGCGGGCGGCCCTAGGGGGGGAAGGATCGGGGTCGATCCCCGAAGAGGCTCCCCGTCTCTCCCTCTCTTTCTTTCCCCGCTTTTGTTTCACTCCGACCGGATCTCCCTTCCCGCCGCTGCTGCTGAGGATCGAAAACAGGTGGTCTCTGGCAAAGGGATCTCCTCTCCAGGGGCGCAGGAGATCCAGATCAAAGGTGGGGATGGGGTGGGGTGGGGAAGACTCCTGGAGGGATCTCCCAACCGGCTCATGATCCCTTGTCCTCCTCCATCAAAAGAAACATTTCCTCCTGCAGGTTTACCAAAAGAAATATTTGCTGGGGGGGGGGGGGGTAGGTGGGTGGGATCTGGTGGTTTAAGCTGGGGGAATTTGTTTTTTTGGGGGGGGATCGGGAAGAAGGGATGCTTTGGTGAAAGGTGGGGAGAATGGGATCCGGCTCCAAGGAAAAGAGCCGCAGAGCTTGTTCTCCAACCTCACTCAAGAGGGATCAGCGTGGTACAAAAGTGGTTTGTTGGAACAACCCTGCGTAAATAAGCCGGCTGGTTTTGGGAACTGATGCTGATGATGAAATTGTAGTCAGACACGTCTGGAATGAAAAGTAAAAGGGGGAAAGTCAAGATCATTTATTTAAAGCGGCGTTTCTCAACTTTTTAAGATGCGTGGACATCAAACTCCCAGGATTCCCCAGAGTGGATGGTGACGGAGGAATTCTGGGAGTTGAAGTCCACGCATCTTAAAAAGTTGAGAAACGCTGCTTTAAAAAGTCACGGAAGTGTCTTCCCTCTGCTGACTGCACTTGTATTTGATTGTGCTGTTCTTACCAGATATGGAAACCTCAGTCTCGGCCTTCTTACTGATCAAGAAGCGGTTCTGGATTTTAGGGAGCTGCAGACGCAGGACCTCCGTTCTTTGCTTTCAGAAGGATGTGGGTGCATTGATTTTTGGGAGAATTGGACTAAGGCCCAGCTCTCAAACCTCCATGGAGGCAGGGATCTTTCCAAGGGCCCAAACTGGAAGGAAACGGGAAGACCTGTTAGTAAAAGGAAATATAAATCATTCAACAGGTGTTTCAGGGATGGAAAGTTAGCTAGAGGCTTTTCATTACCTTCTCAACCTATTTTACCCCCAGTGCCTCAATCCTTTTAATAGATCTGGTTGCTGGTTAGAATGAAAAAATCAAGAGAAGGGTCTAGAATGGGCTTGGAAATGGTCTCCTTTGAGTTCCTTCATGGGGATTCAAGATCATGGACCCTAATCTTATTTTTGGCAGCAATAGCAAAGTGATTTAGCCTTGCTCTTTGTCTTCTTTTTGTTCTTTTAGTCAAAAGCCCTGAGGGGTTTTTTTTTTAATTTTTGGTGATCACATCTCCAAGGAAAATCCAGCTTGTCCCAATTTATTTATTTAATTAGATTTTTATTCCATCTTTATTACTTTATAAGTAACTCAAGGCAGGGGACACATACATATTTCTCCTTTCTCCTCCTGCCTTTCCCACAACAACCCTGTGAGGTAGGCTGAACTGAGAGAGAATGACTGGCCCAAAGGCTTTTTCATGCGTAAGGTTTATATAAATTTCCAAAGTCAACTAAAATTTGACTTTCTCTCTTTCTTCCTTTTCTCTCTTTTCTCTCTTTCTTTTTACTCTTTCACTCCCTCTCTCTTTTGCTACATCTCCTTTCTTTTTTTCTTTCTTTCTCTCTTTTTCTTTTTCTTTCTTTTTCCTCCTTTCTCTGTGGCATGGCATGATTTGAAATATGCTGAGTGTTCTTCCCAAATGCCCGAACTGAAATAATATATAAACATCTGTGTGGGTAGTCATGGGAATGTGAATTAAAGTGGTTTGATCAAGATCTTTTCCTGAAGCCAGATAATCTCTACAGATGTAAAAACATCTGTTCATGTCTTCTGTTCTGACATTCACAGGCTTTTATAATTCAAATCTCAACCAGCTGAAATCTGTCTTCGGTAGTTTCAAAGTTTTTCATCTGGTCACCTGCTTTTTAATTCATTTTTTTAATCATCCCAGACATTATAGGCAGAATAAACATTCTCTGTACCATCGTTCAGGTATTTGTTGAATAGAATTGCCACTGAGTCTTATGTGCCGGCAGAGTTTATTTATTTATTTATTATTTATTAATTTTATTTCTATACCGCCCTTCTCCCAAAGGACTCAGGGCGGTGTACAGCCTAATTAAAAACACAAAGACAGACAATATTTAAAAATAATTAAAATTATTAAATAATAGGCCCAATTTATAAAACCCTGAATTTAAAATCCCATTTAAAACCAATTAAAATCTTTATATTGATAGCCCAGCCTGGCGGAACAACATGGTTTTGAGGGCGCAGCGAAATACACGGAGATCACGGAGAGTTGTAGAATGGTTCATACCCACTTTGCCATGAATAAAAAAAAATGCAATTTTCCTGAATCAGCCTTCCATCCTAGGTAAATTGAGGACCCAGTTTGTGGGGGCAATAAGCTGACTTTGTATAAATATACAAAAGTATGAAGGCTATTGCTTAACGCATTGTAAGCCACCCTGAGTCTCCGGAGAAGGGCGGCATATAAATCAAATTAAAAAAAAAAAAGAATACTGCAAAATCCTCATTTCCTCCTGATCAGCTGGGATTTAGGAGGCAGAGAATAGATGCGGGCGGGGCCAGTCAGAATTTTTACTACTGGTTCTCCGAACTACTCAAAATTTCCACTACCGGTTCTCCAGAACTGGTCAGAACCTGCTGAAACCCACCTCTATTTCACACCCATGCTGGCTGGGGAATTCTGGGAGTTGAAGTCGACCCATCTTCAAGGGATCAAGGATGGAAAACACTGCCATACATATTTCTGGATCAGCTCATCCGTGGATTAGCAGACCTGATTTTTTTTTTTTACTAAAGTACCATGAAAAATGCACCGCTTGCAAATAGTAAAAAAATAAAAATAAATAACATATATGAAAATTTTGAGCTGGGTGGCACATTTTTCATGCGATCTCATTAAAAATTTGAAGGTCATTTTACTCGTGTGGGCTTATTCGCAAATTTATACACATTATGATGTTGTTCTGTTTTATTATTCAATCAAGTTAATTCCATTATTTTATTATAGAATTATGACATTTCCAACTTACTGGTCAGGCTAATATGCCATGAGTGGTAGATACAGTTTTTAGGCAAGGTTACCTAAGTTGAAAACTATTTCAAGGGTTCTTCTAGTGTACAAAATTTGAGAGAGGCTGGATTAAAGTGATACTTAAGGGCCTGACAAGTAGATCCTTAGCTGGCACACCAGAATGCAGTTGCTCCTTTCTTATCTCTGATGGAAAGAAAGGAGGAGATTGTAGGTAGAGGTTAAAAACGTCCAAGGTACCTTGTTGGGAGATTGTCACCACATACAAGAGTTGCTGTGATGGATGCTCTAAGTCAGGAGTGTCAAAACTCAAGGCTTCGGGCTGGATCTGGCCCACGGGGTGCTTAGATTTGGCCCGCGGGACTGCCCTGGAAACAGGGAAGGGCCGGCCTCTGGCGGTGTGTTCTGCCAGCGAAAATGGAGCTTGGGAGGGCTATGGGCGGCCCTCCTGAGCAAGTGGTGGGTTGCTCCCGGTTCCCACCAGTTCATAAGAACCGGTAGTAAAAATTTTTAGTAGTTCGGAGAACTGGTAATAATATTGGCTGCCACGCCCCTGAACCGGTCACGGCCCAGTCACCTCTCGCTTACCCCGCCCACCCTATCAGAGCCTTTAAAAAAAAAAAAAAAACTTTTAAAAGCATTTTTTCTACAACCTCTTCGGCCGAAAAAATGCTTTTAAAAGTTAAAAAAAAAAGCCTCTGATGATTGTGCGGCTCAGCTGGGATTATCAGAGGCTTTTAAAAGCATTTTTTCTACAACCTCTTCGGCTAAAGTGGTTGTAGGGAAAAAAATGCCTTTAAAAGCCTCTGGCGATCCCAGCTGAGTTGCCTGATCGTCAGAGGCTTTTAAAAGCATTTTTTTCTGCAACCTCTTAAGGTTGTAGAAAAAATGCTTTTAAAAGTAAAAAAAAAAAAGTTGGCCACGCCCACCCAGTCACATTACCCCCCACCAAGCCACACCCTCAAAATAAGCTACGCCCACAGAACTGATAGTAAAATTTTTTAGAACCCACCCCTGTCCTGAGCTCCCTTTTTGCTGGCAGAGGGTTTCAGGAGGCCATCGCACCCGAACATGGAGCATGCAGGGGCTGCGGGCAGCCCTCCTGAGCTCTGTTTTTGCTGGCAAAGCAGTGGTGGTATTCAGCCAGTTCTATCCGGTTTGGGCAAAGCGGTAGCGCCGGCTGCAGGAGGCTCCGCCCACCCACCCGGACGTCATCACGTCCCATTTATTCACGTTTTTGAAGCTCTGTGCATGTGCGCGCGTGCGCTCACATTTGCGAACCGGTAGCGAAGGTAAGTGAATACCAACCCTGTGGCAAAGGGTTGCAGGAGGCCGTCGCAACCAAAAACGGAGCTTGGGAGCCCGTTTTCCCTGGCAGAGCACTCAGGCTGCCACAGGTACCCCAATACGAATGACATTGAGCAGGCCACGCCTCCCCCGCCCCTCCTCCAAGGTCAAACACAACCCTGATGCGGCCCTCAATGAAATTGAATTTGGTACCCCTGCTCTAAACCAGTGGCCCCCAACCTTTGGGCCAACAGGGATCAGTTCCGTGGAGAAAGGCTTTTCCGTGGACTGGAGGGGGGCATGGTTTTGTGTGCTGCCTGCATCCCGCGGGTAGGGCTTTGCTTGTTTGCATGGCCTCGTTGCTGGCATGCCGCGGATCGGTTCTGGTCCACGTGGACTGGGGTTGGAGACCCCTGCTCTAAACATTTGCCATATAAAGTCACTCAGATCCATTGAGTTGGACTTCTCAAAGGGAGGTCCAGAGTTGGCCATGGCATGGTCAGGGTTTTAGCCTGTGATTCTGTAAAGGGGAAAGAATGGCAGAATAGGGGGGCAGAGTTAAAAGAGGGATCAGGGTAACTTTGTAGTAGATTATTGCAAAACACTCCGCATGGGGCAGCCCCTTGGAAGCTAGAGCTGGTTCAGAATACAGGTAGCTTTCGACCTACACTCAAAACCGTAGAAATGATGGTAGATTTTAGGAGAAACCCTCCTATACTACCACCTCTTACAATACTAGACAACACAGTATCAACAGTAGAGACCTTCAAGTTTCTAGGTTCTATAATAAATATGGAGGCTCCGGAGTCCGCGCATCACTCCCAGATGGCTCTGGCCCTATCTCTGCCTCCAACACAGAGCCCTCGTCCGAGCCTTCCCCAGACTCCAGGACCTGCCCATGTTCCTCCCCAGCCTTCTCATTGTCCGACTCCGCTGCCAGCTCTGCAGGCTGCTGGCAGACCACAACAGTGGGTGGGGGCTTTGCTTGTTTGCACGGCCCGGTTTCTGGCATGCTGTGGACTGGTGTCGGTCCACAGACTGGAGGTCGGAGACCCCTGGTTTAGGGCCTGCCTGTCTGAGGAACCGGCCTCTCTCCCATCATTTTTGACCAACCTGTAAACTTCCAACAGAGGAGCCTTATTGTCATGTCCCAGCCATTAGATAATGTCATCCGATAAGGCCTGGGAAGCGAGTCCTTTCTGAATCACATTTCTTTGGAATTTCAGATGCCCCCACCTTGCAAACTTTAAAATAATCTCTGAAAATCTGTTTTGGTTTGTTTCTCAGGGTGTGTCCATCTGCTGTACAATGTTTGTTCTGGTTATGATATGTTTGCTCTCGCTATAATATTTACTTTTTTGTTTTTAGAAACGATATTTTTAATCTGTGCGCTACCGAGAGTGTAGAATCAGTGTTGAGTTGGGGGGCATCTTATACCTTTAAAGGGATGCGGTGACGCAGTGGCTAAGACACTAAGCTTGTCAATCGAAAGATCGGCAGTTCAGCAGTTCGAATCCCTAGTGCTGCGTAACAGGGTGAGCTCCCGTGACTTGTCCCAGCTTCTGCCAACCTAGCAGTTCGAAAGCAGGTAAAAAATGCAAGTAGAAAAATAGGGACCACCTTTGGTGGGAAGGGAAGAGCATTCTGTGCGCCTTGGTGCTTAGTCATGTCGGCCACGACCACGGAGACATCTTCAGACAGTGCTGGCTCTTCGGCTTTGGCACATATGTGCAAGGGGAACCTTTCCCTTTATACCTTTAAATTATACATTAATAAAATGGAGCCGAGTGTTGGATTCATCCAGAGGGTCATAAGAAGATTGTTTGATTTTTATTGACTTGTTGTTCAGTCGCTAAGTCGTGCCTGACTCTTTGCAATCCATGGACCACAACACTCCAGCCCCCCCCCCCCATCCTCCACTGTCTCTGGAGTTTGTCCAAATTCATGGTCATTGCATCGATAACACAATCTATCCATCTCGTCCTCTGCTGTCCCCTTCTCCTTTGGTCTTCCATCTTTCCCCAACCTCAGGGTCTTTTCCAACGAATCCTTTCTTCTCTTTTGATGGCCAGAGTATTTGAGCTTTAGCTTCAGGATCTGTCCTTCCAAAGAACAGTCAGGGTTGATTTCCTTTGGGATCGACCGATTGGATCTCCCTGCAGTCAAAAAAGGATTCTCTGGCACCATCATTTGAAAGCCTCAAATCTTCGACGCTCAGCCTTCCTTATGGTTGTCCCAAAGGTGCTTTTTCAAGAGGGAACTGGAATTTCTTTGTTTTTTCCTTGAAGACGTTTCACTTCTCATCCAAGAAGATTTTTCAGGTCTGTGAAGCTAAAAATTATTGGAATAAAATTAAGATACGGCTGGAAGAAATGATACAAGAATGTATTGATTTAAATCCAGAGCTGTTCCTACTGGGTATCCTGCCAGAAATAATTAGCGAAGAAAATATTTATTTGATTATATGAATGACAGCTGCAAGGATTTTTTATGCACAACATTGGAAAGCAGAGAAAATTCCTTTGGAAGGAGAAGTAATTAAAAAAAAATTTAGATTGTGCAGAAATGAATAGATTGACTTTGATGATTAAAGAAAGAGAAGATTCAGAATACTTTAAGATATGGAATCAATTCTACTATTGGTTAGAAAAGAGATATAAATAAGTAAAATAATAGTTATGTATAAAAATGTTATAATCAGAATATTTTGTTAGTGATGAATTGTTGTAATTGATTCGATGAGAACTAAGACAGAAGAAATAACAAAAAGAAGAATGATTGGAGACAACACCGAGATGTCACATGGAAGGAATGACTGATGTATTAAATGTTTGTTTGTTTAAAAAATAAATTAAAAAAAGAAAGAAGTCCAGTTGCCTTTTGAAAAGCACCTTTGGGACAACCATGACCTGGATGATTACGAATTTCTATAGACCCGTGATGGCAAACCTATGGCACACGTGCCACAGGTGGCACACAGAGCCATATTTTTTTATTATTATTAATTATTTATTTTTATATGCCGCCTTTCTCCGGAGACTCAGGGCGGCTTACAATGCATTAAGCAATAGCCTTCATACGTTTGTATATTTTATACAAAATCAGCTTATTGCCCCCACAAACCGGGTCCTCATATCGGTGGCAGTTTTCGCCCTCCCCAGGCTCCTAGAAAGGCTCGGGAGCTTGGGGAGGGCAAAAAACAAGCCTACCGGGCCCACTGTGCCATCACATGCCAAAAGTGGGGGAAGCATGGGGGGGGTTGCACTCACATGCATGGGGGTGGGGCGCATAGAATTATGGGTGTGGGCACGCACTCACCTGACTCCCCCCACTTCCCCCACTTTTGGCATGCAATGGCAAAAAGGTTAGCCATCACTGCTATAGACGCTTCCTTATGGTCCAACTCTCGCAGCCATACATTACTCCTGGGGAAAACCATAGTACCATGATGGCGAACCTATGGCATGCGTGCCAGAGGTGGCACGCAGACCCCTCTTTGTAGGCACATGCGCCGTTACCAGCTGCTTTTCTGGGTTCCGTCGCGCACACGCAAGCTGGCCAGCTGGGCTTCTAGCTGGAACCAGAAGAGAGCAGCTATCCAGTGTGTATGCGCGCAATGGAACCCGGCTACCTGGGCTTCTGGCATGTGCACCGGCCAGCTGTTCTCTTCTGGGTTTTGGCACACGCATGCAAGCTGGGTTTCTGGCCGCGCGCATATTTGTGCCGGAACCCAAAGACAGCAGCTGGCCGGTGCGCATGCACATCGGACCAGTTGTCCAAAGCGCATGCGTGCAACGGAACCTGGAAGAGCAACTGGCCACCGCGTGCATGTGCACCAGCCAGCTGCTCTCTTGTGGGTTCCAGCACTACTGGGCTTGTGTGCAAATGCTCCAGTTTCAGCACTCGGTGCCGAAAAGGTTAACCATCACTGCCATAGTATATTTGGACCTTTGTTGGCAAGGTCTTTGTTTCTGTTTCTTAATATTTGCATAGCATCCTTCCAAGGAGCAAGCATCTTTCAATTCCATGGCTACCGTCATCGTCAGTGGTGGGTTGCTCCCGGTTCGCACCGGTTTGCAAGAACCGGTAGTAAAAATTTGTAGTAGTTCTGAGAACCGGTAATAACATTGGCTGGCCACACCCCTGAACCAGTCCCTGGCCTGGTCGCGGCTCGCTTACCCCGCCCACCTCATCAGACGGTTTTTTTTTTTTTAACTTTTAAAAGCATTTTTTCTACAACCTCTTCAGCCGAAAAAATGCTTTTAAAAGTAAAAAAAAAAGCCTCTGATGATCCCGCGGCTCAGCTGGGATCCTCAGAGGCTTTTCAAAGCATTTTTTTCTACCACCTCTTCAGCCAAAGAGGTGGTAAAAAAAATGTTTTGAAAAGCCTCTGATGATCTCAGCTGAGTTGCCTGATTGGCAGAGGCTTTTCAAAGCATTGTTTACTGCAACCTCTTAAGGTTGTAGAAAAAAATGCTTTTAAAAGTAAAAAAAAAAAAGTTGGCCACGCCTACCCAGTCACATTACCCCCCACCAAGCCACGCCCACAAAATAAGTAAAAAAATTTAGAACCCATCCCTGGTCGCCGTCAACAGTGATCTTGGAGCCTAAGAAAATGCAGGTAGTCCTCGATTTACAACAGTTCACTTAATGACGGTTCGAAATTACAATGGCACTGAAAAAAAGTGACATGACTATTTTTCATACTTATGACCTTTGCAGCATCCCCATAGTCACCTGATTTACGTTTAGATGCTTGACAACTGACTCACATTTATGACGGTTGCCGTGTCCCATCGTCACTGTGATCCCCTTTTGCGATCTTCTGACACGCAAAATCAGTGGCGAAACCAGATGCATTTTAACAAGCATCTTACTGATTTAACAACTGCAGTGATTCGCTTAACACATTTGGCAAGGAAGGTCGTAAAACGGGGCAAAACTCACTTAACAAACTCCTCACTTAACAACCTACATTTTGGGCTCAATTACGGTCGTAAATTGAGGACTGCCTGTAAAATCTGTTACTGCTTCCATTTCTTCTCCCTTCTATTTGCCAGGAAGTGATAGGGCCGGATGCCAGGATCTTGGTTTTTTGAGTTTTAAGCCAACTTTTGCATTCTCCTCTTTCACCCTCATCAAGAGGCTCTTTCGTTCCTCTTCACTTTCGCCATTAGAGTGATATCGCCTGCATATCTGAGGTTGTTGATATTCCTCCCGGCAATCTTGTGATTCATCCAGCCTGGCATTTTGCATGAATCTTTACCCACTGCCACAATGTTATTGCAAACACAGCCACCTTTGTCGCATGAAGAAGCACTGAAGCTGTGTTCTGGAGAATCTGCGTGGAATATTTGGGATCCGTAATGCCCTTCTCTGAAAAGAACGGTGGTGGTGTGTCGTGTAAAACCTTTCCGTTCCTTAGAGGCCACCTTTTTCCTTCCCCATTATCAGTTGAAGGCAGTTGAAAATTCGGAAAAGTTGGCTTTTTTTCACTTTCTCACTTGCAATTTCCGTATTGACGTCCTGATTTTTTTTACTGGTACCTCTTCTTCCAGTTCTTTCTAGGGATTTACAAAATGGCATCCATTACATCTTAGTGCTGAAATTGTAGACCAGACGACACACTGTTTTAACGTAGAGGTCTTCAAACTTTGCAGCTTTAACACTTGTGGACTTCGACTCCCAGAATTCTCCAGCCAGCTTAAAGCTGCCAAGTTTGAAGACCTCTGGTTTAATGGAAGATGGATTATTTGTACTAAAATAAAATAAAAAATGTATTTAAAAATATTTTCATTTTTAGGGCTGTGACTTATCTTCTGAGCTCAGAGTTAGGGGTGACTCCTTTTAGCTTTCTTTTTGAGACGGCCTTTAATCCAGTGTTTTCCAAACTTGGCAACTTTAAGACCCGTGGACTTCAACTTCCAGAATTCTCCAGCCAGCAAGGTAGAGAATATGAAGCGGATGTAAAATTGAGGGCTACCTATCTGCGTTTGTAAAAATTGTGCATCCCGGGTTTTATCTGGCACGGAGGTCCATATGGACTGGGATCCTTGCTAGTCGCTAACAGAGTGAGAATTTTGGCTATTGTGATATTTATTACAATGCATCATGATCATGTTGTAACTTGTGTGGTTCTCTGTAGGCAGGGAATGAACAGGTTGAGCATGTTTGAGCTCCCCCCTTTGAACGTCTGGCTGGGAGATTTGCACTGCCTTCTAGCGCTCATCTTACAGTAGTGGCCAAAATTGTGGAAACCTTTTGGGAAAAGTGTATTTTTGAGGTTTGATGGCTAATAACACCACTTTTTTTTAGAGTTTCAAGATAATCCTATTCCACTGCTGGAATGGCCTGGGAATAGCCCAGACCTTAACCCAACTGAAAACCTATAGAGCTGATCAGGGGTGAAATGTAAAATTTGTTACTACCGGTTCTGTGGGCGTGGCTTGGCGGGGGGGGAGTTAATGTGACGGTGGGCGTGGTCAACTTTTTTTTTTTTTTAGCTAATGCTTTGAAAAGCCTCTGCCGATCAGGCAACTCAGCTGGGATCGTCAGAGACTTTTCAAAGCATTTTTTTAACCACCTCTTCGGCCAAGAGGTTGCAGAAAAAAATGCTTTGAAAAGCCTCTGATGATCCCAGCTGAGCCGCACGATCATCAGAGGCTTTTTTTTTTTACTTTTAAAAGCATTTTTTTGTCGGAAAGGGTGGTAGAAAAAATGCTTTTAAAAGTTAAAAAAAAAAAGCCTCTAATGATCGTGCAGCTCAGCTGGGCATGGGGGGGGGGCGCGCAGGTATTTTTGCTACCAGTTCTCTGAACCACCCACCACCATCGCAATCCAGTTCGAACTGGGAGCATTTCACCCCTGAAGCCTACTAAAGAAACTTGTTAGTCAGAAGTGACCCAGCAATAAAACCCAGTTAATAGAAACAGTCCTTCAATCTTGGTTTCACATGAGAACAGCTGCAGAACTAAAAGACTTGGTTTGCTCCATGGGAAGACATTGTAAGGCCGTCATTCATGCTAAAAGTTACCCAACGAAGTGTTAACTGATATGGTGATACTTTTTGTATATCTTTGTTTTTTTCTATGGTGATCATTTTTGTATATCTCGTTTTTTCTACGTGTTTCACTTTTCTTCTTTCTACTGTAACTGCTATTCTAATAGCAAATCCTTCATAAAAGTTATTGCATTACATTCTTGATTAAATTATCTTTCCACTGATATATAATTTTATGGAACTCCTCCAAAAAAAAAAAAAAAAAAAGTGGTGTTATTAGCTACTTTTAGAAAATACACTTTTCCCAAAAAGGTTTCCGCAATTTTGGCCACTACTTTAGGCTATGGCTACATTTGCAGAAAAGGCCACAGGCAGATGGATTGCACAAAAACGATGTTTTGCTTGAGCCATGCGGTTGGTGTTTTCTAATTGAGGGTATCAAAGGCAGAACTGACGAGAGTCCTGCAATAGGTGGCAATATCTGGCTGACCCTTGTTTGAACAACATTCAGTGCTTCTATCTCTAGCTGGAGATTCCGCCATGGAATGTTAAAAAAAAAATAGGGATAGTTTGTTTATTTATTTATTTATTTATTTATTTATTTATTTAATTTTATTTCTATACGGCCTTTCTCCCGTAGGACTCAAGGCGGTATACAGTCAAGAAAAATATAGATACACAAACATCATAAAATTGCTAATTAAAATTATTATTATAACATAGTTTGGCCCAATTAAATAGAACCTAAAATTAGATAACATTTTAAAAACATTCACATGTTCATATGTTTAGCCCCGCTTGTTGGAACATCAGGGTTTTGAGGGCATGGCGGAAAGCACGGAGATCAGGGATATTCCGTATCTCCGGGGGCAGTTCATTCCAAAGGGTTGGAGTCCTCACAGAGAAGGCCCTCCCCCTGGGAGTCGCCAGTCGGCATAATTTGACTGACGGTACCCTGAGTAGTCCCTCCCTGTGAGAACGAACTGGTCGGTGGGAGGCTATTGGTGGCAAAAGACGGTCTCATAGGTACCCAGGTCCTAAGCCATGGAGCGCTTTAAAGGTGATAACTAACACCTTGAATCACACCCGGAAGACCACCGGGAACCAGTGCAGCTCGCGTCGGAGAGGTGTTACATGGGCGCAACAAGCTGTGCCCATAATCACCCACGTGGCTACATTCTGGACCAGTTGCATAGCTGGCATTATTAATCCCGGTTGCTCGAATGCAAGGTAAATTTTAGAAATAGTTTATTGGAGGAGACCCTTGTTTGTGCGCTCCCATTCCTTCATCTGTTTGGCATAGCTAGAAAACAGCCATCTGGGTCTTACTTTAACCCAGGGTTGTACAATCTTGGCAACCTTAGAATTGGAATCAGAATAGAGCTGGAAGGGACCTTGGAGGTCTTCTAGTCCAGCCCCCTGCTCAAGAAGGACATCCTATACCAGTGATGGCTAACCTTTTTGCTGTCGCGTGCCAAAAGTGGGGGGAGCACAGGGGGTCACGTGTGTGTGTGTGCCCACACCCATAATTCAATGCCCCTGTGCCCTGCCTCCAGCGCATGTGCGTGCGACCCCCACTTTTGGCATGTGACGGCAAAAAGGTTACCGGTGGGCCCGGTGGGCCCGTTTTTCACCCTCCCCAAGCTCCAGAGGCTTTCTTGGAGCCTGGGAAGGGCGAAAACAGCCTCCCCCACCACCCCAGTGGCCCTTCAGAGGCTGAAAATGCCCTCCCAGAGCTTCTGCGCGAGCCCTGTACTTGCTTAGCATCCAAAACGAGCTGTGTGGAGACTCCTGGGAGGAGAGGGGCAACGTGGGTGGGGCCAGCCGAAAATCAGCTGGTCAACATGCGCAGGCGTGCTGGAACTCAGCTAGAGCAATGGCTTGCGTGCTCACAGATATGACTCTGTGTGCCACCTGTGGCACGCGTGCTATAGGTTCGCCATCACGGTCCTATACCATTTCAGACAAGTGATTGTCCAATCTCTTCTTAAAAACTCCAGTGATGAAGCACACACAACGTCTGAAGGCCAGCTGTTCCATTGGTTAAATTGTCCTCACTGTTACGAAGTTTCTCCTCAATTCCAGGTTGCTTCTCTCCTTGATTCATTTCCATCCATGGTTCCTTGTTTTGCCTTCTGGTGCTTTGGAAAATAAATTGACCCCCTCTTCTTTGCAGCAGCCCCTCAAATACTGGAATACTTGTATCATGCCCCCCTTAGTCTTTCTTTTCTCTAGACTAGCCAAACCCAAATACTACAACCGTTCTTCATATGTTTTATTCTCCAGGATATGGAGTGGTGAAATACCAATCAGTGGTGAAATGCTACTGGTTTGCACCGGTTTGGGCAAACTGGTAGTAAAAAAAAAGCTACCGGTTCCTCTGAACCGGTATTTCCAGCGATCAGCTTTGCCGCGCGATTTAAAATTGCTAGAAAGCAGGAAATCCTGTTTTCTAGTGAATCTAAATCGTGCGGCACAGCTGATCCCTCCCCTTCCCAAGCCTCCTTTTTCCGCTATGTGGCACGTATGTGTGCATGTGCAGCGTGCATTTGATGCACACTGCACATGTGTGCTCAGCGTGCATTTGGCGTGCACCGCACATGTGCGTGCATGCGGCACGAGTTTGGCACGCACTGCGCATGTGAGGCCAACGAACCGGTAGCAAACCGGTTCAGATTTCACCACTGACTTTAATCATCTTAGCTGCTCTTCTTTGTACTTTTTCCAAAATCTCAACATCTTTTTTTTTTTTTTGGTAATAGGGTGACCAAAACTGGATGCAGTATTCCAGGTGTGGCCTTGCTAAGGCTTTCTAAAGTGGTACAAATACTTCATGTGGTTTTGATTCTATGCCACTCTTTTATGCAACCAAGGATTGTATTAGTTTTTTGGCTGCTGCTGCACACTGCTGACTCATGTTGAAATCACCGTCCACTAAGATGGCTAAGGGAGCTCAATCAATCTCATTGCACATATGTTGTGCATTGACAATAAAGATTTGAATTGAATTGGCTGGGAAATTCCGGGCATCGAAGTCCACAGGTCTTAACAGTTCCCAAGGTTGGACATCCCTACTTTAAGCATTATATGTCATCTGTCAGTTACTTTCACAACAGATTCCCAGATTCTCCGACTCCCAGAATTCTTAGCCGTGGCCATATTGAGAATTCTGGGAATCTAAGTCCATAGAGCTGAAGTCACCAAAGTTGAGAAATAGTGTGTAGGCTTTCTTTTCACCTTGCCTGAAAGTCTCCATCTAGAAAAGCCCTGCTGTGAGCGATTCTCGTGAGAGGCATCTTATTAGCCAAGGATCTTGACAGGTGAGGTCCTTGACTCTTCTTAACGTTTTGTGTGGGTGGCCTTAAGTGGAAGGAAATCCTCTGCGTGTGTGTGTGTGTGTGTCTGTCTGTGTTGTGGCAGCTGATGAGTAAGTGAAATTCAGTGCTGGAACCCGGTGGAGTTGTGTTGACAGTTTGGTAGCGGTACTTGTAGCTACTTGTTTGTTTGACTTGATGATATCTTTATTAAATAGTAAAATTCAAAGCCAGCCATTAAAATACAAACAAAGATAAAAAGGAAAAGGGAAGGGGAATAAAAAATAAATGAATAGATAGATAGAGATGGATAGACAGACAGACAGACAGACAAAAAGACAAAAAGACAGACAGATAAGGTAGGTAGACAGACAGACAGACAGATAAGGTAGGTAGGTAGATAGACAGACAGACAAAAAGACAGATAGACAGACAGATTAGGTAGGTAGGTACGTAGATAGATAGATGATAGATAGATAGATAGATAGATAGATAGATAGATGATTGATAGATAGATAGACAGACAGACAAAAAGACAGACAGACAGATAAGGTAGACAGACAGACAGACAGATAAGGTAGGTAGGTAGGTAGATAGATAGACAGACAGACAGACAAAAAGACAGATAGACAGACAGATTAGGTAGGTAGGTACGTAGATAGATAGATGATAGATAGATAGATGATTGATAGATAGATAGACAGACAGACAAAAAGACAGACAGACAGATAAGGTAGACAGACAGACAGACAGATAAGGTAGGTAGACAGACAGACAGACAGACAAAAAGACAGACAGACAGACAGATTAGGTAGGTAGGTAGGTAGATAGGTAGGTGCGTAGATAGATAGATAGATAGATAGATAGATAGATAGATAGATAGATAGATAGATAGATAGATAGACAGACAGACAGACAGACAGACAGATAGATAGCCAGACAGATAAGGTAGGTAGGTAGATAGACAGACAGACAGACAAAAAGACAGATAGACAGACAGATTAGGTAGGTAGGTACGTAGATAGATAGATGATAGATAGATAGATAGATAGATAGATAGATAGATAGATGATTGATAGATAGATAGACAGACAGACAAAAAGACAGACAGACAGATAAGGTAGACAGACAGACAGACAGACAGACAAAAAGACAGATAGACAGACAGATTAGGTAGGTAGGTACGTAGATAGATAGATGATAGATAGATAGATGATTGATAGATAGATAGACAGACAGACAAAAAGACAGACAGACAGATAAGGTAGGTAGACAGACAGACAGACAGACAAAAAGACAGACAGACAGACAGATTAGGTAGGTAGGTAGGTAGATAGGTAGGTGCGTAGATAGATAGATAGATAGATAGATAGACAGACAGACAGACAGATAGATAGATGATAGATAGCCAGACAGATAAGGTAGGTAGGTAGATAGACAGACAGACAGACAAAAAGACAGACACAGACAGACAGATAAGGTAGGTAGGTAGGTAGACAGACAGACAGACAAAAAGACAGACAGACAGACAGACAAAAAGACAGACAGACAGACAAGGTAGGTAAGTAGGTAGATAGATAGACAGACAGACAAAAAGACAGACAGACAGACAGATAAGGTAGGTAGGTAGACAGACAGACAGACAGAGAGGCAGGCAAATTAGGTAGGTAGGTAGATAGACAGACAGACAGACAGAAAGACAGACAAAAAGACAGACAGACAGACAGATAAGGTAGGTAGGTAGGTAGGTAGATAGACAGACAGACAAAAAGACAGACAGACAGACAGACAGATAAGGTAGGTAGGTAGGTAGACAGACAGACAGACAAAAAGACAGACAGACAGACAGACAAAAAGACAGACAGACAGACAAGGTAGGTAAGTAGGTAGATAGATAGACAGACAGACAAAAAGACAGACAGACAGACAGATAAGGTAGGTAGGTAGACAGACAGACAGACAGAGAGGCAGGCAAATTAGGTAGGTAGGTAGATAGACAGACAGACAGACAGAAAGACAGACAAAAAGACAGACAGACAGACAGATAAGGTAGGTAGGTAGGTAGGTAGATAGACAGACAGACAAAAAGACAGACAGACAGACAGACAGATAAGGTAGGTAGGTAGGTAGATAGATAGACAGACAGACAAAAAGACAGACAGACAGACAGATAAGGTGGGTAGGTAGGTAGATAGATATTTATTTATTTATTATTATTTATTAATTAAATTTCTATACCGCCCTTCTCCAAATAGGACTCAGGGCGGTGCACAGCCAAGGTAAAAACAGAGCATACAAAATTTAAGAACAGTATTAAAATAATTAAATATTTGGCCGTAAATTAAAACAACCCAATTTAAAATCAATTTAAAATTTAACTCAAGCCAGCCCAGATAGATAGACAGACAGACAAAAAGACAGACAGACAGATTAGGTAGGTAGGTAGGTAGATAGATAGACAGACAGACAAAAAGACAGACAGACAGACATAAGGTAGGTAGGTAGGTAGGTAGATAGATAGACAGACAGACAAAAAGACAGACAGACAGACAGACAAGGTAGGTAGGTAGGTAGATAGACAGATAGACAAAAAGACAGACAGACAGACAGATAAGGTAGGTAGGTAGGTAGGTAGATAGATATCTCAAATAAATTTATAACTGTAATTTATTTATTTATTTATTTATTAATCAAATTTCTATACCGCCCTACTCCCGAAGAACTCAGGGCGGTGAACAGCCAAGATAAAATACAGATAATACAAATATTAAAAAATCCCTTAAAATTATTAAATATTTCGGCCGAAACACAGATTAAAACACCCAATTTATAAAATCACGAATTAAAAAAATTTAAAAATTTAAAAGATGGGAGTTAGGCCAGGCCAGCTTGCTGAAATAGAAAAGTTTTGAGAGCACGGCGAAACATGCGCAGGTCCGGGATCTTCCGTATCTCTGGGGAGAGCTCGTTCCAGATGGTAGGTGCCCCCACAGAGAAGGCTCTTCCCCTGGGGGCCGCCAGTCGACACTGTTTGGCCGACGGCACCCTGAGGAGCCCCTCTCTATGGGAGCGTACTGGTCGGTGAGAGGCTATTGGTAGCAGAAGGCGGTCTCGTAGATACCCCGGTCCGATGCTATGGAGCGCTCTAAAGGTGGTAACCAAAACCTTGAAACGCACCCGGAACACCACCGGGAGCCAGTGCAGCTCGCGCAGGAGGGGGGTCACATGGGAGCGCCACGTCGCTCCCATAACCACCCGCGCGGCCGCATTCTGGACCAGCTGGAGCCTCCGGGTGCTCCTCAAGGGGAGCCCCATGTAGAGAGCATTGCAGTAGTCCAAGCGGGAAGTAACGAGAGCATGAGTGACCGTATTTAACGAGTCCCGATCCAGAAAGGGACGCAACTGGCGAATCAGGCAGGCCTGATAAAAAGTCCCCCTGGCCACGGCCGTCATGTGCTCTTCTAAAGACAGCCGTGAGTCCAGGAGGACACCCAAGTTGCGAACCCTCTCCGTGGGGGCCAATGACTCGCCCCCAATAGTCAGTGATGGCACCAACTGATTATATCGGGATGTCGGAAACCACAGCCACTCGGTCTTGGATGGGTTGAGCCTGAGTCTGTTTCTCCCCATCCAGATCCGCACGGCCTCCAGGCACCGGGACATCACTTCAAGGGCATCATTGGGGTGGTCCGGGGTGGAGATGTACAGCTGTAATGACCTCTGACTTTTTTAAAAAAAATACGGAGATAATAATAATAATATAACTACCACTCCCTAAGTTTAAACAAGTCCTACCAATTTTTAAAATACCTTACTGATAGAAAAGAATATTTGTAGCTCAGGGTTAAACAGCGGGGTCCTTGATGCTCTCTGAGCTTGCTGGTTTTCTTGCAGTCATTTCATTACCAAACTAGCTAACATCCTCAGTGCATTTAAAATATCTTAAAATACTAATGATCAACATTCTTAAAAAACCCTCGATATTCATAATATATTCTTCTCTTAATTTTTTTTAATGGTAGATACTTGTTGATCTTGATTCCTTAGTACAGATAGCTATCAATTTAACAACAGTTCATTTAGTGACCATTCAAAGTTACAACGGCACTGAAAAAAGTACTTGTGACTGTTTTTCATACTTGCGACCAATGGGGACAGCTGGATTCACTTAACTGTATTACGGACTTAACTGCAGTGATTCACTTAACAACTGTGGCAAGAAAGGTCGTAAAATGGGGCAAAACTGACTTAATTGTCTCCCTTAACAATAGAAACGTTGGACTCAATTAGGGTCGTAAGTCGAGGACTACCATCTGCATGTTGAATTTGGAGGACTGGGATAAAGAGGGACATGGAAGACTTTGAGGCAGGCCTGCGGCATTGCACCAGCTCACAGTAGGTTTAGCTTTATGGGGTCCCCTTAGCTTACAAGATGCTATATTCCTGTTTACGATGAGAACAATCTGCCTTCAACAGTCCTTCCCAGAAATACAGGTAGTCCTTGACTTACAACCATTTGTTTAGTGACCGTTCAAAGTTACAGTGGCACTGAAAAAAGTGACTTATCATTAAGAAAATTATGGAATGTGCTGAAATGAATAAATTGACATTTGAAATTAGAGAACAGGAAGATAAACAGTATTATTTAATATGGGATTTGTTTTATCAATGGCTAGATAATAAGGCATGGAAATGAAGTATGAAATATGAAATTAATGTGATGATAAACTATATGAAGTGTTTTTTTAATTTTTTTTTTCATGAGTCAAACCCTTGTTAAACAATTGTTAAATGAGAATAACAACATAAAGGGATAGATAAAATTATCAAATAAGAGAAATTAAATAATTTGTAAATTGTGGATATGGGATTAAGCACAAAAGATTTTTAACCGATCAACACACTTTCTGTGATTGTAATGGATGATGCTTGTTTTATGTTTTGTTACGTTTAAAAATATTTTTTTGAAAAAAAAAGGGACTTATGACTGTTTTTCACACTTACGACCATTGACGCATCCCCACGGTCATGTTATAAGAATTTAAACATGTGGCAACTGACTCATATTTATGACAGCTGCAGTGTCCCAGGGGGTGTCACATTATCAACTTTTGCGACCTTCGGACAAGCCAAGTCAATGGGGGAAGCCAGATTCACTTAACAACTGGGTTACTAACTTAACAACTGCAGTGATTCACTTAACAGCTGCGGCAAGAAAGCACGTAAAATGAGGCATGGGGATAACAGCAATGGAAATTTTCTGCTCAACTGTGGTCATAAATAGAAGATTATCAGCAGCTCATGAGGTTTTTTTTTTTTTAACCAAAGAGAGCAGAGGTATAACCCCTGTCCCTTCATTAAGCAGTGGAGTATCTTAAGCTTATTTTTTCATCATTTTTTTGCCTCTTTCAAGACTTATTTGCATTACGCATTTAGCAGATTAACAGAATAGGAAGGGACCTTGTAGGTCATCTAGTCCAACACTCCGCCCAATCAGGAGACCCTACACCAGGGGTGTCAAACTCAAGGCTCGCGGGCCCGATCCGGCCTACGGGGCCTTTAGATCTGGCTTGCAGGCCCACCCTGGAAACAGCAAAGGACCGCCCCGCGGTGCCTCTGCCAGTGAAAACAGAGCTTGTGGCCCTCCTGAAGCTACCGTTTTCGGCCGTGACGACCTCCTGCAATCCTCTGCCAGCTAAAACAGAACTTGGGAGGCTCCCCCCCCCCAAGGTCAAACACAACCCTGATGTGGCCCTCAATTAAATCCAGTTTGACACCCCTGCGCTACCACACCGTTTCTGACATGGCAGTCCAGTCTCTTCTTGAAAGCCTCCAGTGATGAAGTTCCCACAACTTCTGAAGGCAACTTCTGTTCCATTGTTCTCCCTGTCAGAAAATTTCTCCTTATTTCCAGGTTGAATCTCTCCTTGATCGGTTTTCAATCCATTGTTCCTTGTCTGGTCTTCGGGTGCTTTGGAAAATAGCTTGACCTCCCTCCTCTCTGTGGCAGCCCCTCAAATATTGGAAGACTGCTATCATGTCTCCCCTGGTCCTTCTCTTCAGTAGACTAGTCTGCCCAGTTCCTGCAACCGTTCATCGTATATTTTAGTCTCCAGTCCCCTCATCATCCTGGTTGCTCTTCTCTGCATTCTTTCTAGAGTCTCAACATCTTTTTTGTAGTGTGGTGACCAAAAATGGATGCAGTATTCTAGGTGTTGTGATTTGACCTCTGTCTAAACTTGCTTTTTTTCCTCTCTTTCAGTTCATTTTGGCTGTGGATCGCAACTCGGATAACAAGAATTATTGGAGGTCAGTCACTATCAAAACTTCTTCCTTTTAAGATTTGGGGGCCTTCTGATCTGCCCTTCTGTGGCTTCAAACACAGGTAGTCCTCAAGTTACAACAGTTCGTTCAGTGACCATTTGAAGTAACAACAGCCCTAACAAAACTGATTTATGACCGTTTTCCCCACTTCCATTGCATTCTGCTTAATCTATTGAAGTTTGGAATGGTATTATAATACACTGTTGTGCATAGAGAAACACAATGGAAAGATCTGGGCATATTTGGGTTTATTTATTTATTTATTTATTTATTATATTTCTATACTGCCTTTCTCCCGTAGGACTCAAGGCAGTGTACAGCCAAGAAAAATATAGATACACAAACATCATAAAATTGCTAATTAAAATTCTTATTATAACATAGTTTGGCCCAATTAAATAGAACCTAAAATTAGATAACATTTTAAAAACATTCACATGTTCATATGCTTAGCCCCACTTGTTGGAACATCAGGGTTTTGAGGGCACAGCGGAAAGCACGGAGGTCAGGGATAGTTCGTATCTCAGGGGGCAGTTCATTCCAAAATATGTCAGAGTTAATATAACATATATTATTATATGTCAGGGTTAATATGTCAGAGAAGGAATTAAGGGGACAATTTTTAAAAATTGTTTCTTAATTTTGCCACACAAGGGACATTTCTGTTAAGCAAGGAAAATAAAAAGGCTAGTGTAGTACAGGTAGTCCTCGACTTACAACACTTCATTTAGTGACCGTTCAAAGTTACAACAGCACTGAAAAAAGCGACTTATGACCATTTTTCACACTTATGACCATTGCAGCATCCCTATGGTCACATGATTTACATTCAGAAAGTTGGCAACAGGTTCATACTTATGACGGCTGCGGTGTTGCGGGGTCATCTTTTGCAAACTTCTGACAAGCAAGATCAATGGGGGAAACCAGATTCACTTAACAACCGTGTTACTAATTTAACAACTGCAGGGATTCACTTAACAAATATAGTGTCAACAAGTTTTCAAGTTGCCATGAGCAGGAGGGAGGGAGAACTGATAGAGCTGATTGATTTCCCTAACCGAAGCTACATTCCATAGAGGCTTTCTTATCACAATCAGTAGGAGGGTGTTGGATTTCACAGCCAGCCAAAGTGATTAATTGGAGAATGCTATTTATGACATGGCCAGGGAGGAGGGGAGAGACAGGGTCATAGGGGAACGTAAATCTATATGGGATTAGTTCTAACTGCATCCGAATATTGCCGAAATGGTGCTCCTAATAAATGACTGTATTTCTTTTGAAGTTTGGCTCATGGCTCATGAATTAATTAGGGCATCTTTCAGAAACTTCACATATGGCAAGAAAAGTTGTAAAATGGGCAAAACTCACTTAACAAATTTCTCACTTAGCAACATAAATTCTGGGTTCGGTTGCAGTCGTAAATTGAGGACTACCTGTATTTGAAAACGTGTTTAATTTTTGAAAAATGAAAAATGTTAATCTTAAAACTTGGGTGTTGGTTTTTTTTCGTTTTTGTTTTTTCCTTATTAGCGGTACAAACCTTCTTCGCCGGCACGATGAGCAACAAACCACCTCCCGACGATAAGCTTCTGGAGCTGGATTTACATTCCCATTTCATCATCGGTTCCGTTTCGGAGGATAATTCTGAAGATGAGACAAGCTCTTTGGTGAAAATTGATTTACTGGAAGAAAAAGACCAGTCCATCTCTCCGGTCTCCGTCAGTTCAGACTCTCTTTCTGACCTCAGTTCTTCCGGTGTTCAAGAGGCCCTTCATATGAGGTAAAACAAAATAAAAATCACAATTGTTCATTTAGAGACCATTCAAACTTACAATGGCACTGAAAAAAAGTGACTTAAGACTCTTTTCCACACTTACAACTGTTGCCACATTCCCATGTTCATATGATCAAAATTCAGACGCCTGGCAACAGATTCATATTTATAACAGCTGTAGCATCCTGGGGACATGTGATCCCCTTTTGCGACCTTCTGACAAGCAAAGTCAATGGGGAGGCCAGATTCACTTAAGAACCGGGTCACTAACATAACTGCAGTGGTTCACTTAACAGAGCTGGCAAGAAAGATCGTAAAATGAGGCAAAATTTACTTAAGAAACATTTCACGTAACAACAGAAATGTTGGGCTCAATTGTGGTCGTAAGTCAAGGACTACCTGTATGGGTTTCTTAAAAATGTCATCTTTTCTTGTTGCTCTAAAGCAGGAGTACATGGTCACATGATCAAAATTCGGATATTTGGCAACTGACTCGTATTTATGACGAGTTGCAGTGTCCCGGGGTCATATGATCCCCTTTTGTGACCTCCTAACAAGCAAAGTCAATGGGGAAGCCAGATTCACTTAACAACCATGTTAGTAAACAACTGTAGTGATTCACTTAACAACTGTGGCAAGAAACGTCGTACAATGGGGGCAAACTTCACTTAAGGTGCGCCGCACCCCCCCACGCCCCATTTTACCTTTAGCAAGCCTCCCTGCAGCCCCTGGGAGCCAAAAAGGGGTGCGGGGGAGGGGCACCCCCCATCCCATTTTACCTTTAGCAAGCCTCCCTGCAGCCCCTGGGAGCCAAAACGGTTGCAGGAAAAAAGGCATTTTTTCCTCACTCGAGTATAAAGTTCCTGCAACTGTTCTTCATATGTTTTAGCTGCTGGTCCCCTAATAATCAAAATTTGCCAAAGTCTCACCATCTCAGTAATTTTTACTGGATTTTGTCAGAAAGGAGGAAGTTTCAGATGAAGGAGTTACAAATTTACATTGATAATTCTATTTGGGATTGTATGGGAAAGAAGAGTATGAGATTGCTAAAATTTAAATCAGCTTGGGTGGTTGTTGAAAAGGCTGCCATGCAGTGCTTCTGTTCTCAGGATGGGATCTTGCAGAATTTTAATTGCTCTTGCATATATTACACATCAGGTTTCTCCCAGCCAATATTAGAATTAGATGCTTTGCCAACGCTGCTTCGAGAACACAACAGTTTAATTAAATTTACAGCAAGAACACAGAGTTCCTCTGTGAGAGAGACAGGCAGTTCCTAATTATTATAAATAAAATAAAATAAACAATTAAGAAGAACCATTAGTCAAAAAAAAATTAAGTGTTTGCTGGGTCCAAAATCAAGCCCCATTTATATTGGTACTCCATGGCTAATGACCACAATTGATCCCAAAAACTTCTGTTGCTAAACAAGACAGTTATTAAGTGAGTTTTGTCCCATTTTATGACTTTTCTTGCCCCATTTGTTAAGTGACTCACTGCAGTCGTTAAGTTAGTAGCAAGGTTATTAAGTGAATCTGGCTTCCCCATTGACATTGCTTGTCAGAAGGTCGCAAAACGGAATCAGGTGATCTCGGGACACTGCCACCGTCATAAATATGAGTCAGTTGCCAAGCGCAGCATCCCCATCCTGTGACTATGGGGATGCTGCGCCCATCAGAAGTGTGAAAAGCATTCACAAGTCACTTTTCCAGTGCTGTTGTAACCTTGGTCGCTAATGAATGGTTATAAGTCAAGGTACTGTAGAATGAGAGATAGCTACCTCCTTTGTTATGTTGGTGAGCATTTCAGAACATCATACAACTGTTGCATAAACACAAGGAAAGGCTTGAGTTGGGCTGGCCAATCCACAGAAGGTGTGAAGTTGCAGTAGTACCCAATTTTGTTGTTGCAATCTGGAATAATCTGCCCCCGATATTTGATCATCCCTCACGGTATTAGCAATAGCAATAGCACTTAGACTTATATGCAGCTTCAGAGAGTCAGCCTATTGCCCCCAATAATCTGGGTCCTCATCTTACCCATCTCAGAAGGATGGAAGGCTGAGGAAACCTTGAGCTCGTCAGGATCAAACTACAAACTTTCTTGTTTTTTTTTTCTTTTGAAGACGTTTCGCTTCTCCAAGAAGCTTCTTCAGTTCTGATTGGATCAGTGGTGGGTTCCTCCCGGTTCGGTCGGTTCGGCCGAGCCGGTAGCGGTGACGATATGACGTCACCGAACCGGTTCTACCCCCTCCCACCCACCCACATTATTCTTACCTTTTATTTGGTCCCACCCCCAATCTATTGCTGCCTCCTGAGTCCCAGCTGATGACTAGAGGGAAAAAAACTGTTTAAACTCTTGCCGCGGAGCTTCAAAGGGCCGTCCTACAGCTGATCAGTGTTAAAAGCAAACAAATGAGTCGGGTCGTAAGTGCGAGGACTGGTCGTAAGTGCGAGGACCTTCCAGAAATGACTCTGACCAGCTAGCCACGCCCACCTAGTCACATGACCTCCAAGCCACACCCACAAAATACACCACGCCCACAGAACCGGTAGTAAAAAAATTTAGAACCCACCCCTGGATTGGATGGTGGGGAATAGAAGGATTTATATTCCTTGCAGACGGCAGGTCATTTGAATCCTTTCAGAGAGTCGTTGAGGCCACTTGGAGGTTTATCTGTGTCCTCAGGGTCACCTGAGTAATGCTCCTGGTAAAAAAAAAAAAAGGCAGACTACAGGAACCAGGAACACTACTCAGGTGACCCTGAGGACATAGAAAAACCTCCAAGTGCTTCAATAACCTTCTAAAACAAGGGTGTCAAACTCAGTTTCACTGAGGGCCACATCAGGGTTGTGTTTGACCTCGGGGGGCGGGGGGGCATGGCCAGCTAAATGTCACTCATATTGGGAGTGCCTGTGGTGGCCCGAGTGCACTGCCAGTGAAAATGGACTCCCATTTTAATATGTGAAGGGCACAAAATATCTAATACTACACATATTAACCACTGCCAGGATTGCCTATGCTCAATGTTGGAAACAGCTACGTACACCCGCAGAGAAACTGGTTATACAAAAGGTCATGAATTGCGCAGAAATGGACAAATTAACGCGGAGTTTAAAAGATAAAGAGACATCAATATTTTACAATGTGTGGGAACAGTGGTATAACTGGATAGAACGGAGATAGATTGGAGATAGATAGTTATCAAGCACAAGTAATAGATAAAATAAGAATGTAAATAAGTACAATTTAATTTTTGTAAATAATGCACGAATTACTGTCACAAGAAAAACAGCACAATTAGCTGTTGTTGAGTGAAGTAATTTTTTATGTTTTTAATGTAATAAAAGTTTAATAAAGTATTTATAAAAAAGAAAAGAAAATGGACTCCCGAGCTCCGTTTTCAGCTGTGACGGCCTCCTGCAACCCTCTGCCAGCAAAAATGGAGCTCAGGAGGGCCGTGTGCAGCCCTCCCGAGCTCTGTTTTCGCTTGGAGAGGCACCACGAGCCGGTCCTTTGCTGTTTCCAAGGGAGCCCCGCGGGCTAGACCTAAGCACCTCGTAGGACGGATCCGGTCGCCAGGCCTTGAGTTTGACACCTCTGCTGTAAAAGGATGCAAATAACCAGGTGTCTGCAAGGAGTATAAATCCTTCCATTCCTCCACCATCCTGTCAGAGCTGAAATGTCTTCAAAAGAAAAAAACAAAGTTCAGTTGCCTCCTGGGGACAAGCACTGTAAAGTTATAAGAAGATTAAATAGGAGCGACGCCCAGGAGTTGTGCCATCAAAACACGCAGCTGCTGTGTGTGTCTAAAATATGGCATGAAATACATCTTTGGGTGCCAGGGGCCCCCAGCCTTGAACCTTTCTCAATCTGTTTGCTTTTATTGGGCCACCATGATCATTTGATCTGCTGCTGCCAAATTACTGCGAAAAAATAAAAATACTGTTTTCTTCCTCATCTCCTTCCCTTTTTTTCAGCATCCTCTTCCTCCTCCTCCAGTTTAAATTACCCTGTTCCCCCCAAAATAAGACCTCCCCTGATAATAAGCTCAATCGGGCTTTTCAGCGCATGGCAATAAGGCCAAGCGCTTATTTCAGGGTTCAAAAAAATATAAGACAGGGTCTTATTTTCAGGGAAACACGGTAGGTTTAGAAATTGGTTCCCCGTGCCCCACTCCCCCCGCCCCCCAAAGCTTTCAAAATAATCTGGCCTGTAGTTTTCCCTAAATATTGGTAGTCCTTGACTTATAACTAACTATACATTTGGTGACCGTTCAAAATGGCAACTTGTGATTTACTTAAAAACGGTGGAAAGAGAGGTCGTGATATGACTATATACTGTAGGTAGTCCTCGATTTATGACTGTAATTGAGCCCAAAATTTCTGTTGCTGAGTGAGACATGTGTTAAGTGAATTTTGCCCCATTTTACGACCGGTCTTGCCATTATTGTTAAGTGAATCATTGAGGCTGTTACGTTAGGAACACGGTTGTTAAGTGAATCAGGCTTCCCCATGGACTTTGCCAGAAGGTTGCAAAAAGGGATCACGTGACCTTGGGATACTGCAACCGTCATAAATATGAGTCAGTTATCAAGCATCTGAATTTTGATCACATAATCATAGGAATGTTAGCAAGGTCATAACTCAGGGGTGGGCTGCTGGGGGTTCGCAGGGGTTCAGGAGAACCTCTAGTTAAGATTCTGTGCAGTTCGGAGAACCCCCAAATCCCACTCTTGGCTGGCCCCATCCATCCCACCCCGCCCTGCCCCTCCCAGGAATCCCCACATGGCCTGTTTTGGATGCAGGTAACTGCAGGGTGCGTGTGGAGATTCGGGGAGGGTGAAAAATGGGCCTACTGGAAGTCTGCTACCTGGGGAGGCCGTTTTTGCCCTCGTGGGGGCTCGAGGAAAGCCTCCGGAGCCTGGAGAGGGCAAAAGTGCCCCCGCCCCGCTGTGGTCCAGGAGGCTGACTAGGCCATATCCACCATGGCGACTCCTACCCAGCAACCGGGCAGAGAACCCCTTGCTAAAATTTTTGAAGCCCACTCCTATCATAAGTGTAAAAAACGATCACTTTTTTCAGTGCTGTTGTAACTTTGGTCACTAAATGAGCTGTTGTAAGTCAAGGACTACCTGTATTACATTTTAAGAGATTGGATGTATGTGTGTACAAATTTAATAAATAAATAAATAATCCATACCCTGCATGGATTGCCCCGTGACTATGTAGGACAACTTTTTACTTTTACACATTAGTATATAACTAGCCATTTCTATAACAACTCTATCTTATTAGCAAAACATAAGTCAAAGTTTCATACTTTTTTTCATCCCAAGCACAAAATCCAGAAGTGATATCCAAATAAAAAACATAATTAAATATATTCTCCTCCTTGAATAAAGCAATCAATTTAATCATTTCTGCTTTATCTTCCTTGCTGTGGAAATAATATATATTTCCAACACTGGAAGTTTTTAAGAAGAGATTGGACAACCATTTGTCTGAAGTGGTGTAGGGTTTCCTGCCTAAGCAGGGGGTTGGACTAGAAGACCTCCAAGGTCCCTTCCAACTCTGTTATTCTATTTTCTGCTTGCACTTAATAATCTTTAAAACTATCACTATTTATATTAACGAAATCCACTGTATTCTTTCAGATTCTTTAACCTTAAACGGAAAAAATACTTTCCCTCCCATCCATTTTAAGATACTAAACTTTTATTTAAAAAGATGTCTAAAATCAAAACATTCTAATACATCTTTTTTTTAAAATTACCTCTTAGCATACCTACTTTAAAGTTCACTTCCAGACCAATCAAATTCCACCCATCCTTTTTGATGTTCTGAGAAACACTCTGAAAACTTAATGCGGAACCAATGCATTCTTGGAGTTAAAAGTTTATTCTGGAAATGAGAATCATTGGTTTATTCCCAATGATTCATTAACAGATTTTTTTTCTTTTTAAAAAAGGGCAGGTGTGGAAAACACTCTTAACAGGCACCAAAGTACCTGTTGATCAAAGTATACAGGTGATGCAGCGATTCACTTAACAACTGGCAAGAAAGGTCGTAAGATGTCACCAAACTCACTTGACAGCGCTCTTGCTTAGCAACAGAAATGTTGGACTCCATTCATTCTTGTGCTTGGACCTCACACTGTGCCATGCGTGCTTTGCTCAGTCTGTTGATAATCCTGTTGCACAAAACTCTTCCTCTAGACCCGTGATGGCGAACCTATGGCACATTTGCTCAAAGTGGCATGCAAAGCCATGTTGCCCGGCACATGGGGCCTTGACAGTTTGTCTTCTGGGTTTCTGGTGCACATGCGCGGATGATGATCATTTGTCTTTCGTGCGTGCAGCAGTGCCGAAAACTGGTGTGCGCATGTGTGCCAGCCAGCTGATTGTCGGGTGCGTATGTGCGCTAGAACTCAGAACTTTGGCTTTTCCAGAGCGCAGCCCCGATGAGCTTGCGCACGCATGTGTGACGTTTTCGCACGAGTGCCGAAAAGGTTCGCCATCACTGCTCTAGGCTGATGGGAAGATACTGATACAGTTCATAACTATAGATCAGGAGTGTCAAACTTGATTTCATTGAGGGCCGCATCAGGGTAGTGTTTGACCTCGGAGGGCCATGGTAGGCGTGGCTGGGGGTGGCCGTGGCCATGGTATGCATGGCCAGCTTGACATCACTCATGTCACGGGCACCTGTGGTGGCCAAGTATTAAGGCAGGACTTCCCTGAGACCCTCTCTTACTCTCATTATAATCTCCCTTCTTCCTTCCTTCCTTCCTTCCTTCCTTCCTTCCTTCCTTCCTTTCTTTTTTCTTTCCTCTTCATTCTCCCTTCTTCTTCCTTCCCTCTTTCCTTATTTTTCCTTCCTTGCTCTCTTCCTGTCCTTCCTTCTTTTTCTTTCCCTTTCCTCTTTCCCTTTCTCCTTTCTTGTTCCTTCTTGCATCCTCAAATGCAAAAGGGGAAACATCTGTTTTCGCTGGCACAGGGCTGCAAGAGACTGACGCGGTCAAAAATGGGGTGCAGGGGGGCTGCGTGTGGCCCCCACGTGCTCCATTTTTGCTGGCAGAGGCACTGTGGGCCAGTCCTCTGCTATTTCCAGGCTGGGCCCCACGGGCCAGATCTAAGCATCCTGCCGGCCTTGAGTTTGGCACCCCTGCTTAGACCCTGATAGTCCTTGGTTTACAACCACAATTGTGATTGGAACCTCTATTGCTAAACAAAGTGGTTGTTAAATTAGTCTTGCCCAATTGCACGACCTTTTTTGCCTTGGTTATTAAAAGGGTATTAAGGAATACTCTTAATTTGTTTCATTTATGGGGTCCTTTGTGCTCTTTGAGGTTAGTTGTTTTCTTGCGGACATTTCATCACCTGTTGTGGCCCGTTCATGGCCTGTGCAGCTAGTAGCTGATTCCGACAGCGAGGAGGCTGGTGTGGTTCTACGTCAGCAGCCTGTGCAGTTGGTACTCAAGTCAGACAATGAGGAGGCTGGAGAAGATGTGGTGCCAGAGGCCGGGATTCAGCCAGGGCCTTCAGAACCTCCAGAAGCTTCCTTAAGTGAAGAGGACGAAGAGGAGGAGCCTCTTCTCGATGCACAGGCATGCCAAAAGGCAGGAGTGGCTCCTCAGGAGGAGGTCTCCCCGAGAGTAAGGCTTGGGGCTAATTGGCCACTCCCTTAGCTTATTTAAGGAAGGATGACGACTGAGGCAATTTGCAGGAAACAACTTCGTTTACTCTCCTTTGCTTCTTTTTTTTTTTTTTTATTGAAAAAGTTTTCAAATACAAGTTTTTCCCCCTTTCCCCCCCCCCCTCTTCCCTAACCCACCCTTTCCACCCAACCCCCCCTGTGACTTCTTCACAACAATAGGCTATTTCATAACTAGTTACATACATAATATCTTCCCTTTCCCTTAATCCCTTCTCGGAATACTGACCCTTAACTTGTTAATCTTATAACTCCCATTTTTACGGTAATCTGCCCTTTTTCTCCTCCCCTAAACTTATTGAGTATTATTACAAATTAACCTTTAATCTTTTATATATATTAATATAACATTTTAAATCGGCCTTCTCCCTGCAACCAAATTTGTTCAATTCTGTGCACTTCCTCCACTCCTCTAAATATATGACTTGAAATCAGACAATACAATTCTAAATATAATCCACTACCCTCTTTACTAGAATATACACATATCTATATATGCATCCCATTTTATAACAATCAGTAAACTAACCTATTTCAGCCCTTCAATTCCTACAAAATCATGCAATACGATTCTAAATATAATCAACTGCCCACTTTACTAAGATATACACATATCTATATATGCATTTCATTATGTAAAAAGAGAAAAGACAATAACTTTAAGTTTATGATCCATATAATATCTTCTTTGATGTCTTTCCACTAGATTGTTAAATCCATCACCCATAATAGGGTAAAATAACATGCTGGTGCAACAGTTTGTTCAAAATCTTCAGTCATCTTCTGCCCCCATCAGTAGTAGATATCCTCACACCTGTATAAAAGTAAAAACAACCACCCGAGTGACATTATAATTATGAATATATCCGTATGGTTATAGTTGTGGTATTCATCAGGATTGTTAATTCCCGTCATCCTACTGAGTAACATCCAGATCTTCTGCATGCCCCAGCAAAACTCTCCTGCCTTATAACTCAAAGTAGTTATAATATATTTCCAAGAGAAAAAAAAAGTAAATAAGAAAAAATTAGATGATTCAAATCCAACAAAGTGAGGCTCTTTCCACTTCCCAAAATCATGGCCTTGCAGAGATCTGCCACAATCCTCAGGATAGTATCAGACAATTGTTCGCCACCACTGTCTTTTCTAATATTCATTCATTTTTTAAAGCGCCTGGCTTCACTGTTGCTTAGTTTGGAAATTGCTGTTTCTATAAGATCTGTTTCTTTTCTTTTTCTTTTTCGGGTTGAATTTCCATCCTCTTTTCTTGCTTACCAATTGTATATCTGCTGGTTGATTTTCATTCTGCTTTGTGGATTGTTCTTGTTGGGTTAATTTTATCATCTCATCTTTCTTCTCCATCACTTGTATATCAACTGATTGATTTGCGCACTTGTCTGTGACTTGATGATTCATCACCTTGGGTTCGGATGACACTGCTCTCTTATTTATAAACAGTCCAGCTGGGGTCTCCAAGGAGTCCAAAGACAATTTATCCATCACAGCCTCTGTAATTTGATGTTTTCCTTTTATTTCCAACTCCTTTTGCTTATCCTGTATTATGCCTAAAGGTGTTAAATTCATTTTTAGAATTTTTTGATAAAAATCTTCCGCTTTTTCAACAGTGTGCAATTGATATCTTACGCCTTGATATCTCAATATTAAACCAGCTGGGATGTCCCACCTGAATAGGATATTTCTTTTTTTTAATTCAGTCACTAAAAAGCCAAATTTCTTCCTCTCCATTAACATCTTGGGCGGGAGCTCCTTGAAAATCCAAATCTTTCTTCCATGAAATTGCAAATTGGAATTAAAAGAGTTCTGCACAATATTATTCCTAATTTCTTTATCTGTAAAATAGATCACCACATCTCTAGGCAGTTGCCTTTGCTTTGCCCACCAGGAGTTTATTCTATAAATTCTATCAATCCTGCAATACACTTCATCAGGTTGAACCTTTAAGATCCCAGCCAGAATTTCAGAAGATACTTTCCTTAAATCATCTCTATTATTTTCCTGCATACCTCTCAATCTAATTGCATATTCTGTAAAATTATATTGAATCATTAAAACTTCTCTTTCAATCCTCTGTTGTACATTTTCCTCATTACCAATCTTTTGGTCAGTCTCCATTTTAGATTTGTCTTCCAAGCTATTATCCTGAATGTTTATCAAATCCTTTTTAATTTTTGGAGTCATGTCATCCAAATTCTCCTCGACTTCCTTCATTTTAGTCTCTAATAATTCAGTCTTTGCCTCCATCCGAATCAGAAAACCTGATAAACCATTAGCAACTTTTGAAATCTTTTTATTCAAGAAGTCAGACTCTGATTTCACCAATTCACCAATTTCTTTAATTTCCTGCTTAAATTTTTCAAGTTGCTGATTCACAATCTCATCCCTTCTTACAATCTCTTCAAGGATAAATTCTAATATATTAAAATCGGGTTTCTGACGCTGGAGAGTTGAAATTTGTTGGCGCAATTTCTTAAGGGGGGAAATTCCCCCCCCCTGTTTGTCCAGCTGTATAAGTCCTGATGCCATTTCCCACACAGACAAGATTTAGCAAAAATAAGAGAAGAAATAGAAAACAAAAAGACTTTCCCTCATTAAAAAAAACTTCTGAGCAGCACAGGAGCGAGGTTTCTCTAGAAATGTAGCCAATGATATTTATTCCGCTACATTGTAATAATGAAAAACGGAAGGACTTTCCCTTTTAGCCCTTCTCCAGCCACAGCAGACGCCATTTTAGAAGGCTCTTTTTCCCTCTTTTCCTCTGCTCTTTTCTTTTAAATAGTTTTTGAAAGGGTGAGATACTTGCGGTTCAGTATTAAGGGTCCAGTTCTTCATTTCTTTAATTATTCTTTTAGATTCACAGGCTTGCTCTTGACGCCTGGCTCTGCATAGGCAGAGGTCTCCCAAAGCCCGGAGCAGCGGCAGGGGATATGGGGCTTCTCATCCGCTCCGTCCCAAAAGTTAAAAAAAAAACTTTTGGGACTCTGCGGGGAGTTCTACCCACCCCTGCCGGCTCTCTCTCCGTTTCCTCTTGGAAACGGAGTTTTTTCGAGCCGCCATCCGCTGTAACGGCGGCTCTATACAGGCAGAGGGAGCTGACGATCCCAGAGGAACGTCTGGCGGCGGCCAGCAGCAAACCGGAAGTCAACTCTCCTTTGCTTCTTGATCTTAGTTCTCTTATCAGTTTCCTGCAAATTGCTTCTGGGCTTTCTGCCAACCATAGTAAGATTACGATTATTTATTCTTTGGATTCTTGTAGGCTGTTAAGAATGTTAATTAACAGCCTTTGTTTGAAAAAAACTGATTTAATTTAATAAAATAAGGTTTTATTATCGTCATGGGGGATTTCAACCTTCCATCTGCGGGTGAGGCGTCAGAGGCGGTTCAGGAGTTCATGGCTTCCATGACGGCCATGGACCTGACCCAGTTAGTTCAAGGCCCAACTCACATAGGGGGACACACTCTGGACTTGATTTTTGTCTCTGGTCAGTGGTTGAATGATCTTGGTAGAGGGGACCTAGATATTAAACCCTTGTCATGGACAGATCATTCACTCCTTCAACTAGACTTTCCTACCGCCTTCCCCCGCCACAGGGAGACGGAACCAACTAGATGGTTCCGTCCCAGGCGCCTGATGGACCCCGAAAGGTTCCTGATGGAGCTTGGGCCGTTCCCTGAGACTCTAACACACGACTCGACTGAAGAACTGGTGGCCGCCTGGGAAAGGGCGGCCGCTGGAGCTTTGGACTGCGTCGTGCCTTTGCGGCCTCTGATCCGATGCCGATCTCAATTGGCTCCTTGGTTCTCTGAGGAGCTGAGAGAGATGAAGCATCGGAAAAGACACCTAGAGAGCATTTGGAGGACTAGTCAATCCGATTCCGACCGGACACAGGTGAGGTCTTATATCAAGATCTACCTAGTGGCGATAAAAGCGGCAAAATCTAACCATTTTTCCGCTCTTATCGCATCTGCAGAGAACCGCCCAGCCGCCCTGTTTAGGGTGACCCACTCCCTTCTTCGGGGGGGAGTGCGGGAAGATCCCTTGCGGGGTCGTGCTGAGGATTTTGTGCAATTCCTGCATGATAAAGTCGCTCGGATTCGGGATGGCTTGGACTCCGACTGGATGAGTCCACGGGAGGAGACGAGGGCAGGTCTTGAGAATGTTATCTGGGAGGAG